>OY728151.1:1950353144-1952853144 GCA_963277665.1 Viscum album
CTTATGTCTAAGCCTTATCGGGTTTTAGATATGTTTTGTCATTATTTTTTGTTCACTTTTATCTGGACTTGGTTTTGCTTTTGCAATGCAAGAAATGAGCGTTTGGGAATTGTGCTTTGGCGTATCTATACTACGTTCTTTAATTGCAGGGGCTTGACATAAACCGCTTTTGATTCTCAGGATGGCTTTAGTAGACTGCAAGACAGGGCAAAAGATATTCCAAAGCCAACAAAGCATTTGACCAAACTTTTTCCTAACAAAGTGACCATTCACATCCCACAGGTTTTTACATTGAATTCTAGAACCTGTCTTGGGCCTTTACTGCCAAAACAAACATATGTAGCTTACATTTCAATTCAGGATGAGGAGCTTCTGGCATGTTGGAAGAATCAACTGGATCGTGATGCTGAAACCCTGAAAACGAAAGGAAATTTGAATTCCCTGCGCACTGTGAGTTATTCCAAAATTTGAACATGGTCGCATTTTTTATATTTTCTTATTAATGATATATTTGATGATTATATGTTTCTTCATTCCAGTTTTATATTTACGTTAGAACTTCATTAGGAGGTTTTTCTCTGAACTAGATGTTTTTAGGTTCTAAACCAAGTTGGAACTTGGTCAATACGCAACATATAAGTTGCCATCCTTGTACACTCAATTCTATAGTGTTGAGAACATTATCTTGCCTTGGCCAGATATGAGTTTGATGGGTTGATGTTAGGTGAAAAAATTAATTGCAGAAATTAGAGTTATTTTACAAAGTAGTGTATGTAGGGTGATTGGGTTGCATTCAGATGTTTAAACATCTCATAAACTAGATGCTAAATTTTTATTTATCAAAACCTTATGAAAGTTAGCATTGCTTAACTTGTGGGGGGAAGGACAAATGAAGTTTTCCATTCTTTGTCTCATTTTGTATCTCTTAATGACCACAATTTGTTTATCGAAGCATAATTTAAAGGGGCACTGAATAATATTATTCGGACAGCCTAAAAAAACTGAAAAGGAAAAAAAGATAAGAAAATAGTGAAATGTTGATGTTAAATTTGTTGGATTGTTTAGAAGAGCATGATGTTCCACAATGGCTAGTGACTTGTTTGTGTTATCCTTGGTATGTAGTGAGGGCACTTTCACTATAATAAATTGATTTTTGGATGTCAACGCCTTTGTTGTACTTGATGCATGGTTGGCTTATGTTTTATTTGGTGTAACTGGTTCCCATTTTGCTTTTTGAGTTGGATTCATACGTATTGTCATGGGCCAAGGCATGTATAGGTTGGGATGGAATGGGGGCTTCAAAGTCCCTTGTCAATCAGGGACCAACCACTGTCTTGTAGTGCGTCATTTACCCAGGTTTTGGGGTTTTCGAGGACGGTTGTGTTAAAAAATTATAGGGACCCATGTTTGTCATATTTGTTTGACAGTAGCGTGTCATTTGCCCGAGTTTTGGGCCGAAGCCTTGATGTTGTCAAAGGTGAAGAGAATCCAGTGGGACTTTTTGTTGTAGATTTGGTCCATTATTCAATCCATGTCTGCAGTTTGCAAATACCAAATACAGTAGGGCAGTTGAATTCCTGTTCATTGTGTGCTCATGATTTGCATGTTGAGCAAGATCCATGTACAGTGAAGATTGAATGTGTACTAGTTTGGAGAAGTGTGGTGGTTGATTTAGGAGATGAAAGGATGTCCATGGGTAGTTGAGTTCGGGATAACAAGGGTAAAAAGGTCATGGCTGGGGAATATTATTAGTTTGTTAGGGGATTGGGGAATATGGGCCCATGTGGTGAATTGGGGATCTGTTTGGCTGTTAGAGGGGAAGAGGGGTTTGACTATAAGGAGTGTGGAGGGTGAGAGTGAGGGTAGGAAGAGAATAATGTTTAGGCTGCTTAGGTGGATTGGCTGAGGCTTGGGTGAGATCGCAAGGAACATCTCGAAGGGTCTTCTCTTCTCCCATTTATCTTCTTCCTTCTGCCTGTGATTCTGTTCCTATTTCTCTATTTACAAGAATCTGGTTCTCAGTTTCCTATCATTTGGTCTGACCTGCCTCTCATTGCGTGCATCGTTGGATTATGTTCAGAAACGACGCGCATGCCCGGAAAACGCGCATGCCCGGAAAACGCGCACTGCTTGTTTTGTCTCAGTGAAGTTGTGCACTGTCGGATCTTCATCCCTCACTGTTACCGGTTTCCTCTCAATCTGAGGAGGTGCGCCCTACTAGATTTTTTTCTCCGAGGGGACGCACGTCGACATACTGCTTTCTGAGGCGGCGTGCACCGCCAGCTCGCATCTGAGGGGGTGCACACTTGCTGATCGCATTCTGAAGCAATGTGCCCTGCCACATTTCTCTTGACTCCTCAAGCCTCGATGCCATGGAGACCCACCACCAAACTCGACTCGACATCCTTGAGCAATGCATGGGCATACCGGAATCATGCAGCTCTGAGCTTAGCATAACCATGACACAAGCTCAACAAAATTGGGACAAGGAGCGGCTCGAGCAAGCTGTGTTCCGCACCTTCCTGCTCACCCACTTCAATAAATCGCCGCAGCAGGAGCCCGGTGGACCTTCCTTGATGTCGGACCTTCCGCGAATTCCGCTGCTGCGCCTGGCGCCTTCGTAGGGCAGGGGTGTGGCATTATTGAGACTACACCTCTGCCCCTTCTCGCTTACGACCGGACCTTTGTTGCTTGCTGCGTAGAGCTTCCCATCTTCGCTGGCATTGATCCGCATGGCTGGATCGCACGTGCTGAGCTCTACTTCCTCATCAACTAGACCTCGGTGGAGGAGGGGTTTGACTATAATAAAGGAGTGGAGGGTTTGAGTGAGGGTAGGAAGAAAATACTGTTTAAGCTGCTTAGGCAGATCGGCTGAGGCTTGGGCGAGAGTGCAAGGAGCCTCTCAAAGGGTCTTCTCTTCTTCTCCCATCTATCTTCCTTCTGCCTGTAATTTCGTTCCTATTTCTCTATATACAAGAAGCTGGTTCTCAGTTTTCTATCAGTAAATCGCATAGGACTTGGATGCAATTAGGGAACAAGCATTGGGGGGGGGGGGGTTCTGTTAAAAAAAAGTGTAATAGGCATGGAAGAGTGTAAAACTTTATATAACAAGGTGATTTTTTATGATGGTTTGTTTTGAAAATGATTTATGGTTCATTTCTTAATCATATCATATTTTTAGGTTTTGAGTCGAAGTGGTTTGGAATGTGACGGACTAGAGATGCTATGCATTAAGGATCAAACCCTTGCAAATGAAAGTATGTCGCTTCTTGGCTTATCAAAACATTTGGAACCACTGCATTTTCAAGGGGTCCTTTTAAGAAATAGCAAACATTTATTTTATGGAGTAAAATTCATGTGCTGCTTTATGTTGCAGCTGCTGAAAAAGTGGTTGGTTGGGCTCTAAGTCATTTCCTAATGAAGAATCCTATGGCTGATGCTGACGCAAAGCTTACCTTATCCTGTGAGAGGTAATTAATACAATGTTCTTCATTCTCGTGTTTACTTGGTCAGATCTGAAACATCATTTGTGTTTTTGTGTCACAGCCTCCAATATGGGATTGAAATTCTGTTGGCCATTCAGAACGAGTCCAAAAGCTTGAAGAAGTCGCTTAAGGTGATTGTTATGCTAGTTTAAGCTGTCATCAGTGAAATTTTCTTAACGTGTTTCCTGAAACATTTGTCTAGTTTTTATCAGCATTTTTTTTTTCTGCCGGGTATCAGGATGTTGTAACAGAAAATGAATTTGAGAAAAGGCTTCTAGCCGACGTGATTCCACCCAGTGACACCGGAGTCACATTTGATGATATTGGAGCCCTTGAAAACGTCAAGGATACATTGAAAGAGTTGGTGATGCTCCCATTACAGAGGCCTGAACTTTTTCACAGAGGGCAATTAACGAAGGTTCTTTTTATTCTGTTTTTGTTATTAGATATTCTATGTTAAGTTGGATTTGTATCATTTTGGCACTCTTGATTTTAGTTTTTTTGGGTTTGAAAATTATCATCTCATTGCAATTTTTCCATGTGCAGCCTTGCAAGGGCATACTTTTGTTTGGCCCTCCCGGGACTGGAAAAACAATGCTAGCAAAGGCCGTGGCCACTGAAGCTGGTGCAAATTTTATCAACATATCAATGTCAAGCATCACTTCAAAGGTTCAGGAGTATTAATAGCTGTCTTTTTCTTTTGTATCCGTTCCGATTGGTGTTCCTAACTTCTAACTCTCATGGCATGGCAGTGGTTTGGTGAGGGAGAGAAATATGTGAAGGCTGTTTTCTCTCTTGCCAGTAAAATTTCTCCTAGCGTTGTATTCGTAGATGAAGTAAGCCAGCTTTGTACAGCTCTTCTCTTGTAATAACTTGACCCGGGCTTACAATGTTAATGCTATTATTAAAGGTTGATAGCATGCTGGGTCGGAGAGAGAACCCTGGTGAACATGAAGCCATGCGTAAGATGAAAAATGAATTTATGGTGAACTGGGATGGGTTGCGGACGAAAGATTCAGAACGGGTTCTTGTCCTTGCAGCTACAAATCGCCCTTTTGACCTTGATGAGGCTGTCATCAGAAGGCTGACTCGCAGGTAGAAGATCAATCCATGTAGTTTCCAGAAGTTTTTCTTGTTGATTTGTGAGTTTTTGGGTTGAATGTAAGAAGCCGTCCCCCTTTGCAGATTGATGGTAAATCTGCCTGATGCTGCAAACAGAGTGAAGATCTTGAAGGTAATACTAGCAAAAGAAGATATCTCTTCTGATATTGATCTAGATGCAGTTGCAAGCATGACTGATGGATATTCTGGAAGCGATTTGAAGGTTTTATTTCATGTTCCTTGATCTGCCTCGCAGGATGATTTTATTATGTGTTTTTTTTAATGCTGTTTTTTTTGGGGTTCGGGGTGTTCAGAATCTTTGTGTAACCGCTGCGCATCATCCAATTCGAGAGATATTGGAAAGGGAGAAAAAGGTGCCTCTATGTTAAGAACTTGCATTCAAATTCCCATGACTCACAAATAGAAAATACATTTTTTATTACAACAAAAATAGAAAATAATTTCGATTTCGTTTTTTGATGGCGACAGGACCGTGCCGCAGCAGCAAGGGAAGGCCTCCCTGCTCCAGCGCTGAGCGGTAGCGCTGATATCAGGCCCTTGAACATGGGTGACTTCAAACTGGCTCACGAGCAGGTTTGTGCAAGCGTTTCATCGGAATCTGCAAACATGGCGGAACTGATACAGTGGAATGAACTGTATGGGGAAGGGGGTTCGCGGAGAAAGAAGGCTCTCAGTTACTTCATGTGAGGAGGTCGATTCTTTTTTAATTATTCTTCATAAGCGTAAGCCGAATTGGGAAGCCAGGGCGGCCCATGATGTTTTCATAATGATTTCAGCAACAGTTGAAATCTTGTGCATATATACATTTCAACACGAAAGGGTCCAAAAAACAAAGCCCCACAAACAAAAACTAATCCTGCAAACTCGGCTCACCCACTTTTTTATGATGTCTGAATTAAAAAATGACACCTTACTCATCCACAACGAACCCACATACTCATGTACAATTGGTCGCCTACCCTTTCATGTAGAACTCGAAACATGGTGTCGTTTTTACATTTGGGGTCAAGTGTATAATTTACGAGCACTTTTATATCCAATTTAAGTGATTCAATCTATCCCTTCCAATAAGCGAGAATATACTTCTTTCATGACGTAGGTACACTTCATCCAATCTTTTTTTTTATTTTACTGAAAAAGGCATTTTCTCTAACAAATACTCATTTTCTTTTAGAAGTTATTTTCATATATTAAAATAAAAATAAAAAAATAGAATAAAAAAACAAAATGCTATGAAATCATGAATAAAAAGATCCAAAGGATCTATTACTCATACCGACTATATAATCAATATTGACAATTTCAAAAAACAATTCAATATGCTAGCATAGGTTCATGGCATTAGATTTTGTAGCACTTACCAATGAGGCTCTATCGATTTGTATCGCACATAATAAATTAATTATAGATTGTAATACAGTGAGATTCGTTCTTCATGGACAAGCTTGGTGTTTGCGATCCTAAGTCAGATCGGTTCAGGATCATGAAATCTTTTTTTATCAGATAGGAAGGGCTGTTGCACAAAATGTACTTTTAATATATTTCAGTAAGAAAAGCTCAGCTATCTCACCAATCTAGTCGAGCCAAAAAAAATTAAATTTGATCTAATCAAAATGAGTTAAAAAAACAAAAGCAAAAATAATAAAAAAAATAAAATATTAATTAAAAAATAAAGTATTAATAAAGTATTAAAGTATTAATGGATCATCAAAATGAAAAAAAAGGATTTATACGTCAATCTCTCGACTGTTATGAGGGGTCATGGAAAAAACATATTCAAAATCACGATCGATTCCTTTTTCAAAACTATTCATACTAAGAGGGTTATAACCATTAATAAGTTGTGAAGAGTTAACCATATATAATCTCTTAACCATCCATTAAATAAGTGAAAGATTCATTAAACTGTGAAACATTACTCGGCCATAATGTTTTGTGTTTCCAATGCCAATAAAAAGTAACTCATCCAATGATATTTAACATCAAAAAAATTGCTAAATAAACAGAATGATGATCATAGTATCAAGTCTAAAACTAAGCGGATTTATTTTTTGTCCCATACTAAATCTATATTCACAACATACTGATTACGTCATATCAGTTATACTTCTTTATACTTTATATAAGAATATAAGATCTATATTTTGATGATTATTTGCTCCTTTATATTTTTTATTTATGATTAATGAAATGATGATTCATTCCAAATATCAAATTGAATATTATGTTTCTATTTCAAATAAAGATGGGTGGATATAGCCAAGTGGATCAAGGCAGTGGATTGTGAATCCACCATGCGCGGGTTCAATTCCCGTTGTTTGCCCATTTTTTTTATTTTAACCATATTGATCATTTTGAACTAAAAGAAAGCTTTTAGGCAGAATCTTCACGTTATGTGTCGTCATATCTTCTTGACTCTCAATATGTACATACAAGTCGTTGTAACATACAAAAGCAGGATATCCATGACGTGTATGTGTGGGATGAATTCAATCCTCATTGAATGTTATTTTTCCATTAGAGGAGTCTTGTATTACATGTTCTGCAGTATCCCCCGTGAATACTCCCCCAGTATGAAAATTTCTTAATGTTAGTTGAGTCCCCGACTCTCCAATAGATTGACCTGCAAGAATACCTACACCTTCTCCTAAGTCGATCAGGTCGCCCTGACTAGTAATCCGACCTAAGTAGGAATCAATAAAAAAGCCATAAAAACGCATTATAGATTTCAAAATTCAAATTCAAAATGATCCTGCGCCACGATCCTACATAACAAACCCTGTTTCAAAATTCAAACGATTCAAACTAGAGACATATCATCACCTCGCTATGCACACCCTAACACATCACTTGTTTCGAATTCAAGAGAGACCATCATCACCTCCTCGAGCCTATCGCCTCATGATGCATACTATGACACAAACCAACCCTCTTTGAAACCATCTCGTCAGAAACTAGCTTGTCGGAAACCATTCTCATCACCGAAAACACGCACAACGTCGTCTCAAACTACCATTAATGAAGAACATCGTCGTAGACTGCTGACACAACTCGAATCATCCCGAACAAGGAACAACCAGATCAAGCATCACAAAAAAAACCCCCTACAAACCTCACCGATGACTAAGGAAGAAATACCCAACAAATCATACAATCCAGAAGCTTCACCGAGATAATGACGATGCCGACTCTTGATCTGAACCATCGTCAATGGGGCTCACGCTTGGAGAGCGTCGTCCTTCAAACCACAAACCCAAAACCCCTTCATTACCACCACTCCCGGTCCGCCTTGGAGAGTCGGAGGATCGAGAGATCAAAGCAAGGAAATGGTGACCGAGGGCTCCGAACGTGCACCGTCAATGTGGCCAAAAAAACAAAGCCAACTAAACAAAGGCAAGCAAACTCAGGAGGTGTCTCAAAATCGTCAACCACCAAACCGCAAATCCCAAAACCTCGTTGAATCCACCGCTACAAATCCGACATGGAGAGTCGCCAAGGATCGTGAGGTCAGAACAACGGATGAGACACGAGGTGAAATATGCCAATCTTTTAAAACCCAACTAATTAATTCTTGATATTCGAGTCGATTGAATAAAATGGATAAATACATCACATGTTATTTATCTTGGCATGAATATTCCCTTCTTTGTCTTACCACATCAATGAACTTGACGTCTTAACCTGTTATAAAGATGGAAAAATTATTTCTTGATCATACAAATCATTTCACCTTATCTAACTCTATTTAATCATTCACTTGAATGACATAGGAAAAAATGTCAAAACATGATAACTCACATGTATAAAACCTTAATAACCACATGTCTAAGGACCATCAAATAATTTTCATCCGATTAATACCAATGACATTTATGGCATTCTTTATTGTATACTCCTTGTGGGCCAATCTAGCTAACAAGTTCTCCAACATGTATCCTTATGAGTGATTTTTTTATCTTTATATGATCTCTTACTCGTGTTAATTTTAGTATATCATCACAACCCTTAATATTTCATGATGTTTATCAATTAAAGGTTCACATAATACTATACTTTGAAAAGTTTATCATATTATATCTCATGTCAAAATACAGCAAATATAAGTGAAAATTTTCATAAATAAGTAACAAATAATACAAGAATGTATCCAAGCCAACATCACATGACTAACTGTAGAGAACATACACAATCAACTACCAGTCCACATGAGCAATATCTAAAATAAACAATAAATAACACTTGAAAAACAAGTGAATGACGCATAGAGCATATTTTTTAGAAGTATAATCCATCTCACAATACAGGAATCTATCTTTGATAACATTCGAGTAAGATTTGAAACTTAAAGATTTAAACAATGATATGGGCAATCAAGGCGGATTTGCAAACAGACATGTAGGAAACCCCATAAAGTGAATTTAAGATGCACATGAGGAAAACTCAAATAATAATAAAAAGTAACATAAAAATATCCCCACATGTTGAAAAGGGCTCACAATGAGGCACCCAAAGAGGGGATGAGGAGAATCAAGTCATGACCGACTTAATCTAATTTTAACCACTTTTAACTCTCAGCTCTTACCACCGATTCAGATCTTGACTACTTACTATTAAAGGCCATTGTTATGCTCTTTTATTGATTTCCATTACTCTCAAAACCTTATGAACTCACAACACACACACGCACACACAAATATATAAATGGTCACACAAGATTTACTTGGATCACCCAATCCACGCTACGTCTAAAGTGAGAGGGAGTTAGTTCACTACTCCTATCACATATCACTATAACCAATAGTCACATACACAGTTTAGGGATACCTCCGAAGGATAATAGTTTGTTATAAGTGTGGATCACTTCCACTTATAAGATGAACTCTGTCCCATTATCATCATCTAAATATAGCAATGAGTATGTGAAATAAGCTATCCTTATAATAATTCTCCCTTGTTGCTCAATATGTTGGCTCCTCTTGGTCACCCTTCACTTGTATGTCTCAAATGTACAATGCTCCACCTCTTATTCTTCTTTACTCACTCACATAGATTGATGATCAAATATGACATTATAACTCCTTTTTTTGACATTCCTTAGCCTCTGTTTTCTTCTCCTCCTCCTCACATTGAGGTACTCAAATATGAAATGCATCACCACCCTTCTCTTTTACTCTTGGCATGTATCTCTTGGATTTCATAGTGTATCCACTCTTATTTATTACTTATCTTTATCTCTTTCCTTTTATATTCTTCATCTTACTTTTGGAAAAAACCAACTTTGATGAGATCTTCACACATGGACATTATCTCTCAAAGATTGGCGCCACCTCTTAACCCAACCAACTCATTATAAGGCTTAAATCACCTTCTCTCTACCTATACACCATCACTACCATCATGTATGATGATTTCTCTATCACCAAGAAGCTTCTAGGTTCATCCAGCTTACCCCCATACCTTAACCTCTTTGGCTCCACAATCGTGTAGCTCTATCACTATCTCTCAGATGTATTGGGGGATTGTACCATGATCACAAAATCTCTTCCATGATCTCCCTTCTTCTTGAATATTCTCCACATATCCAACAAGTTTATTGCACTCTTTTATACACTATAATAGTTTGAGCAACATCCATGCTCACTAACTACATTAATTATGGAATATACTCCTACAATCAATCTCACCCAACATAATCTTCTACGTGGTCAATATGTTGCACCAAAAGCAATCTCTCTCCATACATAAAGAACACCAGTTCCATGTTCTTGAAATTTTTTCCTTTAAAGCACCGTGTCCCACAATCCCAAATATTCTCTACATGTAAAAATTGTTTGTAAAGACTTGTGTTTTTTTAGATGGTGAATTTGTGTAGAAATTTTAATTTTTGATTTTAAATGCTTGTAAGGGGTAAATTGGTCTTTCACACCTAGCAGACGATCTTGAATAATTTTTCCAACCACTCTATTGGTCCCGGAATATGGAATTTACCCCAGGATTGAAGTTTTGATAAAAATATGAGACGTTTGATTTTCACGAAATAATTAATATTTAATTAATTAAATATTAATTTATTCACACATGTTCATTCAGATATATCTTTTGAATTGAGTGTTGGATTGAGATTTCATCTCTTCCATTGAGTCCAGAATGAGAGGTTTTTCTTAGTTGAGGTATAAACTCATGTCGGGCACCGGGGTCGATCCCAGACCCCCTTTCATTTTCCCTTTTCTTTAATTTTCTTCCTTTTTCTTCTTTGATTTTTATTTTCTCCTTTTCTCCCCTGGATTCCCATGTATGACCCCTGTGGGATTCCTTTACCATGAATGAGAGAGGAGAGGGAGAGGTAGAGATAGAAAGAGGGAGAGAGGAAGAGAGGTGTCATCGCGGAGCTTGAAAGGAGCTGAATCATCATGCGACAGCTGCAGATTGCAGAATCATGCGGAGCTTAAGCAGATTTTTGTCCAAAGGTAGGTTGTTTTTATGTTTTTGATATAAATCCCCATATATTTAACACTTTCTAGTTTTAAGTCCATGTTATGACTGCTTAGGACCCCTTGAGGGTTGATCTATAGCTTTTGTGGAGAAAAACAGAGTTTCAAGCTGTTTGCAAGGGTTTATAGTTTGAAAATCTTGATCATACGATGTGTAGTTTAAGAACACACATTGTGTGTTTTTCCTATTCAGGGAAGATGAATTTTTAGAAGTACATGTCGTGTACTGGTGCTTGGCCATGTAGCCGAGTACCTGTTCAGACAGCCCGTGTAGGGGCACTTGACTGTGTAGGGTACACGACGAGACCCCCTTTGGGTTACACGCCGTGTATGAGTACACGAACAGGAATGAACACATCGCTAGACCATGTAAGGTACACAGGAAGGTACCCCATGTGGGGTACACTTTTTCTACATGTTATACACATTGTGTACATGGGTTTTACATGCTAAGTTTGGCTGGAGTACACGCCTAGGTGGGGATTTGGTAGTATATGTCGTGTACTTGGGTATACATGCCGTGTGGTACTCCTTCACCACCCTTTTAAGGGGTTTTCATGTTTTGACACCCCAAAGTTAGAATTGGACACATGAGTAGTACATTTTGAGTGTCTTTCCACATAGATCGCAATGGTGGAACCCTTAGGGTGATTCGAGGACACATAATTGGAATTTTAGGGCGAGCGAGCTATAATGGAGTGGTTCTTCCTCCAGTAAATAGTTTTAGTCACCGCCTAAGAGTGTGAAATTGATATGATATGGTTCATGTACTATCTCTCTTGACCCATGCTTTCGTAGACTTTCCATTGAGGACATCTCTCTTGCGAGATGTTCCCTTATAGCCAATGAGGCTGTGAGATTAGTTGTTTCTGAGGATCCCCTGAAGGATGCCTTTGCTTACGTTTCAACCTAGAGGACCCCTTATAGGATTCCTTTTCTTACTACTCTTTCAGAGAATCCTGTGTAGGATTCCTTCATTTAATTACTCTTTCTGAGGATCCCATGTAAGATGCCTCCACTTGCGTGGTGATCTTGAGGATCCCAAGTAGGATACCTATCCTGTGTTTGATTTAGGGGACCTAGTGGGTGCCACAATGTCTGACCGACCCTAAGCTAGTATGTTGGGTTTGGGTAGAGATGATAGTGGGTGTCACCTTAGAACCTGTACCAAACATGTAATCCCATGATGTTGTGATAATAGTGGTGAATTTATGTGTTTGACCACCCTCACTCTTTTATTCATAAATTCACATGATTATTATTGACGCATCTGTGATTTCCATAGGTTCAACCTAGTTTGTGGTCGATGTGCCTGACGCGATGTGATATATGATAGGGATTCCCAAATGTACCTCTTGGGATTTGGCTTTTGAGCCTTTTATTTAATTGATTATATTATTGTGATGCCCAAACATACTTCCTGAGATCTGGATTATGTGCTTACTTGTTTATTGGGATTCTCAGATATACTTACAGGGATCCAACTTATGTGCCGAATTTTTTATTGGGATACTCAAATTTACTTATTTTGATCCATTTGTTGAGCCTACTTGTTTATCAGGATGCACATACGTACTTATTGGGATTTGGTTTATGAGTTTTACTTGACCATGGTGTTGGGCATGGCACTCCTCATCATTGTTTTGAGATACTCTCAAGTATTATTACACTCTCTTTGAGTGATGCCTAGGATGATTCATAGGGTTAGGTAAACACACCATTACTATACTCGCTATATTTTTTTGGGAGTGGGCTGTAGATTCGTTTAATGAATGGTTCATGAGTTATTACCTTAGTTCTGAAGAGACCTTGATTAGGGCCATTGGACATGATGTTTCACAAACCCTTGGTATAGGGTGTTGGATATGGAATTTCACATCATTATTGGGTTGTTAGACATGAAGTTTCACGCCCCTTGATTAGGATGTTGGACATGATGCTTCACATCATTTATTGAGATTGTCAGATAGGGTGTTTCGTATACCTAGTTGAATGCTAGGGATGACTGCCCATTATTAAATTTATGAGACCCCTTATGCATTGGTTTCACACCTAGGGTCCTAGATAGTACTATATATCTATATATATTATACATATATAATATATATACATACATATTCATATTTATATATACGGTGGGACGTATCCAGAGACATTCTGGTGTTGGCTGAAGTAGGTATCGTCAATCGGGAACACAAACCCAAGGATCGACTATGGATTTATTTTATTTATCATTTTTAGTTGTGTCTTGACTAGGATGAGCATGTGTAACATCCTGAGTTTTTGGAGTGGGTCTAAATCCTCAACTCGTTTGATTTTTTCTTGTTTAGTGAGCAAGAAAATTTGAATTCTTGAATTTGGAACCTAATTCCAAGAGTTTCTTCGACCCAAGGAATTATTTTTAGATGGGTTTTAATGATCGGAAAGTTACTTGGGGTTTTGAGTGGGTTTTGGGTGCATCAGGGCCCAAAAACCCCATTTTAGGAAAGCGCAGATAGGGGCACACAGTTTGGAAAAACCGTGCAACCTCCTAGGAGAAACCATGTGGCCCTCAGATGTACTAGATATGGTTTGAAAAACTATACAGGAGAGGGTGAATGGGTGTGTGAAAACTCTGCAACTTCTAACAGAGGGGATTCATATGGTCTACATACTATTTGGTAAACAGTGTGCCTTGACCGTGTGATATGTGGTTCCTAGACAATGGGTACCGCATGGTTTGCGTACAGTTTTCCAAACCATGTGGTAAGCATGTGGCCACTTTAAAGAGGAAAAATGACCATTTACCCCTATTTTCTTTAAGAGGGATTTCCCTCTTTTCTTCCTTCACATGGGGCTCTCCTCCCAGGTATCCATGAAGCTCTCCCCTCCCTCTCTTAGGCTTTGAGCTACACTCTTCATCTAAGCTATGTTTTGATTGTCATCTATCATGAACCAACCTGGCCGACCCTAAACCGGTCACCCGATTCTGCCTAATACAAGGCCCGAGAGGGGTTCTCAATCCTCCTGGGCTGACAACTAGTGACATGGCATTAATAGAGAAACAAAGATAATGATTTCGACTAATAAAATAAACTGAAAAAAAAATAGAGCATCCCAAAATAAATACAATTACCAAACTGAACATCATATATACAAAAAATGAAAATAAAAAAAAACGAACAACAAAACCCAAACTGAACCTTATGACCACAACATCTCCATGTGACCCCGAGGGCCACTCTCCAATACCAAAACAAACCAGCTCCCATGGTGATCAAAACCAAGACGGAACCTGCACTAAAATCTAAAAATAAGAAGGAACTATAGGTGCGAGTGTTAAAACTTAGTAGGTGTGCCCGAACAATCTATTACCAAATAAATTACTTTAAATAAAAGAAACATCAATTTTAGGTTTGAAATACAATATACAAAACTAGGTTTTCTACACATTTCCACTTTAAAATAAATCACAGTCCATTTCACTTTTTTCCATTCAAATTTAGATTCTTTATCAAGGAAGATACATTAGCATTTTAAAGGAGAATGATGAAATTTTAATTTTAAAAAGAGGGAATGTGAGCATAACACATTTTCTCAACAATTTTCAAAAACCTTTGAAAACCAACACATCACTTTTCACAAAATTACACCACGCAACATAGCAGAAACAATAATCACATAACAAGGGAAATAGAAAAATAACATGTATAAGTAACCAACCAACAGTGAATCTCAATCATCCACCATAGATAAGTAAGTGCTGAAGGACATGAGAGAACCTAGGAGCTCAGGGGAATAATCTAGAACATACTTACATTCAACTCATCTTGAAGGCATGCCTCACCCAATGACATCAACTCACCCACATGCTCAATTTCACCCTACCTAGTCTAACTGAGGGGTACTATCCCAAAGTGAAGAAAAGTCCATGTTAAGGGCCACTAGCAAGAGCAGAATCCTTAACTAGTGCAACAACCATTCACTGAAAATACACTAGCTATGCCAGGTTCCCATTTCAAGACTAAAGTGGGTGTCAGCTAACAATTCTAAACAAGAAGCCAATCACATGCACATACATCATACACAAGCAACACACACAACAAGTCACCCCTAAGTTACCCCGATGAACAATCTCTTGCCTTTCAAACATTTAATCACAAGGGAGTATCTCAGTGTGGACCTACCACAACATTCAATATAACCATGGTAAGAGGATTACCCAAGGAGAGTTTTCAAGATCACCAATTTAAAAAAAGTGCCAAATGGACCTCAAACTCCCTTCGATAAATCACTCATTTCCAAAAGGAAACCAACACATTTCCTTCACATTGTCAAACCATTTTCAAAGAACCAAACACGCACCAATTTCAAGTCCAAAACCATTTATAAATTCATTTGAGAATCCCAAACCACCATTTTAGATTCTACAAATACATTTAAAAATCTAAACCAATCTTTAAAAACCAAAATCCACTTGGAAAGGAAAATCAAACAATTTATCAAATAATTTGTGTGCATAACATAACAAAAAATGCCATATACTTCAAAAAAATTAACAAAACCACTTCATTTCTCATCAAAAAATTATTATAAAAATCATAGATCACTATTTAATATCCAAGGAAGGTTTGAAAAGTAATAAATCAACGATTCTTAAATTTAAAGGAAAAGTGTAAAGGGAAACCCATCTCAAACCACTTGTGCTTCAACAATGCCAACTTGAGACAACCTTGCAAGGGTTACAAGAAGAAAGAACACCTAAGAGAAATCATAAGAAGACAAAACCTCCAACTTAATCCTAATGAAACATGAACCCTAGGTCCAAAAGACCATGGAAGAAGAAGAACTCAGGAGAAAATGGAAGGATGAAGAGGGAAAAAGGATAAGGATAATACCTTGAAGATATAACCTCAAAACTTGAATAAACCACTTGGATATACCCTTGGGATAGGAGGAGAGTATTGGAGAACAAGGGAGGACTTCCACTAGGGTTGTATAAACCAGAAGAGGGAGGAAATGGGTGTTTTGGGGTTACAAATATGAAGAGGGTAGAAGGGAAATTTTACACTTTTAATGACTTGGACAGGTCGAATGGTTTTCCCCTATGTTTTTCCAAAATATGTGTCAACCGTTCATCCCTCACTTTCAAAGAGGAACATGTTGCACAATTAGCCCTCACGGTTTTCCAAACCATGTAGCAACCGTGCGGTCTCCTCTATCCAGGAGGAAACCTGCCACACACTTTCCTAGGGGAGGGCACACGGTTTCCTCTAACCATGCACTAACCATGCACCACCTACTGTCAATCCAAAAATACCCAATTTTCACCAATATAAACCAATGAATAAACACAATACCAAAAATAATCATAGGAAAACATAAAAATAAAATCATGGATGTAAAAATTCTCCCCACCATTATGCTTCTACCCTCAGAAAGCCACAAAATCTCTAATTGGTTGATTCAAAGGACAAGGTTCACATGATCACATGATTTAACTCCTCAAATCAAAGAACATCTCAAACACTACTAAATAGAACTTACGACTCTTACTTGGAACAATCCAATGATCCAAAACCACTTCTCGAAAAATGATGTAAAACTCAAGCTACAACTTCTACAAAATGGTTTCAAACAAGACCATTGGGTGTACTCCAAAATACCAATGTTCACTCGGAAGGAAATAATCGAAACCAACAACCCCAAACAAAAATACCTACTGTCAAGATACACTAGAGAATAAACCGAATTACCAACATGGGATCCCAGAATGGACTCCCCACCATTAAAAACCAATTAGGACTGATCGACATGGGAAACCCAACATGGAACAACTTGGGAACTCCCCACACATACCAAACCCCCACCACATGGGGGGTGGGGAGGGATGAAAGAAAATCCAAACCAAGTGGAAAAATAATCCATGATTCATCATCTCCACAAGATGAAACCATCTCTAGATAAGCACAAACCAAAACCAAAACTGACTCACAAGGGCTAACCACACAAGGATAACCAGTCATAGATTTTTATCCAAAAAGGCACAACCACTAGAATTTCACAAAGGTAAGACCACCAATATTTTTTCAATAAGGAGGAACTTACAATGAGAAATAATACTACAATAAAAACCTTTAAACTACCCATACCCCAATAGTGGAGACAAGAGCTGAGTCAAGGTTCCTCACACCCCTGACAATTCCTGATTGCATGAAGAGATTCACTATGGGACTTATGGATGGAGGCCTAATGTCTTGAAGCATCTTCTACCCTGCAGTCAAGTGCCAATAATACCTGATCAAAATGCCTTCTTTCAGTGTCACGAGAAGCCACAAAACACCCCAGGAAGAACCAAAATAACATGACACACCATGATACTTGCTTCACTCCAATAAGGAACTTTCACCAAGAAAAGGATTAAGAAGATACACACACATCATCCTCTTTTAACCTAACCAGAAACAATAGGAACAAGGAACATGCAAGAAAAACCTCCATTTAGAATGGAAAAATTTAGAATTTCCAAAATAAAAACACGCTTCCATTGAAATACAAGTTCTTAGGAGATCCACAACATCCACTTTTACAATTTAAAGAAAATAAAACACCAAAAAACACCACTATAAATAAACATTACAACAAAAGAATCATTATATATAAAGGGAATCTAAACTGAGCCTAAAATAGCACACTACTCCTACAAACGGGTTGGGGTATATTTTGAAGGGGTGGATCTGGCTCCACGTCGCTTCCTAGAAACACCATGACAGAACCGTTGCAAGTGACCCAGGAATCCATAGGCATGACAGGTCTTCATATCATTCAAAAAAGATGGATTCTTATGATCCAACTTTTTTCACTGATGACACACCATGATTTTGTGCTTAGAAGAAGATGAAAAAAGATTTAGCAACCTTTTAATTCCATGACCATCACTAACAATTTTAGGCCAATTCTAAATATACTTATTGGAATTCCATTCACCACTTATAGAGACTAGAGAAAGGTTGGATACCTCAAGCACTCCTGCTAACACAACTTCAACTTGAATAGCTTTCCTCACCACATCGACAAAGGAGGTTAGACCGAACTCCAACACCTTCAACTGCAGATCAAAATGAAGCCTGTTCTAAAATTGTTGAACCTTCAAGGAACCATCCACAACCCACTCTGAAAGGTAAGGAACTAGATCTAAAAAAATCATAAAATAACTCCAACACCGATCCATCACCTTGCTATAGACAACACATCTCCATTACCTTCCTCACCTTCACTATCTTAGAGAAATATTGCCGGATGAATGAAGAATTGAATAATTCCTAGGAAAGATCTTCTTGAGGCTTGGTTCAAGAGACTAGTTTACATCACTTCCAGGTCATACCTTCAAGCATAAAGATAGTGAACTTCAACTTTAAAGACTTAGGAAACTCAAGGAAACTTAAGATCCTTAGATTCTCCGCATCCACTCCTCTGATTTGAGATAATTCTCTTGACCATAAAAGAGAGGAGGGTTCAACTTTAAAAACTCAAGGAGAAAGTACTTAGGTTGATCACCTGGAGGGTCAGACAATAATGAACCACTTTTAGTTGTACCTCAAATGTCCATCAAATTATTTGTGGGGGCGTACACTGAGCAACAAGAAAACCAAGAACTCAATCAAAAAAAATTCATCAACAAGAATTCTCAAACTCAAAAAACTGCATAAAAAACATTCCCAAATCACAAGAAAATACACCACACAAACACTAGATATTAAAACATCATATATTTTCCTCTTAAAAAAACTTTTTAAAAGAAAAAAAACTTGGTAAGTTTCACTCTCACCAATGGTATTCCATGGAGACTCACACACATATATTCCCATGCCAATCTGGGAACCCATCCACTCATTCCCTCAACCATACACACTTTCACATATATCATCACATGCGAGAACTCACAAGAATAACAAAGGTTAATCACAAATTCTTTTCCACTTTATAAATAAAACATTCAACTGGAGTTTTCCAAATATCAATTTACTTCCCACTTCAGATTTCATAAAACCTTTTCAAATGATCAGTAACTTCTAAATCAAAAACCATTTTCAAACCCTATAATTCAATCCATTTTATTCCCTTTTTGAAATAAATTCCCATTAATTCTATTCAAAACCCAATTAATATCATTCAAAACATTCCCATCAAATCAAAAAAATCCAATTTCATAAAAAACAATTTTATTAAAAATTATTTTATCAAAAATTTCTTCTCATTTAAAATAGATTTCAGAAACCCTATTTAAAATAAATTTCTGTTTCTAAAAAACCAATTTTGATAAAACCCAGGTTTTGATTATAGAAATACAATATCATTAAAACCATACTTGTTTTACCCAAAAATCATTTTATAAAAATCCATTTTTCTAAAGCTTTCTTCAAAAAAAATATGAAAATACATTTTCCATCTTCAAAAAATCCAAACAATTCCCACTAAAAATCCAATTATCACAATTTCAAAACCAGGGTTTTCAAAACAATTTCAAAATCAAGAGGTAACCAAAACAACTCAAAAGGGGAAATTAGTGCCAATGGATGACTTGAATATATGGTTGGAGGCTATATTCCAATCACACTACCATCATAGGGAGTCTTTTAGAACCATGTCCCTAGCTCCACATGGATTTCTAGTCCCTATGAGCTCATTGATACCACTATCCCAACTCCCATTTCATATCCCAAACATCAAACAACCAACAAGAACCAGATAAACCAAATAAAACCCGACTTCCCATGGAAATACGAGGTTCAACATCAAATGTGTTGGATATACACTCCCTTACACCTACACCCCAAGTTTTGACAGTCCTATTCCATCTACCTTGGCATCCCAAATAACAAAGAGCACTCTGAAAGCTAGGTCCCCCAAAGTACCAAACCTCCTTTGATACTATTTTATTATGAACCAATTTGGGTCGACCCTGAACTGGCCACCCAAGTCATCCTGAGACAAGGTCCAAGAGGCGTTCCCAATCCTCCGAGGTTGGAAACTAGTATTAGGGAATCAAAAGAGAAATAAAGGGAACAATATCTCCTAATAAAATAAAATAAACAACAAAAAATAATCAAAGATTCCCAAAATAAATATAATTACCAAAATGAACATAATTTATAAAAAAACTGAAAATACAATAAATCAAACAACAAAACCTAAACTGAACCTGATGACCACAACATCTCTATGTGACCTAGAGGGTCACTCTTAGATACCAAAACCAACCATTACCCACGATTATTGAAACCAAGCCATAAAATACACCAAAATATAAAAACAAGAAAGAACTATAGTCATGAGTATTAAAAATTAGTAGGCATTCCTGAACAATATATTCCCAAATCAATTCCTTTAAATAAAATAAACACCAATATCAGGTTTTAAATACAATATAAAAAACTATGTTTTCTACATATTTCCACTTTAAAACAAAACAAGGTCTATTTCCCTTTTTCCATTCAAATACAAACTCTTTAATAAGGAAGATACATTATCATTTTAAAGGATAATTATGGAGTTTTCATTTTAAAAGGAGGGAAAGTGAGCATAAAATTTTTCTCAACACCTTTCAATAACCTTTGAAAAACAACACATCATTTTTCACAAAAGTACACCATGAAATAGAGTAGAAACAATAATCACATAACAAGGGAAATGAAAAAATAACACGTACAAGTAACCAACCAACAATGCATCTCAATCATCCACTACAGATAACTAAGTGCTGAAGGACATGGGAGAACCTAGGATCTCAGAGGAATAATCTAGAATACACTTACATCTGAATCATCCCAAAGGCATTCCTCACTCAATGACATCAACTTTCCCACATGATCGATCATACCCTACTTGGTCTGACCAAGGGGCACTATCCCAAAGCAAAGAAAAGTCCATGCTAAGGGACACTAGACATAGAAAAATTATAAGCTAGTGTAGCAACTGTTCACTAAAAATCCACTAGCTATGCTAGGTTCCCATGTCAAGATTAAAGTTGGAGTGAGCCAAAAATTCCAAACAAGTAGCAAATCACATGAACATACATCATACACAAGCAACACACACACAAGTTCACCCCTAAGTCACACTGAGGAACAATCTATTTCCTTTCAACCATTTAATCACAAGGGAGTCTCTCAGCATGGAAATCCAACACAATTCAATATAACCAAGTAAAGAGGACTATCCAATGAGAGTTTTTAAGATCACCAATTTCACAAAAGTTCCAAACGGGCCTCAAACACCCTTCAAGAAATCACCTGTTTCCAAAAGGAAACCAACACATTTCCTTCACATTGTCAAACCATTTTCAAAGAACCAAACACATACCACTTTCAAGTACAAAACCATTTATAAATCCATTTTATAAATCCAAAATACCATTTTAGATTCCAAAAACACGTCTAAAAAGATAAACCATGCTTAAAAAAGCACAATCCACTTACAAAGGCCAACTGGGAAATTTATCAAACACTTGGTGTGCATAACAAAAGAAATTCCATATACTTCAAAATAATTAAGAAAAACACTTCATTTATCATCAAAAAATTATTATAAAAATCATAGATCACTATTAAATATACAAGGAAGGTGTGAAAATCAATAAATAAATGATTCTTAAATTTAAAGGACAAGTGCAAAGGGAAACCTACCTCAAACCACTTATGCTTCAACAACACCAACCCGATACAACCTTGCAAGGGTTCCAAGAAGCAAGAACACTTGAGAGAAACCATAAGAAGAAAAAAACTCAAATTTAATCCCAAAGAAACATGAAACCTATATCTATAATACCATGGAAGAATAAGAACTCAAGGGAAAATGGAAGGAGGAAGAGGGATGAGGGAGAAGGAGAATACCTTGAAGATCTAGCCCCAAAACTTGAATAAACCACTTGGATACACCCTTAGGAGAGGAGGAGAGGCTTGGAGAATATGGGAGGAGATCCTCTAGGTCTGTACAAACCAAGAGATAGAGGAAATGGTCATTTTGGGGTTAAAAATATGAAGAGGGTAGAAGGGGGATTTAACACTTTTAATGATCTGGATAGGTCGCATGATTTGCTTGCATAATTTTCTAAACCATGCAGAAATCATGCATCCCTCATTGTCCAAGAGGAACATACCACACGGTTATCCCACACAATTTTCTAAACCATGCAGTAACCGTACAGTCTCCTCTATCCAGGAGGAAACTGGCCACATGCTTTCTTGGGGGAGGGTGTATGGTTTCCTCTAACCATGCACCAATTGTGCATCACCTGCTTTTAAGAAAAAAAAATCCACTTTTCACCAAAAAATCCCGAAGAAACCAATGAATAAACATGGGACCGAAAATAAACAAAGGAACATCTCAAAATAAAATCATGGATGTGACACCGTTGGTCTTGTTGGAACTGCATTGGTAAGACCTTTGATCCTCTTGTTTCTTTTCTCCTTTTTTTTCTCTATAGGGAGTGCTAAATTCGTGCAATCCATTTTACCCTATTTTTAGGGCATTATTCTAAAATGAAGATTTCTTCCAAATAATCTTGAGTTAGAGGATTATATCAAATGAGAGAATGTCTACCAGTACAAGGTAGGTGGTACCTAGATTTCTCTTTGATTTTGGTCATATTTTGGGGGTGCGTTCTTGAGCGCACCATTGGGTTATACGAGAGAGACCCTAATAATTTAATGAATTTATTTTAATTAATAAATTGAACCCATGAGATGCATATGGTCATGATCATCCTTGACTATAAATGGTATGACCGTAGTGAGGGGCTTCAAACCACTTAGGAAGATTAGGCCGGGTGTGTTTTATTTATTTAAATCGAATTGTTTATATTAAATTTCTTGTGATAATTCCATGGGAACAAGATAGGCCTAGACTAATGATTGAGGTGGCGATGAACACCTAGATTGAGGCGACGCGTTTTTTAGGTTGGGTGAGGCCTAGGTTCTATGATTTATGTTGATCATAGGTTGGGTGATGTGGTTACTGGATTGAGGTGAAGAGATCATTAGGATGTGGGCATGGTCCGTGTGACATTGGATGGTGATAACCATCAGGTTGAGCAATATGGTCGTAGGGGAATGAGGTGCTGGATTGATGTATCTTAGGTATTATGTTGGTGATTTCCTCTCACTATGATTGACCGATGTTCCGTTGGATTTGTGTGCACACAGATATGAATCAAATTATGAGGTGGTGTTGACCACTCATGTGGGTATAGGCCTACATTAGATGTTGATTAGGGTGGTTTTGACCACCAATGAGGTTGGATGTGCTTACCACAGAAATCCATGGGTATGGTGGGGAGCCATCAGTTGATGGCGTTGAGACCCTCAGTTGGGAGATGAGGCTCACCATATTATTGAGGCCATTGGGTTAGGTTATTTAGGGGGATGAATATCACTATTCCTCAAGACATCATCTATTGAGTCGATAATGTTTATTATTTGGAGGATAAAAATTAACGTGCCTTGGATTTCAAGCTTTAAGTCGATGAGGATTTTCTGAGATGAGATCTGGGGGACCAAGTAATTATTAGGCATGCCTTTTTGGACACCTATGATATACTTTATGGCACAAGGTTCCAATGATTCTTTTACATAAGGTGCCCGAGGGATCTCCAACTTGCTACTCATTAGGGGATTCCTTGAGATTTATGATAAGAATCCTCACCACTATAGTTATATATATGTAGACATATTGCTAAATTCCATATATATAACTGGGGGCACATGGAGTAACGACGCCGACCGACAAGGGAAGCAAGTTATTATCATGATATGCATGTGCTATTTTATTTATCTTTAAATACACATGATTTATAAAAAATATAAGATAATCACATGTTGGTGGTGGCCTACAGAGATTTATTCTCACACACTACATGGGCCCTTGGTATGCGTGTGTAACTTATGATTTTGTGATCAAGTAAGCATTCAGGCTCAGGATATGGAACTTAGTGATCATGTCGGGATTCTTAGCATGGGATGGATGGAAGGGGACCTTGGAGGTACCTGAATCAACTGGAGTTTAATTCTTTTCCTTTTTGTATCAGTATACTTATATATTCATGTAATGATGTCATCCATGGGAGACCCTTCTATGTATTGATTTGTATGATCTGACCCATATTCATGCTTCTTCTAATGGTGTTTTATTATAAAAATGATATCTTTGGCTCATTTATTTATTCTGCTGCTGGCTGTTTATGCTTCTGCTATTTCATGTTATTGCTTCTGTTACGGTGGGTTACTGGTCCCATCATTTTATAGTATTCCTTACACTGCTATACTTATATAGAATATTATTATTATTACCACCAGAGGGAATATTCTCCCCAATATCACCTCCTTAAACCCTCACTACTAGCTGGAAGCCTTTAGCGTATGGGGAGGTGCGCTTAAGGCCTAGTGGCACAATGAACCTAAGCACTGTTCGGGTGACAAGATGGGTCGGGGCACTAAAAGTAGTATCAGAGCAGTTCATGATTGGAAATTAGTAGCAGTGTTCAAATGACTACTAATGGTATCAAAATATTTTCTTTTAATTGGTATTAATATTTGGGTTATGGTAGACTGAAGATAAGGATGTTGTCAGAACTGGGTACAAAGCTCATGTTTGGGTGCCTGAAGCCCCATGCACGGGGGACAAACCCAATTTTCAAGGGTGGGAAATTGTTGTTCTACTTTTTTCATTTGAAAATTGATATGATTTCTACCTTGAGTGGTTCACTTGGGTGTGATTATTATCTATTATGATATGTGACCCTTAGCTTGATATGGAAAGGGATAATTATTTATGATTTCTTGGTAGGCACATAGGATTTGATATATATATATATATATGTTCATGTGATTAAATTTCTTAGGTTCACTAATGGGAACATGGATTGTGTAAGAGGGTTTGGGTTGTTTAAAGTGTCTTCAAAGGAATATAAATAGTGTTTTCCTGCTCAACCTCTCTTTGGTGGAATTCTACTTAGCCAAACCAGGAATCTAGTTCCAATGAGATCTGTGTGTGATGATATGTGATGTGGATATATGCATGTGATATATATAATTGGGTCTAGATTTTATAGGAGAAGGAATGGATGATGACTGGTGGTGAGATGTTTAAAATGTCAAAAATGGAATCTAAACATCATTTTCCTACATAGATTCTATTTGGTGGAATTCTACTTAACTACCTTAGATGTTATGTGATGTCTATCCTAGTTATGGGAAAGCGAGAGGCCATGAGTCTAGGTGATACTTGATTCCTAACTTCGATGTGGGTAGGTAGGGGTCCATGAGGCTGGGTTAATTTTGAAACTTGAATTTGATATGGGTAGGCGAGGGGCCATGAGGCTAGATTTATTACAACAGGGTGTGATAGGGGAGTGTAAGGGTGCGTGATGCCACTTATATGGGCTTTAGTGGAGTGTTAGGAGGTTGAAAATATGGTGCCGCATGAGTGTGAACAGGATAAGGCCCCTGAAGTTTGGGATGAGGCCTTAGATGGTTGGGAAGATCATGAGCTGCAGGTACAAGCATAAAGATATCTTGATACGTGTCATACAGGGAATCAACAGGGGATCTTAGGGAATGGAGCTTTCTATGGTTTACTTGACTCGATAGTTCTAGTTGCAACAACCACCATTATTTTAGGGTGAGGGTGGACCACAAGTTGCTGATAACTGGATAGAGTCAGTGTAGATCATCTTTGACTAGCTCAAGACACCCCTATGATGGAGGGTAAAGATGGAAATGTACATGCTCAGGGCAGGTTAATTCAAAGTTTTCTTTCTTTGATCACTTCTTCCCTGAGACGTTATGGGTGTAGATAGTTCTGGATTTCTTGAGCCTACAATAGGGAGACTTGTTCATTATGGATCATACTACTACTTTTACTGACTTGTATCATTTCACACCTAGTATGATGGGAAACGACATCGTGAGGGTGAGGCATTTTGTGGATGGATTATGAAATTACATTAGGGTATAGGTAAACATCTTCAGGTCAGCCTCATACTCAAAGGTGGTGAATTATGCACTGATAGCTGAGGTAAATTTAACAGACCGATCGTACTTGAGCTAGGTGATGATGACAGGTGATTATAATGGCGATGCTTCAGATAATAGAAAGTGAGGATGTGAGAAATATCTATAGGGAATTCAAGACATAGATTTAAATATACCATCAAGGAGTGGGTCTTTGATAATGTGCTTCCAATACAGGTAGTCGGGACATGTGCGCACACCGTGTGATCGGGCATCAAAGGAGTGTTGAGAATGTGTCCAGTTTGGGAATCATGAGAAGTTCTGTAGGAATATTTCTCGTATAGTTGGTAGCAAGAGATTTATGAAAGTTTTTATGAAAATATTTATTTTCAAAATTTGGAATTTTTAGTTGCAAAATATTTGGTATAATTTCAAATAGAAAATTTGGTCTGATTTTTTTGGAGACGCTGTTATTATCAATAGGAAGATATGAAGATGTCATGAATGAAAAAGTAGATTATAAGAATATATATATATATATATATATATGAAAAAGATATAAAATATTAAAATCCTCACTTACAGTTAAGAAAATACTATATTATAAATGAAATCTCAAAAAAGAAAAAAGAAAAAAAGAGAATATCAAACAACACCAAAAGTGCCAACTTAAGGACCATTAATCTTCCCATACAAAAGTAATTGATTATTCTTAGAATCAAAACAAAATTTCCATTATAATTTATCAATATTTAGTTTTAGATTTGTAGGAATAGGGCCCTTTAAATATTCAACAAGTTTCTCTCAGCCCCATAAGCCTTGGTCCAAACCTATCCACTTTATATTAATTCCTTTTATAAATATTCATTTTTTTGAAGAACAAAGATTTATGTTTGTATAAAAGCTATATTGATAACCTTATATTATGTAAAATTTGGTTCATGGAGAAATAATACTCTGAGTTACTTTATGTGAGGAGGTTAATTCATTTTTACCCTTTTATTCTCCATAAGCACAAGCTGAATTGGGAAGCTAGGGAGACCCATGATGTTTCCATAATTCATGCATTGGTTAATTTTAGAAATATTTGAGATCATGTGAATATATAAATTTCAATATGAATACAAATAGATCCTAAAATACAAATAAAATTCATAAAAACATTAGCATACAAGACTTGAAATAATTCAAAGATCAACCCTAACTAGGCCTTAACAACATATCAAAGAAAACATGTGTCAAAGTGAAAAATCTCATGGAAGAGTAGAAAAAAATGACATGAAAACATCCCAAAAATTTATATCTTAACATCAATAATCCCAAAAACATCAAAAAAACTTATCTTTTATAGAATACAGTGCCTCGAGCACATCATAGTGAAACATCCAAAAAACAAAGCCTCATAAAACAAAAACTAATCCTAAAAAATCATGGTTAAGATCCATTTCCACTCTGCTCCCCCACTTTTTTTATCATTATTCACTCACTCACACATAGTGATAATAAAATATGACATTATAACTCCTCTTATTTAACACTTCTTATCCTCTATTTTCTTCTCCTCATCCTCTTATTAATGTACTCAAATATGCAATGTATCACCACTCTTATCTTGTACTATTGGTGGGAATATCTTAGATATCATAGTGTATCTTCTCTTCTTTGTTAATTAACTTTATATATTTCCTTTTATCATATTCTTCATTCCCTTGGAAAAAAACAAATTTTATGAGATCTTCACATGTGACCATTATCTATCAAATATTGATGCCACCTCACAACTGAACCAACTCATTTTGAGGCTCAAATCATATTCTATTTACCCATAAACCACCACCACCATCATTTATGATGATCCCTTTATCACTTAGAAGTTTCTAGGTTCATCTAACTCATCCCTATACGTTGTACTTTATGGATCCATGATCGTGTAACTCTATCACAATATCTTACATGTTCAAAGGATTATACCATGATCCCAAAATCTTATCCATGATACTCCTATGATATCCTTTTTTATTGAATGTTCTCCACATCTCCACAAAGTTTTATAAACTCCTTCATACACCATAACTGCTCGAGAAACATAAATTCTCCACTAAATACATTAATTGAGGAATATACTCCCATGATCATTCTCACCCACCATAATCTTCCATGTGATCAATACATTTCACCACAATCAATCTATCTCCATGCATGAAGACCAACTATTCCATGTTATTGAATTTTTTTCCTTTAAGGCATTGCGTTCCACAATCTCAGATATTATCTTTATGTACAAATTGTACACCTCCTTTATATAATCCACAATCTATTCTTTTCTACATTATTTCCATGTGGACTCTCCAATTATTCATTTCCCATGCATGCTTCATGGATTCCACCAAGCTTAATTTAATGATCTTTGTTTATAAAATAATCATTATAATGTATCAAAGATATCATATGAATTCTATTCATCTAACTAGATCAAAAAATGATATACTTATATCACTACCTATGAAATATTTGTATTTCAATTCAAATCAACATTTCCTCTTTTTCATGTATAAAAATATGCTCTTAATGCTGCCATTAATATCATTGGGAAACATTATGATCTTGTATTCATCCACATTACTATATCTCCCTATGATATCTTCCATCACAACATGTGATAAACCAATTCTATATGCATGAATCTATCACTATCTATGTTTTTCATCATTGTTATCCGTGTCTAAAATCATTATCTATAACATGTGTTATCACTTTTTTTGACACATTGCTGTATGTGTTTCCTTCTATAATTATCTATGATATCCTCCATTGTACTATTTGTTCAAAATATAGTGTTGTGAAATTTATTATGATATCTCCCTAGTCGTTTTTTGTGACAACTCCTTCAACTAAACAATCCTTCACATTATGATTTATCATATATGGTGATATATATATATTTTTATTCATGCTTATTATATCCATAGGGTTCATGTTGGATTTTTTTTCAAACCAAGTCAACGAATTTATGCTAAATGTTGAATTTGGCATCAACATATAGAGGTTTATGACATCAACATATTGAAATAAAGCAGAGGTTTCATGTTGGATGTATTGTAAATTATAGATAAGTAAGAATAATGAATCATAGTTGAGTTAATATTATCTATATGGAATATTATATATATGGTTTATATAAAGGAGGAGTTTGAGTATGTCAAAGGGGAGAAGCTATATTCTAAAAGAATTTTAAAATAGTAAAATGGAAATATTGAAAGAACTTAGTGTTAACAAATTCAATCAAATTTACAGAATATTAGAAGAAGTTCTTGAAGAAGTATGATGAAGTTATGTAACTATATGGAGAAGGTGTATTTTCATTCTATATTATTTAATAATTTATTAAAGTGTGTGAAGTTTTTGAAGAAGGTTTGGATAATTTTGTTGAGTTTTAACGTTTCTATGTAAAAATGATTTATTAGTTATGCTATTGAAACTATGGAAATCAACAAGCTATGTAAGAATGAATGTGTAGAAGAAAAGTGGCATAAGGTTTGTATGGAAAATTAACGAGCCACATAATGGTGAAAAAGAGTAAGTGTGGCTATGTATGTGTGACATTTAATTCTAACTAGGCATGAAAGTGTGAAGTTTTGAAACTATAACTATGTAACTACAACTATGTAAGTTAAACTTAGTTTTTTTGCTCTAGTTGTGTAAGTGATGGATATAAATAAGAGTTGATACATAAGTGAGACCATGAATTTAATCTAGATATACAAGTATAAAAGCATATAGGAGTATCTATATATGTGAGATTTGGATTTTCATCTGGTTTCATAAGTGCTGATGATATATATGCGACACTGCGTAAAAGTGAAATGAGTTTTTTAAAGCTTACATATATGAGATCCATAGTAGTAAAGCTATGTAAATGTTGTTTTCTTAAAATCATGGTAATTAATTTAAATATTTCTTGAATTATTTTTATGAAATAATTAATAGAAAAAACTAGTGAATATTTAAATAAATCTTTTTAGGGATTTATAAAAGTTTGAATGAAAAGACTCATCTTCAAATTTCAGACTTTGATGTTATAAAATATATAGTAGGATTTAAAATATAAAATATATCTTGATTTTGTGGAGATGTTGTGAGTATCAACATGATGATATGAAAATTTATAGGAGTAAGAATACTCTGAGAATATGTGTATATATATATATATATGAAAAAGATAGAAAATATTAATAGCCTCACTTATGTTAAAGAAAATACTACATTACAAAATAAGTCTTGAAAGAAACAAAAGTAAATGATAAGATCAAACAACGTAAAAAGTAAAAAATTAAGAACCTTTGATCTTCCCATAAAAATGTTATTGATTATTCTTAGAATCAAAACATAATTCCCAATATAATTCATTAATATTAAGTTCCAAATTTGTGAGAACATGGTCCTTTAAATATTAAATAAGTTTCTCCTATCCCCATAAGACTTGGTATAAACTTATATACTTTACATTAATTTATTTTTTAAATATTCATTTTTTTGAAGAACTATAATTTATGTTTGTATGAAATCTTTCTTGAGAACCTTGTATTATTTTCAAAATTTTCCTCCTCCTGTACCGATCCAAGAAAAGAAACAGTATCTTCCACTTCCTTTTAAAAATCCAACAACACAACAAGTTCCAATTGAGAGGGAATATATTCCAATAAGGATTTTTTAGTATCTATACTCTTCCCTTTACTTGAGTTCTCCCTTTTTGAAAATAATACATTATCTAAATTATTAGAGTTTGATGTTGTCCTATTCTGTAAAGCTTTACTGATTAATATTGTAATAATTTTTTGAACATTTGATTAATTATTTCAAGGTTGATATATACTTATTATGTTAATATATAGTAAACTCTTATTCTTAAAAAATTAGTTGTTTTTGTTTTCTTACTATATCTCTATGTGTCTTCATCTCTTCTTTAAACTAATCCTATTTAATTAATTCTTTTGACCCTAGTTGTAAATACAACACAAGATAAGACATTACATTTTCTAACTTTTTATTTTTAGTATTTTTAGAGATAATAAACTTCTCTATAATGTCACTATAATCATACTTTTTATCAATTTTTTTAACCTTCTAGTATTTTTATGTACTTCCTCCAATTTCATAATCATTCAATACTTTTCCCATAACCTTTTTCCCATCACTCAAAAAGAAACAACCATATTTGGATAACACCCAGATAAAGACAACTCCTTTATCGATTGAATATATTTTCTATATTAATCAATAGAAAATATCAACATATAATTCTATCCGGATTCATTTCTTTTTTCCTCATATTTTGAATTATAATTTTTTAGCTTATTATTATATAATTAATTCTCATATTCAATCTTTGATGGTTTAATGGATTCATTTTCCAAAATCCCCCTCTTATGCCGTATTGATTTATATTTTATATTGATTTTCTATTGATATGCCTTCATTTGATTCTTAATAATCCACACTCAACTGGGCATATCCTCTTTCCACTTTAATTGATCATTTCATCTTCCTAAATCTTGTACCACATGATAAGATATATCAAAGAATGATGGTAGATTTTTATAAAATCTATTGAAAAAATCTATGTGATCCATTATAAATCAAAATACATGGAGATAAGGGTTTATAATAATCAATTTATAGATAATTACTAGAAATAGATGGTTGGATCTTCTTCTTGGTTACTAAATCAATATTTATTAGTTTACTTAGGTCCATTTTTATTATCCATAAATTTGATTCAATAAAAAATAGATCATTAATTATGGAAGTGAAACCCAGATAGAAATGATCTAAGATTCAAAGTATGCATGAAAATCAATTGTCCATTCCACAAATTTAATTTCAAACCCATAAAAATTCTATAATCCTATAATCCACAATCTATAAAAATTATAATCCGAATCAAAGTTGAAAATAAAATGAAAATCATCGATAAAGACAACCCAGAACCCTAAAAACTATATTTCCTCCATTGAAGTAATGATTTCAAAAATAAAAGGTTGATTAATATAGAACTTACCAATGAGAAACCACCTAAAATTTGTCATCGGTTATTCCACTTATTCCTTCATGAATAAATTCAAAGTACACCCTCAAGTTTTGGAAGAAATTTTACGATAAAATCAATAGATTCTTAAGAAAATATTACCATATTTGATATTATTGATCCCTAAATTATGTTTAAAAAAATCTATAAATGATTGATGGTAGTTTTGGTTCTTCGAAATCAGTTACTTCAGAATCAATTTTGAATTTACCAAGATGTTTGGGTTCTCTCTAGCCTATTATCTATTACCACTTTTCAATATATATATGTATATAAGAATATAGAAAGATAAAGTAACTGAATTTCCATGAAAATTATATCATAAAATAATAAGAGAGTCAAGTTTAATATCAATAATATATTTGGTATATAAGAAGAAAGATAAAGAAGATATTATTCAAATGAATTGAAGACCAGTTTTCCTAACAAAGTATAATTTTATTATGGTTTCTAACTAGGAAGGTGTAACTACTGTGAAGATTCATGTAATATATTATATTAATTCCCATCACATGGATTTGATCATATTTGTCTTGTGAGGGAGTTAGTTCGTGGAAGGTAAGAAAATAACATAGTTTTCATAGTTATTTGAATATATATTTTAGAGATAAGAATAATAAAGTGAATTTCATTATAGAACTAAATATAAAGTTTTGATGCAATGTGTATTAGTTTCTATATAATTTTATGGATAAAACAATTATTTTTATGAACTATTGAAGAACCTCATCGAAGTAATGAGTGGAGAGAGAGGAGGGGGTGGCCATTAGGTAGCAGTGAGCCAAAATATTTTCATAGACAACAATCCTTACCATGGAATAACTATAGAACATATATTGTATTCACAATAGTGACTTAGTGAATATTGGTACACCAATACACTATCATTGTATGGTCCTTGGATGTATCCAATTTGGGTGAACCAAATAAAATCACCGTGTTTGTGTAGTTTTTGTGCTTTATATGCTTTATATTTGGGTGTGCGTGATAATATTAATAGATGAAACTAATATTCCTATTAAATTTATATTAAACCAATGTTCCCACTAATGTTCCTAACACTAAAAATTCCTTATGTCATGGACTACGATACTCTATGTGATATATTCTTGTTTAAGAATCACAGTGAACTATGAAATTTGTTACATCTTTGTCACTATAAATGAATCATCTGTAGCCTATGCTTTCAACTTATCATGTCATGAAATATACTTCATCCTTTATGGAATCCTAATTTACCTCTTGTAACATCCTATAACTTCTAGTAATATTTCTTCAATTGATAACCACCATCTTTAACCCAATCACCATGGGAAAGTTATTCCCATGAATTATTCATTATATAATAATATAAAAAACTCTATACAGACCTCCATGTGATATCCATGAAAGCATATTTAATATCCAAGGATAACCTTACTTAATATAATCTTGGAATAAAAATAAGAACATAAACAACATATCATATCACCTTTAATGTTATAACTTAATTTAACGTTACAATCAACTAATTTTTATATCGATTATTCAATTATCCTCTATATCACATAGAGTGATATGACCATGTTGCTATTAATAACACATTTTCAGCTTATTTTATGCATTACATATACCCAAAATAGTATAATATTCTTTAGTAACTTCTTTATGCCTTGTGATATCCCTTATCACCTCACATGACACCAATCACACATAAAAATATTTTTCTGTCATTGCTTGTGATAACTGCAATCCCTTTGAAACATCCTTATCATACATGGTGATATCTTCTTATCACCTAATATGATATAAAATATCCTACCAAAAGCTATGATATATTTATACCATATACTATGATATGAATCATATTTTAATTCCTTCTTAACAAAACATTATCACCAATTATTATTGGTATATCGACTCCTGTGATGATACTTTAAATACACCTCCTCATTATCTAATATTCCATCCTTCCTTAGAGTCCTTCTAGTCTTCTTTAGCATGCTTCCAAAGCATTAAAATTAACATAATCATGTCTTAAATATCATATAATTCAATATACCATGTATTGTGAACCTATTTTATGCATACTTTCACAAATAACATGATGATTTTTAATATACATCCATCTCATGAATTGTCTTCTCATGTATTCTTTCATAAAGGTTACTGATTATTCTTGAACTCATTTGTTCTTTATTAAAGAACTATATACCTCACTATATATTCTCAAGTATTAAATATGTGTATACTAACTGATCTAACTAATTTTGGTATTATTTTTCCTAATAATATTCATTGATATAAAAAAATGAACTCCTCACTTCAATTCCAAACTTTATAGTGAGATCATGATGTACCCAGAAAGAGAGTAAGAAGCATTGGGGGGGGGGGAATCAATGTGACCAAAATTTTTTACCACAAAAAACTATAAAATCTTAAAATAATCAACAAAAAATGATGTCAATAGATAGTGAGAGATATATAAAAACAAAAAAATAATTTTTTTTATAAGGTTTGCTAAATATTTTTATCGATTGGTTTATCCTTGGTGATCAATGGTTTCTCTCCCACACCACATGTTCTTGTACTACTAGAAATGTGTGTATTTTTAATATGTTATTTGCGATGGGGAAGAGCCTCACCATAAATTGTCATTTAGAAACACTTATTTGTGATGGGAAAGCCTTTCCGTCACAAATAAGTGTTTCTTTATTATTATTTATGATGAGAAAATGTAACCCGTAACAAATACCTTTGGCGCACATGCATTTCATTCCATGGGAAGCACTATTTGTGATGACTAATAGCGATAAACAATTATATCCATCACTAATAATTAGCATGGAAAGACCTTTTGTGATGGATAATAAAATTCATTACAAAAGGTCCTAAAAAATTACCTTTAGTAATGGAAATATTCACACTATTAACCTATAGCATATGAAAATTAAATAAAATCACTCGATCTCCTTTATTCTCTCATCCTCCCAGATTTCCCCTTCATGCACCTGTTCCCGTTGAGCAACCCTCAGATGGACCACCCCTAAAATAATCCATCACACCTGATTTCTTATAGATTTAGGTTTGAATAACCCAACCATAGACTCCTATTCTCTCATATTTCATTCTTTTTGTGATTTCCCATTCAATATTATAGAAATTATTTTGGTCAAACCCCAGTTCAAAAAAATTTACCTACTTTTTATGGTTTATTTGGAATTTAGGGTTACTGAAAGTTTATTATTCCCTATTTGGGTGACCACCAACCCCAAATGGGTTGATTTCAATTGATTTGAGGTGTTTTCCTCAATGTCTAAACTTTAAGTTTAAAAGTTCTTTTGTTTGGTATTTAGGGTTACTATAATTTTATTATTTTATGTTATTATTTTAAATATGATTATTATGAAAATTATTTATAGGGATGTTTGATATTTATATAAATGTGGACAAGGTTTATATAAATCTATTTAATTGTTCAATTATTTTTCATGCTTATGGTGATATAATTTTTGATGAATTATGATAATGCCTGGATTGTGCCCATGATGTTAAACCATGTTTGATTATTACATTATGATTGGTTTTTAGTTATTTAAAACACATGAATATAGTTTTGTAAACATTTGGATATATATATATATATATATATTAGCATGTGAATATACATAAATGGTTTAAAAAAACTTATAAGGTTTTTGATATATATATATATATATATATGTATGTATGTATATATAAATTTGATATGTATATTTGTTTAAAAAAATGTGTAAAAATATATTTGATGCATATATATTAGATTAAAAATCATGTAATATATATATAATATGTATGTATATATAGATTTTATATCTATTTTTTTTTTAAAATAGTGTAATATATATATATATATATATATATTAACATATGAATATACATATATAATTTTTTAAAAAAACATGTAGAATTTTTGATATATTTATATATATGTATGTATATATAGATTTGATATGTATATTTGTTTAAAAGAACATGTAAAAATATATTTTATGCATATATATATTTATTAATAAATCATGTAATATATATATATATTAACATGTGAATATACATATATAAATGTTTTTAAAAAACATGTACGGTTTTTGATATATATATATATATATATGCATATATATGTATGTATGTATAAATTTGATATGTATATTGGTTAAACAAACGTGTAAAAATATATTTGATGTATATATTTGATTAATAAATCATTATATATATATAATGTATGAAATAAATAATAAATGAGTGTTTTATAAAAATGATGAGAAAATCAATTTAAAGATAATGTTTGAACAAATTTTTTTTTTATAAAAAAAACTTTTTTTATAAAAAATGTTATATATTTATAGATTTGATATGTATATTTGTTAAAAAAAGGTATACATTTTTTTAAATAAAATGTTTGAACAAAATGTTATAAGAAATTTTTTTTCTCTATATTTATAATATTTTTTTATATATTTGATATGTATATTTTTTATTAAAAAGTGTTATACATTTTTAAAGATAATGTTTGAATAAAATGTTATAAGATTTTTTTTTCTATATTAATAAGATTTTTTATATATTTGATATGTATTTTTTTATAAAAAAACATTACACATTTAAAAAAAAACGTTTGAACAAAAAATTATATATATATATATGTATGTATGTATGTATGTATGTATATATAGATTTGATAGGTATATTTATTTAAAAAAACATGTAAAAATATATTTGATTAAGAAATAATGTTATATATATATATATAATGTATGAAATAAATATGAAATGAGTGTTTTATAAAAATGATGAGAAAATCAATTTAAATAAAATGTTCGAACACATTTTTTTATAAGAAAGACGGTTTTTTTATAAAAAAAATTATAAAAATTATTTTAATGATAAAATAATAAATATTAAAAATAATTAATATTTATTAAAAACTTAGTTATTAATAATTAGTAAAAATTTAGTAATAGATTGTAAAAAAATAAAAAAATGCTAACAATTATTAAAAAATTACAATAATTAGTAAAAATATAGTATTAATTAAAATAATTAGTAATAATCATTAAATAATTTGTAATAATTAATAAATAATTAGTCAATATTAATAATAATTAAATACATTTGTATTAATTTCTAAATATTATTAATAACTTATAAATATTTGTAAATTACGATAAATTGTAATAAATTGTATAAAAATATAGGAAATACTAATAATTATTAGAAATTGGTAATGTTTATTAAAAAATTAGTTATTAATAATTAGTATTAATTAATAAATAATTGTGTTACTTAATAAATAATTGTATTAATTAATAAATAATTTTATAAATTAGTAAAAATTAAAAAACATTTTAATAATTAGTAAAAATTATAGCAAGAATTCGTGATAATTAGTAATAATTATCCAAAATTAAAATATAGTAATAATTTGTAATTAGTCACAATGAGTAATAATTATTCTTATTTATGTTATTTTTTAGATAATTGTAGACTCAAGAGTAGACACTAGTTTCTATTACATGATCATGATTAGAAAAATCATCATAAAAATACCAACAGTTCTAGTATAAATCCCATCTACATTGAGAGTGTTGAAACATTTATATCATTTGAATGTTCAAATTATGAATTTCTTTCCAAAGTAACAATTAAATGTCTATGTAATAAATGTGATCTTAGGAGATTCAAAACATTTGACAATATTTGTCTTCATCTATTGTGCTTTGGGTTTTAGAAAGATTATGTTTTTTGGTATCAACCTGGTAAACGAAATTCAGTGGAAAATACAATTTTTTTGATTTCAGATCCATCATTTCAGAATTTAGTACATGAGGATATTGGATAATCTATTCAAGAAACAATAACTTTTAATGATATTCTAAATCCTGAATCAAAACCATCTCAATTTTAATTTTTTTTGAAATTTGATGAGGATGCCTTATATTCTGGATATAAAATAAGAAAACTTGAAACTATTAAAAAAATTTATGGTTATTAATCAAAATTTTGAATTTCAAATAGTTTTTTAGATCAAATATTTTCTTTGGTTAAATCATTATTTCTTGACAAAAATACATTACCCACAAGTTTCTATGAAAGTAAGAGGTTGGTCTATAATTTGGGTCTTAGTTATCATAAGATCCATGCATGTTCAAATGAAATAATATTATATTATGGTGATTATGAATTATTTTATAAACTCATAACATGTGGAGAATTGAGGTATAAAGCGAAACAATAAGTAAAGTACAGATTTCCCATAAAACATTTAAGGTATTTTCCAATTACACCCCATTTACAATGTCTATTTATGTCTCGCAACACAATTGCATTGATGAAATGACACAAATCAAATATTTATATCAATAAAAACTTAAATCATCTATGTGATAGTGATTAATTGAAAAAATTTGACCAGATGCATCATTCTTTTTCTTTAGAGCCTCGTAATATACAGTTGAGTCTTTCTACTGATGATCTTTTTCCATTTGGTACTTATGATAGTCAATATTTTTTTGTATGGTTTTTATAACTCCATACAATTTACCTCTTTAGATATTGATGAAGGAACCACACACACACACACACACACACATTTTCTGCTATTAATTCCAGGACATCTGAATAAGAACATCGATATTTATTTGAAGCCACCAATTGATGAGTTAATTTTATTATGGAATGATGATGTAACTACATATGATATAGTTGAAAATCATAATTTTACATGAAAAGTTTCATTAATGTGTAAAATCAGTGAATTTTTGCTACATGGTCTGTAGAACCCCCAATTTCTGGTATGTTACCTTTTCTTTATGGTTTTTAAGTACATAAAGTATAAGGGTGAAGTTTGGGAGAGTTTGAGGAACTTTTAAAGAGTTGTGGGGATTTTATATAGGTTCAAAGTTTTTAAAAATTGTGCAACACTTATAAGAAACCATGCACAATATGAAAAAAGATAAAGGGGATATGCATGGGCTGCACGAGGTTAGTCCAAACTGTGCGAAAGCTTAATAGTAACCGTACGCTTTGAAAGATGGTTTTGGAAAAATTGAGGCAGTGGATTCAGAACGGTTGGCACATAGTTTTGGAGACCATGTGAGGTGATCATGGGAAGTTCATCCTCAATATAGTGGCTAAAACACAGATAACGCATGGTTTATCTAATCGAGTGACTAAACCATGCACATTGTCAAACTTAGATCCTTAAAAAGTGGATCTAGGTTGGATTAAGGTTTTAACCACTTGTTCCCCCCCCAGAATGGATCTAAATCAGGATTTTTATTCCCCAAAGGTCAACAAAGGTTATCCCATCTATCCATAGGTTATCCTGAGGCTTCCCTTAGTGATTAGAAGCTGATTCCTCATGGTAAGTTATCCTTCTTCAACGTTCTTGATCAGTTTCTTAAATCTACTTTATTTCTCTTATCAGTTTCTTAGATCTATGAATTATCTGGGTATATATAAGGTTGTGGATTCCAAATATGATTATATTTTTCTTGGTTCTTGATAGGGGAATAGATCTAATGCGGGTTCATGGAGATTCAACCCGGTTTTTGTGACGTTTTTCATGCCGTTTATCATTTTCGCCCAAACTCTCAAGGTAGGTGGCTTTACTCTCGACTTCTATTGCTAGAAATAATTGTATTGATTTCAAATTTATTATTTTTTGTGAAATTTATTATGAATTTTCTGTGTAATGAGTTTTTAAAACCCTCTTGAATGATAGTTTTTGGAAACATGGAAATTGGATGTTTTCGTAGAAAGTACTTTGGTTCTTGGTTTTAAAATGTTGATTTTAAAGTGTGGATTTTATGGAATTGTGGAAAATTGATTAATAAAAATATTTAAATAAAAGGTACTATTTTATTGAAATGAAATGGGGATGGTTGATTTGAATTGGTTTGTCGGAAGGTTTTCAATAAAAGATCAATTTTATGGAAATGCATGAAATGAATATTTTTGTTTTTGCATTGGTTTTTGGCATAATAGTTGGATGTGTGGATAGGTGATGACTAGGTGATGACTTAGTGAAAGGATGAATCACCACTCACGAGTATAGGGAGGTCCAAGTACATGCATGGTTGGATGTGTGGATAGGTGGAATGGAATGGTTATTCCAAAATGAATATTGAGAAATATATTTCAAGCATTGGTTGGTTTTTTTCATAAAAATTAGATTTTACTAGAAAATTGGGTGACATGGCACTTGTTTATATTTAGTTATTAACTATTTTTAGAAGTTGATTATATTTTATTATAAACTGTTTTGGGAAGTGTTTCATATAAATGGTTTTATATAAATGTTTATAAATTTTCTATCCTAGTGGCATGAGTAGGGAAATCATTGGGGAAAACCAATTAAGTTTTAGTACTCACCCCTTTTTTGGCACTTTAGTTCTTTTGCAGATGTCATATATCAAGACATGGGAAAAGGTAAAGTATCACACATATTTATCACTAATTCTTGATACTTGGGATGTTTTGTGATGTTGGATCATGAAGCTTGTAGAGCATGGAGTCTTTTGCTCATCTTGGAGTTTTATTAGTTATCTTATGTTGTTTAATTTGATGTTAGTTTGGATTCTGTTATAGTATAATTTGGTTGGTTTTGATATAAAAGAAATGGTTGAGTTTTTGTTATTTTTATCATGCATTATATAGTGGTTTGTTTGGTTTGGTTTTATTGGATTATTTTTTTTATTCTTAAAGGGTAAATCATCCCCCATGTGTATTAACACCCTTCGACATTTATTTCCAGCCTTTGGAATATTGGGGATGTCTCTTAAGGCCTAATAACGTCTCACTGCATTCTCAAGCCAATGAGAATATGTGGGATGTTACAAATGGTATCAGTTTTGTTTGGTCCAAAATCTTGTTTAACATAAGTAGTATCTGCTTGTTTCTTTCCTCATGGAACAAGTAGTCATCAATTTTCTTATTCTTGGAGTTGAATTCATTCTTGCCTATTCCTTGGGTTGTAATCACGGAAAGGAGTAGGATTTTCAGGGATTGAATTGTAGAGCATAAAATAATGTAGCTAACCTTTTTATGTTTAACTTCAAGTTACTAAGGAGTTGGGTACATAAGTGTTTTGGAGACACTTATAAGATATTGGAATATCATTGTCATGGGTTTTACCAATGAGACAAGCATGATAGGAATTATAGGAATTAATTCCCACTAGTATTTTATATTTCATTTTGAGTAATGATATATGATTTGATGCACTATGTTTATTTTTGAAAAATGTTGCAATTTTTTTCAAATAAAAGACTTTAAAAGGAGCATAGTTGGTGTATTTTGAAAATGGTTTTATTTTCAAAAGCGAGTAGATTTTTTTTCAAAGATGGTTGAATGTGGAAAAGGTTGATTTTGGAAAAAGATGTTGTGATAGATGATGTGATATAATTTTAAATTCTAAGCCTTCAGTTTCTAGAGAGTGAGACTTATGGCGTTTGTTATTTTTTTAGAAAATGGAACCCAGTAGGCATATTAGAAACCAACCGAAAGAAGATGCGGAGAATGTGGTTGAACCTGAGCAATAGGTGAACCAACAACTGGTTCAGAGTATCATCTAATCATTTCAAGATGTGGACACAAGGAACCAGAGGTATGTTCCAAGATAAGAGGATCATTCCATCCAGTTCCAAAAGAAGAATCCACCCATATTTTGGGGTGATTCTAAACCAGAAAGGGTAAAGGTGTGGCTGAATAGAATGAATTGTATCTTCGATTTAATCAAAACACTATCAAAACTAAAAGTCAATATAGTGATTTATATGCTAGAGGATATTGCACACTAGTGGTGGGATCTAATGGTATAGGATAAAGTGGATCCAGGCCTTGGTTGGGAGAATTTCCAGGAACTGTTCAACAAATAATTATATCCTCATACATTCAAGATTCATAAAATAATGGACTCCTTCATCCTAAAGTAGGAAAATATCTCTATTATAGAGTATGCAACTAAATTCATGAATTTAGTATGATTTTCACCCGATGTTGTAGCTAGTGTTTCCTTGAAGGAATGCATATTTGAATCAAGGTTAAGGTAGGATATTCGCTCAAAGATTTTTGTGCTCTATATCACGGATTATACAGAGATGGTGAATAGAGAGACAGTGGATAAATGGTACATATCAGAAGCTATGGGAGGAGGAAGTATCATGATACATATGGGAAATAGTGGGAACTCTAATGTTAGGGGAAAGAAGAATAGGGACACCTACTTCAAAGGTGGGAGCGGGAATCAAAATCAAATGGCTAAATTGGTGAATCTTTCTCCAAAACCAAAGAACCAGCCTGGATGTTTTCAATGTGGTTCATTCAACCACATGAAGCAACAATGTACAACACCACCTAGATCATGACACAAATCAAACCATATGGTACATATTCAGTGATATTGTCATAATTCTCCAAGGTCAGGTGCTTGGGACACTTCTCAGGTATCGCATGCATCATTTGCTTCAACAGGACGAGGGCGACATAATAAATATCATCAATAGAGTAGAGCTATCCATGGTGATTATAGGAATACCATTACTCCTTAGCAAGGGAAATCTCAGCAAGACAATAAGGATCATAGTGCAGTGATGAAGCAATTATATAGAGTTGAGCAGAGGATTATAGACGATTAGGCTGAACCATCTATGGTGAGAGGTATGATTCTTTTGAATTCCACCCTTATGCAAGTGCTGTTTGATACTGGTGCATCACATTCCTTCATTTCTTCTCATGTTGCTGATTTCCTAAGTTTAAAATTTGATATGATTATTTCTGTGATAAAACCTAAAACTCCTCTTGGTCAAAGAGAATGTTGAGCCTTTGTGTGTAGAACATGTTCTATAACTGTTGATGGAGTTGAAACAAAATATGATTTCTTAGTTTTGGAGATAGATGTATATGATGAAATCCTGGGTATGGATTGGTTAACAACGTTCAAGACTCACATCAACTGTTATAGAAGAATAGTTAGTTTCATGACTAAGGACGACACCAAGCATCTATTCAGAGGAGAAAGGGCTGTAAAGGCAGGTGAAACAGGTTTTTTGGCACCAACAGTGGAAAAAATATCTTATCAGTTGGTGGAATTTACTTTGGAATCGATGGAAGAGATCAAGGGTAACAATTTTCCAGTAGTCATGGACCAGTTTCCAGATGTTTTTATCAAGAACTTCTTACGGTTACCACCTATAAGGGAAGTGAAGTTTATGATTGTTCTCTTTATGGGGACCAGTACTATTTCCCTTCTATCTTATAGGATGGAACCAAAAAAATTAGGGGAGATGAAAGTGCAGTTGGAAGATTTGGAAAGAAAGGGTTTCATTCAGCTGAGCATGTCTCCATGGAAAGCACTAGTCTTGTTCATGAAAAAAGTAGATGGAGCTCTTCAGCTATGGATGGATTATTGTATGATTAACCAAGTTACCATTAATAATCAATATCCAGTTTCATTCATTGATGAATGAAGTGATCAATTTAGGGGATCTCAGTGGTTCTTTAAAATTGACTTGTGATTAGGATATCACCGATTGTGAGTTTGGAAAGAGGATATTCCAAAAATAGTTTTCAGATGAAAATATAGCCATTATGAATATGTGGTCATGAATTTTGGTCTTACAAATTCACTAACAGTCTTTATGGAATTAATGAATAAGATATTATAGAGATATATGGATTTTTTTTGTGGGTTTTTTGGATAACATATTGGTGTATTCAAGGATAAGGGATGAGCATGAGCAACACTTGGTGATATTATTAGGAATCTTAAGGGACTATCTATTGTATGACAAATTATCAAAGTGTGTTTTTTGGATACAAGAGGTATGCTTTCTTGGCCATATAATTTCTAAAAGAGTAATTTTAGTGGATTTAGAGAAGATAGAAGTTGTTATCTATTGGAAACTGCCAAAAAAGTCTTTGAGATATGGATCTTTATTGGTCTTGATGGTTATTATCGAGAATTTTTTTATGACTTCTCACGACTAGCATATCCAATGATATTTTTGAAAAATAAGAACATTCCATTCTAAAGGGATGAGGAATTCTATAAGTATTTCCAAGATCTGAAAGTTCATCTTACATCAACACCTATCTTGACATTTCTAGAATTAGGATAGGGGTGTGTGGTGTATTGTGATGCTTTGGGATCTGGGTTGGGATGCATTCTCATGATAGGAGACCATGCTGTTTCTTATGGATCAAGGCAATTTAGAGTTCATGAGAAGAATTGCCCAAAAAATGATTTGGAGTTAGCTGTAGTCATCCATTCCTTGAAGACTTTGCGTCATTATCTATTTGGTGATAAATTTATAATGCTTATGGATCATAAGATCTTGAAACATATTTTCTCACACCAAAATTTGAATCTGAGGTAAAGGAGATGGATGGAGTATCTCTATATGTTTGACTTTGAATTGATGTATACACCAGGAAATGACAATATGGTGGAAGATTCATTAAGCATAAAGACATATGCTCAATTGGAAAAAGAATCTTTAGACGAGTGGTAGCTGATGTTGGTCCTAGCTGACATGCATGTGGAATGTGAAGACTTAGGTGATGTTGTAGTTTTATTTTTAGATTTTGTGGTTCCCAATTTGGTAAATATGGCCAAAGAGGCATAAACATCCTATGAAGAATGCGTAGTTATGTGTTCAAAACTAAATGGCGGGGAGACCATTGATATATGGAATCTGGATGAGAGTTCTGTGTTGTGGTTTATAAATCAGATGGTTGTACCTATGGATTATCAGGAACAACTTCTTCATGTTTACCACTATTCGAGATGGGAAGTTAATTCAAGAATATGGAAAATGTATAAGGTGTTAAAAACACAGTTTTGGTGGATTGGTATGAAATTGATGGTGGATGAGTTTTTTTCAAAGTGTTTAACTTGTAAGAAAGTTAAGGTAGACCATCAATGATCAACAAGTATATTGTTTCCCTTACCTATCTCAGTATGGAAATGAGAGAAGATAGTGATGGATTTTGTAATAGGCTTCCCAAGAATGGTTCAGAAACATGACACCAAATGGGTGATAGTGGATCTAATTACAAAGTCATATCATTTCATCCCTATTTGTGAAACTCATATGATGGAGTATCTATCCAAAATCTATATCCAATATGTGGTAAAGAGACATGGCATACCAATTTTGATAGTGTCAGATAGATATCCGAGGTTCACATCTTGTTTTTGTAAATCCTTATAGAAATCCCTTGGGACTCAATTGACCATGAGTACAACGTATCATCCTCAGGAAGAAGACCAATCTGAAAGGATGATATAAAAATTGGAATACATGATGTGGTCTTGTGTAATGGATTTGAGTGGCTCATGGGAAGATCACATTCTGTTGGTATAGTTCTCATATAATAACATCTATTAGGCCTCGATATATATGGATCCTTTGGAAGCATTTTATGGGTTTCCTTATAGTTACCCACTATGTTGGGTGGAAATATATGATACTTAATTGGTTGGGCCAAGAATTGTACAAGAAACAATGCTTAAGATTTAGCTGCTTAGAAAGAGAATGAATATGGCTCAGAGTCATTAGAAGTCTTATGAGGATCATCATTGATGACCGTTTTTGTTCATCGTGAGTGTTCATGTGTTCTTAAGGATCTCCCCAAGGCATGGACATCATCATTTTGGGAAGCATGGAAAGTTATCTCCTTGATACATTGGCCCTTTGAAGATACTGGAATGATTTAGAGAGGTGGAATATCAGTTGGCATTGCCACCATGGTTCAATGCGGTGAAAAAATGTGTTCCACGCATCTTAGTTGAAAAAGGATCAGCCTGATCTTGACCATGTGATCAGATGGGATCACATTGACCTAGAGCCATATTATTTATTAGTATATATCATGGTGTGGATTATGGATAGGTGAGATAATGTCTTGCCTGGAAAAAGCATCATCCTAGTGTAGGTTTTGTGGTAACATGGTCAGATTCAGGAAGAGACTTAGGAACGTGAGAAGGAAATGAAAGAGCAATGGTAGGAAATATTTCAGGACAATGGTGGTTTTCTATTTTACAAGGATGGAAAGAATAATGTCGGGGAGAATGTAGAACCCCCAATTTCTAATATGTAACCTTTTCTTTATGGGTTTTAAGTACATAAAGTATAATCGTGAAGTTTGGGAGAGTTTTTGGAACTTTTAAAGAGTTTTTGGGGATTTTATGAAGGTGCATGTGTGGTGAACAGTTTTTAAAAACTGTGCTACACTTATAGGAAACCATTCACAGTATGACATAAGTTAAAGGGGATGCGCACGAGCTCTGCACAGGCTGCGCACGCTTTGTCCAAACCATGTGAAATCTTAGTAGTAACCGTGCACTTTGAAAGATGGTTTTGAGAAAAATGAGTTAGTGGCTTCAACATAGTTGGCACATGGTTTTGGAGACCATGTGAGGTGACTATGCAAAGGTCATACTCAAATTAGTGTCTAACACATGATTAGCACATGGTTTATCTAACTGTTTGACTAAACTGTGCATAGGTTCAAACTTAGATCCTTAAAAAGTGCATCTAGGTCGGCTTAAGGTTTTAACCACTCATTTTCATGAAAAATGGATCTAACTCGAGATTTTTATTCCCAAAAAGTCAAATAAGGTTCTCTCATCAATTCAGAGGTGATACGAAGGCTTCTATTAGTGATTAGAAGATGATTCCTCATGGTGATCATTCTTCATCGTTCTTGATCAGTTTCTTAGATCTACTCCATTCATCTTCTCGGTTTCTTAGATATACACTCAATGTGTGTAGATCTAAGGTTTTAGATAAAAAATATGACTACATTTGGCTTGGTTATTGATAGGGGAAGAGATATAAGGTGGGTTCATGGAGATTCAACCCGGTTTTCATGATGTTTTTCGTACTGTTTATCATTTTCACCAAAACTCTTGAGGTAGGTGGCTTCACTATCGACTCCTCTTGTGAGAACTGATTAGATTGATTTCAAATTGATTATTTTGTGAGAAATCGATTATGAATTAGCCGTGTAATGATTTTTGAAAACCCTCTTGAGTGAAAATTTGTGGAAACATGGAAATTGGGTGTTTTTATAGAAATTGCTTTGGTTCTTGGTTTTGAAATGTTGATTTTAAAATGTGGATTTTCTGGAATTGTGGAAAATGGATCAATAAATTTTTTTTCAATAAAAGGGATGATTTTATTGAAATGAAATGGGGATGGTTTATTTGAATTGCTTTTTTTAAGGTTTTCAATAAAAGAATGATTTTATTGAAATGGATGAAATTATTGTCTCTGTTTTCACATTGGTTTTTGGAATAAAGGTTATGTGTGTTCATGTGCTTTAGGGAAGGATAAGGGTAAGGAGTCCCCCCCATTATTAGTGTGATAGATAAGGGTTAGGGATCTCCCCCATCAAAATGGTTCACTAGGTGATGGCTTAGTGAAATGATGATTCACCACTCGTGAGTATAGGGAGGTCTAGGTTACATGCATGGTTAGATGTGTGGATAGGTGGAATGGAATGGTTATGAAAAAATGGATATTTAGAAATGGATTTCAAGAATTATTTGGTTGTTTTCATGAAAAATATATTTTTTTTGGAAAATTAGGTGACATGGCACTTGTTTATATTTAGTTATAAACTATTTTTAGAATTTTCTAATATTTTGTTATAAATTGTTTTGGGAAGTGTTTCATATAAATGGTTTTATATAAATATTTAAATTTTATATCATAGTAGTATGAGTAGGGAAGTCATTGGGGAAAACCTACTGAGTTTTAGTACTCACCCCTACTTTGACATTTTGGTGATTTTGCAGATGTCATCTATCAGGACATGGGAAAAGGTAAAGTATCACACGTATTTATCACTACTTCATGATACTTGGGATGTTTGGTGATGTTGGATCATGGAGATTGTGGAGCATGGAGTCTTGTGGTCATCTTGGAGTTTTATTAGTTATCTTCCATTTTTACTTTAATGTTAGTTTGGGTTTCATTGTAGTATACTTTGGTTGGTTTTGATATAAAAGAAATGGTTGAGTTTTTATCCTTTTTATCAGGTATCATATAATGTTTTTATTGGTTTGGTTTTATTGGATTAGTTGTTTTATTATTAAAGGGTAAATCATCCTCCATGTTCATTGAAACCCTTCACCATTTATTTCCAGCCTTTGGCATCATGGGGATGTCGCTTAAGGCCTTGTAACGTCTCACTGCCTTCTCAAGCCAATGAGAATATGTGGGATCTTACATGGTATGTTATCTAGATGGAGTACACATGGTCTAAAATCATGTCCATAATACATGTATGAGGAAAATTATTTATTCTTGTTAATGGAATAATGACTAGTTATTTTGACTATCATAAGATATTTCTTCCTATGAATCACCCTTTTCAAAGGAATAATTTTTTTAAAAAAAAAGGTAGAATTGAAAGAGACGAATCTCTAGCAGTACTCTTAGGTATTCAGGTAAAATATATCATCTCTTCATTATAACCTATTACTTTTGAACCAACTATAAATGGATAAAAAATAGATGGTTTTGAGAGATATCATAATTGGACAAAGAGGATTACTTTTTGGGACCTATCATATTATTATGATTTTTTGGTTTGTCACATGTTAGATCTAATTTATATTGATTATAATTTTTTTGATAAAATATTTTATACCTATTGTACACATCTGATAATTCCAAAGATAATGTAAAGGCATGGTTAGATCTTTCCCAAATTTATAGGTGTCCTGAACTTGAATTATTTGAAGATGAAAGATCACAAAATTTAATGAATCCAAAATAATCTTACATACTTTCTAAAGAAATCCATTTATTATTCTTTAAATGGATTAGAGTTTTAATGTTAACAGATGGTTATGATTATAATTTGTCTTGTTGAGTAAAAAAAGACATATTAATGGGTTGAAAATTCAATAATTCCATGTCATAATGGAAATACTATTTCCTGTTGGACTTAGAGGGATATTAAATTCTTCAATCTAGGATGTTTTGATCAAAATATCTTATTTATTCTGAGATATTTGTGTATAAACATTAGATTATGATGCATTGAGTAGGCTGAAAAAAGATTTTGTTTTAATTTTATGTAAATTGGAGAAAATATTCCCACCGATATTCTTTGAATAAATAGAACATTTAATACTACATTTTCAATATGATGCTAAATTTTGAGGGATGGTACAATTATGATGGATGTACACATTTGATATATGTATGTAAAAATTAAATAAGAATGTATGTAACAAAGCATTAGTTGAAGGGTGAATTATAAAAGTGTACTTGCAGGAGGAAATTTCAAATTTATAATATTATTATTTTCAACATGAATATCCATTAAATCATAATCACATGGGTTTTAATGAGGAAAATTTTGATGATGTCACAAACCATCAATTATTGGTTTTTAATCAGCCAAATCTTGGTTTTAGTGGTTATCATGAATGATGGATTTTAGATGAAGAACAGTATTGATCTTGTACATATGTTTTGAAAAATTGTGAATAAATAACATGATTTGTGCAGTAAGTACTACCTATTACTATTTTTTAATTTTTTTTATAATAGATAAATTTATTTACATTATTTATTTTTTAGACTATATGCTGACTATATAATTTTTTTATACAAATTACCCATATTTCTCTTAAAGAACGTCATCAATATAATTTTTCATATTGGTGTTAAAGAATGGTAAGTTAAACTCTTTATGATGGAACATTAAATAATTTTTTTAATGATATATATTATTAAAAATTTATATTTTTTGCATGAAACAAAGCATGAAAGTAAAATTGATAGTCGATTATGTGCGCTAAAAAACCCTTCATCAAAATTGGTAAAATCTTATAATGGGTATGTGGTTAATGGATTTCGATTCCATACACACATATATGGTGAATAAAATAAATCAATAAATAGTGGTGTTTTTTGAGAAGATATCATCATAAATAAAGTGAAGTTTACTTTTATGGTATGCTGGATGAAATAATTGAGTTATGTTATCTAGGGCCAAATTATGTAATATTCTTTAAATGATATTGTTTTGATACTGATCAAGGGTTGAAAGTTCATCCATGGAATGGATTTTTTATGCAACACCCTAATATTTTAAAAAATATTTCTCTTTAAATAATTTTATTTCTTCGATAGCTTGCATTACACGTAACACCGAGTTTAAACAAACCACGATATACTATTAATATATTATTATTTGTGATAATTATAACCTAGCTATTAAATTGGTAGGTATGAATAAGAATAAATAATTTATGAAATATATATAAATTTCCTACTCAATATAAATTTATTGATACATTCTTAGTAATTAATCACTCATTTTTAGTAAAGTCATTTTATTCTTCAAAAATATGATTTCTTAAAATTTTTTATTACTTTTTGTTAAAAAATATTATGATTAATTTCTAGAGATTTTAGAAATTTTATTTTAAAAAATTAACATCATTTTTGAAATCATCATATTAAAATTATCTTAGGATGGTTTTTTTAGAATTTTCTGAAAATATTGATTTTCCAGTGAAAAATAATAAATAATGATTTTAGTGAAAACTATATGTAAAAAGTTACATTTAATTTTTAAATGGTTTAAAAGTAAAATTTTATTATATTTTAAATAATATAATTAATTCCATTGGAATCGATTTTATTTTTTAATTTTTTATAAAAAATTTTTTATAGGTAAAAGGCATTTTCTTAAAATACTGTTTTTCTACGTGCAATGTGTTTTTAACTTAATAAATTAAATTGATCACTATTAGTGAATTATTTTTATGATATATATATATATATTATATAATTAATAAAATGTTTTAACACTCATCTAATATTTTTCTAGTAATGAGATAAAATAAATCCGATTTTATGCTGAAAAACTGTATTTTTCTAAAAAACAGTGTTGTCACATTTTGCACACTTATTTTAAAATTAATTGCCTCTACTTATAGGTGTTGAATTTGATAAAATTGATTTAATATTTTTAATTATGAGGTTCAAATTTGGTAAATAGGACTTTTTTAATTTTGGTTAATATGAATAGTAACCGTGGTAGAATTTATCACCTCGATAAAGAGTAAATATAGATAATCTTGGTTAAAATTAAGTGATAAGGCCATAATTTTTTCATAATAATTAGAATTGGATGAATTTAATTCAAACATTATCAAATTAGGCTTGAAATTTAGTTTTTTAATGGCCACTTTTCAATGAAAATGACTTATATATTATTTTAATCAAAGAAAGTTACAAAATGCCCGTCACTTAGTTTTAAATATCCTTTATGCATTCATATAGGAAAAAAACTAGTTATGAATAAATATTAATATTAATTTTTTGAATAATTAAATTATATTCATGATTATAATTTATTTATAATTTTTAGGTATTATAAAATTACCTTAAATTCTTACATAACACCAAAACAATATTAATTCAATTAATGAAAAAAATAAAATAAATGATTTTGAAAATATTAAAAGTTATATAATTTTAGTAATTTATTAAATTTTATTTGTGTATAGGACATATTATTTTTTAAAAATATTATATTCTAATTCAAACTTTGTCTTTATGTCTTTTAGGTCAAATTAAATGAATAGTGTCAAAATTGACAATAATGATATTTTATCAAAATAATATTTTATTAAATTATTTAAAAATCATAAAAATCTTGAAATAATACAAGGTGGATATTTTATGGTCTAAAATTTCCTAAATTTTCCATTTATGGGCTAATTTTTACCTTATAAATAAAAATTACAACCACTTACTATTGAAAAGTTGTCACCACAGTTAAAATTAAAATTATTTAACTAAGGCATAATCAAAATGATAAGGTTTAAAATGTCACCAAAACTTGTCTAAATTATATTGGTTGATGGGATTACAACTCTATTATACCTTATATTTAAATCCTTGGTCATATTGAGATTTTTTTATTGAGAATGAATTTATTATAATTCAATATTTTGAGAAATTCTAAAAGCGCCCATCTCTTCAATTATAAAAGGGCACCTCCTCCCCCACATGTTTACACCACTTTGAGCCTTCTATATCGACAAAACTATATCAAATTATCTCCAAAAATTATATAATCATATTATATAGGTTTTTTTATTCCTAATAGACCAACCCTAGATCCCTTTAAAGGAGATCTAAATGAGTTGTTTCAAAGAAGAGGTAATAGCTTTAATCGATCACTTTATTTTCTACTATTCTTTAACTCCTATAAATCTATGGTATTTATATTAAAATAATAACTTAAGTATAATAAATATTCTTAAATATTATTATTATTATTAAAACACTATCATACACCCTCTTTCCCATCAAATGAGAAGTGAAAGTATCGCTCATGCGTACATACGACTTACCGTTTCTACATAGCGATAAAATTAATTTTTCATCATCATATTTTATGTGTGGATATTATGATGGATTAAATGTTTATATATGATATTTATGAAATAATTATACTTCTTTAATTATAATATTACATCTACCCACTTACCATTCAATCCTTTGAGAAACTATAACGTCGTTCGTGCGTACGTGTGCACTACCACCCCCATGAAGTGATGTGATTCATTTTTAATTTATATTTTACTTGGATGGTAATGAGGAATAATTTTATGAATATATATTATATATATGATATAATAATGATCCTATAAATTTGAATTAACATTTAATTTTCTTTTATTCCATCCATCAAAAAATGAAAACAACTTTTATGCGTATGTACGACCTACCATCTCCATGAACGGTGTAATTAATTTTTCTATATATACTTTTATGAATGTATATAAACATTTATATAATGAATATATATGATATTTATATCATTATTAAATTTTTTGAGCTTATTTAACCACGATCAAAATACAAGGACCAAAAATATCGAAACAGATCATACATGAAAAATGAATTAGATATCACTCAGAAGAGTGATTTTAATAAATAAGTGTTAATAAATAGGTGATAAATGGTTATAAGTAAATCATATATGGTATGATATATATTATCATGTTTATTTAATATATTTATAATAAATATATATTTATTATACAATAGGTTCCAACATGTACCAACAAAGTCGAACCTAAGGTAAGAGATTTTCGTCTCTCTTTTATTTTTGAGGGACACATGCCTTATACACCACTTGTTTCTTTTGTGTGGTGTATATAATTTCCATGAATCAATTTTATGATTATTATTATGAAAATTATATGGATTTTAATATCCATATAAGTCTATTTATTTCATGGTACTTATGATTAAAAATATTCTAATGTGGTAAGGGTTTTGTGCCACAATATCATTATTTATCGGGATTGATTATGATCATGCCTCCATTGATGAAATATTATGATATATCTTTTAATAAAATTATGAATTTTATTATCATATGGTTATTTATTTAAAATAAATGTTTTATTTTAATTTTCCTCATCTTATGTACTCAAGAGACTAAAAATACGTTTTAAGGAAAATTGACATCATTTCTCTCTTCGGTCAAAAACCCTTTTTCTTATATATCCATGTTTTCTTAAAATGTTTTAAATAAGGGTTTTTAATATTATACTATTATTTTTTAAAGTCATTTCACCCATTTTTTAATTTTTAAAAAATGGTTTTAAAGCAATCTTCTTTTTATTTTCCAAATAAGATACTTTGTGACTTTTTCAACAGAAGTATGGAAGAAATATTTTTTTTAACTTATAAGACATGAACAAATTTTCCCACCATGAATAATTTTTTCTTTTAAGATTACTTTAAAAGTTTACATGGTTATTTTTAAATAAAAATCTTTCCTTTATATTTACACAATTTTTTTAATAAGTGATTTCAAAATAAAAAATTTATTTTCCTTAAGAATGTTTTAATGATCTTTTAATGGTATTTATAATTATAAAAGACAACAAACATTGATTTAAATTAATCTTTACTAGGGATATGATCCAAGGATACCATCCTTATTATTTATTTGGATGATTTATGTTTGTGATAATAAGATTTTTATGAAACCTATTCCCTTTCCATGGGTTATACAATGATGAAATGATGAAATATTTACAAAACTTATTCCTTTTACATATGTTATGCTATGATGAAATGTTTATGAAACCTATTTATTTTCATGGGTTCCTATATAATGAATTTTTATGATATTATGGCATACATATGTATTATTTTCATTATGTGATGGGTGAAACCTATATATATATCTAATGTATTTGGTAAATATTGAAATATCATGATATAAATAGGAATGAAACTGGGAGTGAACCAATTTCAATATGGGACTATGTCTACTACTATAGTCTTGGGAGTTTACCTTGACTACTGTGATTTTTTGGGGAGTGAAACCATTCCACTATGATATCCTTGACAATGAGATTTGACTATCAAGGAAATAATTTTATATACTTATGTTTATGCCACAAATCAATGTCTTGTGCCTATATTAATCTTTTATGGTTTATGTTATTTAATTACTTTATGATTCACATCTTATGAATTGATATGATTTATGACATAAATCAAGATTATGATTTATGATATGTAGGGTATGATTTTCAAATGTTATGACCATGTTATTATACCCTTATGTTCATGTTATTATCAAGTGATCATTGATATCTCCCTTTTATACCCTTATTGAGAATTTGAACTCACCCTTTCTTATGTTTATTTTCCCCAGATTTTGAAGAAAATTACTAAGTATGAAATGTTCAAGAAAGGTTCTAGTTATCAAGAAATTATAGGAGACAATGTAGATCTTTTATGAACTAGTTGTTTATATGTCCAAATTTATAAAGGCACTAGACCTATATGATTATGGAATGGATCTTCATGTTATAAAATGAATATTCATATATTAAGATATAATATCTATGTATGAAAAGTACGAGTCACTATAGTTGGCATCTGAGAAAGGTTTAATTTATCTTTAGAAACTAGGATGAGAAAACTTTAGTACGAATCCTATGGAAAATTCTAAGTATAGGTTAACATACTAAATTTTTGGTAATGATCATAGATGAATGAGGTTAAACCTAAGGTTTTATAGATTTAAAAAGAGGTGTTATGATATAGAAATCATATAAATTATTTCTCATGATTCCTCACTATGACTATTATTGCTCATATTATGGTTTTTTGTTTTAGACAATGGATGGAACTAGGAGGATTCATGTTACTGCTTAAAGAAAATGGAATGACCATACTCATGTGAAACCAAATGAAACAAGAGATAGAATGAGAAACTTTATGATTATGAAAAACAATCTATCTCCTTATATGATTAACAATATCATATTTAGTGAGTTTCTTAATACACCTAATAAGAGAAATATGGAATTTCATAAAGAACATGGAGGAAAAAATATTCAGATTAAAAAATGTCTAGAATGTGGGAAGAATCACTCTAGTGAATATATCAGAGGAACGATAAGATGTTTTGAGTGTGGAAAATAAGGGAAAAAAGAAATTAATTTTAATGTAAAAATGAAAAGATCAGTTAATGAAATGGATGAGAATAATGGAATCCCTAAGGTTTCCTCAACATTTTAAATTTTTAAATGTGGAAATTATGTGCATTATGAAAATAAACATCATAGGGGGAAATATTGAGAAACTAATAAAAAAGGATGCATGAGTACTGGTTTTACTAATGACGATGAAGAGACTAAAAATTACATATGAAAGTTATGGGATGTTTTAATAGTATTTCTTATATTAAAAGTAATAAGCATGATTAAATTGAGGTTGATGAATCTTAAGACATGATTCATATTTCATATTGTTTAAAATAAGTATTGGGGAATAAGATGATGAATCCTAGTTAATGGTTTAAAAAATAAGCGGGGTGATTAAAGTGTTTATATATCACGATTCACGAATTATGTTTTATAAGTGTTATACTAATGATATTCTGGTTATAAAATCATGAAACATCTAAGGATTTTCCCTAGTAGTTTTTATTTAAGGATTTGAAAACATATTTTTAATGGCACTAATAACAAAGAAAAGTGATTTAGTGGTAATGTGATATTTTTGGAGATCACACGATTAAGGGAAAATATAAACCTTAATATGTGTCTAATGTTGAGTTAATAATGTTTAGTTAGGATAAATATATGATTGACATTGATAGTATTAGTAACCTTTAAATTGGTTGGTGATTTTATAAAAAGTAATTTAGCTCATATTTGATGAAGTTTATTGAATTTTTGGATTTATGGAACATATTCAATATTTGGGAAATTATTTAAGGAATAAGGATTGTATTAATTTTTGAAGCATAAATGTTTTCATGCGAGGTTAAATTAAATGTTATGGATATCATCATGGGTTTATAATTTTAAGGTTGATCATAAGTTCAAAGGCATTAATACCCCATTTTAATGTTTTACATGATGGGATTTTGATACTCTATTGAGGTTTAAATACCCTTTATATTTGGTATATGATTTGATGATAAGTTAATTTTGGACTACTGGATAGCGAGATATATAAAATCTTGATGGTTGAAAATTGAATCATTGACAAGGTGATATTTTCAGAGATATTTATGGCTAAGTTAAGGATTTCCATTTAGGTTAGTATCTAAATTTGATTCATGATATTTTGGTGAAGTTAACTATGTTAAAATAATGTATAGTAATTTATCATGGCGATTAATGATATTTGGGAGATTTTTCATTGAGATGAGGTATATGTAACCTGTAGGTTTAACATGTGATTTAACATGAAAAAAATTAATTAATTGGGAAGAATACAATTTAAATTTTGGATATGTAAGATGAATAGTATGATATGACCTTTGATGATTAAAACAATCTTTAATGTTGAGGTTATTAAGGTTATTTGGGATGTTGGATTATTTATGAAATGATATAAATTGAACCTTTATTGTTATTCTATAAAATTTTGGAGTTACATGTATTATTTTAAGGTTTATTAATTTTAGAAATTAGCTTACCTTTTTCTAACTATTTTTAGTTTTTTAATGCCTAAATACACGATTAATAACCTGATATAAATTTTTGATATGTTATAAGTTGATTTTAGTGCTTTTTAAAAAATCATCTCAAATCCTCAATGTTTGGGGAAACAAATTAGATTGTGGTGGAAATTGATTAAAAGGTGAAATTATACTTTTAAATTAAGTATATTTCCTTATTTTATTATTATATATGGTAATTTAATGACTCAAATATAAGAAAATGATCTTAATACAATTTTTTTTCTTTTAACCTACAATTCCAATGAATTGATGTTCTTTTATCCCCTCACCAATTCATGGTTTTGTGGTCGTTAACTTTATCCTGACCATGTTCTCTATCACTATATTAATCCTTGGGAATTAGTTTTCTATTCCATGTCTATATTTTTACTTCCCATTGATGTTATACTATTTTTAAACCTAGTTTTGTGGTGACCTTCATACTTCCCTTTCCCTCTTTTTAAGGGGAAGTTTTATTAACCCTTTTTATGATGTGGGTTTTCAACAAAGGACTTTTCAAATATCAAACTCTTGATTACCGAGAACAAGTTGAAATTATGAGGAAGTAATTTATTAAAGGGGTTATAATGAAACACCCTGATATTTTAGAAAATATTTCTCTTTAAATAATTTTATTTCTTTGATAGCTTACATTACATGCAACACCGAGTTTAAATGAACCACAATATACTATTAAAGTATTATTATTTGTGATAGTTATAACCTTGCAATTAAATCATTAGATATGAATAGTATTAACTAATTTATTAAATATATATAAATTTCCTACTCAATATAAATTTATTTATAAATTCTTAGTAAATAATCATTCAATTTTTAGTAAATTCATTTTATTCTTCAAAAATACAATTTCTTCAAAAAAAATTATTACTTTTTGTGAGAAAATATTATGATTTATTTATATAAATTTTAGAAATTTTATTTTATAAAATGAAAATAATTTTTTAAATCATCATATTAAAATTATCCGAGGATGAATTTTTGAGAATTTTCTAAAAAAGATTGATTTTCCATTGAACATTTAAAAATGATTATTTTATTGAAAAATATTTGTAGAAAGTTCCGTATTGTTTTAAAATAGTTTAAAATTAAAATTAGTTTAATTATATTTTAAATAATCCAATTAAGTCTATTGTAATCATTTTTATTTTTGAATTTAGTATAAAAACATTTTTATAGGTTAAAAGGCATTTTCCTGAAAAATTGTTTTTAAGTGCGCAATATGTTTTTCAATTAATAAATTAAATTAATCACTATTGTTGAATAATTTTAATTAAATTTATACATTATATAATCAATAATTTTTCTTAACATCCATATAATATTTTTCTATTCATGAGATAAGAATAAATCCAATTTTATGCTTGAAAACTACATTTTTATAAAAATCAATTTTCCTCACATTTTGAGAACTTATTTTAAAATTTATTGATGTAAACTATAAGATTTTAATTTTATAAAAGGGATTAAATATTTTGAATCATGAGGTTCTAATTTTGTAAATAGGAACTTTTTTACTTTTGGTCAATATGAACAGTAACCATTGTAAAATTTATCACCTCGATAAAGAGTAAATAGGGATAATCTAGGTTAAAACTAAATGATAAAGCCATAATTTTTTCAACATAGTCCTTTTTGGATGAAGTTAATTAGACCCTTATAACCTTAGGATCTAAATTGCGTTGTTTAATGGACACTTTTCCATGAAAATGGATTATATATTATTTTAATCAAAGAAAGTTACAAAGCATCACTCTCTTAGTTTTAAATATACTTTATGTGTTCACATAGGGGAAAACTATTTATGAATGAATATTAATAGTAATTTTATCCAAAATTAAATTATATTAATTATGGAGATTTCTTTCTAATTTTTAGTTATTATATAATTACCTTAAATGCTTACACAATGCCAAAACAATATTTATTCAATTAATAAAAAATAAAATAAATGATTTTAAAAATATTAAAAGTGATATATTTTGAGTAATTTATAGTTTTAAATTATTTTTATTGGATTATATGACATATTAGTGTTTTTTAAAAGATTATATTTTAAGTCAAACTTTGTATTTATATCTTTTCTGTCAAATTAAATGAATAGTGTCAAAATCTAAAATAATGATATTTTATCAAATTAATATTTTATTAAATTATTTAAAAATAATAAAAATATAGAAATAAGATAATTTGGATATGGTTCGGTCTAAAATTTAATAAAATAGACATTAATATTCTAATTTTGATCTTATAAGTAAAAATTAAAACCCTTTACTATTGAAAAAGTTGTCACCGTAGTTAAAATTTAAATTGATTAACTAAGGTTGAATCAAAATTATAAGGTTTAAAATGACACAAAAACTTTTAAAAATTATATTTTTTATGGGATTAAAACCCTATCATAACTTAGTTTTGAGTACCTGGTCATTTTTCTTCTTTTTTTTTTCTTCTGAATGAATTTATTATAATTTAATATTTTGAGAAATTCCAAAAGTACCTCTCACCTTAATTATAAAAAGGAACCTCCCCTCACTTATTTACACCAATTTTATCCTTATAGATATACCAAACTCTAATAATTTATATTTTTAAATTCACTAGACACATTCTAGAGGTTTTTTTCTTCCTAAAAGACCAACCCTATATCTATTTAGAGGAGACCTAATAGAGTCATTTTAAAGAAGAGGTAATCGCCTAAACCAATCAACTTTTTATACTCTTAGTTACCTCCTATAAATCTATGGTATTTTTTATAAAATAATAAAATTATTATCCTATATATTTTTAAATGTTATTATGATTATTAAAACACCATTATATACACCCTCTTTCCCATCAAACAAGAAGTGAAAGTATTGCTTGTGCGTATGTATGACTTACCATCTCCATATAGTGATACAATTTATTTTTCATCACCATATTTTATGGATGGGTATTATGATGAGTTTAATATTTATATATGATATTTATAAAATAATTATACATATTTAATTATAATATCACATCTACCTACTTACCATTCAATCCTTTGGGAAATGATAACATCGTTCGTGCATACGTGTGGACTACCACCTCCACGAAGTGATGTGATTCATTTTTCATTTTTTATTTTACTCGGATGGAAATGAGGATGAATTTGATAAATATATATGATATAATAATTATCCTATAAATTTTAATTAATATTTAACTTTATTTTTTTTCATCCGTTGAAAAATGAAAACATTGTTCATGCGTACGTATGATCTACCATCCTCATGAATGCTGTAATTCATTTCTATATCTATAATTTTATAAGTAAATCTAAAAATGTATAAAATAAATATGTATTATATTTATATCATGATTAAAATTCTAGAGCTTATGGAACCATGATCAAAATACAAGGACCAAAACTACCGAACCAGAACAAACATGAAAAAACAAAGCAGATATCACTTGAAATATTGATTTTAATAAATAAGTGTTAGAAAATAGGTGATAAAATATTATAAATAAATTACATATGATATGATATATATTATTATAGTTATATAATATATTTATAATAAATCTATATTTATCATATAGTAGGTTCCAATACGTATGAAGGAAGTCACACCTAAGGTAATAAATCTTTGTCTCACTTTTATTACTGTAGGAAACATGCCTTATACACCACTTGTTTCGTTTGTGTGATGTATATAATTCCCCTAAATGTTTTTTTTATAATTATTATGAAAATTATGGGGATTTAAATATCCATATAATTCTATTTCTTACATGGTACTCATGATTCAAAATATACCAAAGTGGTAAGGGTTTTATGTCACAATATCATTGTTTATCGAGATTGATTATGTCTATGCCTATAATGATGAAATATTATGATCTATATCTAAATAAAATTATGTATTTTATTAAAATATTTTTATTTATTTTAAATACATTTTTTATTTTTATTTTCCTCATCTTATGTACTCAAGATATTGAAAATATGTTTTTAAGAAACATCAACTTCATTTCTCTATTCATTCAAAAAACATTTTTATTCCATATCGATGTTTTCTAAAAATGTTTTAAAGTAGATTATTTAAATTTAATACTATGATTTTTTAAATTAAATTTTACCCATGTTTTATTTTTTACAAAATAGTATAAAATGAATCTTCTTGTCATTTTCCAAATGAGGTACTTTTTGACTTTTCCGAAAAAAGTATGGAAGGAATGTTTTTTAACTTATATGACATTAACATATTTTATTACCATAATTAATATTTTTTGTTTTTAATACACATTTATATGTTTACATGGTTATATTTAAATAATTTTTTTCCTTTATATTTGTGAAGTTTTTTTAATGAGTGGTTTCAAAATGGAATGGTTATTTTCTTAAAGAATGTTTTAATGATATTTTAATGGTATTTTTACTCATCCAAGACAACAACCCTTGATTTAACTATGATTTACTAGGGATATGATCCTAGGATACCATCATTATTCTTTATATGTATGGTTTATGTTTATGAATACAAGATATTTATGAAACCCATTCCTTTTCAATGGGTTATGCTATGATGAAATGATGAAATTTTTATGAAACCTCTTCCTTTTCCACAGGTTATGCTATGATGAAATGTTCATAAAACCCATTTATTTTCATGGATTATGATATGATGAATTTTTTAGGATATTGTGTCAAAAATATGTATGATTTTTATTATGTGATGGGTGAGACATATATCTCATTCTAATTCATTAGGTAAATATTGATATCTCATGAGATAAATAGGACTAGAATGAGGAGTGAACCCAGTTTAGTAAGGGACTATGTCCACTATGATAGTCTTGAGAGTGAACCATGAATACTATAATAGTTTTGGGAGTGAACCCATTCCACTATTATAGACTTAGAAATAATCCTTTAATATTAAGGAAATTATTTTCTATACTTATGTGTATACCAAAAATCAATGTCTTATACTATGTTAATCTTTCATGGTTTATGTTCTTTGATTACTTTATGATTCATGTCTTACGAACTGCCAAGATTTATTCCATGACTCAATATTATGATTTATGATATTCAAGGAATGATTTTAAAATTTTATTCTCATATTATCATACCCTTATGTTCATGTTATTCTCAAGTGATCATTTATATCTTCCTTGTTTACCCTTATTGAGCATATTAGATCACCCTTTCTTATGTTTCTTTTCCCCAGGTTATGAAGAAAAGTACTAAGTATGATATATCTAAGAAGGGTTCCAATTATGAATAAATTATTGGTATATGATATAGATATTTTTTAAACCAATTGTTTATATTTCCAAATTTCCAAAGGTACTAGACTTATACAATTCTAGCATGGATTATTAGGTTATATAATAAATATTCATCTATCAAGATATGATATCTATGTATGAAAAGTATGGGTTTCGATACATTGACATTAAATACAGTAGTTTTCTTTCCTTAAATGAACCATTTATGTTATCACATTAAGAACATCAAGTTTATTATGAAAATTACCATGCTATTTTGAGAGATTTAAAAAACTGGTGGAGTGTAATAAAAATAAAATATCATGAAAATCGGTCTCTTAAAAATGAAAATGGTTCTATGGAAGTGAAACATACTGAAATTATTTAAGAAATATCCCCAAATATATCTCTTACCTGATGATATATAAACATTTATGTTGAAACCCCTAGTTAAGGGCTGATAATATTGATAATTTTGATGAAGTAACAAGGGATGATGAAATTGAAAGTTGTATGGAAGTTGGCTATGTTCAAGATAAATATGGAGACATAATCATCAATGAAAATGAGGATGAAGATGATGAATGATGTATTATATTCCAGTATTTATTAGTTTTTTATATTTTATATCTATATTAATAATTATTTACAAGTAATATTGTTTTTTTCAGATGGTTGGACTCGATGATATATTACATTCCTTCACTAATGCCTATAGTTTTTAGTTTTTTATATTTTATATATGTATTAAAAATTATTTAATGGTAAGAATATTATATTCTTCATGGTATTTATTAGTTTTTTATATTTTATACAATTATTAAAAAAATTTACAGGTTAGATTATTATATTCTGGTATTTATTTATAGGTAATTAATATATTCTAGTATTTATTAGTTTTTTTATATTTGATATCTGTATTAAAAATTATTTAGAGTAATATTATTTGTTTCAGATGGATGGAGATACTCCTGACGATCTATTTAATTCTCTTAGTGATGCTAGACTTCTTGATGATGAGTCTAATTCATCTGATCAGTTGGATGGTGCTATAACACCACCAATTAGGAGGGTGAAAAACCTTACTAGATTGATGATTCTGAACCATGTTCCATAGATACATCAATGTCATGATTTTTATCCTTATCTATAAAGGTATGTTCTATTGTTTAATTTATTTATTTTATATTAAATTTTTGTATTAATTTTGGTAATAATATTCTGATCATTTGTTTTTATTTGTATAGTTTTTCAAATTTATCTATTCTACAGGCTAGTGCGATTCTAAGAAATTATTTTTATACACCATGGGTGTCACAAGATCAAGTTCCTATTGCTGTTCAACATCAGATGTTCGACCATTGGATTTTATGTTAATAAATAATATATTTTATTTTAAATTTATTTAATTATTGATTTTTTTAATTGTATTTTAGAATTTATAGCCTTTGATCTATGATATCATGAGAGCTCCTATATGAGAGGGATGGTAGATTTGTATATGTGATTTTTTTCATTAGTTTTTACATAACCTAAGAAAGATAGCCATGGATAGAGATTCTGTTACTATTTTTATCTAGTATTTATTATCACACTGACCTAATTATATCTCAGGTCAGGTATGAGATATATTGTGCTCCTATTAGTTATGAGAGAGTTTTAGGAGGAGATCATCATCTGGGTGTTAGAACTGGGGAGGCAGGAGGCCACACATAGGCCTAAGAGTTATATATTTGGTATACATCGATGAAATATGGTAAGTAATATTATTTATTAATGTATATATACTTTAAATTTATTTTTTTATATTATATAGGCTGCTACTGAACCCCCAATTATGGATTTTGAAGTTTACAAGAAGATGTACACTAATCCCTGTATATATAAACTTGTCGGTGACAAACAACGCTAAATTATGGTTAATATTTTTTTTTAAAATTTTACTAATATTAATTTTAATGTTATTATAATTTATAATTATATTTGAAGGAAATGTATGAGGCTGTGAATTATCATTCATGAGATATTAAAGGTGATATAAAATTAGATTCCACTTGCAAGTTATGTTTTGATGAGGGGGCCTGGATACATGCGATTATGTATGGTGTCGAGAAAGGCCAAGTGATCGGTATTGGTTCATGAATGAAACCTACTAGTTATTATGGTACTTATACGATGTCATCAGTTAGCTCAAAGTTAACTCATGTAGAGTCATCATCATCATCCAATGCACAATATGAAGAGTGGTTGAGAGCTCAAGATGAGATGATACAACATATGTAGAGAGAGAAGTATGAGTGTGATAAACAACATTAGAGAGATGAGAATATGTTGGAGTATATACAATGGCTTGTACGTGGTGTTGGTATGGATTTTCCTCCCCCTGAATCTTCGAGTGAACCTCCTCCACCTGATACAAGTTAATCCTTAGTTATTTTTATTACTATTATATATTTTGGTATGATAAAACAATTATGTGTGAAATGGTGTAATAATGCTATGAATATTTTTATTATATTTAATTTTTATAATATTTTTTTTTCTAATTTTTTATTTATTTAATTTTAATTTTTTTTAATTTTTTTAATTTTTTTATTTATTTAAGAAATTGCGATGGATTAAGAAATCTTTCATAATTAATTTTTAATTTTTTTCTCAAAAATATTTGCGAAGGACTATACGCTCCATCATAAATAATTTTTTTTATGACAGCCCATCACAATTGATTTTTAAAAAATTCCCATAGATTATTTATGATGGGAATCAAGACTAGTCACAAATATTTATTTTTTGTGATGGTGCATCGAAAATATACTTATTTTCAATGTTGTTTACTATGATGGGTTTGTTTCAATGGACTCCCATTTCTAATGACTTTTAGAGATGAGATTATGTCACAACAAACCCATCACAAAAGACAAAAACTCTAGTTGTGTTGTATTATTATCAATTGAGAAGATAATATGGAGTGGGAAGATAGTACTAAACTCCTAACAAGTACACAAAAATAAATACAAGGTAACAACATCAATGTTGATTACCAATAATCTTTAATTATCATCTTCCACCTTTTCTAAATTTCTTTAATCAATGGATGATGTGTATAACTTGTTCTTATCTCAAACACGACCCTTTCAACCCTTAGAATTATACTAATAAATAATGGGTTTCTATCTTTTCATTTTATCACTTTGGTTCTAAGAGAATCTTAAATATTTTATAAAACCATCCAAACCATGGTGTGACAACACGAAACATAGCGTAGTTTCATATGGTCAATGGTAGATTCAAAAACCATGATAAAGATCTCAAGATCCCTTGAAATTCAAAATCCATTTTGATCATAACATTTATATCTTTAACTAAAACCATGATGTATTTTCCTTGAGACTATGAAATGTTCATATGCTCCAACTTCATTATCACCAAACCACTAATGTTTTGAATCCATTCCATGATGTAGTTAGTAAAACCATGATGTGGTTTCTTCATGTGGTGATCGATGACTTCAGAAAAATTATCTAGTAAACATCATCAGACCCCAAAATTAAGCCACACATCAATCCTCCATCATAAAAATATATAACCCATTGTCTCTAGAACCTTAATATGTAAGAACAAGAGAAAATATGGGGAAGATAAAAAATAACACCTTAGTTTGGGAAGATTTAATTTCACTAGAATAGGTACTCAAATATCCACCAAAGGATATAAAAAACTACTAAGTAAAAACTTTGTCATCTAGGGCCACCAAAAATAAGAATGGATCAAATGAGAGAAAAAAGAGGCACCATGATTTATATTCTAACTTGGGTGGAAAAAACAATGATGTAGTGCCTTAAACCACATAATGGTTTGGGTTAGTTAAAGGTGATTTGTAAACCGCAATGACTTGAATCTTGAATTCTAAAAATTTCATAAGAAATTTTCTTCCATGATTTATGTGTTTGACCAAAACCATGATGTGGATAATAAACCATGATCGAGTTTCCTTGAACCCTCCTTTATGTCACAAGATAACACTATGATGGTTTCTCCTCAAACCATTTTGTTTTTCAACCATAATGATGAAGCATGATTTCTCTCTCTCCCTATTTTAGGTAGAGACCCCACTAAAATATTTTTCCAAATCATGACATGAAAAATAACTATTTTAATAACATCACATCATAGAAAAGACAACCACAACATAATTCTCACCTCATAGTACCTGAAAATAACTCCAATACTCTTTCCTTAGAACCAAAACCACACACTATGATAAAAATCATAAACCATGATGAACCAAGAAAAACATAGTGTAGTGAATAAGGAACCCCAACGTGGTTTATCTCAAAACTAAAATTTTAGTTTAACTCCCCTAGTTCACTTCCATAATTACTTATTCCTTCATTGATACCTAAAAAATCCATAAAAACACATAATAAGTCACATATTGAAAATTTAAGCCTTCACAATTCATTTTGATCAATATATATAAATGTGTATATAGAATTACTAATGCATATATAAGATAACGAGATAAAAAATTAAACACTGATATGATTCCTGAGTCTACTCATATTTCATTATAAGAATCCTTACTAAAAAAGTATAATATATAAAACACAATGAGAAATATTTAATAAGAAAAAATAAGGGACCTTTTATACCAACTCCCACCACCCATATCACAATCACTCCTAATATTAAAAACCATATCTCAAAATCCCTAATCTATCCATAGGCGAGGGAAAAATATAAATAGACTAAATTGACTTCCATTATTTCCCATGTCCCACTAGATGTTGGTCACACTTGACCTTAAATCTTGTGTGGTGGTAGAATAGTATACAATGAGTGTGAATCACCACTTAAATAAAACAAAAATATAAGTATACACACAATATTCATCCCAATATCTCTATCTAACTAAATCCTTACTTTGTATCATCATGAAGTGATGGTAGATATATCTACATGAAATTTTCACTATCAATAAACATAAAGTTATTATGATTACCTATAATTTTCTATCAATAATTTTTGATAATTATCCAACAGAAACATTAGTAATTATCTATAATTTCACCTCTAATCACCATTAATAATTACCCAAAAGCATCATCATTATTACGCAATGAGCACCATTGTTAATTAATGAGAAACATCATTGATAATTTACTAGAATAATCATTGATAATTTTAATGATACCCTAATTTTGATTTATGATTTAGTGTTTGTTTTCATAATTTAATTGAATTATGTTAGTTGATTTTAGACGAGCTTAATAATTTTTAGGTGTTAGTGGTGTATTAGAGGTTGAAAACTGGGGAATTTTTGCTAAAATTTAGTTATAGGAGCCTCTAGTTATCCTATGGATAATCTAGGGGATAGTGGTCCCTATATGATCACTAGTTAGATAATAGGCCTTGTACTAGGTGGTAGGTAGGGCACTGGGTGCCTGATATAGGTTGACCAGGTACCCAGTAATCTATTTGATTGTATGCCTTAAGGGTACCCAGTAATCTGTATGATCGTATTCCTTAAGGTTATTTTGGTATTTTACTTCCTAAATCTATTTTAGTACTTTCCACCCCTTTTATTCACCCATTTTGAAATGATATCCTAATTTTGGATTCTCTTTTCATTCCAAGACCTCCTCTTGATTATTTGAAGCCATATTCAATCCCCATTTATTATGTTCATCCTATTTGGGTAAGTATAACTCCATATAAGGTTTTATTATGAGTTTAATACTTCATTTATTAATCCTCTATATCATATAGCTAAATTATAGGAGTTTTTCATGTTTCCAAATTTTTGAAATTTGTTCTTTAATCATTCATCACCCTTTCATGAACCTTCTTCTTTAGAATAATGTTAAATGGTACTTAACATGCTTTAGTGATTTAATGTCATACATGAAGTTCCCTTGAATCAGGGCATAATGAGTGTGTATTTTGATTATTCTTAATATTTTGGGATATTTTAATGTTCTAGTTGAGATTAGAGTTACCTATAGGGGCCATATTGAAGATGTTCCACCAAGTTTAAACCTAATTTCATGGGAATTTGATATGATGTGTGTGGGCTATCCATCATGGGAAATTGAGTTATGAGTTGTGTGATTAATATTGGAAAGGATAAGAAGATCATTTTTTTGATATTTGTTCATGGGTAGAGTCTTTATTTATGTTTTAGGAGGGAATATTTTTATAAACCAATTATTTGGGTTTCATTGAGAAGTGTTTTTGTTATGCGAGTTAATGAATGGTCATAACAATATTTATGATAGATTTGGGCCAAGTGAGGGGTTTTTATAGTGGGTGGCTAGATCTTATGAGAGTAATGATATTAAGTATTTAGGATCTAAATTATAATTACTATAAAATGTTATTTTAATTTGGGATATGGTTAGGAATTTAGTGCCATGCATTAGGATGGGATAAATGATTTTCATGAGTTGGGGTGTTTTTATTTTCCCAAGAGGTGATCCATGATTAGGTTCAACTCACTATTCAAGTGAACTTACGAACACATTTGAATACAAAGAGATAAAAAATTAGTTATATTACCTTATTTTGGGGTTTCCCAAGATTTTGGACATGATTAAGACTTTAACATTATTTAGATTCATTTATTAGGATGTTTGGATAGAGGGTGATTGAAATTGATTCATGGGACCTTGTTCGGTTCTTTTTGAGGCTATGGTACCTCATTATGATTCATTCCCAATAGGTTATACATGATCAATAATTTTTCTCTATTTATATGTTTTTGGTTTAGACATGTGAAAACTAATTTCTGAATAAGTTTTGGAACTTTTAAAAGGAGTGATTATGGATATACAATTTCTGAAACTAGATGGTGATGGTGGAGTGGCAGTGATAAAGTTTGGAATTCTAAAATTAGGAAAAATTAGTGAAATTGGAATTAGATCATTCCAAATAAGTGTTAATGAGATTGTAAGGATAAAGTTTTGAGATTAAAATGAATTTAATAAGTCTCACTTATGAAGTTATGTAAGGTTTCTTGACATTTATGAGGGATACATAAGGGATCTGTAGAAGGTTATGTAAAGGTGAACTCACAGAGTTTCTAGATGTGTGAACTATTCACTAAAAGTAGGGGTTAGAGTAGTTATATGATTTCAACCAAGTGAATGGATTCCTATAAATATCATATACAATTGGTAATACTCTTTATGAATATTGGAAAGTGGTGAAACCGATTTCACCAGCTGGGATCTAATTTAAGTAAAAGGGTGGGAATATTTGTTCCAAGAGGTGATCCATGATTAGGTTCACCTCACTATTCAAGTGAACTTACCAACACATTTGAATACAAGGAGATATAAAATTAGTCATATTACCTTATTTTGGGGTTTCCCAAGATTTTGGACACGATTAATACTTTAACATTATTTAGATTCATTTCTTAGGATGTTTGGATAGAGGGTGATTGAAATTGATTCATGGGACCTTGTTCGGTTCTTTTTGAGGCTATGGTACCTCATTATGATTCATTACCAATAGGTTATACATGATCAATAATTTTTCTCTCTTTATATGTTTTAGGTTTAGAAATGTGAAAGCTAATTTCTGAATAAGTTTTGGAACTTTTAAAAGGAGTGATTATGGATATACAATTTCTGAAACTAGATGGTGATGGTGGAGTGGCAGTGATAAAGTTTGGAAGTCTAAAATTAGGAAAAATTAGTGAAATTGGAATTAGATCATTCCAAATAAGTGTTAATGAGATTGTAAGGATAAAGTGTTGAGATTAAAATGACTTTAATAAGTCTCACTTATGAAGTTATGTAGGGTTTCTTGACATTTATGAGGGATACATAAGGGTTCTGTAGAAGGTTATGTAAAGGTGAACTCACATAGTTTCTAGATGTGTGAACTATTCACTAAAAGGAGGGGTTAGAGTAGTTATATGATTTCAACCAAGTGAATGGATTACTATAAATATCATATCCAATTAGTAATACTCTTTATAAATATTGGAAAGTGGTGAAACCAATTTCACCAGCTGGGATCTAATTTAAGTAAAAGGGTGGGAATATTTGTTCCAAGATGACTTTAACTTTGAAACCGATTGATTTAGTTAGTTATTCAGATTATGAATTTGGTGGATGTAAGTTAGATATAAATAGTACCTATGGAACATTTCAATTTTTAGGAAAGTCTCTAATATCATGTTGTAGTAAAAAGAATAATTAAGTTGCATTATCAACCGCTGAAGCAAAATAAATTACTGCCAGTAGTTGCTGTGCACAAATTTTGTGGATGAAACACACCTTATTAGAATATGGATTTCAATTCAGAAATATCCCCATGAACTGTGACAACACAAGTTCTATTAACATTTCTAATAATCCAATTTCTCATTCTATAACAAAAAATATTGATGTAAGGCATCACTTTTTGAGAGATCATTATCAAAAAGGTGATATAACTCTTGAGTTTATTGGGACTGAGCTTCATCTTGCTGACATTTTCACTAAACCCTTAAACTTTGAGAGAATGAACTACAACAGATATGATCTAGGAATGATAAATCTCTAAGATCCTTGAAACCGATCCTTGAAGCCGATCTTTAAAACCAATTGTATAAAACTGATTCTATAAAACTGATGTATTTAAGGACTCTTTTGTAATTCTATTTGGTTTAAATAAAATGATGATGTTTTGTGTTATTTTTGATGAATTTAAATTTTACACTTTATGATTTTATGATCCCTAAATGATAAATCGAATTCAATCCACTTCGACCTTTCACATTCCCTCTGCTGTAAAACCTTCAACCCTTTGTCACTATATCTCTCGACCCTCGACCTCTCAACTCCTTTGGAATCCAAATCTTCAGAAATAGCAAGAATGAAGTGCGCAATGGAAGAACCAAGAAAATATCCATCAGCTAAGAGTAAGAAGGGTGATTCTAATGGGATTGAAAAACAAAGCTTGGAAAGCCGAGTGGTTACAACTAAGAAAGAAGTGTCTGATGAGTGGATTTTATCAAGCAAGTCGTTTTTGTTGAGAGTACTAGAATCTCAAGGGTGGCTAATCTGGTTCTCAAATAATGAAAGGCCTTATTATCCCAAGATAGTACATGAGTTTTATCGACACTTGAATATATCCCTAGATGGAGCTAAGGAAGCAAGGATGAAGTCAGCGGTGAAGGGAAAAGAGATAGATTTTTCATCTAAGGAATGGGTTGAGTGCTTGGAGATGCCTCATAAATGTGTCCATGATGATTATCAGGGAAATATTACACCTTCCTCTGAGTTTTTTTCATATGAAGATTCTTTGAAGGAGTTGACTGTAAGTGGAGAATCTATAAGGATTACTACCAGTGAATTTGACTGAGAGTAAAGGTTACTTTTTAAGTTTATTCAACGTCAAATCTGCCCAAGGAAGGGAGATTTCTCTACTGTGAAGTATCAGGATGTATTCCTAATATATTTGTCGAAAAATGGAATAAATGTGAACCTTTGTAGGTATCTAATGGTGCATGTTTCTAATATGATAAATCCATATAATAAGGAAACATGTTTGTACTATCCCAAGATAATCTATGCCATGTTAAAGAAGTTGGGCTGTGTGGAAGATGGAGATGAAGTTATAAGTGCATGTAGTGGTTTCAACCTTCAAACAGATATTTTTAAGAGGATGAAGATATTATAGAACCCATGGAAGAAATGCTGGGTAGGAGATGAGGAAAGGATTCATGTGGAATTCAATCCGATTGACCATCCTACCAGACCAAAGGATCAAGTTGATCTAGGTATAAAAACAGGAGAGGAACCTGTATATTCTGATGAGGAATCTGAGGCTGAGTTGATGAGGGAAGAAGGATCTCCTTTTGATGATAGGAGTGATCTTGATATTACTAAAAGATCTAAAGACATGTCTTATGGAACAACTAGTCCACCTTTGGATTTACCCACAAGGGAACCATTGTTAGGTGATGAGGATGAGGAAGAGACAAAATTTACTGGTGTGGAAGGATATTTAATAAAATTAGATGAGGATTTTGATGATGACGATGATAACGATGAAGGGGGAAATTATGATCATGTAAGTGATTCTTTAAAAGTGGGACAATAAGTGGTTGACAGATCTAGTGAGGAATTTGTACACGGAGATGCTGATGGTGCTGATCCTGTTGAACAGGAGGCTATCGATCATGGGGATTCTGGTCATGAGGAAAACCCTCCCCATCCTAATATTGAAAATCAAGAAATATTTCAAGAATTGAATTAACTTATGGCTGGTGTCCATGAGTAAGAGTCTAAGGATCAGGTGGCTTAGATTTAGTAAGTGCTTGGAGAAGTTGAAGTGGATGGAGCACATGAACAAACTCAATCTCAGTTGGTACCTGTGCCCAGAAATGTTATTGTGGCTAGAGGATAGGATGAAGAAGTAGATGAAGATGAAGTTTTACCTGAGCCTTAGGGAAGAAGATTAAGGATTGACATTATTGAGCCAAGAGACTGGACCGGTACTCGTGAGTGGAATAATGATCCAGGATACATTCTATTTGGTTTTGAATATGACTCTTATGAGGAGAGGGTGCCTTCTCCTCCTACTCCATAGGACCGAGCTAAAGAAGAACCTCCTGTATCTCTTCCACCGGTTGCACCTCCAGCTGAAGAGCCAGTAGGACAGATATTTCCTAGTGAATATGTTACTAAGGCTGATTTTGAGCTTTTCAAAAATGATATCTGTGAGTCAGTGAGAGCCTCCATTGAATCCAGAATTGAATCCTCCACTTCAACAGGTATTTCAGATTTATATGCAGTAAAGATTTCAAGGATGGTGATCCAGGAGATTCAACCAAATCTCATTACCACAGCCGAAACCATCATTAGACATAATACCTTGCTGAGAGAAGAAGTAAAGAAGATGACCAATGAGTTAAATTCTATAACCTTTGATTTCAAGACCTCCTTTAGTGGTGTACTAGAAGTTCTTAGGAACTTTGTGAATCATATACTAAGTGTAGATTTGAAGAATTTGAAAGAAGATATTGGAAAAATGCTTACTGTCCCATCCAGTTCTAGAAGTGGTAAAGGTGATGTTGTTGATCTAGAATCTCTCAAGGTAGTGATCAGAGAGGAACTTCAGAATCTTCAGAGTGATTCAGACAAATAAACTCTTGAAAATGTACATAGAAATATAGAACTTGTGTACAATATGGTGAGGCAATGCACAAATTAAGCCTCTGATTCTTTGAAAGATATCAGAGAGAAAGTGGATAAATACTTTACTAAGATATATACCAAGCATGATCTCATCAATAGTTTCAAGTTTTTAGCTGAAAATATCATAATTCCTCTAGTAACAAAAGCCTTAAAGAAACCAGTGACTCAATTGAAGGAGTTTACCCCTCTGCTGAATAAATTCATGGATAATAAGGATGACTTCGAGAAGGCCATGCAATATGGTGGTGAAATCATCTATGATTTCATCAAGCTCCTCAAGCTGTATCTACATTTTCAAGTTGAAGAAATTGTGGTTCCTCCTACTTCTTCCATTGGAATTACCTCTCGGCCTCCTGATCCAATGAATATCTCTTAGGATCTTTCCCAGATTTTACCGGTCATTATAGAGAAATATCCCAACCACGTGTTGTCAGAAAGAAGGCCTAGACTTGAATCAAATGTACCTATAGGTGTTGCCTTTCCTGGTGTTATATTTAGACCACCACTTCCCTCTTCCACTTCCAAACCTTCTAATCCTACTCCTGATTCTTCAAATAAATGAAAATATCCTTAGAATCCAAACCCTTAGTGGTGGATTGTCTATTTGATAGGAATTTATCAATTTATTTTATGAACTATACTCTTTTGACTCTTAATGGAAATCCTTTTTGTCTTCTCTATGTTTCTTATTTTCTTTCTTCTATTTTTCTTTATTTATTTCTTCCTTTATTAACTTTTTTTGCTAATCCCAAAAGGGGTAGAAAAGTTTAGGTATACATTATTAATTTTAGGGTGAGAATCTCTAGTATAGGATACATGGCGTGTACTCAACATAATCTATATACATATATTTTCTCTGATCCAGTAATTAAGGGGGAGTCTTTAAAAAAAACACACACACAAGGGAAAGCTTTAGTTATATTGAACAATCAAAATCAGTGAAGTATTATAAGTCAAGTTTTTATTAGTCCTTAACTTTTAATGTATGCCATAATTTGTGATTATAAAAAAGGGGAGATTGTTGTACCCTCTATGATATAATGGTTTTCATAATCACAAATAATTTAATTCTACAAATTATATTATTTCATGACTTCTAATATCTCTAAGTAAATCAATTATGTCATACAATATAATATATTTCAATAAGTTCATAAACTATATTTATGATTCAATATGTTTACAAGTGTATATTTACATGTATTTTTGGATGTCACTTAATCTAGTAGTGTCCTGTGTAAGAAAAACACTTCATAAGTTTCTTAGAGTCCCTAGCACCGATTGTTCAATCAACACACCGATGTTCGACACACTGATGTTCGACACACCAATGTTCGACACACCGATGTTTGACACACCTATGTTTGACACACCTATGTTTGACACACCAATGTTTGACACACTGATGTTTGACACACTGATGTTCGACACACTGATGTTTGACATGCCGATGTTCAACAAGCCGATGTTCGACACATCGATGTTCAACACACCGATGTTCGACACACCGATGTTCGACACACTGATGCTGACAGACCGATGCTGATAGACCGATGCTGTCAGACCAATGCTGATAGACCGATGATGATAAACTAATAATAGACCAATGAAAGACCGATGATGACAGACTGATGAAAATGACTCACCGATACTTATGACTCACTGATATTCATAAACAACTATTTCAAATTTATTAATTAAAATTTATTTCTAACGGTCATATTTAGAAAAATTAATGTTTTTAACATTATTTAATGTTGTGTGTAGGACTATCCATAGACAGTATGAGGTACATGCATGTGGGGAGATATTCATTCCTACTATACCTTGAAATATAAAAGGATTACAAGTTCAACCCAAAAAATTCCCACCACGAGAAAAATAAAGGCAAACCTTACGAATGTGCAAGATATTGAAAATAGAAAAACTCAAAGCTTGAGTACAAAAAAAGTTTAATATTAAAAGAAACAACCTGTTGAAGCTCTCTGAATATCCTAACATCAAAGAGCTAAACCTTTTCACACCTGGAAGCTAGAGTACAAAGGCTGTGATACTCTGTTCTAAATCCAACTTCCAGAAGATGACTCAAATATAATTTTCACTACATACATTGAGTCCAAAGCTTCACCGTATATCACACAGAGATTTCTTAACTCTATTCTTCATTTATAACTATATTGTGATCTTTTTTTTACTTTTTGAGTAGTGTGCGCATCTGTTTGTTTCACACACACTGTCTCCTGTGCATAACTGGAGGATACTAAATATCCTCACACTCGATCTCTTTTTACTCTTATATACCATGTAGAATAGTGGAAGAGATCCTGTGTGATCTGTTTGTTAGTTTTCCCATGAATAACTATGGTAGAGGTCAAGTGTGACCTAGACATACCTGTGTAATGTTGTGAACCCCGATCCAGGGTGTGGATCAAAATTTTATTAATATAAACTTCTTGGTGGTATGTGATCACTAAGTGGATAGGACTAAGTCTCAGCTTGAGTCTGAAACTCTTGTTTTTATCCGTTGTGTATTTGTCTTTTGTTTTAATCTGATATGTGTTTAATTCATTTCAAATAAAACAAAATTGAACTTTGATAGTTAGTTTAGAAAGTGTTTATATCTGTTTTTAATCAGTAGATTAGTTTAAAAAGTTTGACTAATCTTTAGATTGGTAAATCTGAGAACTAATCAATCTTCTAAGAAATTAATTGAACATTTAGGACTTTTATAAATTCACTACAAACTGATTTTGATTATATTTTAATTGGGGGATATTTTTTTAAAGAAACAATTTTAACAAAATTTGTTATAGATACTCAATTAACCCCCCTCTTGAGTCATCTACTCCGACCAACATGAGATTTACATGGAGAATCCAAAGGTTTTCTTGGAGAAATCGAACAAGGGTATTTTGTGCAAGATTAAACAAACTCTTTATTGGTTAAATAAAGCACAAAGGTAGTGGAACCAAAGTTAAACATATTTATGGTGGAACATAATTTTGTTAAGATAAATATAGACCATTTCTATTACTAGAAGGGGTTTAGTTATGGTAGTTTAATTATTTTACTTCTCTACATTGATGGAATGATTATTGTTAGACTGGGAAAGGAAATGATTAATGAGATAAAAGATGAATTTTCTAGAAGTTTTTAGATGAAGGATCTTGGTTAAGTAAAATGGATTTTGGGGATGAAAATTGTAAGGGATTTAAAGTGAAATTTTTTGTTCCTGACTCAGTCTAAATACATCCAAAAGGTGGTATAATGATTTAGAATGAGTGAGTTGAAACTGATTACCACTCCCTAGCCAAAAAAATTTCAAACAAATCAAGGTTAAAACACATAAAATGGAAGAAAAGGGAAATCATATGAAAAAAGTTTCATTTTAATATATATTCAAAATATTTATATATGCCATGGTTTTATTGGGAATACAGTGGGAGTTATTATTAAGTTCATGATAATTTTATAAGATAACACTAAGAAGTGGTTAAGAGGATCCTTTGGTATCTCAAAAGCTCTGAAAGTTTTTCTATTTGTTTCAAAATAGATGAAACACTACAAGGATTTATAGATTTAGACTTTAGGGATGATGTAGACACATAGAGAAACACCACTGGCTATGTGTTCACTTATGGAGGTGCAATTGTGAGTTTAATATTGAAGTTTCAATAAGTAGTTACACTTTAAAAAATGTAGTTAGAGTATATTGCATTAATAAAATCTAGGAAAGAGGTTATTTAGTTTAAGAGGTTGTTGGAGGATATTATAAGAATAATTGAGTTTGGTATACTATTCTATGATTCAAAAAGTGTGATCCACTTAACAAAAAAATGATATTTCACTCTAGGATGAATCATATTCAGCTGTAGTATCACTTCATCTAGAATATGTTGGCAGAAAAAGTACTGGACCTATGTAAGGTGGATAAAGTTTGGAATTATATATATATATACTAACCAATGTTGTAGTCCAAAATATCCCGAGATGGTGTTACACCTTAGTTGGGATGGGATGACTGAAATCATGTTGGGGGAACCATACAGCTGCAATGGAAGACCAAGAGCAGAAGGGTTTTTAGATGCTAACATGAGACTTGGTGGTGAATACTGAAAATGATTCTCACATGGTAAATTGTTAGGTTTATCCAAGTGAAAACCATTTTTTTCCAAGTGTTGTAACTTATGGAAGGAGTGGTTCAGGAAGTCCTTTTTTTTGAAATTGGATGGTTATGATAGAGTGGTGGTGATAAAGTCTATAAGTTTGGAAGTAGGCGTATTGAAATTAGTTTAATCATAAGTAGATCAATTGGAAAATATATTAATGGGTATATAAGCAGAAAGTGTGGAGATATAAAGGACTTTCCTAAGGGTCACTTATGGAACCATGTAAGTGTTATTGGTTTTTAGAAGGGATACATAAGGGTTATTCAGAAGGCTATATAAGTGTGAAATCACAGAGTTTTAGGATGCACACAAAGTTCATTAGAAGGAAGAGTCAATACAGTGGATGAATATGACCAAGTAAAGGAATGCCTATGAAGATCATATCTAAGTGGGTATACTCTATGAATATTGAAAGGTGGTGAAATTAGTTAAAAATTCTAGGGTATACTTTAAGTAGTAGGGTGGGGAAATTTTTTCCAAGGTAAATTTTAATTTGAGTTCAATATTGTAATCATCCTACACTCCTTAATAAAAATATTACAATGTTCCCCCATGGAGTAAAACTTATTGCAAACTATGTAAAACACTTGTGTTGTTATTTTTCTTTTTCTTTTTTCAATCAATTTATTATGAAAGTTATTGTCTAGTTTTTACATGTGCATTGTGATGTGTGTTTGGGTTAACTTGTCTTCCCAATCCCATATAAATTATGTAGGAAAATTTTTCTGATTTAGTGGTTTTGGACTTTGTTTCTACTATATAATTTCTAGAGGATCTTTGATGTCAATCCTATTTCAGGATGGAGTATGTATGAGAGTGGGGTACTCTTGTGAATGGTGGATCAATGGTCCTTTATTCTATGAGAGAGTATACTTATAAGCGGGATGAGATGACCATGGTCTTCATCACTTGAATTCTGATATCACTAAAGGGTCATGATATAGTATGGGTTGTAGTAGATCGATTGATGAAGGTTTCTAACTTATTTACTTTTTGAGAGATCTAGTTAGTATATGAGATGGGGATATTGTATGTGTAATATATTTTTCATCTACAATCTATACCCATGAGTATTACATTTTATAGATATTCCTGTTTTATATCTCGATTCTAGTAGGGGTTGAAAAATTCCATGGGGACTCATCTAAATTTGAGTATATCTTATCACTCATAGATAGATTTAAAATATATTAGGAAGATCAAAATACTTGAGGACAAGCTCTAGGATTGTGTGTTAGAATTTGGTGGAGCTTTTAAGGACCATATACCTTTATAAGAGTTTATTTTTAATAAAAAATGATATATATGGATCCTTATGAGGTTTTATATGGTCGAATGTGATGTACCCCTTTGTGTTAGTTAAAGGTGGGTGAGTAAGTAATCATCAAGACAAGTATCGTGTAAGATACCATCAATATGGTGTAGTTTATTAGGTGGCTACTCATCAGTTCTCATAAAAGGAAACATTTATACTCCAACTAGAGGTTATAGGCCTTATTGTTTTTCATGGATTAAAGGGTGTTCTTATGGGTATCAATTTAGCTAGTTCATTACCGATATATTAAGTAGGGAAAGCTAACATCGTGGTTCATGAGACCGTTCAAGATTATAGAATGAATTAACATTATGGAATGTCGATTGATTTGAAATTACTTCAAGACATCAGGCCATGTATGATTTATTTTACTTGTCACAACTCTTGAGGTATGATCCCAACCCTACACAAGTGATTTATTATGAGGATGTTAAATCGGGGGAAGATGAATTATTTAAGGAGAAACCAGTGTGCATAGTAGATCAGAGTAAGAAAGTTATTTAGGGAAATATAGTGTCTCTAGTGAACATCTTGTGTAATCATGGATTAATTCAATAGAAGTCATGGGATTATGAGTTGGACATGATATCTAAACAGTCAAGATTTTTCAAAGTGGATCTCTATAGACACTTCATAATAATGAGAATACTGGGGGGGGGGGGAGTTCGTAAAAACCCTCAAATATTGAGGTATAATTTAGAGATATTTTTTAAAATTTAATTAAAATATGTTGGATGATTTCAGATGAATTTTGGAAGTGTCTAGTGTTGATGGTGGATAGGAGGTCAAGAACTTGGGCCTTGATACTAAAATTTAATAGTAGGAGCTGTTGAGTACCCAGTTCCCGGCTATTAAGTACCCAATGGATAATCTAGGGTACAATGGCCCCTGGATACCCATTGACTAGTTTTTGGGACTTATACTGGGTGTCTGATAGGGTACCAGACACTTGATATAGGCTGAATGGGTACTCAGTGGTTTGTATACTCATATGACTTTTAGGAATTTTTCTATATTCCTTTATAATTTTATTTTTAATACTTTACTCATTCATTCATAAAACATGAACTAATAGAATAATTTTAGATTCTCCCTTCCTTATTAGAGATCCTCTATGATCATTTGAGGTTAGATTCAACCCCTATTTATTGCATTTATCTCATTTGGGTAAATCTAAATCCATACAAGGTTCTATTATATGTTGCATCTTCTATATATTCTTCCTCCACTTAAAATTCTTAAATTAGTGTGTTTTATCAAGTTTCTAGATTTCAGGTGTTTGATCTTGAATTGGTCAACACCTTTCCTTGAGTTTTCTCCTCTAGACCAAAGGCAAGTGGTCCTTAACATTCTATTATTCTTTTATGGTCATACATTAACTACCCTTTTTTGTGGGTTGCATGGGTGTAGAGACTGGTTTTTTAAAATTTTAGAAGTCGATGAATTTTTATGAGTATTTGGTTGAGAAGGGTAGAATGGTAATTTTTTGGTTTTTGGGATATAATTTTTAGAACATATTTGGATTTAAGTTGAAAGGTTTAACCTTGGGTAGTTATTTGGTAATCTTCTTAGATGGTTCTTTTTTTCACACATGTCGGGTGTCAATGAGATATTATTATTATTTATTTAATTAAGTAGTTCATTCTTAAATGAATTATTTTTATTAAATAAATTATTTGGAATGTTATAAAAATTATGTAGGGATATTATTAGATGATATTATTATTTGATGGAATTCAAGTTAATTTAGATAAATTATAAAAGTGAATTAAATTAGGGAAAAATCAAATGGAAGGATTAATGGGCGGTTACTTATAGAATTGATGATGTAGGGAGGATGTATTTTCCACCATTGGAATGTGTTGAAAATATTTTATTCTATTTTTTATATCAAGAGGGGTAGGGATCCTAGAACTTTGGTGGCATGGTGGATTATAAAGAATATGGAGAAATATGAATAATGAGATTAGATGAGTGGTTGGTGGAAATTATCAGAGGATTAGAGGATAACATTCAATATGGAATCGAGGAAGTTGACCCTAAATTCTCATCACTTTATTTTTTTGAATCTATCATTATCTTGTTCCTTATTTTGGACAAATTATTCCTAATGATTCATGAATATCATTTGATGATGAATCAGAAATGATAGTATGACTACTAAAATGGATATAAATGATTTCCTCTAGCATGATTAATTGGAAAGATATTTTTTTGAATATGAGATTGGTATAAATATTATACTTAATGAATATTAGAGGATTTTTAATTAATGGATTATTATGAATAAATATGGATGATAAATATAATTCTATGATTATAGAAATTGAAATTATCAAGATGCAGAAATAAATGAATACTGAAAAAAATATTGAAAAGTGAAGTTGAAAAAAGAAATGGTGAATTAGTCTTTTTTAGGGTTCATGAGTCAAGTTAAATTTTAGTTGATATGTTATTTATGATGAAAATATTGTTGGTAATTGATATTGGATAATTATGTGAAATTTTTTAAATTACTCACTGATAATTTAGATCTCATAATAATGGAATCCCATAGAAAATACTTTGGAGGTGAGAGGATGAAATTCACAAACCTTGGCACATGCCATGCTAATAAAAAATGGGGCTAGTTCCACTTTCTAGAAAAATGTGTAGATGTGTTGGTGAGGGTTGGGGAATGAAGTGGTAGTTAGTTACATGGGTCTATGAAATATATTCATGGGTTCGGGGTGGTGTGAATTTTATAGGGGTCATACCATATTGGTATGGTGTTATGCCATTTCTAATAGGAGGCATACAACCTAATGCTTTTGTTATGTGTAGATTGTGGGACGATGTGATATTGGTGGTGAAATTTGAATTAAATATAAGATAACCTCTTTAGTGTGAATATATGTAAGTGTAGATGTGAATGGATGAGTTAAATGATGTGGATTGATTGAAATAAGTATTTAATATGATTTGGTCTGTGATGAGATTGTGGAATTTGTGTATTCTAAGGATATGATTAATGATAGTGATGTGATGAATTACTCCCTAGGATCAAAATCTATAGTATAACTACGTGGGATCATAGTATAATATATTCATGTGGTGTGATTATATTCCCCAAGATGTTTTTATGGTGGATTATATAGGAAAATAAATGGATAGTGGGGGTCTGAATCCATTTATGATATGTGATAGTGATATGGAAGTTGTAACTAGTAATGTGGTAGTGGTTTTTAAAATGTTGTGATGATGATAATATTGATGATTATGATAAAACTGATAGTTATGGTGTTTTAGATGATATGAATATCCATAGTTAATATATGATGTATGGTGGTGATATCTTAGGTTTACAAGGGGAGAGTCCCTAAGGGTGGACACTTGGTAATACAGTGAGAGTTTCCAAGGGTGGAAAACTACCCAACCATTTCGGGTTATAGTGGAAATATTTTCAAAATGTAGACACCTAGAAAGCTAGTGAGATTCCTCATGAGTGTATAACAACATAACCAATAGATGTGTATGATTATATTATTCTATTTAGGTGTAAAACTACTTAATAAATAAGGTTTTATTATGATTTTCCTATGGGTGGATATTTTTTTTGTAATTGTGACATTATAGTGGGATCCCCATTGGTAGAAAATTATATGATAATTACACAGTGAGGTCCCTATTGGTAAAAAATTTATTGAATGTGTATTGGTGATGGTTTTTATTATAGAAGTGGTTATAAAATGACATTTGAGGAGGATGAAATGTGGTTTGAAAATTGTGATGATATGGTATGGTATAGATGTGTTTGGATGGTCAAATTTTTGAAATTCTTGTATTTTATTATTTTGTATTATCTGTTCTATAAAATGATGAATTAGTATGATTCATTTACATGAAAACATGAGAGTTCTATGGAGGATACTGCCAAGTGTATTTATATGCTCACCCCTGATAAATATATATTATTTTTTATATTATCTTGATAGAGTTAGTGGTGGTTTCAAATAATATTATCATTAGACATAAGAGACTTGGTAGTGGAGGTTGATTAAATTATGAATTTCTTGAGGTATAGAGGAGTTAATAGGACTTGGGGTTGTTTTGAAAATTGTGGTTTGGCATTATATGACATGAAATTCATTGATATAAATTATTTATGTATTATGGTTGGGATTAAATATTATTATTTATGGTGATGTGAAGGTTTCACTTATAAAGGGTAATGGATTTATTATATATATATGATGATATACCCTCAGTGCTAATTGTCAACTTGCGGTCTATTGAATGAGGGATTTTGGGGTCACACTTAAACCTATTTCCAACTTAGGTAGAGTTCAGTATGGGTGTGTCATGAAAAATGGTATCAAATTGAGTGTTTTTTGGATAAAGTTTGTAGTAGGAACTAGTGAAGACTACATCAGTGGCAAGGGAGTGTTATTTTTTTGAACCTAGTATATGAAGTAGACCAGATAAACCATCTTGATAAATAATGGTCCCTAATGATATAATAAAGTAATATATAACCTAAAGATCAATATAATGGAATATTATACTTTCTACAGGGTATCTCGATAGGTTTTGATTCATGAATCATATATTTTTAGGTTATGATGATTTTTTTGTTATACTTAGTGTGATTTTACATATGGTAATGAATTATATAGAGATATGGTTAGTCTTGCGGATAATGTGGTAGTGTGGTTAGAAATTTCTCTCTCTCACACACATATATATCCTTATGATGAGGTTGATTTATCTATTTGTAGTTATATCATTTGTAGGAAAACAATGTGATATTCAAAAATAAAAGGTGGAACAAGAACCCAAGGCTGTACGTTGGAGAGTGGAATTAAAAACTAGGTAGGATTGGAATACAATTTCGAGTGATTTCTAAAATTAGAAATCATAAAAGTATAAAGGTTTTATTTCTAGTCATGGGGCTGAGTACTGGTTAAATGAGGTTGATATAGCTTTTCATCTAATCCAAATAGGAAATGAACATTGTGTTCCTTTGGTAGTTAGTTTGTTGTAAGGTTAAACATATTGATGATGGATACTTTTTTTGGGATATCGAGATGTTTCAATGATTGAATGAATTTTATTTTGGTATTTATTTAGGAAATATTTCCTATCACGAAATCTTCAACTCGATAGGTAACAAGAGTTGTTGGTGATATACCTAGGGAAGTCTTATTTTTAGAAATTTAGTGTATGATCTATTTAGTTGATGTGACAGTCTTCTAATTTTATGAATAATAAGAAGTTAATAGATTATCATTTTCATAGGTCTTTGAGGACTAAGATTTAGAGGCAATTCTGAATCTTTTATATGAAATCCTTTATAGTGTTATTAAATAAGTTTAATATAGTGAATAATTTTTTAATGAGTATGGAATAATTTATGGGGAGTTCCTAGTGGGGTGTAACATAGAGTAGAGATAAAAGTTAAAGTTATTGTTTTTTAAGAAATTGTGATTTAAGAGAGGGTATGGGAGTTGGATTCTAGCATGATCTCATTTCTCTGGTGTGGGTAGTATGAAACCATCTAGTATGAACCATGGTTTTCAATGTTTCTATTTTGGTGGTATAGTCTATCTATAGTTTATATGACCATCCTTTTATAGTAGAAATAAGAGGCTCAATCTAAGTATGACCATTGAAAGATCACCCTGTTAGTCACCTCATGTACTATTTCCACAATAATTGCATGATAGAAAACCATTTATACCACCAACACATGGTGGTGTTATAAGAGTATATCATGGTAGAGCTTAACATAGAGCTAATTAGAGAGGAGGTTGAGGTAGTAAGAAAGGAAAATTAGGAGGAGTTGGAAAAGAAAAATTCTAGGCTGTAGAAGTTCAATAAGTGGAGGGGCCAGAGCTAGTTCAAGGTATCACCCCAATATTGCTTTTGTTTTTATTGATATTAGTAACTTACACGATTTTATCACCCCTTTCCTAATTTATATGTTAGATATTCTAATAGAAAGTTTCAGATTCCATTAGATTTGATTACTTTAGTGGATGGTTGGATGAGGTTGGATAAGTTGTGTAATTGTGAGCGGGGAAAGATAAATTACCATAAAATATAGCTTATTAAGGATGTAACTACATGATGTTATCCTTGGGATGAATTAGTTGAACTATGTACAATATTGTATCATTTTTTATTATAATAAGGTGATTTTATCTAGTATAAATGATGAATATTTTGTGTTTATTTGAGAATGCGATTTCTTTTTGGGAAAAGATATATTAAGATGTAGATTATTACATCCCAATTGATGATATTAATGATTTGGTCACCAATGTGAATATGTAGGAGTTTACTCATATTTTTATGGGGTATATTGATGTATTTCCAAAAGAGGTTATGAGTTCACTTTTGAGGTGAGAGACTGAGTTTTATATTGAGTTATATCCAAGAATTTCTCCGATTGTTATGATATCTTTTTGAATGGTATTGATGGAGCTTATAGAATTTAGAATCCAGATTGATGAGCTATTACAACTAGGTTTAATTCAATATAGTGTATTTCCATGGGTTGGACTGGAATTTTTCATGAATAATGTAGATAAGAGTTTGGTATTATATATAGATTACTAAATGTTAAATCAAGTTACATTGAATAATCTCTATCCTATTCCTATGATAGATTATTTTTTTGATTAGTTGAAAGGGTAAAGTTAGTTTTCTAAGATCGGTTTAGAATTTGGATATCACTAGATGAGGGTTAAAGATGAAGATATTCCTAAGACCATTATTCGATGTCAGTATAGACATTTTAAGTTTTTGTTAATGTCATTTAGAGTTAAAAATGCACTGACTATATTTATAGGGATTATGAATATGGTGTTTCAACCCTATCTTGATTATTTTTTGGTTATTTTCATAGATAATATTTTAGTTTATTCAAATACTGGTAAAGATAAGGAATATTATTCTAGTAAGGTATTGGAGTATCTTAGTGAGTATTAGTTATATAATAATATTCATAAGTGTCAATTTAGGATGTGCAAGGTACATTTTATAGTTTATATAATTTTAAAGCATGATAAAGTAGACTCAATTAATATTGAGGCATTTGTTTCATGGAATCCATTAAATAATTTGTTTGAGGTAAGAAGTTTATTAGGACTAACTAGTTATTATAGGATTCCTATTCCAAAGTTTTCTTGGATTTAAACTTTATTATTAGATTTTAATAATAAAGGGAATTATTTTTATTATACAGAGGAATAAAAATATTCTTTTGAAAGTTTAAAGTAGAAGTTGACAAGTTCTTATGTTCTTTGATTTCTTGAAGTTTTCATTCAATATATTGTATATTATGATACATCCCATTAGGGTTTTGGATGTGAATTGATTAAATAGGGAGAATATATTTCTTATAGGTATAGGGAGTTACATCCCCATGAACACAGTTATGATACCTTGTATTTGGAGCTTACAGATATGGTTTTTACACTCTAGCTTTGGAGAAATTATTTTCTTGGGGAACACTTTTTGTTTTATAAGGATCACAAGATCTTGAGATATATCTTTTCTTAGAAATATGTGAATTTTTGGAAAATAAGGTAGGTTTAATTTCTATAATATTTTTATTTTGAGATAAAAAATACCCCTAATAAGGGTAATGTGTTACCCAATGTCTTGAATCACAAGTCTTATGGTGAGTATGATCAATGGATGAGTGAGAAATGAAAATTGAGGGAGTTGTTATAATATATTCATCATGGATATATAGAGATAGATGATGGAGATTATATTTATCAAATTAAGATGAAATCTTTATTGGTATGGTAGGCATATGAGTCTTAGTTTGGAGACCCTGAGTTGGAAAGTATGGGGATATTGAAACATTAATTATCATGATATGTATGGAAAGTTCATGGAAGATAAGTATCAGGTGTTATTTCATAGAAGTATTTTTGTTCCCCAGATTATGTGGGAAGTAGTTATTCATGAGTTCTATAGTTCATATTTAGAAGTTCATATAGGTGTTGAAAATATGTATCTTACTTTGAGTAGGAAGTTTTATTGGTTTGGGATAAAGAAGGTGGTAATCAAATTCATTTCTCAATGTCTTGTGTTCTAGTAGGTGAAACTTGAACATCAAGTTTTTGTGGGATTATTAAACCCTTTAGAAATTACTCAATTGTAATGGGGTGAAATATCTATGTATTTTATTATAGATTTTATGCATATCTTGATATGATTTAATGATATTTGGGTTATTAAGAATATATTTATTAATTCAATTCATTTCATAATGATTAAATAATCAAAATAATTGGAAAATTTGATGAATATTTTATGATATGGAGTTAGTGAAGCTTTATAGTGTTATAAGGATGATAAAATATGGCCATAATGCACAATTTAAATAAAAAGTATAGAAAGGATTGTGGTATGAATTTAGTACACAGTTGTTCCTTAGCCCCACATTTCACCTATAGAATGATAGTCAAATTGAGAAGATAATTCTAACCTTGGAGTATATATTAAGGGAATTTATTTTGGATTTTATATAATCATGGGAATAACTTTTATTATAATAATAGGTTTAATTCCTCTATTGGTATGAAACATTATGAGGATTTATATATATGTTTTGATCCATTCACTGTTGTGTTGGGTTGAGGTTAGGGAAGCTATAATCATTGGGGAAGAGATGGTGTAGGATATTGAAGAACATGTGCAAGTTATTCAAGATTGTATGGGGACTAATCAGATCATACAAAAACCCTATGTGGATTGAAGTAGGAGGCCAATGGTGTTTTTAGTTGGAGATCATGTTTTCTTGTGAGTTTATCCACTATGTGGACATCAAAGGTTTTATATGGGAAACAAGTTTTCATTAAGATTTATTGGTATATTCTAAGTGCTGGAATGGGTTGGAGAGGTAAACTATTATTGTGTTCCACCTCTTTATTTGGAAAAGGTTCATAGTGTATTTAATTTTTCACATATTTGGAAGTATTATCATGATCCTTGATACATAATTAATTTGAGAGTAATGGATATCGAGGAGGATATGGAATTTACATAGTAACTGGTGGAAATTTAGGTTCATAAGATAAGTTTATATAGGGGTGAGTTATTCCATTAGTGTATGTTCTTTAGATTCATGAAAATGTAAAAGAAAAAAATTGGGAAATTGAATCACAAATGTGTATACAAAATCCTTAATTGTTTTATTTTTTTATTATAATATTTAAATTTGAGTGAATTGTTTGTATGTTTGTTTTCCATTATTATGATTATGATTGAAATTTTTGTGGATGAAATATTTTAATGTAGTGTGAGATATATTTAAACCCATATTTTTAAATTTTTGGAGTTTTTGAATTTTTAAAAGTTTTTGGTTGAGATGGGTAAAATTGTAATTTTACAATTATCAATATAGAATTTTGAGTGCACCGTTGGATTTGAGATGTGAGGTTTAACCTCAGGAAATGATTTGATTTTTTTGAGATGGTTGGTTTCCCTATGAATGTTACATTTTTTGGATTATTATTATTATTATTTATTCAATTAAACACTTCATTCTTAAATGAATTAATTTTATTGAATAAATTATTTTAATGTTATGAAGATGATGTGAAGATATTATTATAGAAGATGAATATTTGATGGAATTTGAGTTAAGTTAGAGAAATTGTAAAAGTTAATTAAATTTTTGGGATTAAATTAATGTATTAATAGGTGGTTATGCATGGAATTGATGGTCAATGTTAAAGAAATTGAATGGGCATGATATGTTTTTCACCATTGGAATGTGTTATAAATATTTTATTTGAACTTTTCTCCAAATAGGAAAAGGATTTTTAGAAATTTATTGGTGTGTAAGATTATAAATAATGAGGATATTAACTAAGAATAAGATTATACAAGTAGTTTTTGTTGATCATTAGAGGATCGAAGGATAACATTCATTATGGAATTATGGGAGGTGACTCAAAAGTATCATATCTTAATTTATCCATGTGAATATATCATGTTATTGTTCCTCATTTTAGATAAATGATTCCTAATTATTTGAGAAGATTATTTAATGATGAATAAAAAATGAGAGTATAAATAATAATATGAATAATTTTTTTTTCATCTAGCATGATTAATTGGAAAGATATTTGTTGAATATGATATTGGTGGAAATATTATTCGTAATGAATAATTAAAATTATAATATTTTTCTCAATCTCAATCTTATATTTTTTATTATATCTAAGTATTATAAGGAAGAAAAGGTTTACAAGTAAACAAGAACATAAAAAAAAGATAATAAGGCCTGAAGTAATGGAGACCTTGAGCATCACCATATCCAAAAAAAATTTAGGCTGAAGGGAGAGAGTAAAGGATGGATAAGATCCCAACACCTTTTGAAGGATCACCTCTAGAGTCCAGTGTGTTAACCACCATAGGATTATGAATTTGTATATTATTACAAATAAAAATGGAAGATAAATATAAATCTATAATGATAGAAATTGAAATGATAAAGTAATGTAAATAAATGAATGGTGAAAAAATATTGAACAGTGAAGTTAAAAATAAAAAAAATGAATTAGGGTCATTTATGATTCAGGATTCATGTGTGGTTTGAATTGATATGTTATTTATGATGAAAATTATTTTTTGTAATTTATAGTGAATAATTATGTGATTTTTTAAAGTCCCCAATGTGAATTTAGAGCCCAAAATAGTGTAAATCCATTGAAAATACTTTGGATGTGAGGGGATTAAATTTACAATCCTTATCATAGGGGGTATGCCAGTTTCTAGGAAAATGTTTAGAAATATTGGTGAGGGTTGGGGAATGAAGTTGCAATGAATTATATGGGGCCATTCCAAGTATGCATGGGGATGTTTCATATTCTAGAGTTGGATAGCCTTTGACCATGACTTATAAGGAGTTGTGGGAATTATATAGGAACTATGTCATATTTAAATGAGGTCATGAAATTTCTATCTAGGGATGTGAAACTTGATTCTTTTGATATGTGAAGATTATGGGATCATGTGATAGTGGTTGTGGCACTCAAATTTAATATGGACTCTTGGACAACCTCTTTAGTGTGAATAGATGGAAGTGTGGATATGAAGGGATAAGGAAAATGGAATGCCTTGATTGAAATAGGTCTTTATTATGATTTCTTAATGTGATGAGATTGTGTAACTTGTATATGATTATAATATAATGAATGTTAGTGATGTGATTAATTACTCCCTAAGATTTTAATTTATAGTAGAATTAGGTGGAATCATGGTATAATATATGTATGTGGTGTGATTATATTCCCTAAGACCTTTTTATGGTACCCTAGGTGGAATAATGAATGTATAGTGGGGGTTTGCTTCCATTTTTGATATATGATAGTGATGTGAAAGTTGTAATCAGTGATGTGGAAGTGGTTTGTGAAATTTGGTGATGATAATGAGGATGAGGATGATAATGAGGGTGATGGTGTTGATATTATAGACTATATAACTATCCAATATTGGATATATGATGTGTGGTGGTGATGTCATAGATTTATGAGGGGTGATTCCATTTGGGAAGACCCTCGATAATACAATGAGAGTCTTTGAGGGTGTATAACTACCCAACCATTATGAGTTGTGGTGGGTAGAGTCCCTAAAGGTGGACACCTAGAAAACTAGTGAGATTACCCATGAGTGTAAAAGGAATAACCAATGATTTTGGATAATTAACTAGTTCCCTATGGGTGGATAACCACTTGATGATAGAATTTTTATAGAGAGTTCCACATGGGTGGATAACTATATGGAAGTGGTGACATTATAGTGAGGTCCTTGTGGGTGTTCAACTACATGATAACAACATAATGGGGTCCTTGTGGGTGGAAAATTGTTTGTAAGTGGATCGGTGGTGGGTTTTTCCATAAAAGTAATTATAAGATGATGTGTGAGGAGGATGTGATATGGTTTGGATAGTATAATGATGTGGTATGGTATGGATGTGTTTAGATGGTTGAATTTTAGGAGATTATTTTGTTTTATTATTCTGTTTTATTTATTACACACATAGATGGATTAATATTCTTTATTTAGAGTTTGTAGTGAAGTCATGAAACATTATCTCTTAACACAAGTGACTTATTGGAAGAGGAAAATTTCATTACACCTTGCTTAAGGTATAGAGAAATTAATTAACCTAGTGGTTTTTCTTCCATTTTTAATTTGGATTTGTGTAACATGATACATTGATATAAATTATTTATATATTTTGGTTGGGATTACATATTATTATTCATGGTGATATGGATATTTCATCTATAAAGGGGAATGTCTTCCATATATGTGTGATTATATACACTTTATGTTAGTAGATAACCCATGACCTATTGAATTTTAGCTTTGAGGGCCGCACTTAAATCTATTACCAATAGGGATGAGGGGTGGGTCGTTTTAGTGGGTGTGCATTTTGGTCCTACCTAATGTTATAGGATATTCGAATGAGATGATATAGATGGGAGTTACCTATAGGGACTGACTTGAAGAGTTTCTACCAAGTTGGAACTTGATATCATGTGAATTTGATATGATGTATGTGAGATATACACCATTGGAAACTGAGATCTGGGTTAGGTGTTTAAGATTGGATAGGGTAGGAAGATTCAATAGTAAAATAAATAAAATTTGTGATGGAATTTTAACATCGGTTATAAAATAACTAAAATTGAAAAGTATTTTAACTTTGGTTATATAATAATCAATGTTAAAATCCTATATGTAAAGAGTTTTCATGTCAGTTACTATAAAACTAACACTAAATCCTAGTTTTAACATTGGGTTATAACGCTGATTAAAACACAGAAATCCTACTTTACTTCCAATTTTTCCCGATGCATGCTTTTGAAACCTAATCACCAAGAGTTGCAACCTCCCTTAATTTTTTCTATTACCGTTATTATGTCTTCTTCCCTCACTGGATAATAATTCCACCTTTGTTATTTAGTCATTTTTTACCTCTTACATCTTGGGTCGAATGACCATTTTCTGATTTTTGTTAATTCTAAAATAATTTTTTCATTGTTTTGATGATTTTTTTTAATTTTAAATAGATATTAGTTTTATAAATCCTATTAGGTTTAACTAATCATTGTATTTTGTATTATAAAATTTTATTGATTTATTTTCAATAAAAATTCAAATTTTAAGAATTTAGGTGATGTTGTTTTATTTTATGTTAGATTTTTATTGAAATTCATTATTAAATCAGTTGAATTTATGAGATTATAAATTTAATAAATTAATATATTCATTATTAAATCAGTTGATTTTTTATTTTAATTTTTCCTAGATTTTTTGTTCAAAATCATTGTTGGATTAGTTGAATTTATCAGTTTAAAAAATCATTATATTTGTTGCTATATTTGGATTAAGGTGATATTGTTTTGAATTTCTAAGTTTATATATTTTTATATGTTTATACAAGATACATAATATGCATTATATATATATATATATATGTGTGTGTGTGTGTGTGTCCTTTATATTATTCATGTATATATATACACACATATATGTATTATATATAATTATATAAATAAATGTATGTTATATATATGTGCGTGGGTGTGTGTGTGCATTTTATACATTTTTATACTTTATTATTTATATTTAATATAATATTAATATTTTATTTATTTATAATATAAATATTAAAAAACAGAATATATTTTTTCTATAAAAAATTCATAAATACGTTCTTAATTTTTATTTTTAGGTAATTAATGGATCATAATTGGATAAATTCATAAATAAAAAGTGATGAATATGTAAAAGGGGTTGATGATTTATTAGAATTTTTTAAATGAAATTTTGAAAACAGAGACATGTTTTACTATCCATGCATGAAGTGTTTTAATATGAGAAAATTAAGGTCCAAATAAATTAAAGATAATTTAATTTTCTATGGTTTTAATCCAAGTTATAACCATTGTATCTAGTATAGTGAAATAACATGGAATTCGAGATCAAAGGATGATGGATATTTTTAGTATGAGACAACAAATCATATTGATGAATTAATTCAAGATGTATGAGTTAAAAACATTGAAAAAATATCGACGTTTGAATGATTGTATGGAGATAATAAAAAACCATTGTACTCAGGATGTACTAAATTCATAGCATCATCAACAATAATGATATTGGTTAACATAAATGCAATAAATTTTTGGAGCGATAAGAGTTTCACTAACGTAGGTGGCTGATGGAGGGCATGATGTGGTGATGGGGAATAAAAAGAAAAACAAACACCCAAAAAGGGGTGTTAGGGATATGAACTTTACACACACACATATATATAATGTATAAATAATGTAATGGCCATAGAGGCCATGTATTAATATAAATAAAAAATTACTTATTCATTTATTTTTTAATAATGTTATTTATTTAATTTATTTTGAGGGTAGAAATTCAAACTGACTAAATGGAACATAAATATAAAGAAGTTGATCTATTAAAGAGTAACTTGTTTTTTCCACCAGTTACATATGAGTTACTCTCATCTTCATGAGATTAATTTTTCAACCATATAATATTAACCTAGAATTTGGCCCACCCATATAAGATTAAATAGGAAACTATAGAATTTACTAAGTTTTTTGACTTTGTTGAAAAGATGGATCATTGGGCAAGAATATATAATATTAAATAAAAAACCATGAAGTATATGTAAGATTAATCAATAAATGTTGAAGGATTCATAAGAATAAACATTATTTATGGAAGAGTAAAAAGTATTTGCGTATGATCAAACCCAAATTACAACAAGCCAAAAAATAATAATCACTGACTACATATAAAAAACTTGGTTCAAATAAATTTATGTAAGAATAAACATTGTTTAAAATTTTAGAAGATGTGGTTGAGATGAGGAAGAATGAAGGTAATATTGTTCATTGATGAAAATCATCTCTACATAGAAATCATGAAATCAAGGGGACTATAAATGAGATATTTACTCAATCACTTAACTAAATCAAGAAATAATCAAGTAAACCAACCTCACAAATCTCTATCTAGGAGTGAAGGAGATCATGGATTGCCTATCGAAGACCATGATTCCCAAGGATTAACTGAGAAATAAGTAATATCCGAGAAGCCCTATATATGTGTACGAATCACAATACACTTTATTCCATACAAAGTGATCCTTGGTTTGAGGGTTTATATTAAAATAATAATAATTACAAGAATAAGAGGATCCAAAAACATTGTCCAAGAGGAAGGATAAGTGCACAGGATAAAGGTTTAAGTTTTTCTAAAGTTATAAGATATTTATAGGGGTAGATGAAGCTGGAGGAGAACATTTATAGATAGTTGGAGAAGTCTATAATTCCTTATGAGATCACTAATCCATTATTATCCTTTATTATTAATTTATATATATGTTTGTGATATATTTTAGGCTTTGAATTGATTTAAAGTGGGAATAGATTAAAATTAAAATTTCTTTTTTTAACTGCTGAGATTATTGTGTTCATGATTCTATGTTGAATTTCTAATGACTAATTTATTATTAGTGGATATATTAATAGTGAATGATAGAGATGGAGAAAATTTTAGAACTCACATAACCCACTATATATTCACACATTTCCACTAAATAACAACTTATGATTGTGGAGTAGAAATGAGAGTTGAAACTCACACTTGAGCACTCATGGAAGTATACTATTTATTATGGTAAGGGTAGGGTAGTCGATTGAAAATATACACATATTTTATTAGAAACAACACCTATTTGTGCCTGAAAATCCCAAATTGAACACACAAGCTTGAGAGACAGTGGAAACACCAACACCATGTGTAAAACCCCTAAACCCACATTCTTAGATCCGATGCTAAAAAATAAACTTTAATTTTTTGGATTTTATAATGATAAATGTGACCCAATTTTTTCCATCCAAAACTTACAATATCAAAATGAAATATTGGATCACTTACATACCCAAGGAACTTTTAGGTTTATAGTTTTAGATATTTTGGACAAACTCTTAAATAACCAACACTCATAACTTTAAGGGAGTATTTTTCCCACTATAACTAGCTTTTCATTTTTAATATTAAGTCTTCAACATCCCCCATAAATTTATTCACATATGAAAACTTTATAAAATCAAATCATTTATCATAATTCTTCATAACCTAGGTAAAATTAAACATAATAAGGGTGAGCTCAAATACTTATTAAGGGTATATATAATCATTAATAATTTAATGTTATAAATGATATTAAGATGAGAATAAGGTTATGTTGACATAATAATAGTAAATGAGCATAACATAAGAGAATTCACACCCATAAATACCTAGATCATCAATCATGAAACATGTCATAAAGATTTAAAAAAGGAAAGAGTCACATGAATCAATAATCGCGAGCTATGTGACGCCAATCTTGATCAAAGGAAACATTTATAACCTATATAAAGAATAATAAAAATGTGATGGTATATTGGAACATAATAATCATATAACCCTTATAGAACCCTCACAAATTGGAATAACCATACAACTGACTTTGAGTATAATTATCCAGAGAACATAATCATTTCCCAAGGAATTGGATCACTATTTAGGTGCACCCATCATATAACTGACATAGGGCTCACCCAACGCTATCTAGGTGCACCTATAATCATCAATAATGTACAATTAGCATTCATGAATAAAATATTTATAATCTTTCACTTTTCAACATATCAATAATCATTGTTATTTCATTTCTTGATTCACCCATGTAAAAGAAATGGATTCCATTCTAATATCATAATCCATATAGATAAAGAATAAGGATGATATCATTACCACATATCCTTAGTGAAGTGTAAGTAACATAAAGTGTTTTTGATGTTTATGAATTTAAATTCCATTAAAATATCATTAAAAATATTCTTTTGGAAAATAACCTTTTTATTTTGAAAATCACTTTTAAAAAGTAAAAATTTTAAAAAATATTATGAAAACCTTTTCTTTTAAAATAACATTGGAAACTTATAAAGTAATATTAAAAGAAAATAATGGTCATGATGTGGGAAAATATGTTCATGTTGTAAATTTTAAAAATAAACATTCTTTTCAAACATTTTGTAAAGAGTGTCAAAAGTGACCCATTTGGAAAACATTAAGAAATTTACTTTTAAAACATTTTAAAGGAAGGTAAAAGATCATATAAAATAGATTTATTAAATAATTTATGTTTATAAAATATCATTTTGAAAACATTTTAGAATATATTGATATGGAAGAAAAAGATTTCTTATCTAAAAGAAGTTACAAGATCGATAGTGCGCACAAAGAACATTCATGATGTTTCTTTATTAAATAATGGGGGAAATGTAAACCAAACATGTAAAAAAATTCCTAACCAGAGGATAAAAATATATGTGGTTTAATAAAATAATATCCTATGATTTCTCCCAAAGGAACTTTGAACATAAACAATTTAGAAAAGAAATGAGATTGTAACATGAAGCCTTTACCACTTTGGTAACTTTTCAATTGAATTCCCCATGAAAGAATAACATCAAATAAAAAATTAAATATCATGAAAATAAGGATATTCATGATATAACATGTCAAAATGGTTGTATATAAATCTTATAAAAGAATTTAGGTTCATAACATCAACATATGTCCCAAAGAAATAGAATGGGAGATAAATAACCCTTACAAAGATCATATCATTGAATTGAGAATTAATCAATAGATAGATTGTGTGAAAAAATGTAAATATAAAAAAAGTGGAAATATTTAATAAAACAATTTAGATATAAATTTACACAAAATCATGTCATAATAAATTCAATGAAAAAGAGTTATAACCCAACAAAAGCAAATTGAGTTAATAATCCCTTTACCACTTGGTAACTTTAAAGTAAAATACATTTGGATAAAATAATTCAAGTTAAAACATAAAATACCTTGAAATATAAAGGATTAATTATATATCATACAAAAGGGTAGTATATAAAACATATAAAATAAATTAGGTGGATAATAATAAAATACGCCTCAATGAAAGTAAAAGGAGAAAGAACCCCTTGTTGCTTTGGTAATCTCTGGATCAAAACCTCATAAAAGATATAAAATCATATGTAATTATAAGTAAAAATAATTTTAATAAATCAAATCATAAAATAGATTCATGGGAATCATATACACCACATAATATAAGTAAGTGGTGAATATGGTATATGTATCATAGAAATAAAAGTGAGATGAGAAACCCTTACCACAAGTATAAACTTTCCATGTATATCCATAAATACAATATAATAAACTTATATAAATTATTTAATTTTTTAGGAAAATTTTTATAAGTTTATTACTTTATCATTAAACCATTTTTTCATTTATTACATTGGAATATTTAATTACTTAATTAGTTTAGTCCATTTTGGTTATTTTGAGAACATTTAGTTCGTGATTTCAAAATGGATTCGGTGCATTGAATGCGGTCAAGGATTTCATAGTTACATCATCTAAATAATAATAATCATGAAATAATTATCATTTTTATACATCAATTATACTTTTAAAACCAATCATGAAGGATGATTATAAAAAATGAACTATGTTACAATCACAAAGACGGTATGCCGTATGTACGCATGAGTAACATTTCCATTTTTCAATGATCATTATATAAAAAATGAAACAATTATTTTATATTTCAATAATTATAATTATATATTATATAAGGCCCCAGCCTTAAACATTACTTAATCTTGAGTTATTACAAGATTACACATTGAGGATCTTTTTTAGGTTTAGAGTTTTAGAGTATTAGATCATGAAACTTGCATTACATTCCACATTTAAACAAAGTGGTTACATAAAAGACAATATTCATTCTTCCCATCAACAGAAACATATTTAAAATAAAACATGTATTCTTTCTTGACACATCCTTGACACTATCATCACATCATGTAACTTTCCCTTGACCTGTGAAAAACATTTCAAAAACTTGGGATGAGCATAAAAAGATTAGTAAGGGTTATAAAAATATGGAAAGGAAACATGAGTTCATATATACATAAGAATGAAATCATACTTTACCCCTAAAACATAGGCACTTTAACATACCTCATAAAACCATGAATAAATCATAGAAATCATAAGACATTTAGGTAACCTGAGGTATTCATAACATTCTTACGTAGGGAGTAACCCTCTTGGTTACGTTTGGAATACCCATCACAGTATATTCCCTAAATATTTTAGGAGAAACCTTAACGTTTCACTCCTTCGCATTACCCAATGCATTGGAGAGCTATATCGGGCTCACCCGCCGTTAGTTTATCACGGAACCTGTAACACCCGATACTTTTATGTTATATAAACCATCAAAGGAATCTTTTTCTACACAACACTTGCTTGGCTTGCTTTGCACGCAATCACGACCTTCCTCGATAGCTTGCGTCGTACGCAATACCGAGTTTCACTAAACAACAATATGCTATTAAAACTAGCTGTTATGAATAGTAATAACCACTTTTTAAAATTTTATAAATTTTATTTTTCAAAATGGACTTCATTTTTGGACTCAGAATATCGAAATTAGCCTAGGGTGAAATTTTGGTATTTTTCTGAAAACTTTCAATTTTTGATGAATAGTGAAACCACTAAGTGGTAGGTTAAAAACTGAATTTTGCATAAAACTTAATTTTACCGCTTCTGTGAATGGAATTTCAAAAATCCGAGAGACACGGTTAATATCAAGGACTAAAATGTGGTTCAATGAGATGAAAATAATTTTTTGGTGAATAGTAACTTTTTACTATTTTTACCGCGGTTAATAGTAAATAGGGTAACTAAGGGTAAATATGATATCAATATTACCCTAACACATGTCCTAATTCTATTGGACAAGTGTAATTCGACCAAAAACAAACCTAGGAATAACATATGACCATTTAGGCCCACTTGGATTAGATTAGGACATTTATTATTAATTTATTTAAAGAAGGGTTAAAATAGTTAAAATCAAAGTTTAATAAGTAAATCATTTTTTAATATGGGGTTATACATAAGATAAATTCGATTGTAAATATTCATTAGAAAGCTAAAAAGATTTCCTACATGATGGTATTTTATTTGTAATTTTTAGACATCAAATAATTTAATTTATATATGACACAAAGATGATGCAGTAATTATCTTATTAATGAAATATTGACATAATTGATAATATAAATACCAAAATAAATGTAATTTAAGACTTTTTATGAATTACACTAATTTTATAGGTTACTATGATATATTAGTGTTGATTTAATCAACTTGGTTCGAACATATAATTCTGTTATGACTTTCAAAAAAATCATATATCAAATAGTGTCAAAATTGACACAAAATAGTTTTTAAATCAAATATTATATTATTAATTGTTATTTTATTCCTAAAAATCTAATGTTCGGCCAAATGACTTAGATAAAGATATATATATTAATAATAAACAATTTGGGGTTCGTTTGGCATGTTATAGTAAGTGTATTAACCATATAGTGAAAGAAAACAAAAAGACACGGTAAAAGTTAAATTAATTAACTTAGAGTTAAATCTAATTGATAAGGTTAAAATAATACCCTAAACTTGTCTAAGTCCTATTGGTTGATAGGATTTCGACCCTTCCCCACTTTAGCTTCGAAATAAGACCCTTTGGAACCATTATAAACCGATTTTGACTTTAATATAAAATAATATTTTGAGATATTCCTAAGGTGCCCCTCTCCTCCCTTATAAAAGGGAACCTCCTCCCCCTCCTCCTCACACCAATTTGAGCACTCAAGCTCGGCCAAACCCTGCCATTTTCTCCTCTCCACTTCCCTAGAATAATCCTAGAGGTCCTGGTCTTCTCCAAAGACCAATCTTAGTTCCTTAAGTGGGGGATTCAAAGAGGCGTTCCAAAGAAGAGGTAATATCCATTACCGATCTTTTCAATTTCTTTCTTCTTCAACTTCTTATTCTTTAGTTGTTTCATGATAAAGTAATAACATCAGTATTACTTACATACTGATATGTTATTATAAATATGAAACAACCCTAATTCACCTTCTATCCATCCTACGGAAAAATGAAATCACCGCGCGTGCGTACGTACGGAATACCGTCTCCACGCCGTGGTGTAATCTATTTTCCACCATCACCTTACAAGGATGGGTATAATGGTGTAATGAGTAACTATATATGATTATTATGAAGTAATATTGATACTGAAATAATATATATATACTCCAATACAATTCCACGATCATAGGAACGATATCATCACTCGTGCGTACGTACAGAATACCGTCTCCACGATGTGATGCGACTCGTTCTACATGATCTTCATTTCATAATGATTATATAAATGAATTGAATGAATGAATATGGTATATACTACACTAATACCATTCTGGAAATGAATTATCTATAACCTAAATATAAGAATAAGAATTTATTCGACAGAACACGCATAAGAACAAAAAGTTATAAAGACCCGAGTAACAAGTAACAATGAAATATTACCAACAAGAAGCTAATAATATGACCATATATGATATCATATCAATATATATGATTCTGGAATAAGTCAATAACATTATTTAAACCATTATACAGGAGCTTCGGACACGAACAAAGCAAATCGGACCTAAGGTAAGGGAAATATCACAATCTCATTTTTATCCGAGATTGTTTATTCGTAAGTATTTACTGGGGTGTATTTTATCATCCACATCCATGTTTACTCAATATGTAATATTATTTCCATCCACCTAAAATTGTTTAAATCCATTTTTACCCTTCAGTGAGTTTTTAGTAATACGTATGAAAGGAATCTTTTGTCGTTTTTCGTACGAGGTACTTTTTGACTTTTCCGACAAAAGTACGAAGAATGTTTTTTTTTAACTTATACGGCACGAACGGATTTCTACTGTTTTATAAAGCCTTATTTTAATGAATCTTCCTCTAAAAGATTTCATGACTATTTTCAATAAAATCTCTTTCTTTTAAAATTGCATGATGTTTTGTGAAAAGAAATTGATTTTGAAGAAGAAAGGATATTTTCCTCAAGAATTCAATTCAAGTGTTTTATCAAAATTATTTTCCATCTAAGATAATAAAGGGTTCTGTTTCTATCCATATTTTTTACATTGATTTGACTATGTTGTGATGAAATTATGTTTATGAATTCCTTTATCTTATATGAATTGATTTATGATGTCATGATGTTTCAAGAATCCCATTTTTGTTACATGTGTTATGCGATGATGTATGTTTTATGATTATGTGGAACACATAAGAAAGGATTCATTATAAGATGGGTGGGACCTATATCTCCCTCCAATGCATTGGGTAATGATTTTATATCTCATGAGATAGACATGGCTGGAACGGAAGGTTATTTCGGTTCAGTGATACAGGACTGAAACGAGGAGTGAACTCGGTTCAGAAAGGGACTTTGTCCACTAAGATAGTCTTGGAAATGAGTCATGACTAACAAGAAATGATTTTCCATGATTATGTGTGCATGCCACAAAGTTTCAAGTTTTATGTTATGATTATGGGGATCTCATTTTCACTTCTATGATTTATTCCATGTTAAGATATTTTGATCTCTTTTGCAGGTTTTGATTTTCAAAAAGATATGATATGATTTTTATTTCCTTTATTTGCCCTTGCTGAGCATTTGAGCTCACCCTTTTATGTTTTCTTTTACCCAGGTCAGGAAGATGGATATTAAGTAGAATATGCTAAAAGGGACCCTATATATGATGAAATAAATGGGAGACACTGTAGAAGATTTATGAACCAGTTGTTTATGTTTCCCAGTTTCTAAAGACACTATACCTATACGGTCCTTTGTGTTTTTTTCATATGTTGTAATAAGTGTGCTTCAATTTTGAAGTATTAACAATATATGTAAAGTATGGGTCGTTATAGTTGGTATCAGAGGAAAGGTATAATCAACCTTTGGAAACTAGGATGTGAAAGCCTTAGTAAGAACCCTAAGGATAAGTCTAAGCATAGAACACAATCTTAGAAATGGCCATGAATAACCTAGGATAAGACCATAAGCATGAAAATTTTATTCTTGAATTATGTGGTTTCCTATTATAATTAGTGTTGCTCACACTATTCTTCTTGGTTTTAGTCAATGGCTGGAACCCGAAGGAACCGTGTTAATGCGGAATGCGATGGGCAATGCAATGATTGTCCCCCTGAGCAACCAAATGATATGGGAGCTGGAATGCAAAATCTTGTAGCCATGCTCACACAACTTTCTCAAGCTATGAATCATGCAGGATTTCCAAACGAGCAAAGGAGGGAGCAACATTCTGTTGAATCCTTCATGAGGCAGCGTCCACCTTCTTTCAGCGGGTCTACTGATCCATTAGTTGCTGAATAATGGATTAGTACTACTGAAAAGATATTTTCAGTTCTTCAATGTTCTGAGCATGATAAAGTCATCCTAGCAGTGTATCGTTTGGAAGGAGATGCGGATCAATGGTGGAATCTTGTTAAGAATACGAGGCAAAGGGATGAAATTGAGTCTATGGAATGGGACGAGTTCAAGAACTTATTTTTCAATAAGTACTTCCCTCGTATTCTCCGAACAAAGATGGAGAAAGAGTTCCTTGAACTGAAGCAAAGGGATGATGAATCTGTTAGTACCTATGAAGCAAATTTTACAAGACTTGCAAGGTACGCTTCTGGTATTATTATCCAACCTGAGATTAAGATCGATCGATTCTTTAGTGGATTAAAACCAAGTCTTCGAAGGGCGTTAGCCATAAGGGACTTCAATAGCTACGAGGAAATCGTTCGATGTGCTCTCAAAGTCGAGATGGAGATTGGAGTAACCCATCAGTCACATGGGTTTGATAAGAAGAGGAAGATGGAATTCAAAGAAAAATCTAAAGAGCACACGGAAAAGAAGATGAACTTTCCCTTATGCTCAAAGTGTGGAAAGAAACATGGAGGGAGTTGTCTTAAAGGGACAAGTAAATGTTTTAAATGTGGAAAGGAAGGTCATCGGGCATTTGAATGCCGTGATAATGGGAAGAAGATGTCTAATGATGCAAACAAAGGAAGGGATACACAGAATGAACCTACTACACTTCAATGTTTCAAGTGCAAGGAGATAGGGCATTATGCCAATCAATGCCCAAATCCAAGGGTTGATGATGATGGTCGACGTCAACAAACTCTTAAGGCTAAAGACAAAGGAAAGTCACATGCAATTTCTATCAGCGATGTGGAGTACGATAACGATGTGGTGAAAGGTACACTTACCATCCACTCTAAAGTAGCAAATGTTTTATTTGATTCTGGATCCACCCACTCTTTTATTTCTAAAGAATTTTCTAAGGGTATCACCGTATTACCTCAACAATTAGATGTTGAGTTAGCTGTGACAACACCTAATGGCACAACAGTCGCATCAGAAGTTTATAATTCTTCTCCGATCGAAGTTTGTGGGAAAGTGCTTCCTGCAAATCTTGTGATCCTTCCTTTAGTAGAATTTGATGTGATTCTTGGCATGGATTGGCTTTCTCTACATGGAGCTCATATCAATTTCCAAAGAAGGGAAGTCACATTTCATATTCCAGATCAACCTACGATCGTCTATCAATGCAAGGATGAACATAACCTTCCAGTGGAAATTTCTTCCATCTTATGGGTATTGATTCCACTAAATGAAGGTTATTTATCTCAAATAGTTGGTGAGAAACTCACGATTAAGAATATGCCCATTGTACGGGAGTTTGATGATGTCTTTCTGGAGGAATTACCGGGTCTTCCACCAAATCGTGAAGTTGAGTTTTCAATAGAACTCGTACCGGGTGCTTTGCCTATTTCAAAGACACCTTATAGAATGGCCCCAATTGAGTTGCAGGAATTGAAGAAGCAACTCCAAGAGAATCTTGATAAGGGATTCATACGCCCTAGTGCGTCACCTTGGGGAGCACTTGTTCTATTTGTTAAGAAGAAAGATGGATCAATGAGACTCTGCATTGATTATCGAGAACTTAACAAGATCACTATCAAGAACAAATATCCTCTCCCACGCATTGATGGCTTATTTGACCAACTACGCGGAGCTCAATACTTTTCCAAGATTGATCTTCGTTCAGGGTATCATCAATTAAGGTTCAAAAGGGAGGATATACCAAAGACGGCTTTCCGTACAAGGTATGGACACTATGAATTTATAGTGATTCCATTTGGTCTTACTAATGCCCCTGCTATCTTTATGGATCTAATGAATAGAGTCTTTAGAGACTATCTTGATCAATTTGTGGTAGTCTTTATAGACGATATTCTTTTCTATTCAAAGAGAAAGGAATAGCATGAATATCACTTGAGAATTATATTGAAGACCCTGAGAAAAGAGAAGCTTTATACCAAATTTACCAAGTGTGAATTTTGGCTTCAAAAAGTTGCATTTTTGGGTCATATAATCTCAAAAGAGGGGATATCTGTGGATCCAGCAAAAACAGAGGTTATCGAAAGATGGTCAAGACCAACAACAGTAACTGAGATCCGAAGTTTTCTTGGTTTGGCTGGTTATTATCGACGTTTTGTAAAAGATTTTTCACGATTATCTAATCCACTCACCAAGTTGACTCGGAAAGGAGTTAAGTTTGTCTGGATAGAGGAATGTGAAGAGAATTTCAAGGAGTTTAAAAGAAGGTTATCCAGTGCACCTGTGCTCACACTGCCTTGTAGTGGAGAAAGGTTTGTGATCTACAGTGATGCATCCAAGAAGGTATTGGGGTGTGTTCTTATGCAAAATGATATGGTGATAGCTTATGCCTCACGACAGTTGAAAATCCATGATCAAAATTACCCAACACATGATTTGGAGTTGGCTGCGGTAATCTTTGCATTAAATATTTGGAGGCATTACCTTTATGGTGAAAGGTGTGATATTTATACTGATCATAAAAGTTTAAAGTATATTTTCACACAAAAGGAGTTGAATATGCGTCAAAGAAGATGGTTGGAGCTGATTAAGGATTATGACTGCTCAATCCATTACCACCCTGGGAAAGCAAACAAGGTGGCAGATGCATTAAGTCGACAAGACCATGCTAGTTTATCCATGATGAGGATCACAAAAGATCCAATATTTATGGATTTACAAAGGATGGATCTTGGAATTATAATGGAAGGGGAAAAATCTTATCTTTCTCAAATGAATGTTCAACCATCTATACATGTGAATATTAAAGAGGCACAGAAAGAAGATGTCGAGTTACAAAAGAAGGTGAGAAATGTTCCTGAAATCAACCTTGATTGTGATGGGATAATAAAGTTCAGGAATCGGGTTTGCGTTCCTCCCATCCCCGAATTAAAGAATGAGCTGCTGGATGAGGCTCATAGTTCGTCATTCTCTATTCATCCTGGAAGCACGAAGATGTATAGGGACCTGAAAGAGTACTTCTGGTGGGATGGCATGAAAAGAGATGTTGCTGAATATGTCTCTCGATGCTTGGTTTGTCAACAAGTTAAAGCTGAGAGACAGAAGTCTAAGGGGATGTTACAACCATTACCCATACCCGAATGGAAATGGGAAAACATCACTATGGACTTTGTCACAGGACTTCCTAAAACATCCAAAGGCAATAATGCTATCTGGGTCATAGTTGATCGTCTTACAAAGTCTGCACACTTCATTGCTATTAGAGAGGATTTCTCTCTAGATCAGCTTGCCAGGATATATGTAAAGGAAGTGGTAAGATTGCATGGAGTACCACTTTCTATTATATCTGATCGGGATCCGAAATTTACCTCGAAGTTCTGGCGAAGTCTTCAGCATACTCTGGATACAGAGTTGAGTTTCAGCACTGCTTATCATCCCCAGACAGACGGTCAGTCTGAGAGAACAATTCAAACCCTAGAAGATATGTTGAGAGCTTGCTCTATGGATTTCAAAGGAGGTTGGGATCAACACCTACCTTTGGTGTAATTTTCTTATAATAATAGCTTTCACTCCAGTATTCAGATGGATCCTTATGAATCTCTCTATGGAAAGAAATGCAGGACTCCAACTTGCTGGGATGAAGTTGGGGAAAGAAAGCTATTAGGACCTGATCTCGTTGATGAAATGGCAGAAAAGGTCAGATCTATTCAACAACACATAAGAGCAGCTCAGAGTCGACAGAAAAGTTATGCCGACAACCGAAGAAAAGACCTAGAGTTTGAAGTGGGTGATAAAGTGTTCTTACGAATATCTCCCTGGAAGAGGGTTATGAGATTTGGAAAGAAGGGGAAGTTGAGCCCTAGATATATCGGTCCTTTCGAAATACTGGATCGTGTTGGGAAGGTAGCTTACCGATTGGCGCTTCCACCGAATCTCTCTCAAGTTCACGATGTGTTCCATGTATCTCTCCTGAGAAAGTACATACCAGATCCTTCACATGTACTCAGCTCAGAAGTTGTACCGCTGGAGCAAGATCTTTCTTATGAAGAACAGCCGATAGAGATTCTGGATCGTAGCGAAAAAGTCCTACGAAACAAGACCACTCGCTTGGTGAAAGTTTTATGGAGGAACCACCAACTTGAAGAAGCTACATGGGAGCTTGAGGATATGATGAGGGAGAAGTATCCTCATTTGTTTGTTACAAAGTGACGAATTTCGAGGGCGAAATTCTTTTTAAGGGGGGTAGAATGTAACACCCGAGACTTTTATGTTATATAAACCATCAAAGGAATATTTTTCTACACAACACTTGCTTGGCTTGCTTTGCACGCAATCACGACCTTCCTCGATAGCTTGCATCGTACGCAATACCGAGTTTCACTAAACAACAATATGCTATTAAAACTAGCCGTTATGAATAGTAATAACCACTTTTTAAAATTTTATAAATTTTATTTTTCAAAATGGACTTCATTTTTGGACTCAGAATATCGAAATTAGCCTAGGGTGAAATTTTGGTATTTTTCTGAAAACTTTCAATTTTTGATGAATAGTGAAACCACTAAGTGGTAGGTTAAAAACTGAATTTTGCATAAAACTTAATTTTACCGCTTCTATGAATGGAATTTCAAAAATCCGAGAGACACGGTTAATATCAAGGACTAAAATGTGGTTCAATGAGATGAAAATAATTTTTTGGTGAATAGTAACTTTTTACTATTTTTACCGCGGTTAATAGTAAATAGGGTAACTAAGGGTAAATATGATATCAATATTACCCTAACACATGTCCTAATTCTATTGGACAAGTGTAATTCGACCAAAAACAAACTTAGGAATAAAATATGACCATTTAGGCCCACTTGGATTAGATTAGGACATTTATTATTAATTTATTTAAAGAAGGGTTAAAATAGTTAAAATCAAAGTTTAATAAGTAAATCATTTTTTAATATGGGGTTATACATAAGATAAATTCGATTGTAAATATTCATTAGAAAGCTAAAAAGATTTCCTACATGATGGTATTTTATTTGTAATTTTTAGACATCAAATAATTTAATTTATATATGACACAAAGATGATGCAGTAATTATCTTATTAATGAAATATTGACATAATTGATAATATAAATACCAAAATAAATGTAATTTAAGACTTTTTATGAATTCCACTAATTTTATAGGTTACTATGATATATTAGTGTTGATTTAATCAACTTGGTTCGAACATATAATTCTGTTATGACTTTCAAAAAAATCATATATCAAATAGTGTCAAAATTGACACAAAATAGTTTTTAAATCAAATATTATATTATTAATTGTTATTTTATTCCTAAAAATCTAAGGTTCGGCCAAATAACTTAGATAAAGATATATATATTAATAATAAACAATTTGGGGTTCGTTTGGCATGTTATAGTAAGTGTATTAACCATATAGTGAAAGAAAACAAAAAGACACGGTAAAAGTTAAATTAATTAACTTAGAGTTAAATCTAATTGATAAGGTTAAAATAATACCCTAAACTTGTCTAAGTCCTATTGGTTGATAGGATTTCGACCCTTCCCCACTTTATCTTCGAAATAAGACCCTTTGGAACCATTATAAACCGATTTTGACTTTAATATAAAATAATATTTTGAGATATTCCTAAGGTGCCCCTCTCCTCCCTTATAAAAGGGCACCTCCTCCCCCTCCTCCTCACACCAATTTGAGCACTCAAGCTCGGCCAACCCCTGCCATTTTCTCCTCTCCACTTCCCTAGAATAATCCTAGAGGTCCTGGTCTTCTCCAAAGACCAATCTTAGTTCCTTAAGTGGGGGATTCAAAGAGGCGTTCCAAAGAAGAGGTAATATCCATTACCGATCTTTTCAATTTCTTTCTTCCTCAACTTCTTATTCTTTAGTTGTTTCATGATAAAGTAATAACATCAGTATTAATTACATACTGATATGTTATTATAAATATGAAACAACCCTAATTCACCTTCTATCCATCCTACGGAAAAATGAAATCACCGCGCGTGCGTACGTACGGAATACCGTCTCCACGCCGTGGTGTAATCTATTTTCCACCATCACCTTACAAGGATGGGTATAATGGTGTAATTAGTAACTATATATGATTATTATGAAGTAATATTGATACTGAAATAATATATATATACTCCAATACAATTCCACGATCATAGGAACGATATCATCACTCGTGCGTACGTACGGAATACCGTCTCCACGATGTGATGCGACTCGTTCTACATGATCTTCATTTCATAATGATTATATAAATGAATTGAATGAATGAATATGGTATATACTACACTAATACCATTCTGGAAATGAATTATCTATAACCTAAAGATAAGAATAAGAATTTATTCGACAGAACACGCATAAGAACAAAAAGTTATAAAGACCCGAGTAACAAGTAACAATGAAATATTACTAACAAGAAGCTAATAATATGACCATATATGATATCATATCAATATGTATGATTCTGGAATAAGTCAATAACATTATTTAAACCATTATACAGGAGCTTCGGGCACGAACAAAGCAAATCGGACCTAAGGTAAGGGAAATATCACAATCTCATTTTTATCCGAGATTGTTTATTCGTAAGTATTTACTGGGGTGTATTTTATCATCCACATCCATGTTTACTCAATATGTAATATTATTTCCATCCACCTAAAATTGTTTAAATCCATTTTTACCCTTCAGTGAGTTTTTAGTAATACGTATGAAAGGAATCTTTTGTCGTTTTTCGTACGAGGTACTTTTTGACTTTTCCGACAAAAGTACGAATGATGTTTTTTTTAACTTATACGACACGAACAGATTTCTACTGTTTTATAAAGCCTTATTTTAATGAAGCTTCCTCTAAAAGATTTCATGACTATTTTCAATAAAATATCTTTCTTTTAAAATTGCATGATGTTTTGTGAAAAGAAATTGATTTTGAAGAAGAAAGGATATTTTCCTCAAGAATTCAATTCAAGTGTTTTATCAAAATTATTTTCCATCTAAGATAATAAAGGGTTCTGTTTCTATCCATATTTTTACATTCATTTGACTATGTTGTGATGGAATTATGTTTATGAATTCCTTTATCTTATATGAATTGATTTATGATGTCATGATGTTTCAAGAATCCCATTTTTGTTACATGTGTTATGCGATGATGTATGTTTTATGATTATGTGGCACACATAAGAAAGGATTCATTATAAGATGGGTGGGACCTATATCTCCCTCCAATGCATTGGGTAATGATTTTATATCTCATGAGATATACATGGCTGGAACGGAAGGTTATTTCGGTTCAGTGATACAGGACTGAAACGAGGAGTGAACTCGGTTCAGAAAGGGACTTTGTCCACTAAGATAGTCTTGGAAATGAGTCATGACTAACAAGAAATGATTTTCCATGATTATGTGTGCATGCCACAAAGTTTCAAGTTTTATGTTATGATTATGGGGATCTTATTTTCACTTCTATGATTTATTCCATGTTAAGATATTATGATCTCTTTTGCAGGTTTTGATTTTCAAAAAGATATGATATGATTTTTATTTCCTTTATTTGCCCTTACTGAGCATTTGAGCTCACCCTTTTATGTTTTCTTTTACCCAGGTCAGGAAGATGGATATTAAGTAGAATATGCTAAAAGGGACCCTATATATGATGAAATAAATGGGAGACACTGTAGAAGATTTATGAACCAGTTGTTTATGTTTCCCAGTTTCTAAAGACACTATACCTATACGGTCCTTTGTGGTTTTGTCATATGTTGTAATAAGTGTGCTTCAATTTTGAAGTATTAAAAATTTATGTAAAGTATGGGTCGTTATAGAACCACTCGTCTTCATAATAATGCCCAAGAACCTCAACATAATCGTATCACATAAAACATGCATAAAGAAAACATAACATTTCCACCTTTCAATCACAAGATATCAATACAACACATTGATATAAAAACATTATGAAAACCATTTTAAATACCAAAATAAAATAAAAGTAAAACATGGTATTTATTTTTCTTTAAAAAAAAGGTATGGCTTGTAGAGGAAGCCAAAACTCAAATAATGGTCACGACGGCGGAGAAGTCGTTGTCGCCGCATACGTACGACAAAAACATTCCCTTTTGTCGTTTAGTAAACGCTTTGTATAAAAAATATTCCTTTTGAATAAACGTAAAATTCAATGGGGTTTATACACCATATAAAAGAAGGTTGTGTATAAAACAAAATATGACTCAATGAAAGGAGATTGAGACGAAGTCCCATACAAAGACGGTATCCTTGGATTAAGGATAAATTAGTTACATAACTATGTGTGAAAAACGAATAAACGAAATATAAGTGGGTATTAAGTGTAAAAAAATCAGATTACATTCACACATAATCATAGAACGACATATTCAAGGTGTACAAGTTTATCCCAAATAATCGAAATTGGGTTAAGAAGTTCCCTTGCAATAATTAGACAGCCTAACGACGTTACTTAAAAATTCAGAAAAAGAGTTGATGAGAGATAAAAAGGGTATCTCATCACTTGGACATAAAATTTACATCAATAAGGATATAGAAGAACATATCCCAAAATAATATTACGTGAATTAAAATACATAACAAAATAAGTCTTTTAAAAAGAGGGTGAAAGGTTCCCTTACCGACATGGTTATCTTTCGAAACATACGCCCCGTGAAAGAAGGACAATAAAAAATTGATGTAAATACTCATAAATGAAAGAATATTACACAATGAGTAAAATAATGGTCAGTACATACACCAATCAAAGGAAATTGTGGCAAATGTAGCATAAATCTCATGGGAATAAAAGTAAGATGAAAAATCCCTTACGAAAACTCGGCAGCCTAACGACGCCACTTAAAACTTCCAAAAATGGATTGATGAGATCAAATAGGGTATCTCATCACATTAAAATAAAATGTACAGAAAAAGGAATATAAAATAACATCCCCCATCATAACAAATAGGAGCTTAAAATAAGTGACATAAAGGAGAGTACTTAAAAAGAAAGAGAGAGGTTAGATCTCTTACGAAAATTCGACAGCCTAACGGCGCCACTCAAAACTTCCAAAATGGATTTATGAGAGAGAATAGGGTCTGTAATAACATGAAAATAAATATTAAGAGTAATATAAAAGAACATCTCAATAACAAGAAATATGAGCTTTAAAAGGAATGACATAAAAGAGTGTACTTAAAAAGAAAGAGAGGAGTAGGATCCCTTACCTCAGGTCCGACTTGACTCGATCGCTCTTTAACGTCCTGAATAATAAACTTGAGTTAATTTCCACTTTATTAAGAACCTTTTTCTAGTTCATTATTCCTTTTATATCACTTATTTCCATGTTATAAACATTATTTAATCATTTAAGTTAATAATGTTTGTTTTGTCGATATTTGGTTCTTAAGTCGAAAGTGGACTTCTTACAATTACATGTTGTTTGTGTGGTCAAATGTTCATTATATCCAGAATTATATTCATGATTTGGATATCATACATATCATATATATCCAGAATATACATGTATTTATAATATTACATAATCATTTAGAGGTAAGAAATAAAATGCACCGTTCATGGAGACGGTAAGCCGTACGTATGCATGAATGCTACTTTCATTTCTATGTCATATTAATGGAATTAAAACTAAATGAGAGGTATGTATATTTTAATTCCAGAATTATATTCATCATTTATATGTATCATTCATCATATATATCCATTATATACATGTACTTATAATAGTACATTACATTTGGGGATAAGAAATGAAATGCACCGTTCATGGAGACGGTAAGCCGTACGTACGCATGAACACTACTTTCATTTCTATTTCATATTTTTATGGAATGGAATAATAATGATATAGAGGTATATTATAATTCCAGTATAATATCATATATAATAACTTTAAATACATCCTTTATACATCCCACATATGGCATTAATGAATCACATCACTTTGAGGGGGCGGTAGTCCGCACTTCCTTAAATGAAGATATCGCGTTTACCCATAATGGAAACCATAAAGGTATGCACAAAATGAAAAATACAGAAGCTTAAGGAAAACATAAACATATTATATATCATATATAAATATAGTGTCATCTTAATGTCCACCTTTGAAGGTGTTAAAAGAATGTTGAACAATCATCGTTTCGGGAGGCCGAAATTCGCCATCCACGGAAACAGTATGTTCTTTAACCATTAGATGTAGGTGTGTGAAAGTGTATCTATAATCCTTCTTATAAAAAAATTCTAGTATATTTATGATACTGGAGTTGTTACAAAAGAAAATAATAAAAAGAGTTTAGGGGGTTGGAGAAGCAAAATAAAACAAAAGGACTCAAGTGAAGACATTACCTTAAAATCGGGTAACTCCATTTGGTTTGAGCTCAAAGGCTTCCTTGGGAAGACTTCTGCCCAAAGTGAGGCTTCAAGGAGTAATAGAGGTAAGTGGAGAGACAAAATGGGAAGATTTTGGCCGAGCCAAAGTCTTTGGAAGTGTGGGTAAGGTGGTAGAGGTGGGGGCCTTTTATAAGAGGAGAGGAGGGGCACTCTTGGAAGGTAAAGAAAAGTCACTTTATTTTAAAATGATATTCGGATTTAAGAGGTCCCACATTGATGTTTTTCGAGGATAAGGTGATAAGGGTTTTAAATACACTCATAAAATAGGTTTTGGACATGTTTAGGTCTTAGATATTACATTATATTTCCATTTTATTTAAATCGTTAAATAATGAGGTCATCACTGCATCATCATGATGTCATAAATAATTTAATTTATTTAATGTATAAAAATTATAAAAAAGATATTATGATGTATGAAATATTTTTATCTTTACAATGAATATTTATAGTCAAAAATCTGATTTGTATAACCCCATGTAAAAATTTCTTTAGTAAAACATTTCATGTTTGTATCATTTTTACTTTAACTTTAAATAAAAAGATATTAATGTCATTTTCCAACCAAAGTGGCTTCATGGGATCCCCAAGTTGACCCATGGGTTGTCTTGGTCGGACATGACACATAAAATGAGGTTAGGACATGTGTAAAGTTCATATCATATTATTAAAACATTATTTTTACCTTAAACTACACTAATTACCTCTAATCGCGATTAAAAACTTAATAAGTTACTATTCACCAAAAAATTATTTTTATCCCATTGAACCACATTTTACTCCTTAATGACAACCATGTATGTCGGATTTTTTGAAATTCAAAACACAAAGATGGAAAATTTTTCATTTAAACAGAAAAATCAGTTTTTATAAGTACCACTTAGTGGTTTCACTATTCATCAAAAATTGATGTTTTTCAGAAAAATCCCAAAAATTCACCCTAAGCTATATTTGATATCCTGAATTCAAAAATGAAGTCTATTTTACAAAATTCAAAACATATAAGTCACATTAATTAATTTAATAATTAATTCCCGCTGTCAGAGCAAATAGCGTGTTTTTATGAAACAATAAGTATCAAAAGATTGACACTAGTTTAAGTCTGATTTCAAAGTGAAATTAATTCCAACGACCACTGTTGGATTTAATGGTAAAAATATATTATAATTTCACTTTAAAACCAATTCAAAAGATAATCTAATCATATAAATAAATTATATTAAAAAGAGGTTTTGAATTAAAATACAACATTTTACACTAGTCATTAAAAAAATGAACTTTATCAGAAAGATACAAAAAATTTACACAAAGTAAATTTTGATGTCCCAATTCTTAAGAAGAGTTTTATTTGGTCCAAAAGGATGTATAAGAGTGAAAAAAACTATATTTAATGATGGTTCTCCATTAAAAGGCGATAAGTGAACCTTTAGTGAAAACCAGGGCATATACGCCTAAAATTGAATTCTTTCCGTATTTTATACCTTTATCTTTTATTGGATAAATGTAAAAACATTTTAAAAAATATATAATCATATTTTAGTTATTTATATCCATTACCGCCAATACAACGGTTACATGTTAACTACCATTTAAAATAATATTATTTTATTATTAGAGTGCAACGTAAGATTCCCAAGAAACTCGTTGTTGCGTGTTGGGTACGCCATCGAGCATAGCGTCCCCTTTAATGTCATATTAATATTTTATTCACAAATATGGATAAATATGAAAATTTCATATTATTTATTTACCTGGGGTGTTACATATTAAATACTTAATTATTTATTTAAAATTAATTATATATATAATCAATGTGATGTGGTGATGAAAAACGAATCACATCGCTTCCTGGAGGTGGTAGTCCACACGTACGAATGAACGATGTTATCATTCTTCAATGAATGAAAAGGTAAGAAAATAAATGATACATTATATTTTAATAATCATAAATATTTTATTATTATCATATATAAATATTTATTCCATTGTTATAACCATCCGTGAGAGATGGTGATGTAAAATGAATTATACCAGTTTGTGAGGTGGTAGTCCACCGTACACACTAACGATAGATTTCTTTCCCATTTAATAGAGGTTGAAAATGGATATAGGTTATTCCATTAACATAAAATATTATTATATGATATATATTGATGTTATTATCTCATAATGGTCTGATAATATTTTAATGGGGTGTAAGAAGAAATAAAATGAAAATTCTCGGTTAAGAACTATACCTCTTCTTGGAACAATATCATTTTCTTAACTCCTTAATCCATCTAAGGTTGGTATTTTAACCAAAATAATACCTATAGAATGTGGGGATGGATTTTAGTAAGATATTTGGGTAGGTATTGGATGAATCAAATGGTTATTCATGTGTGATGAAATGAGAAGAATATGTTCCCTTTTATAAGATAGGGGAGGGGCACTCTTGAATTTGTTTTAAATATTTAATTAATATAAATTAATTTTAATGTAAAAATGGATCCAAATTGATAATATTTGAGTCTAATAGGAGTATGAGTCTAAATAATATCATCCAATAATTTTTTTACAATATTGGATAGTATTTTTACCCTGATATTTTTGTTTTACCCCTTCATCGACCCTTTTTACACTTACCGCAACAACAATGGTTTTTTACTCTTTCAGGCTCATGATAGTTACTATAAAGGGAATAAAGACCCATAAATGAAACATGGTTTATATTTTAAATCATATAATAATAACCTTTCTGAAGATAGGTTTTTTATAAAATTTATATCATTTAATAAATTATTATTTTCATAAAGTATCAATAATGTCAATTTTAGAACGATTCATTTACTTTGACTTTTATAATATCAAGAGAAAAAATGAAATTATAATAAAATATTTTAACGCATCCATAAAATTTTATTCATATATATATAATTAGTGGGTTATATTAATTATTTTAAATTATTTTACTTTTAATATTTTTAATATCATTTGTTTTATTTTTCCATTAATTTAATAATTACTATATCAGTGTTGTGTAAGAATTTAAGAAAATTATTTCTTCACTAAAAATTAAAAATATTTTACCATGATGAATATAAATTATTTATATTTTAAATGAATATTTATAATCAAACATATCCCCTATTTTACCCATGTTAAAAATATTATAGTTATTAAAAACAAGAGTGATATTTTTGAGTTTTCTTTAAATAAAATATTATAAAATTCATAATTCCATCCAAAGGGAAAAATGTCATATAACCAAATATTGGATGATTATGGATAAAATAGGATCTTAAAATAAAATTAAGTAAAGTTTTAATTAAATTTTCTAGTCCTTATCATTTTATTTTTAACTTTAATTACATGATTTACCCTTTATAGTAGTAACAAAAATTTACTAAGGTTACTATTCATATTGAACAAAAATAAAAAGGATCTATTTAATGAATTTGGATTGAATAATTATAAATATTGAATAATTTTTTCAAAATTAAAAACATAAAAGTCATAAAATTTAATTTAAAATCAAACTAGCAAAATGCAGTGAAAAATTGTTTTTCAAAAAAAATCATTTTTAAATATAAAATGTTTTTATACTAAATTAAAGTATAAAATTCATTTAAAAAACCATAATTGGATTATTTTAAATAAAAATTAACTTATTTTATTTTAAAACTAATCCAAAATATAATTTTACATTATAAATACTTTAAAAAAAATACAATTTTCAATAAAAATCAATATTTTCACTATTTATTGAAAAATCAAAATTTTCAGAAAATTTTTAAAATTTCACCATAGGATAATTTTGATATTAGTATTTAAAAATTATATTTATTTTATCAAATAAAATTTCTAAAAATTTATAGAAATTAATTATATTATTCACTCAATAAGAAATCATTTTTGATGAAAACATATCATTGAAGAATAAAACGGATTTACTAAAAATTGAGTGGTTATTTCCTAAACATTAATACATAAATTTTCACTGATTATAAAATTTATATATATTTCAAAATATAGTGAATCCTATCCATACTCTCCAATTTAACAACTAGGTTATAATGGTCATATTTAAATAATGATATTTCATGGTTCATTTATGCTCGATGTTGCATGTCGTAAACGTTATCGAACATAATGTCATTCCTTTAAAATATAGGGTTATTATATTCTCCCCCTTAAGAAATTGAATCCTTTCAATTTTTAACTCGATCTTAGCAATCAAAGGTTGATATTTTAAAACACCTTTTCTGAAATCCCACATCATAAAAAGGGTTAATAAAACTTTATCTTGAAAAGAGGTAAAGGGAAATATGACTGACATATCGAGTAATAAAAAACTGGGTTTTAAAATAGGAAAAAATTAGTGGGAAGTAAAAATAAGTACATGGAAGAAAATAATATTGTCCAAATAATGATGGAAAGTGATAGATATCATTATTCACAATAAAGTGAATAATCACAAGAAAGTAAATAATCACAAAACCATAAACTAAAGACACATGAAAAATAATTTCGAATCATTAGAGGAGAAAGTAATTGGTTAACATTTTTGGTTTTAATATCCTTTTCCTAGAGTTAAGGAATTCCTTACCATCTATACTAATAACATAAGGAAATATAGTTACTTGAAAATTAAAATTTTATCCTTTAATCAATTTCATCCATAATCTCATCTTTTTCACCAAATAATGAGTATTCAAGATGATTTTTATGCCTGAAGCACTATAATCAACTTAAAACAGATCAAATAATCCATGAAAGGATAACAAGATATTACTCCTATATTTAGACATTAACCAAAACCAAAATGGTTAGAACAAGGTAAGATAATTCCCAAAATAAATAAATATTCATATGAAGAAATAGTACCCCAATCTAAAAAATTCAATAATAACACCAAATATTCAAAAAAGGCCCCAAAAATTAGAATGATTTAATCACATATTCTTCCCAGATAAATTTAACATTTATCTCCAAATAATAACAATCATCCTTAAATTATCCAACCAATAATGTATATGTCCTCATCACATAATCTCCAAGATATTTTTATCATCTCCCTAAATAAATAACCCTATATCCTAATAATAACATTAATGAAAGTTTTAACCTCAAAGTTATATCATACCTTTTAGTTTACATTCCCAAAAGTGTAATAAATTTTTTTATGAAACAATACATCATGTTAAACATAAGGGTTACATAGACCTCAACCCAATAAAAATATATCCCAAAATATCACTAGTCACTTTAAAATTACATCTCTTAAAACCTCAAAAGGGGTGTCTAAGAATTTGGACTTATGATTATCCTTAAACTTGTAAACACATGATGATATCCATAACTATTAAGATAAACTCACATTAAAACATCATAATATATAAAGTTATCTAAAACCTACTTCAATACCAATTGTAAAGGTCTTAAACCCACACTCTCAAATTCGTAACTAAAAACATAAAATTTAAATTTATGGATTTGATACTGATAAATTTGACCCATCTTTTTTCCATCCAATTCTTACAATATCAAAAATAAATATTATATCAATTACATACCCAGGGAAATTTTAGGTTTAGAGGTTTATAAAATTATGAAAAACTCTTACATAACTAACACTCATGACTTCAAGAGAGTATTTTTTCTCACTATATCCAGCTTTTCATATTCCATATTAAGTCTCAAACATCTCCCATAAATTTATTCACATATTAACCCTTTATAAACTCAAATAATTTATCATCATTCTTTATAACCTATGTAAAAGGAAACATAATAAGGTTGATCTCAAATGATCAATAAGGGTATACATAATCATTAACAATTGAATGTCATTAATGAGAGTAATATGAGAATAAGGGTATGTTGACATAATCATAGCGAATGATCATAACACAAGAGAATTCATACCCATCAATACCTTGATCATCAATCATGAAACATGGCATAAATATTTAATAAAGGAAATATTTATATGAATCAATAATAATGAGCCACGTGACATCAATCTTGATCAAAGGAAAAATTTATGACCCATTGCAAGAATAACAAAAATGTGTTGGTATCTTGGAATATTATATTAAAATAAACCTTACATAACACTTACCAATTGGAATAACCATAGTACCCACTTCAAATATAATTCTATTGAGAACATAATCATTACCCAAGGAATTGGAGTGCTATCTAGGTTCACCCATAATATAAACTATATCTGGATCACCTGGTGCTATCTAGGTGCACCCATGTTTATCAATAATGTATAAGTACCATTCATGAATAAAATATTTAGAATCATTCAATTTTCAAAAAAACAATAATAGTTGTTCTTTAATTTCTAGATTCACCCATGGAAAAGAAACGAGTTTAATGCTAATCTCATAATCCATCTAGAGAAATAATAAGGATGGTATCATTACCACATATACCTAATGAAGTGTAAGTAACATCAAGGGTTGTTTATGTTTATGAATGGAAATTCCATTAAAAGATCATTAAAAATATTCTTAAGGAAAATAACATTTTCATTTTAAAAATAACTTATAAAAACTAAAAATTTAAAAAATATTGTGAAAAAATTTTATTTGAAAATAAACTTGGAAAATTATAAAGGAAGCTTCAAATAAAATAATGTCCATGTTGGTGATAAAATCAGTGACGATGGTGGAAACAACACTGGTCCCTCCTCCCCTAGTGGATAAGGGACCTATGACATCTAATAGAAGAGCATGAACTTATTTACACCCCTTCTCTAACCCCAAGTTTCTTCCTCCCTCCCTAAAAGCTTCGATAAGTACCAAGGTTGCAGATCTCATTGAAGGTCTCCCTAATCTCCAGATTTTGTCTTCAGAGTTCACAGAAACCATTGTACTCTTCAACCTCACACTGCTGGATTGGTTTAGATAGAGGAGACCTTCATTTGATTCATTCGTTAGGTTCGTCTTCGACTCTTGGGACATTCATGAGAGGGAGACAATGGGTTTGCTCAAAAAACTAGCATATCATGATCCAATTTTCTTTTTAGGAGGGCCGCATCAGAGCATGGTCGAGTACCCCCTGTAGTGTTGATGGTTTTCAATTATTTCTATTTCATTGGTCTTTCTAATTCCACATGAAGTGAGATCTTCCTTCGGCTATGGTTTGGGTAAGTTTTCCAAATCTTCCTTTTCCATTTCAAAACCCATCCATTATTAGGACGATTGGTAATCTGGTTGGTAGATTTCTATGTTCCGATAGTTGTACTGAGGAGGTTTTTCACCCTATCAACCCACGGGTTTGTGTGGAACTGTATCCATCTCGAATTCCTTTTGAGTATGTCTGGATTTCAATTGGCAAGGAATATAGGTGTAAACAACGTGTGATTTATGAAAACTACATTGATTTATATTCTACTTGCAAGTGTTTTGGGCACTCATCAGATGCTTTCCATTGGGAATCTGTAATATAGAGGGGCATGTGAATTGGTAACAAAGTCTTCTTAGTGTGAAAGTGACCGGGCCACTCGATAGAGGTTTGTTGTCAGGGAGTCTATCCCAGGGGAAGGACATAGGATGGCGGCATGGGTAATGTTCCAGAGGAACGTGAGGAGGATGGACTAGGTCAGCCGACATTGGGTATAGAGGGGGGATGTCAGGGACCTTATCTATTACAAATGGTGGAGGAAGAGTAACTCGAGAGTACTCTAGTAGGATTCAATGTGTCTCTTGAAGGGATTTCTAGCACAAATCAGGTGAAGAAGGCCTCAATATCTCAGGTTAACCCACATGTGTCTGAGGTATTCTATAGGCTAAAGCAAGATCTTGCTGGACCTTCCATTAGAGAGCCCAATAATGATGGTCTGGTCCTGTATGAGTCTACTCAAATGGAAAACCAGTTGAATGGGAGTATTGCGGTCATGGTGCAGTTGGTTAGTGGGGAGGAGGTTTCCTCTATATCTCCTTGCACCAAGTTGTTATGGTCAGGCAGTGGCGAGGTATATAAGGGGAGGTAGGAGGTTGCTGATGAAGTGGTTAATTCAACCAGAACTAGGAATCTAGGGGGTTCAGATTATTTGAGCTGGAATCCTATCCACTTGAGTAAAAAATTTGAAGGCATTTCCGAGGTTGGTTTGAGCTCGAATCTATATATCTCGGTTCATGATGATGGGGTATCTATTAAGGATACCAATGAAAGTGAACCTGATCTCTTGAAAGATGGAGCTTTAATTATGAAGAGTAATTAGAGTCTTACGAGGAGGAAGGGGAGGAAGAATTACTACTCCTTACCACCTCCTGTAGAGACTCGGTCTGTGAAAAAGACAAATGAAAAGAATATTTCCATTGAGATTTTGAGTAACTAGAGACTAAGGGACCAGGGAATTGAACCTTTGGATTTACTTTTAAGCTCTGAAGAAGAAGTGATTGAGCAAGTTCTACTTCTCAATGAAAATGAAGAGGATTCTGCTAAAATTATGGAGATATCACTAAGGGTGGATCTTAACGAGGAGAAATAATCATGGATTGAAAAACAATATCTAATTCTTGTGGGGGGGTTTCAATAAAGGAACGATTAACATTAAGGAGTATATTCTATCCTGGGATCAGCTGGATTCTGATTTTGAAAAGTGAATGATGGAGGTTCCAGGTACATAGGTTTGTTCTTTATCCTGGAAATTTTTTAGAGAAACAGATTATAGTAATCTCAAGTTACTTTTTAATGATTTTATTTAAGCTGATGTTTTGGTGGGTTTTTTGAGAGGTTTTCTTGTTAGATCTATATGCTCTTGGACCATTTCTCTGTTAGTTTTTGTGGTGGTTTTTGGAGCTGCTTCAGATAGGGATTAAAGAAAAAAGTCTACATTGGTGCATGTCATTCAGATTGGGATGATTAAGAGGGTATTTCTATGCCATCAGTTTTGTGCCCATGCTCTTATGCATGGGACAACTATCCAAATGACATGCTTTGGTGAAGGCTTATCGTCACGGTGCAATTGCTGAGGTGGGGCAGCTCCAGTTTTCAGGTTTTTCTCTATTATGGTTTTTTTGGTTGTAATGTTGTACCAAGTGGTTTCTCACTTTCCCTCAAAAGTTTTTTGATAATAAAAATTAATTTTCAGTCAAACATTTTGTAAATAGAGTCAAAAGTGACCCATTTGGAAAATGTTAATAAATTTTCATTTAAATTTTTTTTAAAAAGGTCAAAGATCAAGTAAAATAGATACAAGAAATAATTTTTTTTTAGAAAATATAATTTTAAAACATTTTATAAAACATGGATATGTAAGATAAATATTTCTGATCTAAAATAAGTTACAAGATCGGTAGCACATATAAAGAATATTCTTGATGTTTCTTTATTCAATAATGGGGGAAATGGAAACCAAAAATTAAAAAAACTCATAACCAAAGGAGAATAAGAGAGATGTGGTTCAAGAAAATAAGATCGTATGATTTACTGTAAAGGAACTTTGAACATAAATAATTTAAAAAGGAAACGATATTGTAACATAAAGCCTTTTCCACTCAGGCAACTTTTCAATCATATTCCCTGTGAGAGAATAAAATCAAATGAAAAATTAAATATCATGAACCAAATGATATTCATGATATAACATGTCAAAATGGAATTATATAAACCTCATAAAATAAGTTAGGTGTATAACATCAAAATAAGTCCCAAAGAAAGAGAATTTGAGATGAATAACTCTTACAAAGATCATATAATTGAGTTGGGAATTAATCAATATATATATTGTGTGTAACATATGTAAATATACATAAAAAAATTGTAAATAAATAATAATAAAATTTATAGATAAATTCACATGTAATCACGTCATAAAAAAGTCAATGAAAAATAGTTATAACCCAATGAAAGGAAATTGAGTTAATAATCCATTCACTACTTGGTAACTTTCAAGTAAAACCCCCTTAGATGAAATAATTAAAGTTACAACAAAAAATAAAATTAAATATGAATTATTCATGATATAATATAAAAAAGTAAGTATATGTAACATATAAAATAAATTTGGTGCATAAAAATAAAATATGCCTCAATGAAAGTAAATTGAGACAAAATCCATTACTGCTTTAGTGATCTCTGGATCAAAACATAATGAAAGGGAGAACCAAATATTGATGTTTAAATCTCAATAATTTTCATGAAAATAATCATAAAATAAATTCATAGGTAGTATATACACCACACAATATAAATAAGTGGTGAATATGACATATATCTCATAGAAAAAAAGTGAGATGAGGAACCCTTACCTCGAGTCCAGAATTTCCATGTATGTACCTTAACTCATGTATAATAAAATTATATCAAATATTTAATTATTTAATAATTTTTCCAGATTTATTACTTTATCATTAAACCGTTTTTTTATTTATTACAATGGAATATTTAATTACATAATCAGTTAAATCCATATCGGTTATTTTGAGAACATTTGGTCCGTAATTTCAAAATAACTTCAGTGTGTTGATTGTGGTAAAATGGTTCATCATTATACCATATACGGAATAATAATAATGAAATAATTATTATTTTTATTCATAAATTATACTTTTAAAACCAATCCTGAAGTATGGTCAGGAAAAATGAACTATGTTACAATCATGTAGATGGTAGGCCGTATGTACGCATGAGTAGAGTTTCTAATTTTAAACAATTATTTTGGAAAGAACATAAGTATTATTTTATATTTACATAATTATAATTATATAATAAATAAAATGTTATTTTTTTAATCATACATATATACATCATCCATGTCATTTGGTGATGAAAAACTAATCATATGACTTCATGGAGGTGGCATTCCACAAGTATGCACGAACGACATTATCATTCTTTAGTGAGTGGAATGGTAAGAAATTAAATGATATATTATCTCTTAATAATGATAAATATATCATTAATATCATATATAAACATTAATTCCATCATTATAACCAATCATGAGAGATGGTGTTAGAAAACGAATTACATCGGTTTGCGAGGCGGTAGTCCACCGTACACACGAATGATGGGTTCCATTCCCATTTGATAGTGGTTGGAGATGGATATAGGTTGTTAAATTAAAATAAAGTCTAAGTATATGTTAGATAATTATTTTATAATCTCATAATATTTTTATAATATTTTAAGGAGGGGGTAGAAGAAATAAAATGAAAACGCTCGATTAAGAACTTTACCTCTTTTTTGGACAACCTCCTTTGCTTAACACCTTAATCCATCTAAGAATGGTATTATGATTAAAATAAGATCTATATAATGTGGTAGGTATGTTGGGAATATATTTTGGTAGGTATTTGATGAACCAACTGGATATTATGGTGTGATGGGATGAGAAGAAGATGTGCCCTTTTATAAGAGAGGGGAGGGGCACCCATAGAATTTATTAAAATATTAAATTAATATAAATTAATTTTGATGTTGAAATGGATCAAAATTGATAATATTAGAATATAATATGAGTATGAGTCTAAATCATCTCATATAATAAAATTTGAACAATTTTGGATCATATTTTTTACTTTATATTTTTATTTTAACCCTTTATTAACCCTTTTTACACTTACTACGACAACAATGTTTTTTACTCTTTAAGGGTCATTATAGTTATTATAAATGTAAAAGAGTACCATAAATGGACCATGATTTATATTTTAAACCATATTATAATAAATTGTATGAATATATGATTTTTATAAATTTTATATCATTTAATAAAATATTTGTTTCATAAAATATCAATAATGTCCATTTTAGAGCTATTTATTTACTTTGACTTTTACACCACCAAGAAAAAAATTAAATTAGAATAAATATTTTAATAAATAATTAACATATTATTTTTATCTATTAATTTCATGGGTTACATTAATTCTTTAAAATTATATAACTTTTAATATTTTTAATATCATTTATTTTATTTTTCCATTAATTGAATAATTACTCCGTCAGTGTTGTAGAAGAATTTAAGGTAATTAATTCTTCATTAAAAATTAAAAATAAATTACCATGATGAATATAAATCATTTATATTTATAATGAATATTTATAACTGAACATATACTCTGTTTATCTTCATAATAAAAATATTATTTTTATTAAAAACAAGAGTGACATTTTTTTACTTTTCTTTAAATAAAATATTATAAAAGTCATAATCCCATCCAAAACGAAAAAATGGTCATATAACCAAATATTATATGATTATGAAAAATTAACTCATCAAATAAAATTAATTCAAGTATTAGTTTCATTTTATAGTCCTTATCATTCTATTTTTAACTTTAATTACCCGATTTACCCCTTACCGTAGTAACAAAAATTACTAAGGTTACTATTCATATTGAAAAAAATAAGAGACCTATTTACTAAATTTGAACCTCATAATTAAAAATATATAATTAATTTTTCAAAATTAAAAACAAATAAGTGGAAAATTTTAATTTAAAACCAAACCGAAAAAATGCGGCGAAAAACTATTTTTTAGAAAAATGCTCTTTTTAAATATAAAATGTTTTATACTAAATTCAAGTATAAAATTCATTTAAAAAACCAAAATTTTATTATTTTAGATAAAATGTATCTGATGAAAATTTGAAAATAATCCAAAATATAATTTTTCTTTGTAAATACTTTAAAAGAAAATACAATTTTCAATAAAAATTAGCATTTTAACTATTCATTTAAAAATCATAATTTTAAGAAAAAATCCAAAATATCATAGTATAATTTTGATATTTTGATTTCGAAAGTTATATTTATTTTATAAAATAAAATTTCTATAATTTTCATAAATTAATTATATGATTCGCTCAATAAAAAACCTTTTTTGAAGAAAATGTACCTTTAAAGAATAAAATGACTTTAATAAAAATTGAGTTCTTATTTCCTAAGTATTAATAAATACATTTGTATTGATTAAAAAATTTATATATATTTGAAAAATTATTTAATCCTATTCATATCATCCAATTTAACAGCTAGGTTATAATGATCACATTTAAATAATAACATTTCACTATTTGTTTATGCTCAATGTTGCATGTCGTACACATTAATGAACATAATTTCATTATTTTAAAATATCTAGATATTACACCATGAAATAGTGAAACCAATGATTTCATTGATGATATTTATGAAGCCTTACATGGACAGATATATTCATCGATAAGGATCAAGGGTATCTTGAAAGAGTATCTATAGGTAGGAAGTGGTGGTTTCTCATTGCATAACTAACCAATAAGAAAACATTTGTTATTTTGGTTGCTCTATATTTAACCTAAAAGTTTAAACAACTTATAACGGAAGTGATCCACTGGTTATCAACACTAGTTTTAGTGGATCCCCATATTACCTATCCATCTATCACATTTATTTTCACTTCTCCCCATTTTTTCTTTCATTATAAATTCAACTAAGAATACCGGTTAATCTAACCTATATTTATGGTTCAAATGGGACTCCCAATAAAAATATTATTTGTGATCTAAAATAATAAAAGAAAAAATTGGATCTATTAATGATAATAGATTATTCAGTTAGCTGGTGTTCTTGGGGAAAATCAAAGAAAAATATATAAAATATAAAAAATATAAAAATTAGAAAAATAAAAACTATAAAAATTTAAAAATCATAAATACACAAAAAACATCATAAGAAATTTTATTTTTTATATTATTTATTGAATTATTTGAATTATACTACTGATAATATTTTTAGTTTATATTTCTTTACATCTAATTACACCATTTTCATTCCACTATTATAATTTTATTTTTTTATAAAATAAACAACCATGGGCGGAATTATCAATAGTAGAATGAATGTAACAATTGTGAAATATTTAGACACCCATTTTAGAATTTAAATGGGTAATGGATGTGGAAACCCCAACTAGTTCAAGAAGATCCAAGTAGATATTGGTTTAGTAATGAAATTATGATTATAGATAGGTTAATAGACATTAAATAAGAATAATATAAGATGGAATCTGAGCTATTATAACTTGAACCAATCATACAAGTCAAAACTGAAGTGTGGATTAAAATTTTATTTGAATTAAAAAAGTATATCCATGAATTAAAAGATAAAATACATCTTGTGCCTAAAAAATAAAGGAGTGGGAATTAGATAAGGCCAAACCTATAGCACATTGTCAATAGATTGAATTGGATATCTAGACAAGTAAATAAGAAGAAGAAGAGAAGTCCATAAAGGAACTAGAAAGATGCTATAAATAACTTAAGGAACCCAAGGAGGATATCCCCACTGAAATTACACCCTCCATAGAATTTAACTTTATAATACACATTAAATAGGAAGTGTATTATATCTTTTTATTAATTTTAAGAAGGGAATTCCATGGGAACAATGAAATATTTATATAGATTAGATTCTTCTAATGAAAATTGAACATTAAAAGAAAAGTTTCCATTCTAATGGGAAGAGGAGCATACAAAATGTGGTACTTCCAGATGAGGAAGCCACACCCCCAATAAATTGGGGATAATTTCTATGGAGATTCTAGATTAAGGGATTTAAACTCAAGTACTAGTTGGGAGGATCCCCAAAACTTTTTGAGACTTTTCCTTTCCTTGATTTTAGTTTATTTATTTCTATTTTTGTTTGATTTAGTTTTTAATTTCAATAACTTACCACTATATTTAAATACCATCCATATATCTTACAGGCTCTAGAGTCTCATTGGAATATGATTAGGAAATATACAACCCACTTCTATAGGAAGGATTTACATTCTTAGTATTGAAGTATCTACCCCACTTTAACCATTTTAATCACCTGAGAGACATGTTTCTAGGGAATAGATTTAATGAATTGGTTTTTATATTATATATTTAATATTTAATTGAAATGGGTATATGTGAATTAATAATTTTTCATGTGTACTGGATTATAAAATAAAAATTTAGTTGACTTGATGAGTTTTTACAATGAAGGAGTTTTTAATTTTATGTTTAAAAGTATAATCGATATTGGAATTTTTTAGAGTAATATGAGTTTTATAACATACTCAATTAAAAATTTTCAATTATTTATGGGTAACATGTGTATAAAAAATCATATATATAGAGTGAATATAACCACAAGAAAGAGTTAAAAGGTGTTTAAAAGTTGTATGTCTATGTTGTTTCCATGCCTTGACTATCAAAAAAAGTATCGAGGGGGGGAGGGGGTACCTATTGTTGGAATTACATAGTTCCAAATGAGCTAAAATTAATGTGGAATATTTTTTTTGAGATTCATCTTTACAATGTTTCTTCTATTCCTTGGTTATTACACTTTATCTTAGGGCATGCCTATTGATTTTAATGGTTTAGTTCTAAAATTGCTTAATTATTTCTAAAATAAGTTCATTGCACAAAATGGATTGAAAATAAATAAATAAAAAAGAGTGTGGTGTGTACAGACCCCAACCCTAGTATCCTAGATCTAGTGGTTAATTTATTACATTGGTAATATATATAATAGATTACATCCCAAAGGCCATAATAGTTTATTAGTCTTTAGAAACTAGATACATACTTAAATTTCACATTACATTTGAAAACAAAACATACAACATAGTATTTTCTTTTAGAACATTATTATTACCTCTAGAATATCCCTTCATATTAATAATAATACACTTCATGGAATCTTATAGAAAGGGAAAATAATAAAGGGATGAGCTCAGATGCACAATAATAGAATGCATATAACAGAATCTAATTAAGGCATGAATAATATTGAAAGAATAAATTATGATCAAATAATTACATATAAATAATCACATGATCTTAAAAAATTATCCATGTATATAATAAATATTCAATTAATCACATGGAAATAAATAAATTATTTCATAATAATGGAATGCATAATATCAGACATCTTACTTAAACTGGTAAGACCTTGGCTGAATACCCAATCAATTTTATCTCACGAGACCTATTGATGCACCAAGGGGCTATGTAATTCTAGGACACACCCATCAATTAATATGTATGATTAATTCATTATATTAATAAACACTAAAACTTAATCAACATGCATTAATAATAAAAAAATATCTGTATAGGAAAAACTATCATATAGAATGTCAATACCTTCCCTAATAAAACCAATCATAAACCATCTATAGAAAGAATAAATATGATATTATTACCACATATCACTAGTATAATATAAATAAAATAATTTTTTGTTGTTTTTAATAAATAGAAATACCATAAAAATACCATTAAAAACATTCTTGAGGAAAATACCCTTTTCACTTTGAAAATAACTTTTAAAAACTAAAAATTTCTAGAATATTAGGAAAAAAAATTATTTGAAAATAACCATGGAAAATTTTAAATCAATTTTAAAATCATTGAGTGTTCATGATGGTAGATAATTCTATTCAAGCCGTATATGTTAAAAAAATATTCCTTTCATATTTTTGGAAAAAAGTAAAAATTACCTTATTCAGAAAATGATAAGAATATTCCTTTTAAACCATTTTTTAAAATTAAATCATGGGTAAAAATGAATTTAAATAATCATAGGAGAAACATTAAAAACATTATTTATAGAATTTTTAGAAAGAATCAATATGGAAGAAAAAGGATTTTCGACCAAAGAGAGAAGTAAAGCTAGTTTTCATTAAAAATATTCTTTTGTTATCTTGAGTACATAAAGAGAAGAAAATGAAAGGAAAATTTATAATTTATAGAAATAAATATAGGATAAGAAAATATATTAGGTTTAATATATGAAGATCAAATAACCCCCTCAATGGATACTTAAATATAAACAACCCTGAATAATGACGTGATTGTGAAATAAACCCTTACCTCCGATCCAATTAGCTTTGTAAGTGCTCTTAACCTCATGAATAATAAATTTAAATTTTTTAAAATTATATAAAAAATAATATAAATGCTTATAATATCATATATGATTCACTTATAACATTTAAACTCATTTTTATTAATAATTACTTATTAAAATTGTTGTTTCTGGGTGTTAACTATTTCGTTTTTCATAGAAGTTTCATTCAATAGTTATAGTCCTTGTACTTTTTATCATTCTTACATAATATATTGAATGTTAATAATGATATAAATATCATATATATTCATATATATATATATATATTCATCCATAAAACTTAGATATAGAAAAATGCCGTTTATATAGATGGTGGGCCGTACGTATGCATTAATATTATTTTCACTTTTCGATGGATGAAATGAAATAAATGTAAATAATAATTAAACTTTAAAAAATAATTATTATAACACATATATAATATATATATATATATATATTAAATCTATCATTATTACCATCCATGTGAATTGGAAATGAAAAACTAATCATATCGCTGTATGGAGGTGGTAGTCCATACGTACACATGAGCAATGTCATCATTTTCCAATGGATGGGAAGGTAAGAAGGTAGATATGATATTATAATTATAGAATCATAATTATGTCATAAATATCATATATAAACATTAAACCCATCATAATAACCATCTATGAAATATGGCGATGGAAAATGAATTATATTTCTACGTTGAGGAAGTAGTCCACACATATAGATGAGTGATACTTTCACTTCCCATTTAATGGAAAAGAGGAAAAATAAAGGTTTTTTCATAATCATAATAAAATTTAAGTATATTTATGATACTTAATTTATTATTCTATGATGAATACTATATATTTAGAGGATTTAGAAGAAGGAATAAATTTAAAAAGGCCAGGTAAGATGATTACCACTTCTTAGGGTGACCTCCTTTAGATAATTTCCTAAGGACACTTAGAATGCTATTTTAAGAATGAAATAACCTATAATTCATATATAGGTAATTCAGGAATAAAATTAGGTAGGTTTTTGTAGATCTAGAAGGCTTAATGTGCTGTATAGAAAATAGGTAAGGGGTTCCCTTTTATAAGGGAGGGAAACAACACACTTAGAATTTCTTAAAATAATAATATATAATAATGTTATACTCAAGAAAAATGATTTAAAATGGATGTATATTTGAATTATGTATATTATTGGGTCTAAATATATCCATAAAATAGTATTTATACAAGTTTATTGGAAAAAATATCCTTATATCTTGGTTTACCCCCGATAAATCCATTTTAACTTTAATTGTGTTGAATTTTTTTCATTTTTTTACTATTAATTATGACAAAAAATGAAAGTGGTCTCATTAAAAAATTTCAACATGCTAATAAAAAATATGAAATATATTCTTATCAAATTAAATTTATATAAGTGGAATAATTTAATTTAAAATTAATCTCACAAAACATGATGAAAACCTGTTTTCTAAAAAAATGTTTTCTTAAGTATAAAAAGTTTTTACATAAAAATCCAACATAAAATTAATTACAATAAACATAATTGGATTATTAATAACATAAATAAACTAATTATACTTTTAAAACAATTTTAAAATAAAATTCAACTTTGTAAATTCTTTAAATGAATAGAATTTTTTCAATAAAAATTAGTATTTTTAACTATTCATCAAAAAAATAATCTTTTCAGAAAATTATCAAAAATTAAGTTTAAGATAATTTTGACATAATGATTTAAAAAAATGAAGTTAATTTTTTCAAATAAAATTTCAAAAAATCGCATAAAATAATTATTATGTATGTACACAAAAATGAAATAAAAACCATTTTTTAAGAAAACATATTTTTGAAGCATAAAATGAATTTACTAAAAACTAAGTACATATTTATCAATATATCTAAATTATCATGACCTAACCTACTAGGGTTTTCCTAGCCAGTGGTAAGCTAAGTTAGAAACCCAAATCCCACCTCCAATTGTCTAGGGTCTAATGACAAGCACTGAGTAAGAAATATTGAAATGGGAGTCCTTAGCCTAAGTACTTATATGCATGCACACAATAACTCCATGAAATGGTGTAGATATATATTAAAAGGATGAAAATATAGAGTTTAAACCATTCATGCAACAACCTATAGGAAATAATCAAAGTACAAAAACATATTATAAAAGTATAAAGGGTAAAAATACACACCCAACCAAAAATGGATTCCCAACCTAACAAAAAATGGAAAAAGGGAGAATAAAGAGAGCCCAAATCACAATCCCTAAGGACAACTACCGAGCATAATTAGATCCACTAGGTAAAGCTATACTCCTCTAAAAACTAGTCCTCTAGCATTATAATTGATCTATCTATTTTCTATATAAGACACAACACATATGGGTAAATATCATATAGGGGTGAGTATGTACATACCTAGTAGAATACCCTAAAAACCAAGAAGGGAGTAATAGAAAGATAAAATAGTAATCTCAACCCATAAGCAAGTGGGAAACAAAACCCAACATATATATACTAGTAAATAAACCCAAGCGAGATTGAAAGAGGTTCTCTATCTTTATAGCTCAATTAAGAATGATAAGTTAGGCTACAACTCTAAAGGTCCATCTTTGATGCCTATCACCATGAAAAAATTATAAGAAATCACATGGAGGGCCCTCACCTCACCTTTGTGCTCTATATCTAAGGGGGAATAATCCCTAATGGAGGACTTAGTCCCCATAAGAGCTCAAATATGGGGGGTTCCACTTTATAGATAGAGTAAACTCACCCTATATATCATGGGGGTTGAAAACTCTACCTATATAAGGAGTATGGGTGACCCACACCCTAGTGAGACATGAGGGTTACTAACCCTGACAACACTATGATGATCACAGTTGATCAATGTCACCAACTAAGCATTGCTAAAGGAAAATTCCCACTCATAACACCTCATGTAATATCTCTTATTTCAAAACGAAGGACACCATTACATATTACCTGGAAAAACACTTAGGATAGGCTGATCAGGGGCCCAAATCCAAGTCCCTATGAAGGAGATACACAAAGTGGAAGTCACATAGAAAAGTATATGGTATGTATTGGAAGAACTGAGTCTTATCATGTACTTTGTCTCGTTCCTATGTAATTTATCCATTTACCATGTATTATGGCTATGAATATGTACCTGGATGTGTCTGAGTACCTTGGCCATGCTCATGTACTCTGACCATACTCATGTTCCTAGTCATGTCCATGATTTTATATTCCTGGGGTACACGCCAAGCCGCCAAAACTAGTTCATATAGTGTGTATGGGTCATACATGGTGTGTGATATTTAACAACACAAAAAACCCTTGCCTATACAAATATGGGAATATACAGAGTGTGTTCTCCATAGTACAGGCCATGCATGTTAGGATTTTCCCTAAGCTGAGGAACTCTTCACACATCTCACCCATGTAGTCACTCTCATGGTTTTTGCCTAAAATTTCACCAAGGAATGTGGATATAGGGATGATTTCACCCAATCCGTTACTGGTGGTTGGATTCTAGCCACCTGAACAGCTCACGATTCTATCCCATTATCCTATTCCACTGAACACCAAAACCGACGAATGAAGAACCATAAATCTATCTTTGATTCATCTTTGATCACCTGTCATATTGAAATTATCCTTGAAAATTCTCTTGATCCCAACTCTAGAACCACAAAAGAGATCTGTTTTGTCAAAGATTGGTTTCACAATGATCGGTCTCCAGGTATTCGTCGAACCATTGGTCAAAGGATTACCGAAAATAAACACACGAGGAACAAGGGGAGAAAATTAAAAAACACAAAAGTGATAAATGATCATGGACATTTTTTGGGTTGTATTCCATTTGTATATGAAAAGGGATAAATTGAGAAACCACAATAAATAAATAATTTTGGTTTATATGAAGAATGATAATCACCAAAAATGGTGCAGATAAACAATCCATGCTTATAAAATAAAATGAGGGTGTATAGACAAGAAATAATGTTCTCTACCTTAATAATGGGTCAATCATTGGTGAATAATTAATCCACTAGTGATTAAGGTGATGATCCTTCCATATTCATCATCCTCCATCTGATTCTCCTTGAACATGGTCGTTGATCCACATTATTGGTTTTCCAATGATTATAAAGAACACTTCCTCCTACTCTATAATATCCCAGGGTTATACGGATAACCTTAAAGATTTTCCATAATAGCATATTTCTTGAGAGGATTAGGTTTTTAGGTCAATTAAAAAAATTAAAGAAATAAATTATTTAATTAATTTATACACCTTCTAATAGTTTCCTTGAATCGAACACCCAATGTCAACCAAATTTATGTCACACCTAGGGTAAATACTTCATTTTGGAAACAAACTTGGTCTCATATTTCCCATTCAAGGTCCCAAATAATGGGAAAATATTTATAAAAAATATTCATGCACGTGATTTAATATATATTAATATTTTTAATATATTAATTATGGGGTCCTGTGACACCCAAACACAATGCTGACTCTGAGGAAAAAAATCTAGTGATATTTATAGAAATATTAAAAGGAATAAATCAATAAAACCAGAGTCATGAAATTATCCTCACCTTAAAGTATTTTCACCCAAAAAAGATTAAGCTATACAAAATGGTGGAGGCATTGATCCCACATCTGGATCTGACAATCCTAGGAGCTCTTCTACTTTCTTCCATGCTAATAAAGCACTCAAACCAAAGGTATGATCTATCTATTCTATGTCCTATCCTATCGGTCCTTAATAACCATCGAGTACTCCACAAATGTGGCTCCATCCTTGATGTACAACTCACCACATTCAATAACATGAATATGGTCATACATGCATCTTCTTATCTATGACACATGGAATATTTCATTCACCCGGTCTAACTATAGGGGTAAGTCTAAGTGGTAAGACACGTCACCCACCCTCTATAGGATCTCAAATAGCCCGATAAAACTTAGGGATAATTTTATTACCCATCTAAATCTATGCAATCCTTATCATGGGGAGACTCTCAGAAAGAAATGGTTTCTATACTCAAACTCCAAAGGCCTATGACATCGATCCACATAATATTTATATAAGATCCGGATTTTTATTATACACTTGCAGATCACTTGACCTTCTTTGTCATTTCCTAAACTATATTTGTCACAAAAAGAGATATATGAACAATATCTATCTAGAATAATAGTGATCTACAAGGTCACTCATACAGGGGTCTAGAAAGGTTCCATTTTGATAGTAGAGTGACAACTATTATTATAAGAAAACTCTACCAATGACAAGTGATCCTCCTAGATTTGGATAAAGTCTAACACATAGTCTCTTAGCATATCCTACAACTCTTGGATATTCTACTTAGTATATCCATCCATCTAGTGGTGAAATTCCATGTTCATCCATAATTGGGTCTCAAAGGCCTCCTGAAAACCTCTCTATAACTTTGATGTAAACTAAGCATCACGGTCAGAGATGATCATTATGGGTACCCCATGAATCCAGACAATATCTTGTACATAAAAATTCCCCAAACTCTCGACTGAACTCTACTCCTTAATGAAAATAAAGTGAGATGACTTAGTGATTAGGTCAAAAATCACCTAGATAATATCATGGACTATCACTGGTCGTAAAATCTTCATAAAAATATCAATCGATATTCCATCGCACCTCTATTTTGTGATCTCGATGGGTTGATTCAAACATTTTGAAACCTAATTTTCAAACTTTACCTTATAACACATGAGACATAAAGAGAAAAACTCATCAATTATCCAACTCATGCCAACCAACTAAAACTTTTACTGAAGGTCCTTGTACATATTTTCCACACTAGGATGTACAACTATAAGAGAAGTGTGAAACTCCCTCATCACCTCCTCAAGTAACATGACTAGAACTATCTTACATCCCTAAAAAAGGATGAGGTGCTCCCTTACTTAAAAAAATCCATCCAGTGCATTTATTGAGGATATCCGATGATGAAAAACCTCATAGTTGATGTATCACAAATGGGCCTCTATCATAGGATGAATAAGTGGTGGGATCACCACTATTAGTTGAAGATATGTTGCACCCTTATCCTCTATTAGGGTCAACTGTAATGAAGTCGACTACTCATATGCTTCCTCCACCAAGAAATAATGAGATTTACTACTAATGGAATCTTCCACCATGTTTCCCTTCCTATGAGTATAGACTATATCAAAGTCATAGTACTATAATAACTCCAACCAATACCTCTATCTCAGGTTGATATCTCTTTAAGTAAAGATGCACTAGAGACACTGATGTCCTGAGTAAACAATGAAATATTCACTCAAAATAAAATTCCACCACATCCTTAAGGAAAAGACTAATACTACCAACTCTATGTCATGGACTGTTGTGACAGACCGAATCCAGAATAACCAAAGCCAGTGCCTTGAAACATGATGTGTAACTTTTAATAAAACATGAACTGATATTTTTACACATAATGTCCCCTATAGAGGATCGATTCGGTTCAAGTTTTGGGAAACCAACTACTTATGACATGCTTCTTTTGTTAAAACTGATACCTAAAAAAAATTATTTCAAAAACATAGGGTGAGAATATGAATGCCCAGTAAGGGGTTTTAAAATAACATAATATACTAGTATAACATTTTAAAACATTCTTTTAAAACTTTCTATAAAAATTTTTTCTTAAGAAATGCTGTAACACATCTAACATATCATAACAATTGTCTAAGAAATAAAAGTGCACAATTAAAAGCATACTAACAGAATTACAAGTGAACAAGATTAAATTATAAGCATTCTCATTCAGAGTAACAAGTAAAAGACATTATATATAAGTTTTAAATATGAATATTCAAGTATAAATTTAATAACTAAGAGTGATACATGATCAGAGTTTCATGTAAAGGTAATAAATTCAATTTCATTCTTTGCTATTATGAAATATACAATGGATAATAAATCACTGAGTGTAAAATAAATGTCATTCCTTAAGCACTTACTTATTTTGATACTCATAAGTACTGGCTCTTAACCATGGATATTCTACTATTTGAATATTCTCTTGGTTAATTAATCATCATAAACATAATGAGGGAACACATAATATCAGACCCTATCAAGTCCTCATGTTAAGACCTAAAATGTTGATGGCCTCATGCCATGACCTGATTATCTCATGAGAACTATCAATGCATCGAAGGGCTTTCATTAACTGGTCCCCAACCTGTTATACCGAGTCTATTACATTCCTCATATGAAAAAAGGGTCTTATATTCAAAATGTCCCATACCACTTTGAATATTTAATTTTCTCATTTCATATTATTCAAGGTGTCTCATACCACTTTGAATAATTTAATTCATAATTCCATAAAAGTTCATAAGAGTTATAATTACATTCATTAGAATTTACATATATATAGTGAATCAGACATATAAGTATTAACTACAGAACTATCAATTGCAAGGCTATGTCATTGACTGGTGAGTATGATAAGTAGATTATGGAATATGTGATGACAGCTAATGCACTAAAATAAGTACAAGTTTTGTTACATAAAATTATAACCCTAAAATTATAAGACTTTATTAATCAATACATATTGGAATTTCACCTAGATGCATAATTAATTAAAAAGATAAAGAAAACATTTTAGGTGGGGTATTAAACTGATAGATACTCATATGTTTATTACTGAAATGATTTGGTATAACACATCACAAGGGTATACATAATGATAAAAATGGAAAGATTGAGATTCAACCATAACTAACACCATTTAATATATATAGATATATAAATAAGTAATTCATACCTATGCATATAAAAGTTGAAAACCCCAAATATTATACTCATGAACTCTCCACAATTACTAAACACATCATAAGTATAATATTTGGAATATCCACAATTAGGGTTTCATGTTGTGTAAATTATTCATACAACATGGTGTATATAAAGAGTAGTGTTTTAAACAAAAACATATTTTGAAAAAACATGTTTTATTCTTTCTTATAAATCCTTGGAAAATTCTAAGTAAAATTGAGGATCAAAGTTTTTTTTCATACACATATATTCACATATACGAATACAGATTATGTATTAAAGGTTTTAAACCAAAAATCCATTGACACCCATATGAATTTAATATTTTAGTCACATTAATTAACAAAAAGTTCCTAAATTTTAAATCATAATATAAAAATTTAAAAGGTTTATTTACTAAAAAAATTTATATAAATGTAAACCTCGATCACACTTAAAACTTATACGAATAATCAGGCATACCTAAGGGTCTTACACCAAAATCAATCGACACATACATGTTTATCAAAAAATGTTAATAAATCATTGAAGTCCAATGTTGAGAGACTTAAAACTGGTATAGAAGGTTAGTTATAAAAACTAAATAATTATATTCAACTATGTATACTATATACAAATATATATATATATATAAGTTTTGTACAACACATAATTACTTATGTTTTAAAACTCTACTTAAGCTTGAAACTCAATGTTTAAAAGTCTTAAATATAGATATAATAAAGATTTATATAAAACTGTATGGTTGTATATATATATGCACGTAACTGAATATATATAAGGTATGTAAACAAGTTTTTCATGAGATAAATTATCCTTCAGATTTTAAAAAAATACTACATAACCCAAATTCCAGAAGTCCTGGAATCGGGTAAGAGGGTTTTATCCAAAATGCAAAGGTGTATATATATATACAAGAGTGTAAATATATAAATATATAAAATTCAACATAATGATCAAGGTAGTATAAATCCCTTATGTTCATAATACAATTTGAACTCAAAAACTAGGAGACCTAGGATCGATATAAGAGAAAATATTAACTAAACCATAAGGTTGTATACATATTTTTTATGAGAATACATATACATATATATATATTTATACTTTTAATGCAACAAATCAATACAACTCATTCCCTTACCTTAGTTTGAGGATGAGGAGAGGCTTGGGGATTTTTTCGAAGGTGGCTTGCTAGAAGCTTGAGCGGGGAAAGAACTGAGGGGTTCTTGGGGTGCAATGGGTTATTTATAAACTGTATAAAATATATATAATTTTTAATGCTACTATTGGAAAAACCATGGCCTATTTAGTTTATAAAAATACCAGGGGGTCAGTCTTCAGGGAAAATGTGTGAGAGGAGGGGCCTCAGATAGTAATGGGATAAACCACGAGTATGAAAAAATAAGGGAAAGGAGGAGTAGGGTTATTGGTCTGGCACAGGTGGGAGAAGAGGAAGACCGCACGAGAGAAGAAATCTATAAATTTAATGAACGAAGAAGATTAAATGGAGATTGATATAGCGGTGTAGGAGAAACCAAATATTTTAAAAATGGATGGGAGACTTCAATTAGATATAGGTTTGATCGAACAACTTAGATCAATGCGGTGTTTTAAAAATCTCAGATGACTGAGATTAGATCCGTGTTAGATCAGACAATGCATAAAAAACACGGGGGATTTCGCAGCTACTGAGGATCATGCGTCAAATCAAAAAAGATGGCCTAGATCACGCATGATGTGATCCAATAGCTTGGATCTCATTTAGCCTTAAAATTCTTGTCCCACATCAAAATGGAGGGAAGTTTCACAGCTCTTTATAAGCCTGGAGCTCTGGGCCTTATGCCAGATTACTCCTTCCCCCCTCCCAGTACCACCCTGTACCGGGTTCTGTGGGCACGCTCCTGCACCCACCCATGCCGCCGTTCCTCCCCACACGGTGGCGCCTCTAGCCCCCATATGTGTGCTTTAAGTTCATAGGCACACTCACCCACATGCCGTCATGTGCTGAGGCTGAGGGCTAGGCTCAACCACCTAGTGCGTGCTGCCTCCCTTGGCTCGACTAGAGGGATGACCCTTTTGGGTTTTTTTATAAACATCCAACTCACAAAATTAACCATAAAATCATTGAAAAATAAATATATTTATTTTAACTATAAATAGAATATCTTACCTTTTATAAAACTAGATTTTCATTTTAAACTTTAAAAGATTAAGGTACACCAATTAAATTATACTTCACCTTGACTAAGAGTATTACTAAAATTATTTATAAACATGTTTATAAATTCAGAGACTAAAAATCATACCTCCCTTTAAACAAAAATTTATAACCTAAAATTTAATATTTCTATACGAAAACTATTCTAGTATTATTAGAGACCTTGTTTAAGCATTAAGCATGAAAACATTTACAAGATATTTGAAATATTTGAAAGGTTTTTGAAATCCTCACCTCATTTTAAAATCTCACTAAGTGTAGTTCAAAATATTAAACCATTTCCCTTTTAAATATCATAATAAGAGGTTTTATTATAATTTCAATTCATAACTTAAATATTTTGGAAAACTAAATTATACTTAGATATTTTTAATTAATCCACCAAAAATACAATGACTATAATTATAGCCGTTAGAACACAACAGTCACCCAAGGAAATGGTTGAGTTGATGCATTATAAAACCATGCATTAGGGTGTCCCAAATTCAAGACAATTGAAGAAGATGGTTCACATCATTCCATTGATTCTTAGTGTATTTTTAGTGGCCCTAACCATACTAATGTTCATTGTGATGGATCCCAAAGACCCATATTATCTTCTTGGGGTTTTTGTTGTTTTGGGTGGTCTCCCTATAATTCTAATAGGTCTTTTGATAGGTATTTTTAGTTATTATGGTTTTCCTTTGGTATTGGTGTAATTCAAACACTTCAGTGTTTTATTTAAATGAAATTTATGGCATTTATAGTTTTCAAATTTGTTCGGATAACATGTAAGTAAAACCATAATGTTACTATTACATGAGAGATAAGTTTTGGGTTGTCACAACTATGTAATTCTGATCATGTTGTCTTAGTATCATTTTATCATAATTTATAACTACCTACCTCTATATCAACAAACAACCAATCCTAGCTCCATAGGTATCACAAAACACCATGTACTCAATGCCACCCTACAGTAGTCTCAAAAAAGAGCATTGATCATCCTATGCCTCAGCTCATCGAAGGTTCCTTTGAACTACTTAGTCTAAATGAAAAATTTCCCTTTCCATGTCAAGGTAGTTAAAGGGGATTCTATTAAGTAAAATTCTTCCATGAACCTCCAACAATAACCCTCCAAACCAAGGAAAATATGCACTTACAACATGATTTTGGGTGGTTCCCAAGAAATTACTACATCAATATTTGATAGGTCTACATCTAAACCATTCTAAATATGAAATACACCATAAATTGAACCTCTAAAATCCAAAACTAACACTTTTAGAACTTACCATAAAGATGGTTATCCTGATGAAAGTCTAAGACCATCCTCAAATGCTATGTATGCCCCCCTTTGATGCAAAGTAAATAATAATGTTATCAATAATACAAACCTGGATTGTTCCAAGTATGAATAGAAGATATGGTTCATAATATACATGAACACATTAGGAGAATTAGTCACACTGAAAGGCATCACTAGGAACTCATAGTGTCTATAGTGACATCAAAATTCCGTTTTCAGAATACCACCCTCACAAACCCTCAATCGATGGTAGATACACCTAAGATCAATCTTTGAGAACCAACTCACACCTTTTAAATGGTTGAAGAGGTCATTAATCCTCATAAGGGGTACTTTTTATTTACCATTACCTGGTTTAGGTGACTATAGTCAACACAAAGGCTCAAAATCTTGTTTGACTTTTTGAAAAACAAAACTGAAGCCACCCAGGAAGACACACTGGGTTTGATAAAACATTTCTCTAAAAGAACTTCCAACTTCAACCTCAACTCCTAAAGGTTAGTGGAGTCTATCCAATATGATACAAAAGATATCGGTGTGTTCTTGGGGTGTAGGTCAATACAAAAGTCTATCTAACACTGTAGCGGTAGTCTCAGAACATCTTTTGAAAAGATGTTTGTATAATCGTCCACTACTATTGGAAGCCAGATGCTTGAAGATCCTACTTCTCCAAGGGATAAAATCACCAACTAATGGGTGATCAGTTGTATCTTCTTATTCTCAAGCCCTACCTGCTCAACCATAAGATCTATCTCACCTATAAAGGATAATCTAGTTCCATTTGTATGAAGGAATCTAACTTTACTATGATGAAAGTCTATCTAGAAACAAACACCATGAACAACCATTCCATACCCAAGATGATTTCATACGATTTCATCATGATGACCATGAGGTCCCACATGAGACTCTCTCCACTGAGTGCCAATTTACACTATCAACAGATGTATGATATAGAAGAAAAACTTACTATAGAAACCTATAACCACAAATTCTAGGATAAAGACTCAATCGGATTCTCTACATCTCCAATTAGGGATATGGAGATAAATAAATGAGTTATTACTATGTCTAAAATTACTAGATAAATAATATAAAATACATAGATCATATCAAAAATCATCTTAGGAGCATATGAGTCATATCCCTCTACAGCCTTCAACTAACCACACCCTTGACCTCCAAACATATGAGCCTAGTGTGGTCCACCTAGTGGTGGTGGTGGTGGTGGGATTAGATCATAACATACCAATCTACTAATAGATCCTCTCCCTAGAGCTACACCTTCTCCATTAATCGCACCACCTCCATGGGGGCCATCCTGACCATGCTTGGGTGATCCCTGATCATGAAACTACCTCTTTCATGAAGGTCCATCCTGTATACCTTTATCAACATGTTGGGTTGGGAAATCATGAACCATGTGACCTCACCCATCATAATCATAGTATCACCCCTCTCCTGGATGATTGGATCCTCCATATAAACCTTCAGTTGTAGATCCACCTATTTGATTTTTGGTATGAGGAGGTATCCTTCACTGATACCCTGATGATTTTTGCCTACTATATTTTTTAGATGACTTAGCCCCATGATTTCTATTTCCAACTCCCACCAATTGGTTTCCCTCTATTAGGAATATCTCTATAACAATATCCCACTCCAATATTCCAACACAAGTTGGAATACATAAGTAGACCATGATATCATGGATGTATTTATAAAGGCCCCTCTCAAACTTCCATGCTTAGAAGTATCCATCCCATACCATATTAAGACAGTGTTACGTGAGGTTAATAAACCTAGTGATATACTAAGAAACTAATACATCACCCCACTTCAACTCAAGAATCCCCTAAATCGACATAGAGGGAAAACATGAAGTGTATTAATCATTATGAAATAGATGCTAGAAGTATGACCATGAGAGTGTCATCTCATCATGAGTCTGGGTAATCAAAGTCCACCAATTCTCTATTTCTCTATGAAGAAGACCAGATGTAAGTGTAACCATCTAATCATCAGGGGTCCAGACAATCCTTAATACTTGGATTACTGACTCAAGCCAATACTTCACTTCCCAAGGGCCTAGCTTGATATGAAACCTCAACGACCTCTATTAATGAAACCCACATAATGAACTAATCTTGAACATGTATTCATCTTTCTGTTTTAGAGATATCAACTCTCCCACACACAATTGATCCCCTTCTTGGACTATTAGAGGAAAAAACTCATGAGTAGGTCCCTAAACCAATGCCTCATCACTCAACTAACCATCTTCATGATTATTCATTGGAATCCTAAATGGATTTCATCGTAGAGGCATCCTAAAAGTTACCAAGACATACCACAGTTAGAAGATCATATATGGGGAGATGACTTAAGAAGGAAATGAATGTTAAACGAACCAATCCTATAAAATTATGGTAACATTTTTCCTGAAACCTATGAATTAGTATGATGAGTTGACAAGTATGTAGTTAGAGTCTTGGTGAATGGATATGTCAGCCACTACAATAACACTAGATTCCCTGGTCTGAAAGCCAAACTTGAGACACTAAGACAACATTTCCCTATGTCCCAAAACCAAACCTCACAAAAATTCTAACTCTAAACAATAACGCAATGGAAAAACCACTTTGATACCACTCTGTCATGACTCGACCCGCCGGTACATTCTTGGTGGATGGTAAGCTGAGTGAGACACCCCAATACCACCTCTAATCGGCTAGGGGTTGGCAATAAGTTCTGAGTAGGAAATACTAAAATGAGTGGCCTTAGCCTAAGTACCTATACACATGCAAAAAAACAACTCTATACAATAGTGTAGGGATATAATGAATGATTGAACATCTAGTGTATAAACCATACATGAAAAAACCTCCAAGAAAGAATCAAAGTACATCAGTATAATACAAAAGTATAAAGGGGAAAAATACATTCCCAACTAGAAATGGGGTCCTAACCTAAAAAACTCAGAAAAGTGGATAATGAAGAGAGACTGGCTCACAATCCCCTAGCTCAACCATCGAAGATACTATGCTCTACTAGGTATAGTTATGCTCCTCCTAAATCTAGTCCTCTAATGTCACCATCAATCAATCTATCATCTAAATAAGGAAAAACATGTGTGGGTAAAGGCCATGTATGGTTAGGTATATAAATACCCAATAGGATGCCTAGAAAACCAATAAGGTATAAATATAAATATATAACAGTCTTATCAACTCATAAGAAATAGTAAAAAAAACCCTAATATATATATATACTCATAAAGAAACACAAGAGAGAGAGAGAAAGGGAATATCCATCTCCACAACCTAGCTAAGAATAATGATTCATCCTATAGCTCCAAATGTCCATCTCCAAAACCTAGATAATAATAATGATTCATCCTATAGCTCCAAATTTCCATCTCCAATGCCCAACACCATTCACAATATCACAAGAAACCATATAGAGGGATTACACCTCACCACTGTGCTTCACAACCAAGGATGCACAATCCCCAGTGGAGGACCCACTCTCTATTGGAGCTTGAATACTATGTGTGTGTGGGGGGGGGGGGGGGGGGAGGGGGTCCAATCTATATATATATGACCCTCACCCTTTATAGTTTAGGGGGTTTCCATTCTACCTTCGTAATGAGTATGGGGGATCTGGGCCCTAGTGCGAGAGGGGGTTACCAAACCCGATAACACTCCGATGACCACACCTAATTAGTTTCATAGACCAAGAATTTCTAAAGGAAGAATATCAGCAATAAAACCTATTTTCATATCCTATATTCCTAAATAAAGGCCACCATCATTTCCTAGGTGGAAAAAACACTCCATATAGACTGCCTATGGCCAAAATCCGAGTCCCAAAGAAAAGAGATAGACAAGGTGGAAGTCACATAGAAAAGTAAATTATGTTTAAAGGGAATAAATGGTGTGTCTTGGATTCCTTGACTCCACTCGTGTAATTTGGACCATGATCATGCACTTCAGATATTTCCCATGTACTAAGTGCATGCCTGTGCACCTCACCGTATCTAGATACCTTGGTTGTGCCTATGTACTTTGGCTATGCTTGTGTACCTGGCCGTGTCCATGCTCATGTATTCCGAGGGTACACACTGAGCCATGAGAACTAGGTCACTTGATGTGCATGGGTCATACACAACCTGTTATGTTTAACTTCAACCAAAACCCTAGCTGCCACAGTTAGGGGATTACATGGTTTATGTTCTCTATAGTACACACTATGTATGTCAAGATTTTCCAAAACCCATGGACCACTTCACACGTCTTTCCTACATCGATACCACCACCATTTCCACCTTTAATTTAACTAGGGAGTATATATATAGGGTTTACCATGACTAATCATTTTCCAGTGGCTAGATTCCGATTTCCCAAACTACTCACAATTCGATCCCATCACACTACTCAAATGAACGCAAAAACCCAGGAAGGAAGAACCCCAAATCCACCTATGATCTGTTTATGATCACCTATCAAACCACAAAATAACTTGATAATGATATAAATACCAAATATGGACCCATGTAATTGACCCATTTCACTAGAGACTACTTGTACATTGACCACTCTCCAGGTATTTGTTAAGCTACTAGTCAAAGGATTACCGACGATGAATACACAAGGAACAAGGAAAGAAAATAACAAAACACAAACATAAGGAACAAACATGGCCATTGTTTAGGTTGTATTCCATTCATAAATGAATAAATTGGTGATCATAAGGGATAAATCAAGAAACCAAAAATAAATAAATAATTTTGGTTCATGCAAAGAATGAAAATTGCTAGAAACGTTGCAGATAAACAATACATACTTTCCAAATAAAATGATAGTGGTAAACCAAGAAATAACATGACCTATCTCATGAATGAGTTAATAATTGGTGAAGAATGTGTCTTCTAGCAATTAAGGTGATCATCCCACTTCATTCTTCATCTGCCTCATGATTCTCCTTGATCACAACCATTGATCCATGTTCCTGGTTTAAAAATGAAAATGAAGAACGCTTCCTAATCCTCTCTAATCTCATAGGGTTATGTGGATAACCATAAAGATTTTAAATAATATAAAATTTATATATAGTATTATGTTTTTTGGTTAATTAAGTAAATTAAATAAATAAATTATTTAATTACTTAATGCACCCTCTAAAAGTCACCTTCAACTGAAAGCCTGATACTGACCAACTTTATGTCATGACTAGGGTAAACCCCACGTTATGTAAATAACCATGGTCTCATATTTCCCATATGAGGTCCCAAATATTGGGGAAAAATTTATACCAAAAATATATACACACATACTTTAATATATATTAATAGTTTTAATATATTAATTCTGGAGTCATGTGACTCCCAAACACAGTGCCGACTCTGAGGAAAAAAATCAAGAGATATGTATAGAATTATTCAAAGGAATAAAGAAACAAAACTAGAGTCATTACATGAATTATATAAAACCTTTATATATATTTTTAAATATGTGGTTATTCCTATTAATACCACCAATTTAATGGTTAATATATAATGATATACTATGTCATAGTTCATCTAGACTTGAGTTTTCATGTATCAAAAGATATCGAAGAAATTAATTTATCTAAAGAGAAATATATTATAAAGTATCATGGTGTTACATTGTACTCCCCTTAAAATGAACTCTGTCCTTGAAATTATATCACTTAGATATAAAAAAATGAGGATATCTCTATTTCATAACATCCTTGGGTCCTAAGTAGATTTTTTAAATTTTTGATTCCTCCAGATAACTTTAACCATGCGAGTAGTCTTGTTCTATAGAACTTTATCTTTACAATCCAAGATTTATACCAATTTTTATTCATAGGAAAATCATGATTTAGTGGCACATTCTCTAATTTTAGTATATGTTAAGGATCAGGTATGTACTTCCTCAAGAGAGATACATGGAACACATTGTGAACTTTAGAGAGGTTTCGTGGAAGTTCCAATTGATAAGATATCACCGATACTTGATAAATAATCTTAATGGGCCAATATATCTAGGGATAAAATTTTCCTTCTTACTAAATATCATAACCTTCTTCCATGGAGAAATTCATCGGAATACTTTCTCACCAACTTTGAATTCTATATTTCACAAAAAATTATTAGCATAATTTTTCAATCAACTCTGAGATACCTTGATTTTCTACTGAATGGATATAACCTTCTATAAAATTTACTTATCAAAATCATGTACTAATAGTTTTTTAATTTAAATTCATATCAACACATTAGATTTATATAATTATTTACATAGAGGGATTCATAAGGAGACATCTAAATGCTCGAGTGAAAGATAATGTTGTAAGAAAACTCTACTTGAGGAAAGTATCCAAACCACCTTTGAATTATATAGAACAAGATCTCAACATAGAATCCAGGTCTTGAATGGTTCTATCAGAATTAACATCAATATAAATATGATAAGTAGTATTGAAACACAACTCTGAGTCAAAATCTTCTTGAATACTTTTCCAGAACTTTGAGGTAAACCTCAGATCCTAATCAGAAATAATAAAAAGTGGTAATCCATTAAATTTTACCACATACTTAATTTATATTATGACAAGACGATCAATATATAAATATCATTTGATAAAAATTAATTTTTCTAAATTCATAATGAAATAAACTACAACCCAAATATCATTATAACCTTTAGACATTTTGGGGAGCCAATGAAAAAATACATGGTGATGTTTTCCCATTTCCATTTTGGTATGGGTAATGGTTGTAACATCTACTTATACTTCAATATATCAAAATTTACTTTTTTACATACTAAGTACTAAGATACATATTATAAAATATCTCTTTTAATGTTATCCCACTAAAGATACTCTTTCAGATCTTTATATATCTTCACACTTCTAGGATGAATAGAGAATGGAAGACTATGAGCTTCATCCAATAGTTCCTTTTTCAAGTATGGTATTGAAGTAACACATACTCAGTTCCTAAACCTTATCATTGTAGAATTATCATGGTGAAATTAGGAACATTCCTTACCTTATTATATAATTATTCATCTTCTTTCTACACTTTATTAATCCTCTTATGAATGGATGGTTGAAAAATATTCTAATAAAGATAATATATATACAGTTTCCTCATGATTTCAAGATATATATTCTAAAAATCCATATATATTAGATATATTTCAATCCTAATCATGTAAAAACTAGCATGGTTTTTCTGAATCAGAGCATCAACCACCTTTTTCACCTTTCTAGGGTTGTAAAGTATTGATCAATCGTAATATTTGATCAAATCCAACCAAATTATTTAGATAATATTCAACTCTTTCCATGTAAATATATAATTAAAGATCTTATAATCATTATATATATCACACCTTCCACCATAAAGATAATTCCTTTATATTTTTAATACAAAAATTACCACTACAAACTCCAAATCATGAGTCGAAAAATTTTCCTCATGAAATTTTAATTAGTGAGATGAATATGCAATAACTATGTCATTATACAAGAGGAAACATCCTAGTACCTTCATTTATGCATAACTATAGATAAAAAACCCTTATCCACTGTAGAGTAGTGTAATAATAGGCACACTGACCAACCTTCTCTTCACTTCTTTGAAATTATATTCACATTCATCTTTGCACAAGATACTAACCCCATTATGATTAAACTTGGTGATTGGATTAGATAGTCATTAGAATTCTATCAAAAAGAATAAATAGTATCCAACCAACCTAATAAACCTATGGATTTTGGTTACCATGTTTAGTCTAGTCTATTTATCAACAACTTCCATATTTTAAGGATCCATTGATATACCCTCACTTGAGATTATATGACCCAAGATTGAAACTTTATGAAGCCAAAATTCCCACTTAGTAAATTTAGCATATAACTTATCATTCATAAGGGTATTCAGAATAATTATAAAATGTTCTTCATGATATTCCTTTATATTTAAATATATAATAATATCATCTATAAAGGATACGACAAAATGATCAAGGTAATATTCAAAGACTACATTCATTTAATCTATGAATATAGTAGGAGCATTGTCAAGTAAAAATGATATTATTATTAATTCATAATGACCATACCTCATATAAAAGGCTATCTTAGGTATATAATCCTTTATCCTTATCTGATTATATCCAGATCAAAGACTAATATTAGAAAATTATAGAGCTCTTTGTAATTAATCAAACAGATAATTGATATAGGGTAGAAGATACTTATTATTTATAATGATCTTTTTAAGTTCCTAATAATCAATGTAAAGACACATTTACACATATTTATTATTATAAAAAAGAATAGGTGAACCCCATGGTGAAACACTAGGCTGAATAAATACCTTATCTAGATTCTCTTGGAGTTTCTTCTTTAATTCCTACAACTCAATTGGGACCATTATTTATGGAGTCATTGAAATAGGTATAGCATAAGGTTTGAGTTATATTAAAAAATTAAATTCACAATTTATGTGAAGAATAGGTAATTCCTTAGGAAATACATCAACATATTCTCAAATAATAGGAACATTTTCAATGTTGAGATTCTCCCCAACCATTTGAGATAAATAACCCCAATTAATAGATATAAAAACCCATACAATTGAAGTAATTTCTATTGTGTGTTCAGGATCATACTAACACTTATAGATAATTAAAGTTTGATTCAGAATATCAGCTCTAAATTCCCTTCCTTAATAATTGATATATGATCTACACTGAGAGATAAAATCCATACAAAAAATTGTATCAAATTTAACTAGAGGAGGAATAACAAGATTTACAAGAATAACATTCCTAGAAACTTCTATAAGATAGGAGATATAGACTTTAGATTCATTCATCCTACCATTAATAGTTTTCACCACCCAATCAACATCTAATATATGAGGTGGTGATGCGATACCTTTATAATGTTTTTAGATATAAAATATTAGGTAGAACTAGAAGCAAATAAAATATTTTAAATCATAGAGTGGGTGATAAATTTACATTACACCAAATTTATAGGAACTTTCACTTCAGCTATAGTAATTTCATAAGCTTGGACTTATCCCCTTGTATTATTTTAATGGTAAGTTCCTTTGATGTTTGGGGAATTTGTGGGAATAGTTACCCATATCCTTATAATTAAAATTATTATACTTTTATGAATTCTACCTTACCCTTATATTTGTGAGCTTGATGTAATTTTTACCCCCACTTGAAGTAAACTTCTTTTCCTTTGAATCACATATCAAGGTGTTTCCTTATACAAGTATCAAATGTTGGAAAATCCCCCTTTCTCTTCTTCACTTTATCTATTTTTTTCTCAGTTAACCTCTTCTTCTCTTGATTTCTTTTAGAGCCATAATACTTTAAGTATAACTTCTATATAATGATATCACATGGTACTATATCATCATATGATGATAATGTTTGGGATAATAGTGCCCTTAGAAGGATTAGCTTAAGACCATAAAATAAACGATCAATATTACTATTTAGATTATGATCATAATCCACATCATGCCTTTCCAACCTTGTAAAGTTATCTTAATACTTATAAAAATTTCCTCTTACTTTTTTTAAACTCAATAATCATCTCTCCATATCCACTCATTGTTCATAATGAAAATATTTTTCCAAGAAAAGTACCTTAAAATACTTCCACTCAATACTCACTATTTCCTACTCATACTTAGTGTTTTGAATCAATTACCACCATTTATCCACACCCCCTATGAGATGATAAACTTTCATGATAACATTATACCTTTCATTGCTTCCCAAATAATGAAATATCTTTTCTAATGAACTTATCTGTTGTTCAGCTAAAAAATGATTTATTGTTACATTGAACAATGGTGGTTGTTATCACATGAAATGGTCTAAAATTGTTACATAAAATTTTTGATCAGTAGATTAATCTATATATGCAAGGTTATTTGTAATAACTTTAGATAGTTTCCCCAATATTGTTATAATTTACTCATATTTGGCTCTAGCTCTAGCTCCAGCTTCATTATATTTCTCAGGAGGGTAATCCGTATATAGATTACATGTATTGATACAATTTCCATTCATTCCTATAGTCTCCATTTATAAACAATGGAATACACTATATTAAATTATAACATTATGAATCATAATTTATAATTTAAAAACTAGTGAAACACTTAACATAAATTGAAAATTTATGCATAACTAATCTTAGAATCATAAGATTGGATTATTTGGGAATAGTCTCAAATAATTAAAAATATTTTCAAATATTTCATAATGGTTTGTAAAGAAAATTTAACTTAACCCAAACATATACCCTGTGAGTGTTAAACTAGGTGAATAGTAAGGGAACACTCACAATGCACCATAATGATGGTCGAGATATACTTGACCAACTATTTTCGGGTTTATTACCCCAAGATGCATTTGTTCCAAAACCACTTCCACTTATAGTATCTAGAAAGGGATGTATTTCTATGGAAAACATATAATTTATAAGTTACCAAAACTTTATGATGTTTTCAAATACTTAGACTTATCCTCAATGTCATTCATAGAGTTATGTTCCCTAATCCATGCTTTTCTTAATTTAGTTCCCAGGTTTTCTACTAAAATTACTTTGATACCAACTGTAAAGGCCCAAAAAATTGTATCCCTTAGCCAGTGGTTAATTTATTACATTGGTTCTAGATATAATCTATCACATACCAGTGTGAAAAAAAGTTTAATGATCTTGGAGAACTAGATTCATACTTGAATCTCACATTACATTTAAAAAAAATACAACATTGTATTTTCTTTGAGAACATAATTATTCCCTCTATTATATCCTTTAATGTTAATCATAATAAACATCCTAGAATACTAGTGAAAGAAAAAATAATAAAGGGGTGATATTAGATTCTTAGTAAGGGAATTAATACATCAGAAGCTAAATATGGCATGAATAATATGGCTAGAATACATTATGATAAAAAAATTCCATATAAATAATCACATGATCTTGAAAACTTATACATGGATATCATAAATATTAAATTAATCACATGGACATAAATATATTATTTTAAATTGATGGAATGAAAAAGTCCAAACATCTTAAAATTACCATTAATGCTTCATGCCAGGATATCTTACTTCAATTGGTAAAACCTTGGCCAAATACCCAACCCATTTTATCTCATGAAAACCATTGATGCATTAAGGGGATATGTAATTATGGGCCCCACCCATCACATAATAATTCCAATTCATTCATCATATGGATAAACAATACACCTTAATCAACATGTATTAATAATAAAAAACTATCTACATATGAAGAACTAGCATACAAAATGTTAATACTTTCTCTATGACAACCCTTATTTTTAGTACACATTAATTAATGATTTATTACATAGGAATAAAAAATTATACAAATCGTAATATTTATAATTATATTTTATTTGTGTAATTAGGTACATTATAGAACAACTTAAAATAAGGGGCACATCAGAATTATTTAAAGCTTTCTTAACGTACTCATATTATTCCATCATTTTTAAAACTACATGTGATAACCTAGATACATACAAAAAAAGGGGTGAGATATAAATCACAGTAAGGGAATAAACATTTCATAACATGAAGAAGGTATTACATTTTAGAAAATAGGCAATTTAATGGGACATAAAAGGGGTGAGAATCATAAACATGAATAATGAGGCATGATATAACATGATAACATAAAGACAACATGGGAATGTGGAAAAAACTTTAAACATGAAATAATAAGCATAATTAAAGGTTAAAAACAAAGAAAAAATAACATAATGTGATTAGAATAACCCCACATGCACCATACATGGCATCTCATGAGATTAAAACAGTACCCAATTTATTGGAGCTCTATCTAGGCGCAACCATCATAATCATATCACATACATGCATAAGTGTGCCACATATATTATATACATAAGAACATATTTCAAAAAAATTAATCCCAAGATAATGGAGTTTGGATTAAATACATGTAATTCCACACTAAAATAAATATAAGTTCATAATGGTGAATACTCTTGATAAAAAATGTGTATAGGTATTCACCACACAATTATTTGGAACTAAAAATCATAGTGAAATTTTGATAGCATAATGTGGGGACATAAATGTTCATGTGAGGGATTAATGAGAATTAAAGGGGTAACTCATAATTTATAAATTATAAAGTTATATAGGGGGATATGTAATAATTTATCCCAGTATTAGGAATTGGATATTAAAGTCATAAGATAATAAAGATTCTTGAATAAAGAGGAGAAGTAAAGGACCCCATAATAAAAATTCCATAGTAATGGATTAGTTAAATGATATAATGAGAGGGGGTAAATTATATATAATTATTATTAAATAAATTTTATAGTATAGGGATCTTTATAAATTCATGAAAATATAACTAATTGAGATTCAAAAGGAAAAATTAAAATAAGGTGCTTAAATTGAAAAGAAGAGAGAGATGTCCTTTACCTTGAGAGGGTGATTCCAAAAGCTTGAGAGGAGATTGTTGAGAGATTGGGGGAACCTTTTGAGGACTATAGAGAGGGTAGATAATATTAATTATATTCTATAAGGTTTTTGAGTGAATATGAAGAGGATCTTGTGTGGGTTTATATAGAAAAACAGAGGGGAGTTCTTTATTATTTCCCAAACCTAGGTTTTGGAATATATATAAAAAAGTAATCAAAACCAAAAACCTTAATATGGTTTTGGATAATGTTTTCAACCAAAGGGGATTTTTTTAATTATTTTATAAGTAAAAGGGACAAAATTATTAAAATATTAAACTTGGTGATATGGAAGTGAATCATGTTTATAAATAATTGATTTAAAAATCTTAAAATATAATATAGGTTTTGGAGGATACATAGAGGATTTATAAAATTAATGAAATAATTTAAAAATCACATTATTTTAAAGTATAAACATATATTTATCCATGGATACCCTTAATATAATTTATTACATCACATTTGGGTCATTATGATGTCATAATTTATAGTGTATATTTATAACGTATTTAATTTTTACCAGAAAATTTGACTGTCTCAGAAAATTATAAAAAATTCACCATTAGATAATTTTAATGTTCTGATTCAAAAAATAATTTTTTTATCCACATAATTTTCCTAATATTTTATTTTTTTTAATTTTAAAATAATATGCAACATTTATTGAGAAATGTTGGATTTTTTGAAAATTTTGGATTTAATAATAATATTTTATTAAAATAACATTTATTTCAAAAATTAATTATTTCATTAGAATGAATGTCTTAATTGAAATTACATATTACCAAAAAAAGTACAATTTGTGTTTTATCCTATCAAAATCAAAATGATTTATAAAGTAACAACAATAAGAAGAAAAATATATTAATTATTCTATATAATATACATATTCATATTATTAGGGTCTTAATACATATCCATTTATTACACCAAAAAATTATCTAAGGGTAAAGTGCGTGATAGTGAGATTTTCATGGGGTGGTTTAGTGTACATGGTTTTGTCCGTGAGCTTGATGTGCTTGAAATTATCTCGTAAAAAGTTTCACTTGTTCTTTATTTGTTAGATATCAGATTAGAATTAGTCAAGGTAAAATCCCAATGATGCTATCTCCCTTAGATGCTCTGATAAATAGGCTTCATATGGTACAATCCTACTGGTTGTGTCCATCACTTCCTTTTTCTTTTTCAATTTTATTTTTCAAAATCCTATATTTATACTAAGTATATGATCATTGTTCAATGACTATATTATCAATTATTATGATAATTAATAGTATTTTAAATTTGATAGGATATAATAAAAAAATTATGTTCATGTATTTTCTATAACCATAATACAAAATATTACATTTAATTAATTCAGAATGGGAATTTTATTTATAAAATCTTAGGTTGTTGCAATATCCCCCCTTCATAAAATTTACCCTTGAAATTTTCATTACAAAAAAACATATGATGGTAATTTTGTTTCATCACCTCCTCTAGTACCCACATCACTTCTTAAAACTTGTGGTTTCTTGATAGAACATTGACTAGGTGCATTGTATGATTTCATAGGAATTTGCCTCTATGATCTAAGATCTTCACCGATTGCTCATATGAAAGATCACTGTCTAATGGAACTACCTTTAGATTCCTCACATGTAAGGGTTCTGGTATGTACTTCCTTAAGAGGGATACATGGAACACATCATGTACTTGAGATATGTTAGATGTGGGTGATAGTCGATAGGCCACCACTTCGATGTGATCATGGATCTCAAATGGACCGATGTATCTTGGACTAAGCTTTCCCTTATTCCCAAATCTCATGAATTTTTTTTGATAGAGATATGCAGAATAATACCTTATCTATAAACTCAAACTATAGGTCTCATTGATGATTGTGAGCCTAGCTCTTATGTCAACTCTGAGAAGCCCTAATTTTATGCTGTATGGTCTCAACCTTTTCCATAATTTCCTCAACCATTTCAGGACCAAGAAGTTTGTGTTCCCCATATTCATCCAAAAATGAAAGTGTTCTGCACCTATTTCCATAAAGGGATTCATAGGGAGCCATTTGGATGCCTGATTGGAAACTATTATTATATGATAAATTGACTAGAGGAAGATATTGATCCCATACTACTTTAAAGTCAATTGAACATGCTCTCAACATTCCTCGAGTTTCTGGATAGTCCACTCATATTGGCCATCCGTTTGAGGGTGATAAGTCATGCTGAAGTTCAACTTAGTATTTAGAGTACATTAGAGACTCTTATAGAACATGGATTTAAATCTTGGATCTCAATCAGATACAATTAATAGTGGTGTTCCATGCAGCCTCACCACTTCTCTAATGTATATCCTTGTAATTTGATTGAGTGAGAATTCTTATTGGATTCAAATGAAGTGAGAGATCTTTTTAAGATGATCCACCACAACCCATATATAATTATTTATTCTTGATGTATTTAGAAGACTGGTGAAAAAGTAAATGGTTATGTTTTCCCATTTACATGTAGTTATGGGTAATGGTTTCATCATACCCTTATATTTTTTTCTATTCATCCTTCACTTTCTGACATACAAGACACCTTGATGTATATTCCGTGATCTTCTTATTCATATTGTCCCACCAATAGTGTTCTAGAAGATATCAATACATCTTTGTGATCCCTAGATGGATGGAGAAGGTCAAGATATGTGCATCATCCAATATATCCTTCTTTAACCCAAGATTTGATGGTACACATAGTCATGACTCAAATATTACAACTCCTTCTTCATTAATTTTAAACTCTGGGGATTTAACTTTTCTTATATCTTACACCTTCTTCTGAATTCCCACATAATCACTTTTAGAATCCATTATATTATCCACAAGGGATGTTTAAATAATAATTTGTGAAAGGATTGATGATGTTCCTTACTTTATTATTTCCATTTCAATCCTTTTCAAGTCTAATATGATCAGATCCTTCTCAATTCTCATCAATGATAAAATTTATGGATTTTTCTACCTAGAGAATATTCTATTTTATTTTATTTTTTAGAATGACAGTGGATTGAGTAGTCATAGTCCTTAATAATATCTAACCATATTCACTGGTGAATATTTATCTCTTTTTATGTGGATATATACTTGAGGCTCTTATGATCTGTATATATTTCACACTTCTCTCTAAAGATATAAAGCCAATAGATTTTGAATTTTAATATCACTGAAACCAAATCTAGATCATGTGTTGTGTAGTTTTGTTCACAAACTTTCAATTACCGTGAGGAATATGATATCACATTGTTATTCTATATTAACAGACTTCCCAAACAATTCTTTAAAGCATCACTATATACCATGAAAAGTTCCCCACTTGTGGGTAGTGTAAGTACAGGTGCAGTGGTAAGCCTATTTTTCAACTCCTTGAAGCTCTCTTAAAATTCATTATTATGTAAAAACTCAAATCACTTCTGAGTTAGTTTGGTTATATGGTTTTAAAAAGATGAAAAATTTATTATAAATCTATGATAGTACCAAGATAATCCAAGGAAAATACAAATTTCTATCACAGATGTTGGCCTCAACCATCCTTTAATTGATTTTTTCTTTGAATGGTCCACAAATATCCCATTTCTTGTGATAATATGGTCTAAAAACGAGACTTTAACCAGAACTCACATTTTCTATAATTTTCATAAATATTATCCTTTCATATGGTATTTAGTATAGTGCTAAAATTCTCCTCATGCTCCTCCTTACTTTTGGAGTGTATTAGAATATCATTTATAAATACTACCAAATTTTTTCCGAGTTAACCTATAAAGACTTTATTCATAAATTCCATGAATATTTTTTGAGCATTACTGAGTCCAAATGGAATTATTATAAACTTATAGTGCCAGTACCTTGTATGTAAAGCAGTCTTGCGGATATCCACCTTATTTACCCTTACTTGGTAATACCCTAACTGAAAATCTATATTGGAGAAGTGTTGGGGTCCACATAGTTGATCAAATAATTCAAAAATCTATGGAAGATAATACTTGTTCTAAATCTTTTTGAGCTCACTATAATAAATGAAAAGGTAAATTGACCCATCTTTCTTCTTGATGAAGAGGACTAGTACACCCCAAGGTAAAACACTTAAGAGTCTGAAATATTTATCTATATTATCCTATATTTGTTTCTTAAGTTCCTCAAGTTGCACAATATCTGTTATATATAGAGTCTTGGATAATATCAATGACCTAGGGATAAACTTGATTGAAAATTCAACCTCTTGGATAGGAGGAAGATTAGGCAATTATTCAAGAAACACATCAATGTATTCCCTCACAATGGGTATGTCTTAAAGGATGATATTTTTCTTAGAGTCAATAATTTGATATATATATAATTTATCATAGGGAAATAATATCTATTATTGAGATGTTTTTTCTAAATATTATTCCTCATCCTCCTTTCACTTGTATAGAATGGGAGGAAAATTCATGATACAGAGATTGATTTTCTTCTCAAATAAATTTATGTTGGATTTATAAAAGGAATAATATTCCATAATTAGGATAACATAAAATTAAACTAAAGGGGGAATGATAATATTTTCAAGAAGAACATTCCCACAAAATTTGACATGTGATACATAATCATAGAAGTTTTTTTTTCTGATGATGTCAAATCATTTAGGGTGGTGACTCGATATTCTTACAAGATATGCTAATATGGAATGAATTGAAATAAAATATGACATATAATACTATAAATTATAGGTTACATGTACTTTATTCATCATGATCTATCTCAGCATAGGACTTGCCTTGTTCCCTTGATCATGGAGATTGTTGATGCTCATCATGCTTGTCAGCCCTTGGAATAGAGCAATGGCTTAGATAATGCCCAAATTCTCTATATTTAAGACATAGAACTATATAAGGTACCTTAAATTTAACTTTATTTCCATACACCACATTATCCATTTTTCCATGTCAATTGGATACTTTAAGCTCTATCTTTCCAAACTTAAAACGTCTTTTAGTTCTTTTGTGACATTTACCTTAGTGCCTCTTTCTAGTGTATAAACCATACATGAAAAAACCTCCAAGAAAGAATCAAAGTACATCAGTATAATACAAAAGTATAAAGGGGAAAAATACATTCCCAACTAGAAATGGGATCCTAACCTAAAAAACTCAGAAAAGTGGATAATGAAGAGAGACTGGCTCACAATCCCCTAGCTCAACCATCGAAGATACTATGCTCTACTAGGTATAGTTATGCTCCTCCTAAATCTAGTCCTCTAATGTCACCATCAATCAATCTATCATCTAAATAAGGAAAAACATGTGTGGGTAAAGGCCATGTATGATTAGGTATATAAATACCCAATAGGATGCCTAGAAAACCAATAAGGTATAAATATAAATATATAACAGTCTTATCAACTCATAAGAAATAGTAAAAAAAACCCTAATATATATATATACTCATAAAGAAACACAAGAGAGAGAGAGAAAGGGAATATCCATATCCACAACCTAGCTAAGAATAATGATTCATCCTATAGCTCCAAATGTACATCTCCAAAACCTAGATAATAATAATGATTCATCCTATAGCTCCAAATTTCCATCTCCAATGCCCAACACCATTCACAATATCACAAGAAACCATATAGAGGGATTACACCTCACCACTGTGCTTCACAACCAAGGATGCACAATCCCCAGTGGAGGACCCACTCTCTATTGGAGCTTGAATACTATGTGTGTGTGTGGGGGGGGGGAGGGGGTCCAATCTATATATATATGACCCTCACCCTTTATAGTTTAGGGGGTTTCCATTCTACCTTCGTAATGAGTATGGGGGATCTGGGCCCTAGTGCGAGAGGGGGTTACCAACCCCGATAACACTCCGATGACCACACCTAATTAGTTTCATAGACCAAGAATTTCTAAAGGAAGAATATCAGCAATAAAACCTATTTTCATATCCTATATTCCTAAATAAAGGCCACCATCATTTCCTAGGTGGAAAAAACACTCCATATAGGCTGCCTATGGCCAAAATCCGAGTCCCAAAGAAGGAGATAGACAAGGTGGAAGTCACATAGAAAAGTAAATTATGTTTAAAGGGAATAAATGGTGTGTCTTGGATTCCTTGACTCCACTCGTGTAATTTGGACCATGATCATGCACTTCAGATATTTCCCATGTACTAAGTGCATGCCTGTGCACCTCACCGTATCTAGATACCTTGGTTGTGCCTATGTACTTTGGCTATGCCTGTGTACCTGGCCGTGTCCATGATCATGTATTCCGAGGGTACACACTGAGCCATGAGAACTAGTTCACTTGATGTGCATGGGTCATACACAACCTGTTATGTTTAACTTCAACCAAAACCCTAGCCGCCACAGTTAGGGGATTACATGGTTTATGTTCTCTATAGTGCACACTATGTATGTCAAGATTTTCCAAAACCCATGGAACCCTTCACACGTCTTTCCTACATCGATACCACCACCATTTCCACCTTGAATTTAACTAGGGAGTATATATATAGGGTTTACCATGACTAATCCTTTTCCAGTGGCTAGATTCCTATTTCCCAAACTACTCACAATTCGATCCCATCACACTACTCAAATGAACGCAAAAACCCAGGAAGGAAGAACCACAAATCCACCTCTGATCTGTTTATAATCACCTATCAAACCACAAAATAACTTGATAATGATATAAATACCAAATACGGACCCATGTAATTGACCCATTTCACTAGAGACTACTTGTACATTGACCACTCTCCAGGTATTTGTTAAGCTACTAGTCAAAGGATTACCGATGATGAATACACAAGGAACAAGGAAAGAAAATAACAAAACACAAACATAAGGAACAAACATGGCCATTGTTTAGGTTGTATTCCATTCATAAATGAATAAATTGGTGATCATAAGGGATAAATCAAGAAACCAAAAATAAATAAATAATTTTGGTTCATGCAAAGAATGAAAATTGCTAGAAACGTTGCAGATAAACAATACATACTTTCCAAATAAAATGATAGTGGTAAACCAAGAAATAACATGACCTATCTCACGAATGAGTTAATAATTGGTGAAGAATGTGTCTTCTAGCAATGAAGGTGATCATCCCACTTCATTCTTCATCTGCCTCATGATTCTCCTTGATCACAACCATTGATCCATGTTCCTGGTTTAAAAATGAAAATGAAGAACGCTTCCTAATCCTCTCTAATCTCATAGGGTTATGTGGATAACCATAAAGATTTTAAATAATATAAAATTTATATATAGTATTATGTTTTTTGGTTAATTAAGTAAATTAAATAAATAAATTATTTAATTACTTAATGCACCCTCTAAAAGTCGCCTTCAACTGAAAGCCTGATACTGACCAACTTTATGTCATGACTAGGGTAAACCCCACGTTATGTAAATAACCATGGTCTCATATTTCCCATATGAGGTCCCAAATATTGGGGAAAAATTTATACCAAAAATATATACACACATACTTTAATATATATTAATAGTTTTAATATATTAATTCTGGAGTCAAGTGACTCCCAAACACAGTGCCGACTCTGAGGAAAAAAATCAAGAGATATGTATAGAATTATTCAAAGGAATAAAGAAACAAAACTAGAGTCATTACATGAATTATATAAAACCTTTATATATATTTTTAAATATGTGGTTATTCCTATTAATACCACCAATTTAATGGTTAATATATAATGATATACTATGTCATAGTTCATCTAGACTTGAGTTTTCATGTATCAAAAGATATCGAAGAAATTAATTTATCTAAAGAGAAATATATTATAAAGTATCGTGGTGTTACATTGTACTCCCCTTAAAATGAACTCTGTCCTTGAAATTATATCACTTAGATATAAAAAAATGAGGATATCTCTATTTCATAACATCCTTGGGTCCTAAGTAGCTTTTTTAAATTTTTGATTCCTCCAGATAACTTTAACCATGCGAGTAGTCTTGTTCTATAGAACATTATCTTTACAATCCAAGATTTATACCAATTTTTATTCATAGGAAAATCATGATTTAGTGGCACATTCTCTAATTTTAGTATATGTTAAGGATCAGGTATGTACTTCCTCAAGAGAGATACATGGAACACATTGTAAACTTTAGAGAGGTTTCGTGGAAGTTCCAATTGATAAGATATCACCGATACTTGATAAATAATCTTAATGGGCCAATATATCTAGGGATAAAATTTTCCTTCTTACTAAATATCATAACCTTCTTCCATGGAGAAATTCATCGGAATACTTTCTCACCAACTTTGAATTCTATATTTCACTAAAAATTATTAGCATAATTTTTCAATCAACTCTGAGATACCTTGATTTTCTACTGAATGGATATAACCTTCTATAAAATTTCCTTATCCAAATCATGTTCTAATAGTTTTTTAATTTAAATTCATATCAACACATTAGATTTATATAATTATTTACATAGAGGGATTCATAAGGAGACATCTAAATGCTCGAGTGAAAGATAATGTTGTAAGAAAACTCTACTTGAGGAAAGTATCCAAACCACCTTTGAATTATATAGAACAAGATCTCAACATAGAATCCAGGTCTTGAATGGTTCTATCAGAATGAACATCAATATAAATATGATAAGTAGTATTGAAACACAACTCTGAGTCAAAATCTTCTTGAATACTTTTCCAGAACTTTGAGGTAAACCTCAGATCCTAATCAGAAATAATAAAAAGTGGTAATCCATTAAATTTTACCACATACTTAATTTATATTATGACAAGACGATCAATATATAAATATCATTTGATAAAAATTAATTTTTCTAAATTCATAATGAAATAAACTACAACCCAAATATCATTATAACCTTTAGACATTCTGGGGAGCCAATGAAAAAATACATGGTGATGTTTTCCCATTTCCATTTTGGTATGGGTAATGGTTGTAACATCTACTTATACTTCAATATATCAAAATTAACTTTTTTAAATACTAAGTACTAAGATACATATTATAAAATATATATTTTAATGTTATCCCACTAAAGATACTCTTTCAGATCTTTATATATCTTCACACTTCTAGGATGAATAGAGAATGGAAGACTATGAGCTTCATCCAATAGTTCCTTTTTCAAGTATGGTATTAAAGTAACACATACTCAGTTCCTAAACCTTATCATTGTAGAATTATCATGGTGAAATTAGGAACATTCCTTACCTTATTATATAATTATTCATCTTCTTTCTACACTTTATTAATCCTCTTATGAATGGATGGTTGAAAAATATTCTAATAAAGATAATATCTATACAGTTTCCTCATGATTTCAAGATATATCTTCTAAAAATCAATATATATTAGATATATTTCAATCCTAATCATGTAAAAACTAGCATGGTTTTTCTGAATCAGAGCATCAACCACCTTTTTCACCTTTCTAGGGTTGTAAAGTATTGATCAATCGTAATATTTGATCAAATCCAACCAAATTATTTAGATAATATTCAACTCTTTCCATGTAAATATATAATTAAAGATCTTATAATCATTATATATATCACACCTTCCACCATAAAGATAATGCCTTTATATTTTTAATACAAAAATTACCACTACAAACTCCAAATCATGAGTCGAAAAATTTTCCTCATGAAATTTTAATTAGTGAGATGAATATGCAATAACTATGTCATTATACAAGAGGAAACATCCTAGTACCTTCATTTATGCATAATTATAGATAAAAAACCCTTATCCACTGTAGAGTAGTGTAATAATAGGCACACTGACCAACCTTCTCTTCACTTCTTTGAAATTATATTCACATTCATCTTTGCACAAGATACTAACCCCATTATGATTAAACTTGGTGATTGGATTAGGTAGTCATTAGAATTCTCTCAAAAAGCATAAATAGTATCCAACCAACCTAATAAACCTATGGATTTTGGTTACCATGTTTAGTCTAGTCTATTTATCAACAACTTCCATATTTTAAGGATCCATTGATATACCCTCACTTGAGATTATATGACCCAAGAATGAAACTTTATGAAGCCAAAATTCCCACTTAGTAAATTTAGCATATAACTTATCATTCATAAGGGTATTCAGAATAATTATAAAATGTTCTTCATGATATTCCTTTATATTTAAATATATAATAATATCATCTATAAAGGATACGACAAAATGATCAAGGTAATCTTCAAAGACTACATTCATTTAATCTATGAATATAGTAGGAGAATTGTCAAGTAAAAATGATATTATTATTAATTCATAATGACCATACCTCATATAAAAGGCTATCTTAGGTATATAATCCTTTATCCTTAGCTGATTATATCCAGATCAAAGACTAATATTAGAAAATTATAGAGCTCTTTGTAATTAATCAAACAGATAATTGATATAGGGTAGAAGATACTTATTATTTATAATGATCTTTTTAAGTTCCTAATAATAAATTTAAAGACACATTTACACATATTTATTATTATAAAAAAGAATAGGTGAACCCCATGGTGAAACACTAGGCTGAATAAATACCTTATCTAGATTCTCTTGGAGTTTCTTCTTTAATTCCTACAACTCAATTGAGACCATTATTTATGGAGTCATTGAAATAGGTATAGCATAAGGTTTGAGTTATATTAAAAAATTAAATTCACAATTTATGTGAAGAATAGGTAATTCCTTAGGAAATACATCAACATATTCTCAAATAATAGGAACATTTTCAATGTTGAGATTCTCCCCAACCATTTGAGATAAATACCCCCAATTAATAGATATAAAAACCCATACAATTGAAGTAATTTCTATTATGTGTTCAGGATCATCCTAACACTTATAGATAATTAAAGTTTGATTCAGAATATCAGCTCTAAATTCCCTTCCTTAATAATTGATATATGATCTACACTGAGAGATAAAATCCATACAAAAAATTGTATCAAATTTAACTAGAGGAGGAATAACAAGATTTACAAGAATAACATTCCTAGAAACTTCTATAAGAGAGGAGATATAGACTTTAGATTCATTCATCCTACCATTAATAGTTTTCACCACCCAATCAACATCTAATATATGAGGTGGTGATGCGATACCTTTATAATGTTTTTAGATATAAAATATTAGGTAGAACTAGAACCAAATAAAATATTTTAAATCATAGAGTGGGTGATAAATTTACATTACACCAAATTTATAAGAACTTTCACTTCAGCTATAGTAATTTCATAAGCTTGGACTTATCCCCTTGTATTATTTTAATGGTAAGTTCCTTTGATGTTTGGGGAATTTGTGGGAATAGTTACCCATATCCTTATAATTAAAATTATTATACTTTTATGAATTCTACCTTACCCTTATATTTGTGAGCATGATGTAATTTTTACCCCCACTTGAAGTAAACTTCTTTTCCTTTGAATCACATATCAAGGTGTTTCCTTATACAAGTATCAAATGTTGGAAAATCCCCCTTTCTCTTCTTCACTTTATCTATTTTTTTCTCAGTTAACCTCTTCTTCTCTTGATTTCTTTTAGAGCCATAATACTTTAAGTATAACTTCTATATAATGATATCACATGGTACTATATCATTATATGATGAGAATTTTTGGGATAATAGTGCCCTTAGAAGGATTAGATTAAGACCATAAAATAAACGATCAATATTACTATTTAGATTATGATCATAATCCACATCATGCCTTTCCAACCTTGTAAAGTTATCTTAATACTTATAAAAATTTCCTCTTACTTCTTTTAAACTCAATAATCATCTCTCCATATCCACTCATTGTTCATAATGAAAATATTTTTCCAAGAAAAGTACCTTAAAATACTTCCACTCAATACTCACTATTTCCTACTCATACTTAGTGTTTTGAATCAATTACCACCATTTATCCACACCCCCTATGAGATGATAAACTTTCATGATAACATTATACCTTTCATTGCTTCCCAAATAATGAAATATCTTTTCTAATGAACTTATCTGTTGTTCAGCTAAAAAATGATTTATTGTTACATTGAACAATGGTGGTTGTTATCACATGAAATGGTCTAAAATTGTTACATAAAATTTTTGATCAGTAGATTAATCTATATATGCAAGGTTATTTGTCATAACTTTAGATAGTTTCCCCAATATTGTTATAATTTACTCATATTTGGCTCTAGCTCTAGCTCCAGCTTCATTATATTTCTCAGGAGGGTAATCCGTATATAGATTACATGTATTGATACAATTTCCATTCATTCCTATAGTCTCCATTTATAAACAATGGAATACACTATATTAAATTATAACATTATGAATCATAATTTATAATTTAAAAACTAGTGAAACACTTAACATAAATTGAAAATTTATGCATAACTAATCTTAGAATCATAAGATTGGATTATTTGGGAATAGTCTCAAATAATTAAAAATATTTTCAAATATTTCATAATGTTTTGTAAAGAAAATTTAACTTAACCCAAACATATACCCTGTGAGTGTTAAACTAGGTGAATAGTAAGGGAACACTCACCATGCACCATAATGATGGTCGAGATATACTTGACCAACTATTTTCGGGTTTATTACCCCAAGATGCATTTGTTCCAAAACCACTTCCACTTATAGTATCTAGAAAGGGATGTATTTCTATGGAAAACATATAATTTATAAGTTACCAAAACTTTATGATGTTTTCAAATACTTAGACTTATCCTCAATGTCATTCATAGAGTTATGTTCCCTAATCCATGCTTTTCTTAATTTAGTTCCCAGGTTTTCTACTAAAATTACTTTGATACCAACTGTAAAGGCCCAAAAAATTGTATCCCTTAGCCAGTGGTTAATTTATTACATTGGTTCTAGATATAATCTATCACATACCAGTGTGAAAAAAAGTTTAATGATCTTGGAAAACTAGATTCATACTTGAATCTCACATTACATTTAAAAAAAATACAACATTGTATTTTCTTTGAGAACATCATTATTCCCTCTATTATATCCTTTAATGTTAATCATAATAAACATCCTAGAATACTAGTGAAAGAAAAAATAATAAAGGGGTGATATTAGATTCTTAGTAAGGGAATTAATACATCAGAAGCTAAATATGGCATGAATAATATGGCTGGAATACATTATGATAAAAAAATTCTATATAAATAATCACATGATCTTGAAAACTTATACATGGATATCATAAATATTAAATTAATCACATGGACATAAATATATTATTTTAAATTGATGGAATGAAAAATTCCGAACATCTTAAAATTACCATTAATGCTTCATGCCAGGATATCTTACTTCAATTGGTAAAACCTTGGCCAAATACCCAACCCATTTTATCTCATGAAAACCATTGATGCATTAAGGGGATATGTAATTATGGGCCCCACCCATCACATAATAATTCCAATTCATTCATCATATGGATAAACAATACACCTTAATCAACATGTATTAATAATAAAAAACTATCTACATATGAAGAACTAGCATACAAAATGTTAATACTTTCTCTATGACAACCCTTATTTTTAGTACACATTAATTAATGATTTATTACATAGGAATAAAAAATTATACAAATCGTAATATTTATAATTATAGTTTATTTGTGTAATTAGGTACATTATAGAACAACTTAAAATAAGGGGCACATCAGAATTATTTAAAGCTTCCTTAACGTACTCATATTATTCCATCATTTTTAAAACTACATGTGATAACCTAGATACATACAAAAAAAGGGGTGAGATATAAATCACAGTAAGGGAATAAACATTTCATAACATGAAGAAGGTATTACATTTTAGAAAATAGGCAATTTAATGGGACATAAAAGGGGTGAGAATCATAAACATGAATAATGAGGCATGATATAACATGATAACATAAAGACAACATGGGAATGTGGAAAAAACTTTAAACATGAAATAATAAGCATAATTAAAGGTTAAAAACCAAGAAAAAATAACATAATGTGATTAGAATAACCCCACATGCACCATACATGGCATCTCATGAGATTAAAATAGTACCCAATTTATTGGAGCTCTATCTAGGCGCAACCATCATAATCATATCACATACATGCATAAGTGTGCCACATAGATTATATACATAAGAACATATTTCAAAAAAATTAATCCCAAGATAATGGAGTTTGGATTAAATACATGTAATTCCACACTAAAATAAATATAAGTTCATAATGGTGAATACTCTTGATAAAAAATGTGTATAGGTATTCACCACACAATTATTTGGAACTAAAAATCATAGTGAAATTTTGATAGCATAATGTGGGGACATAAATGTTCATGTGAGGGATTAATGAGAATGAAAGGGGTATCTCATAATTTATAAATTATAAAGTTATATAGGGGGATATTTAATAATTTATCCCAGTATTAGGAATTGGATATTAAAGTCATAAGATAATAAAGATTCTTGAATAAAGAGGAGAAGTAAAGGACCCCATAATAAAAATTCCATAGTAATGGATTAGTTAAATGATATAATGAGAGGGGGTAAATTATATATAATTATTATTAAATAAATTTTATAGTATAGGGATCTTTATAAATTCATGAAAATATAACTAATTGAGATTCAAAAGGAAAAATTAAAATAAGGTGCTTAAATTGAAAAGAAGAGAGAGATGTCCTTTACCTTGAGAGGGTGATTCCAAAATCTTGAGAGGAGATTGTTGAGAGATTGGGGGAACCTTTTGAGGACTATAGAGAGGGTAGATAATATTAATTATATTCTATAAGGTTTTTGAGTGAATATGAAGAGGATCTTGTGTGGGTTTATATAGAAAAACAGAGGGGAGTTCTTTATTATTTCCCAAACCTAGGTTTTGGAATATATATAATAAAGTAATCAAAACCAAAAACCTTAATTTGGTTTTGGATAATGTTTTCAACCAAAGGGGATTGTTTTTAATTATTTTATAAGTAAAAGGGACAAAATTATTAAAATATTAAACTTGGTGATATGGAAGTGAATCAAGTTTATAAATAATTGATTTAAAAATCTTAAAATATAATATAGGTTTTGGAGGATACATAGAGGATTTATAAAATTAATGAAATAAGTTAAAAATCACATTATTTTAAAGTATAAACATATATTTATCCATGGATACCCTTAATATAATTTATTACATCACATTTGGGTCATTATGATGTCATAATTCATAGTGTATATTTATAACGTATTTAATTTTTACCAGAAAAATTGACTATCTCAGAAAATTATAAAAAATTCACCATTAGATAATTTTAATGTTCTGATTCAAAAAATAATTTTTTTATCCACATAATTTTCCTAATATTTTATTTTTTTTAATTTTAAAATAATATGCAACATTTATTGAGAAATGTTGGATTTTTTAAAAATTTTGGATTTAATAATAATATTTTATTAAAATAACATTTATTTCAAAAATTAATTATTTCATTAGAATGAATGTCTTAATTGAAATTACATATTACCAAAAAAAGTACAATTTGTGTTTTATCCTATCAAAATCAAAATGATTTATAAAGTAACAACAATAAGAAGAAAAATATATTAATTATTCTATATAATATACATATTCATATTATTAGGGTCTTAATACATATCCATTTATTACACCAAAAAATTATCTAAGGGTAAAGTGCGTGATAGTGAGATTTTCATGGGGTGGTTTAGTGTACATGGTTTTGGCCGTGAGCTTGATGTGCTTGAAATTATCTCGTAAAAAGTTTCACTTGTTCTTTATTTGTTAGATATCAGATTAGAATTAGTCAAGGTAAAATCCCAATGATGCTATCTCCCTTAGATGCTCTAATAAATAGGCTTCATATGGTACAATCCTACTGGTTGTGTCCATCACTTCCTTTTTCTTTTTCAATTTTATTTTTCAAAATCCTATATTTATACTAAGTATATGATCATTGTTCAATGACTACATTATCAATTATTATGATAATTAATAGTATTTTAAATTTGAAAGGATATAATAAAAAAATTATGTTCATGTATTTTCTATAACCATAATACAAAATATTACATTTAATTAAATCAGAATGGGAATTTTATTTATAAAATCTTAGGTTGTTGCAATATCCCCCCTTCATAAAAATTACCCTTGAAATTTTCATTACAAAAAAACATATGATGGTAATTTTGTTTCATCACCTCCTCTAGTACCCACATCACTTCTTAAAACTTGTGGTTTCTTGATAGAACATTGACTAGGTGCATTGTATGATTTCATAGGAATTTGCCTCTATGATCTAAGATCTTCACCGATTGCTCATATGAAAGATCACTGTCTAATGGAACTACCTTTAGATTCCTCACATGTAAGGGTTCTGGTATGTACTTCCTTAAGAGGGATACATGGAACACATCATGTACTTGAGATATGTTAGATGTGGGTGATAGTCGATAGGCCACCACTTCGATGTGATCATGGATCTCAAATGGACCGATGTATCTTGGACTAAGCTTTCCCTTATTCCCAAATCTCATGAATTTTTTTTGATAGAGATATGCAGAATAATACCTTATCTATAAACTCAAACTATAGGTCTCATTGATGATTGTGAGCCTAGCTCTTATGTCAACTCTGAGAAGCCCTAATTTTATGCTGTATGGTCTCAACCTTTTCCATAATTTCCTCAACCATTTCAGGACCAAGAAGTTTGTGTTCCCCATATTCATCCAAAAATGAAAGTGTTCTGCACCTATTTCCATAAAGGGATTCATAGGGAGCCATTTGGATGCCTGATTGGAAACTATTATTATATGATAAATTGACTAGAGGAAGATATTGATCCCATACTACTTTAAAGTCAATTGAACATGCTCTCAACATTCCTCGAGTTTCTGGATAGTCCACTCATATTGGCCATCCGTTTGAGGGTGATAAGTCATGCTGAAGTTCAACTTAGTATTTGGAGTACATTAGAGACTCTTATAGAACATGGATTTAAATCTTGGATCTCAATCAGATACAATTAATAGTGGTGTTCCATGTAGCCTCACCACTTCTCTAATGTATATCCTTGTAATTTGATTGAGTGAGAATTCTTATTGGATTCAAATGAAGTGAGAGATCTTTTTAAGATGATCCACCACAACCCATATATAATTATTTATTCTTGATGTATTTAGAAGACTGGTGAAAAAGTAAATGGTTATGTTTTCCCATTTCCATGTAGTTATGGGTAATGGTTTCATCATACCCTTATATTTTTTCTATTCATCCTTCACTTTCTAACATACAAGACACCTTGATGTATATTCCGTGATCTTCTTATTCATATTGTCCCACCAATAGTGTTCTAGAAGATCTCAATACATCTTTGTGATCCCTAGATGGATGGAGAAGGTCAAGATATGTGCATCATCTAATATATCCTTCTTTAACCCAAGATTTGATGGTACACATAGTCATGACTCAAATATTAAAACTCCTTCTTCATTAATTTTAAACTCTGGGGATTTAACTTTTCTTATATCTTACACCTTCTTCTGAATTCCCACATAATCACTTTTAGAATCCATTATATTATCCACAAGGGATGTTTAAATAATAATTTGTGAAAGGATTGATGATGTTCCTTACTTTATTATTTCCATTTCAATCCTTTTCAAGTCTAATATGATCAGATCCTTCTCAATTCTCATCAATGATAAAATTTATGGATTTTTCTACCTAGAGAATATTCTATTTTATTTTATTTTTTAGAATGACAGTGGATTGAGTAGTCATAGTCCTTAATAATATCTAACCATATTCACTGGTGAATATTTATCTCTTTTTATGTGGATATATACTTGAGGCTCTTATGATCTGTATATATTTCACACTTCTCTCTAAAGATATAAAGCCAATAGATTTTGAATTTTAATATCACTGAAACCAAATCTAGATCATGTGTTGTGTAGTTTTGTTCACAAACTTTCAATTACCTTGAGGAATATGATATCACATTGTTATTCTATATTAACAGACTTCCCAAACAATTCTTTAAAGCATCACTATATACCATGAAAAGTTCCCCACTTGTGGGTAGTGTAAGTACAAGTGCAGTGGTAAGCCTATTTTTCAACTCCTTGAAGCTCTCTTAAAATTAATTATTATGTAAAAACTCAAATCACTTCTGAGTTAGTTTGGTTATATGGTTTTAAAAACATGAAAAATTTATTATAAATCTATGATAGTACCAAGATAATCCAAGGAAAATACAAATTTCTATCACAGATGTTGGCCTCAACCATCCTTTAATTGATTTTTTCTTTGAATGGTCCACAAATATCCCATTTCTTGTGATAATATGGTCTAAAAACGAGACTTCCTTTAACCAGAACTCACATTTTCTATAATTTTCATAAATATTATCCTTTCATATGGTATTTAGTATAGTGCTAAAATTCTCCTCATGCTCCTCCTTACTTTTGGAGTGTATTAGAATATCATTTATAAATACTACCAATTTTTTTCCGAGTTAACCTATAAAGACTTTATTCATAAATTCCATGAATATTTTTTGAGCATTACTGAGTCCAAATGGAATTATTATAAACTTATAGTGCCAGTAACTTGTATGTAAAGCAGTCTTGCGGATATCCACCTTATTTACCCTTACTTGGTAATACCCTAACTGAAAATCTATATTGGAGAAGTGTTGGGGTCCACATAGTTGATCAAATAATTCAAAAATCTATGGAAGATAATACTTGTTCTAAATCTTTTTGAGCTCACTATAATAAATGAAAAGGTAAATTGGCCCATCTTTCTTCTTGATGAAGAGGACTAGTACACCCCAAGGTAAAACACTTAAGAGTCTGAAATATTTATCTACATTATCCTATATTTGTTTCTTAAGTTCCTCAAGTTGCACAATATCTGTTATATATAGAGTCTTGGATAATATCAATGACCTAGGGATAAGCTTGATTGAAAATTCAACCTCTTGGATAGGAGGAAGATTAGGCAATTATTCAAGAAACACATCAATGTATTCCCTCACAATGGGTATGTCTTAAAGGATGATATTTTTCTTAGAGTCAATAATTTGATATATATATAATTTATCATAGGGAAATAATATCTATTATTGAGATGTTTTTTCTAAATATTATTCCTCATCCTCCTTTCACTTGTATAGAATGGGAGGAAAATTCATGATACAGAGATTGATTTTCTTCTCAAATAAATTTATGTTGGATTTATAAAAGGAATAATATTCCATAATTAGGATAACATAAAATTAAACTAAAGGGGGACTGATAATATTTTCAAGAAGAACATTCCCACAAAATTTGACATGTGATACATAATCATAGAAGTTTTTTTTTCTGATGATGTCAAATCATTTAGGGTGGTGACTCGATATTCTTACAAGATATGCTAATATGGAATGAATTGAAATAAAATATGACATATAATACTATAAATTATAGGTTACATGTACTTTATTCATTATGATCTATCTCAGCATAGGACTTGCCTTGTTCCCTTGATCATGGAGATTGTTGATGCTCATCATGCTTGTCAGCCCTTGGAATAGAGCAATGGCTTAGATAATTCCCAAATTCTCTATATTTAAGACATAGAACTATATAAGGTACCTTAAATTTAACTTTATTTCCATACACCACATTATCCATTTTTCCATGTCAATTGGATACTTTAAGCTCTATCTTTCCAAACTTAAAACGTCTTTTACTTCTTTTGTGACATTTACCTTAGTGCCTCTTTCTAAATTTTTTGAACAACACATTTGTCATATGAACTGAATTGATTTTATTTCCCTCTATTACTTGACATATTTATTAATTCAACCAATTTATAGTTGTTAATTGTAATTTTTGATAGTTGGTTTGGCATAATCATAATATTTCCTACTTGATATCCCATAATGTTAATAATATCATTTGGATAGTCATCACATTTCCCTTCACATTGGTTGTTTACTTGGTTACTCTTATTCCCATACACTAGCTAGAATAAATGTAAAATTAGAGATGAGTACTTTTAAACAATTAAACACATAAATTATAATCCAATAATATTAAAGGGATAAATTATAAATGACATGTATTTACTTAACTTATGAATTTCTAGGATTCAATCTATGTTATCCATGATATATTTTTTAATATAGACTCTTATGTTAATTTTTTTCTCTTAATAATGGTTCATAATAATATTTTGAATTTACCAAATAATATCCCCCGAGATTGTTAAATTACTTGTGAACCAATTCCCATTTTGGGGCACCATTTCCCAATTTATTCTAGATCAATGTGGTGTTTTCGGGTTTTACCTCTAGGTACATATGTGCCAGAGCCACATCCACCTATAGTATCTAGATAAGAATGTATTTTATTGGAAAAAAATTACTCTATACTTTACCAAAATTTAGGGATGTATTCTTATGTTTAGTGTTATCCCTAAATCTTTCTCTAATGTTTTCTAATCCTAATCCCAAAAAACAACTAAACTTTCCTTTGATACTAACTATGACAATCATTATTTTTATTAAACATTAATTAATGATTTATTATATTGGAATACACAATAATATAAACAATGATATTGATAAGTCTAGTGTATTTGGGTAATTAGTTACATTATATAACAACTTAAAATAGGGGGTATGTAAGATTTATTGAAAACTTCCTTATCATGCTCATATTATTCCATTGTTATTAAAATTTCATGGGATAACCTGGGTAAATACATAAGAAAGGGATGAGCTATAAAGACCAGTAAGAGAATAAACAAAGCATGACATGAAGAAGGTATTAAATTTTATACAATATGATATTCAATGGTATATAAAAGGGGTGAGAACCATATACATGAACAATGAGGCATGATATAGAATGATAACATAAAGACAACATGGGAATATGGAAACAACTTTAAACATGAAATTATAAGCTCAAGTCAAGGTAAAAAACCAAGAAAAACCATAATGTTCTTAGGATAACCTAAAAAACACAATAAATGGCATATCATGAGACTAAAACATCACTCAATGCATTGGAGTTCTATCTAGGAACATATATCATAATCATATCATGTACATACATATGTGTTCCACATAGATCATATATATAAGAACACATTTCATAAAATTTAATCCATTGATAATAGAGTGTGGATTGCATAAATATAAGTCCCAGATCAAATAACTATAAGTTCATAGCGGTGAACACCCTTGATAGGAAATGAGTATGAGTATTCACTATATAATTATTTGGCATGGAAAATCGCAGTGAAATTTTGGCAGCATAATGGGGGAACATAAATGTTCGTGGGAGGGATTAATGAGTTTTAAAGGGGTATATTATAATTTATACATCATAAGGGTATAATGGGGGATATGTAATAACATATCACAACATTTATAATTGGAGATAAAAGGAATAATATAATGAATATGCTTGAATAAAAAGGAGGATATGATCCCTTACTAAATTTTGACATAGTAACAACTTAGGTAAATGATATAATGAGAGGGGGTAAATGATATATGATTATTATTAAATAAATTAGAAATTATAGGGATATTTATAAATTCATTACAACATAAAAAATCTATATTCAAAAGGCTAAATACAAAGAATGCGATTGAATTGAAAATAAGGGAGAGAGGTCCTTTACCTTAAAAGGGAAATTCCAAAAGCTTGAGAGGATCTTATTGAGAGATTGGGAGAACCTTGAGAGTACTAAATAGAGGGGATGATATGTTAATTATATGATATGAAGTTTTTTTTTTATTTTTTATCAATGATAATTAAAGTAAATATATTCTAAATCAAATATAAACTTTGAATTTGAAGACAAGGATGAAGCATATAGTTGGGGAAATCAATGAATCAATAGGTACATCCCTTAGATTATTAGCATGATGAAATATATATAGAATGTAAGTCTCAATTTTATAATGATAATAAGTTGATTTGATCATAAAATACATGTTTTTGAAGATAATACTTTGAAATCTTATACTAAATGGGACCGTGACTCCAAAATATTAATATGGATGATGAAAGATAATTTGTTTCTAGAAGTACAATGAGTAAATATTATAGATGGATTTGTTGCTTCAGCATTAAGGAAGTATCACAAATATTCGATGATTAGTGATCTAGAATTAATGATAATAAATGATAGGTGTTGATGAAAAATGAATTCACTACCAAATTCATATTATTTTTTATGTTTGTGAGAATATATCCCTATGTCTATAAAGCATGAAAACTATTATTGAAATTTGAATTACACTTGGATAATGTTGACATACCTAAGTTGGAAATTTAAAAAGAGACATTTATATGATTCACTTATGGAAAAATCGTTTTGGATAAATGAATATATATATATATATATATATAAGGGAATTATGAAATCAATATTTCCAAAATAGGAGTATTTGAGAAAGAAATGAAGGTATTGAAATTACAGTTCCAAAATAAAATATGTTGATATATTGATACACTACTGAGAGATAAGTTATAGGTACAAATGGAGGTATATTAGGCAAACAATTTTAATTATAATATGATGTGATTAGAATACTTTTTTAGTGATGATATTGAGTTTTATCTATATTGTTAAAGGAATGAAATAATATACAAACCTGTTCTAGAAAATAATTTCCCTAGAATATAACATGAAAAACCAATTGATGAGAAGGCCAAGGATATATTTGAAGATTACCTAAGTTTAAAGAACACTATAAAATATCGATATAATAAAAAAGAAAAAGGAGATCAGTCTGAAGGGGGAATTTGAGAGTATAAAAGAATATATGATCTAGATTGAAGAAGCAGCATTAGGAATAAAATACAATGGAAGAAAATATATGATGATGATAGTTTTGGAATGATGATCAAGATTTGAAGTAGAAGAAGAGTTATTGAGAAAGATTATGTTAAAGATCATGAGTGGTAGTAGAGGTTATAGTTTCATGTTCCAGTTTATATGAAAATATAACAACCAATTTAGAATAAGTTGAGAAAGTATAGAAGTGGGAGTAAAAGTGAATTGCATAAGATTTACTAATGTGGAAGACTAACTCTGAAAGATCTGCTGTTATGGAAGTATAATTTTAGTTTGTGATAAAATTGGAAGGTTTTTTAAGATGATAATTTTATTAATTCTAGAATATAGAAAGTTGAGGAGATCAGAAGATGATAAGATCATAGAATCTATGAAGGATTAAGTCAAAAGATCTAAAGGATACAAATTAATAACTTGAATGTTTCAGAAGGTTAACATGATTTAAGGGAAGATAAAATTATTGAGTTCACTATATAATTGTGATGTTGTTAAGATATAATTGTAGAGACCCAAAGCCTGATGTACATGGACATTGCATTACTTTTGCGGAATACTTAATACATAATAAAATCAGACACCAAAGGACCGTAATAGTTTAGTGTCTTTGGAAACTCAGAATAAAATCTTCTAATATTGGTGAAAGATCTTCAACATCTCCCATAAATATCTTCCCTTTTTTTTTCTTATCTAAAACCTTTCTTTATATCCTGGGAAAAATAAAACATATAAAGGGTGAGCTCAAATGATCAGTGAGGGTAAGAATGGAGAAAATAAAACAAAGCATATACATTTGAACTTCAAAACATGAACATAATATTTAAACATCAAAATCTTGAGCAATGACATAAAACATGATAGTACGTAAGGCATAGATCATAATGGATCATCAATCATGATAAAATAGCATGGGAATAAAGCATGTAATTTTGGAAACCATTAAGCACATCTTATGATTTCCATAGTAGCCAAGGCATTGCTGCCAAGACCATCTTAGTGGACAAAGTCCCTTACTGAACCAGGTTTACATGCCTTTCCAGCCCTGTATTGCTGAACCAGATTTACTTTCCATTCCAAACATGTCTATCTCATGAGATATAAATCATTACCCAATGAATTGGAGGGAGATATAGGTCCCACCCATCTCATATTGAAATCATTCTTACTTGTGCCACAAAATAAACTTAAAACATTCATCATAACCCAAAGAATAAAATGGGTTTCATAAGAATCATCACATCATCACATAATCCATATAAAACAAATGGATATTTCATCATAAGAAAAGTGAAACCATGTAAATAATATAGACATTATACTTGAAACATACACATATTAAATAATGTCATATTATATGGAAAATGGTTTTGATAAAACACTTGAAATGAATTCTTGAGGAAAATATCCTTTCTTCTTCAAAATCATTTTCTTTTCACAGAATGCCATGAAATTTTAAAAGAAAAGTATTTTTTTGAAAATATTCATAAAATCTTATAGAGTAAGTTTCTTGAAAATGAGGCGTTATGAAACTGTAAAAGTCCGTTCACACCGTATAAGTTAAAAATAATATTCTTCTCGTACTTTTGTCAGAAAAGTCAAAAAGTTCCTCGTATGGTAAACAAAAGAAAGATTCCTTCCATAACACAAAGTAAAAGCCAAAGAGGGGTAAAAATGACATTAAAAATACATGGAAGAATATTGAACACTTTATGAAAAACATTTTATGGGCATGGATGAAAAATATAACCCCATTAAATACTTACATATAAGCAATCTCAGATAAAAATGAGATTTTCAAAATTATCCCTTACCTTAGGTCTGATATGCTTTGTACGTATCCGAAACTCCTGTATAATGATTTAAATAATTTCATTGAATTATTAAAGAATCATATTCATTGTTATGATATCATATATGGTATACTTATGACTTTATATTACCCGTTCTTTTGTAAATTCATGTTAAAGTAGTATTTTGGGTAAAATCGTTTCATTTATCATTCGTGTTTTGACTTGTAATTATTAATATGATTACTTAGATAATGATTAATTAATTCCAGAATATAAAACATGATTTATATATAATATATATTCAGAGTACACATATATATAATAGATCGATAAAGGTAATGAAATACACCGTTCATGGAGACGGTAGGCCGTACGTACGCATGAACGCTGTTTTAATTTCCTTATTGAATTGAATGGAATTAAGTAGATGATATATATATATATATACATAAATACAGTAGCATTATTATGTCATATATTTCATGATTACTTATTATATATACTTTATAATCATTCTTTAATTATTAACATGGAAAATGAATCTCATCGCGTCGTGGAGACGGTAATCCGTACGTACGCACGAGCGATGATATCGTTCCCATATTTATTGAATGGAATTGGAGTGAATGATATAATATCTTAGAATCAGTATGATGTTATAATAATCATATGTAGTTATTCTTTACACCATTATACCCATCCAAGTAAGGTGTTGGTGGAAAAACATATTACACCACGGCGTGGAGACGGTATTCCGTACGTACACACGCGCAATGATTTCATTTTCCATAGGATGGATAGAATTTAGAGACCCAAATCTTGACGTACATAGACATTACATTACTTTTGCAGAATACTTAGTATATAACAAAAACATACACACAAGGACCGTAATAGTTTAGTGTCTTTGGAAACTCGGAATATAATCTTCTAATTGTGGTGAAAGATCTTCAACATATCCCATAAAGATCTTCCCTTTTTTTTCTTACCTAAAAAATTTCTTTATATCCGGGGGAAAATAAAACATAAAAGGGGTGAGCTCAAATGCCCAGTAAGGGTAAACATATAGAACATAAAACAATCCATAAACATTTGAATGTAAAAACTTGAACATAAAATCTAAACATCAAAATCTTGAGCAAAGACATGAATCTTGGAAGTACGTAAGGCATATATCATAAGGGAACATCAATTATGATAAAATAGAATGGGAATAAAACATGTAATTTTGGAAACCATTAATCACATGTTATGATTTCCATAGTAGCCAAGGCATTGCTGCCAAGACCATCTTAGTGGACAAAGTCCCTTTCTGAATCGAGTTCACTCCTCGTTTCAGTCCTGTAACACTGAACCGGATTAACTTACCATTACATCCATGTTTATCTCATGAGATATATCTCTTTACCCAATGAATTGGAGGGAGATATAGGTCTCACCCATCTCATAATGAAATCATTCTTACTTGTGCCACAAAATAAACGGACATCATTCATAATAACCCAATGAATAAAATGGGTTTCATAAACATCATCCCATCATCACATAATCCATATAAAAGAAATGGATATCATTTCATAATAAGAAAAGTGAAACCATGTAAATAATAGATACATTATACTTGAAACATACACATATGAAATAATTTCATCTTAGATGTAAAATAGTTTTGACAAAACACTTGAAATGAATTCTTGAGGAAAATATCATTTCTTCTTCTAAATCATTTTCTTTTCACAAAATTCCATTCAATTTTAAAAGAAAAGGATTTTTTTTGAAAATAGTCATGAAATATTTTGGAGGAAGCTTCATGAAAATAAGGTTTTATAAAACCATAAAAATCCTTTCAGGCCTTATAAGTTAAAAAAAACATTCTCCTTGTAATTTTGTCAGAAAAGTCAAAAAGTACCTCGTAACGTAAACAAAAGAAATATTCCTTACATACCATGTAGTAAAAGAAAAAAATGGGTAAAAAGGACATTAAACATACATAAATACACTTTTAGAAAACATGGACTTGGATGATAACAATAACCCCAACAAATACTTACAAATAAACAATCTTGGATAAGAACGAGATTGGAAAGGTTATCCCTTACCTTAGGTCCGATATGCTTCGTACGTATCTGAACCTCCTGTATAATGATTTAAATAATGTCATTGACTTATTACAGAATCATATTCATTTTTATGATATCATATATGGTTCACTTATGACTTTATATTACCCTTTCTTTTGTAAATTCCATGTTAAAGAGCGTTTTGGGTAAAATCGTTTCATTTGTCGTCCGTGTTTTGACTTGTAATTATTCATATGATTACTTAGATCATGATTACATAATTACAGAATATAAAACATGGTTTATATATAATATATATTCATAATATACATATATATAATAGATCGATAAATGGAAATAAATACACCGTTCATTGAGACGGTAGGCCGTATGTACGCATGAACGCTGTTTTCGTTTCCTTATTGAATTGAATGGAATTAAGTGGATTCCATACACACACACACACACACACACACACACACAGATATATATATATATATATATAAATACAGTATCATTATTATGTCATATATTTCATTATTACTTATTATATATACTTTATAATCATTCATGATTGAGAATGAATCTCATCGCATTGTGGAGACGGTAGTCCGTACGTACGCACGAGCGATGATATCGTTCCTATAATTATTAAATTGAATTGGAGTGGATGATACAATATATCAGAATCAGTATGATGTTATAATAACTATGTATAGTTATTCTTTACACCATTATACCCATCCAAGTAAGGTGGTGTTGGAAAAACAGATTACACCACAGCGTGGAGACGGTATTCCGTACGTACGCATGCGCGGTGATTTCGTTTTCCATAGGATGGATAGATGGTGAAATAGGGTTGTTTCATACTTATAATAACATATCATTATATGAGTGATACTACTGTTATTACTTCATAATGAAACAACTAAAGAAGAAGTGGAAGAAGAAATAAAGTTGAAAGAATCGGTAACGAACATTACCTCTTCTTTGAAGCGCCTCTTTGAGACCTCCTCTTAGGGAACTAAAATTGGTCTTTGAAGAAGACCAGAACCTCTAGGATATTTCTAGGGAAGTTTATAAGAGAATTTGGAAGGGGTTTTCCGAGCTTGAATGCTCAAAGTGGCGTGAGGAAGAGAGGGAGGAGGTGCCCTTTAATAAGGGAGGAGAGGGGCACCTTTGGAAAAACTAAAAATATTATTTTATTATAAAGTCATATTCAGCTTTTAATAGCTCCAAATTGATTTATTTCGAAGATAAGGTGGTTATGGGTCTAAATCCTCTTATGAAATAGAATTTAGACAAGTTTAGGTATCTATTCTAACCTTATCATTTAGATTTAACTTTAAGTTAGATCATTTAACTTTTACCGTGTCTTCTTGTTTTCTTACACTATAAGGTTAATAAAATTACTATAACAAGACAAACGAACCCCAAGTTGTTTATTATTAATATATATAACCTTATATAAGTCATTTTTCCGAACCTTAGATTTTTAGGAATAAAATAAAAATTAATAATATAATATTTGTTTTAAAAACTATTTTATGTCAATTTTGACACTATTTGGTAATTGATTTTTTTTGAAAATCATAACAGATTGATTAGTTCGAAAAAAGTTAATTAAATCAATACTAACATGTCATTTTAACCTAGAAAATTAGTAGAATTCATAAAAAGTCTCAAATTATATTTATTTGGGTATTTATAACATCAATTATGTCAATATTTTGATAGTTATTATCTCTTAAAAACACGCTTTTTGTTTTGACAGCGGGAATTAATTTTAAATTAATTTCTGCCACTTCTGTGTTTTGAATTTAGAAAAATGGATTCCATATTTGGAATCAGGATGTTCAAATTTTGTAAATAGGTAACTTTTATTTTTAGACATTTTGAATAATTACTGCGGTAAATATTTTATTTACCATGGTTAAGGGTAAATCCGGTAAATAAGGGTTAAAAAATAATATTATAATAATACTAAATTACCCTAAAACGTGTCCTAGCCTTATTGGTTGATACATGTTCGACCATAGGCATATTTGAGTCGATTTTGGGACCCCATGGTGCCACTTGTAGGTGATAAGGACACTTTATTTTAATTAAGTTAAAATGAATACAAAAATGACACAAGCATATATCTTTTAGCAAAACAATTTTTACATAGGGTTATATATGTTGGATTTTAGATTATAAATATTCATTAGAAATATAAAATGATTTCATACATAGTGATAGTTCATTTATAATTTTTAGACATTAAATAATTTATTTTATTTATGACACAATGATGATGCAGTAATTACTATAATAGTGAAAAATTAAAATAATTGATATTATAAATACCCAAATAAATATAATATGAAACTTTTAATGAATTAAACTAATTTTCTAGGATAATATGATATATTAGGATTGATTTAATTGACTTTTTTCAAAGTAATCAATCTGTTATGAGTTTCACAAAAATCAACTATTGAATAGTGTCAAAATTGACATAAAAGAGTTCTTAAAACAAATATTATATTATTAATTGATATTAAATTCCTAAAAATCTGAGGTTCGGCCAAGAGACTTATATCATGATAGGTTCATCATTAATGGACCACTTGGGGGTCGATTGGATGTATATAGTAAGTTTATTAACCATATTATATAAAAATACAAAGAGACATTGTAAAAGTGAAACTAATTAACTTAGAGTTAATACTTAAAGATAAGGTTAATATAAGTACCCAAACCTGTCTAAATTATATTGGTTGAGTGGTTTTAGACCTATACCCACCTTAAACTTTGAATAATAAACTTTGGAGCCATTAGAAACCGAATATGAATTTATTATAAATTAATATTTCTAGCTTTTCCAAAGGTGCCCCTCACCCCTCTTATAAAATGGCACTCCTAATTCTCATTTATTCACACCTTCAAAGCCTTTTGGTTCGTCCAAACTCTGCCCAAATACTCTCCCAACATCCCTCACTACAAACTAGAGGCCTTAGTTTTATCAGAAATCCAACCTACGGAGCCCTTTTGATCAAATCAAAAGGAAGAACCCGAAGAAGAGGTAATGTTTTCACCATCCCTTTTCAAGTTCCTTTCTTCTTCCACTTCTTCTTTCTTTGTTCTTACCATTATAAAATAATAACTCCAGTATCTCACATATACTGTGATGTTATTATAAATATGGTACAACCATATTCAGTATTCTATCCACCCTTTGAATAACATGTCACCATACGTGCGTACGTACGGCTTACCGTCTCCACGTCGTGGTGTAATTGTTATTCAATATATTATTATTTGGATGGGTATAATAATGATGTGTAACTCATGTAAATAATAAATATAACATGTTAATGATTCTGTATATATGATATACCATCCATTTATATATTATTTTAATATCAAAAGAATGATATTGTTGCTCGTGCGTACGTACGGACTACCGTCTCCACGAACGCGATGAGATTCATTCTCTATCGTATCCATTCAAGTATAATTATCATTTGATGATTTAAAAAATGATGTTTAAGGACTTGATATCATTCTGGATATGAATAAGATACAACAAACATGGCTTATGTAACAAAACATATAAAAGAAAATGAGTAAGTTAACACCCGAAACGACGATAATTCTAAGATATTATTAACAAATCAATGTTAAAAGATCATATATGATATCATATTAATATATATGATTCTTGTATAATTTAATAACAATTATTTCACCATTATACAGAAGTTTAACCTACCCCAACCAAGGAAAAGTACAAGGTAAGGGTTATTTCACAATCTCTTCATTATCCGAGGTTGTTTATATGTAATAATCTACTGGGATCTCTTTATCATCCACATCCATGTTTCTTCAAAATGTATTGCAAAACATTTTTATTATTTACAAGAATATGGGTTAAAGTTAATTATACCCTTGTTTGACTTTTTATAAGAGGAATCTTTCTGTCGTTTTCAAAACAAGGTCCTTTTTAACCTTTTCGACAGAATTAAGGTAAGAATGTTTTTTTAAACTTATACGGCGGGTGCGGTTATTTTCCGCCATTATAAAATCTTCAAAGTTTTCCTTACAAGCTTATAAGAATATTTTCAAAGAAAATGTTTTATTTTATATGGCTCTTAAATGATTTCAAAAATATAAAGATATATTTCTCCAAAAAAGTGTTTTGATTTCATCTATGTCAACATCCTTTGATGGATTTTACGCTTATTTGAAGTTAATTTATTATGATACAAAACTTCTATATTGTATTGAAGGTTTTGTGATATGTTTGACTGTGGATGTGCTATTTTTATACCATTCATAGTTTATGGTGAAATTATTCACATTTCGTATGCTAGTTTTAATACGAATGTTTATGTTATGTTTAAACCTTTTCATATGGGAATGCATTGGACTTAATATGTGACGGGTGGAGCCCGCTATAGCTCCTCGATGCATCGGTAGGTCTCATGAGACAAACTAGTGTCTTGGCACAAGGCCTTGACAAAATCTTATTTGTAGTCTTGGCACGAGGCCTTGGCTATGTGGTTATGATAGTCTGGCATTATGCATTCCATCATTATGAAAGTGGTTATTGATTTTGCATGTGATTATTCGATTAGTAGAATAACCTTGTGAATAAGTAAATGAAATTATTTCATTTTATTTATGCCATACTATGTTAAAAGTTCAAGTTTAAAAGGCTTTTGTTTTATTTATACATTGCCTTAAATGTTTATTCTTATTTATGAAAGTTTCCGCTATATTGTTATCCTTACTGGGCATTTGAGCTCACCCCTTTTCTATGTTTTATTTTTCCCAGGAAGTGAAGAAGTAAATTATGAATGACCTGTAGGGATATTATGTGGGGATATGAGTGTGGATTATGGAGACAATATGTTGTTGTAGTAGTTTTTCATTTTATGATGTAATGTAAGACTTATGAATATATCTAGTGTTTCCAAGGCTACTAAACCAATCGGTCTTTCGAGATTTGATCTTTCTTGTGATCATGCCAATGTTATGTAATAATGCACCGACTCTGGGCAACTAGGGTCGGGGCATTACATTTGTTGTTGCGTATAACAGAATCCAACCATATTTCACTTATACATTGAATATATATATATATACACACACTCAATGTTGCGTAGAATGACTATTATCAAACAAACTTGAAATTGTGTGTAACACAATCTAAGAATAGTGTTGTGTATACTGCAAGCTAATATGGTGTTGCGTATAACATAAGATAATCTTGTTGTAGCATAAAACAAATGACATCAAATAAATTAAAAAGAATATTTATCATAAAATATCAGGTTGTTACATTCTACCCCCCTTAAAATGAATTTCGCCCTCGAAATTCGTCGGGGTTATACATGGTTTTCTACTTGAAAGTTTCTTTAATTGAAACCCACATCGTAAAATGAAATATCAAAACTTAACTTTAAAAACTAAAGTATGAAACTTAATGGTTACCCAAAGTAAATCATCACTAGGTTTCCATATAGGATAACATAGGTGAAAATATGGATATGGAAGAAAAATCTGACCCTCAAGTTCTGATGGAGAGTGGTAGAGAACATGGCTATGAAAAATCCATCAATCACAAAGCCATAAATTTGTGATGATCTAAGGTACCATCTAATTCATCGGATATAAGAGCACCAGGACAAAATTTTTGGTTTTCAATATCATTTCCCTAAAGTTGAAAAATTTTAATTAGAAGAAATAATTTCTTTATTTTGGTACAATATCACTATTGTTCGTGCTTTGAACAATTTCCACTTCATCTCTTAACGAAATGAAGTTGAATTTGTTATCTGTGAAGTGTTAATAGATCATGTGATAGAATGATGGGTCATTCCATCTATTTCAAATAAAAGGTTAGAAAAAGTTATCAAATATACATAAGTCCATCTATGGTGAGGTTAATCGTATACGATTCCAAAAATGAACTTATACTTCATCTATCATGCCGATTAATAAAATAAAACTATTTTCTACTTACCAGGGAATTTCTATAGGCCATTGGTATGCAATAAAGGCCAGTCGTACTTCAGTTGTGGGTTTGATTCCCACAGCCTTGTCCGACGCGATGGGCTATCGCCCATCCTGCAGGTTGTCCTTTTTCTAAAACTACATTACTATAACATCCCATCAATAATATCAAAAAAAAATTCTATCCTTAAACAATAATAACTTATGTCCAACATAATCCATTCTAATCTTTAGGATTATCTAAAATACTTCGGTCCAAGCTCATAGTATAAAGAAAACAATTACTAGAAAGGTTATCTACCAAGAATGTGAATACAAGCATTTATCCCACATATATCATAAGATATATCTTGTTGGTTGTATTCCAAACACATGAATACCTTAGTCATATATTCTCTTGAAACATAAATTACCATAGAACCTTAGTGAAAACATGAATACTATCAAAAGGTAACTCTTTCCACATACCAAAATCCCAAAAATCTATATAATCAAACCATAATATCACTTAGTCCTTATATTAGTAATGAGATCATGAATACAATCAAACATATCATTATCTTCTTATCCCTTCATTATGCGCATATCATCTACTTTACAAAAATATCTGAATAACCTTCCATGGTTACTGAAACCATTCAACATATACTTTCAAATACTTTAGGAAAAACAATAGTGTAACAATCCTTATAAGATTCTTTATTCCATAGTACCATACATTATTATTTATAAACATACAATCATTCCACTAACTGAGCTTCATCATTTCTTTCATCTCATATTTCATTTGTAGTCTCCTCCTCATCATCCACATAAATACTACTCATATGACCATGCTGATTCTCTTCATGAGATTTTCCCTTAGGGCATTGGTTTGCATAATGCCCATACATTCCACATTTAAAACATATAATCATTGTTGATGTCATAGCAATACCATTATCCTTGTCCATGGTGTTAACTGAACCTTTTCCTTTGCACTTACTGGCTTTGTGTCCTTCTTCTCCACAACCAAATCATCTTCCAGTTCCTTTGAAACAATCTCCCCAATGCCTCTTCCCACATGATTTACATGAGGGAAATTGAACTTTCTTTCCTTTATGATCATCATGAAACTCCATCTTTCTCTTATTATCTGAGTCGAGAAACTTACCAAAGTTGAGATTATTGATCATATTATGAGATTGCTGATTGTGCATAATAACGATGTTTTTAATTCCAAATCTTGTTTCATTTGGTTGCTCATGAAGAATATCATTCCATTGTCCGTCATATCCTCCATTATCGTGAATCTTCCTGTTTCCAGCCATTTTCTAAAACCCAAAAAGAATAGTGTGAGAGGAAAAAATCATGCTAGGGAAACAACATAGTAAAGGGGGAGTACCCTCAATATCTAACATCTTAGGTTAAATTATAAGATCGTTACCATAGTTCTAGGACTATATCCTATACGTATACTTATCCTTAGGGACATCCCTAGACATACCTTAGAAATATCTCTAGGGATCTCACTAACGTTTTCGCATCCTAGTTTCCAAAGGTTGAATAAACCTTTCCCCTGATACCAACTATAGAGACCCAAAGCTTGAGGTACATGGACATTACATTACTTTTGCGGAATACTTAGTACATAACAAAAACAGACACACAAGGACCGTAATAGTTTAGTGTTTTTGGAAACTCGGAATATAATCTTCTAATCGTGGTGAAAGATCTTCAACATCTCCCATAAAGATATTCCCTTTTTTTTCTTACCTAAAAACTTTCTTTATATATTGGGGAAAAGAAAACATAAAAGGGGTGAGCTCAAATTCCCAGTAAGTGTAAACATATAGAACATAAAACAATCCATAAACATTTGAATGTAAAAACTTGAACATAAAATCTAAACATCAAAATCTTGAGCAAAGACATGAATCTTGGAAGTACGTAAGGCATATATCATAAGGGAACATCAATCATGATAAAATATCATGGGAATAAAACATGTAATTTTGGCAACAATTAAGCACATGTTATGATTTCCATAGTAGCCAAGGCATTACTTCCAAGACCATCTTAGTGGACAAAGTTCCTTTTTGAATTGAGTTCACTCCTCGTTTCAGTCCTGTAACACTGAACCGGATTAACTTACCGTTCCATCCATGTATATCTCATGAGATATAAATCTTTACCAAATGCATTGGAGGGAGATATAGGTCCCACCCATCTCATAATGAAACCATTATTACTTGTGCCACAAAATAAACACACATCATTCATAATAACCCAATGAATAAAATGGGTTTCATAAACATCATTCCATCATCACATAATCCATATAAAATAAATGGATATCATTTCATAATAATAAAAGTGAAACCATGTAAAACATAGAGACATTATACTTGAAACATACACATATGAAATAATTTCATCTTAGATGTAAAATAGTTTTGACAAAACACTTGAAATGAATTATTGAGGAAAATATCATTTCTTCTTCTAAATCATTTTCTTTTCACAAAATTCCATTCAATTTTAAAAGAAAAGGATTTTTTTTTTGAAAATAGTCATGAAATATTTTGGAGGAAGCTTCATGAAAATAAGGTTTTATAAAACCATAAAAATCCTTTCAGGCCGTATAAGTTAAAAAAAACATTCTCCTCGTAATTTTGTCGGAAAAGTCAAAAAGTACCTCGTAACATAAAAAAAAGAAATATTCCTTACATACCATGTAGTAAAAGACAAAAATTGGTAAAAAGGAAATTAAAAATACATAAATAAACTTTTAGAAAACATGGACTTGGATGATAACATTAACCCCAGCAAATACTTACGAATAAAAAATCTCGGATAAGAACGAGATTGGAAATTTTATCCCTTACCTTAGGTCCGATATGCTTCGTACGTATCCAAAACTCCTGTATAATGATTTAAATAATGTCATTGACTTATTACAGAATCATATTCATTGTTATTATATCATATATAGCTCACTTATGACTTTATATTACCCGTTCTTTTGTAAATTCCATGTTAAAGAGCGTTTTGGGTAAAATCGTTTCATTTGTCGTCTGTGTTTTGACTTGTAATTATTCATATGATTACTTAGATCATGATTAAATAATTCCAGAATATAAAACATGGTTTATATATAATATATATTCAGAGTATACATATATATAATATATCGATAAATGGAAAGAAATACACCGTTCATGGAGACGGTAGGCTGTACATACGCATGAACGCTGTTTTCGTTTCCTTATTGAATTGAATGGAATTAAGTGGATGACATACACACACACACACACACATATATATATAAATAAATCCAGTATCATTATTATGTCATATATTTCATGATTACTTATTATATATACTTTATAATCATTCATGATTGAGAATGAATCTCATCGCGTCGTGGAGACGGTAGTCCGTACGTACGCACGAGCGATGATATCGTTCCAATAATTATTGAATTGAATTAGAGTAGATGATGCAATATATCAGAATAATTATTATTTTATAATAACTATGTATATTTATTCTTTACACCATTATACCCATCCAATTAAGGTGGTGTTGGAAAAACAGATTACACCACGGTGTGGAGACGGTATTCCGTACGTACGCACGCGCGGTGATTTCGTTTTCCGTAGGATGGATATATGGTGAAATAGGGTTGTTTTATACTTATAATAACATATCAGTATATGAGTGATACTGATGTTATTACTTCATAATGAAACAACTAAATAATAAGAAGTGGAAGAATAAATAAAGTTGAAAGAAGCGGTAACGGACATTACCTCTTCTTTGAAGCGCCTCTTTGAGACCTCCTCTTAGGGCACTAAAATTGGTCTTTGAAGAAGACTAGGACCTCTAGGATGTTTCCAGGGAAGTTTATAAGAGAATTTGGCAGGTGTTGGCCGTGCTTGAAGGCTCAAAGTGGTGTGAGGAAGAGAGGGAGGAGGTGCCCTTTTATAAGGGAGGAGAGGGGCACCTTTGGAAAAACCAAAAATATTATTTTATTATAAAGTCATATTTGGTTTTTAATAGCTCCAAATTAATTTATTTCAAAGATAAGGTGGTGATGGGTCTAAATCATCTTATCCAATAGAATTTATACAAGTTTATGTATCTATTGCAACCTTATCATTTTGATTTAACTTTAAGTTAGATAATTTAACTTTTACCGTGTCTTCTTGTTTTCTTACACTATAAGGTTAATAAACTTACTATAACAATCCAAAAAAACCCCAAGTTGTTTATTATTAATATATATAACCTTATCTAAGTCATTTGTCTTAACCTTAGATTTTTAGGAATAAAATAATAATTAATAATATAATATTTGTTTTAAAAACTATTTTATGTCAATTTTGACACTATTTGGTAATTGATTTTTGTGAAAATCATAACAGATTGATTAGTTCTAAAAAAGTTAATTAAATAAATACTAACATGTCATATTAACCTATAAAATTAGTTTAATTCATAAAAAGTCTCAAATTACATTTATTTGGGTATTTATAACATCAATTATGTCAATATTTCATTAATAAGATAATTACTGCATCATCTTTGTGTCAGAAATAAATTAAAATATTTAATGTCTAAAAATTATAAATAAAATACCCTTATATAGGAAATCTTGTTATCTTTATAATTAATATTTATAGTCTAATTTATATTATGTATAACCCTATATTAAAAATGATTTACTTATTAAACATTGATTTTAACTATTTTAACCCTTCTTTAAATAAATTAATATTAAATGTCCTAATCTAATCCAAGTGGGCCTCAAGGGTAATATTTTATACATAATGTTGTTTTTGGTCGAATTACACTTATCCAATAGAATTAGGACATGTTTTAGGGTAATAATAATATCATTTTTACCTTTAATTACCCTATTTACTTTTAACCGTGGTAAAAAAAATTAAAAAGTTACTATTCACCAAAAATTATTTTCATCTCATTGAACCAAATTTTACTTACTGAAATCAACCGTGTCTCTCGGATTTTTGAAATTCCATTCACAAAAGTGGTAAAATTAAGTTTTATGTAAATTTTAAAATTCTCCTAGGAGGTGGGTAAAAGACGGTTAAAAGTTCAATAAAATTTTTATATATCTAAAATTATTATAAAATGACTCCAATGAATTACATTGAACTTATATAGGTATTATGTATCAATTTTGACCTAAAATAAATTTAAACAAAATAAATAATTATTTAAATAAAAAGGCGGTTTTTAAATAGTAACCCAATGTTTTCACTATTCATCAAAAATTGAAAGTTTTCAGAAAAATACCAAAATTTCACCCTAGGCTAATTTCGATATTCCAAATTCAAAAATGAAGTCCATTTTGAAAAATAAAATTTATAAAATTTCAAAAAGTGGTTATTACTATTCATAATGGCTAGTTCATAATAATATTATAATAATATCTCGTTTAGTGAAACTCGGTATTGCATACTACACACGCTATCGAGGAAGGTCGCGATTGCATGTAATGTAAGCCAAGTTAGGGTTGCGTGTAGTGCAAGACTCCTTTGTTGTTGCGTATAACAGAATCCAACTATATTTCATTTATACATTGAATATATATATATATACACTTAATGTTGTGTAGAATGACTATTATCAAACAAACTTGAAATTATGTGTAACATAATATAAGAATAGTATTGCATATACTACAAGCTAATACGATGTTGCGTATAGCACACGATAATCTTGTTGTAGCATAAAACACATGACATCAAATAAATTAAAAAGAATACATATCATAAAATATCGGGTTGTTACATAGAAGGTTAAATGAGGTTGTTTCATATTTATAATAATATATCAGTATATGAGTGATACTGATGTTATTAATTCATAATGAAACAACTAAATAAGAGGAAGTAGAAGAAGAAATAAATTTGAAAGAATCAGTAATAGATATTACCTCTTCTTCGACACGCCTCTTTGAAACCTCCTCTTAGGGCACTAAAATTGGTCTTTGAAGAAGAGCATGAACTCTAGAATATTTCTAGGGAAGTTGATAGGGGAAATGGGCAGGGGTTGGCCGAGCTTTAGGGCTCAAAGTTGTGTAAAGATGAGAGGAAGGAGGTGCCCTTTTATAAGGGAGGAGAGGGGCACCTTTCGAATCCTCAAAAATATTAGTTTAATATAAATTCAAACCCCACATAAAAACCTCCAAAAATGACTAAATTAGAATATTAGATGAGATAGGGTTGTAATCTTATCAACCAATCAAATTTAGACATGTTTTGATCTTATTTTAAACCTTATAATTTTGATTTATCCTTATTTAATCTATTTAATTTTATTTGTGGTAATAAAATTCTAAATTCTAAATGGTTATAAATAATCACTTATGTGTTTTTAATTTTCCATAATTTGATACTTTATGACATTTTAGACTATATAAATTTTAATTTATAATTTTTAAATATTTTTGTGATTTTTAAACAATTTAATAATATGTTATTTTTATAAAATAACAACAGTGTCAATTTTGACACTATTCATTTATTTGAATTTAAATAATATATATACAAAAGATATGTTCGAACTAAAAGATTTAATATATTAATAACATGTCATATTTATCTATAAAATTAGTGGACCACATTAAATATTTCATATAATATTTTTTAATACTTTTAAAATCATTTATTTGATATTTCAATCAATAAAATAATTTCAACATCACTATTGTTTCATAATTAATGATAATTATTTAATCCATAAAAATTATAAATAAATTCATATGATGTAGATAATTTTATTATATTTCTAGGGACTATTTATATCCGAAGTTTTATGATGTTTATCACTAAATTAAAATTATTACACTTATAAGATTTAAGAGAGTGACATGTTGTCACTTTCTTTGGTTTTAATAATAATTATATTATTTCATGGTCAAAAGTCTATGAAATGAATCTAGTCCGACCCTTAGGTGATATTGGTCGACTTTTATTCATCCAATAGGATTTTGGAAAGTGTTAGGGTAATTTTATAATCTTATTTGTACCCTTAATTACTAGATTTACCTTTAACTGTAGTAAATAAAAATTACCATAGTTACTATTCATAATATAAAAAAAAAGTTACCTATTAACATAATTTGGACCCACTGAATTCAAATATGGAATCCATTTTTGAAAATTCAAAACAAAGAAGTTGCAGTAATTAATTTAAAATTAATCCCATTGTTAAGAAAACGGGTTTTAAAAGTTAAAACATTGCAAAAGATTGAAATGATTTTACCTATGAACTCAATGTAAAATCAATGACAATGACATAAATTATATTAAATGGTAAAAATATATTCTATTTATACTTTAAAATCATTAAATATTATAATTTAACCATATAAATTATTACGATGAAAAAAGTTGTTTTTAATTAAAATATAGCGTGTTTTTACTATTCATTAAAATATGAAAGTTATCAGAATAATATGAAAAATTTATCCCAAGTAAATTTTTATATCCTGATTCCAAATAAGAATATTATTTTGTAAAATTGAACTTATAAACTTGTCAAAAACTAGATTTAAAGTTGGTGTGCCATCAAAAGGCGGTAAAATTGCATTTTTTTGAAAAATACTTATTTTACCCGAAAAATTTATTTTGTTCTCATACCATGTTCTAGAAAATGTGTAAGATGAATAATAATGTTATAAAATTAAAAGTTTAGTTAATACTATTCATAACAGCTAGTTCATAATAATATTATAATAATATATCATTGTTTAGTAAAACCCGGTATTGCGTACAACACATGCTATCGAGGAAGGTCGCGATCGCGTGTAATGCAAGACAAGTTTGGGTTGCATGTAGTGAACGACTCTTTTGTTGTTGCGTATAACAAAATCCAACCATATTTCATTAATACATTGAATATATATATATACTCAATGTTGCTTAGAATAACTAATATCAAACAAACTTGAAATTGCGTGTAACACGATCCAAGATTAGTATTGCATATACTGAAAGCTAATACGGTGTTGCGTATAGCGTAAGATAATCTTGGGGTATCATACAACACAAGACATCAAATAAATTAAAAATAATAATTCTCATAAAATCTTTGGGTGATACAATAATTCATGGAGAAAAAAATCAAGAGTTGTAAGCCATGATTCTAGAAATAATTTGATAAAGAATTTAATGAGAAAACTTCTCAATAAAGAAAAGTTTTATAAAAGTAGAAACAATGATTGAATGGGTTTTGAATGAGAATATCAAATAATTATGGAAGTAGGAAAATTCAAGTTGGAGTGCACACTACCACATTTTGTGGAATTTTTAATATTCAATAATGGATATAAAATGGGGATAGGTCATTTACAGAGTTATGATGATGCTGATAAGAGACTGAGGAGATAAAGAAAATATGACCTTTTCATCTACCAAAATAAAATTTTATATCAAGAGAGAAATGTGCATGAGATTTATGTAAAATAATCTCAATTGGTTTGAAGAAGAAGTGGAAGTTTCAAAAGTGAATATAGAAAATTATAAATTATATAAGGTTATATATAGTTAGTGAAGAAGACTAATATCTAAGTAAAACCATCCATCATCTAGATAATGAAGCACTTGAAAAGATTAACAAGAACCAGAATAAGTACTTCTAATTATGAAATGAAAAATTTATTTGTAGTATTGATAAAAAGGAAAAATTTAAAATACATTCTTATTATTGATATAATTATTTTAAATATTTAATGTATAAGGATGATTTACATCTAGTTAATGTTTTTATTCACTGAGAGTTGATGAGATTTTATGAGGAAGAAGGTCTAATAAGTTCATGTCTTGATATACAAGTAGAGAGAATAAGATCCTATAAAATAGTGTTATAGAGAGTTTCATTATAAACTGTCAGGTGCCAGTATATAGATCCATTTAAGAGGAAATATTGGATTTTTGAGAGATATTCTCATGGGTAAAGGATAATACCATTCCAATTTTTATTCAAATATTTATATTTTTGAAACACATATGTGTTGGACTCAAACCAAACAAAATAGGGATGCAGTAACCCACATTGGGGGTAAACCATGTGAAAACCCTCAATTGAGGTCACTTCTGGCATTTTTTATTATCTTTAGTGTATTTGGGATTGCTTATGGAAGTGTTTATAGGTGTAAAAAGGGAATATCATAGATTCAGACTATTGAAAAACACCAAGGAACAATTTACACTATAAATAGTGGTTTTATGAAATTATTTTTTCAGCTAGGCTCCACAAGGAAATTTCAGGGTATAAAAACTATTTACACTGTAAAGTAGAATATATGTCCTAACATTGGTTTTCCCTTAAAAAATACCCAATGCGATGGGTATTTTGGTGTAATGGACCCTTATTGAATTTTCTATGTAAATTCTCAATTTATGATTTAAATCATTCAGGTCCACAAATTTTTATTATATCCAATGATTTTAAATACTCAAATACTATCATTTTTCTTCCTCCAAACTTTTAGGATTAACCAAGGATATTTACTATGATCTTCAAATTTTGGACTTCTTGGAATATGTATCTTTTAGTGTTTTGTTGTGGAATTCAAAGGTTAGGGTTATGTTCTCATTTCTCATTTTAGATCTCTTCATGTTGGATTGAATGAGACCATATATCCATGTGTGATACCCATATCTATGGGTTTAGGTGTTTCTTTATGAGATATTCTTGGGTTTTGATAGAGGAATAGAAGAATGGGGTTGATCTTTAGAATCATTTAAGATCCTTTGTGAAAATATAATCAAGGTAGGTGGATTATCTCCCACTCTAACATTCTAGAACTTATTTTATTAAATCTTGATAATTTTTCCTTTTTTGTTTTATTAGAAATATATCAAGTATTTTATGTGGAAAAACTGTGTTTTGATGTGATTTAAAAAGGGTAGTTTTGAATGATTCTCATGAGGTGTTTTAATTAAAAAAATTCAAAGGATTAAGGTTTTAAAATAAATTTTGTGTGTAGAAAAATATTAGAAATGGATGATGGTAATAAAGTGAAACATTGTAATCAAACTTATTTAATTCAAAAAGGAGGATTTACTGATATATAAGTTAGAATTTCCATAGATGAATAATTATTGTAAAATATCATTAATGAGAATATTGAGATAATAAAATATTGTTAGGAGAGTATCCATTCACCTGAAGAAACACACTGAGATTCTATATATATTAATAATGGTTAGTTGGAAATAAATTCAAAATTGATAAAGGAGATTTAAAATTAATTATAATAAAAGTTTAAGTTGGTTTAAGATCAGGTTGAGAATATCAATAAAGAAAGGAAATAAATATATATTTTAGTTCAGGTTGAGAAAAATTCCATTCACATAAAATGTATTGAGTTAGAGGTGAAAATCATAAATCTGGAAATAACCCAAGCTAAGTCTTTAAAAGATACTAAAAAAGGATTTAATACTATGAAAGTTTCTAATAAGAGTCTTAATTTTTAAAAAATTCATTCAAGTGGAAATAATAGGTTGAATTTATCCAAGGATAAAACCAATAAAAGTTCAAAAAAAGGTATCCTAAACTCTAGAAATTTTGTTGATCATTAATAACATTTCCATGAAAAGTGAAGGTTTCAACATATATTATTGAGGTATATGGGTGGAAAAAAATTCTATGAAATCCACTACCACATAAAATGTGAAGGTGGGAAAGAGAATAAATTTTAGTTCCCCAAAAAGATCTAAAAAATAAAGTGGATTTACAGATAAACAAAAATTAATTAAATCCTTTTAGATTGTATCAAAAAGGAAGAAAACTAACTTTTTTGGCTACTATTAGTTTTGTGAAAAAATCCAACACAAGTCCATTGAATGATGGTATTACGTTTTGATTATTAAAATATAACGAAGAAATAAATTAAAGGGGATAAAATCAAATTTTAATAAAAATGATACAAGAATATGGAGAATCTCATAGAAGAGGATAAATATAACTATTTCTAACTATTTTGAATATATTAAAAAAATAAAGTGTTCAAGTACTAATACTATACCGCTAATAGAGGTAATTAGTCAGTGATACTTATTTTTATTATTTATTATTTTTATAAATTAACCTATGTGATCAATTAATGTCTTGATTCACTCATTCTTGAATTCTCATCCTTACCCATATGAAATTAAATAAAAACATTACAAAGCACACAAATATTTTTAAATGGTTTGGTCTTAGTGAGGGTTCCTAATCATTGTTGTGTTTGGTTCTTACCAAGACATATATTTTCACTATAATATACAAATGATTAAAATTCAGGTAATCTTATGAAAATCCTAAGAAAAAGTGAATTTAATGCAATATTTATCCATAAAAGTCAAAGTAGTCTTCCAACTATTTCCAAATATCCTAACTACTAGTATCTCTTTATATGTTTTTTATTTTGGAACAATCATTTTTACTTGATTCTTCTTACTCTTCTATGTGAACTACATCTCGAGTGAACTCCTGGATTCCTTCACATCAAAGTAAGTTCTTCCTCATCAATATTAAGTCCTAGAATACCAATATATACTTAATAAAACAACATACACATCATCCTTCTACTCAATATTTTAAAAGGGTCGAAACATTTTTGAGATCATGTATAAACACACATAATTTTCTTTCTTCTCAAAACCTAGACTTCATGTATATCAGATTATTCTATCCTTGATCTCATTCATTTATTTTGATGTACAATTCACCATCTTCTTGAATGTTGTTGGGTTCTCCCTTCGACACTATAAATATTATTTTTAAGATTCTATATCAGGTTCTCAATGATAACATTATTTTTTGTTTTTCTATTTCCTTATGCCAATATAAAATAACATCAATATTATTTCTATATTTTAAATAGAGAGAATCCTCCTTAAAATTAAGAAACATATCTTCTCATTTAAAACAATTAAATATTGTCCTCCCATTTTTATTCTCATTTAATCACAGTCAAATCTTTCAAGAGATTCAATATAATTACTTCTTGAAAAAATCATAAAAACAATGCTCACATATTCCTCAAAGTTGGAATACATGAGTATCACCATGACGTGGAAAACTCCACATGACAAAAATGGCTCTCAAAATACAGAACCAAGTATCAACTTTTGTTTTATTCATATAAAACTTTCATATTGTGTTCTTATGGTCTATGATATAGTTTTATATCAATTATAAACAATAATATTAATTCAAAATTATCTTAGAATAATTGTGATGTTTATTTAACCAATGAATAGTTCCATCATTGACTAATTTAATCATTCTTCAGAATTATTTATTTTGGAAATCTCACATTTTTACTAATTGATGAATCTTAGACACTACATTGTAGATTAATGTACATTTCCAATATCTACAAGAATGACTCATATGTTTGAGTTAAGTTACTCATACATTTATCAGTGAATGTTTGTAGCATTATTAAAATTTAGTCTCCACACAAGTGATTAACTTTTTTATATTAGTATAATGGATCTTATGTTTCCTCTAGAAATAAACACTTTTGTAAGAGTAAATGATTCTTACATTTATCTATGAATTCATTCATTTTTAAAATTTTTGGATTACTAATGATTATTAAATTCATCTCATGCCTTTTTATAATTTCCACTCAAGTTCTGGAATGACTCTTACACATACACCAAAGGTACTCAGAAAAATATTAAGTTTTTCTCAGGACATTGGCAATTTTCACTTTTGAATATCTGAGTGAATTATACAAATCATCAAATTTACTCATAATTTATGAGAAAACATACTAATACATGTTCTATGACTTTCCCAATTTTCTACTATACTACTAGAATTAATCTTATACTTCTCTTGGTGAACTCTAAGGGATTGTAAATTTTCCAATTCACACCTCCAAATGACTCTTACACATATGCCACTTGACTATTATTATAAACCACTTTACCAGAGTCCTGATAATCTTCCAACTTACATAGATTATTCAAATCAATATAGATCTTTTTAAACCTCTTCAGGGAATATCCAACCATTTTAAGACATCTCAAATTAATTTAAATGACTTATTTTTTTTGAGAATATTTAGGAACCCAATCAACATAATTTCCAAAGTATTGAAACCTTTAAATACTCAAAACTAATTATTTTAATAATCCTCCACTATGAATTTAATTCCATGTAATTTATATTTTTTTCAAACATTATTGAGTGGATTTTATTCATATGTTTATGAAATTTTAGATAATCGAGGGATGATTTCTACATATTTAAACCAATTTTCACTTCTTTAATAGTGGCTATCAAGCTATTTATTCAATATCCTATATCACCCAATGTCTAAAAACTACTATATATAGTGATTCTAGATTCAAATAAAATTTTCAGGAATCCATTACAAACCATATCAATAATCATCACATGTACATAATACTCTCTCGAATTTGTTTGAAATAGTTTTTAAGGAGTAGAAAACCATTCCCCAGTACCAAGGGAAACTTCCACTTTATCTTTGTTGGGATCTTCCTCTATCACCCAATCATTAGCACAAACATTAAATATACTTCACATAAACATGTTAAAAACAAATAAAACATAAAATTAATCAATCTATTTGGGTTCTTCAATCTCCACCTTGGGATTTATTTTCAATACATATTTCAATACCAAAGTCAATGTTATTATTCTCCCCCATATTGAAAATGAAGGAAAAGTGATATTTTAATGGAAAATATTCTCATCTCATGTTAATTATTCTATAATGATTTGAAATATCATCTAACCCTTGATAAAATAAAATTCATCTAAAAGTTGGGTGATATCACATTTCAATATTCAAGGAATCACAAATTAACCCACTATAAGTCGGTGTGAGAAATGCTCAACGTAGAAAAAAAGAGTAACCAACTCAGAAATTAGTGTTTTCTATACACTGTCTAACACATGATACATACTATTATTACCCCTTTATAGTGTCTACTAAATTATTTTATTGGTAAAAAACTACACTCATGTTCAAAAAAATCATTAAAAATATTTATGTGCAATAATATAATTTCCTGAATTTTCAACTTTACAATCACCCCTTTAATGTATCAGTTTTGATATTATTAAATTTTGTATATGAAAGTTTTTATCACACCTCAAATTTAGATCTAAGGGTTATCCATATTCTCTATTTAACATAATAGTAATATAAAAACTGTCTATTATCATCATATCCACCAAAAGGGATGCACTAAAACATACTTATCATGTTTTGTTTTCATGAAATTTAACTCCCTATAAATCCTTTTGATATAGACTGAATTATTATAATGATTCCGATGTTACACTCCATGATCAAAAAAATAGTTGTAAAATGTTATCTATAAAGACCCCAAAATTTTTATACATAGATATTCTATATTTTTAGATAAATGTTCATTACATTACACAAACTCACACCTAAGGATTGAAAAGGTATAATGGATTTGGAAACTAGGACACATAAAAAACTGGTCCATAAATGAGCTACGAAATATACCACAATGTTCTTCATAAATAGAACCGTTCTTATAAATATCATACATAATAACTTTGATCATAACATGGGGAAAGTAAAATATAAGAAATGGTGAGATTAGATGCTTATTAAGGGTAAACAAGATAGATATCAATATGTAATGATCATAATGGTATGAGAACATGAGAATACAATTTAAAAACCATACCATACATATCATTGAACATAATCTTCATTCATGGAATAAATATTTGAAGTTACTAAGAAATTAATCATAATGTAATAAAAAACATAAACCATGAGAGAATAACCTTGGTATAGAATTTTGGCATACACATAAGCATTGAAAGTCATTTCCTTAGTAGTTCAAGACTCATTTCCAAGACTATCATAGTGGACTGGGTTCAGTCCCCAAACCATTTTAGTAGTCAAGGTTCACAACCAAGACTATCATAGTGGATAGATTCTCTTACTGAACTGGGTTGACTCCCCATTCCATTCCTATTTATCTCATCAAATATCAATCATTAACCAATTTATTGGAGGGAAGTATAGGTCTCAACCTTCACATAATGAAAATCATACATATGTGTGCCATAATATCATAAAACATTCATCATATCATAACCAATTAAATGAAAAATTTTCCTAACAATTTCTTCATAACATAACAAATGGAAAATAAATAGGTTTTATAATCATTTAATAATTTTATCAAATCATAACACATGGAGAAAAAAGGTTTCATAATCATTTTATCATTATATAACCCATGGATGAGAGACAGGTTTTATAAAAATATTATCATCATAAAATAAACCATTAATATACTGAATAATAATGGTATCCTTAGATAATATCCCTAATAAATTATAAGTAACATAAAATTATTACATCTTATATAGAAAATTATTTTTAATGAAAAATCACTTGGATTGTTTCTTGAGGAAAATATCCATTCTTTTATTTTTTTTAAAAAAAAATTAAAATTCATAAAATTTTGTGGAAATCCTTTCATTTGAAAATAACCTTGAAAAAAATACAATTTTAGCTTTAAATAAAATAATGTTCATGACGTCGGTAAATTATCATTCATTCCAAACATGTTAAATCTAATATTCCTTTCACATTTTCAGTAAAAGTAAAACAAGACTTGTTAGAAAAAAGACATGATTATTCCTTTCAAATTTTACTATAAAATTTAACAAATGGGTAAAAATGTCGCCAATAAATCATTTTTGGAAATTTAGAAACATTTTTTGGAATCATTTTTAGAAAACATAGTTTTGGAGGGAAAAGGGCTTTCGACTGAAGAGGGAAAGAAAGATGATTTTTTTAAAAAACATTATATTTAAATCTTAAGTACATAAAGAGAGGAAAGTTATAGGAAAAATATATTCTTGAGACCAAAAAATAGGATAATAAAATTCATGATTTTATTAAAGGATAGGTTATAATATTTCATCATTAGAAGCATAAACATAAATAATCTCTATAAATGATGAGATTGTACCATAAACCAGTACCTATTGGGTAAAAGTGAATCATAAACCACATGAAAGAACAATATTAAATGAAACTTATAATATCATGAGAATAAATAAAATCATTAAATTACATGTCAAATGGTATGTATATACATCCCATAAAATAATATTGGAGCATAACATAACATATGTCTCAAAGAAGGAAAATTGAGGCAAAAAACCCATACCTTAAGTCTTGAATTCCATTATACACATTAAAAAATCATGTATGATAATATAATTTTATTATAAATATATTAAAGAACCATAATTACATATACCATACCATATATGATTTACTTATGAACATTTATTTCTAGTTTATTAACAATTCTATGTTAAAGTCACATTTTGGGAAATAACTACTTCGTTTTTTGTGTATGTTTTGATTTTTTATTTTTTTGGTCTGCATAGATTAATCATGATTATATCATATAAATAATTTTAAATATGATATAAATATAATTTATATTCAGTATATATTTATTTATAGTAATCCATAAAAGTTGGATATAGAAAATTAAATACACCGTTCATGGAGACAATTGGCTGTACGTACGCATGAATGTTGTTTCCATTTTATCCATGGATTGAAATAAAATAGGTAAATAGTATATTTACATTATAAAATATTTTTTATGCCATATATATCTCATATTTTCATTAAAAACATAAGTATTACCTTCTATGTAAAGTGTGAATGAATCACATCGCTCCATGAGATGCTAGTACGCCGTACACAAGAGCAACATTATCATATTCCCACAGAATGGAAAGTAAGAAGGTATACATGATATAATAATTAAGTAATTATAATAATATCATTATTATATTATATAAACTTTTAATCCATATTTATATCAAGTAATGAGAGGTGGTGATGGAAAATGAATAACATTGGTTCACGAGGCGGTAATCCATTGTACACAAGAATGAAGATTTCGTATCCCATTTGATGGAAGTGTAGATGGTAATAGGTCATTAAAGAAACATAATAACATCTAAATATCTGTATGAAACTGATGTGACTATATCATCATGGTTTAATAGTAATTTAAGGAGGTGGATGAAGAAATAAATTAAAATGCTCGTTGATGAACTCTATATCTTCTTCGAGTAACCTACTTAGGATTTTACCCAAATCCTTCCTAGGTTAGATTTGTGACCAAAATAGGGTTTATGGAAAGAGATGAGGAAATTAGGGAAGGTATTTGGTATTTATTTAACAAACCAAATGGTTATGGAAGTGTGAAGATGAGAGGATAAGGGGTGACCTTTTATAAGTGAGGTGAGTGGCACACTAGTTAATTTTGGAAAGGAAAAGGTGTACCCATGTTATTCACAGGTGAAAAGAATCCAAAATGGATATTTATTGATAATTAGACATTATAGTTATAAATATGGCCATATAATGGGTTTTGGATAAGCTTTTTGTGTCATTTTTAACCCATATTGTTTTAGTTTAATCCATAATAAATCTATATTTACCATATCAATGGAAACTAAATTTTTATTGTTTTTACTAATCCTTACAATAAAAAATTAGATTGAAATTATTAGATAATATAAATTATTTTTATTCCAAATATTGAATATATTTTTCAAAATTCAATTCAAATAAGTGTAAAAATTAAATTAAAATTAAACCCACAAACGTGACGAGAAAGTTGTTTTCCAATGATTTTTTTAAAATGTTTAAAAGGTTTTTTTATCAAAATACAATATGAAAATGCTTAAATGAAACAAATTGGATTAATTGATATATAATTGTACTATTTTTACTTTTAAATCCATTTTAAATTAAAAATTGATGTTATAAATTCTTTAAATGATAAAATAGATTTTAATACAAACTAGTATTTTTACTATTCATCAAAAAATTAATCTTTTTCAAAAAATCCCAAAAAATCAACCCTCATATAATTTTGACATGATGATTTAAAAAAAATAAGTTCTTTTTATAAAATTAGTTTTATAAAAGTGTAAAAATTATTTTAATTATTTTTCACAAAAACAAATAAAAAACAATTTTTTGAGAAATTTTATTTTTGAAATATATAAAGACTTTACTAAAAATTAAGTATTTTTTATCATTTTTTTATCAATATAAAATGATTATAATTAATATCTAATATGTGGTTATTACTATTAATTATACCATGATTAATGAAAAAGAAATAACAGTCTTTTTTAAATAATAATATTAATATTTTGTTGTGGTCCTTTAAAACTTAGTGTTGTATGTAACGCAAGATATCAGATAAATTTAATTAATTAAAAATATTTCTTAAAAACTAGGGGTGTTACATTCTATCCCCATAAAATGAATTTTCCCTTGATTTTCAATCACTCTGATACATACAGATGATGATACTTCTGGCTCATTATATCCTCAATTTCCCACATAAATTCCTCAAACTGATGGTTTCACCACAAAACATTGACCTAGAGAGTGGTATTTGTTTTTTATAACATTATCTACACAATATTGAATCTCCACCAGTTTTTCATTATAATAAATATCCTTTTAAATTTGTATATCCTCCGAGTTTAATACATCTAAAGGGTCAGGTATGTACTTGCTCTAGAGAGATATATGGAACACATCATGAACTTGGGAGAGAGTTTATGGAAATACCAAAAGATAACCTACTATCCTGATATGAACTTGAATTTAAAAATGGATTGATATATATAGGTCATAGTTTTTATTTATTCCCAAATCTCATTACAATCTTCCATGGAGAAATTAATAGAAACACCTTATCACTAACGTACAATTCCAAATCACACTCATGATTATGATCATAACTTTTCTATCAACTTTGTGGAAAACTTAAGTGTTTTTGAATGGATATAACCATCTAAAACATTTCTTAATATATTTTAGGTCCCAATATATTTCTTTCTCCAAATTCATTCCAATATTTTATAGCTCAACACTTATTTCTGTATAGGTCTTCATAAGGAACCATATAAATACTTGAGTAAAAGCAACTATTTTATAAAAACTCAACTAGAGGATGGTGTTGACCCCAAACAACATTAAAATACCAATAATAAGATCTAAGGATATCCTATAGGGTTTTATGTAACATCCCAGGTAAATAAAGAATAATAAATTTTCATATTTATTAATATTTGAGAATTAAATATTAATTTTACTTTAAAGGGGTTTCTATGTTCGATAGCGTACTCGATACACAACGATGAGTTTCTTTGAAAACTTACGTTGCACACTAGTAATATAATAATATTATTTTAAATGGTAGTTAACACGTAGCCATTGTATTGTCAGGAATGGATAGAAATAACTAAAATATGATTATATATGTTTTTTTAAATATTTTTACATTTATCCAATAAAAGATAAAGGCTTAAAATATGGAAAGAATTCAATTTTAGGCATTTATACCCTAATTTTCACTAAAGGTTCACTAATCACCTTTTGATGGAGAACCGTTATTAAATATAGTTTTGATCACTCTTATACATTCTATTGGACAAAATACAAATCTTTTTTAGAATCGGGACATCACAATTTACTTTGTGTAAATTTTTGGAATTTTTCCGATAAAGTTCATTTTTTAATGAATAGTGAAAAATGTTGTATTTTAATTCAAAACCTCTTTTAAATCTAATTTATTTATATGATTAGATTATCTTTTGAATTGGTTTTAAAGTGAAACTAGAATATATTTTTACCATTTAATCCAATAGTGGTCGTTGGAATTAATTTCACTTTGAAATCGGACTTAAACTAGTGTCAATCTTTTGATACTTATTGTTTCATAAAAACACGATATTTGCTCTGACAGTGGGAATTAATTATTAAATTAATTAATGTAACTTATTTGTTTTGAATTTTTTAAAATATACATCATTTTTAATTCGGAATATCAAATATAGCTTAGGGTGAATTTTTGGTATTTTTCTGAAAAACTTCAATTTTTGATGAATAGTGAAACCACTAAGTGGTACTTAAAAAACTGATTTTTCGTTTAAATAAAATTTTACAACCTTCGTGTTTTGAATTTCAAAAATCCGACATACATGGTTGTAATTAGGAAGTAAAATGTGGTTCAATGGGATTAAAATAATGTTTTGGTGAATAGTAACTTTTATGTTTATTAATCGCGATTAGAGGTAATTAGTGTAATTTAAGGTAAGAATAATGTTTTAATAATATGAAATGACCTAGAAACATGTCCTACCCTTATTGGATGTGTCATGGCCGACCAAGAAAATCCATGGGTCGATTTTGGGGACCCCATGGAGCCACTTGGGTAAGATAATGACATTAATGACTTTTATTTAAAGTTAAAATTAAAATGTCACAAACATGAGATGTTTTACTAAAACAATTATTAAATGGGGTTATACAAGTCATATTTTTGACTATAAATATTAATTAGAAAGATAAAAATATTTCCTATATCATGATATTTTTTTTATAATTTTTATACATTAAATAAATTAAATTATTTATGATACCATGATGATGCAGCGATTACCTCATTATTTAACGATTTAAATAAAATGAAAAGATAATGTAAAATCTAAGACCTAAACTTGTAAAAAACCTATTGGATGGGTATATTTCTAACCCTTATCACCTTATCCTCGAATTATATCAATGTGGGACCTTTTAAATCCGAAATTCATTTTAAAATAAAGTAACATTTCTTTACTTTCCAAGAGTGCCCCTCCTCTCCTCTTATAAAAGGCCCCCACCTCTACCACCTTACCCACACTTCCAAAGCCTTTGGCTCGGACAAACCCTACCCATTTTGTCTCTCCACACCCCTCTCCTACTCCTTGAAGCCTCACATTGGTCAGAAGTCTTCCCAAGGAAGCCTTTGAGCTCAAATCAAAAAGAGTTACCCGATTTAAAGGTAGTGTTTTCTCTTGTGTTCTTTTGTTTTATTTTTATTCTCTAACCCCCTAAACTCTTTTTATTCATTTCTTTTGTAAAAACTCCAGTATCTTCAATATACTAGGATGTTTTTATAAGAATAATTTGAGCTAAACTTACACACACCTACATCTAATGGTTAAATAACATACTATTTCTGTGGATGGAAAATTTCTGCCTCACGAAACGATGATTGTTCAATATTCTTCCAACACCTTCAAAGGTGGTCATTAAGATGTAACTATATTTATATATGATATATAATATGTTTATGTATTCCTTAATCTTTTTTATTTTTCATTTATGGAACACCTTTATGGCTTCCATTATGGGTATACGCGATATCTTCATTTTAGGAAGTACAAACTACCGCCCCCTCAAAGTGATTTGATTCGTTAATGCCATATGTGGGACATATAAAGGATGGATTTAAAGTTATTTTATATGATTTATGTTACATATAAATGATGAATATAATTATGTAATTAAAATATACATACCTCTCATTTAGTTTTAATTCCATTAATATGACATAGAAATGAAAGTAGCGTTCATGCGTACGTACGACTTACCGTCTCCATGAACGGTGCATTTCATTTCTTACCTCTAAATGATTATGTAATATTATAAATACATGTATATGCTGGATATATATGATATATATGATATCCAAATCATGAATATCATTCTGGATATAATGAACCTTTGACCACACGAACAACATGTAATTGTAAGAAGTCCACTTTCGACTTAAGAACCAAATATCGACAAAACAAACATTATTAACTTAAATGATTACATAATGTTTAAAACATGGTAATAAGTGATATAAAAGTAATAATGAACTTGAAAAAGGTTCTTAAGCAAGTCGAAATTAACTCAAGTTTATTATTCAGGACGTTAAAGAACGATCGAGTCAAGTCGGACCCGAGGTAAGGGACTTCATCTCAATCTCCTTTCATTGAGGAATATTTCGTTTTATACACAACTTTCTTTTATACGGTGTATAAAACCCTTTGAATTTTAATTTTATACAAAAGTAATCTTTTTTTCTATGAAGCGTTTTACAAAACGACGAAAAGGAATGTTTCTTTTAACGTATGCGGTGACAACGACCTTTTCCACCGCTGTGAGTATTATTTGGTCTTTGGCTTCCTCAACAAGCCATAATGTTTTTAAAATGAAATAAATACCATATACTCTTTTATGTATTTTGGTATTGAAAATGGTTTTTATAATGGATTTGTTATGTCAATATATTTATATGATATATTGTGATCAAAGTGTGGAAATGTTTTCTTTCCATTATATTTGTTTTATGTCTTATGATTTTATAATGGTACTTGGACATTTGACGGGTGGTTACGTGATAAACCATATGACGGGTGGTGCCATGAATACCAGGACGGGTGGTTACGTTATAAACTCCAATGCATTGGGTATGGAAGTCGGCCGTATGGCTATTCCATTAAGTGATATGTGTGGAAGTCGGCCGTATGGTTATTCCATTTAAGTATGTTTATGTCACAAGTTACCTTTATATGTTATGTGATCTTTATATGGGTTTTATGGTAATATTTTGGTGACAAAAGGGTAAGTAATGATCTTTAATTCAGTGAAGAGTTTTTATTACTTCATAAAGGTGAAAAGTATTACTTTTATAAAGTATACATGGTTTACTTGTTGTTTTGATAAACTAACAGTTTTCATTCTTTGTGTATCCCTTACTGAGCTTTTTATGCTCACCCCAAGTTTTTTTGAAATATTTTTTCACAGGACTTAATGTGGAATAGGGTCAAGGATGGGATCAAGGGAAAGTCATGCTATATAAAACATGGAACTAGACATGTTTCTTTTTAAGAGTTTTTTTATTTTATGGAAACTTAGTAGAAGTTTCTACTTTGTAATCTTTTGAGATGTAATAGTTATGTTCTAATTCTCTAAAACTCTAAACCTGAAAAGATCCTCAATGTGAATTATTCATTTAATTCAATATTAAGTAAGGTTTAAGGCCGGGGCCTTATAGTTGGTATCAAAGGTCGGTTTAGACAACTTTAGGAGTTAGAAAATTGTTAAATTATAAGTTAATTTATGGTATGACTGAAATGATATAGCATTTAAAGATTACCATGTTGCTTCGCCTAAGATATTTCTATGTTTAGAATGGTTTTCCCCAGAGGAAACAAAGCATCTATGTTGGGGAGACATCAGGAGGAAGGAAACCTTCCAAATCAGCAACCTGAGATGGTCGGGATCGGAACTGAACAGTTTGTTGCAGTGATGGCACAGTTGACTCAGGCTATAAATGGTGGTAGTATCCATGCACGAGATCAGCTAGATCAACCGCAGAGGAACATGTCAGTGGTGGAACATTTCATGAGGCAACACCCCCCATCATTCAGAGGATCATCTGACCCTGTGCAAGCTGAAGGGTGGATTAAAGCACTGAAGAAGATTTTTTATGTCATGGGGTGTTCATAAAATCAAAAGGTTAGTCTTGCTGTTTACCGTTTTGAAGGTGAAGCTGATCAGTGGTGGTCGATGGTGAAAAATATCAGGGATAATGATGATATTGATGATCTTCACTGGGACGAATTCAAAGGTATGTTTCTTGAGAAATATTTTCCTAAGGTGGTTCGTCTTAGGATGGAAAAATAGTTCCTAGAATTGAGGCAGGAGGATGACTCAGTGGCTGCTTATGAATAAAAGTTCACTCAATTGGCAAGGTATGCTCCAAACTTCATATGAGATCTTAATAGTAAAATAAATTATTTTTACTTAGGGTTAAAGCCAAATTATTGAATGTCTTTAGCTTCTCGTGAGTTCAAAAGTTATGAAAAACATGTTCGATGTGCGGAGAAGGTGGAAATGGAATTTGTCGACGATCAGGTGTTCTTTGACAAACGACAAAATAAGAGGTCCAATTGGCAGGCAAAGGGGAAGAATTCATCAAAGAAGCAAGGAGGTAAGAAAACGAAATATCCATCCTGTGATAAGTGTGGTAAAATGCATCCTGGAGAATGTTTATCCAAGTCTGGAAAGTGCTTTTGGTGTGGTAAGTCAGGTGATATTGCTTGTAACTGTAAGGAAGATGATCAAGAAGGCAATGAAAAGTCAGCGGTAAGATGTTTTAAGTGTAATGAAATGGGTCATTATGCAAATGAGTGTCTAATGAAGAACTCAACTGAGGGAAAGCATCCAGACTACAAGCAGAAAGGGGTGGTGAAATCCTTTGCAACTACTTCAGCAGATGCTGGGCCATCGAATGAAGTAGTATCAGGTACACTATTTGTTTGTTCAGATTATGACAATGTGTTGTTTGATTCAGGGTCTACACATTCTTTCATTTCTGAGAAGTTTTCTAGTAAATTGAAAATTCCATCTCAAGATATGAATCCTGAACTTATGGTAAAAACACATGGAGGGAATGTTGAGACAAAAAGGAATTATAAGAACCTTCCTATCCTTGTGTGTAGAAAGAATCTACCAGAAAACCTTATTGTTTTGCCTCTATTAGAGTTTGATGTTATTTTGGGAATGGATTAGATTTCGGTTTATCATGCTAAGATTGAATTCAGAGCTAAAATGGTTTCTTTTCAGAAAGATTTTCAGTTTGTGTACAAGAATGAACCCTTGATTTTGATAACATATCAGGAAGTTTAGAAACTAATAAAAGATGGAAATGAATGTTACCTTGCACATATTGTTGAAAATAAAGGAACTATTCAGATTAATGATGTGCCAGTGGTAAATGAGTATCTTGATGTTTTTCCTGATGAGTTTCCCGGTATTATTCATGATCGGGAAGTTTAATTTACTGTTGACTTAGTTCTTGATTCTAAGCCAATTTCAAAACCCCCTTATCGAATGGCTCAAATTTAACTTTTAGAGTTAAAGAAGCAATTACAGGAGTTATTAGATAAAGGTTTCATTCGACTTAGCACATCACCATGGGGTGATCTTGTCTTGTTTGTTAAAAAGAAAGATGGCTCAATGAGACTTTGCATTGATTATAGAGCCTTGAATAATATCACTGTTAAGAACAAGTATCCTTTGAATCATATCGATGATTTGTTTGATCAGCTCCAGGGAGCTCAGTATTTTTTGAAGATTGACTTGAGGTCGGGGTACCATCAGTTGAAAGTAAAATAAGCAGACGTTTCGAAGAATGCATTCCATACTAGATATGGCCACTATGAATTTGTAGTTATGCCTTTTGGGTTAAACAATGCACCTGTTGTATTCATGGACCTTATGAATAGAATTTTCCATGATTTCTTGGATAAGTTTGTGGTTTTTTTCATTGATGATATTTTGGTGTTTTCTAAAACTAAAGAGGAGCATGAAAGTCATTTAAGGGTTATCTTGCAAACCTTAAAAGAAAATAAACTATATGGAAAATTCAGCAAGTGTGAGTTTTGGTCACAACAAATTTCTTTCCTGGGTCACATTGTTTCAAAAAATGGCATAACTGTTGATCCTGCTAAAACAAAAGTTGTTGAAGAATGGCCAAGACCCACAAATGTAACCGAGATCCTTAGTTTTCTTGGTTTGACAGGTTACTACCGAATGTTTGTTGAAAAATTTTCACGATTATCTAGTCCAATGACTAAGCTAACTCGGAAGGGTGTTAAGTTTATCTGGACAAAAGAATGTGATGATTGTTTTTAGGAGTTGAAAAGAAGATTAGTGAATGCTATAGTTTTGGCACTTCCTTCCAGGAATGGTGAGTTTGTTATCTACAGTGATGCTTCGTTGAAGGGAGTTGGTTGTGTCCTTATGCAGAATGATCAGGTAATTGCATATGCTTCACGTCAGTTGAAAACTCATGAGGTAAATTACCCTACACATGACTTGGAATTAGCTACTGTTGTTTTTGCTCTAAAAATTTGGAGGCGTCATTTGTATGGAGTAAAGTGTGAAATATATACTGATCACAAAAGTTTAAAGTAAATATTTACTCAGAAAGAATTGAACATGAGACAGAGGAGATGGATGGAATTAATCAATCATTATGATTGTATAATTCATTACCATCCAGGAAAAGAAAATAAAGTGGCTGATGCTTTGAGTCGAAAAAGTAATGATTCATTAACCATGCTACGTTTGGAACAAGATCCTTTGGTTTTTGATTTGATGAAAGTTGGCATAGAAGTTGTTGGTGCAGGAAGTTCTTCTGTTTTGTTTTAGGTGTCAGTGAGATCATCCCTATCAGACAGAATTAAGCAAGTGCAGAAGAAAGACAGTGGGTTGCAGAAAAAGGTAGAACTGGTTTAGAAGGGTAAGTTGACTGAATTTAACATTGATAATGATTGTGTTTTGAGGTTTGGGAAGATATTATGTGTGCCCGGTGATTCACAGTTTAAGAATGAGTTGTCATGTGAGGCTCATAGTTCCCCGTTTTCAGTTAATCCTGGCAGTAATAAAATGTATAGAGATCTGCGGGAGTATTACTGGTGGGATGGAATGAAAATAGATATTGCTGATTTTACTGTAAAGTGTTTGACTTGTCAGTAGGTTAAAGCAGAGCGGCAGTTATCGAAAGGGATGCTTCAGCCTTTACCAGTTCCAGAGTGGAAATGGGAAAATATAACCATGGACTTTGTTGTGGGATTACCGAAGACATCTCGAGGTAATAATGCAATCTAGGTTATTGGTGATCGCTTGACTAAATCTACTAATTTCCTTCCTATTCGAGATACTTTCTCTCTAGATCAACTTTATCGATTGCATCTTAAAGATATAGTCAGGTTGCATGGAGTTCCCCTCTCCATTGTATCTTATTGTGATCCCAGGTTTACTTCTAACTTTTGGAAAGGCCTTCAGAAGTTGTTGGGTACTGAATTAAATTTTAGTACATCTTTTCATCCGCAATCAGATGGGTAGTCAGAAAGAACAATACAGACTTTGGAGGATATGCTACGAGATTGTTCGATAGATTATCAGGGAAGTTGGGACCAACATCTTTCTTTCGTTGAGTTTTCTTATAATACAATTTTTCATTCCAGTATACAGATGGCACCATTTGAGGCATTATATGGGAAGCGGTGTCGAACTCCAGCTTTTTGGGATGAAGTGGGTGAAAGGAAGCTGATGGGACCAGAATTGGTAGAAGAGATGGTAGAAAAATTTCAGTTGATTCAAAGACACATGAGAACAGCTCAGAGCAGGAAGAAGAGTTATGCAGACAACAGGAGGAAAGATCTCTCTTTTGAGGTAGGTGATCATGTTTTTCTCAAAGTCTCACCGTGGAAAATTGTGATGCGATTTGGTAAGAAAGGAAAGCTGAGTCCAAGGTTCATTGGACCATATGAAATTCTAGAGAGAGTTGGATCAGTTGCTTACCGAGCGGATTTACCTCCGAGTTATCTCAGGTACACAATGTTTTTCATGTTTCGATGTTGAGAAAGTATATGCCAGATCCATCTCATGTTTTGAGCCTAGAGGTAGTTCAGTTGGAACAGAATCTCTCTTATGAAGAACAACCAGTCCAGATTCTTGACCGAAGAGAGCAAGTGTTGCGAAATAAGGTAATTCACCAGGTAAAGGTTTTGTGGAAAAACCATATGGTTGAAGAGGCAACGTGGGAATCTGAAAATGCTATAAGGGATAAATACCCCCACTTATTTTGATAAGTGAATAAAATTACGAGGACGCAATTCCCAAAAGGGGGGAAGGATGTAACATCCCAGGTAAATAAAGAATAATAAAATTTCATATTTATTAATATTTGAGAATTAAATATTAATTTTACTTTAAAGGGGTTTCTATGTTCGATAGCGTACTCGATACGCAACGATGAGTTTCTTTGAAAACTTACGTTGCACACTAGTAATATAATAATATTATTTTAAATGGTAGTTAACACGTAGCTGTTGTATTGGCGGGAATGGATATAAATAACTAAAATAGGATTATATATGTTTTTTAAATGTTTTTACATTTATCCAATAAAAGATAAAGGCTTAAAATACGGAAAGAATTCAATTTTAGGCATTTATACCCTAATTTTCACTAAAGGTTCACTTATCGCCTTTTGATGGAGAACCGTCATTAAATATAGATTTGACCACTCTTATACATTCTATTGGACAAAATATAACTCTTTTTTAGAATCGGGACATCAAAATTTACTTTGTGTAAATTTTTGGAATTTTTCCGATAAAGTTCATTTTTTAATGAATAGTGAAAAATGTTGTATTTTAATTCAAAACCTATTTTTAATATAATTTATTTATATGATTAGATTATCGTTTGAATTGGTTTTAAATTGAAATTAGAATATATTTTTACCATTTAATCCAATAGTGGTTTTTGGAATTAATTTCACTTTGAAATCGGACTTAAACTAGTGTCAATCTTTTGATACTTATTGTTTCCTAAAAACCCGCTATTTGCTCTGATAGCGGGAATTAATTATTGAATTAATTAATGTAACTTATATGTTTTGAATTTTTAAAATAGAAATCATTTTTTAATTCGGAATATCAAATATATCTTAGGGTGAATTTTTGGTATTTTTCTGAAAAACTTCAATTTTTGATGAATAGTGAAACCACTAAGTGGTACTTAAAAAACTGATTTTTCGTTTAAATGAAATTTTACCACTTTCATGTTTTGAATTTCAAAAATCCGACATACATGGTTTTCATTAGGAAGTAAAATGTTGTTCAATGGGATTAAAATAATTTTTTTGTGAATAGTAACTTTTATGTTTATTAATCGCGATTAGAGGTAATTAGTGTAATTTAAGGTAAGAATAATGTTTTAATAATATGAAATGACCTAGACACATGTACTACCCTTATTGGATGTGTCATGACTGACCAAAAAAACCCATGGGTAGATTTTGGGGACCCCATGGATCCACTTGGGTAAGATAATGACATTAATGACTTTTATTTAAAGTTAAAATTAAAATGTCACAAACATGATATTTTTTACTAAAACAATTATTAAATGGGGTTATACAAGTCATATTTTTGATTATAAATATCAATTAGAAAGATAAAAAGATTTCCTACATCATGATATTTTTTTTATAATTTTTAGACATTAAATAAATTAAATTATTTATGACACCATGATGATGCAGCGATTACCTCATTATTTAACGATTTAAATAAAATGAAAAGATAATGTAAAATCTAAGACCTACACTTGTCAAAAACCTATTGGATGGGTATATTTAGAACCCTTATCACCTTATCCTATAATTATATCAATGTGGGACCTTTTAAATCCGAAACTAATTTTAAAATAAAGTAACATTTCTTTACTTTCCAAGAGTGCCCCTCCTCTCCTCTTATAAAAGGCCCCCACTTCTACCACCTTACCCACACTTCCAAATCCTTTGGCTCGGCCAAACCCTACCCATTTTGTCTCTCCACATCCCTATCCTACTCCTTTAATTCTCACATTGGGCAGAAGTCTTCCCAAGGAAGCCTTTGAGCTCAAATCAAAAAGAGTTACCCGATTTAAAGGTAGTGTTTTCTCTTGTGTTCTTTTGTTTTATTTTGCTTCTCCAACCCCCTAAAATCGTTTTATTCATTTCTTTTGTAACAACTCCAGTATCTTAAATATACTAGGATGTTGTTATAAGAATAATTAGAGCTACACTTACACACACATACATCTAATGGTTAAAGAACATATTGTTTCTATGGATGGTGAATTTCTGCCTCACAAAACAATGATTGTTCAATATTCTTCCAACACCTTTAAAGGTGGTCATTAAGATGTAACTATATTTATATATGATATATAATATGTTTATGTATTCCTTAATCTTTTTTATTTTTCATTTATGGAACACCTTTATGGCTTCCATTATGGGTATACGCGATATCTTCATTTTAGGAAGTGCGGACTACCGCCCCCTCAAAGTGATTTGATTCGTTAATGCCATATGTGGGACGTATAAAGGATGGATTTAAAGTTATTATATATGATGTATGTTACATATAAATGATGAATATAATTCTGGAATTAAAATATACATACCTCTCATTTAGTTTTAATTCCATTAATATGACATAGAAATGAAAGTAGCGTTCATGCGTACGTACGACTTACTGTCTCCATGAACGGTGCATTTCATTTCTTACCTCTAAATGATTATGTAATATTATAAATAAATGTATATTATGGATATATATGATATATATGATATCTAAATCATGAATATCATTCTGGATATAATGAACCTTTGACCACATGAACAACATGTAATTTTAAGAAGTCCACTTTTGACTTAAGAACCAAATATAGACAAAACAAACACTATTAACTTAAATGATTACATAATGTTTAGAACATGGTAATAAGTGATATAAAAGTAATAATGAACTTTAAAAAGGTTCTTAAGCAAGTCTAAATTAACTCAAGTTTATTATTCAGGACGTTAAATAACGATCGAGTCAAGTCGGACCCGAGGTAAGGGACTTCGTCTCAATCTCCTTTCATTGAGGCATATTTCGTTTTATACAAAACTTTCTTTTATAAGGTGTATAAACCCATTTGACTTTTAATTTTATACAAAAGTAATCTTTTTCTACGAAGCGTTTTACAAAACGACGAAAAGGAATGTTTTTTTAACGTACGCGGTGACAACGACCTTTTCCTCCGCCACGAGTATTATTTGGTCTTTGGCTTCCTCAACAAGCCGTAATGTTTTTAAAATGAAATAAATACCATATACTCTTTTATGTATTTTGGTATTGAAAATGGTTTTTATAATGGATTTGTTATGTCAATATATTTATGTGATATATTGTGATCAAAGTGTGGAAATGTTTTCTTTCCATTATATTTGTTTTATGTATTATGATTTTATAATGGTACTTGGACATTTGACAGGTGGTTACATGATAAACCATATTATGGGTGGTGCCGTGAATACCAGGATGGGTGGTTACATTATAACCTCCAATGCATTGGATATGGAAGTCGGCCGTATGGCTATTCCATTAAGTGATATGTGTGGAAGTCAACCGTATGGTTATTCCATTTAAGTATGTTTATGTCCCAAGTTACCTTTATATATTATGTGATCTTTATATGGGTTTTATGGTAATATTTTGGTTACAAAAGGGTAAGTAATGATCTTTCATTCAGTGAAGAGTTTTTATTACTTCATAAAGGTGAAAAGTATTACTTTGATAAGGTATACATGGTTTACTTGTTGTTTTGATAAAATAACAGTTTTCATTCTCTGTGTATCCCTTACTAAGCTTTTTATGCTCACCCCAAGTTTTTTTTGAAATGTTTTTCACAGGACTTAATGTGGAATAGGGTCAAGGATGGGATCAAGGGAAAGTCATGCTATATAAAACATGGAACTAGAGATGTTTCTTTTTAAGAGTTTTTTATTCTATGGAAACTTAGTAGAAGTGTCTACTTTGTAATCTTTTGAGATGTAATAGTTATGTTCTAATTCTCTAAAACTCTAAACCTGAAAAGAGCCTCAATGTGAATTATTCATTTAATTCAATATTAAGTAAGGTTTAAGGTCGGGGCCTTATATTTTAATTGTTCTCTTGAACCGAACATTTATTTGAGGATGATACACAATGATGAAACTCAACTCCATATCTAGAGTTTGCTGAAGGTTTCTCTATAAATTTGAGGTCAACATGAAATCTTGATCAAATATAATTAAATGTCGTACCCCATGAAACTGTGACACTTGATTTATTTATATCTTGTAAATTTTATCTAGAGATAAATATTCTTTGATAGCAATAAAGTGTGCTTAATTTTTACGTTAAGAAAATATAAACCATATAACATTATTTTATTTAGGCATTTTGGGAAGTCCAATAAAAAAATACATTGTGGTTTATTCATAATTCAATTTTGTTATGGGTAATGGATGTAAAATCACCTTATAATTTTATCTATAATCCTTAACTTTATGAAATACCAAGCATTGAGATTCAAAATCTTCGATATCCCTATTCATGCCATCCCTCCAAAAATAATCTTTCAAATCTATATACATCTTCACACTTCTAGGATGAATAGAGAATAAAAAACTATAAGACTACTTTAATAACTAATTCAAATATGAGATGGATATAACCTAAAAAAAGTTCCCAGACCTTATCATTCCATCATGATCAATGTTTAACTTAGGTACATTTCTAATATTCTTTTGTTGCTCCACATATTCCTTATGTGCCTCTTTAATCTTCACTTAGATAGAATTTTGAACATTCAATTAATCAAGATAAGATTTCTCCACTTACATCAGAATTTCCAAATCCATTATTTTAAAAAATAGAAATATTTTATCTTTTGTGATCCTCTTCATGTGTAGGATAACATGTTCCTTTCGACTCAAAGCATTGAATGTCATATTTTCTTTCCCAAGGTGGTAATGTATTGAGAGGTCATAATCTTCAATCAGTTCTAACCGTATTATCTAGTGCATATTCAACTACTTCTGTGTGAATATATACTTTAAACTTTTGTGATCAGTATATATATAATACTCTTATTTATAAATATAATACCTCTATATCTTTAATTTAAAAATTAACTAAACTAACTCTAATTCATGAGTTGGGTAATGTTTTTTATAAAACATTAATTTTTGGGAGGCATAAGATATAACCATATTATTTTACATAATAACACATACCAATCCCTTATTGTATGCATCACTATAGATTAATAACCCATATCTAGTACAGAGTAATATAAGCATAGGTGCGATGACTAATTATATCATTAGTTCCTTATAATTTTCTTCACATTCATATGTCTATAGGAACTTTTATCTCTTCTCAGTTAACATGGTGAGTGGATTAGATAGTCATGAGAAATTCTCCATAAAATATTGATAATATCCACATAAACCAAGGAAACTATGGATCTCAGTCAATGTGGATGGTTTTGGGAAATATTTAATAACCTTCATCTTTGATGGATCCACTAATATACCCTCTCTTGAGATTATATAATTCAAAAATGAAACATTTTGTAGCCAAAATTAAAATTTTGTAAAATTTCCACATAGTGTTTCCTTACTTATGGTATTTTTTATAATTATATAGTTATCTTCATGGTCTTATATGTTATTTGAATAGATAATAATATCATGTATAAATAATACTAGAAATTGATAAAGGTAATATCTAAATAATATATTCATTAAATACATGAGGATTGTGGGAGAATTATTAGTAAGATAAAATGGAATAAAAATATATTCATAGTTTTTATACCTTGTACGAAATGTTGTCTTAGGTAAATCCTCTTTCTTGACCCTCAATTGATGATATCCAGATTGAAGGTTCATCTTGGAAAAGTATTAATCTCCATGCAGTTGATCAAGTATATATTACATCTTTTTAGATGAATATATAATACATTACACAAACACATGACTAAGGAACATACTAGTTCAGTGTCATTGAATACTAGGCACACAATCATCTAATTTAGTAAATGATCTTCTATTTCCCCCTTGACTGCTTAATGAATGATTTATTTATATCCACCAAAGTCCCTTTTTGATAACTCCCTTTAGATTCTTGATTTTAATCCATTGAATAATCAACCAACCTTAATTTCAATATGGATTGTAATACCAGAAGCATACCTCACAAGTCTTGTTAAAATTTCCTCATAGTCACCAATTGATTCATTATCCTTTTACTTTAGTCTATGGAATTCCTCAATCATTTATTACTAGGGATAAATTTGAAGTAATTATTGAAAAATAAGTTGTTAATATCATCCCACTACATGGAGTCAATTTCATTATGTTACGCTGTATTCTAGATGAGAGTACACCATTGATCTACTTCACCTTCTAAATGATAGACAAAAAAATGAGTTTTTCATGTTGCAAACATAGAAGAATAGAAAATATGTTTTCAGTAGAACTAATCCATTATTCAAAACATATATATCATTATATCCACTAATGGAAGGTGGATGGAACATCATGAAGGACTCAACAAAACATTTTCCCTCATTTGATTATTTGTAAGTTCACTATAATTCATGGCTTGAGAAAGTTGTGTGATTAGAGTAATTAGATTTTTCATTATATCTCCCATAATGTTTGGATGCTCAGGAGGAACATAATTGTGTTTTATATAATAATTAGAATTAGCATGACCCCTTTAGGTTCCAAATATTGATTAAAACAAAAATAATAGTGAAAGAAAAAATAATCATACTGGGGAACCACATAATAATGAAAAATCAGTTATAGGATGTCTAAATCATGGCACCTTCTTTTCAATCTATGACCCCATAGGCTTAGCCAAGGTCATTCATGGTCACTATTCAAATCCTCCTAATAGTTTTTAAAAAGATTGTGAATTTTCAAAGCATATCCCCTAGGAGTGTCAAAAAAAGTTTAAAACAAGGCCCACTTTCATGCTCCAAGTGATGACCAAATCCAACTCAATACACCTTTTTTGGAGTAATTACTCATAGGTACCTTAGTGCTAGAGCCACATCCAATTGTTTTATCTAGACAGTGATGTAATTTCTTTTAATCCAATTTCTTTATCTTTCACCATAATTCCTATACATTTTCCTTTACATTAACTCATCCTTAGAATTATCCTTAAACACATCCCTAGAGATCTAGCTAATGTTTTCTTAGCCTAATTTGTAAAGGTTAACTAAACCTATACTCTAATACCTACAAGTGAAGACCAAAAACATATCATATATAGATATTATATATTTTTAGATTAATATTCATGAAATTACACAAACACACGCCTGAGGATCGTAATGGTATAGTTCCATTAGAAACATGTACACATAAAAAATGGACCATAAGTGATCTATATCATCTCCCACCATGTTATTCATAAATAGTCACCTTACTAGATATATCATACATAATACATTTATCATAACTTGGGGAAATGAAAAATAATACAGGGTGAGATCAGATTGCTAATAAGGGTAAAAAGGGAGATACTAACATATAAGAAGTATAAGGTCATGAGAATATGATAAAAACATTTTAAAACTATACAATACATATCATAGATCTTAAAATTTATTCATGGAATAAATTTTGGTAGTTCATAATAAATTAATCTTAATGAAATCAAAGACCATAAACCATGAGTTCATAACATTGGATTAGATTTGTGGCATACACATAAGTATAGAAAATCATTTCCATAGTAGTTAAAGGATCATTTCCAAGACTAGCATAGTATATTGAGTTCAATCAAAAAACAATCATATTATTAAAGGTTCAGTCCAAATAATATCATAATGGACATAGTACCTTACTTAACTTTGTTTACCCCCACTACATTATAGTTTATCTAATGAGATATCAATATTTACCCAATAAATTGGAGGGAGATATAGGTCCCACTAGTAACATAATGAACATTACACATATTTGTTCCATAATATCATAAAAAATCCATCATTAAAGAAACCATGAAATGATATGGGTTTCATAACATCACCTATTGAAAATAAATAAGGTTAATAATCATTTCATGGAAGTATAAACCATTGAGAAAATAAGAAGGTTTCATAAGGATTTTATCATGGTATAACCTATTGAAGAGAAATAGGTTTCACAGACGTATTTTAATTATAAAATTAAGCCACTCAGAGAAAGAATAAGAGTGGTATCCTTGTATAATATCATTATCAAATCATAATTAACATGAAAGGATGACATCTTATATAGAAAATTATTTTGAAAGAAAAATCACTTGGAACGTTTCATGAGGAAAATATCCTTTCTTTGAAAATAAATTTCATTAATATTACTAATTCATAAAATATCATGGAAATTATTTTTTGGAAAATAAATTTGAGAAACATAAAATTTAACATTCAATTAAAATAATGGTCATGATGTAGGTAAATTTTCATTCATGTTGTAAACATTAATACAAACATGTCTTTCATATTTTTAGTAAAATTAAAATAGACCTTATTTAGAAAGGGATACAAAGATTTATTTCAGATTTTTTTTTTAAATTTAAACATGGGTAAGAATTTATTTGATAAATCATTTGGGGAATGATATATTTTTTATTTTTTTAGAAAACATAGTTTTTGAATAAAAATATTTTTCAACCAAAGAGGGTAATAAAGAATATTTTTATTTAAAAGATTATTTTGATCCCTTGTGTACATAAAGAGAGGAAAATTAAGGGAGAACATGTATACCCATGACATAAATAAGGGAGAATAAAATTCAAGAGTTTCCTAAGAGATGGATTATAATATTTAATCATAAAAATCATAAACATAAACAATCTAAATAAATGAGAAGATTGTTCTATAAAACTATTACCACTTTGGTAACATTGAATCATAATACCCATTAAGGAATAATGTTAAATTAAACATAGAATATCATGAGAATAAACAAATTCAAGATATTAAATTTCACAAGGGTTGTATATACACCTCATAAAATAAGGTAGGTTCATAACATAACATATGCCTCAAAGAATAAAAATTGAGATCACATTTCCTTACCTTAAGTATTGGATTCCATTGTACATGTTAAAACCTTTTGAATCACATCAGTTTGTAAGGCAGTAGTCCACTGTACAAATGAGTGATGTTATCATATTCCAAAATAATGAAATGTAAAAACGTGTATGTGATTTAATAATTATAAAAGTAAAATAGTATCATAAATATCATATATAAAATTTTAATCCATCATTATGTCCATCCATGAGAGGTGGTGTTGGAAAATGAATAATATCCATTTATATGGTGGTAGTCTGCCATACACAAGAATGATGATTTCATATACCATTTGAAGGAAGTGGATATGGTTTCAGGCAATGGCCATAACATAAAAACATCTAAATATATGGAATATACAGAGCTTAATATATCAGTATGTTTTAATAACAATTGAAGTAGGTGGATGAAGTAATAAAATAAAAATTATCATTGAAGAACTTTAACTCTTCTTTGGGTAACATCCTTAGGTTTTAGTCAAAAGTCTTTCTTGGTTGGATTTATAGCCAAAATACAGCTTCTAGGATTATAGGAGGGAATTGTGGAATAGATTTGGGTAGGACATGGCAAAAAAATGAGTTTGAAAGTGTGAAGAGATATGAGAATGGGTGGCCTTTTATAAGTTAGATGGGTGGCCCAGTTATATTTTTTATAAATAAATTGGTGCACCCACATTTTTCACACATCAAAGGGATAAAAAATAGAACATTATAGATAATTAGACATCATAAGGTATAAAAATGGACATAAAATTTGGTTTTTACATGTTTTGTGACATTTTTAACCCATATCTTTTTTGGTTTAACCCCTAGTAAACACATTTTTACCTTAACCAAAGTAAATAATTTTTTTCTATTTTTAGTATTAATTATGGTAAAAAAAATTAAGTTGAACATATTAGATGATATAAATTATTATTATTCCAAATATTTAATCAATTTTTCCAAATTAAACTCACAATATTGGATTTTTTTAAATTAAACCTGCATATGCGATGAGAAAGAGTTTTTCCAAAGAGAAAATGTTCAAAAGTTTAAAACATTTTTATGTGAAAATACAATATTAAAATGATTTTAATGACCTTAATTTGATTAATTGATATATGATTTTACTAATTTTATATTTAAACCCATTTTAAAAAATTATCCCAATAAATTATTTAAAATAAAAGTAAATTTTCAATAAAAACAAGTATTTTACACTATTCATTGAAAAGTTAATATTTTTAGAAAAAGTACAAAAAATTCACCGTAATATTTTACATGATGATTTTAAAAATTAAGTTTATGTTATCAAATATATTTTCTATATGTGTCAAAATTTAATTTTATTATTATTCACAAAAATAAATAATTTTTTTGAGATCTTTGTATTTTCAAAACATATAAAGACTTTACTGAAAATTATGTATTTTTTTATTAATATTTTTTCTCTATATAAACCCATTATGGTAAAATATTTTAAAATTTTCTATTACTATTAATTACACAAATTTTAATAGATAAGTAGTAATGACCCTATTTAATTAATTATATTAATAGTTTTCACAGTTCCCTAAAACTTGTTGTTGTGTATAACAAAATATATTTAAAAAAATTAGTTTATTATTTTTTTCAGAATAACATGAGGTGTTACGTCATGAGATATTAAAATATATCTCTTTTATTTAACACCCTAAATTATCTATAATTAAATCATAGGCTAAAAAATAAAAAGGAATATGGTTTAACTTCTTTGTTCCTTTGTGAGAGTAACAAAGTTGATAGTTTCTTCTCAACCAAGATCCTTATTTCTTTCTTTCTCTAACATTTATTGAAATATTTATGCTTGGGTTTAAAAATTCATTGATTTTTGAATCCATGGGAGGAATTATTATCTTTCTCTTCTCAAATGTACTCTTGTGTGGGATATCCTTCTTAATATGGTCTATCAAAGTACATGGTTCAATTAATTCTAGCGTTATCTTCTCTAGCATTTATCCTTGTCTTTGTAGGATAATTATATAATCATTTGAGTTTTGTGTATCCCTATTTAACCTTCCATAAAACATCTCAAAAGTTACATGGTTATCAATTTTTGTACAAACTTCTTCATGATAATCTTCTTATCTTCCATTATCAATTCATTTTATTATGATTTATTTCTGTTTCTTTTTGATAGAAATTACCTTGACCAATGTAGTCAAGACTTAAAATTATTTGAGACATCTTTTCTACATCACCCAATAGAGTTTTAATTGGAATTATTTTCATGCAGTCTCCAACATAGTGATATTTTTAGTCACAATGTCCATGTAACACCCCAATATTTTTTGAAAGCATTGTTTTTCAAATATATTTAATATTTTCTATATTTTTCATTACACACAACACCGATTTTAGCTTGTGTTACATGAAACACAGTGTTTTGATTTCTTTAAAAGTAATAATGAGTTTAGAATTTTTTTACACAAAATAATAAGCTTGGATTATGTTACACAAAATACCAATTTTAGATTATATTACTCCTAACATAAAGTTGAAATAACACATGACATACTATTAAAATATTATTATTTAACTTGATTGTTATCACATAACCATTGGAGTGGAGGTTATGAATAGGATATAGTTAATTATGATAATATATATTTTAAACATTTATATCTAATAAATTATTTGATGACTAATTAATTATAAAATAAAATAAAAAACCTTTTAAAAATAAAGGGAATAAATTTTTGAAAAACTATTTTTATGTGCATAAACAAGTTTTACCAAAATAAATTAAAAGAAAAAAATTTGGTGAATTATTTTAATTACATGTATATAGTATATATTCAATGAAATAAATAGAATTCATATAATATGTTTTCTATACAAGAGATAAGAAATAATCAAATTTTACACTGAAAAACTATATTGTCCAAAAAAAATAGTTTTATTGTGTTTTTTGCACAGTTGTTTTAAAAACAATTTTTTAAACTTTTATAAAATTTATTTTAAAAAAAATTGATTTTATAAATCATAATATCAAATTTAAATTAGGGGGAAATATTTTTAAATGTTTAGAAAATATTAATTTTTTGATAAATAGTGTAAAATACGAAATTTTAATTGAAAAATGCATTTTCATTTAAATTATTCATAATGATAAATAATATTTTAAATTGGTTATAATGTAAAATTAGTTAAATTATAAATCCAATAATAAAATTCATGTAATTTGAATAAATTTTATATTGAAATCTGATATATAAACTTTCTAAACTTTTGAACATTTTCTCTTTAAAAACATTCTTTCTCGTTTTGTAAACAAGATTAATTTAAAAATTAAAAATTAAAATTATATGAACATAATTTGTAAAAATGGATTCCATATTTATAATCATAATAATTTATATTATCTAATTTGTTTAACATATTTTTTGACTGAAATGAATAGTAAAAACAATAAAAATTAATTACCACCATTAAGGTAAAAATGGGTTCAGTAGGGGGATTTAAACTAAAATGTTTAGGGTTAAAAATTACCCAAAAATTATCCAACACCCATTTTTAGGAATATATATACCTTATATCATATATTTATGGTAATAATCTATTATTGGAAACTTTGGAAATAAAAAATTGGGTGGAATTCTTTCTTTCAAAACAATACATGTGTGCCACTCACCTCGTGTATAAAATGCCACCCATTCCCCTATCCTCTTCACTCCTTAAAACCATTTTGGTTCACCTAATTCATATTCAAATAAATTCCCAACATCCCTACTCTCTTATTTGGATATTTTTTTATACATAAGGATAACCTAAGAAGGATTTTGGTGCAAACCTAAGGAGGATACCCGAAGAAGAGGAAACATTAATCAACCAAAGTTTTATTATTATTTATTCCTAAAACTCCTTTAATTATTATTATAACATGATAAAATAATAAAATCAGTATAATTTTGGAACCGAAGATGTTTATTGCTAGAAATGGAGTATGGTTCATGTTTATTAACCATCCTCATTGGTTTGATCAAGGAGTTTGCAAGGAATGTGGTCTTGCATTTGAGGCTGAAAGCATTATTGAAGGTGGCACAGTTTTCTAGTGTTTTCAAAATTTTTGGGTCTCAAAATCCAGAGTTAGTTATTAGAAATGGAATAATTTCAGAATATTATTGAATGATATGTATAATGGTGAAGGAAACTAGCAAAGGAAGGGAACCATAAAGCACATGATACGAACCACGTATCATGTACTGGGAACAGTTTGCGGACGACGAAGGCTGTTATGCGGACCAGATAAAAATGGTTTGTGGAATGGAAAATGTTACACAAACCCCATATAAGTAAAACTTCATGGGGGCATAGGAGGTCTGTGGGAAGGCCAACGGTTTTCATAAGGGATATAGTTAGTGGGATGGCGTGTCAGTAGCAAAAATTAGGAAGAGTTTTGATAAGCCACGAAGGGTTTTGTTTACGAAAACAAGGTGGTGATTTGTGCCACTGCATAGGGAGAATGGAGGTATATGGACCACATATAGAATATGGTTCATGGGAGATGAATGGTATGTAGTAAATGATATTCCGTATCAAATATTTGGTAAATATCAGTTTACCAGATTATGAGGATATATTTTACTATATAAGAATCATTAATCCCTTTACTAGGTTGTGTATCTAAGATTAAAAATTTTAGAGGAATTCGAAAATATATGGAATTAGTCCATGGGAAGAAAACCCAAAAAATAATTTAATTAAAAATATAAATGGAATTTGGTGAAGTCTAGAACAGTTCACGGAAGACAGTACGTGGAGTAAGAAGGATAGTTTGTAGGAAGACTTGTCTGCGTAAGAGAGCCAACACACAAAGGAAGAACTTGGTCCATAGATCTCATGTGGTATGCAGAGAGTAATTAGAGATATTCTATAGCGTGAAGATGGTTCATAGAAAGAAATGGTATATGGAAGATGGGTTTTTGAGATGATCAGTACGCGAAGTAAGCTCTTGTAGTATGTGAAGGAAGCTTTACAGTACGCAGAGCAAGGCAGTGCACAGTGGAAGAAACATAGTACACGATAGATCATGAGTAGTTTATGAGGAATCACTCACAGTGCACAATGAAATATGATTTGTGGAGGAAGGAGGTCAATACATGAAGGAACAGTTCAAGAACTAACAATGAACACAAAAGTGGAATACATCTTTAGGTGAAAACATGAATTCAATAAGGAATCTATCTACAGATGAGGATGTATGTTTTAATGATAATATAGTTAAGATACCTTAAAGTTGATAAAATAATTTCAAATTCTTACCAAAAAATTGAGAATGGAAGAGTCAATAGAAGTGATCTGAGGGATGTAGTGTGATATCCTTAAAACCATGTTAAGGCAGTGCACCTAGCACAAAGTGACTCTGCTAAACTCTTGTACTCCACAACTAGTAAATATTAGTAGAATTTGGTATAACCTAAAAACTATCGATGTATTATCCTTAGAAATATCCCTTAGTGGTGAACCATGTAAAATTGATGTGTCTTCACTTTTCATGTGATTTTTTGTTTTCTAATCTTCATCAGAAAGGATTAACTGGTTCCTATCAATATGGGAAAAAGATCCATCAATTTTAAAGAAAAAGTTGACACCCTTATTCACCCATCCCATTTAAGGGTGTTCCATGGTCCTTCATATCATTCATATACATAGATATTGTTATGTTAAGGTAATGACCTATAAATATATCCACTTCCATAAGATCGGTTAAAAAATCATTATTTATATGTATTAAAGATTACTGACTCATGAACTGATGTTGTTCTTTTTTTCCATTAACAACTCTCACGGTTCGGTATGATGATGGATCTAAAGTATATAAATGATATTTATTAAATTATTATACCTTTTTATTAATTATTTCATATATACATTTTTTTATGAATCTTGTCTTATGAAATACCAATAATCATGTCATGAATAAATATTATAATCTTCGATATGTAGGGTATGGTTTTCATATGTTATGGTCATGTTTCAACACCTTTTGTTCATATTATTCTTATGTTTCTTCTTTTTTTACCCTTACTGAGAATCTGAGCTAACCCTTTCTTATGTTTCCTTTCCTCAGGTTATGAAAGAAGTTTAATTAGGGTTTTTTTGAAGAGTACTAAAGTGGAAGAACTTTGTGGGAGACATTGAAGATATTTTTCTACATCAGGAGAATGAGTTCCTAGTATCCAAAGTCACTAAATTATTTTTTTCCTTAGGTTTTCATTTGTGTAATGTATTGAATTTTCATCTAAAAAAATATAATAAATATGTATGATATGGTTGGGTCACTATAGTTGGTATTAAGGGAAAGGTTTATTTAATTTTTGGAAACTTGGATGAGAAAAATTTAGAGAAATCTCTAGGTATATTTCTAAGGATATGTCTAGGGATGTCTCTAAGGATAAGTATAAGGATGAGAAAATGTTTAGGAAAATATCCTGGAATTTTTATAAAGGAGAGAGAAAGTGGATTCTATGAAATTAAATCCATGTATAGATACTATAAGTGGATATGGATCTAACACAGAGGTACCTAAGGGTAATAAATCTGAAAAGGTCAAATTGATAAGGTCTTAATCATCACCTAGTGGATGATAATGGGACTTATTGTACACCTGGTTTGACAATCCGAGAGGATATTATTTGGAAATTCAAAAATAATTTACAAACCATCATTATAGATTTAAATAGATAGTGACTACTAATGGCTTAGGATAAACCTAATGTTTAATATATTAAAAAGAAATGTGATAATATTTAGACATCCTATATGTGATTTTTTGGATCATTCGGTTTTCTATTCTGATTAGTGTTACTCACACTATGATTTTTGGTTTTAGTCAATGAATAGAACCTGAATGAATAATGTTAACATAGAATCTGATGGAAAATTTTATGACTATGAGAAATGAAATTGGATAAACACTAGATAGATAGATATTGTGATTATTAAAAATAAACTATCATGATAAATGACTAATAACTCAAACTTAGATGATATTATTAAAGATTAAAATAATAGGAAGATGAAAATTTATGAGATTTTATATGGTAATGAACATAGAAGAAATAAGATTTAGCTTCTTACATGTCAAGAGGGTGGGAAAGAGAACCTATAATAATATATCAAATATAGGAGAAGTTGTTATCAGTGTGGAAAATAATGACATTGAGTGATTTTTTTGAAGAGATCATTGGATTATATATTGGGAACTTGAGAATTATCAAAATTAATGTACTAACATAATAATTAACACCCAGACCAAGGGATAACCTATTCCATGTAAATAATTAAAGTATAAGGAATGAGGTATTTATATATTAGGATTTGAGGATTATGTTTTAGAAGTATTTTCCCAATGGTATTTGGGTTATAAGAATCATGAAATAACTAAGGATTATGTTATTTTTTGAGGAATTTATGTATCTAGGTAAGATTAACTTAAGAGTTATGGATTCCATCATGGGTTTATAAGTTTTAGGTTTATCATAAGTTTAATGTATTAGATACCCCTCATGAGGTTTTATGTGATGAGGGTTTATCTAAATTAAGTGTATTTTTGGAGACATTTATAGAAATACAACCATTTTGTTTTGAGGAGGAATGCCCTTTTATGGATATATGATAAGAGGTATTGGTAAACTTTAGGGATCATATTATCTTTGATATTATGGTAATTATGGGTTATTTTAATTCAAGAACATTTTTATTAATATGATTATTAAAAAATGATAATTGGAAAGCCATACAATAACATGTTGAATTTGGAAAGGTCGTGGGACTTAAACCCACAACTGAAGGAAGACTTGGTAAAAAAACCTACCACTTTCCTAATTTAAATAGTATTTTGGTGGGGAAATATAATGAGAGATAATTATGAATATGTATTCCTAGTAAGTCACCAAGTGAAGGCTAAGAAATAAAGTTCTAAAAGGATTCTACCACCATTATCCATTCCAAAAAGTAAATGGGAAGACATCCCCATGGGTTTTTTTCTCAGAAATAACAAAACATTTAAAGGGAATAATGATACATGGTTTGTATTAGATCATCATAAAAAGTCATCACACTTCCTCTATATCAGAGAATATTTTTCTCAGGATAAGTTTCATAGGATATACATTAAGGATGTTGTACGGTTTCATGGAGTACCACATTCAATTGTATATAATTGTGATTTAAAGTTTATATAAATGTTTTGGCGAGGTCTTCATAAATATATTTATATAGTGTTGAGTATCAAAATTGTGAGAAAAATTCAAACCCACGAGGATGTGGTAAGATCATATTCAATGGATTTCAAATGTGGTTAGGATCACAACTTCATATATTTGAGTTTCCTTACAATAATAGATTTCACTTGAGAATTTATATTGATCCTTATGAAACCCTTTCAACGTATTAGGATGAAGTTGCAGAAAGAAATCCATTGGGACCTGGGATAGTTGATGATATGGAAGTGAAGGTTAGAGCCATTAAACATGTAAGCACTACCCAAAGTTAATAGAAATTATATGATAATAATTGTTGATGTGATATTTAATTTGCAGTGGGTGATAAGATATTTTTATGAATTACTTTATGGAATAATATTAGGAAAACTAATCCCCAGATATACCAGTCCCATTAAAACACATGATCATATCAAGATAATAGGTTATCATTTGGAAATTCCACCTGACCTGTCTCAGGTTCATGATATGTTCTATATATCCCTGTTATGGAAGTACATGCCTAATCTATCATATGTAATGAACTAAGAGGTTATATAGATGGAGTATGAGATTTATTATGAGGAATAACTGGTTGAGATTCTAGATTGAATAGAAAATTTTCTACGAAACAAGACCACTCACCTGGTAAATTTTTTTGGTGATGCCACCAGATTAAAGAAGCTACATGGGAACCTAAGTACGTAATATGGTATAATAATCCTTAGTTTTTGGTAACCAAGTGTTGAATTTTTAGGGTAAAATTAGTTTTAAGAGGGGTAGAATTTAACACCCTATGATTTTGAGAATTTTTTTTTCAAATAAGTTTAATCTTTTTTATATTTTGTGTTACACGCAACACTGAGATTAGCTTATATAACAAACAAAACTGAGTCTGGATTGAGTTAGATGTAACACTTATTTTATCTTGAGTTTCATGAAACAATAACATGGGACTGTGTTATACACAATGCCAATTTTATCTTTCTTTACATGAAATAGTGAGTTAAAAAAACATGACACATTATTAAAATATTATTATTATTAAATATTATAGTTATCACCTAGTCCGTAGAATGGTGAGTATAAAAATGACTAACTAAATTATGAAAATCTATTTATTATACATGTATAAATAATGAATTATTTGTTTTCAAAATAATTATAAATGAAAATAAAAATATTTTGAAAATAAAGGAAATCATTTTTGGAGAAACTATTTTTATGCAAATAAAATCATTTTAAATGAATAAAATAAAAAAATTACTTTTAGTTATTTTTTTTAAATAAATTTATATATTATATATTTAATAAAATTATTAACATTCATCATATGTGTTTTTGGGACAAGAGATAATAATAAATCCAATTTTATGGTTAAAAATTGTATTTTCCTAAAACGAAATTTTGTTACCATTTTTGAACAATTATTTTAAAAATATTTTTTTTTAAAATAATAGAAAATTCATTTGAAAGCTTAAAATTAATTTTTTTAAATTATAATAAAAAAATAATCTTATGGAATTTTTTTCATAATTTCCTAATAAATTATTTTTTGGATCAATAATGAAAAATAAAATTTTTTAATTAAAAACCATCTTTTAGTTTAAATTATTTATAAAGTAAATTATTATATTAAAAGGGTTTTAAGTAAAATTAGTTCAATTGTACTTATAATATTCAAATATTGTTTATTTTAATCAATTTAAAATCAAATTTTCATATAAAAAATTTATAATCTTTAGAACATTTTCTCTTTTAAAACCTGTTCTCTTATCACGTCTGTGATATTAAATTTAAATTTAAATTTTCAAAATCTATGAAATGAATTTAAAAAATGGATTCCATATTTGAAATCAGAATAATTTATATTATCTAATGTGTTCAACTTAATTTTTGATAAAAATCAATAGTGAAAACAATAATAATTAATAATCGTAGTTAATGTAAAAATGGGTTTATCGGGGGGGGGGGGGGGGGTTAAACTAAAAATATAAAGTTTAAAAATTACAAAAACTTGAACAAAACCCATTTATTAGAATATTTATAAATTATATATTCTATGTATGATAAATGTACCTTAATTGAGCCTTGTAACATGAATGAAATTTGGGTGGAATTATTTATTTCAAACATTACAAGTGTACCACTCACCTCACTTATAAAAGGCCACCCATTATACTCTCAAATTGACACCTTAAAATAATTTTTTTCAGAGAATACCTTCCAAAATAACTTCCAAAATTAAATTTTATAATATTATAAGCCTTGGTTTTGACATAAATCTATCCTAGTAATTCTTTTGGTGCAAACCTAAGGAAGGTACTCAGAGAAGAGGTAACTTTCATCAACAATTTTTTTTTGGATTTATTACTTCATCCACCTTTTTATTATTCCATGATGATATAAAAAACTCAGTATAAAATATGAAATTACATATTTTTTTATTTTAATGGGATTACCAACAACCATCTCCACTTCCATCCAATGGTTTATAAAATCATTATTCATGTATAGGGCAGACTACCACTCTGCGAACTAATGTCATTCATTTATCCATTACCAACTCTCATGGTTAGGTATGAAGATTGATATAAAGTATATAAATGATATTTATAAGATTTTAATACCTATTTATTAATTTTATAATATATACTATTTTTTTACTTTCAATTCAATAGGGGATATGATAATGTCATTTGTGTGTACAATAGACAACCGCCTCATGATGCGATGTGATTTGTTTTCACTAACGCTTTGCATGTAAGATAATAAAGAGAATGTTAACAAATATATGTTATATAAATGAATTTTTTTTTATTAATGATATATTTATAATTATGAAAATATAAAATATCATATTATTTCTTACCTTTTAACTCACTGAAAGATGATAACATCGTTCGTGTATGTGTGGACTACCGCCTTCACAAAACAATGCATATATTTTTCACAACCACACCACATGGATGATATGTGCAAGTATATTTAGAGAGATAATATGTTATTTATGATATTTTTAACCTTCTTGAATTATAATATATTACTTACCTATTTTGAAAATGATAATTGAAACATGGAAAGGTTACTCATGCATGCGTACGACCTACCGTCACCATGATCGTAACATACTCGATTTCTCAAAACCATATTTCATGATTTTTTATAAAATTATAATTGGTGTATAAATATTATAATTATTTCAAGATTATTATGGTATAGATTATGGAACCATTAACAATGTAAGAGGAATGAAAATGAAAAATCAATATATGTATATGTAAAATAAAGTAGTTATTACCTGAAACATGACTTTAACATGGAATAATTAACAAATGGGTAATAAAAGGATATATATAAATCACGTGGTATGATATATAATTATTTTTCTCTAATATATGTATAATAAAATAATATTTATTATACAGGAGGTTCGAACGAGTATGAAGGAAGTCAAGACTTAAGGTAAAGGATTTCCATCTCACTTTTTACTTCTGTGAGACACATTCCATATTCACCACCTATTTATTTTATGTGGTGTAAGTATTACCCCTTAATGTATATTATCACTATTATACTTAATAATATTGGGTTTTACATGTAAATTTTAGGATCTCTCTTTCATGGGGTTATGGGTCAAATTTTAACAAATCGGTAAGGTAATTTTGTCCCAATTTTCCTTATTTGAGACATATGTTATGTTATGAACCCATATTCCTTTATGAGGTGTATATAAAACCCATTTGACACTAAATATCATGAATTTTTTTTATTATCATGACATTTTATGTTTAATTTATTCTATCCATTAATGGTTCTTACGATTAAATGTTTCCAAGGGGGTAAAGATCTTATATTACAGTCTCATCATTTATAAAAATTACTTTTGATTAGGTTTCTGATGAAATATTTTTTTTAATTTATATCTAAAAAAACTAAATAATAATATTATTATATTTTTATTCATAATATTATCAAGTCATATTAACATTTTACCAATATTTGGTGCTTATAATAACTGATAAAATGTTTTTAATAAAATTCGACATAATTTATCTCTTTAGTCGGAAAATCGTTTTCCTATTAAACCATGTTCTCAAAATGTGTTTTAAAAAATGTTTTTATCATTCCAAAAATTATTTATTAAATAATGATTTACCCTTTTTTGATTTTTTTCCAATTTTTTAATGTAATATTCGGGTTGTTTTCCAAACAACGCCCATTTGTATTTTACCAAAAAAATGTGAAAAAAATCTTTATTTTTTATATAAATGACATGAATAGTATTTTATACATGCATAACCACTCATTGATTTCAATATTACCTTACATGTATTAAATGTTATTTTCAAATACAAATTTTTCCATATTATTTTGGACATTTTTAGATTTTAATGAATTATTTAAAAATGAAATGGATTTCAAAAATGTTTTATATTTTAAAAGTGTATTTCAAAGAGGAAATCATAGTTTACTCAATAAATATTTTAATTTTTTTTTAAAATTTTTATTTATATGTTTTTAATTATATTTACAATGAAAATAATTTTGAAATTGTATAATTTTATAGAAAGTGATTTTTAATAAAAGGGTATTTACCTTAAGAAATATTACAAGTGATATTTTATAATATTTCACCATATAAGACGAAATAATTTCATGCTACTTATGATTTAATGGAGATATGATATAGGTATACCATTCTTATTCTTTATCCTAATGGTTTATTATGACAAGATATTTATGAAACCCATTTCTCTTTCATGAGTTATACCATGATAAAATTATTATGAATCACCCTTATTTCTTCACTGGTTCTGATATAATGAAATGATAAAATGATTTTGAAACCTATCTCTTATAAAAAGGATATGATATGATGAAATGTTCATGAAACCCATTTTATTTTATGTTTTATGATACGATGAATATTTTATGATCTTATGGAACACATACCTATGATTTTCATTATGTGATGGGTGGGACCTATATCTCCCTCCAATGAATTGGGTGATGATTAATGTTATATTAGCTCAGAGGGTTCATGAAAGGTTATACGAAGCCCAAAATAGGGTAGAAAGAAGGTTATCCTAATCCCAAAAGAGGGTACATATGAGGTCATCCCAATCCCAATGTTTGTACATGGGTGGTTATCCCAAGCCTACCATATTATAAATATCTTTGCGGGTATCCTAGACAAAAGATTTTATATACTTTTGTGTATGATAAAATTATATGTTGTATACCAATGTTATATTCTCATGGATCAATCCTATTTGATTTAATTTTGATTCATGTCTTATAAACTCCCATATCTTTATGCTAGGACTCAAGATTCTGATCTTCGATATACAGGGTGTGGTTTTCATATGTTATTCTCATATTCTCATACGCTTATGTTCATGTTATGATTATATGTCTCCCTTGTTTACCCTTACTGAGAATATAATCTCAAAATTTCTTATGTTTCCTTTCCATAGGTTATGAAGATAGTTTTAAGTAGGGTTTGTTTATGAAGATTATTAAAGGGGAGATCTTTGTGGGAGGAATTGGTGATATTTAAAAAACATAGAATATTGTGTGCCTAGTCTCCAAAGACACTAAAATATTATGTACCTTGGGTGTTTATTTTTTTAATTTATTTAATTTTCATCTAAAAATAAGTAATATCATGGTATGATAATCCTAGGTCATTATATTCCATATATTTCTTATAGAAAATTGAATCTCTTTTAAGTAGAATACTTTTTAGATTTTTCAGCCCCAAATTTCTTCATATCAATACTATTTCACCTCACCATAGAGTTTCTTATTATCATTAAAATTCCCCCCCTTGATTCATTACAATTATAAGGAAGTGACATATTATACCAGAAGTCATAGGATTTTTACCAAAGGTTCCACAACACTAAAAAGAACCGTTGATGTTTTTTGATCCAAAATATTGATATGTTTTTTTGATAAAAATATATCTATCATCTGGATTTATTATAGAACATATTTTTCATATTTATTTGGATCCTCTATATTCTAAATTCATATTTAACCCCCTTTTATATAGGAGTGATTTTTTCACCACTTTTTCCATCCCATACTTTTCCATTTTTGGATGTACAACCTCTATTGTTAGATGAAATATATTTTTTTTATCATTTTAATAAATATAAAAAACTTATAAATTTTTCTTTTGAAAAGTTTTCACAATATCTTGGGATGTTTGGTATTTAACATTCATATATTTTTCATAAAATTCTTTCATCACCATCAATGTGATTTAAATTTTAAGAGACTTAATTTTGTCTTACTCAAATATTCTTCTTTTGTAGTAAACTTTACATCATGATTTTTTACCATTTTTCTTATTTTATAACTCTCACATTGAGAATATATATTTCTTAAGTTTTATAATATTCACTCTAATTTTATTTTTTATATTTATTCTAGAAAGTTTTATTCTTTTCTTGATTTTTCTTTTTTCATCTATATATACTAAGAGCTTAACTTTCAACATATATTTACTATAACTATATTCTTCCACCTCAACACTATTAGAAATAATTTCATACTTTTTAACAAGATCTATGAGGGGAATTCATTTTAGATTCATGTTTTTATCTTATAAATAATTACTTTTTGATGATCCTTTATCTTCTTACTTTATAATTATATTCCTCCTTGAAAACATCATCTTTTTTAGAAACAACCATTCTAGGATTTCACCATTTATTTTTTGATGAATCGTTATATTATTTATCTATATTAATTGAAAAATGTTTCCCCTTTAGATAGTCAAATGAAAAAGTTAAAAAATTTCCCCAACAAAATCACTTTAGAGGAAGCACAAATTTGTACTTGCCTCTTCTTCTTTTTAAGTTTATTAAAATAATAGACCAGATTCTATCATGACATTCATTTCTTTAATCATAATCATTTTAATTAGAAGATGAATCATCCTTCTTTTCATTAGGCTTAATACCATTTATTATTTAAATTACACATCCTCTTTGATCTTCTTCTTTAATATAGGATCCTTCCTCATATCATAAGAAACATGAATATTATATAATTCCTAAAGGGATGGATTATATCTATCTTCAATTATTGATATTTTAAAATTAAATCCATTTATAAATTTCATCTTAAATTTCATGAATATGGTTTAATATTATAATGTTTTTCCAAATCCAATGATATTGATAAAAATTTTAGTCACCATTACAAAGTAATCATCAATGTTATCATCACCAACCATTCTAAAATTTTCAAACATTATAATCCAAATATATAGTTTGGATTCTTTCACTATATCATTCCATTAAATATTTCTCTCAACCTTATCCCATATCTCCTAGGTGGGTTTGAGTCCCAGTAATTTAGTATATATTATGTTAGATAAGGAAGTCATAATAGAATTCATTGATCTAAAATTAATATAAAAATTTATTTCATCTTCAAATGTCAAAGGATCACCTTCTTCAGTTAGAGTAAATCCTTCAAAATTATCATCTATTACTTATATGCCTTGAGATAGAAGAAAATGTATGATACTATTCTTCCAATAAATTTAGTTCTAATCTGATTTACCCCTATGATTTATGGACTACTAATAAGTGAGGTGTGAATAAGTGGTCTCTTAATTTTTTTAAGAATTCTTATTCTTTAAATTCAAAATTCTTGACTAATTTTGATTTCCATCCAAAATTTTTGGTTCTCTCAAACTTACTTGAATAATGAAATAAATAATGGTATGATCACAATTGATTTATAAAGTTTATTCAGAAATTTCTACTTTAATTCCCACTAGATCATATATATTATTTAATTTAATATTTTATTATGTTTGAAGTCATTATAGAGGATTCTAGGGAATGAGGGTTAATAATGGGAACTTTTAGAGAAGAATGGTTAGTTGTACAGTTGGCTCACAATTAGTGATAATCATGTGGCAACTATGAGTTATTCCTCTATATAGTCAAAGTGGAGTTTTTCATGGTTTGTGCATGGTTTAACTAAACATGAATCTATCCAAGGAAATCTTGTGGGTATGGATGAATTTTCTGGGGGTGTCATATGGTTTTAGAATAGTTTTCCTAAATTATATAGCATGTCCTAGGAGGCTATGTGTCTTTTCTTTTAAATAGAAAAAATCAAAACATATCTGGTGGATAGTAATACTATCCTTAACTCCTAACCATTCATGAATCTTTATGATTTTGAAAATATGAAAAGTACCCATATTATCTTGATCATTTTATTCCTAATCTTCTCCTAAACCCATTTTTACTCAACCTAATCTTTCAACATTTCTCTAAAGGCATCCTCCCTTATATTCTTGGTAAAATTACTTTATTATTGATCAATATATTTGAGTTATGTTGCTCTATTTATTTATTTTTCATATATTTTGTATATATTCATTAGATATCTTCTTCTATCATCTCATTGTAACCCAATTGGGTTGTAGATTCTAGATCTGATGGGGTTGATTGAGTATTAATGTTGTTTCTTATGGATATAGAATTGAAAGGAATCAATGTCGTATACATGACATATTTTAAAGGTATTTTTCATTTAATTTACTTTCTTTATTTGTTTTTGGGTTTTCCCATTCATTTTGTTAGAAATGGTGGGTTTTCAAAATTTGGGCCAAACCGTGAGCCCATTTCTAGATTTAAAAATAAATTTTGTTTCTTTTATAAATCCTTCATTTTAAACATTTTAAGCCCATTTCTCTTACCAATTGGAATACCCTGTTATATTAAAATCACCATATCAATTTGAACCCAATAGGAATCCATAATAATGATGGATTTGGGGTTTTTATTAAGGTGTTGGGCCATCCTGAAATCCCATTTATTGCTTTAAAATTGTTTTTTAATTATTTAATATCTAATTAAATTTTTAAGTTTTTATTGATTCTAACTCTCACCTGAGGCCAATTTCCCAAGTCACTCCACCATTCTATCCTCCCCCTCTTTGGAGCTCATATTCATCGCGAATTTGGGAGAAACTTATCTGGATTTCTCAAATCACCCATATTTGAAGAGGTAAAATGTTTCTCTCATAACTCCTTAAATTTTTAATCTTTCCCCCCATTTTAATTCTTACATGACCTACTCAGCCTTATTAAAACTTCAATTACATTTTTGGATGTTTTTAAATTTAAATACTAGTGTATTTGGTGTATTTTATTCATGATTTTTTCAAGTAAATGTTTCTATCTTCATTTACTTCCATCTCCTTAGGGTTTCATACCTCTTTCATGAAGTAATAAAATGTTCATAAGTTAGGGTTCATACCTAGGGTTTGATTTTGTATCATTTTTTGGAAGTATTGTGGATTAGGGCTTGATTTCACTTGCTTGTGATGTGTTAGTGGTGTGATTGATGTTTCCCACAACGGGTTTGAGTTTTTCACACAAATTATAGGTGATTCCATGTGTAATAATTTCTTGATGAGTTAGCATGAATAATTTAATTATTTTTCATGTTCTCCATATGTTGTGTGTGGTGAGAACACCATTTTTTATGGATTTGTTTAAGCGTTTAATTTTATAGTTTAATTTTTTCTTTAAATTGGGTGTTTTCTATGTGTAACTCTTGTGGTAATATTTGAGTTTATTTTAAAACATATGCAAGTGATTTATTAAATGTTTTCTGGGATTCCAATTCTGCTTTGGTTGGGTCTTGGTGTGATTTTGGGTTTAAAAGAGGGTTTTTGAATGGGTTTTAGGTGCAAAACCTTGTCATACTTCTTGAAGGTGTTCTATGAAAATTCTAAATGGTTTAATGAGTTACACAAAAAAAGAAAAGGATGCTTATATACTCTTTTGGTGGGTGTATATTCTTAAAACGAGTTTTTGAAATACAAAGTGGTTATTTGTGATTTCAAACTTTTTCAGAATGTTTAATAATTTTTCGCGATGATTTATTAAATTGTGATGTGGATGCGAAAAAAGTTTGTGGGCTATTTCGTGGGAGTATTATGATACAATGAATTTGAAGGTGAAAAGGGTATTATGTGAAATGTATGTGTGGGATGTTTGATGTGTGTGTGTGATTTGGAAAGTATATTCTTGTGAAAATGGTATTTTCAAAATGTTGAACTTGTTTGAGCACAAAAGGGAAACCCGGGTATCTAGGTGGGTGGACGTGTACTAGTATGCTAGTGATCCCGTGGGGTTTGACCTCAGTTTCACATAGCAATTTTGATGATGAAAACACTAAATAAACTATTATGATTATGATTATGATGTTAGGGGACCACTAGGTAATGAGTATGATTCCTACTAGTGTCTCGTGCATGAGAAAAAATATTTTTATGCTTAATTTCACCGAGATACAAAGTACCTGGGACCCACAACGAGCAAGTTCATAGGGGTTAATTTCCCATTGCTTGTTCTCATTAGATAATTTATGCTTACCGTAGGTATACAGTGTGTTTGGAATAAAAATTCAGTAGATTTGGTATTCTATTTAAATGTTTTTATTCTTTAAAGTGTCCCACTTTAAAACTATTTTTATTTAAAGTTGCATCTCTTTAAAATTCTTATTCGCATTTCATATTTATGAAAACTTGCAAAATTTTCGTCTTTGAATGTTTATCGCATGGAATATTTTAGTGGTGGAATCATACTGGGATTTGGATCACACCCTACTTACACCATTGGGTGTAAGTATACTGGGTTATTTTTTTGCAGGTTTGGGAAAATCTTTTAGTGCCAATGGTTTGGGTTTCTATCATTCCTTCTTAGTGCAGTGTCATGGAGATGGCTTAAAGGCGATGCCTCTTGCCATGATGAGGTTCTTGGGTTTTCCATTTTTGGTTTCTTAATTTGTTATAGTCTTTGAAAATTGTTTTAAATTATGTAATTCATTTCTAAATTTTTGTAAAAGATGGTTTCTTTTGAAAAATACAGATTTGGTTTATTGGATTTGTTTATTGTAGTCTGTTTATAAAATATGGTAAATCATTCCCAACATTCATTTTTTGATACCTAGGACATTGTGACAGCCAGTGGGAATCAAGAATGCCCTTCAAGTATTTCCACAAGCCGGTTTTGGTGCCGATTTTGATGGAGACCAGATTCGGTTCCTGACAAAATGGTATCAAAAGAGGTTAGGTTCACACTTTGGGTCATGTTATTTGGGGAAGAGTCAGGACAGTATAGAGTTAGGATTTTTGGGGCTTTACATTCTTATTATGAGAAGGGTTCCTGGCTGGCACACCTTGTGACATGATTCAAGTCGCCCGTGTAAGTTGGGTTTTATATGATTCTTTTGGTTTTCTTGGTTTGATGACGATTAGGGGAAATGAAAATAGAGTTGGGTTAATAGTATCAGTGAGATTGTAGGGTCTGGAAAGCCATGTGGAGCCGAGTATATTTCCCTAGAACACTATCTATGATGGTGAAGTGATTGGCGTATGGCCACCAACCATATTTTGAAGTCACCCACCGAAACTAGTTTCCTCTTGCATTTTCTTGTGTCCTTTATTTTTGGAATATTAGAAGTTTAATTTTAAAGAAAAAATGACATGGATTTAAGAAGAGAAAAGTTTTTGTGAAATAATTTTCTAATAAAGAGGGAATGGTTTGATTTGTGAAATAGTGGAATTGAATTTTCATAATTGTTTTGAAATGGAAAATGGTGTGTTTACACCTCTTTTGAAAGCATGAAATTATGTTAAATTTGGTTTTGAAAATGTGTTTTTAATAGAGTTTTCTAAACTATTGAAAGGTGTTTTAATGGGATGAAATGTTTTGGTGGTCTTGTGTGGAGTTTGGAAATGGTTTTTGATTTTCTAACTAGAGATCATTTGAAAAGTTTTATGAAATTTTGGAATCTTTTTTTAAAATGAGAAGAGTTGAGTTCCTAATTCAATAGGGATTTATGAAATGGGGTTTTTCATGAAATTATAAGTGTTTTGAAATGGGATCAAATGTTTTTAAATTAATGTACATGAATTAAAGGTGAGTTTTTATTGAATTATTGATGATCTTTTTAAAAGTTTTATGAATCCTTGGAACCTTTTTTTAAACAAGAAGAGATGAGTTTTTCAATGAATATGTGTTGATCAAATGGTGTTTATCATAAAACAAGAAGTGTTTTGGAAGGGAATGAGATGTTCTGAAATTGATTTGAATAGATTTAAAGTGATTTTTCATTTGAATGATTGTGTATTTCATAATTTTTTTTGTAATTTGTGAATTGGGATTTTGATTTCTTGGTTAGAAGTCTTTTGAAAAAAGTAAATATTAGTTGACTATTTTGGTTTTGAAAAGTGGAAAGAATATTTATTTTAGCCTTTGGTATTTCAATGAGAGACCACATGTATGGGGTTACATGGGATGATGGATGGTTAATGGAATGGATGGATGAGTGACAGGATGGATTTGAGGAGGGTGCCCAGCGTGGCACAGAAACATGCATGTGTAAGACCCATGGGGTACCATTGGTGAATATGATAACCGATAAACCATTTATTTTCAGATAGATGATTTTAAAGGAAAACATGATGTATTGATGACTGGATTGGGATGGTCTGAGTTATGTGTTTTAAAAAATGTTGTTATTGTGGGATAATTTGATTCCAAGAACCCCTCTTGTTTGAACGATGTTTTGGGTTTGGGTTTGGTCGATAAAATGGGTTGAAGGGCTGGTTAGTGGTATCCTTATGATAAATGTTTCAGTGTGTCATTACAGTGGTTCCCTTTACATGTTTTCATCTGGTTTGTTGTATGTATTGACCAATGGACCAACTTGGTTGGGTCATTGGGTTCTTTGGTTGGATAAGGCACACCACCAATAAGGGTTAGCGCACAACTAATGCGCAACCTGAATTGTTTTGTTGTTGGATGGTCCTCTAGTTGATTAATATGAGGAATATTTTTATCGATCTTTGGATATTGATTCTTCACCATTTTATTTTCTAGGTTTTTTGGATCCTCTTGTAGTGGGAGAGTGTTCTTAGGAGGTTTAAAGAGACCATATTTCCTTAAGTTACATGAGTCATCAAAGGTGATGGTAGTTCGGGGTTTTCAGTGCTAGATGTTCTCTAATAGGGCCTATAGGTCCTTCTTCAGTCTCTTCGAAGCGAGGGATGATGTTAATCCACCAGTCTAGAAAATATGTTCAAGAAAGGATATTTTGGTCATTTTCTAGAATTGTGTGTTTTTTGGGACATGGCATAATATCCCTTTCCTTTAATTTTTTCTATCAGTCGCAATGGTCATGTTCGGTGATACCTTGTGATGTCATGTGCTCGTTTGAATGAAAGGTGAAGGTTGTGAAATCCTATGAGAGTATCCTTTTTTTGGAAGTGCGTCCCTTCATAAAAAATCTACATCCTCTGTTTAGAGGAAGGTTTCTCCATATGTCATTTCCTCTTTTCATTTAAAATCTAAAGAAACAAGTATTGATGTGTGTGCATATTCTAAGAACTTATTTCAGTAAAATACTGGGTGATGGTAAAGTGAGTATAGAGTATGTTATGTCTCATTGAACCCATCTAGGATCTCAGTGTAGTTGTTTGTGGCACTCGAAGAAGAAATTCCATTTGGGGTTTTCAAAAGCCTAACTGCAAGAAAAAAGATACTTTAATTATTTGAGCTCCAAACATAGGTGCAAAAGTGAAGATGAGGCATAGTCAAGGAAATCCCTGTCATTAAAACATTTTGTTTACTTTTGTTCCTCAGTATGAATGATAAGAATAGTTTAATCATATAGTTCCATCATATGGTTCCAGTTGTTCCCATTTGGGGGTAGAGGGGGGATGACCTCGTTTCCATGTTGTATCCTATGTTCGTACATTCCCCCTTTGGTTTCCTTTTATTTTTGGGATAAAATTTTGAAATTTGGGCTAGGAAAATTGATGCGCACTATTTTTGCACAGTTAGTAGTAACTGTGCACCAAACTAGGGAACTGTGTGATAAGAGACTATATCAATCGCCCAATCTCCACATGGTTGTACGCCATGGCCCATGTAACGGTGAGAAGTTTCCCATTTGGATAGAATGCTCAAAATGGTTAGATCATGGTTTCCTAAACCATGTGGACTAACCATACGACTATGCCAACTTTCTAAATTTTGTGGTTATTTCGTGTCAGTCCGTGCATGTCGGCTTAGATGGTTGGTTATTATGGTGGGGAGACCCACTATGGGTCTCATGTAATTTGTTTTGGAAAAATATAATGAGATTATACCCCTTATTCTAGGGAGTACATTTGGACCTCCCCCTATTAGTGTCTCAATTCCATCTCAGGAAAATTTAAGTTTTTTCTCATGGTGGGAAGCCAATATGTGTTTCCCCATATCAGTAAATCAGTATTGTCATTGTTCTTGGCTTGGCAGTATGCAGTCTCATTTGGAGCTATCTTTCTACCAACATATTCCGTGGGTAAATGTTGGGAGTGGAGAGCACCCAATATTTTAGTTAAATTAAGGTCATTGTAACCTTTTTGATGTTTTTGTTCATCTGGGTAAGCTGCTTGAGTCTTGTTTAGATGGTGTTTGAGGTGTTTCGTTTGGGATGAATTCGGAATTTTCATGATTGTTACAGGAAAGTGGAGTATATTTTGGATTGTGAGAGAATTCCTTACTTAATTGATCAACTGGAGATATCTTAGCTTTTTTGGTGGCGGCAATACATGGAAAAGGAGTCCATTTTGTAATTTCTGTTGGGTTAGGTTTTTTCCATTGGCCTTGATGTGGATTTCTGAGGGTGGAAGGTTTTTTTGTGGGGAGAATTTTCACATCCTTGAAATATTTTAAAGTTATTTTTAATTTAATTTCCATTATTTCTTTGTTTTGGGGGTTTCCCATGCATTTTGGTGGAAATGGTGTGTTTTCAAAATTTGGGCCAAACTGTTAGCCTATTTCCAGATTTAAAAATAAATTTTCATTATTTTATAACTCCTTCATTTTTCAACATTTTATGCCCATTCCACATCAAAATTGGCATCTCTAGAATATTAAAACCACCATATGAATTTGGACCCCATAGTAATCCATAGTAATGATGGATTTGGGTTTTTCATTAAGGTGTTGGGCCATCCCGTAATCCCATCTCCTTCTTTAAAAGTGTTTTTTTATTATTTAATATATCATTCAATTTTTATGTTTTTATCAGTGATTCCAACTCTCACCCGAGACCAATTACCCAAGTCATGCCACCATGTTCTCATCCTCCTCTTTGGATCTCATATTCATCATGAATTTGGGTGAAACTTCTCTGGATTTCTCAAATATCCAATATTTAAAGAAGTAAATTGTTTCATTAATAAATCCTTCAATTTTTACTCTTTTCCCCAATTAAAATTCCTATATGATTCCATCATCCTTATTCAAACCTAATTTTCATTTTTGGTTGTTTGGAAATTTAGATACTGGTGTATTTTGGTTGTTTAATTCAAAATTTCTTCAAGTAAACATTTATATCTTCATTTAATTCCTTGTATTTAAGGTTTCATCCCTCTTTTATGATGTTCTAAAATGTCCAGAAGTTAGTGTTCATACATAGGGATTGATTTTGTGTCATTTTTATTAAATCATGTGGATTAAAGCTTGATTTCACTTCCTTGTGATGCGTAAGTGGTGCAATTGATGTTTCATACAATAGTTTGGAGTTTTTGGCACAAATGGAAGGTGATTCCATGTGTAAGCAATTATTAATGAGTTAGAATGATTGATTTACTTATTTTTCATGTTCCTAATATGTTGTGTGTGTTGCGCAAACCATTTTGGATGGATTTGGTTATGCGTTTAATTATATAGTTTCATTTTTTATTTAAATTGGGTGTTTTCCATATGTAACTCTTGTTGTAATATTTGGGTTTATTTTATAACACATGAAATTGGTTTATTAAATGTTGTTTGAGTTGCTGATTATGATTGGGTAGGGTCTTGGTGTGATTTTGGGTTTAAAAGAGGGTGTTGGAATGGGTTTTAGGTGCAAAACCTTGTAATTATTCTTGAAGGTGTTCTATGAAAATTCTAAATGGTTTAATGAGTTACAAAAAGGGTGTAAAGTATGTTTATGAACTTTTTTGTGGGTGTATATTATTAAAATGAGTTTTTGAAAGATAAAGTGGTTATTTTTTATGTAAAAATTCTTGAGAATGTTTATAAATATTCAAGATGATTTATTAAATTGTGATGTGGGTGAGAAACATGTTTGTTGGCTATTTCATGTGAGTATGATGAAAAAATAAATTTGAAGGTGAAAAGGGTATTATGTGACATATATGTGTGGGATGTTTTGTGTGTGTGTGTGATGTTTAAAATTCATATTCCTATGAAAATGATATTTTTAAAATGTGTAACTTTTTTGAGCACAAAAGGGAAACCAGGGTATCTTGGTTGGTGGATGTGTACTTGTATGCTAGTGATCCCATGGGGTTTGAACTCAGTTTCACGTAGCAAGTTTGATGATGAAAACACTAACTAAACTATGATGATGATGATGAAAATGATAATTTTTGGGGACACAAGGTTTTTGGTATTATCCCAACTAGTGGCTCGTGCATGAGAACATATATTTGTATGGTTACTTTCACCGAGATAAGAGGTAACTGGGACCCACATCGAGCTAGTGCATAGGGGTTATTTTCCCATTTTATTATTCTTATTAGATTCTTTATTATTATCGTCATCATATGGTGTGTTTGGATGGAAAATTCAGTATCTTTTTCATTCTATTTAAAAGTTTTAATTCTTTAAAGTATCCCACTAGAAAACTGTTTTTATTTAAAGTTGCATCTCTTTAAAATTCTTATTAGCATTTCTTGTTTATGAAAACTTGCAAGATTTTCATCTATTCATGTTTATAAAATGGAATATTTTAGTGGTTGCATCCTACTAGGATTTGTCTCACACCCTACTTACACTTTTGGGTGTAAGTAGACTTGGTTATTTTGTCGCAGGTTTGGGTAAATCTTTTAGTGTCAATGGTTTGGGTTTCTATCAGTCCTTCTTGGTGCAGTGTCATGGAGATGGCTTGAGGGTGGTGCCTCTTTCCCTAAGTAGGTTCTTGGGATATAAATTTTGGGTTTATTCATTTGTTATAGTCTTTGAGAATTTTTTTAAATTATGTAATTCAATTATTATTTTTGGTAAAACGTTGTTTAGTTTGAAAACTCCAGACTTGGTTTATTGGATTTTTTTGTCATTGTATGTTTATAAACTTTGGTAAATCATTCTGAACGTTCATTTAATGATACCCATGAACTTGTGCCTGCCCATGGGGATCAATAATGTCTTTTGGGTCTTTCCATGGGTCAGTTTTGCTTCCGGTTTTTATGATGACCAGATTCGGTTTGTGACACTTGATCTACTCTTCCCTGATAATTATTTACAATTTAAATTGATTTCTTTCTCTATTTTATTGAATTTTTCTCTATAAGAATGTTATAACACATGTTTTTTTATAAATTCACTTGGTTTATTCCATGAAGTTGATTTATTTATGGTGTGGTAGTTCTACATAAAAAGAATCATTTTTTAAAGGGTGTTTTCTTTAAAAATTTATTTGGGTACAATAAGTGTTCATTGAAATTATTAAAGGCTGGTTTTGGTTTTAAAATAGGTATTCAAGCCCAGAAATGAAAATTAATGACGTGAAAATGTTTTTATTAAGTGTGAACATGGGTTTTAAATAGATTTTAAAAAACACATCCCATTGGGTAACCTTGGGTGCTTCTGGAAATAGACTTGTCACACATTGTGTATGTAACACCATAAGATGTTTCATGTAAGTTTATTGTGTGTAATTATACAAGAAGTTATACTGGTTTGATCCACCTTAGGCCTATATTTGAGCTTTCCTTTCATTTATAGAATTTATTCCTAAATGTTATAGCAAAAATTGTGTGCTTTTAAATTTATGTTTTCTTTATCACATGATTGTTTATTTCATTGTTATTTGACCACATGTTTTTCTTATAGTGTATCCATAGTTATTTTTTATTATTATTTCATTATTTTACAAATTTAATTATCATATTCCATATTTTTTTTGAATATGAAAATTTATTTACGAAAACCGAAACATGATTTTCAAAAATGGAATGAAAATTATATGTAACCTATTTTTTAAAACCAGATCTAATTAATTCTTGATATTAGACTTCATATAGATTATTTGGTGAAATACCACCAGGATTCAAGCTCACACCGAATTTTTTTCCTTTTGGATGTTTTAGATTTTTTTAAGTGTTAAATAAAGGGAAAGGAATTATATAGTATATTGGTTTCTTTTGTTGCCATCATATTTTTAGAAAGATATTTTGGAGGTGATAGTTGGTCACATGGATACTTTTTGGTGCTATATTATTTTTTTCCATGACTTTTTTTGGTTTGGATTGGATGTGTATGTCTCATGGATACTTATTATTTTCTTATTTTTTGTACTCTATTTTATCTTTAGTTATACATGAGACTTATATTTAATTATTTTACCACACAACATAGTGGACCCTCTTGAGTGGCTTGTCTAGTTGACCAAGGATTGTTCATTAAAAAATGTTATCAAAGGGATTCCTAGCTAGAAGTGTTGGGAAACACTACATTGGTTTGGTTTGATATATTAATAAGATAGGTGTTATGACCATCAGAGTTTGTAGAGTATGTGTGGGAGGGTTCTTGGCTAGCTTACTTTCATATCTAAAACTAAGTTACGATGGGTGGTTGGGATTTTTGTAAAGCTTGAGGATTGGTATTTCAGGTTATTCGAATGAACCGAACATGGGGTTTATTTAAATAGAACTGTTCATTTCCATCCATATTGGTGTTCATTTAAAGAACCAGTTCCATTCCATCCATTTTAGTGTTATTTTAAATAAATAATAATTCGTTAAATTATTCTTATTTAAAGGCATTAGTATGGATTCTTTAATATTTTCCTTTGATTATAAAAATTTCTCTTATGCTGATTGGATTTTCTCTTATTTTTTTAGATGATTCCTCCTGGAGTAGAACTTCCAAATCCAAGAGAGAATGTTTCAAGAAAAGTTCCATAGGTTAATACTTAGGTGGAACCTCCATTAGTGGAAGCTATAATCCTCACTATTCAGACTCTAGGTCATGTGGGTGTTGCAAACCAGGGATGGATGGTGGATCATGGATTGGATTTTATAATACAAAATTCACCCATATTATTTCACAAGATAGGAGAAAAGGAATATGATGAATGGATTTATATCATTTATAACATTTTAAATAATCCTAAGGACTCTATGATGGTTTCTTCCATAGAAATGCTTGATAAACTGGGGAGGAGATGGTGGGACTCTATCAAGCTAGAAAATTTGTATGAGGATATCACTAGAGATTCCTTCAAGAAAATATTAAACCAATAGTTTTATCTTGAGAAGAAACATGTAAATAATTATAAGAAGTTTACATCCTTATATATATGTGATCATACCATTCTGGGGTATTTCACCAACTTTGATGAGTTGGGGAACTTGGCACTAGTGCTTTAAAAAAAATTATTACCATAAATCTTGGATGTTTGAGATGGGGATGAGGGGTGATATTTGTTTAAAACGAGTTATCATGTTCCTTATGATTTTTTGGGGGTGGTCATTAAAGAGTACATGGTATAGGAAGATATATCTTGGAGAACAGGTTTGGGTGGAGCTTCGGTTGGTGTGGTTGTTAATTAGGATGTGTGTTCTAGTTAGAAAAGAAAGTCAAAAGGAAACCTGTTTTCCTCAGGACTAGTTTTAGAGACTCCATTAGGACACGTTTATGTTTTTGGATATCTATGTGGAAGGCCTATTCATAAAATGACTAATTTTTTAGTGGCTCAAAATACTTATCATCATTACTAAGAATATATCCATTTGAATATTTTTTTGGAAGGATGTACTAAGGAAGTATAGTTCGATCCAATATAACTAAGAGTTCATAGGTTCAAAATGATTCCTCCAAGGGTAGTGGGTCTTATCCTTAAGAAAAGGGGAATATTTATGTGTCTAAGAAATCTTTGTGAGTTTCCAAGACCAGATGTAATTATCCAGTAGAATATATAGAAGTGGAATATGAAGTAGGGATGACTACTGTTAGAGGTATGATATTTATTTCATCCTCTATGGTACTATTTTTTTTGATACAAGTGCTACTTATTCTTTGATATCATAAAAGTTAGTTGATATGTTGGGATTGTGATTGAATATTATACTATTCATGTTGGATCTTTCTATGACCTTGGGGAATAGTTCTGAACAAGGTTTGAAAAGTATTGTGTGTCGATTGATGATAACAGACATTGAAGTGATGTTTAATTTCCTAGTTCTTGATATTCATATCTTTAACCTGGTTATTGGAATGGATTTTATGATTAGTGTTATGGCCTATATTGACTATAATAATTGTTTAGTTTAGTTTTTATCTCATGATTGAGTCACACATTTATTTTAGGGATAGTGGTATTATAGTTTTGGAAGAGTGGGGCCTATTGTTTCCTATACCAGGGTGATCTCATGTTAGTTAATAGATATGTTCCTAGATATTACTTATTCTTATTTTAGTAGTCCACTTCATATGGCCGTGTGTGCATACCCTACAGTCTTCATAGATTATTTTTATAGTTTTCCACTATAGAGGGAGGTTTATATTACTACTAAAAATCTCTATTTTATGATGTTGATTTCTATTCCATCTTATTATATGAAAAATTCTGAGTTGGTGGAATGTATAGATTTCAAAACTTGAGGATAATGGTTTTATTTGTTCTAGCATGTAGCCATGGTATTTTACTATTCTCTTTTCAGAGACAAAATAATGGAGTCTTATAAATTGTGTATATTATAAAATGTTTAATTAGTTTACCATTAATAAAACATGTCCTTCACAAAGGATTAATGATATCTTTGATTAGCTCATAGGGGCTGGTTGGTTTTCAAATATCAACATTCAGTCAAGGTACCAACATTTGTCTGTCTGAGAAGAGGATATATCTACGATAGTGTTTAAGATCCGGTATTGATATTTTGGGGTTTTATGATTTTTCGTCTCAATAATACTCCTGTGGTATGTTTGGATTTGAGGAACATGATCTTCCATCAGTTCTTGGAAACCTTCATGGCTATGTTCATGGATGATATTTTGGTTTACTCCAAGTTAGAGGAGGAATACATAGATTATTTGGATAGATTTTATCAAAAATTTAGGGAACATTATCAGTATAAAAATATTTCTAAATTTCAATTTTGGATCTAAAAATTAAAGTTTCTATGGAATCTTATATCTGAGAGGGTAATATCAGTGGATCATAAAAATAAACAGGTGGTTATATCCTGGTAGTATCCCAAAAATGTGTTTGAAATCTGAAGCTTCATGTGGTTGGTTGGAATTATAAGTGGTTTCTTCACGAATTCCATAACATCTCATCTATAATGACATATTTAAACTATAAGGGTGTAAAGTTTGAGTGGAAGGATAAATATAATATATCTTTTGATGATCTGAATAAGAGGTTGACTTTATCTCATGTTTTAATTCTTCATGAACCAGGTTTGGGATATTATGTCTTCTATGATTCTTATGGTATGGGTTTGTGTTCAATCTTCATATATGTGAAATAGGTGGTGGTGTTCAACTCCCTCCAATGATAACCTCATGAGGATAACTACCCAACCAATGATCTTGAGTTGGAGGCAATAATACTTGCACTCAAAATGAGGAATTTATATAACTTTGTGGAGTTTTTTATGGTATATTATGTCCACAAAATCCTTTTTTATATTTTCAGTCAGAGAGATCTAAGATTTTAATAGAGATTCTCAGTTGATAATCTTTAGAATTTTTATTTTGATATTGAATATATTTTTGGGAAAGTGAATTTGGTCACTGATGTGTTGACCATGAAATTAATAACTCAGGTCTTGAAGGAATCAATGGAGGAGTGATCATTATAGTGTTTGTCTATCAAGATAATATTATGAGTGGAAAAAGCTAGTGGGAAGGTATAATTTTATTTGATAAAGGATAAATCATTGTTAGATAAGTGGGTAATAATAGATTAGGTACCTAACACTATGTTCTAGTTCTTTTGTGAAATCCTAAATAGATGGGAGACCTTGGGAGAGTGGTCTTGGTATCCTAGTTGTGCTTTGTGTTTCCAAACTATTCTAGTTGATCTTTTATCTACGAGGTTGGTATTAATAGACAGTGGAAATTGGACTTTACATTTATTACACCCTTGGACTGCCAAGATGTTTCAATATTTGAGATGTTAGTATTGGTGTCTCGTGATGTGATGTTCGATTATAGATTTTATATCACAGTGCCTTATGGGTTAGAGAAATAACACATAACACTAGAAATTTATAGGGTTTTCACCCTTACTCATTAAAATATGGATGTGGGATAATATTTCCATAGACTTGATTATTGGGTTACCATAGAATCCAAGTGGGAATGAGAAAATTTGGGTGATCAATGATCAAATCATTAAATTGGAACATTTCCTCCCAATCAAGGTGATGATGATGGTATAATAACTTGGGAACTTGTTTTTTATGATAGGTTGTGAGAGTTTATGGGGTTTCATATGAAACTTTTTCTAAAAGGGACCCAAGGTTCACATCTAGGTTTTTTAATGGTTTATAGGAGGTAGTGGATTCTGAGTTGAAATTAAGAAGGATATATCATTTGTAGATGGATGGAAAACAAAGAGAGTTTTTTAGATTCTCAAGGATATGCTTCGGGCATGTGTTCTTTATTTTTGAGGTTCTTGGGTAATGAATTTTACACGGGTAAAATTTTCCTATAAAAATAATTTTCAAATCTCAATAAATATGTCTCTCATTAAAGCGTTGTGTGGGAGGACATGTAGATCTCCCATGTGCTGGTTAGAGTTGGGGGATAGGTCCTTGTATGGACCAAGTCTTATTCAGAAGATGATGGAAAATGTGCAGTTGATCTATAAGAGATTGATCAAAACACTGTTTAATAAGAAATTTTATGGGGACTATATTTGTCATCCGCTAGAGTTAGATGTTGGAGATTGGGTTTTCTTTGAGTTTCACCTTTCATGGGAGATGTTTAGTTGGGTAAGCATGGTAAGTTGGAAATAAGTTTTGTTAGACCGTTTGAGATCATTGGATGATTTGAAAAGGTGAAATGTTTTTTGTACTTACCTTAACATTTGAATTTGATTCATGGAATTTTTCAAGTTTCCTAGATGAGGAGGTATCAATTGAATAATTCCAATGTCATTTAAGGGAAGGATGTTGATCTTTATCCTGACCCCAATATAGTTGAATGACCAATTTATATTACATATCACTAAGATAAGGTACTGCATGGTAATATAATTACCCTGGTTCATGTACTATGACAGTACAGATGAGATAACCATGAGATGTAGGAGTGGGATTTATTAATGATGAAACAATTTCTTTATCTTTATGTGATTGAAGGATCTTGATCACTTTTTGTGGATAGAAATATTTAATAGTTAGGAAAATTATAACACCCACCAGATCAAAAGTATTATTTAATTTATGATTATTTTTCATTCAAATTAATTCTAGAGGTTTCAAGTAATGGGGATCAAAACTGAGGATTTTTGGAGAATACAAGAATGTCCATGGTTGGAATATAATTAGTGTTAACCGTGCAGATAATTTTGTGGTATTGATATGAGATTTGATTGATGTTTTTTATAGTTTTGAATTATTAAATTAACTGTTTAGCTCACCTAGGAAATCATGCGGGGTCTAGGTGATTTTCCAGGGGTGTCACATAGTTTTTGAGTGGTTTTCCCAAACCATGCATCTTGTCTCGAGATACCATGTGGATTTTATTTTAAGGAGACAATAACCAGACATGGTTGGTGAAAGGTTATACTAAAAATGCAACCTAACCATGCACGACACTCCAAGACTTCAAGAAGTTGGAAATTAACCATCATCAATAGAATATTTTTTTGCTTAATCTCCTCCTAATTACCTTTTGGCTTTACCTAATCATTATCCAATTATCTAGAGGCTTCCTCCCATGGATTATTGGAATAATTCCATCATTGTTAATGGATCTCTTTGAGTTATATTGTTTTCTTGATCCTATTTCCACTCTTCTTTATTGATCATAACTATATTCATTATCATATAATCTCATTGAAACCCAATTGTGATATATATTCTAGATCTAATGGGTTGATAGAGGATTGATTTTGTTTCTTATGAACCTTGTATCATGAGGTCCCAATCTAATCTTCTCTGATCTCCTTTTTTGAAGGATATTATTTTCCCCATGTTTTGTGGTAGGTGTCTCTATACAAATGTTATAATACCTAAATTTATTTACTTTCATGTAAATTTCTTTATTTAATTCCATTTAATTGATTTATTTAGGGGTTTGGTGGTTTTATTGGAAAAATTCATGTATTTAACGGGTTTTTTCTTTAAAAACATATTTTTGCACACTAAGTGTTCAATGAAATGATGAAATGGTTGGTTTGGTTTTAAAACGGGTCACTGATTTTGAAAGTGGAAAGGCATGATATGAATATTTTTTATTAATTTTGAGTGTTTTTTCTAAATTCATTTTGAAAAACTTATCACATTTGGTAACCTTTGGATAATTAGGAGATATATTTGTCACTCTTCATGAGTGTAATGCAATAATAGGTTTTATGCCACTTTAGTGTGTGTAATTACACTCAATGTTATAGCATTTGGATACACCTTAGGGTTGTATTTGTGATTTTATTCATTTTATATAATTTATTCCCATAGGTTATTATAATGAATTAGGATTTTTTCATACATGGATATTACATATTTTAAGATGAATATTCATTTAATTACACAAACACATGCCTGAGGACCATAATAGTTTAGTGCCTTTGGAAAATTAGAACACATTATTATAATTTGGTGAAAGATATTCAAAATATTCCATAAATATCTTCCCCTTTAATACTACTATATAAAACCTTTATTTATGACCTAGGTAAAGGAATCATAAGAAAGGGTGAGCTCAAATACTCACTAAGGGAAATCAAGGGATATACATAAGCATAATCATGAACATATGGGTATGAGAACACGAACTTAACATTAGAAAATAATACCATGAATATCAAAGATCATATACCTGATTCATGGAATAAGTAATGTTACTTCATAAGACACCAAACATGTGTAAATCAAGAGCATAATCCATGAAACCATATCATAATAATAAGATATGGAATTTGTGTTAGACACATAAAAATGTAATATCATTACCAATAAGTCATGGTGCATTGCTAAAACATAATTTGGAACATAATAGGGACTACACCTAATATGAGGGACACAACACTATCCCTAGTCAGAATTCTTTCCTTTTAAGGGATCGAGTTTCTCCATATTTCTATACTGGATCGGGTTTCGCCATCTTCCCATTGTCGATCAAGTTTCCCAATATTCTATAATGGATCAAGACCGTAAACTTGTTTTTATCATTTTCTAATGATATATAAATCATTACCCAATCAATTAGAGGGAGATATAGGTCCCAACCATCACATAATGAAAACCATACATATGTGTTCCATATGAACACAAATCATAATATAACACATAAAAATAAAGGAGTTTCATAATCATTTGATCATAACATAACTAATGGAAAATAAAAATAATTTATAAAGATAAATCCATCATAAACATATCTTTTTGTATAAATAATAATAATATTATCATTGGACAATATCCCCATTAAAACATTAGTTACATCAAATAATGTTTTCTTAGAAGGAAAATGGTTTTGAAAGATTACTTGATATAATTATTGAGGAAAATATCCTTTACTTTATGAAAAACTCTTTTAAAAAATAAAAAATTTATCAAAACTTTTTCATTTAAATTATCCTTGAAATATTATAAATTAATCTTTTAAAACCATGTTAAACATCTTTTAAATCTATTTTCTTTGAAAATTCATAAAGGGGCATGTAAAAAACATTTAAAACATTTTTATAAAACATTGTTTTGAAGGAACATAGATTTCTAACCGAAGAGAGAATAACATTACTTTTAACTCATAATATCCTAAAAATAATGATATTCATGATAAAACAAGTCAAATCACAGTATATACACCTCATAAAATTATATAGGTTTATAACATAACATGTGTCTTAAAGAAGAAAAATTGATGCACAATTTCATAACAGATTTGGAAACATTTAAACCATAAATCCCATGAAAAAGAGAAAATAAAATGGATATGTTAATACCAATAAATATTCATAATAATACTCAGAAAATAAATTCATTGTAATTATATACACCACAAAAAATAAACTAGTAGTCTATAAGGTATGTGTCCTATAAAAATAAAATAGAGACAAAAATCCTTACCGTATATCTTGACTCTCGTCAAACTCGTGAGAACCTCCTGTATAATAAATATAAGTTTATTATAAATATATTAAAGAGCCATATTTAGGTATATAACAAAATATATTATTTTCTTATGATTTTATATTACCTTCTTATTAACAATTCCATGTTTAAGTTATGTTTTGGGTAATAACTACTTTGTTTCACATACATGTTTTGATTTGTTATTATCGGTCATCATTCTTAAGCCATGATTTAGTTTTCTATAGAGTGATAAAAATGATATAAATATCATATTTAATCATTATATAGGTATTTATGGTTATCTATAAAATATATAAACAGAAAACTAAATACACAGTTCATGAAAATTGTAGGCCGTAGTTCACACCTCCACAAACAAAGTAATCATATTTCCAAAAAATGGAAAGTATGATGGTATGTGAAATATAATAATTTAAAAAGCATAAATAAATTATAAATATCATATATATAATATAAAAAAATAAATTCTATCATTATTTAAAATATTAAAAGGTGGAAATGGAAGAACAAGTGACATCAGTTCATGAGGTGATATTCTATTGTACACATGAAAGATGATTGTGTATCCCATTTGATGGAAGTGTGTGTGAGTTCAGGTCAAAAAATTAATATAAAAAAATATAAATATATTTTTTATTCTGAGGTTATTATATAAACATGGTATAAAAACAATTTAATTTTTTAAGGAAGAAAAAAATAAAAACGTTCGTTGATGAACGATACATCTTCTTTGGGTATCTCCTTTTGATTTTCATAAAAGGACTCCTTTGGTTGAATTTATGCCCAATGTAAGGCTCATAAGATGAATTTAGGGATATTGGGAGGATATTTTGATAGGTATCAGATTAATAAAATAGGTTATGATGTATGAACAAAAGAGAATAAGAGGAACCTTTTTATAAGAGAGGGGAGGGGTACTTTTCAAATTTCTCAAATGATTAAATTTTAATAAAATAAATCTACATCCAAATACCACCAAAAAACCATTTATTAGAATATAAGATATTATAATGTTTTAACATCATCAAAAAATATATTTTATAAATTTATTGGGTTTATTTTAAACCTTTACATGTAAATTAACCCTTAGTTATTCCATTTTAATTTGAACTATGGTAATAATGTTTTCAATATTAAGAGGATGTATTTTTTACATATAATGTATAAATTGGACCATAAATGGAAAATTTATGATATATTAGACCATATTTCATCCCCTTTTTCATTATTTAAATTTTTATGATTTATAAATAATTTAATAAAATATTATTTTCATTAAATATCATAAGTGTCAATTTTGACACTATTCATTATATTGACATTAAGAAAATAAATAAATAAATACAACTTCTATAAAATTCATTTACTACAGCCACATAATTTCATATTGACCTATAAAATTATTTTATCAACTTAATTAAGTCAAATTATATTTCTTTTAAAATTTATAATATCATTTAATTGATTGTTTCATTAATTGAATAATTAATGAATCATCATTTTCTAATTATTTATGATAAATATTTCTTCCATAAAAAATAAAAATAAATTTCTATTATGTATATAAAATTTTTATAATTCATAAGAATATATAGAGTTGATCATATCTTCTATTTGACCCCATATTAAAAATATTATACTTATTAAAAGTAAGAGTGTGACATTTTTTCATTCTCTTTGATTTTAATAATATCCAAGTCATTTTACTAAAAATGTTTCTATAAAATTATTATGTTTAGATAATTATGTTTTAATTATTGACTTTAATTCATCCAATAACATTTGTGAAAGTGTTAGGGTAGTTTTTTGATATTTATAATAATATTTTTACAGTTAATTACCTGATTTCCCCTTAAATGTGTTAATAAATATTACTAAAGTTACTATTCATATTGTCCAGAATTAAAAGGAAACTATTTAATAAATTTAGAATTTATGATTCAAAATATGAATCCATTTTTCAAAATTTAAAACACATAATTGGATAAAATAATTTTAATAATAAACCCATTGACAGAACGAGAAAATAGATTTTTAAATTAAAAACGTCGAAAATATTGGAATGTTTATATATCCAAATTTAATATGAAATTTATTACAACAACCTAAATTGGATTAAATGATAAAAATGATAAAAATATACTTCAAAAAATAAAAATAAAAGTTAAGACTATAAATTATTTTGATGAAAAAGCTGTTTTTAGTTAAAATCTAGTATTTTCACTATTCATCAAAACATGAAACTTATCTGAAAAAATAAAAAAAGTTTACCCAAATTATATTTTGATATCAAGAGTACTAATAAGAAGTTTTTTTATATTTAATCTATAAACGTTTTAACAACTATATTTTTAACAAGTGCACCATTAAATGTAAGAAAACGTCATTTTTAGAAAAAAAATTCTTTTATGCGTTAAATTTAATATGTTCTTAAATCATGTTTAGAAAACAAATAAGATGAATGTTAAAAATTATATTTGAAATATTAAATATATATATTCCATTACAATAACCTAACAAGTGTTATATTTTTATTTATTGGAATATAACACACTTGTGCACATTTTATTAAAAAAAATGGGTTTACATTAATTTATTATTAATTGGTCAAAGAATTATACATACACATGTCAACCATAATTTGATAAAACATTTAATCCTATTAATACCTATCATTATAATGGCTAGGTTATAATTTTCCTATTTAAATACTTATAATAATAAAAATATGTTTCTTAGAAACTCAGTGTTACGCGTAACACAAGCTAAGCTAGTGTTATGTGTAACAGAAGACATCAAGGAAATAAAATTATATAAAAAATAATATCTCATAAAAACCTTGAAGTATTAAATTATACCCCCCCTAAAATGAATTTCCCCTATAATTTCATCTTGGTTGTCAAAGGTTTAATACTTGAATGTTTTTTTCATATAAACCCACTTCATAAAAATTAATTTTAATACTTCACATTAAAAAAGGAAAGTTGGAAACATAATGATTACCCAAGGTAACTCATAGATAGGTTCTGAAATAGGATAAAGTAGATGGAAATTAAAAATGGTGACATGTTAGAGAAATATAACTATCTAGTTATGATGGAGAGTGATAGAGAACATGTTCATTATAAAGTTAGTCATCATAAAAAGATAAATTTGTGATGATCTAAGGGAAAATTTGATTAATTAAAAATTAATGTACTAGGATAAGATTTTTGTTTCAAGATAATTTTACTAAATTTGAATAATTTTCAAAAAAATAAATACATACTTTATTTCATCACAATCTCACCCTTTGTTATGCCTTGATAAATTTTCACTTCATATTTTATTCCAAGAAATGAAGGTGAATTTATCATTACTGAAGTATTAGCAGATAATGAGATCCATAAATAGGATGATAGGTCATTCCATATATCTTTTTGACAACCAAATTGTTAGAAAAAGTTATCCAATAAGAGAAAATCCTCGTATAGTGAGATAATACTTTAATCTCTAAAACCTCATCCTAATTCCAATATAAACAACCTCATAAATAGTTACCCTTATGAAGCTTCCAAAATATTAAAATCCAAGAATTTTGAAACAAGGTTATTAAACATAGCATTTATTCCTCAAAAAATGATGAAGCTATTAATTGTCACATTAAAAACATGTGATTACCATAATCAGGTTTTCTCTTGAAACACGACAATAACCTAAACTATGATAAAAACTTAGTGAAAAAAACATACATTAAAAAATTAACTCTTTCCCCATACCATTAATCAAAAAATTCTATAAACTTAATAAATGATATCATAAACCACCCTATCATCTTATCAACCCCAAGGTCATCAATACTATCATATTTATTTTATCATAATCAAACTTCTCCATATTTAACAATCCCAATATAATTCACATATTAAGAGTCATCCTCACTTTAATCATGTTTTGCCCAAATATATCACCTTACCACCTCAATAGATTTTCATGGTGACCAGTACTATACATCATATTATCTTAAACCATTATGAAAAAACAATATTTAAACAATATATAGATGTGTCATTATTACATAATACCATAAAATTACTTCTAAAACATTATTCATGAATTCCATTACATAAATACTCAATAATTCCACCACTTCATTATCATACTCCACATTTTCAATAGTGATCACATGATATTTCTCTTTTTCTTTTTCTTTAATAGGGTTATGAGGTCCATCGTCATCGGTAACCCTGGGATTTTTGCCTTGATTAGCATAATTCCCATTTCCTTACACTTGAAGCATTGAAGTGTGGGGGGTTTATTTTGTGTAACCTTCTCTTTATTCACATCATTATCCAAATTCTTCCCATTACTGTAGCATCTACTGTAGTGGGAACTATGCAGTACTGTAGTAGTTACTGTAGTGGGAACTGTAGCGGGGACTGTTTGGCACTGGAGTAGCCGGGAATTTGCCCCCTGTTTGGGCCTTCGGGCCACCTCAAGGCCTTCAGGCCACCTTAAGTGCAGATGAAAACTTGGAAAACTACAAGGAACAAGATCTATAAGAGGATGAATAAGGATATTTCACCATATCAGAAGCTACATGGATTGAAAGAATGAGAGGGTATGACATCTGCCATCAGTACAAGCCTGTGCATACATGAGATAGCCTAGCTGAACAACCATGCAATGGTGGAGAGATGATTTAACGATGAAGATACTGGGGAGGAGTAGTTCCAAGTAGTTAGTTTAGGTTGTACGTAATGTTTGAAGCCTACAGGAAATGAATGCCTCTAAGGCCTATGAGCTATGTAATACTTACACTTACAGTCCTTATAAGGGTTCCACCTCCCCTCTTGAAAGGTGGATTATCAAAAATCAATAAAAAATGAAGGCCTTTGGGCCATTGTATGGATGGTTGGAGGATAATTCAAGTATCATACCTCATAAGTCCTGTAAAACTTTCTTCATAGGTTACAACAGATTCATCCTCCTTTTTATTTTATTCATGTAATTCCTTTCGAATTTTCATAAAAATAATATAAGTAAAGTACTTATTGAGAAATAAGTTCTTTAACATATCCCATTACATGGATTTAATTTCATCTCATTTCCTTATAATCTTCATATGATCCCACCATAGATCTTCTTCACCTTCCAAATGGTAGATAGTTAAAATGACTTTATCTTGTTTTAAACATGGGATTACCAAAAATATATTTTCAATGGTATAGATCAATTGCGCAGCAAATAATGTATTAGAATACCCAGTGAAAGAAGGTAGATTCTTCCTCATGAAGGGCTCAACAAAATTTTATTCCCACATTTTATCATTTACAAGACCTATATGATTTGTACATTGAGAAATTCATATGAACAAATCAATAATATTTTTTATTCCTTCCCTATAACATTTAGTCACCTATGAGTAAAATCATTGAATTTCCCATTGTGTTCATCATTATCATGGTTACTTCTAGTTTCATCGATTGACTAAAACCAGAAAGAATTGTGTGACCAACACTAATCATAGTTATAGAACCACATAATAAAACAAAATTACATAAAATTTTCCAATCTATGACACCTTATGTTTAATCCTAATTTATTCATGATTATTATGAAAAATCAATGATTTTAACATATTATTAAACTTATCCTTAGAGACATCCCTATACATGTCCTTATAAATATCTCTAGGGATCTCACTAATGTTTTACAATAATAGTTTACAAAGTTTAACTAAAGCTTTTCCTTTGATACCAACTATAATGACTTAGGATTTTCATACATGGATATTAGATCTTTTTAGATGAATATTAATTTCATTAAACAGACACATGCCCGATGACTGTAATATTTTAGTTCCTTTGGAAACATGGAACACATTCTTCTAATTTGGTGAATGATCTTAAAAATATTTCATAAATAACTTCCACTTTAGTACTCTTACTTGAAAATATTCATTATAACCTGGGTAATGGAATCACCAGAAATTGTAAGCTCGAATACACATTAAGGGTAATCATGGAAGATACTTATGTATAATAATAAAAATATGGGTATGATAACACGATCTTAACATTAGTAAATAATACCATACATATAAAAGATCATATTCTAGAGTCATATAATAAACAATGGATTTTCATAAGACATGAAACATATAGAAATCAAGATCATAAGTCATGAAACTATAACATAATAATAAGAAATAGAATTTGTGGGAGACACATAAATATGTAATATCATTCCCTATACGTCAAGGTGAATTTTAAAAAACATAACAGGGAACTTCACAGGGAATACACTAACTAGGTGGGACACACCACTATACCCAGTCACAGTTATTTGCTTATAATGGACCAGGTTTTCCCATTTTCCCATAGTGGATCGAGTTTCCCTATATTCCTATAGTGGATTGGGTTTCCGCATAATTCATTGTTAATCAAGATTTTAGACTTGTTTTTATGATTATCTCATGTTACATAAATATTTACTCAATTAATTTGAGGGATATAAAGGCTCTGCCCATCACATAAGGAAAACCATACATATGTGTCCCATGAGAACATAAATAATATCAAAACCCCTAAAAATAAATGATTTTCAAAAACATTTAATCATAAAAAAAACTCATGGAAATGAAAACAAATTCATAAAAATAAAACCATATTAAATAAACTATTTAAAGGAAGAATAAAAATATTATCATTGGATCATATCATTAATAAAACATTAGTAAGATAAAATAATGTAGTCGGGGAAGGAAAATGGTTTTGAAAGATTACTTGAAATAATTCTTGAGTAAAATTTCCTTTCCTTTATGAATTTTGATTAAATAATAAAACATATATAAAACAATTTTTAATTAAATTATCCTTGAAAACATAAAATTTAATCTTTTAAGATAATTTTAAACAAATTTAAAATCCTTTTTCCTTGAAATCCATAAAATATCATGTGAAACACTTTTAAAACATTCTTTAGAAAACAATATTATAAAGGAAAACATATTTATGATCGAAGAGAGAATAAAATTACATAAAACATATAATATCATTAAAGGAAGGATATTTATGATACAACCTATCAAATGGTAGTATATACACCTCATAAAATAATATAGGTACATAACATAACATGTGCCTCAAAGAAGGAAAATTGAGACAAAATTAATTTACTGATTTGGTAACTTTTCAACCATAAACCCCATGAAAATGAGATCATAAGATGGATATGTAAATATAAATACATTTTCCAAATAAAAATAATAAAATAAATTCATGGATACTTTATACACCAAATAAAAAAATAATAGTGTGTAAGGAATGTGTCCCGCATAAATAAAAGTGAGACAAAAATCCTTACCTTATTTATTAACTCTCATCGTAATCATTAAAAAATCATATATAATAAATATAATTTTATTATAAATATATTAATAATCTGTATTTAGATATATAATACCATATATGGTTAGCGTATTAATTTATATTATCTTATCATTAAAAATTACAAGTTTAAGTTATGTTTCATGTAATAACCTCTTTGTTTGTCATACATGTTTCAACTTGTTATTCTAAGTATTCATACTTTATCCATGATTTAATTATATCAAGAAGGATAACCATGATATAAATATCATATATAATAATTATATACATATTTATGGTTATCTATAAAATATATAAATATAAAATGAAATACACCATTCATGGAGACAGTATGTCGTATGTACGCATGAATGCTGCTTCCATTTCATATCATATTGAAAGAAATAAATTTAATTAAATATATATATAATAATTATAGAAGAATTATTTTTTCATATACATCATATAATTTCACTTGACCAAATCTTAATACATTCCACGTAAAGTGTTAATGAATTGCATTGTTTTGATGAGACGGTAGTCCACACGTCTACAAATGAAGTTATCATATTTATACAAAATGGAATGTTTAAATGTATGTGTTATATAAAAAATAAATAATTATAAATACCTCATAAATATAATATATATTATATAAAAATATAAATTATATCATTATTAAAAACCTTGAAATGAGAAAATTAAAGAACAAGCGATATCAGTTTGCGAGACGGTAGTCCACCGTGATCACGAACAATGATTGAGTCTCCCATTTTATGGAAGTGTGTGTTAGTGTAGGTAGAAACCATAATATAAAAACATATAAGTATATTTAATCATATTTTTGGGATTACATAGACAAGAAATAAAAATAATTTGAGGGGTTTAAGGAATAAATAAAACAAAAATGTTCGTTGATGAATGTTACCTCTACTTTGGGTATCTCTTTTTCATTTTCACAAAAGGACACATTTGGTTGGATTTATGAAAAATGTAAGGATTATAGGATGAATGTAGGGATATTGGAAGATATTTTAAATTATTTTGGATGAAACCAAAAAGGTTCTGAAGTGTTAACAAAATATAAGAAGAACTTTAATTTTATAATAGAGGGGAGGGGCACTTTTGGAATTTCAAAAACGATTTATTTATAATAGAATAAATTCAATATAAACACCTAAAAAGGGAATTAATTCGAAGATAAAATATCATATGGTTTTAAAATCATCAAAAAATGTAATTTATACATGTCTTGGAGTAATTTTAAACCTTATCATTTTAGTTAACCCTTAGTTAAGCCATTTTAATTTTAAATATGGCAACACAGTTTTCAATATTAAGATGATGTAATTTATATATGTAAGGTTTAAATTGGAATATAAATGGAAAATTTATGATATTTTAGACCATATATCACCCCATTTTACTTATTCATTATTTTTTTGATTTATAAATAATTTAATAAAATATTATTTTCATAAAATAGCATAAGTGTCAATTTTTGCACTATTCATTGCATTGTCTTTAAGAAAATAAATACAGAAAGATAAATTCGATCCAATTCATTTAAATAACCCATACCATGTAATATTAAACTATAAACTTCGTGTATCTCCTTAATTATGTCAAATTATATTTCTTTTAATATTTTTAATATCCTTTAATTAATTATTTTGTTAATTGAATAATTATTGCATCATCATTTTGTAATTATTTATGATAATTAATTCTCCACTGAAAATTTAATATAAATTTCAATTATGTAGATACACATGTTATATTTCATAATAATATATATAGTTGAGCATATCTCATATTTAACCCCATATTAAAAATATTATACTTATTAAGAGTAAGAGTGTAACATTTTGTCACTCTCTTTGATTTTAATAATATCGAAGTCATTTTCATGGAAAATGGTCCATAAAATTATTCAATTTAGACTATTATCTATTAGGGTTATAATTAAATTCATCCAATAATATTTGGGAATGTTTTTTATAGTTTTATAATATTTATAACAATATTTTTACCCTTAATTACTCGATTTACCCTTAACCATGTTAATAAAATTACAAAAGTTACTATCCATATTTTCCCAAAATAAAAGGGAACTATTTATTAAAATTGGAAAATATTATTAAAAATATGGAATATATTTTTCATAATTAAAAAAACATAATTGGAACAAATTTAATTAAAATTAATCCAATCAACGAAACAAGAAAATGGGTTTTGAAAGTGAAAACATAAAAAAGATTGGAATGTTTTTATATCTAAATTCAATATTAAATTTATTCCAATGACCATATTTTTATTAAATGGTAAAATATAATCTAATTATTCATTAAAATAAACCAAAAATATTATTTAACACTATAAATTATTTCTTTGAAAAATTTGTTTTCAATTAAAATGCAGTAGTTTTCATTATTCATCAAAACATGAAACTTCTCCAAAAACTAACAAATGTTAACCCAAATTATATTTTGATATCCAAATATAAAATAAGAAGTTTATTTTTTCATATATAATATAAAATTTTTCAAAAATAAGATTTTTAACAAGTGCGCTATCAAAAGGTGGAAAAACTCCCTTATTTGAAAAAAACTTCTTTTATGCATAAAATTGGATTTGTTATTATATCATTTTTAGAAGATATAGAAGATGAATTTTAAAAATTATATTGAATATATTATATATTTAATTCATTAATATATAACCCAATAAGAGTTATTTGTTTATTTATTTTTTATTACAGACTTGAGAACGTTTAAATCGTTTTTTTGGAAAACATTTCCTTTTAATAAAAAAGGAATTACATTCATTTATTATTAATTGGTCAAATAGTTGTATATACATGTGTAAACTATTTTTTTTATAATTTAGTTAATCCTTTTAATAACTTCCATTTTAATGGATAGGTTATAATTGTCTTGTTTAAATAATTACAATAATAAACATATATTTTGTAAAAACTCATTATTGTGTGTAATGGAAAATAAGCCGGTGTTGTGTATAATGAAAGAAATCAAATAAATAAAATTATTTTAAAAAATATATCTCAAAAAAATATATGGGTGTTATAGTTAGAGAAAAAATGGTTTCTTTTCAATTTATTATTGGTTTATCACATTAGGGATTATTCTAGGGTTATTTGATCATGTAATTATCTTATGGAGTATACATGGTTAGTTTTGATTCATATTTCATGATTTACCACATGTACATGTCATATTACTTATTTTTTTAATTTGAAATGGGATTTATGAAAATAAAATGATTTTATGATTTTTTTATAATTTTTTTTGTAATGTGGATTTGTTCTAAAACTAGAGCTAATGAATTATTGATATTGGAATTTGTATAGATTATTTGGTTAAATCCCACTTTGATTCATGATCATGCATAAATTTTTTATTTTGGGAAGTTGTAAGTGTTTTTTCCAGAGTTGGGTAAAGGGAAGGTAATTTTTTAGTACGCCAGTTTCTCTTTTTTTTCACCATCTTTATATAGGGATTTTTTAGAGGTGGTGGTTTGTCAAATTTAGACTTGTTTGGTCTTTCCTTATTTTATTTTTATTTTTAGCTTAGCTATCTTGTATTTTCTTTTTTTTGTATCATGGATATTTATTTTTTTCATCCATGTTGTACTATGTTTTATCTTCATTTATAAATGATACAAATCATTACTTGTTTTACCTCTCCACATGGAGGACCCCCTTCTATGATTTTTCTAGTTGACCTAGCTTGGTTCATTACACATACACCTTTCATTGATTGATTATTCTCTATAATCAAGGATTCACCAATATAATCAATTATTTACTACTATGGTTGGTTATTTCCACACAAGCACAATATCTCACCATGTATATAATTTCCCACTTCTTACAAGACTTTCAAAAACTTAGATTCACACTAAAATCATATATCCACATTGTATTGTCCTTATATACCCTGAGTCCCATAGGTTCCATAATATCATAACATGTATACCAAAGTCTGGTATTCCTTGATCCTTCTTGAAGTTGATATGATAATATACTCATAATGGTTCAGTATCAATAAGAATAATCTCCTTATTCTCATAAAATGACTTCAATTACCACAAGTTCATCAAGAATACCTTCTTGCAGCTCAATATATGATTTCTACATAGCTCTAGATATGTAATAGAATCAGTTTGTTTACTTTTCAAGTCACAATGATCAATTCATATCCTTGAATGTTACATAATATCAAGAAATAAAATTCTCACCACGAATGAAAAATATTATTCAAAATATATTTGTCTTTCCATAACATCTACTTATACAGATTTTGAAAAAGTGTATATCATAGTATATTATTATTATTTTATATTTGATAGAAAATAGAAAAATATACTAAGAAGATACATGACTTCATCAATTTTCTTAAGAGTTATATTTTTCTTCAAAGTAGGATATGAATCTTAGTATACAACCCATGGTTTTTTCTCCTATATTTTATTATTATATATAGGTCACTAGTAAATTTATTTTCTATATTTTTAAACATATAAAATATACCTTTCTTTTTGATGCAATATTATCATTTACCTCAATGTTCTATACATGGTATTTTCCCATGATATCCACTTAAATTATCTTGAATTTATATGTAGATGTGTCCCCATGTTCTCTCAGTTATTCACTTTACATTACTCATCTATATCTTGTACAATTATAGGAATACCCTCAAATTTTTCTATTCTTATCAATTTTTATTCTCTCTCAACTTAAGGCGATTATTCTAGATATTTTCAGTTGACTCGACCACTTAATATTATTCTTATATTATTCTCAATATACAACCACTAAGATCTACAAATAACATTCAATATAACAATAATAAAATCAAACAATAAATTAGAAAAGTGTGTTTGATCCATCTTCATTTTGGAATGATAGGTTATAAAAATAAAATATACTCCAACTTGAATAATTTTTTTAGAAAATCCAATTGAACTCATCTCATTGTATTTTCCATCTAGAATCACAATCAATTTTGTGACATTCAATTTATTTAGGAATATCCCTAAAATCTTCATAATTAATTTTTAGATAAATTTTGAATTCTCATAATTCATCATACCTTGATCCCATATATTCTTAGTGAGGAATATTGAATCCAAATCTTTTGTGATGGTTAAATTTCAAATAAATAAAGCTATTAATTAATCCCATATAATTATGGTATTTAAAAATCCAAACTAAACATTAAATCCTATATAATTTTTATTCCTTTGATCCTCTTATCTAATCTTGAGAACCTAATCTTAACTTAAAATTTTGAATCAAAAAGCATTTTCGATGCTTTTGATGTTTAAATCAACTAAGAGCATCTCTTTCATTTTATTATTGAAATTATTCAGAATACAAAATTTATAGAAATTTAAATTTTTTACCAAGTAATGTATCTTATAGGATCTATATTTCTGTAGTTCTAACAACCATCTGAAATATCTCACGCGCTAGAATTATATTATGGGTTCCTCAAAATCGTACATGTATCTCAAATAACTTATGGGTAGAACAATTATCTTATACATAGGATAATTATATTAGATATTGATAAAATATATTAATGGAGGATAAAACTTCTTACAAATATGGTAAACATCATATAGGTGGTTTGAATATGTTACACATAGAAAAATTATCTTACATGTAGAAAAAATATCCTACACACTGGCGAGAATATCTTATGCATATGAAAAATGAATTTCATATTTTTCTAAATCTCATATCAATAATATCAAATCTAGAATCTCATTAAATTAACTTTGATCATATTGAAATCTTATTTGGGCCTTCTTAGTCAATTGAAATCACTTCAAAATAGATTCCAATAATTCCATAATTTATTAAAATAATCTAGAAAAAAATTAGCTAGTTATAAAGCCTTGTAATATATAAAATTTTGGTACTGAGGCATGAAGTGGAAGCTGGAGGGAATGTTATTTTAAAATTTTCATCATTGGAGCGATGTAACATTGTTAGGTCTAGTGATCTATGCCCCAGTAATGGTCTGAGGAACTCATGTGAATTTATTAAGAACAAAATAAAATGAATAAACACCTTGTTTATATAAAAGGCGTGTTCCACTATAGCCTTTTGACCGTGAACATTATTAAAATATATGAATTTAAACCATGAAATATCATAAACACATGTTCCAAGTGTCTTAGGAAATTCCAGTCATGAAATTTAGAGTGATAGCTTGGAATTCTGATAAATCTTTTGACATCCTGATGATCACCTTGATACGGTTCCTTTGATATGTGAAGGTGTTCTTGGATTGATTTATTATAAGGATCCTCTCACCCTTTAGGATGTTTGAAATAGGAGATAAGATCACTAAAATTCATGGGAATGAATTTTTAGATGGAAGATAGATACTCTTTTCTTATATAGTATAGGTTTAACACCAAAAATGGGTTCCTTGACCCCCGTATATATAACACCAACTAAATAACCTGTAAATGACACATCATGACAATGAAATTGCATAATAATGTTATTTATATTTTCATCACATACTTTTAATATATAATAAATATACTATATTATTAAATCAAGTTATTTACTAAACCTGTAAGTCTTAATAATATTAACAAACCTTGAATCTTTAGATAATATTAGATCATATAATATTTTTCCATGCATTCACATAGTATCTTGTGAATTATTTTAATAAATAAATTCCACTCCAAACATTATATACATCAATAGTAGTCAATTTATTTATTCATTGGAAATATTTTATTCTTAGAAAAATCTCAGACCCCATGGCGGTGCCAACCATGTCCTATATTCCTATTCATACGAATACGACATACTTTTGAATATTCTATTGCATGTAACCTTATATGACCTTATCTCAATAGTAGTGAATACTATTCATAGACCAATAGTAGAGTATAGAAACCCCCCAAGGACACTAGAGGTATAGAAAAGTTATATCAACAATAACCTTTCATATGAACACACTCCATGTAATATAATCTCTTCTTTTCTCGTGATACCTCATAATAAAGGATGCACACTTTATGTCAACACCGTTTATTGATTTATTATTTTAAGACCTAAATAGATGGAAATAACTTTATAATACCATGAACATGGATTTAACAAAGGTACATCCATCTTGATCAACTATGTCTGAGATATATCTTCCATTCAAGAGTGACTGATTCTATCTTGATTATTTATTCAATGTCATACTACCAATGAAACACCCAATACAATCCACCTTTCTAGGACATAAATTCCATAATTTTTTCCTTTTATTAAAGTATGTGATCAATAAGTATACACTACAAATTATTTCAAGTGAAGAGACCATTACATGTGTCCACAAATAGAAACAACCAATGACACCTCAAACATGTGGTGTTTCTATTGGTGGTTCTGTCGTCATGTTCTCATCTACATGAGATCAATATGTTGAAAATTAATGAGAATAAGTCTCAATGATTATGATCCCCCAATACATGATATTAAAACATCATCTATTTCCTTTCAGTATAATGTATCTAGACTATAGAGCATAATTTTAAGATTACTATCATTGTATCTCTAGTTTATCATTATAACATGATAATTACTATAACTTTTTTATATGACAAGTAATCTAAAGACATTACCATAAATATAGTGATTGTAGATGTATCCACATAGTTATGGAAAGTTAAACACACAGACAAAAAAAATTATATATATATATATATATCAAACCATATACATTTAATGGTAATCAACGTATATACAAGAGTTGGGTCTAGGACATCCACTTTTAACACTCCCACTAGCACTAGATCCAACTACTAATAGTTCATAAACTTATATATCTCACATAAGAATAATGATTCTATTGAAATATGGATTTAGTCAGGGGGTCTACCACATTATCCTCTATGGATACTCTGTTAATAGTGACTTCATCTCTCTAAGTGAAATCCCTCAAGAGATAAAACATCTGAAGTATATGATTCCTTCTTTGGTGCGACTTGGGATCATTGGAAAGAACCACTAGTGTATTATTATCATAATAAATAGGAATGGGTTCTTCACTACTAGGCGTAACATATATTTCCATGAAGAATTTTCATATCTAGAATGCTTCCTTAGATATATCTAAACCTATGGTATGATCATATTATACTATGGAGTTGATGAATATAGGTTTCGTTGAGATTCCTTAGCTCACTTGACAACCATTTGGGAAAAAGAAAAAACCATACTATAATTTACAATAATCATGATCTATCTAGAAACTACCATTAATGTATCCTCTTACTACTAGTTTCTAATCTCCTCTAAACACTAAAAATATATCCTCTATACATCTCAACTACTTTAGGACTATTTTTACAGCTAACAAATATAGGTCTCTTGGATTAGATTTATATCTTCCCCCATGATTATCAAAAAGGAAAAAAACATAGTTCATAGAATAAAATATATAATAGATCCAACTAATGAGGAATATGCTATTCCATTCATTCATTCAATATCCTTTGGTGTTTGTGTACACATTTTCTTGGAGAGATTGGAAACATGTGACATTGGAAACAATCCACTCTTATATTGTTCCATATTATAAATTTTTAGTACCTTCCTAATAAATTTACTTTAACTTATCCCAATAATCCTATGGGATCTATCTTCACATATATAAATCCCAAGTATATATAATACTTCACCTAATCCTTTCATATAGAAGCATTCATTTAACCATGTATTGACTAATAGTATGAGTTTCACTTCATTTCACATAATTAATATTTCATCAAAATATAATACTAGAAAATTGATATAATTCATAATAACCCTCTTATAGACATATATCCCACTTTCATTCTTGACAAAACCAAATTCCATTATGGAATCATCAAAATAAACATTCCATGATCATGATGCACACTTCAACACATAAATGGATCTCTGCTGCTTTAACTATTTATTGTAATACTTAGACTTAATAAACCCTTCAATTTGATACATATATTCTTCATCAACCAACTACCCATTTAGAAAAATAGTTTTTAAATCCATTTTATAAATTTTATAATCATGGTTGAGTACCCTTGAAAGTAAATTTATGATTTATTTTAGCATCACTAATGATGAGAAGGTTTTATCATAGTTAGTGCCTTGGCATTTCTTGAAAACCTTCACTACCAAATATTCCTTATAGGTATTGGATTTAACAATCATGTACATATTTTTCTTGATAACCCATTTTCATCTAATGGTTTTTACATCAGATAGTGGGTCTAAAAAATCCAAACATGATTTTGGTACATGGGATTCATATCATAATTCATAGATTCTTTCCATTTAGAAGCCTCATTGCCTTCTAATATATTCTATAGAAGTAACGTGTCACCTAATTTGGTGATAATAAAACAAAAACAACCTGGTCCTCTAACCACTCATGTTGATCTACAAAGTAATTGTATGTTTGGAATGCCTTCATCTCCCATAGTCTCTTGAGGAGATTTTTCTGTACCAACTCTTATACATATGGATCATCAATTTAATTTAATTAAATCTTTCTCCAACTATTTCAATTAGAAACATGTTACCTTTATAAAATTATGGAATGCATTTCCATAATAAATTTTCTATTTGATAGTTTTTACATGTAATATATTTTGGATTATTTAGGATGACCTATAAAGAAGAACTTGATGCTCTGTTATTCTAATTTTTTTACTTAGTATAGTCTTGAAAAAATCCCCACATCCCAATAAACATTTGTGTGAAATATTGGTTTTATTTACATACCACAACTTATATGGAATCCCATATCTTTCTTTAGTTGGTACAAAGTTAATTATGTACATTGTTTTCTATAATGTCTATCCTTAAAAAATAATGTAAGAGTTGGCTAACTCATCATTGATATGACCATCTCAAGTAAGGTGTGATTCCCCCTTTTACTAACACAATTCCACTGAGTTTTATAAGGAGGGTTGAGTTGGGATACTATCCAACACTCCTTTAAGTGATCAATTAATTCTTTGTTAAGACACTCAGAACCTATGTTTGGGTGGAGTGCCTTAATCTTTTTACGAAGTTTGTTTTCTACTTCATACTTATATTCCTTAAGCATATAAAATGAATCTGACTTATAATTCATTAAGAAGATATATCCATACCTACTATAGTCATTGTTAAAATTAATGAATTATAAATACAATACCTTATATCTACTGGAAAAATACCACATATTTCAGTATGAATCGATTCCATAATTTAGTGGAACTTAATCCTTGCCTAGAGAATGGTCCTTCAGTCATTTTCTCTTGTATAAAAGTGTGACATACATCATGGGGTTTTAATTTAATTGAGTCTAAAAACCTTTTTTTTAATTTTTTGTGAACAATACTCATTTACACGAGCAAGACTAATGTTTCATAGTCGAGTGTTAAATGAGTCATATCTATTGGTTTTATCATTGATTGTCATTATAAGGTTTTTGAGTTTTATTATATATAATCCATTCTTTAGATTTTATATACCATAAAATATGAAATCCTTATAAAAGAGACAAAATTTATTTACAAACATGAAATAAAATCCCATCATGTCCAAAATACACATTGAGATCATGTTTTTGGTAAAAAAGGAACATAATAACAATTATTTAATAGACGAACCAAACCACTAGGCAAACATAAATGATTATATCCTACATCCAAGATTACTAGTCTCACACTATTTACATCTCAGAGATCCACCTTAGCATTTTCAATCATCAGAAATATTTTAGGTTCATATACATGAATACAAATATGTGAGACACATACCTCATATAATACTTAACTTATAGATAAAGAAAAACTATATTCAATGAATAAATACCTGAAGTAGATGCATCACCTTTCTTATCCAAACTCTACAATTCTTCTTCTCATGGAATTTCATACCACATTAAAATAAGATAACCTCCTTCTCATTTACCTACCTTTGTGTCAATGGATTTTTGAATGGGACGTCCATAAATTCCTTCACCATGGGATTAGACATAGACCCCTTGTGATTTCCATTCCCCCTCTTGTTCACCATAAGAATTTAAGCATTGGTATTTATTAAATCTTTATCAACTGGGAAAACTAAAAAAAAAAATTTGGGATCAAAATTTTCAATGTATTCACAATGTTATTAACAATGAAAGTCAAAAATCTTGGATGTAAAGATGGAACAATGTGATCAGTTTCTAGTTATTGGTTAAATGTTAACCTAAGGGATTCAAGTTTCTCAATGTACCCCATAATATTGAGTACATGTGGTATTAATTTATTCCCTTCTTCTAGATTGAAACTATATAGTATAGTTGATATCTTATACATTTCATCCCTTTCTCTCTCCTGAAAAAAATATTGGAGATAATTTAGAATCTTCTCGGAATATTTTTCCTTGTGAGTTTTTTACAATTGACTGGACATATATAAAAACATGATACACTTTACATGTAGTGCGTCATCTACATGATTTTTACATTTGTGTCTGTCAACCCTACTTACTCTCTAAGGAGGCTCAGTAGGAAGTTAGGACTCCAGGAAATAATTTTTTCTCTCTTGGTGTATTACTATGTTCAACCACCTGTAACACTCCAAGAATTTATGGATGGTCATGATATTTTATTTATCAAGAATTTATCATAATGATAACACTATAGTGGTGTTGGTTTCAATTTTATCTAAAATAAATGAATTTAGTAGTTTTTACATTATATTGATTACTAATTAGACATACTGATTAATTAAATCATTAAATTTCCCATACTATTTTATTGAATCATAGTATCCCCCACCACTATATTTAGAATAATCAATTTATTGAGTACTCTAGTGGAAAAGATTTCTGAAACCTCTCTATATAGTCCAATATATGGGTACAACACTACTAATAGAGTTTTAAGGTAGGCCCTGGGTTGGCTAACCACATTAACTTGCGATGCATTGAAATATTGAGGGAAGTCCAAAATTCTCAGATTAGTAACCTTAATTCTATAAATTATTAGCCTCTAAGGTTGTAGTAGGATAGATAAAGCTACATCATTGCAACAAACTTTGTTTAAGTCGACTCATCACTCCCATAAGAACTCCCCAGTAGTAGTAGGTAGCATGAACTTGGGATGAAGAGCACCCTGTACACTTGATTTTGTTAAAATTTTAGGGATGGAATGCATTCATGTCTTAATATTACTTTTAGGGTTTTTATTATTTCTCAATAAATGTAATACTTTTCTATTAATTACATTTATACCATGTGATTGTGTTCATTACTGAATAATGCATTAATATAAAACAATCATTGAATATTTATAAATTATTTTTATATAATTTTATGTATTTCATGAAAACATGAACATTAATAAAATAATAAACAATGCCAAAATAAAAAAACTACCTGATTGATCTTATGCATATAGTATTGGATGATCTATATAAACTCATGGGATCAACCATGATTTAGGAGTATAATATCTAAGTCTAGTCTTGACTCCTGTTGTAGCTCGCACGCTAGTCCAATGTTTCCACATATTATCAAGGATAACACGTCATCTTGTCATGGTCCACATCTTATATCATCATCATCTTAATACAAATATAATCACACACATGCAAGGGGGTATCGGGAAGTGGCAAATACATACCGATAAACTGATGTAATCAAATAAAATTATATATATTAAATGAAAAAATAATATGCATAGACCCTTGTAAATTAATTAAATATAATAATCATCCCATGTAGTTTTCATAATTAATTAAATAAAAATAAACCCAGAAAAATAAGTTTGGTCAATGCTCGAGACCAGTGTATGAGTAAAGTTATTCCTGATAAAAATTAAAATGTAGTAAATTTTCATCAAGGGAAATTAAATAAACTAAATAAATTATTTTAATTCAAATAATTTATTTTTATTCAGTACTGGAATTAATTTAATACAATTCTCAAATTATGTTAATAAATTAGTTTAAATATTATTCAAAAAAATTAATTTTCCAGAATAATAAAATTATTATTATTTTTAAATTCCAAAAATTATGAAATTAATTTCATAGAGATTTAAATTCTTTCAAGGGAAACAAACCCCCACCCAAGACCATTTTAGTTTGGGATGACCTTGTGTTGGGATATTTTAGGTCAGCTAGACCCATTTATTGATTCTCGGGTCAAGCAGGACCCATGTAGGTTCATTTCGGATTAGGAAAGACCTAACCTAACCCATTTTGGGTCAAACATGACCATGATAAGCTGTGGGTCACCAGTTCATAGAAGGGTAAAATAAAACATTAAGGGTTACCAATCATAGGGGGTCATGTGTGGGTTACCGAGTGAAGTAGTGGAAATGATCAGGAGGATGACCAGATTGGGAGGAAGAGACATGGTGGGTGTGTCGACTGGGAGATCTGAGGCTAGGGAAGCTTATCCCATGGTAGCATTAGTGACAACAGGTGGACTGATAGGGTGTGGAAAAAACACTGGGAGGGAGGTAGACCTTAGGTTGTATATATGGTGGTGGTTCCATAGGGGTTTTCTGGAGGAGGTTCCCATGACGTCGACACTAGGGGTCAATTAGAGGGGCTACAGACACTAAAGACCACGACAAGTGGCTATGGGGTACACCGGTGGAGGTGATGGCTGGGAAATCCATTTTTCTATTATTTCTTTCATAGGAAGCTAGTAATTCCTTTTTTATATTTGTTTTTTTGGTCTATGGACCACTTCCATGCATTTGGGTATTTCCCCTTTTTATCCATCCAAAATCAAAATCCAACATCAATTTGGGGTTTGATGATTTTTTTATTTGATTGAATCCACAAACATGTGGAAGATGAACCTATAGTCTAGATGATATCCATATATCATAATTAATCTATTATTGGTCTAGAAGATTTGGGGTCATCATAATTATCCACTGCGTTAGTGTAAAATTAATATATAAAAATATATGTTCTTAAATTTTATACCCATAAAACCTACTTTCGATTAGAAATTTAAATTTGGGATGGTCATAACTTGGCCGAATGAAATTAGATTGAAGAAAGTTCATATATGATGGGACCAAAATGAATCCTTCTACTTAATTTAATGAAAACTAATATTTTATTTTCTTAGAAAATTCATGCAATCCCTCTGATAATTATTATTGGTACCAAGGGGAATAAAAAAATATGACGGGCTAGCGATTTTAAAATTTTCATCAGTTTTGAGATAGAAAGTATTCATCTCTAGTGATACGGACCCTGATAATGTTCCAAGGATATCATATGAATTTATTAGGAACAAAATAAAATTAATTACTTTATCATTCATATTGAAGGTGTGTTTGACTGTTGCTTTTTACCATCGACTATTTCATGAAGAATATGATAATGAACCCCTCTAGATCACCCACACATGAATAAATAATTTTTACGAAAGTATATAATTGAACTATGAGTGTTAGCATGGAAGTACAATTAATCCTTTGATGTCCTAATGATCACCATGATCTCATTCCTTCGATCTGAGAAGGCATTTGTGGATCTATTGCTCGGACAGAGACTTTCTCTCTCTAGTGTGTGGGAAAGGGGATGGAGAAGCTCTCAAATTTCTGGAAATGAATCATCACATATAAAATATCTCTTATATTCTTATATATTTGAGGTTAATCACTTAGAATGGGTTCCTGGACCCCCATATATATAACACCCACTAAATAATCCATAAATGACATGTTATGACAAACAAACTGTGTCATAATTTCATTTCTATTTTTATGAAATACATTTTATATATAATAAATATTTTACCTGATAAATTTGAGTTATTAAATTTACCAGTCATTCCCAAAAATATTAACAAACCATGAATATTAAAATAATATTCAATTATATAATATTTTTCCATGTATTCACTCAATACCTTGTGAATACATTTAATAAATAAATTCTACTCCAATTTTTCTATACTTCAATAATGATAAATTTATTTATTCATTGGTGATCATTTATTGTTGGACACATCTCAGACCACATAATGGAGCCCACCATTTCATATATTCCGATTCATCAGAATAAGGAAGACTTTTGAATACGCTATTATGTGTGACTCTCTAGGAACTTATCTCGATAATAGTGAATACTATTCATAGACCAAGAGCAGAGTCTATCAACCCATGATGGACCCTATAGAGATAAGGAAAAGTAATAGTTATGACATCCTTTTATATGAACACACACCATGTTATATAATCTATTTATATCATGACATATCATAATGTAGGATATACATTTGGATTCATCATCCTTTATTTGTTTATTATTCATTGACCTAATTAGATAGACTTACCTTTCTTCTACAATTTCCATGGATTTTAAAAAGTTATTCATATGATAATCAACTAGTCCAAAGATATTACTTCTCTTCATAAGTTAAAAATTCTATATTGACTATCCAATCACTTTCATACTTCAAGTGATGCACACAACAGAAGATACCTCACTCTAATTTCAATGCCATAGTTTTTTCCTTATATCAACGTATGTGACCAAATAGTATATAATGATAATAATCTCAATTAATTGGGCCATTACATGTGATCACAGATAGGGACAACCAATGAAACCTAAAAAATGTAGTGTTCCACTTAGAGGTTGTGTCCTCATGATCTCATCTACTTGAGATCACTAATTCCAAACATCATGAGAAAAAGTCTCAATGATTTTGAGGCCTCAACCCATGATAGTAAAACACCAACCTTGTATTGTTAGTATGATGTATCTAGACCATAGATCAAAATTTAAGATAAATTTAACTGTAAATATAAGATATCATTATGGCATGGGAACTGATATAACATTTTTATATAACATATAATCTAAGTACATTTCTATAAATATTGTTGTTGCAGAAGAATCAACACAATATAGTAAGGTAAACACACACACACACACACACACACATATATATATATATATATATCAAATTGTATACACATAATGTAAATAAAATTACAAACATGAGTTAGGTCTATGAAACCCACTTTCAATATAAAATACTAAAAAATAGATTATTTTTCAAGAAAATTCACTACACTTTAAATGTTATCCTTCTTTCAATCTCTTAAAACCTTTATCTAAGTGATTGATTAACACATATTTCTATAGTCAGTAGTAGAATCACACTAGGATGGATTCCTCAAAACTTAAAACTAAATTTTCTTTCTTAAAACACATAAATATCCAATCTCTCTAAGTAGACATCTTCACTAAAACTTCCCCAATCTATTTAAAACATCATCAGAAAATTTCCACTAGTACTTATCATTGTTTATCAGGAAGATCATTCCAAAAAATAATCTTGTTTTTTTGGGATACTCACATAGATAAAATATATTCCAATATAATTTTCCATCATATAAAAATCTCCTTGAATATCCAATGGTATACAAAACTTATCCTTTACCCATAATTCATGGGAAATGTCTCATTTTTTCATTGGGTGAATATGAATTCCATCACCCAAATACCCAAAGGCCATTAACAATAAACTCATTATAATTCTCTATTATCAACAAGCACAATCACACACTAAATGGAACTTTAATCTCCCCTATGTATTTTTATGACACTAAACTTAAAAATAAACTAACACACTTGTAAAATGAGGAAAAATATTTCCTCTCCCTTTAATCATATCACAAATGCAAGGAAAGTTCATCTCAAACATTTTACTTCCATAGACACAAAAAAAAACACCCCCTTGATGTTATCTTCCTTTCTTTATAAAAGGGAAATTCCACTAAATATCTTAGAAAAGAGAATTAGGTAAGTAAACTCTAAGTCTAAAAGTTCTAGAATTGTGTACAAAATAGAAGTGATTTTACAAAATCATCAAGGCTGCCAATATATATATTCAATATGAAAAAAACTAAAATTTATATCCTCATGGTTTGTAAAAATAGATTTTAAAGATGTTTAAAATCTATAATCCACATGAAAAAACATCCAAACATTCAAGTTAAGGTTTTCTTTTCTACACCATTATGAGATAGTCACTCCTCCTTAAGAATATATCCAACATAAATAAAAATAGTGTTAGGAGAGTTAGAATCATACCTCAGAATTTTTATTTTTTTAGGGATATCTTGATTTTATGTTTAAATAAAAATGATAAATTCTAAATTGAATTCACTCCTTTTGTTATATCCCCATAAAGGGAAGCTTCCCATTCCTTTTAATCATGGAAATGAATAAAAATATCCAATCATAATTGATACCATCTCATGTCTAATAACAATTGAAAAAGAATTCAAATTCTAATAATATCCATTATAGTTGTCTATCATGACTATACATATTTCACGAATTCATTTATTTCTATCATTCATCAACTTTAATCCCATCTTATAAAGAAAAATAAACAAGGATATATGAATATAGTGCATATTTCACTGCTCTTCAGTTGTATCATTGGGATTTGGAATTATTTTTCAACCTAAAGGAACTTTTATTTGCGGCTATAAGGTGTATTATTTTCTTCATGATGTCATCATTCATAACATTCAATATCTGTTCACGTTAAGGTACCATGGAATCCTCTTTTTTTCATATTTATTCTTTATTGGAAATAACTTATTCACTTGAGAAAATAGACCAGTCTTATTATTTTTAGATTTCAATTTTTGTTTAGAATTTTCCAACTAACAAGGACATGTGATCAAACACTATTTATCAAGATGCTCTTCATTCCTTCTCTAAGTGGAAATATTATTTGTAGAAACTGATTTAGAACATGATACCATTTAATATTTCCCTTTATCACTTCTCATCTCCTTTTGACCAGGAATCCATGTATTGAATTTTCTTTCATTGTAGATTAAATTTATTTCACTTTCAATACACAACATCATCTTTTATGTTTCATTTTTTAATATGTCTCTTAAACTCACATCGGTGATGTCTTCCACCATACCTGTCTCCATGTGTTTTTTTGATCCAATAGAACTTTTCTTTAGATTTCTCCCTTAAACATTGATCTTTAGGGATATTATTTAGTATTCAATGGTATAACCTATTCCACCATAATAGAAGAATCTTATCTTATTTGGTGCGACATACTTCTTATAAATTTTCTTCAATGACTTCTTAGGAGTGTCTCATAGTTTTCTTCTTCAGTTCACTCCTTAAGGAAGACCTATATTTCTTTGTTACATGCTTTTTCAATTATGGACTTATTTTCTGATCAGCATATGAGTCATGTTGGGTTAGTGCATTCAAAAATTCATCATAATAGTGGAAATACATATTAAAATATTCATAGAATTTATCAAGGATTTAAAATCTATTTCTAAGTGACATATTTGTATTTTTTCCATGAAAAATTATTCTGCACAGATGATTTATTATCAACTTTAGATCTCTCCCCTTGTTTACAGACTTCATAAAATTATTCAAGTTAACATATTATTCCAATTGTCTATGACCATATTCCAAAAAATCCTACAATACAAACACTTGAAAAAAATTATCTTCCTCCTTTAAGTCAAATTAGACCGTCCAAATTTATCATCACACTATATTTGGATAGGTTCACCATCTTTTTGGGCTTTGTTAGGTGAAATTATCATAAAATAACTTCTACCATCCACCCTTAATGATGTATTGGGTTTCATGGATTTTTTTACTGACCATAATTTGTATATATTTTACCTTTTATACTCATTATTTTTCAAAATAGATTTAGTCCAACTTTAATTGCTTGGAAAATGGGTTACTTTATTAAATAATCACTAGGTGGAGGTATCTACAACTGATTACTCACACTTTTTACAACTTATAAGATCCCCTTTTATGGGTAATAATATATCTGATACATGAGTAGAAATAATATTATTTTATGTTCATTCAAAAATTATATCTCATACTAATTCCAAATTATTCAATTTTTCTACAGGTTATATAAAATTTATGTTGATTAAATATTTTTAGCTTCAATTGGATTTAATAACTGCTCCCAATCTATCTTCAACTTTCTATTTTGTTCTTCATGCATATATGTAATATCTTATTGTGAATGACCAAGTTATTTTACTCTTTTTTCTATTTTATCATGTTCCACATAATTGAATTTCACTATAAGATTATATAGCTTCTTGGATACAAGGAAAACTTTTGTAACAACATCCTAAAACAATTTATTCTCAATAACTACTCCTTGATTTTTTTCATCAATTTGAGTTATGTTTTCTTTGTAAAGTGATTATGTTTCTCTCTTAGATTTCAACAGTTTTTAGAGTGTTATATAGGATAACTTTCTTTTCCAATTCATCTTCAATGAAATAATATTATTCCTATATATAACTTATCATATAATAGTTCCTTGATATAATTTAGAGTGTTTGATAAAACTTTAGTAGGGATATTCTTAAACTAATGAACAATATAAGAGTATAATCCCTAATATTTTTTGATCTCTTCATAATATGTATGTCCTATAATAGGTTCATAAAAAAGTTCTTTGTAACAATATTCAATAGATGAGAACTTAAAACTTTGTTCAGTTTCAAGTAGTAAATCCTTCTCCTTCATCATTATTTTTCCTTATTTTCCCCTTTATTCTATCTATTCTTCATTTTCTTGTTTGAAGTCACCAATTATAATTTAATTGAATTAGATAAGATGTTATTGATTTTTTTATCTTATTAAAACATCTCAAATATGTACTTATCTAGAGGCCAATTGAATCTTTTCAGTGGTAACCTAGATTTTTTTTTATACCACTTGAATTACCCCTAGGATTAGTGGAAAAAATAAAGGGAATAGATGAATTAGTGATCTCTAAAAGAATTTAAGAATTATTCTTTTTAAGTTTAACATACTATAATTCTCCCAATCTCAATAAACTATTTCTTGTGTTCATGAACCTTAATCTAATAGTAGAGTAAATAATGATATTAACATAAGTTATTTACAATGTTCGGATAGAAAATCCATTTTCTAAACTTGATTGTTTATTCAACATAATCATGGATTTTTCAATATAATCAATTGTTGAATAAAATGGATAGTAATTCCCACAACTTTATATTATCTCAGCAAACATACAATTGTCTGTTTCTCATAACACTTCCAAAAACTCATCATCATAATAAAATCACAGCTTCAAACTATTTTTCTATGAATAACCTAAGTAAAAAAGGTTCCATAGTATCTCACCAATTATACACATGTGTGTTATTTTAAGAGAATTTTTAAATTTGATATTATAATATACTCAAAATACATCAACATCAACAAGAATGATCTCCTTCTTCTAAAATAATCATTGACTACCACATGTTATCCATAAATACCTACTTAAAGCTTAGAATCTAATTTATTCTAAAATTAAAATATGTAATAGTATTATATTTAAAACTTATAAACTCACTATGATCCCATAATTTGATCAAATAAAGTTACTTATAAATATATGAATGAATCAACACAAATTAACAGTGTAATTCATAACATGTTGGTCTCTCCTCATTTTCTACTTCTCAAGATTCTTAAATAATAGAAATCATAGGATCTTATTCTTGATTTATCTTCGATACAAAAAAGATAAATCTACTTAGAACATTCTGGGATCCAACTTCATCCCTGAGATATCTATTTTTCTTTAAATTAGGCAATGGTTCTAAATATACACAACAAAATTACTTCACCATTATTTTATTCTTATATATAGGTCACCAAAAAATAAGCTTTCTATATTTTTGAATATAGAAAATCTCCAAATATTTTTGGTGAAATGATCTCATTTCCCTTAATGACCTATACATTGATTATCCCATGATCTATATTTCCATTCTCATCAATTTTCAAATGGATGCATCACAATGTAATTGTTATTCTTTTTTCATCCCTAGATAGTATTTTGTAAAACAACACGAATACCCTTACTTCTTAACTTATTATTCATTTATATTATCCCTCAAAATTTTATTCTTCATGATAATTATACCAGAATAAATAAATTAATCTTTTTATTATCCTTTTATCAAAATAAAACCACTAAAATCTATGAATAATGTTATCAATAGCTATGATAAAATCATGCAACAAATCAAAAAATTAGATTGGATCCATAATAATTTTAGAATAGATGATTCTAAAAATCTAATATACTCTAACATGAATAAACATTTTTAGAATAGTCTGCTAGACTCATCTCATCATTTTTTCCAGCTAGAATAAAAAACAACTTTGGGACCTTTAATTAATTCAAGAACTACTCCTGTATCTTCATAATTAATTTCATGATAAATCTATAAATCTCATTTAAGGAATCATCTGTTTCAAAAAAAATCATCCTACATTGTTATCATTTATTCCCACTGTGGAAGATAAAATATCAACATTTTTTGAATATTACATTTCAACTTAAGAAACCTTCAAATTAATTCCACATAATTCTATTATTTCAAAATTTAATCTAAGCATTAAATCCTTAATAATTTGTTCTTAAATTTATCCAAGATTTAGGATCCACTATATAGATTTTATTCCTAGAATAAGAAGTCCTTTTTGAGGGTTTTGATTTTTAAATCCATTAATAATATATCTTGTATCATTGGTATCAAATTATTCAGAATATCACAATTATAGGAAACTAAATTTTTCACCAACTAAAATATTTTAGGGGATATATAAGTTATTTTCCATTTTTTAGTTCCCAATGCTAGATGAAACATCTCATTATATATAATTATATGATAGGTTACTCAAATATCACATGATTATCTCAAATATCATATAGGTGGCATAATTATCTTAAGACTAGCATAATTATCTTACATCTAGATAAAATATCTAATGAGTGGATCAAAATTCATATTCATATGATAAATCTCTCAAGGGTTATACAAATATATTACATATATAATTAATTCTATGATGAATAAATAAAATATCTTATGAACTGTATAGAATTTCTTATGTATGTAAAAAATGCCTTTTCCATTTTTCTAAATTATTGCTTGAGAAAATCAATTCAAGAATCTATTTAAATTAACTATAAACATATTAAAATATCCTATGGTCCTTATCAATCAATTTAAATCACATCAGAACAAATTCATAATTTTTTTAAATTATTATTATAATTTAAAACTATTTTTAGCTAGTTCTAAGTCTAGGTTGCATATAAAATACCCAAAAATAGTATTTTTTTTCATAAAATTTCACTGTACATAAAGCACAATCCTTCTTTCAACATCTTTAAACCTTCCTCCAACCATTACTTAACATTGAATTCAAAAGTCCATAATAGTAACAAACTAGAATGGGTTACTCATTACCTAAAACCAACTTTTCTTGCTTCCAAAATTGATCCTCATGATCTTTATGTTGGTATATTCACTCTAAATTATCAAAGATATTGTGGAAGACACTAAAAAATTCCATTAATAAATTTCATTGTTTATCATAAAGATCATCTCAAATAAAAATTGGATTTTTTGGGGACACTCACATAGAATCCATATCTTCCAAAATATTATTCCAAGATATAAAACTCTTGAGGAATAAAAAAAGTCAATAATCTTTTATCTATTACCCATACTTCATGGAAAGATTCACATGTTATTCATTGGTTTAATTATAATTATATCACACATATAATAGAATAAAATTAAAAACAAACTCATTAACATGATATATTGATAATAAAAAGAATCACACACTAAAGGGAACTTCATTTCCATAAAATATAATAACACCTATATTATTGAAATAATTCAAGACCTATATCATCAACTTTATTCAAGGTCAGATATTTGAATGGAAACATAGTTAGATTTGATACCAAATGAAGTTCCCATGTATTGACACTGTAACACTGAGGGGAGTGGTGAATCATTAATACTTCATTTTATAATTGATTATTTATAGAAATTTTCCTCTAATACTGATTAAAATATTCATATATTCTTTCTTTAATTGTCATATTTACCCTTGTTCAACTGATTAAAAGAGCTATAAAACACAAATAAATTTTTAAAAGGTTTAGTTTTTCTGTGGGTGATCACTCCTTATTGTGTTTGGATACAATCAAGACACATATTTTCAATATAAAACACATGTTCTTACAATAAATACTATCTCTAAAAAAACATGAATAGAAGTGAATACAATGCAAGATATCTCTAAAACATCCAGTGTAGTCTCTTAAATATTTGGAAATATTCCTACTGATATTGTCTCCTGATAGGTTTATTTATATTAAATCCCACAAATTTTCCTTTATTATCATTCTTATATTGTGTGAAAACATCTTATATTAACTTCAGGATGCCTCTATATCAAAGTAAGATATTCTTGCTCAATAAAAGGCCTTTGACTACTAGTATATCCAGAACAAAACAACATGCATGAAAGCATTCTCCATAATCATTCAGAATCATTAACATATGCATGTGATCATATAGCTAAAATTAAAAAATTTTATTCTAAAAAAACCATTCATCAATATATTCTTCTTCTTAATTTAATATCTTTCTTCTCCTTCAAAACATATGCCCTTATCTTCCTAAATATATCCAGGTTGTCTCTTTGATACTTTATATATTATTTCTATATTTATTATCAGTTTCTCAGCAATAACAATGTCTTATTATTATTATATTTATTTATACCTATAAAAAATAACATTTTTTTTCATATTTTTAATATGGAAAATACTCCTTGAACTGAGACGTGGTATTTACTCATTAAAAAATAGTCAATAATTTAATCTAGTTTTTATTATCATTAAACCCTAGTCAAATATTTTAAGAGACTTTGGGTAATTATTTATAAAAAAACCAAAAAAACCACATTAAATTATTCTCCTATTATGACATAAATTAGTATCAATATAGCATGGAGAACTCATCAGAGTGTTACTATCTTTTAAAATACAAAACCATCCTTCGACTTATGTTTTATTCCCAAACAACTCCAATGACTTGTTATTATTCATCAAAGCGTGTATGTATCTCAATTATTAACATTCAACATGAATTAATATTCTCTTATAATAATTTTAATGTTTATTTTACTAAATAGAATTACCAGCATCAACTAAATTAACTCTTATTTAGAATTATTTATTCTATAAATATCACTTTTTTTCAACTAGTGAATCTTACATACTCTAGTATAGGCTAGAGTAATTTCCAATTTATTCATTAATAGATATTAAATTTTAATTAAATGAAACTTATGTTTATTAGAGTAATTATGTTCATTTTTTGAATTTATAGTCTCTATATAAGAATGTTACTTTTTTATATGAGTTAAACTAGTCTCACATTTTTTAGACAACAAAACCTTTATAAGAGTAAATGAATCTTACATTTTTCTACATGTTCATTACCTTTTAAAATGTTTGGATGAAAGATGAATTTGAGGTACATATCCTAAATTTATAAAAATTAGAATATAGTTCTAGAGTGACTCTTATGAAAACACAAGAGTTAATAATACAAATATAGGGTGTTGAACATGACTTTTGGATGATTGTGACATGTACACCTAGATTCAGTTCGAAATCACAATTATTTATAATTTGTACTAATACCAACTAGAATGAAATTTTATTAACCATTCATTATTAAAAAAAATATAAATCTAATATTGAGTCACTTATATACCCAATAAAATTTAGGTTTTTGAGTTTTATAGAATTAGAAAAAAAACCTTCATTCAATAAAAAACTTGTACTTCTCATCAAATTGGAAATTTTACCGTTATACTAATATTATATTATTCCATAATAATACTTCAACATATCCCAAAAAAATCTCCACACATGATACCGTTATAAATATATCTTTCACATTATCATTCTTAATAACCCAGGGAAATGGAAACATACGAAAGTGTGAGCTTATATGCTCAATAAGGGTAAAGATAATAGATATAAATGAATGATCATATGTATTCATAAGAAAAGAATAATGGTATGAGAACATAATCAAATTGTATGAGCACAACATTAAGGAATTCATACAAATAATAACTTGGGTCATAAAACATTAATCATTGAATAATGATTTAATATAAGACAAGAGTCAAATGATACAAAAATTAGAAAATATGTGAAAAAATATTTTATAATGGAACCATTAAAATTAATATAAAGTATAGGGAAATAGAGGTGGTATCTTGGGATAAAATAATTTCATTATGGAATCATCAAAATTGAATAATTCTAATATTTTATTAGGAGTAACTTCCATCTGGTAAACTCTGTCATCTATTAAGAGTTACTTATATTAAATAATATCTATTATCTCTTAGGAGTAACATCCATATAACTAACTCTATCACATTACCCAATTCATTATAGATATATATTGGGATTATCCATAATCATGAGATATATTAGGAACACCCATCATCATGGAATTTATCGAGATCAGCCATCATCATCAACATCGTACAAGACCCATAACAGGAATAATGAACATAGATATTTCATTTTACAATAAAAATCATATAAAGAAACATCATTTCCATTATAACATGATTGAACCATAGAAAATAAATTAGTTTTATAATGATTTCATTATAACTAAATTAACCCATGTAAAGTAACATGTTTTATAGTATCATCCTAAAAACATCATCACTATAAGCCATCCAAAGAAATAAAATGGATGGTATGATAAAATTATATAATAAATGAATCAAATCAATCATTAAAGTATGTTGACAGGTGAAAAAATAACCTTAAAAGAGAATTTGAACATCTATTTGAAAATAGGGAAAATATCATTTTCTTTCAGTATACTTAAATACGTAATTCATAGAATATTGCGAAAAAATATTTTATTTAACAAACATGTAAAATTATAAAGTATGGTTCCATGAAAAGAACTGTATTTGTGGCTATAAAATTCATTCATGTCAAATACATTAAATGATAACATTCATTTCTCACTTTTTATAAAATTCAAAAGTGAGTCATTTGTAAATCATTCAAAAAAATTCTTTTAATAATTTATAAATAAATTTAAATTTAGTAAAAATAAAAATTCTTAGAAATTAATTATAGATAAAAACTTATATAAAATATAATTAAGAACATATATATGTAGGAGAATGATTTCTGTCCAAGAAAGATGAAATAAAGCTAACTTTTATCAATTATTTTAATAACCAAAGAGAATAAAATCATATTAACACTTTGAAAATTCTATAAATAACCATTTTATAAGAAAATATATGGTGTTTAAATAATAAATATCATATAATTTTCTTCAATGTAAATTTAATAGAGATTATCCTGAAAATAAATGAGATTGTAACATAAACCCTTATCATTTTTTTTTATGTTTTGAATCAAAACCCCTTGAAATAAATAAATTCAAATTAAACATTAAATACCATTATTATAAATATATTCATGACATAACATTTCAATTTGGTGTATATACTCTTTAAAAATAAAAATAAGCTGATAACCAGAAACATATCTCAATGAAACAATATTGAGATAAAGAACCATTAATGTTTTTATAATCTCTAAATCAAAACATTATAAAAGGGATAACCTTCGATGTATTTTTTAGTGCAAAAAAATTTCATTAAAATAATCATAAAATAAATTAATCGATAGTAAATAAATCACACAAAACAAATAAGTGGTGAATATTGAATTTGTATCAAATATATAAAAATAAATTGAGAAACCTGTAGCTCATGTATTAACATACTTCATATATGATATTAAAATCATGTATACTATTTTTTTTGTTATAAATATATAAAATTATCATATTCAAACTTATTATACCTGATATAATTCACTTATAACATACTATAACCTATTTATTAATAGTCCAGCATTAAAATAATTATTCTGAGTGTTAACTATTCTATTTTTTCTTGCATATTTTGGTATGGTGGTTTTGTTCCTTACACCAAGATCACAGTTTCAACATATTAAAAATATTAATTATTTCATAAATTTAATATCTATTTATTGTATACAATTTTATAAAAAATCATACAAGTTGGTGGTGAGAAATAAATTTCATAACTTCATGCGAACAATAGTCTGTATTCTGTCATGAGTGGGGTTTTCACTTTTATATAGATGAAAATAAAAATAGATAATGGTTATTTTATTAACACAATGTCATGATACCACCCCTCCAATGATACCACTTCTAGAATGGTAATTATGAAAGGGATATAATAACCCCATTAGTCCTACCTCTAGTAGGCACTGGGTTGGTGACTAGCACCATTGGTATACAAATCTCACAATATTGGAGGCATTAACCTTTATATGAAACAAGATCATGAGATAATATGAATCATTAAAAAATACAAGAAATATATATATATATATATATATAAAAGATACATAATAAAACCATCCCAAATGCATGCGATAATTATAAATAATACAGAATAGTAAATTCTCCAAAGTAAATACCTAAAAGTAAGCTAAAGTAGCAACACACAACCATCCAAATTCCCATGCTAGTAACACCTAGTATGGTACATGTAATACTCCTAGAAAATTGAAAATAGTTTTATATACATAGGGTGATCATACAAGTATACTCATCAAGAAATCCAAATTCTTTCATGCTCATGTGAAAAAAGTATACTAATGCCCTTGTGAGAAAACAAAAGAACCAAACAACAATTAAATAGGTATACTAATCGAACCCAATCTCACTATGGAATGATCACCAAGTAACATAAGTCAAGTAATGTAATATAAAGAACATCAATGATAGGGAACCCTTCACAATATTCCCACTAGTATGTTTCTATTTCCCAACATCATATGTATCGACACTTCCCTCTCTTCTATGTAACACATAAAATCCTTCCTGTACATACTTGGGCCATAAAAAAACCCCACATGCACACACCTTTCCCTCACAACATATCATTCCCACACACACCTGGACCCCACAACAAATCAAATCACATCACATCTCGAAGACACATGGGAAAAAGACCACTTTGCCCGAAAACACTTAGTCTATCACATATCACCCAAAGACACCTTGGCCTAACCAACTTCCTCACCTAAAAATAGTTGGGCTATAAAAACCACCATCTAAAGCACTAACAAACCTCCAATAATCACAAACTCTTCCATACGTACATTTCATGGAAGATAGAGTAGAAAAAAGAGCAGGCACCTAGCCATCCATACTCCTCACCAGATGTTGGGAAACACACCATCCACCTTTGATTATGGGAGTTTTTGGCACATAGTGCTCAACTAGGGTGGGGTGTGAACAAAAATCACAATAAAAAACAGGTATATATGTATATAATACTAAACACTCAGACCAAACTATGGGTTCTTAGACAAATGACCAACTCATAAAACCATCACCTTTCCTACCACCTCATAATGTACAACACCACACATCAATTCACAATCCCCATTTTAAATTCCCAACCAATTCATTAAACCATTTCCATACCATTAACCAATAAAATCCAATCCATTACAAACTTTACAAAAAAATTATTTATTCATTCCATCACTACCTAGGAAACTATGAAACACAGTAATAGTAATGGAAAATTAACCCACATCACATTAACGACATATCATACCGTGACCTCTAGATATGATGTGAAGCTTTATGAATGTTATTAATGGGGAAAAAACAATACAAATATCTAATGTCCTTCTTCAAATAATCTAGAACAAACCACCATACTATCCAAAACAAATCCCCAACTACTAACCTCATCCAGAAACATATTAAAGAACAACCAGTTTCGTAGCCCTACTATATCATCACACCATGACTATATTACCATATCAACCAAAAAAACCCCTATTCACAACCATTTCCACAACCAAATCACCAAACCAACCAAAGGAAAAAATATTTTTAGACTTAAATGCATCCATCATTGAATTATACTTGTTAATTCATGGGTTGTCATAGAAATTGTATGATCCTGGAGAAACCATTTATTAAATGCATACATGTGGTTAACCAAAATTTATATATAAGACTTAAAAATTATCCAAACAACATGAAAAATATAAACCATTTTTTTCATAAACAATGGACCCCCAATGACCACAATTTTTAGGGGGTAGTTATCCCATAAATTCACAAGAAATAATGATATCATACACACAACATGATCATGCGTCACTTTTCTTCATACTATGTATATTGATTCTTAAACCAATTATATTATCTTGATTAATATATAATTTACTATCTTCATAAGAGAAAATATCTATATAACCATCCCGCATGATGAAAACATTAGAAATATGAAGGAAAAAATACTTGGAAGGAGAGTGATCGACACTTCCTTTTTACACCAAAAATAAGGGTGCATGTATAGAAGGTGACTCTCCTTGGATTATTGAACCAAACCTAGGAAAAAACTCAATTGAAGAAGGCTTTGGGGATGTTTGGTATCAAGAGAAAGGATGAAGGAACAAACATGGGGAAAGATATTTCATCTTGAGGAAGATCTGATCCGAGTCATAGATTATATAAAATTTTAATATTTTCGTTAAAGGCTTATCAGAACAAGACCATGAGGTTTGACCATTTCAAAGCCTACAAACCCTTAGGGAAATAAAGATATATTTTATCTCCCTTTAGTCAGTCTTAAAACCTTTTAAATTTGACCTTAAATCCATTTTACATCAAATTAAGACATCAAAAGGGAAAACTAGAAGAACTAGGAAAACTATTTATGAGACACCATCGTACGAACCACCACGAGTGAGGAACCGCTAGTATGAGACACCACCAAGGTGAAACTGCTAGGGTGACACCACTGGGGCGAGACACCATTAGTGCAAGAAACTATTGTAAATCTTGAAAAAAAAACTAGGAGTTTTAGAAAAGTCTTGAAATGAGTCACCTTGACCTCCCAGGACACCCCGAACACCAGATTTCCCACAAAGTAATGGACTGAATGGTCCAGGCCATTACATCAGATACCTCTCAAACTATTCCTACCTTTGAGAAATCAAAACCAACCCAACGGGAAAAAAATAAGAAGGTTCCAAACAACCATCCACTAAGATACCTCTCAAATACATCGTCACATGTGGAACACTGCTATCAACTAATCACGTCAATGTTGGAGTGGAAACCTCTACACCCAAGTACACTTCATTCGACATTTGTTAATCAGGCCTTATCATCATGGATATTTAAATGTCAACCAAAATGACCCCAAAAAAATTCAACTACTATAATAAAACACACCATCCGAACACAAAAATCAGAGAATACCATTCTCCATGTCAAGATATTATCTGATCTGGGTGGCACTAACTCACTGGCATGAGTTTATTTTCATTACTATTAATTCATATTTATTAGGAATTAGGTCCTACCATTTTCAAATGTCAGGGATTTATAATACATCAATCCACACACATCATAAACTAATGGAAACAACTCATATTATAATCATAAAAGATCAAACATCACATCATAAAACAATACATATCTGAAAAAATTCAAAATAACTCTAGGTACTGGGAATGAATTTGTGTCTCTTTCTCTGAAGTACTCTCCTCCTTAACACCATGAATCCACAACACACAAACCAAAAGAATGGTCCCTCCATGCAACACCTTCTCCTGATGATCCTATATCCCTAATGTTATTTCCACATATTTTTCGTCATCCTCGATATATAAATATCCCCAATCAATGACATGGGAGTAATTGTGAAGATACAAACGAAGATGATAGACTTGAAAGACATCACAGATCCTTTCTAATCATAGTGGAAATTATAATTGATACACTACCATGATAACTCACCCCAACACCTCAAAGGCCCCAACAAACTTGGGACAAAGCTTACTACCTCTACCGAACCTCCACTGCCCATGTCGAGGGGAAAAATTAAAAAAAACATGGTCCCCAACCAAGAAATATAATGGATTCCTTCTATGATTGATATAAGACTTATTCCAGTCCTACACTACTTTCATCGTCTTATGAACAAGATGAACAATCTCTGTCATGCTCTCCACCACATCAGGTCCAAGAACCACTATCTCCCCAACCTCCATCCAAAACAATGGGGAACGACACAGTCTCCCATACAAAGCCTCAAATAGGGGCATGGAAATAGAATAATGATAATTATTATTATAATAGGACTCCACCAAGGGTAGGTGTCACACCCAAGATCCACGAAAGTCCAAGACACATTCTCCCAACATATCCTCCAATATCTGGATAGTCCATTAAGTCTCCCATATGTCTATGGGTGGAAAGTTGCACTAAGAAAAATCTGAGTGCCAGAAGCATGCTTCAATACCATCAAGACTCCTGAGGTAAACCATGCATCCATATCGGAGATAAATTACCTCATCAATCCATGAAACCAAACCACTTCATCTATGTACCTATTTGAAAAAGAATCCATTATTCCCGACTCCTTGATCGCTAAGAAGTGATCCGATTTCATCCACCAGTCCACGACAACCCAGATAACATTAAAAAATCCCTAACTTTTGGGTAACCCTATGAATAAATCCATTGAGATGCTATCAAATTTCCACTTAGGAATATTCAAATTCTATGAAAAACCACCAAGGAAATGATGCTTGACCTTCACACACTAGAAAAACAATAACTTTTCTATGAACTTTTCCACTTCCCATTTTATCTCAGGCCACCAAAACTACATCCTAAATCCACAATACATCTTGGAAACTCCTAGGTGTACCTCCAAATGTTAGTTATGAAAACTATGAAGGAATCCATTATTCATTAAAACCAAATAAAATAAAATCATATGAAACAACATTTGGTTCTGACCATCCTCCGACCATCCCTTCAGAGCATCACCATGGACAACATGATCACACATCACCTAGGCCTATGAGTCTCCCCACTATGATTTCTCCACCTACTGCTACTTCAGAGAAGGTTTAACCTTTATTTGGAGAAACCAACCTATACCCCCATCCAACCTTATATCTAAGTGAAAGACTAACAACTCCTCTAGTATTCTCCAAGAATCTATAGATTCATGAAAAATATCTTTCTATGACTTAATTCTTAATGCATCAACAAACATATTCCATTTTCCTGAGGTGTAGGAGATCTTAAAATCATAGTCCAGAAGAATATCTATCCCCCTACACTGCCAGAAATTCAGATCACACTGGGAAAAGATATACCTAAATCTCCTGTGATCCTTTAAGACCACAAATCAGTCCCCTATAAGGTAATGCCCCCATAAATTCATTGAAAACACATCTGATACTAGCTCCAGATCATGGGTGGAATAGTTATGTTCATGAGGGAATAACTACCTAGACCCATAATAGATCTCTACTTACTACTGAATCATCACGCATCCCAAACCCAGATGGGATGCCTCACAAAACACCTCCAACATTACCCCTTCCTCAGGTAACCAAAGCACTTAGGAACTGATCCAAATTATCCTTTAGGAAACTTAATGCTACCTGGAACTGATCAATGCACACTAAATCATGTTCCTTACTAGTAAAAGTTGTTAATGGGGATGAAAATCAAGAGAAATCAGGTACACACCTTCGATAATAGCATGAGAGACCAAGGAAACTGCGAACCTCTAATATATTCTTGGGTGCTTCCCATGAAAAAACTGCTTCATACTTCGAAAGGTCTACTACCAAACACCACACCCTTATAAGACAACACATTCCCAAGTAAATTCACCTCTCATGTCCAAAACCAACACTTGGAAAACAATCCTTAGAGTCGTAAGCATCAAAGAACTTACAGGACAGTTCTGAGATGCTTGAAATGCTCTTCATCTGAATCTGAGTAGAATAAGATATCATTAATGAATACAATGAAAAACCGAACCAGGAATTCATGTAATTCAGTGTTCATAATACCCTTGGACATGAATAGTTATTCCATAACACCAAATGGGATGACTATAAACTCGAAGCGTGCATACTTGTATCTCGAAGTAGTCTTTAGGATATCTCCACCCTTCACCATCCTCTGATGATATCCAGACTATAGATCATTCTTAGAAATCCAATTATCCCATATTTTCTTGTGAAAAAGATCATTTATACTCAAAAGAGGATAATGTTTTTTGACCATCACCTGATTCAAAATCTTGTAGTCTATAAACAACCTCAGACCAGCATCCATATTCTTTGAGAAAAACATTGGAGCATGCCACAACGACATACTCGGCTTGCTAAAACCATTCTGCATTATATAATCTATCTGAATTATCAAATCCCATAACTCAGAAGGTGACATATGATAAGGATCCATTGAAATTAGATAAGAACAAGGATTCATGTTTATCCCAAACTCAACATTATGTTGAGGGGGTGTCATCACATCCTCCTCAGGGAAAACACTAGGAACATGTCAATGACCCTAGTAACCTCCAGCATTCTAGCGTCCACTAATTCCACTGACAACTTATCCAATAAAGAAAGAAGGAACACCTCAAGCTAATTGACCACCTGAAAACTCATATAATCATTGAAAACCACAAACAGACCATCCAAATTCGAAAACACGTCTCTACTAAGAAAGTATTCGATAAAAAAACATATTGAATACAACCAATAAACATTAAGGATGAAATATTATGGCTATATCTATAGTAAGAAAATAACCCCATAATACTGATGCAGTCCTATCATAAGTATATGACCACAACATACATCAAACAATCTATTCTGGCCTATGACTGGAACAATCAACATGAGGGGCATAGGAAGCCCCTCTATTTCTAGTCCTAGAGAATGGGCTAGAGTGGGTAAAATAAAGGAGTGTGAATATACTAAATCAAACAAGGTACAAAAAGGGTGCTAAACAAACTGATCATATCTCTGACAATCTCATCCCCTGATGGAACTGTTACCTTTGCTATGTGAAACTAACCATGCCCAACTCCCCTGCCCCTTTTCTAATTAACACCTCTACGACTATGCTTTGGTTGTGGTCCCTAGATTTGAGGAACATCCTGAGGTTAGCCTCTACCTGCTACATCTCCCCTTGGTAGAAAAAAATCCTACTAACCCTACTATTGAAATAAACTCACTTGAAACTACTTCCAAGGCTAGAACTAAACCTATCCTCCTCCAACAAATTGATCTTGAGGGGACACTAGGCACTGGATGTAGTGATAATCATGAAACCCACAATGAAAACATACTCAACCAAACCTCCCCAGAAAACCATATAATGTACTGGAACTGGAAGTCTATAAAGGAAGCTGCTAAGGTCGATTCCCTCCCAGTTGAAACCTTGAGGGTCCTGGCACCTAAGACCTACCACTGACAATTGTGCCTCTTGAAGAACCCAACTATATAACTTCTCATAGTATACCTCATCACAAGGGAATCTACATGACCACCACCTCCTCCTTCTCAACCTCCAAATATGTCAACAATATAATAGGAGTAACAACATACTAGATAAAATGATGGAGTGCGTCCTCAAGATGTGTCACACAAGAATATTCATTTTGAAAAAGATATGTGGAAAATACAGAAGGTCCTTGAACATGATTCCCATATCCCAAACTAACATACTCCTTTACTGAAGTTAGAGTAACTCCTCCCTCTTCTTAGTCTTCATGGTCGATTAAAGGATCTCTACTTAGAACTCATTATAGAAGTAAATGCAGCAATTGTTTGCATCCTTCCGATCACCCAGATACAACATCCACCACTGATGCATAGTTTCCCACATCTGACTAGCTTCCAATGGGACCCATTACCTTATTAGGGCCTAGATTAAACTGAATGTGATCTCGAGATACTCTATCCATATCTCTGTCTCCATGTTTGAAACAATGACATTATACATTCCCATAGCCTTCCACTAGAAAGCGTGCAACATCCACTTCCACTGATCATCCTCCTAAGATGGATAAACCCTACAATGATCAAACAGATCAGACTAATGAACCTCTACTGCCTGATCCACATGCAGATGATAACTAGGAGCCATAGTTGAAAGGTAAACATGGATTTCCTAATACTGAGTAGTATGTAATTTTTATTAAAATTTATTTTAATTTATTTTAACCCTCCCAAAATAATCCAATTCAAACAAGTATATAAGTCATTATGATACATGTACCTCTCCTAGGCCTCTACCATGAAAGTAGGTCCATCTCATTTGGATGTTTAATAAGCTTAGAGTATATAAACTAGATTATAGGGGGCCCTAAAATACCATGTTCTAGCTAGTATCCCTAGGTTATGTCAAACACCAAGGTCAACTGGAACTATTTCTATACCACCCTATTCAATCCTCACTGTTCCTAACTCCAAACTCCATCCAATCTCTCAACCATCTGCACTAATACCACTATATCACAACCCCTCCATCAAAATATACCTCTCCTGGGATGGAAATGAAGAAAGGGAGATAATGACCCCCGATTCCCTCCTCTAGTAGGCCCCAAGTTGGTGACTAGAACCAAGGGTATAGAAATATAACAATATGGGAGGAATTACTCTTTATAAGAAACAAGATCAGGAGATAAGTTGAATCATCCAAAAAAACTCCAAGACATATATATAAAACAGAAATCCAAAAACCATCACACATGCATGCAAGAAGTAGAACTGATATAGAATAATAAAGTCTCCAAAGTAAATACAAAAAAGTAAGATAAAACAGTGACACATCAACTGTCCCAAGGTCCTAACAAGTAATGCCCAGAATGATCCATGTAATCCTTCTAGAAACCTGAATATATTTTTATATACGTAGGGTGACCATATATGTATACTCAGTAGGAAATCCATAGTCTCACGTGCACATGTGAAAGAATATTACAAATGATCCTTTGAGAAAACAGAAGAACCAAACAACACCTAAACAAGTATAATAACCAAACCAAACCTCACCAAGGTACACTCACCAAGTAACTCAATTCAAGTAATATAATATAAATCAAATCAATGATATGGTACACTGCACCAATTTCCCACTCGTATGCCACTCTCACCCAACATGGTACATCCTGGTTCTCCCATCCCTTCTGTATACCACATCACATCCAGTCCGCACACACTTGGGCCTCACAACACATCTTGCATGCACACACCTAAGCCTCAAAACACATCCTGCTCACACACACCTAGGCCCTGCAACACATCACATCACATCTCATCCTGAAGACACATGGGAAGGAACACCACTCTCATCATGAATACACTTGGGAAACAAACCACCTCACCCACAAACACTTGGGCTATCACATCATGCATGAAGACACCTAGTCCTCACAAACCACCTCTCCCATAAAAACCTAGGCTAGAACAACCACCATATAAATAACTACTAGGACTTTTACCATCATAGCCTATGCCACACCTACCACACCTGGAAGAGAGCAAAAAAAGAGAATCTATCCAACCATACTTACTACTCAGAAAATGTTGGGAAAGACACCCCCATGAATATGGGGGTGCTCAGTACATAATGATCAACTATGGTGGGGTGAGAATAGAAATCATAAGAATATAAAGGTATATTTGAATATAATACCAAACACTTAGGACCATCCTATGAGTTCTCAAACAAATGATTAACTCACAAAACTGTCACTTTTTCTACTAACTCTAAATACACAACACCACACATCAATCCACAAACCCCATTTCACATTCCCAACCAATTCATTCAACCTTTTCCATCCCATTAACCAAAAAAAAACTCAATATATTCCTAACTTCATTAAATAATTATTTATCCATTCCCTCGCTACTCATGAAACTATGCAACATAGTAACAATCATGGTAAATTAACCAGCTTCACATTAATGAAACATTATACCATGACCTCTAGATATGGGGTGAAGATTTCTGTGTGTTATTAATGGTGAAACACCCATAAAAATTTACATTATCCTTCTTCAAGGCATCTTTCCCCAAATCACCATACTAACAAAAACACCCGAACTCACAACCCCAACCCAAAACTTATTAAAGCACAACCAGTTTCGCAGCCCTGCTGCATAATCATACCATGACTAGATTAAAAAATCAAAAGAACCAAACCCCTATATACAACCATTCCCATAACCACATGACCACAACAACCAAATAGAAACATATTTTCATACTTAAAGGCATCCCTCATTGAATACCACTTATTAATTCAGGGGTTATCATAGAAACTGTATGGTCCTAGGGAACCCACTTATTGAAAAAATATACATGGATAAAAAAAATTTATATATAATCCTTCAATAAGGATCTAAACAAAATTAATTATATAAAACATTCTATGTGCAAACAAGGACACCCAAAGACCGATATTTTCAGTTAGTAGTCAGCCCATACAAATCACAAGAAATAATGAAATCAAATATACAAAATATCTTGCATCACTTTTCCCCATCCCCTATATATTGATTCTTAAAATAATTAAATTATGTTTATTAATCTAGAATCAACTATTTTCACAAGTTAAAACATCTATATACCCATCCCACGTGATGAAAAATTTATAAAGATGAAGGATAACCTACTTAGAAGGAGAATGATCGACACTTCCTGGTTGTGCCAAAAATAGGGGCACACGTCTAGCATGTGACTCTCCAGTGAATCTTGAACTAAACCTTGAAAAAATATCTATAGAAGAAGGATTTAGGGATTTATGGTCCTAAGATAAAGGAATAAAAAATGAACAAAGGGAAAGATATTTCATCTTGATGAATATTTGATCCAAATCACATATTAGTTACATTTTTAATATTTCTGTTAATGGTTGATATTACCAAGACTACATGATTTGACAATTTGAAAGCCTCTAGACCCTTGGGGAAATAAATATATAATTTATTCCCCTTTAATCATTCTTAAAACCTTTTAAATTTTGCCTTAATGTAATATTTTCATCAAATTATGTCATTAAAATAGAAAAACTAGAAGAACTCGGATCACTATTCCCAAGAGACCATTGAACAAGGAACCACCAGTGAGGCACCACCATAATGAGACACCCCCAGGGTGACATTTCCATGGTTAAACTACCAGGGTGACACCACCAAGGTGATTCACCATTTCCATCAAACACCATTAGAAAACAAGAAAAAATAAAGGAATTTTTGAAAAGTGTTGAAATGAGCCACCTTAACTTCCTAGGACACTGTAAACACCAAATTACCCACAAAGTATTGGACTGGAAAGGTCTGGTCCATTACATCAGATACCACTCAAACTATTGTAATTATTGATAATTCTAGACCATCATAAAGGGAAAAAAGGAAGAAGGGTCCAAACAACCACCCCCTAAGATACCTCTCAAAGATTGCATCACACATGGAACAATGCCTTCAACTAAACACGTCAAAGTTGGAGTGGAAACCTTTACACCTAAGAACACTTCCTCTGACATCACATAACTGGCCCTTATCATCATGGATATTGACATGTCAACCCAAAAGACCATATAACACAATTTCATAATCATAACCAACCACACCATCTGAACAAAAGAATCATAGAATCCCATCATCTATTTCAAGATACTATCCATTATGGGTGGAACTGACTCACCTGCACGAGTTTAATTGCATCATTGTTAATAAATATAGATTAGTAATACAATCATAACCTTTTCATATGTCATGACTTTATCATACATAACACCAAAAATATTAGAAACCAAGGGAAAAAACTTATCTTATAATCAACAAGGTTCAAACATCACATAATAAATTAAAACAGATCCAAAAAAATTCAAAAAAACTATGTGTACTAGGCACACATCTGCATCTATCACTCCTAGGTACTCTCCTCCTGGAAACCATGCCTCCACAAAACACGAACCAAAGGAATGGTCCATCCACACAACACCTTCTCTCAAAGATCCTATAAATCTACAGGCCATTCCACAAACATCACATCTTTCTCAATATATAACTCACCCTAGTCAGTGACATGGAAATAATCATGAAGATACCAAATAATCTAAGAGATTTAAAAGATGTCATGGATCTTTTCTAACCATGGTGGAAATAACAAATGATACACCACCTTGCTAACTCACCCCAACACCTCAAAGGGCCTAACAGAATGAAAATTAATTTTTTTATTATCCAAACACTTTTGAGGAAAAAAGTGAGAAACCATCAAATACTTTTTGAGGGAAAAGTGGTAAACCATATAGGACTTCATGACTTACAATATTAAAAACATCATGCATCAAAGTATTAAGACCAACCAAAAAACCCATTTAACACACCAAATCAGTAACTCAAGCATTCAACCGGTCAAAAATTCACAGCAAGTGCCGAAATCACCAAAGATTTGTGATCGAGTCAAGATGAAACTAGAAAACAAGAGGTCCAAATACCTTACCAGCACCAAACAAAACCATGTCACATAGACCATTGAGAATAGATTACACAGAAGAAAGATCAACGCCACATGCCACCAGAACAGAACCGGGATCACGAGAACCACCAGAGGCACACACCGAAACTATCACAAACGCACCTGCAACAAACCAAAAACCACCGGAAGCACACACCAAAAAACCCTCCCCCCACCGAACCACACCAGGGCTGACAGAAAGCCACACCAGAGCAGATCCAACCCTTCACCCTCATATGAAAGAACAAAAAGCACCGTAGAAACTCCCCCGCTCGCCAGATCTGCAGCAAAAGTCAGCTGAGGTTGCCCAAAAAGCCGTGACGAGGAAAACCCCCTCCTGGGATGAAGAATCAGAGGCGAACACGACAAATCAGAGACGAAAACTGGTCAAAAACTTCCCCCACTAAGTTGCGACAAAGAATACCACCAAGCCGACGAAGCCGGAAGCGACCTAAACAGACCTCGCCATGCCGAGATGGAGGATGCACACCGAGACGAGGGCCGACACCGAGATGACCTCAAAGGGCCTAACAATCCTAGGATAAATCTTACATCATCAACCAAACCTCTATTGGCCACGTCAATGGGAACACTTCATAAAAATATGGTCCCTAACCTCAAACTCCAAGGACCTGCTTCTATGATTGACATAAGACTTTTGTTGATCATGCTCTACTTTTATCCACTTATGAACAAGTTGAAATTTATTTATCATTCTTTGCACCACATCGGGTCCAAAAATAGATATCTACCCAACCTCCGTATAGAAAAATGGAGAATGAAACAGTCTCCTACACAAAGGCTCAAATGGGACCTGAATAATGGAATTTTGGTATATATTATTATAAGGGAACTCCACTAAGGGTAGGTGTCATACCCAAGATCAAACAATGTTCAAGATGCACTCTCTCAACATATCCTGCTGCGTTTGGATAGTTTTTTCTATCTCCCCATATGTCTGCAGGTGGAAAGTAGTGCTAAGGTTAATGTGAATACTAAAAGTATTCTACAATACCCTCCAGACTCATGAGGTCAACTATGCTTTCTGATATAAGAAAATGGACCTCATAACTCCATGAAACCACACTACTTCATCTACATACCTCTTATCCAAAGCATCCACTGTGCCCGACTCCTTGTTCGTTAAGAAGTGAACCGATTTTATCATCAAATCCATGAAAACCCAAATAACATCATAGACTCCAAAAATTATAGGTAACCCTATGATGAAATAAATTGAAATTATATCCCATTTACACTCAGGAACATCAAATGTCTATAACAAACAACTAGGCACATGATGCTCAACCTACACCTGCTGGAAAATGAATCACTTTTACATGAACTTTTGCACATACCATTTCATCCCGAGCCATTAAAACTACATCCTCATGCCACAAAACATATTTTAAACTCTTTGGTGTAACTCAAAAGGTGATTTATGAAACTCATGAAGGAATTCATTATGCATTAGAACTGGAATAAACAACCTCCCACAGAACAACATCCGGTTCTGACCATCCTCTGACTATCCCTTCAGAGCGTCACCATAAAAAATACTATGATGTATCACCCATGCCTCTATGTCTCCCCATCATGTATGCTCTACCTTATATGTTAAATAAGGTTTCACCGTCATTTGGAACTAACAACCTCTACCATCATACACTCTTGCATCTAAGTGCAAGTATTATAACTCCTCCATCGCTCTCTAAGAATCCATAGATTCCCAAACAACATCCTTCTATGTCATTCTACATAATGAATCATCCATGACATTACCATTTCCTAAGGTGTATTAGATCTCAAAATCATATTCCCTAAGAAACTTTATCCACCTCTGCTATCGCAAATTCAGATCATATTGGGAAAAGATATACCTCAAGCTCTTGTGATCCGTGAATACCACCAAGTGCTTTCCAATGAGGTAATTCCACCACAACTCTAGTGAAAACACAACCGCTACTATCTCCAAATCATAGGTGGAATAGTTACATTCATGGGAGAATAACTGCCTACACCCAAAAGAGACCACCACCTGCTGCTGAAGCAGCATGCATCCCAAACCCAGATGGGAAGCATTATAGAACACCTCAAACATTACCCCTTCCTTATGAAACCTGAGCACTAGGGAACTGTTCAAGAAATCCATTATGAAACCGAACACTACATGGAACTAATCAATCCACAAAAAGTTTGTTCCTTCCTAATCAAATCTTTCAATGAGAGTACAACTTGAGAGAAATCAAGTACAAACCATCGACAATAGCCTGCGAGACCATGGAAACTACGAACCTCTGCCACATTCTGGGGTGCTACACATGAAACAACTACTCCAACCTTATGTGAGTATACTAAAACACCCTATTGAGACACCACATTCCCATGTAAATACATCTATCACATCCAGAACCCACACTTGGACATCTTTCTATAGAGATTGTTGCATCGAAGAACATGCATGATAGTTCTGAGATTCCTAGAATTCTCTTCCTCTAACTCGGAGTAGACCAAGGTATCATTGAAGAATACGATGGTGAAATAATCTATGAGCTCATGGAACATGGATTTCATATGCCCCATGAACATGGTTGGTGTGTTCATAACACCCAATGAGATGGATACAATCTCAAAGTGCCTAGACCTACCACTGAAGGCAGTCTTCAGGATATCTCCCCCCTTCACCCTCAACTCATGATATCCAGACCATAGATTGATCATAAAAAACCAACTCACCCCTATCATCTAGCTGAAAATATCATATATTCTTAGAATAGTGTAATGGTTTTTAATCGTCACTTGATTCAACCTATGATTGTATATACATAACCTTATACCATTATCCATCTTATTAGTGAAAAACAACAGATAACATCACGATGAAACACTAGGACAGATGAAAAACTTTTTCATCAGATCATATATATGAATACTCAACTCCTATAACTCATAAGGTTCCATCTGATAAGGATCTAATGAAATCCAAGAAGCATCGGGCTGCAAGTCTATCCCAAACTCAACATCACAACGAAGGGGTATCATCACAACCTTCTAAGGGAAAATAACCAGAAAATCTCTAATGACACTAGGAGCCTCCTCAATTCCAAAATATAATGATTCTATTGAAAACTCATATAAAAAGGAATGAAGGGTCTCAACACATCAATTGGTCACCTTCCAACTCCTTTCACTGATGAACACGACACGTTTTCCTTCCGCATTTGAAAACATGGATCTCCTCTAGATGAAGTCAATAATATCATGTATGGAATAAAACCAATATATGTTGAGGATGACATTGTATGGCTGAACCCGTCATAAGAAAATATCCCCATGGGAGTGATGTAGTCCCATAATCAGTCCACACCTTTGGCATACATCGGACAATTTGTTCTGGTCTCTGACTAGCATACTAAACACCAGGAGAATGGGAATACTCTATATTTCTAATCCTATACAATGTAATAGAGTGGGTGAAAAAAGGAGTGTTAATCTCTTGAATCAAATAAGGAAAAACATGAGTGATAAAAAAAATTGATTGTACCTATGATGATCTCTGTCCCCGCTGGAACTAGTGCCTCCATTGCATGCAACTGACCACAACCATATCCTTTTCCTATCTAATAAAGACCAACTCCACAATAATCCTTGGGTCATGGTTCTTAAACACAAGGAACATCCTGAGGTCTGACTATTTTTACCCCATTTCCGCTTGGTGGATAAAAACCATGCTACCGTACTTCTGACACGGTCTCAATCACAACTCCTATTGAGGATGGAATAGAACCTATACTCATCCACCCAACTAAGCTTGGGGAAACACTGGGCACTAGCTCTAGAACTGAACTTTATCCCCACAACAAAACACACTTGAACAAATCTCCCAGTAAAATTGAAAAAACCAATGGTACCAGATGGTTGGAAAGAAAGTTGCTGAGATTGATTCCCTGCTAGTCAAAACCTCATGGGTTTTGGTTCCTAAGACCTTCCACCATTAACTATGATTCTCAATTAACTATGCTAACCCCCTATCATGGTAGAACTCCTCAACAGTGAATCCACTCAATCACATATTCCTTCTTCTGAACCTCCAAATACATCGAGAATGTAAAAGGAGTAACAACATACTGGATAGAAGGATAGAGTTCCTCATCTTGAAATTTCGTATGAGACTCCTCATTTGGAAAAAGATTTGGGAAAAAATGTAGAAGGTCCTTAAACTTTATTCATATCTCCCACATTGACATACTCCAATGCTAAAGGGAGAGAAGCTCTGGTCTCTTCTTTGCCTTCATGGTTGAAGAAAGGAAATCTTCTCAGAAATCCTTCCATAAGTCAACCCACAAAACGTCTGCCTCCTTCTACTCCCCTAGATACAAAATCCACAACTAACGCACAAATATATACATTTAAATGACTTCCAAAGGTACCTAGTGTAGGTTTCAGGCACAATAGAAGCATTATTAGGGTGGTAACCAACTTTAATTTTTACCCTGATCAATGATTATTTTGGGATCAATATAATGATGAACTCCTGTCTCCACAATATAGAATCAATGATTTAGATAAAGAAGGGAGAGGACCAAAACCTTTAAAGAGTATCTTTCAAATCATATTTATAATTAATTTAATTAATTTCATAAAGAAAATAATACCTGGATATTTAGTATATTCTTTTTTTTATGATGTTGATCATTCGGAATGACCCTTCCGGATTATCTCGTCGCACTTGTGAGGTTCCAAACTAGAATACCTCTAGTGGTGATCCACATGTTCTCTGATGACCTTCGATCTGCACCACTCATTCTTCGGGTGATGGCGCGGAAAAGCGAGTGTCTTGTGTCTTTCATTCTTGATCGCTTGTTCTTAGCTCTTGAAGAAAGTCTCTTATTCTTGAGAGGGGCGGGAAGAGGATTAGAGATAGAAATCGTTTAGCTCAACAATTCTAAATTCACTGGGCGTGGAGTTAGGTACATGGTACAATAGATGTATGTGTATATTTTCAGAAAAGGTCCTTCAGTTATAAGATTTAATTGCATTATAGCAATTAAATACATTCATAAACTTAGATAAAACCTATGATATTAATAATAATACAACGTCATTATTTTCAGTGTGCAAACTTATGAAAAATGGAATTATAAATAAAATTATGTGTCACAAGTTAATGGAAATGTTATTATTATTTTAATTTTTTCTAACTAGTTAAATAATTATTTACTGTATTTCTAATTATTATTTTACTACTGGACTGGCCTTGGTCTACTCGAACTCAAATTCCATTTATTGAACACCCAAATAAATACATAAATATTTTATTTACAAACTAGTAAATAAATATTTATTAAATGTTCAACAGAATAAATAAATATATTTTACCCACAATCCAGTGAAAAAATATTTATTTAATTTATGCAATCAATTTAACATGAAAAAAAACTATTCCACTGTCTTGATAATAATATTTATTCCATTAATTAAATTCAAATAGAATTTAACTGAGACCACTAGAAACACTTACTGTGTGACCCTGTAGGATTCTTTCTCGTTTGAATTAGGTGGTCTTGACTAATGTTCAAGATTAATATCAAGTAGCAGGTCAAGGAACCCAAGATAAATAACTTAAAGTCGCAAAAACAACATCCACATACGAATTCTCACTGTGTAATATAATACTTTGTCTCAATATCTCATTAATCAGTTTTTGTGATAGTGTCATCAAACTTTGTGATTGATAAGTTTTTCTTTGAATATCTCAAATAAACACATCATTACACCATGTCCAGGGAATTTGGTGAGATGATTCTATTTCAATCAAATGGCTGAAATATCAACTTCCATAAAAGGAAGGGACAAATCATTCCTTAACTTATCCATTAATAACATGACACACATGATGCACCCAACGTACCTTACTTCCCACCAACTGTTTTCATGATGGTTTTTGTCAGTAAATAAATGTACTCAAGTCGTGACATGTATTAATGATAATATTAAAGTCTAAGTATCATTACACATGCTTGTAGATATGAATATCTGATGACACCAAAACTTGCAGAATTCCTACTAGTGGATCTGTTCTCATAATCTCCCATCTTGGAGATTACCAAATACGAAATTCATGAGAGGAAGTCTCATCTACTTGTAAATACTCACACATGATATTCTATATACTATGTGTCCCATTATATTATTTCATTCAAACATGAAACTATATTTAAGAATATTGTCATCGCACTTCAAGGTTCTCATCATAGTGGAGAACTGTTATGACCTTGTCAATGTGAAAAATACTTCCAGACATTATTACACAATAGTCATGAAGAACAATGAAAAATATGTCATAAGATGTTTAATATTTAAATATAATAAATATTCATGTAATCAATGTACAACCAGTTGGTTGTAGGACACAAACTCTTACAAACTCCAACTTGGACTAGAGCCAACTGCCTACAACTTTCAGTCTGCTTGACCTCACATGATGATCATGTTTCTTCTGAGTCAAGGATTTAGTTAAGGGGTCTTCCATGTTGTATTATGTGGAAATACTACTCTCCACAACTTAACCTCTCTGAGAAAGATCCCTCAAGAGATGATAATTCTGAATTATGTGCTTCGTTCGCTGATGTGACCTTCTCTATTTTCCGAGAGCCACTGCTGTAGTATTATCACAGTACAATGTGATGGGATATTTACTAATGGGTATCACATCCAGCTCTAGGATGAAGCTACACATTCAAAATTATTATTTAGATACCTCGGAAGATATAATACACTCAGACTCTGTTGTAGAATCTATGACCACACTTTTCTTTGAGCTATTCCAACTCACTGCACCTCCATTCAAAGTGAATAGGTATCATGTTTGCGACTTCATGTCATCTTAATAAGTCTAGAAACTATAATTTTCATATCATCTAATGACTAGTTATTCATATCCTCCATAAACTAGGAACATATATTTATTATTAATTAGATACTTTTGGATAGTCTTTACTGCCATCCAATGGCGGTCACTTGGGTCAGTTCGATATCTTCCTACCACGCTCAATGCAAATGTGAAATCCAATATACTATATAGCATAGAATAAATAGTTGACCCAATAAATGATGTGTATGGAGTCCATACCATTAATTTTCTTTACTCATGTGTTTGAGGACACATTTTCATGGAAAGATGAATTCCATGTGACGCTGGAAACAATCCCCTCTTGGATTTTTCTATACTGAATCTCTTCAGTATCTTATCAATGCATGTACTTTTAACATAGGCCCAGAAATTTCTTGGATCTATCACGATGGATCTTGATCCTAAGAATATATATTTCCTCACCTATGTCCTTCATGGAGAAGCATTGATTCAACCATTCCTTAACAGACTATAAGACTAGTATCTCATTTAAAATAAGTAATACGTCATCAACATATACTATTAAGAAAACAAATACACTCCCAATAAACATTTTGTAGACACACGGCTCACATTTGTTCTTGTTAAAACGGAATTTCATTATGGCTTCATCAAAACGAATTTTCCATGACCTTGATGCTTGATTTAACCCATAAATGGATTTTTCAACTTGCATACCTTATTGGCATCCTTTGGAGTGATAATAAATTCACATTGTGTCATGTAGACATCTTCCCGAAGGTTCACATTATGGAAGGATGTGTTGACATCCATTTTCTAAATATCATAGTTATGGTAAGCAGTAATGTCCAATAGAATTTTGATGGATTTCAGAATTACAACTAGTGATAAGGTTTTGTCGTAGTCAAATCCTTGATGCATCTTGGACAGTTTTGCAACCAGTCATGCCTTATAGGTACTGACTTGTTCTTCCATGTTTGGTTTCTTCTTGAATACCCATTTACAGCCAATAGGCTTTATATCAACAAAAGGATCTACCAAAATCCAGACATGGTTTTGGTACATGGAATCCATTTTAAAATTCATGGCTTCTTTCCACTTGGAAACATCTTTGCCACTTACTACTTCCTTATAGGTTATAGGATCATTATTATCAACAAATAATGAGTCACCATCCCCAGTAACTTGGAAACCATACCATTCTGGTTCTCTAAACTCTATTGTAATCCTACATAGTTCTTGTGTCTCCGGAATAGTTCTTTCTTCCATGTGGCTTTATGGAATCTGTTCCTATAACAACTCTTTTATACCTTGAGTGTCGACTTCCTCGAAGTCCATCTCACTCCAACTATCTCTTTTGTAGATGTAATCCCATTCATGGAATATGGAATTTATTACCACTATAACATTTTTTTAGGGGTTTTATAGGTAATAACCCCTTGTTTCCTTAGGGTATCCTATAAAGATACACTTTTTTCCTCGGGGTGCAAGTTTGTTACCTGAAGAGGCCTTAACAGACACATCACTTCCCCACACATGTAAATTAGATAACATAGCTTTCATTCCACTCCAAAAATCATATGGAATACCATTTATTGATTTATTTGGTACTTGGTTTAGTATTTGTGCTACTGTTTGTAACACATATCCCCAAAAGGGTAATGAAAGACTCGCATGACTCATCATTGATATCACCATGTCCAACAAGGGGCATTTCCTCATTTCTCTCACACCATTCCAATGGGGTGTGTAAGGAGGAGTGAGTTGGGATAAGTTCCAAAACTCTCATAAGTAATCAATGAACTCTTGATTAAGATATTCTCCTCCTTGTGCTGATCATAGTTTCTTAATATTCTTACCAAGATGGTTCTCAACTTCATTCTTATAGTCTTTGAACTTATCAAAAGAATATAACTTACTCCTCATTTAGTAGATATATCCATATCTACTAAAATCATTAGTAAAAGTTATGAAGTGTGAGTACCCACCTATTTCTTCAACAATAAATGGTCCACACACATTAGTATAAACCATTTAAAGAAGCTCCTTAGCCCTTTCACCCTTCCCACTAAATGGGGCTTCGTTCATTTTTCCTTGTAAACATGCATGACATATGACTAGTGGTTTTAGTTCGAAAAAATCTAAATATCCATCTTGATGTAACTTTGTCATGAATTTATTGTTTACATAACCTATCTGGTGATTCCAAAGTTGGGTGTGGTATGAGTCATGTGAAGTATCTTTGTTATCGATTTCATTACTTGGTTTGTGTAATCCAACATGTAAAGACTGTTGTATAAATGTGCCCTACAAAAAAATTCTATCTTTGTAAAAAAAGAAATATTAATTTCCAAACATGAAAACACATCCATATGTATCTAATATGGATACATAAATAATGTTTTTAGTAATAGATGACACATAATAACAACCCATTAACACCAAGATCATCCCAGTTGGCAACACTAGGTGGTAGTCCCCGATAGCTACAGCAGCAAGTTTATCTCTATTGGTTGCTCGTAGATCTACCTCACCACGGTCAAGATTCTTGAATCTACTTGGTTCCTATATTAGGAATCATATGCGATCAACATAAGCTATATCTAATACCCAATTTATAGAAACATATAGATTATATTCGATAATAAATGCACCTGATGCTTCCCCTTGTTTCTTAGGCTGGGTGCAATTATTCTTTCTATGGTTGTTCTTGCCACATGAAAATCAAACACCTTCATATTTCCTTGTCTCCCCTTTGATCTTCCTTTTATTAGAAGGATGTGAAGAATCTTTGGGATTAAATATCTTAACTTTCCCTTTCCTCTTATTTTCTATAAGGACAAAAGTATTTTCTCACTTCATATCTTTTTCCACTTGGAAAATTAGGATAAGAAGATAAAATAGATACTTTTCAATGTTGTTCATATTGAAATTGACAACAAAGTTGGAGAAGCTATGAGGGAGTGATGTGAGAATGATATCAGTGCCAATTTCATCGGGGTGTTTAAACCCTAGAACCTCCAAGAGCTCAATGTAGCCAATGAGCTTGACTAAGTGAGGCCCAGCTGGGGAAGCTTCTCCAAGATTAATTTTAAAGAGTTAGTTGGAGATCTCAAACCTTTCCTATCTTTCTCTCTCCTGGAAAATACCACAGAGGTGCTCAAGCATGCTATAAGCATCCATGTTTTCATGATACATCATGATCTCACTAGACATTGATGATATCATCAAACATTGAACGTCGACCACGTCATTCATATGTTTCTCATAGACCAGGAAATCCTCATCACTCACCTCTTTGGCCGAAGGATCAGGTAATGGTGACTCTAACACATAAGACTTCCGTTCATGGTGGAGGATAACTCCAAGGTGTCTAAACCATTCATGGATGTTAGTGTCAGTGAGTATGTTGTCTTTATCTAGAATTTATTCTAGGCATAGTGTGGTTGATGATATTGTCATTTTTATTCTATAATTAAAAGATAATATCACTTGTACTTTCTTGATTAAATTTTATGTGAAATAATAAATTAATTTTATTAAGTCTCCCACTATTTTATCAAGTCCCAATGGCCCTCACCATTGAATTCAAAATGTCCAGTAGCCATGAAATTCTAGTGGAAAGGATCTATATTCCCATTCAAATAAACCCAAAAAGGGTTGGTCAAGCTATTTCAAGGTATTTAGGCAGGCATATAGTTTCCAACTATGGGATTTTAGCTCCTTGATCTTTTGAGTGGACTCCCCAATCCTGAAATTATGACTTTGGATTTCCTTAACTCTTTCCTCCAATATTACACTAATTCTAGCAAGGGTTACTCCTCTTGATGTAATATGGTTATGTAAACTTGAAACCTTTCTTAAGGGACTCTTGTATAAATGTAAGTGTCCAAATTAGGGTTGGTCAAACTCATAGTTTTATTGAGTTTTTCCCTTAATCAAGTAACAGAAGGATTGGTATGACATAATATTTTATTTGAGGGATTTTTATATCTTATGTGTGAATTTATTATTATCATTATCCAATGATTGTTAATATTAAGTGGAACATACTTAAGTGATTAATCATGTCTTGATAATATTTACACATAAGCCTGGTTTCTTTTAGTTCTATATTGCATGCTTGTTTAATTCATTAATTATGTTATCGTGAAAATACATATATTATGATAAACCATGAAACTAAAAAAAATAAAATAAAGAAAAGGGAATTCTCATGATATTTTTTAATGGTTAGTTTATCTAGCAGTTAATAAACTAACCCTAACCTAGGGGAGAAACACCTTGAACCTTTTGTGTTCGTGTTTATATCTTCCCACCTGGGCACTTCTGTATCTCCTAGGATTATATTCATCTCAACTCCATGTTGAACCACCTCCACTAGCTTGGGAGATCCATACATTACATATGATTTTAAACTCACATGCAGGTGAGGGGTAAAATGAGATTTTACATAAAAGAAACATTTGGAACGCATGCCCAACATATTAATGAGGAGAAGGCTCTCATGCCAAAAAATTTAATTTAAATAAATAAATTAAAAAAAACATCCACATACTAAGGTCCTGGCCTAGCTCATGATCATCCATAAATGCAATGATATTTACACATAAATAAAACTAGAATTCAATTCTTTAATAGTACTTTTTTAAGATAAATCATGCTCAAATCAATTAATTATCATCTCCAATTAATCAATCCTTTTATCAAAAACCCTTTTTTGAATTTCCTTGTGATTATCATCCATCATAAATTTAAACAAATAAATTCATTTAAAATTATCTTTTTATGTAACTTGTACCTTGAAGGTAACCCAGTGTATTCTTATTCATAACTACCTAATGAGTAGAAATGAACATTACCCAGATGTTAAATTATACACATATATATAAAACACCTATCACATGTTGTGCCTCAGATTTACACCTGTACCATGGTACACATCTCAAGGGTTTGTATAATATAATAATAAATTTTAAAAAATATGCATAGTTTGTATAAGTACGCGATGTGTAGTTACATCTACATGACGTGTACTATTGTTCACTGTCCATCCGAAGTAAACTCCAGGGGAAAAAACATGTGAGTGTACTTTAAAAATCTTCAGAGTACATGGTGTGTCCAATGGGCCACATGCCGTGTAGTATCCATGTTACACGGTCTCTATCCGGGAAAGTTGTGTACATGGTACACAATCCATCCCTAACCTGAATGTACTACATTCCATGTCTATTGGTACATATGGTGTGTAATTCATAAACCATGTGCCACCTATTTCTGGTCAACACATAGAGTAATTAAGACATAGACAAACTCCAATGACATGGCTTGGTTTGGTGGACTAGACCTAGTGCATTGAACATTGACTACACGACGTGTACTACCTAATACACACCATGGGTTTTGGTGTTATACATCTAGGAACCTTTGGAACCTCCGGATGAGATCCTCTATTTTATTTTAATCAAAATTAAAAGAAAATATCATTTTTATAAGGTGAACATGAAACAAAAGAGGATGAACATATCTTGAGATTAAGATTTGAAGAATGATTAACTTTAATCAAAGAATCTAAATTATTAAATGTGTAAATCATCAAATAAATATTTAAATAATTATAAACTATGATGTAACCCCTCTGATACCACTTGTAGGTTCCGGGCGTAGTGTAAGTGTGGTTGGGCCATCACCCAACTTTAATTTTATCATGATCCATGATTATTTCTAGATGAATATGACAATGAATGTCAGTCTCAATGGAATAGAATAAAAGATTTAGATAAAGAAGGAAGAGGCCCAAAACCTTTAGATATGACCTTTCACATAATTTCTATAATTAATTTAATTAATTTCATAATGAAAAGAATACATGGATCTTCAGTATTTTCTTCATTGATGATGTCGATTGTCTGGAATGTCCCTTCTAGATTATCTTGTTTCACTTGTGAGGATCCAAACTAGAATCCCTCTAGTGGTGATCCACACATATTCCAATAGCATCCAATTGACACCAATAATTCCCATGGTGATAGCATAGTGAAGCAAGTGTCTTGTTTTGGTCATTCTTGATCGCCTATTATTCAGTCTTGAAGAATTTTGTAATGTCCGGGTTCCGGAAGCCACCCAGAGGCACCTCGTACTCAGTTGGTCACATGGCCTCAATCACATTTCCTCGAATGCCAGAGGCTTCCGACTAGCAGCGAGGGCCTTGGGTGTGATAGTGGGGAAACTATGTCATCATTGGAAGGGTAACACATCAGAAGAGAACAATAAAAATAGTGGAAGCAGTAATAATCCATAAAAAAGTAAACAACTGAAGACTGAAATATAATAAACTGTAGAACACACATATATATAAATGATGCATGATACATATGTCTAGGAAATTAGACAAAAAATCACAATGCTGGAATTCAAACAGTACTAAACCAAAGTAAAAAATAAAACATATATCAACTCCCCAACATTGCAACCCTCAGCTTGGTCCTATGCTCTCTAGTTACACTACAATTAAGTACCTGAAGTAGAAGGGAGCTTGACCTTATCTATACCTATATCAATATAATCTGTTTGGGCCCAAAAGCATGGACCAAATAGGGTGTGAGACTAAATATCAGTAGGCAACCACCAAAAGAACTATGCCTAATAGTCAGTGAATATATGGAAGGTAATAAGTACAAAATGTAGTAAATAAGGAAGCACTCAGTAGTGAACAATACAAAATTTCAATGCATTCAGTTTTATATATCAAGAAATAGCTAAACAAAGTAGGTAATCACAAACAGGTAACCCTCTGGGAAGTACTCACAGCCTATCCCCTCTATTTTTACCTAGAAACTCAACCAAGAAGCTAAAAACAAAAGGTAACCCTCTGGGAAGTACTCACAACCTATCCCCTCTGGTCCTACCTAGCAACACAAGAAACCCTCTGGGCAGTACACTCAGTCTAACCCCTCTGGTTCAGCTTAAGCATAGAATCTCTGAGGAAGAACTCACCATCAATTCCTCCTATAGTCTCGTATTGATAACTAAAGGCTCTCTAGGGAAGAAATTACGTCACATTCCCTATGTGGCCCATGTCAAGGAACTACATACACTCTGAGGAAGCACTTACATCAATTCCTTCTATGGTATCACATTATAATAGTAAAACAGACACTCTGGAGAATCCCTTATGTCCATTCACCCTATGGTCTACTACACTAGGTTCTCATTGCCCTGTGAAAGTCAAAAAAGTATAGAAACATGCATCGGCCAAAGTAAACCTCAATAACTACTTGGATAGTAGTCTACAACAATATCATGTCAGATAAACAAGATCACTCCATCCTACAGAACTAGGCATGGGAAGAAACAAGGCAGCTTAATAGGCTATGCAAAACCAAACAACCACAACCAAAACATGCATGGGAAACACCTCCAAATCATATAAATTCACCCTATTCACAATCAATTCAACCTCTACTCAAGCATACAAGCATAGAAGGAAAACAATAGGGATGAAACAATAAACACGCAATACCCCATTCATGGGTATTGTTGATTTTTCACATATAACTCAATGGCTTTCAACAGAAAGTCATAAACCACCTACCTCGGTGTTTATAGATCTCTATACGTGAACCTCAAGCCTTGAATCGTCCAAGAACACCATAGATTTATAAAAACGTCTAAAATGTTCAACTAAGGATAACTTGAGGAAGAGGAGGAATCAGGAAACAAGGCTCAAGAATATGGAAGATCTTACTAAGGCGATCCCAACGCAATCGACAGTGGTCTAATCGGAGAACCGATACTCAATCAGGGGCTTGGGGAAAGTTCGCAGCTATATGGGAGCTCTCGGACGAACTAGGTCAAGAAGAAGCCCTTTCTGTCCGTTAGACGTGACCCTGGTACATTTAATGAAAAAAAGTAAGTACACGACAAGTACTTTAGAAGTACACTGTATGTACTTTCTTTTTCTGTACTCCACTTTAGGTGGTCTCCAAGTCACCACACACGGCCGTGTGTACAGCCGCTACATGGCCAGCAGACGACTACCCGTGGTAACTAAGTACATGAAGTTTACTTATAAAGTACGCCGTGTGTACTTAGGAAATTTATAGAAACTCCTCTTTTTCCTCAAAAAAACCAGATAAGGAAAACATACCTGAAAAGAAGATCCGAGTTCATGAAAACTTCCCCCCTTAAAGAAATTCATCCCTAAATTTCCCTAGCAATGCGACATAGAAGAAGAAACCCCAAACAACTCCAGCCACTACGATTGGACATCGGTCTCCCTCTCCTGAGTCTCATCTTGTACTCTCCCATGTTGCCATAGAACTCGTACCATAGGAATAGACCGACCATAGAGAACCTTCGCATTGTGATCAATAATCCAGATGGGATTCTCCTCAAATGATGCATCCACTTCCAACTCAACCTCCTCAGGTTGGAAAACATGATACGGGTCTGAGAATTAACGTTGAAGCTGAGAAACATGGAAAGCGTCATGCATAGCCCGATACCTCTGAGGTAACTGAAACTGATAGGAAACCAGCCCAACTCTCTCTAAAACCTCAAATGGATCGACGTACCTTCGTGAAAGCTTACCCTATCTCCTAATCCTCTTGTGTCCCAATCTCAGTGTGACATGCAGGAAAACCTGATCCCCGACCTCAAATTCCAGAGGTCTTCTCCACTGATCAGCATAAGACTTCTGTCAAGATTGTGCAATAGCCATAATTTTATGAATCAACTCTATCTAATCTGTGATCTCCCGAACAAGAAGAGGTCCCAGAAAAGATGCCTCTCCTGCCTCCAGCCAACATAAGGGTGATCGGCATGGCCTACTATACAAAACCTCATAAGGTTCCATCTGAATAGTTTCTTGAAAACTATTATTGTTGGAAAACTGCACAAGAGGTATTTGATTCTCCCAAGAACCTCCAAAGTCTAGGATGAATTCTTGGAGCATGTCCTCAAGAACCTGAATCGTACGCTCGGACTGGACATCTGTCTGGGGGTGGTAAGCTGTACTCAGAATACCTATGTACACAAAGCCTTCTGAATCCCCTGGCAGACCTAATAAGTAAAACAAGCATCCCTTTCTGAAATAATGGAGTGTGGAACCCCATGTAGACATACAATCTCTCATATGTTCAACCTTCATAGCTCATAAACACTAAAGGTATCCTTGATCAACAAGAAGTGAGCATCCTTCATGAGTCTATCAATGACAACCCAAACTGTATAATCCTCATGAATCCTTCCCTGAACTGTGCATCAACAACTGTATCTGGTATAATTGATGGCTCCTAGAATGGCATGACTGGAGGATCCACTGGAAGTCCCTCATCAGCCATGTCTGGTGCCTGATCACTGCCTTGCAAATGGAGAACAACCTAAGGACGTCTCGGCGACATGACTCTGCAAGGTCAAATACACACTATAGATCAAGATATCAAGGACTGGAAAATAGAAGTGTAATAATGGAACAAGAGAAATAAAGTATTAAAGTTTTACAAAACATGACTACATGATGTGTATAATCTTTACACGGTGTGTCCCCTTAAGCCATTCACATGGGCATGTACTTCTGCCAACCGAGGTCGTGTAACACCCCAAACACACGACGTGTTTTCCTAACACATGGCATGTACTTGAATCCTCTTCCCCTTATTGAGTCCTTCTACATGACTAATCTACACGGTTCTCCTAGAATAGGACTACACGTCATTTTTATACAAGACACAGTGTGTACTAGATGAGCTTCACTAACCTGTGTTGTTAGTGACATGAACAGATACACGGCTCATACTACACGACATGTTCCAGATGGACACAACATGCACTAAAGGATTTCCATCGACCCGTGTTGTTAGTTACACGACCATATTCTATATATTACACTACACGGCATGTTTAAGACTAACACAATGTGTATTGATTAATTTTTTATCCATCTGTGTTGTTAGTCACATGGGAAAACACATTGTCAGGGATTGGCATGTTATTGTTCTCATTGTAAGATTAACACAGTGGAAGAGAACAATAACAATAGTGGAAGGAGAAATAATCTATACAAAAGAAAACATCGGAAGAATGAAATATAATAAACTGGAGCACACACACACACACATATATATAATTGATACATGATACATATGTCTAGGAAAACATCCAAACAAATCACATTGCTGGAATACAAATAGTACTAAACCAAAGTAAAAAATAAAATAGATAACAACTCCTCAACATCGCAAGCCTCAGCTTGGTCCCATGCTCTCCAGCTCCACAACAATCAAGTACCTAAAGTTGAAGGGAGCATTCCCTTATCTATACCTGCAGCAATATAATCTTTTTGGGCCCAAATGAATGGACCAAACAGGGTGTGAGACTAAATCCCAGTAGGAAACCACCACAAGATCTGTGCCTAACAGTCAGTGAATATTTGGAAGGTAATAAGTACAAAAAGCCATAAACAAGGAAGCACTCAGTAGTGAATAATCCATAGCTTCAATGCATTCAGTTTCATATATCACGCAATAGCTAAACAAATAATTTAATCTCAAACAGATAACCCTCTGGGAAGTACTCACAGCCTATCCCCTTTGGTCCTACCTAGAAACTCAAGAAATTAGCTAAACAAAAAATGTAACCCTCTGGGAAGTATTCACAACCTATCCCCTCTGGTCCTACCTAGCAACACAAACAACCCTCTGGGAAGTACACTCAGTCTAACCCCTCTAGTTCAACTTAAGCATAGAATATCTGAGGAGGCACTCACCACCAATTCCTCCTATAGTCTGTATCGGTATCTAAAGGCACTCTAGGGAAGAATTTATGTCACATTCCCTCTATGACCCGCATCAATGAACTACAGATACTCTGAGGAAGAACTTACGCTAATTCCCCCTATGGTCTCACATCGTAATTGTATAACAAACACTCTAGAGAAGCCCTTACATCCATTCTCCCTATGGTCTACTACACTAGGTTCTCACGGCCCTGTGTAAGTCATACTAGTATAGAAATGCATATCGGAAAAAGTAAACCTCAATAAATACTTGGCTAACAGTCTACAAAAACAACATTTCAGATAAACAAGATCACTCCATCCTAAAAAACTAGGCATGGGAAAAAACAAGGCAGCCTAACAGGCTATGGAAAACCAAACTGTCACAACCAAAACATGCATGGGAAACAACTCCAAAGCATAACAATTTACCCTATTTACAATCAATTCAACCTCTAGTCAAGAATACAAGCATAGCAGGAAAACAATAGGGTTAAAATAATTAACACGCAATACCCCGTTCATGGTTATTGGCGATTTTGCACATATAACTGAAGGACTTTCAACATAATGGCACAAACCACCTACCCCGGTGTTGGGAGATCATTATACATGAACCTCAATCCTTGAATCGCCCAAGCACAATGTATATCTATAAAAATGTCTAAAATGTTCAACTGAGGATAACTTGAGGAAGAGGACGAATCATGAAACATGGTTCAAGCAGAAGGAAGAGTTTACTAGGGAAATTCTAATGCAATCGGTGATGGTCGAATAGGAGAACTGGTGCTCGATTGGTGGCTTAGGGAAAGATCACGACCGTACAGGAGATCTCAGACAAACTAGGTCAAGAAAAGCCCTTTCTGTCCATTAGATGCAACCCTGGTACGTTTAATGAAAAAAATAAAGTACATGGCATGTACTTTACAAGTACACAATGTGTACTTTCTTTTTCAGTAATCCAATTTAGGCAGTCTCCAAGTCACCACACATGGTTGTGTGTATGGACGCTACATGGCCAGCACACGGCTACCCGCGGTAACCGAGTACACGATGTGTACTTATAAAGTACACATTGTGTAATTTATATATTACCAGAAACTCTTATTTTTCCTTAAAAACACCAGAAAATGAAAACATATCTGAAAAGAAGATCCAGGTTCTTACAAATTTCTCTCATTATTCAGAGGGGAAGGAATATGATTCGAGAGAGAAATCGTTTAGCTCAAAAATTCTCAATTCACCAGGCGTGTAGTTCAGTACATGGTACAATATAAGTATGTGTCTATTTATCGACATGGGGCTTCAGTTGCAATATTTAATTGTGTAACAGTAATTAAATACATTCTTAACCTTAGAGAAAATCCATTATTTTAATAATAATACCGTGTCATTATTTATGGTGCACCAACTTGTGAAAAATGGAATTATAAATAAAATTCCATGTCAAAAAATAATGGCAGAATTATTATTATTTTAATTTGTGCCAACTAGTTATATAATTATTTACCATGTTGCAAATAATTACTTTACTACTGGACCGACCTTGGTCCGATCAAACTCTATTTCCATTCATTTTACACCTAAATAAATAAATAAATAAATTATTACCTTAAATAAATATTTTATTTACAAACTAGTAAATAGATATTTATTAAAATTTTAATAGAATAAATAAATATATTTTAACCACAATACAATGAATAAATATTTATTTAATTTATGCAATGAATTTAACTTGAATAAAATTATTCCACTGTATTTAGAATAATATTTTTTCCATTAATTAAATTAAAATAGAATTTAACTGAGACCACTAGAAACACTTAGTGTGTGACCCTCTAGGATTATTTCTTTTTGGCATTAGCCTGGATTTTCTAAAGTCCAAGAGTACTATCTAGAAAAGGTTCATGGCACAAAATAGAAAGAATATAAAGTCGTAGCAATGAAATCCTCATACAAATGATCACTGTGTAATATAAACCCTTTGTCCTAATATATCATCAAGCGGGTTTCGTGACAGTGTCATCAAACTTTGTGCTTGATACGTTGTTATTTGACTACCTAAAATAAACTCGTCAATACACCATGGCCATGGAATATTGCACAATGATTCTATTTCAACCGATGGGCCGAGATATTAAATTCCATAAATGGAAGGGATAAATCTTTCCTTAACTTATCCATTAATAACATGCCACTCGTGGCACACCGAACATACCCTACTTTCTGAAAACTGTTTGCATGATGGTTTTCATTATTAAATCAAATTACATGAGTCTTGACGTGTATTGATAATAATATTAAAGTTTAAGGATCATTACACATTATTGTAGATAAGAATTTCCGATGAAACCAAAAAATTCAGAATTCTTACTGGCGGGTCTGTTCTCATAATCTCCCATCTTGGAGATTACAAAGTACGAACTTCAAGAGATTAAGTATCATTTTCTTATGATTAATCACACCTGACGGTCTGTATACAATGTGTCCCATTATAGAATTTCATCCAACAAAAAATCTATATTTAATAATTTTTTCATAGCACTTCATGGTTCTCATCATAGTAGGGAACTGCTATAACCTTGTAAATGAGACAAATACTCTAGGACATTATTACACTATAGTCATGCAGAACAATGAACAATATGTAATAAGATGTTTAATATTTAAATATATTAAACATTCATGTAATCAAAGTACAACCAGTTGGTTATAGGACACCAACTATTACACCTAGTACCAAATCTGGGACCAGATCAAACTAATGGTGATCTCGAGCTCCTCTATCTAGCTCTCTATCTCCATGTCTGAAACACTATCCTCATACTTTCCCAATGTAAAGACCCGGAAATTTCAAGGAAATTTTTTTTCTTAATTTTCTTTGGAATTTTACAAGAACGCAGTTTCTAACGGCGCCTGATTCTGAGGCCCGGTGTGCCCGGAATCAATTTCCGATGTTTAGCTCGGGTACGTTCAGTGAACGAAAGAGCGGGTTTTTCTAACATCTAAACCGGTGCTCAGAATCAAATTCTGAGGGCACTGATGGAATCGCAGCGCCAGTTTTTTCTTAGAAACGCATTTTCCGGAGTTGCGTTTTCTCGGGTGTGGTTTTTAAATTTTTGGGGTTAAGTTAAGAAATAAAATAAAGTGGTTCGACAACTTTATTTTTATTTCACTTAAATCCACTTAAAAGCCACTTAAAGATGCTTAAGATGAGTTGAAGCGGATAGGGTGCAATCCAAAATATCCTACCCTCTTGGTAGGATATTTGTGAGGTGGGGCCCGCACGAGCCCCACCGTTTCTTTTTCGCTAAGTAACGCACCCGCGAAAACCTCCTCATAAATGAAAGTCAACCGTGCGTTTTTCTGGTTAAGAAACGCCCCAATTAATTGGGCAGTTAAATCGTTACAATTAATTCAACGAATTAATTGTTAGTTTCTTATCTTTTGAATTTCAAAAGCTTAGGTCAATAATAAAATAAGGGTTGAACTTATTTTATTTAGTTGGACTTGTGGCATGGAGAGAATTTGGGAGGAAAGCGTTCTTTTTCGACGAAGAACGCGAAGAACACGAAGAACGCGAAAAACGCTCCAACCTCCGACGAAGAATGCCAAACCCTCAGAGATCGACGATGCGACGCTGTGCACCGTGACGTCAATGATGCTTCTTCCGCGATTCTCCCTCCGTGATGCTTCTTCCACGAGGATCCAACCCCGTGACAACCTTCGATCGACAACGACAAGGTAGGGGGTAGCGCTCCTTTTTAATTGTTTTTGGTTTATAACATCAACATGGATTTAATTATTATAATTAAATCTCTATGTTCTCGATCCTCGGAGTTCGTCGACGCGATGCCGAGTACCGCACGTCAGCGACGCCCTTCCGCGACGCGACGACCCTTTCTTCCACGACGGTCGATCTCGCGTCCGACGACGAAGTTAAGGTAGGGGTTTTTGTTTGTGAAATGAATTTATTTCCATGGTTTTTTCCTCCTAAAAACAAAGATCCTGAATCAAGAACAATTTTAATTTATTAAAATTGTATATTGTTTTGTTTTCCATGTGTGGATTATCTTCTTCCGATTGTTATCACCTAATGCGGAGGGTGCGGGCCAAACAAAAACGACCCGACAACCCTCCGCAGTTCTTCGTTAATGTGTGGATTGGTGGGCGGCGACAAAACATGCCGCAAAGGTGATTCGTTGTTTCCTCAGTGAAGTACGGGACCCGGGAGGAGCTACGGTGTAGACAGAAACGAAATCGGACCACTAGAGCAACTCTGGTGGCCCGCGGAACCCACCGGCGGCGCCGACGGCCGGAGGAGGCGGCGCCCCAGCGCGCCGCCAGATAGGGCTGCCGCAGCTGAAGCCGCGGCGGCGGCGGCCAGTGGACCCGTGGCCGCACGGGTCCGACACACACAGGACACGACTTTGCCTCGTCCGCTGATCCAGCGCGGCCCCACGTGGGTCGCGGCTTCTCATCCCGCAGGGGCAGCGCCCACCCCGCGGCCTCCTCCGCTCGGTCGGCTCGGCCGAGCCGAGCCGGGTCGCGCCCAGGCCGGGCCGGGCCGCCCTGGCCGGGCCGGGTCACACCAAACCGGGTCGGACCCGGGTCGGGTCGACCCAGTTCGGGCCGACCCAGGGGGGGTCGGGCCGGGTCGGTCCGGGCCCAGACCCCCCATCTCCGGACAGTTTCGGTCTTTTTCTCATAACTTAAGCTACGAGCCTCTGAACGACGTTCCGTCAGCGGCAATGCGATCCTTGGATCGAGACGGTCGTTTCGGTATATCTCACTCAAAGTTTCGGAACACTTTGGGTTCGGCTGGGTTGGTTCGGATACGAAACCAACCGGGCCCTCGGAGCGGAAACACTCATATCTTGAGCTCCGGACGTCCGATTGACATGCCGTTGACTTTATTGCTTTCCTCTAAGTGAGACAGATCTTTTGGCTTACTCCGCTCGAGGTTTGGATGCCGTCGGAGTGCGGTCGGGCTGGTTCGCTCAGGAAACCAACCGGGCCCCTATAACGAAAAAGCCAATAACTCACAGACCGGGCGTCCGATTGACGCACCGTCTGTCTCGATGATTTCCTCTTGATGGGACGGAACTTTTGGCATACTTCTCTGGAGTTTTGGTTGCTGTTGGATAGTGGCCGAGTTGTATTGCACCCGAAATCCAACCGGGCCCTTGGAACGGAAAAGCTGATACCTTTCAGACCGGACGTCCATTTGACGAACCGTCAGCGGCGTTGATGATCATGTTGAGAAACGGTCCCTTTGAGTATACCCTAGGAGAGTTCAGGGTACTGTTGAGATACGGCCGGGTTGGTTCGCATGCGAAACCAACCGGGCCCCTGGGACGAAAAGGCTAATAACTCATAGACCGGGCGTCCGATTGACGCGCCGTCTGTTGCGTTGAGACCCCTATGACAAGGCGGTCCTTTGAGATACTTCTTCGTGGGACTTTGTGATAATTGGAGTATCGACCTGTAGCTTGTGGAGCGGACCCTCCCAGAGACGAGCGTGCGAAGTACGGAGATCGTGTAGCCGACTGAGACCTGACGACTTCTTGACCGACTCGACTTGGAGTGAGTCGACTAGCCCAGTGGACGGAGCACTACTTTGTGAGGTGCAGACCCATGGCGGACGGAGCACTACCTGTGTGACAGTGCAGACCCGTGGTACTCGTCCGGAGAGTACCTCTGCAGGCTACTAGGGGGTGTGCACTACTGTGTTTGGGTGGCTGGCCCGCGGTACTCGACATGAGGAGTACGTCAGCAGTCTTAGGTTAGTGAGAAGTACCTCAGAGTCGTGACAGGACCATTGTACACTCCAGATACAGAGCTCTTCAACAGTTACGGTTTCGATAATGAAAATCCGGGTTTGATCTGAGACTTTGACCTTTGTGTTTACCTCATGATTGAGATGGGTCACTTGATAACTTAGGTATATGTATGGTCATATACCTGGGTAGTGGTTATCCGTTGATTTCATGATTTTGGTGTTTTCCTCATGATTGAGATGAGTTACTTGATAACTTAGGTATATGCATGGGCATATACCTAAGTAGAGGTTATCTGTTGAGATCTTCTTTGTGGTTATCCTTGTTGGTTTTTAGTGAGACCTTGAGGGTCTCGGGGTCCCTACTGAGTATTTTTATACTCACCCCTGCACGGTCTATGCCCGCACCTCATTGTGTTGGTTGTAGACGACGGGCAGTGCTGACGGAGGCCGAGTGTTCGAGGACTGGACGGTACCCGGAGCTGGACTACACGACGAGTCAGTATCCGGAGGTGGAATTCATGGCGAGACGACACTAGGAGGAGGTTGACGGGCGAGAGCGTTATGGAGGCTATCTGTACCTACCCTTCAGGTAGGATCCGTGGTGGACGATCCAGGAGCCGCGCCATCTGTACCTACCCTTCAGGTAGGATCCGAGGAGGAAGACCCAGGAGCCTCTTCCATCCCTCCAGTTGTTGTCTTTTTTTGTTGTACTTTGTTCAGTTGTAGTTGTATTTTCTTTTGGGTTTGTATTCTGGCCCATTTACCTTTCAACACTTCTCTTTGTACTTAGTGTTTTACTTCCGCTTGTACTCTGTGGTGTTTTGTTTACTTTTATAAAGGAAATGCCTTCCCAGTTTTGGAATTAACGCCTTTGGTGCTAGTCGCTAGCCCCTGGCCTATGGAAGACGGGCTTGGGGTAGTCACGACACGGGCTCCGAGGATGGGTCGTGAAAAATTGGTATCAGAGGAGTCGGTTCTACCGCAGAACTTATAACTCTGATATATTCTTTCTGTGAAGCAATAGTGTTAAGAGTACTGAGTGTGGTTTTTAGTTCAGGGAGTCCAGTGTTGGTGCGGGCGGCCGATGTATCCATACACCAGGACCCTGACAACTGATTTCCGACTTTGTGCACGAAAACACTGATTGCATGTGTGTTTCCAGAAGTTTTATTTAAATATCAGTTCAAACCAGGTCAGCTCACTAGGTATAATCATTTGACCGTGTCACGTTGTTTCTTTCAGGATGCCTTTTCTCGGATGATCAGCTACAGCCCAGAGGGATGTGCGTACTGACAGCCTGCCGAGCGACAAGGCTTCGGTACAGGGCCCTCTTGCAGTTGAGGAACCAGCGGAGGCACCCGCGGTACTACCATATGTTGGGCCACCGATGCCACCATCCCCAGCAGTAGGCGATGCATGCCACTTGAGCGCGCTTCACGAGTTCTAGCGCCAGAGGCCACCCAGGTTCCGGGGAGAGACGAACCCGCAGGCGGCTGGGGATTGGCTGGAGGCTGTGGTGAGAGTCTTCAGGCTAGTGAGGACGCTGGAAGACCTCATGGTGATCTTTGCTGCCATCCTTCTTCAGGCAGCAGCAGACAAGTGGTGGAGCCACTTGTTCCAGTTTTTCGATGGGATGACCTTCGCATGGGAAGACTTCGAGACCTTCTTCAGGGTGGAGTTTGTGCCATTAGCTCTACACCCCGAGCATGTACAGGAGCTTCTGCCTTTGCCGCATGTTTTTCGATCAGTAGCTGAGTCATCTGTGGGCAGTAGACAGATGATGCAGAGGTCTAGGAGGACCAGACCAGCAGTTGGACGATCTCGGGTTTTAGGACCGGTGGTGCGGGGCACCCGGGGTGGGGTCAGAGCCAGGCGTGCGAGAAAAAGATAGTGTTACTCATGCGGCGGGAAGGTTCACCTGGCACGTGACTGTCCGACTCCTCGTACAGTTGATCCGCAGGCTTTGGAGGAGCCACCGAGGCAGAAGCAGTGGTGGGTGCTTGAGCAACAGCCGAGTAGTGTATAAGGCAGTAGAGCTCCGGGAGCAGGTGGACAGGATAGGAACTAGTGGATACGTCCCTTGTACTTCTAGTTCCATGTTGTTGTTGTATTTGTGTCTTTGTACTATGAGCTGCAATAATAAAAAGACACTTATCTTTGTTTTCTTTCCTGTCCTTTTGTTTGGTTGATACTAAGTGGTCCCGTTTAAAACTGTTGACTTGACCCTCACTTTCAAGATTTCTACTGGAGGAGACCCAGTGACCTCACACTGATGCCGACAGTGTGAATCGACCCTTGGAGGAGAGAGTGAAAGTTGGATCTCTTAGTAGTTACGTCGAGGCCTTACGACGTCATCCATGGCATGAGTGCACCCTTCATGTCAGGATTGACTGTATTAGGAAATGGGCGTGGTTCATCCAGGGGGATGAGACCGGGTTTCTCTTTTCGGCAAAGGAGAAATTTTAGAAACTCTTCCAGATCGTAGGGAAAGAAGGTGCAGATCATCCAGGAGCGGATGAAGACTGCATAGTGCAGTAAGAAACAGGAAACCGATATCAGTCTTAGAGACTCGGGCGTGTTAAATGTTTCAAGAAGAGGAAGCTTTAAAGAGAGATGAGTCTGCGAAGCAGCAGACGTGGAGGCAGAGGTAGGAGAGCAGCATGAGGTGGTGTACATCTTAACATGCTACAACCACCCGCCTTAGTTATCCCCGCCAGGCTCAGGGAGCTGGAGGGAGGAGGAAGAGTGCGGTTTCATGCGGTCAAGGAGTGTGACCCAATGGCTCTAAAAAATGATTCAAGGGACAGTCTGTGTCCACTACTAGCTGCTGTAGTAACAGACGTCGATATGAATCATTCCTCGCTTTCACAAATCTTGTCCCAGACCTAGAGTTTTCGGTAAGCCGTGGAATTGACCCTCACGTCTGGAGATACCTTGGGAGGAGACTTGATAATCACACTTACGCCGACGGTGTGGTCAGACCCTCGAGGCGAGAGATTTGGTTGGAATCTCTTGGTGGCAGCGTCGAGGCCTTACGACGTTCGTTTGAGTATGGACTGGGAAATCACAGTTCATACACAAATTGACGGTATTAAGAAAAAAGGTTGTGGTTTAACTACGACATCGGAATGGGTTTTCCTTGGTCGGCGAAAAGGAAACCCTCGGCAGCACAGGATAACTCATGCTTAGGAGGGTGCGGCCGATCATTCTTGAGTGGGTCAACCTCACCCTCATGGTAGCAGTCGTTTTAAGTTTCTATTCTAAACAGGAGTTGGAGACCTCTGAGTTCGAGAATGACGATCACGTCCTTATACAGGTCTCACCTCGACGAGGTTACGGAGATGTGGCCAAGGCGGCAAGTTATCTCTGAGGTTCAACGGACCTTTCTAGGTCCTCAGTTGGGTAGGCGGGGTGGTTTACCGTTTGACCCATCCACCTCAGTTACACCAGGTGCACGACGACTTCCATGTATCTCAACTGAGAAGATATGTGCTCGACCCTTCGCATATCATCGACCATGAGGAGCTGGACGATGGCGATGGAGTGTCTTTCATGGAGGTTCTAGTGGGGATCGAGGATCAACATGAGCATATCCTATGAGGACGATCGATTCCTTGGGTGCACTTTCTCTGGAAGAATGGGAACCTCCGGGTGAGCACATGGGAGCGGAAGGCTCAGATGCATGCTCTGTACCGCTTTTGTGACCGTAGTTTGTGTTGAAGATTTACGGGGATGTAAAGCCCTGAGGCGGGAGTAATGTAAAGACCTATAAATTTCAAGGATTTTTTTTTTCTTAATTTTCTTTGGAATTTTACAAGAACGCAGTTTCTGACGGTGCCTGATTCCGAGGCCCGGTGTGCCCGGAATCAATTTCCGATGTTTATCTCGGGTACGTTCAGTGAACGAAAGAGTGGGTTTTTCTAACTTCTAAACTGGTGCTCAGAATCAAATTCCGAGGGCAGAATCAAAGCGCCGTTTTTTACTTCGAAACGCCTTTTCCGGAGTTGCGTTTGCTCGGGTGTGGTTTTTAAATTTTTGGGGTTAAGTTAAGAAATAAAATAAAGTGGTTCGACAACTTTATTTTTATTTCACTTAAATCCACTTAAAAGCCACTTAAAGCCACTTAAGCTGAGTTGAAGCGGATAGGGTGCAATACAAAATATCCTACCCTCTTGGTAGGATATTTGTGGGGTGGAGCCCGCACGAGCCCCACCGTTTCTTTTCCGCTAAGTAACACACCTGCGAAAACCTCCTCATAAATGAAAGTCAACCGTGCATTTTTCTGGTTAAGAAATGCCCCAATTAATTGGGCAGTTAAATCGTTACAATTAATTCAACGAATTAATTGTTCGTTTCTTATATTTTGAATTTCAAAAGCTTAGGTCAATAATAAAATAAGGGTTGAACTTATTTTATTTAGTTGGACTTGTGGCGTGGAGAGAATTTGGGAGGAAAGCGTTCTTCTTCGACGAAGAACGCGAAGAACGCGAAGAACGCTCCGACCTCCGACGAAGAACACCAAACCCTCGGAGATCGACGACGTGACGCCGTGCACCGCGACGTCAACGCCGCTTCTTCCGCGATTCTCCCTCCGCGACGCTTCTTCCACGACGATCCAACCCCGCGACAACCTTCGATCGATAACGACAAGGTAGGGGGTATCACTCCTTTTTAATTATTTTTGGTTTATAACATCAACATGGATTTAATTATTATAATTAAATCTGTATGTTCTCGATCCTCGGAGTTCATCAACGCGACGCCGAGTACCGCACGTCAGCGACTCCCTTTCGTGACGCGGCGACCCTTTCTTCCGCGATGGTCGATCTCGCGTCCGACGACGAAGTTAAGGTAGGGGTTTTTGTTTGTGAAATGAATTTATTTTCGTGGTTGTTTCCTCCTAAAAACAAAGAACCTGAATCAAGAACAATTTTAATTTATTAAAATTGTATATTGTTTTGTTTTCCATGTGTGGATTATCTTCTTCCGATTGTTATCACCTAACGCAGAGGGTGCCGGCCAAACAAACACGGCCCGACAACCCTCCGCAGTTCTTCGTTAATGTGCAGATTAGCGGGTGGTGACAAAACATGCCACAAAGGTGATTCGTTGTTTCCGCAGTGAAGTACGGGACCCGGGAGGAGCTACGGCGCAGACAAAAACAAAATCGGACCACCAGAGCAATTCCGGTGGCCCGCGGAACCCACCGGCGGCTTGGGTCGCCGCGGCTTCAGCCGCGGCGGCGGCGGCCAGCGGACCCGCGGCCGCGCGGGTCCGGAACACACGGGATGTAGCTTTGTCGCGTCTGCTGATCCAGCGTGGCCCCACGTGGGCCGCGACTTCTCATCCCGTGGGGGCAGCGCCCACCCCGCGGCTTCCTCCGCTCGGCCGGCGCGGCCGAGCCGAGCCGGGCCGACCCGCCGGGCCGGGTCGTGCCCAGGCTGGGCCGGGCCGGGTCGCGCCAAACCGGGTCGGACCCGGACCCGGGTCGGGTCGCCCCGGTTTGGGCCGACCTGGGGGGGGGGGTCGGGCCGGGTCGGTCCGGGCCCAGACCCCCCGTCTCCGGACGTTTTCGGTCTTTTGCTCATAACTTGAGCTACGGGCCTCCGAACGACGCGCCGTCAGCGGCGATGCGATCCTTGGATCGAGACAGTCGTTTTGGTATATCGCACTCAAAGTTTCGGAACACTTTGGGTTCGGCCGGGTTGGTTCGGATACGAAACCAACCGGGCCCTCTGAGCGGAAACGCTAATATTTTGAGCTCCGAAAGTCCGATTGACGTGCCGTAAACTTTGTTGCTTTCCTCTAAGTGAGACGGATCTTTTGGCTTACTCCGCTCGAGGTTTGGATGTCGTAGGAGTGCGGTCGGGCTGGTTCGCTCACGAAACCAACCGGGCCCCTGGAACAAAAAAGCCAATAACTCACAGACCGGGCGTCCGATTGACGCACCATTTGTCTTGATGATTTCCTCTTGATGGGACAGAACTTTTGGCATACTTCGCCCGAGTTTTGGTTGCTATTGGATAGTGGCCGAGTTGGATTGCACCCGAAATCCAACCGGGCCCTTGGAACAGAAAAGATGATATCTTTCAGACCGGACGTCCGTTTGACGAACCGTCAGCGGCGTTGGTGATCACGTTGAGAAACAGTCCCTTTGAGTATAACCTATGAGAGTTCAGGGTACAGTTGAGACATGGCCGGGTTGGTTCTCATGCGAAACCAACCGGGCCCCTGGGACGAAAATGCTAATAACTCACAGACCGGGCGTCTGGTTGACGCGCCGTCTGTTGCGTTGATACCCCTATGACAAGGCGGTCCTTTGAGATACTTCTTCGTGGGACTTTGTGATACTTGGAGTATCGAACTGTAGCTTGTGGAGCGGACCCTCCCAGAGACGAGCGTGTGAAGTACGGAGACCGTGTAGCCGACTGAGACCTGACGACTGCTTGACCGACTCGACTTGGAGTGAGTCGACTAGCCCAGTGGACGGAGCACTACTTTGTGAGGTGCAGACCCATGGCGGACGGAGCACTACCTGTGTGACAGTGCAGACCCGCGGTACTCGTCCGGAAAGTACCTCTGCAGGCTACTAGGGGGTGTGCACTACTGTGTTTGGGTGACATACCCCGGCGGGAAGCACTACTGTGTTTGGGTGGTTGGCCCGCGGTACTCGACAGGAGGAGTACCTCAGCAGTCTTAGGTTAGTGAGTAGTACCTCAGAGTCATGACAGGACCACTGTACACTCCAGAGACGGAGCTCTTCAGCAGTTACGGTTTCGATAATGAAAATCCTGGTTTGAGCTGAGACTTTGACCTTTGTGTTTACCTCATGATTGAGATGAGTCATTTGATAACTTAGGTATATGTATGAGCATATACCTGGGTAGTGGTTATCCGTTGATTTCATGATTTTTGTGTTTTCCTCATGATTGAGATGGGTTACTTGATAACTTAGGTATATGCATGGGCATATACCTAAGTAGAGGTTATCTGTTGAAATCTTCTTTGAGGTTAACCTTGTTTGTTTTTAGTGATACCTTGAGGGTCTCGGGGTCCCTACTGAGTATCGTTATACTCACCCCTGCACGGGCTGTGCCCGCACCTCATTTTGTTGGTTGTAGACGACGGGCAGTGCTGACGGAGGCCGATTGTTCGAGGACTGGACGGTACCCGAAGGTGGACTACATGACGAGTCAGTATCCGGAGGTGGACTTCACGGCGAGATGACACTCGGAGGAGGTTGACAGGTGAGAGCGTTGTGGAGGCTATCTGTACCTACCCTTTAGGTAGTATCCGTGGTGGACGATCCAGGAGCTGCGCCATCTGTACCTACCCTTCAGGTAGGATCCAAGGAGGACGACCCAGGAGCCGCTTCCGTCCCTCCAGCTGTTGTCTTTTTCTGTTGTACTTTTTTCAGTTGTAGTTGTATTTTCTTTTGGGTTTGTATTCTGGCCCATGTACCTTTCAGCACTTCTCTTTGTACTTAGTGTTTTACTTCCGATTGTACTCTATGGTGTTTTGTTTACTTTTATAAAGGCAATGCCTTCCCAGTTTTTGGGATTTATGCCTTTGGTGCTAGTCGCCAGCCCCTGGCCTATGGAAGGCGGGCTTGGGGTAGTCACGACATGGGCTCCGAGGATGGGTCGTGACACCCAAAGCCCAATTCTTGAAAGTGTGAAAGTTCATTTGACACTAATCATCCTCCTCAACCAAATCTACCCTAATATGATCAACCAGATCAACCCGGTGAACCTCTACTACCTAAGCCACACACAGACGATTACTCGGATCCATAGTTGATAGCTAAACAAGGATTTCCTAAGACTGAGTAGTATATAATTTTTATTAATATTTATTTCAATTTATTTTAACCTTCCCCAAAAAACCCAATTAAAACAAGGGAACAATTCATTATAATTCATGTACCTCTCCTAGGTCTCTACTCTGTAAGTATATCCATCTCACTTAGTCATTCAATAAGCTTATAGGGCCCTAAAATCCCATTTCCTAGCTAGTCTCCATAGCCTATGTCACACACCAAGGTCATCTGGAGCAATTTCCATACCACCCCCCTGCAATCTTCATTGTTCCTAACTCCAAAATCCATCATATCTCTCAACCATACCCTATGATACCAACATATCACCACCCTCCCTCCAAAGTTACCCCTCCGGGGTTGGAAATGATGAAAGGGAGATAATAACCCTAAGTCCCGCCTCCAGTAAGCCTTGGGTCTGTGACTGGAACCAAGGGTATATAAATCTCACAATATGCAAGGAATTACAATTTATAAGAAACTATGTCTCTAGGTAAAATGAATCATCCATAGAAACTCCAAGACATATACATAAAAGTGTAATCCAAAAACATCCCACATGCATATAGGAGTTTTAACTGATATATAATAGAATAGTATCCAAAGTAAATACAAAAAATTAAGCTAATGTAGCGGCACAACAACTGTCCCAAGGCACGAGCTAGTAACGCCCAACACGATCGATGCAATCCTCATTGAAACTTGAATACCATTTTATATACGTAGAGTGAGGATACAATTATACTCCATAAGAAATAGAAATTGTCTCATGCACATGGGAAAGAAGAAGACTAATTCCCCTATGAGAAAAAACAACAAAACAGAACCTAAATAGGTATACTAACCAAACCCAACCTCACTAAGGCATGATCACAAAATAACATAACTCAAATAATATAATATAAACCACATATATGATAGGTTACCCCACACCACTTTCCTTCTAGTATGACACTCTCATCCCACATTTTATATCTTGATGATCCCATCCCATCTGTATTCCACATCACATCCTAGCCACACACACATGGGACTCACAACACATCCCACTCGAATACACATAAGTATCACAACACTTCCCACCCACACACAACTGTGCCTCACAACACATAACATCACATTTCATCATGAATAAACCTTTTAAGACACTTAACTCTCATCCGAAAGACACTAGAGAAACAAACCACCTCACCTGCAAACACCATTGCTATCTCATATTTCTCGAAGACACTTGGTCCTCACAAACAACCTCACTTGCAAACACCAAGGCTATCACAACCACCATATAAATCACTAAAAGACCACAAAATATCACAACATGTGCCATACCTACATCACATGGAAGATAGTACGAAAAAAGAAGTGGGTACCCAGCCATCCGTACTCCTCACTAGATTTTGGGAAAGACACCCTCCCCTATGACTATGGGGGTTTTGGTATATAGTGCTTAACTAGGGTGGGGTGTGAACAGAAACCACAATAAAATTAAGGTATATATGTATTTAATACCGAAAACTCAATCCCAACCTATGGGTTCTCAGAAAAATGACCAACTCACAAAACCATCACCTTGGCTACTACCTCTAAAGGCACAACACCACACATTAAGCCACAAACCCAATTTCACATTCCCAACCAATTCATTCATCCATTTCCATACTATTAAAAAAACCAAACTAAGTCATTACAAACATTATTAAACAATTATTTATTCATTCCATCATTACATGGAAAACTATGAAACATAATAACAGTCATGGTAAATTAACCAACAACACATTAATTACACATCATACCAGAACCTATAGATATAGTGTAAATATTTTTGCATGTTATTAATGGTGAAACAAACATACCAATCGATATTGTCATTCTTCAAGGAATCCTACCCAAACCTCTATTATAAAAAAATTTAACCCCCAACTCACAACCGTATCCAGCAACATAATAAAGTATAACAAGTTTCACAACCATACTGCATCAACATACCTCGCCTAGATTACCATATCTACATAACCATCCCCTATGAACAACCATGCCCACAACAACATAACCAGAACAATAAAATAAAAACATATTTTCATACTTAAAGGCATCCCTCATTGAATTCCACTTTTTAATTTTGGGGTTATCATAGAAACAATATGATCCTAAGCCAGCCATTTATTAGTTGAATATACATGGTTAACCAACTTATATATATAATACTTCAACAAGGATCCAAAAAACATAAAAGATATAAAAAATTCTCTGTACAAATAAGGACCCCCAATGAACATGATTTTTAGTGGGTATTTATCCTATATAAATAAAAAAAATAATGAAATCAAATAGACTATAAGATCATGCATCACTTTTCCCCATCCCGAGTATATTGATTCTTAAACAAATTAAATTATATTTATTAATCCATAATCAACTATGGTCCTAAGGGAAAACATCAATATACCCATGCCACATGATATGGAAATTATTAATACAAATGAAAACCTACTTGGAAGGAGAGTGATTGCAATTATAGGTTTCACCATAAATAGGGGTGCACGTATAGTCGGCGACTCTCCAAGGAATCACAAACGAAACCTGGGAAAACTCTCTATGGGGGAAGGATTTGGGGAAATCCAGTCTCAAGACAAAAGAAGAAATAATAAACAAGGGGAAGTTACTTTGGCTTGAGGAAGATCTGTTTCGAGTCATGGATTAGATATAGTTTTAATATTTTCATGAAAGGTAGATCTGACCAAGACCATGTGGTTTGACCATTTCAAAGACTCCATAAACTTAGGTAAATAAAGATATAATTTATGGATCTAGAATTGGTCTTAAACATATTTAAATTTGGACTTAAACTCATTTTAAATCAAATTAAGATGTCAAAAGGGAAAAACTAGATGAACTAGGAACACTATTCATGGGACACCACCGGACGAGGCACCGCCAACGAGGAAATTCTAGTCCGAGACAATGCCAGGGTGACAACTCTATGGTCACATTTCTAGGGTGATACTCCATTCTAAAACTTGAAAAAAACTATGAATTTTTTAAAAGTGTGGAAATGACTCACCATGACTTCCCAAGACACCCTAAACACCAGATTTCCCACAAATTAATGGATAGGAATGGTCTAGGCCATTACACATAATAAAATTTCAGTAATTTTATTTTATTTATATAACTATTTTAATATGGTTAAAGAATATTTAGTGGAAGAATAAGATTAAATGCACTTTTAAGGGTTCAATGAATACAATTAACTCTTCATTGAGAAACCTCCATTAGATCTCTTCATAAGGACCCTTAGGTTGGTATTTTAAGAACAAAAGAAACTATAAATTATGTGTAGGTAAGTTTATAAGAGTTTTGTTCAGGGTTTTATTCATCTACGTGGATAAATAATTTGTGTATAAAGGAGGATAAGAGGTTCCATTTTATAAGATAGGTGGGAGGAAATCATGTAAATTTCTAAAATATTAAAAAATAATATGTGTCTAACTCATGTAAAATAGATACAAAGATCCATATATTATATGATAAGGTGAATAAGGTAGAAATATATCTAAAAAATAATATTTAGAAATTATTAAGTGGAATTTTCAACCTTATCTCTTAGCTTAACACCCCTCATTGACCTTTTAGATCAAAATTGTGGTAACAAAACACTTAGTATTTAAGGAATAATAATGTCATTATAAAATGGAAAGAGGATAATAAGTGAAAAATGGTAGATATTAGTGAAAACATACTAATAAATCGATAAAAATAATATTTTTATGACTGTTAAAATAATTAATTAAATATTCATTTAATATAAAATATATTTAAAGTAATTTTCAAGACTATTAACATAATTTGAATTAAAAAACATCAATATTAACAAGGAGTTATAATTTAAATATTTTAAAAATTAATTAAAATTAATTTTTATCTATTAAAATAGTTTACAATTCTAATTATTCAAAAAAACCACTTATAATATTTTTAAACTATTTCGATTTTTTCACCTGCATGCACAAGCACAACATCAACAGTGTGTAAGAGTAAAAGAAATAATACCATTAAAAAAATAAAAAAAAATTATTATAATAAAATAAATTTATTCATATTCAAAATAACCATTTAAAACCATTCATAACTAACTTTTATCCTTATGAAGTCATATTAGAGATATTAAAAGAAAGGGAATGACACTTCTTCATTATTCTTTACTAAAAATAATATAACGAACATAATTAAAGAAAGAGAAAGAATTACATATTTTTATAAGTTATAATGAAAAATTATGAAATATACACATAAAATGAGATTAAGGAATGTGTTTGATATATTTGGAATCCTTTTCCTATAAATTTAACCATTTTGTCCCATTTTTTCTTTTATTTAGGTGCTAAAAATTTACTGTGGTTACCATTCATTATGACCTAGAATTAAGTTAAAATTAATAAAGAATATTAAACATTATAATTAAAAATATGGAATACACTTTAGAAGATTAAATTACTAGAATTTTCAAAAATTAATTCTAATATAATCACAAAAAAATACATAAAAACCATTTCAAGAGAAAATATATTTTAAGAATAAAAGTGATTTTATTTTCATTCTATGCCTAGTAACAACCATTATAAGAATTATAATATATTTTATTGAATAAATTATCTAAACATTACATTAAAATCATTCATTAATACTGGTTAATTTAGTTTACTAATATAAATACCCATTGCACGCATAAAAGTAGTTTTTCAAAAAGACATCACTTTTTACCTTTATATGATTTTATTTTTATTTATAAACAATTGAAAACCAATGAATTCATTTTATTAATGTCTAAAAAATAATTTTTCATAGGTGTAATACTATGAATAGATTTTTAAATAAAATATATATGAAAAAAAAACAATTCTCATTAATAAAATATTTCAAAACACTTCTTTATGTTCAATAGCATTTCCTAAGTGAATTAGAAATTATTTTTTACAACTTATATTTAATTTAAAAATATATAATTTTCTTAATTTCCTAATTTATAATAATTATTCACATAATTTTGTGGTTATTTTCTTTAGAATCTATCACACACATCAAATTTATTAATGAGATAATATATTCTAAAATCCTATGGTGCCACATTCTGTCACCCTTAATGAAATTGTGTGCTCATAATATTATTTCATGTCTAGTAAAAAGGGTTTAAAAAATTCTCATAATAAAGTATATGTAGTGGAAGAAAAATATACCTATGTTAAAAGAAATAAAATTTAATCCAAATTGATTACAATTATTATTTTTAAATAAATTCAATATGTCTATGTTATGAATAAGAAACTCATCATTTCAGAATATTTCTTAAAACATGCATTTACCACTATTAGAATAATACATGATAATGAGTTTCATAAATATTACCTTCATATATGTGTAATATTCCCCACATTGGAATCAATAGATTTATCATCCACTTTCTTTAATTTTAGGAATTATTTTTCCATCGATATAGAGATTGTGATTGAATATACTTACTTGATTTATGACCACAATTTCATCCTTAGGGTATGTTTCAAGAATTATTACACCTATTTTTAATGTTATAATATAAAAAACCATGAATAATTGTTCATGACTGATGTACTAAAATTAACTTTTAATGAATCAAAATATCCACCAAACAATGAAAAATTATTCCCCCTATTTGTACTCTTTAACCAAAACCAAAATGGTTATGACATGTTAATATAATATCCAATATTAAATAACCATTATACCTAAATCCACAAAATACCATAAATAAATCCCAATTTTATAATTAAATCATTCAATAAATAATTAATCAAAAAATCTTCCAAAATATTCCTAACTAAATTCAAACCCAAGATCAGAAATATTTTATCACATATCCTTCCAAGATCAACATAAAATTTATCCTTACTCACTCACAAACTCCCAAAACAATAATTTATATACCCAAATCATATATTCTCCAAATTGTACTAATAACTTTACAAAATAAGTTGAGTCCCCATAAAAACACAATAAAGGATATATGCTTCTATAAGTTAACTCAATCCTAAATCCTCACGTAAAATACTACCATAGAAAATAATATTATATTTACCTAAATAAAATAATGTTCCAGATATAGGGAAATTATTAAAAAATAAATTTAACCACTTATCCACCAAATCACTTTTCAATCCAATGGTTGTATAAAAAAAATATTCCCAAAATATAATAGCCCCTTTATTCCCATGAACCATAATTACCTCATCATCAAATAACATATTAACCAAAAAGATTGCATGTTTCTTTCAACTTTGGTCCCTAATAAACTTCTTCCTCAATAACTTGACAATAAATAACATGTTAATATTAAGGGATATATATTCCTCAATGATATATTAAAACCCAATGAACATTTCCCAGAATTTAATTTTCCAGCCTAAAATACCATAACATAAAACCTCAATATTAAATATATGACATTAAACTTATGGTCATATTTAAATGTATTAACCCATAAAAGATTATTTAATATTTAAATTATAATCATTATATGACTTTATAACTTCTAAAGTTATCTAAACCATGATATTATACCAAATAAGACTACCTAAGACCCTGAAAATTAAATATTGTTCTAAAAACATATTATTCACATACCATCTTGATACCAATTGAAATGAACCAATTTTAACCATCCATTATTTCAATATCAAAGTCAAATATTTAGTAACTTACATACCCAATACCTTTTAGGTTTAGATTTTTAGATAATTAAGAAAAAAACTTCATGAAACAATACTCATGTATTTCACATAAATTAGCCAATTTTCTATTATACCAAGATTTTCATATTCCATAATAAAGCTTAAATGTCTCCAAAAAAATTATCCACACATGATACCCTTGTATAAATACCTTATATAATATCATTCTTCATAACTTAGAGAAATTGAATCATTAGGAAGTGTGAGATCAGAATCTCAGTATGGGTAAACATATGAGATATCAACTGATGATCATATGTTAGCATAAGAAAAGAATAAGGTTATGATAGCATAATTAATTTGAATTATCATAACATAAATTAATTCATTCCCATAAAAATGTGGATTATAAAATACGATTCATGGGATAAATATTTAATATACGATAAGACTAATATGAGTCAACAATCATGAACCATGTAAAATCCAACATATTCAAAAGAATTATTAAAACTCATAGAAAGTATAGGGAATAAATATTAGTATCTTTGGACATTGTAATTTCATCATGGAATCACCTAGATAGGATAATTACTATATTTTATTTGGAGAAATATCCACCTAGTAAACTATATTATAATTAGTAATATACTTCATCTCTTAAAAGTAACTTCTCTTCTATTAACTCCATTACATTACCCAATGCCTTAGATATCAATTTTTTGGTCATACATAATCATGATCTATATTGGGTACACCATTTATCATGAGCTATATCAGGCTCACCCACCATTTCCAAAAATTTCTTTAAACTATAAAATATATAAAGTACATAGATCTCACATTTCACCATAAAAATAATAAGAACAACCATAATCACATTAATAACATGATTAACTTGTGGAAAATAAATGGGTTTCATAAGGATTTAATACCAACATAATTAACCCATGGGTAAGTAACGTGTTTAATAGAATTAACCATAAAAAATAATCATCATATGCCACCTAGAGAAAGTGCATGGAAGGTATAAAAATATTATATCACTAGTGAAGAATATCAATCCTTAAAATATGTCTACATCTAATAAAAATATATTTAAAATATCAATTAAAAATTCCATTTATAATAGGGAATATATCCATTTCTTTTGGTTAGTTTGAAAAGTAAAAATTCCCAAAATATTGAGAAAAAATCATTTCTTTTAAAATAACCATGGAAATAATGATGTTTATGAACAAGGTGAACCAATTAATAATTTTTTTATTAAAAAGTAGAGAAATTAGAATAAAAAAGGGGATTAAATATTTTATTATGAACATCACCACACACATCTGCCTCAACAAAAGGTGAGAAGAAGTATGGGATCTGGGAAAAGAAAATATTCCTGATTCTAAAAGTATAAATATGATTGAACTTTATAAAAAACATTTTCTTAATAATTTTAAGCACCAATTAGAATAAAATGGTACTAATAATTGGAAAATTAAAAAAATTACCAAGGTGAAAAATGAATGGGGTAAAAAGAATAAGTATCATATAGTTTTCCTTAATGGAAATTTAACATAGAAAATCAATAAACAAAATGAGATTGTAGCCCAAACCCTTATCCTTTTGGGAAATTTTGAATCATAGACCCCTTAAAATAAATAAGTTCAAATGAAACATTAAATAACATTAATACAAATATATTAATGATAAAACATATCGAAGGGAAGCATATACACCTTATAAATAAAGATATTTGAATAACATGAAACAAGATTTAACGAAGCAATATTGATACAAATAATACTTCGTGTATTAGTAATCTATGAATAAAAAATCATTAATGTGAGAAAACTTTATGGATTTATGAATAGACAAAATTTTCATGAAAATCATAATAAAATAAATTAATGGGTAGTATATACACTAAAAAAATAAAGATGTGGTGAATATGATATATGTATCATATAAATAATAGTGAGACGATAGACCATTACCTTATGACCTAACTTGCTTCGTACATACTCTTAACCTCATGTATAATAAATTTTGATTTATTAAAATCTTTTAAATAAATATTTTTACACATATCATACCATATATGATTCAATTATAACATATTATCACACATTTATTAATTTTTCATAATTGAAATCAATATTCTTGGGGTAAATTGTTTCATTTTTCACGCTCATTTTGGTACAGTAGTTCTGATACTTGAACATTGTTCATAGTATCATAATTTTTAGAATATTAATGATTTCATAAGTATAATATTTATTCATTATTTATACTATTATAAAAATTCATGAATTGTGGTGATGAGAAATGAATTACATCACTCTATACGTACTGTAGTCCACATGTACACACATATGATATTTTCATTTTTAATTAGATGCAACGAAATATAGATAATTGTTATTATATTAAAATAAAAAATTTAATGAATGATATTATTACATATGAAACTATGTAAATATTTTTGAAGAATATTCAGAGGAGGTATAATATGTAATAAATATAAAATGATTCAGTGAATATGATTACCTATTCTTTGAGATACCTCCTTTATATCTATTATTAAGGACCCTTGGGTTGGTATTTTAAGAAAATAATAACATATATAATGTGTATAGGGAATTATATAATATTTTTGGGTTGTTTTTTTATTATGTTATGTAGTTAAATAAAGTGCGTGAAAGAGAGGATAGAAAGTGACCTTTTATAAGTGAGGTGGGTGGCAATCAAGTAAGTATATAAAATATTAATATATATATATGTTTCTAAAACATGTGAAATGTATGAAGAAAGTGAAATATATTCGATTATAAGGTGTATAAGTTATAATAGTTTCAATAATTATGATTTAGATATGTTTTAGTTGAATTTTGAACCTTATCTCTTAGTTTGACCCCCTCGTTATCCCTTTTAACCTTAACCCACATAAAAAATACATAGTTTTTAATGGTTAATGATACCATTATAAATGTTAAAGTGGACCATAAGTGAAAAATGGTTCAAATTATCAATAATTTCCCATTTACTTGAAAAATATTTGTTTTTATTATTTTAAAAATAATTAATTAAATTTCATTTAACATAAAATATCCTTAAAGTAATTTTCAGGACTATTCCATTAATTTAAATTTTTAATTGTTAAAATTAAAATGGAGGTATAATTTTATTATTTAAAAGACTAATTATTTTTTTCATCCATAAAAATAGCGAACTAATTTAATATATCAAAAAACTTCACTTTTAATATTTTTAAAACTATTTACTTTGATTTTCACTTGCTTTCACAAGAAATGCATTAATTGTGCATAATTTTAACGACCCAAAGTTTTTCAATGGAAAATTCCCTTCTTATACTTATGTCATAAAAACACAAAATAATGAACTACTAAGTGATAAGTGACCTTTAAATATAATTTTGTCGCCCCTATGGTTGGAATTTTAAAAATCCGACATACACGGTTGTGTTCAAGATGGTTTTTGGAGTCTAATGAAACAAAAATAATTTTTGGTGAATAGTAACCTACCCTTATGAATAGTAACCTACCCTTATTAATAGTAATATGACCCTTATGAATAGTAAATAAGAGTAACATTACCTATGAATAATAAAATAAAATTTAGACATCACAGAAAGTGATAATTTGACCTTAGTAAACATTTTTGGTATTTTATAAGTCATAAATAATTAATTATAATTAATTAATTAATTTAAATGAATATTTATTTTCCTGAATAATATTCATAAATTATTGAATCAATGTCTAATAGTTTTTAGATAATTTTATAAGACCCGACGTAATTTTTGAAAGAACTATAAAATCAGTTTTAATCTTAAAACTGTTTTTTATGTAAATTAGGATTTTAATTAAATATTAAATTAATAAGATTTAGAAAATTATTTTTGAAAAATGGACTTCATTTTTGGATTCTACATGTCGAAAAATGGTTGGGGTAAATTTTTGGGATTTTTTTGAGATACTTGAATTTTTGATGAATAGTGGAATCCGATAATTCACAATAAAAGCTAAATAATGTATTAATTGAGTCATCAATGATATTCTGCTGATGTAAGCCCACTTGGTTAGGTATTACATTATAAAATTACTATTATTGGTCATCCAAGACTCACTATTCCTTGTCTTTGGTGAAATTAATAAACTAATGAATTTTATATTAAGGAAACCCCTCTCCCCTCCACTATAAAAGCCACCCTTCACTTCCTCTTTTCCTCACACCTATCAAGCTCCAAGCCTTCTCTAAATTCTGCCCAAACACCTTACCTAGCTCATCCCCCACGTCCAAAATCTTCTGGTCTTATCAAAAGACCAAGCCTAGCTTCCTTAAAGAGGATCTCAAGAGGAGGATTCTAAAGGTAATTTCTCTCTCTCTTCTCCTTTAATTTCCTTTCAAGTTCAAGTTCCTTTCTTGATCTCTCTCTATCTATCTTCATCCAATTGTTCTGTAAATCCAGTATTATATATATACTGTAATATTTTGATTCTAATGTTATATTATATCACCCCACACCCTTTCCCTCTTCCATTTATTTTATTAAAGAGAACGTTGTTCATGAGGTGTTAAATTTATCACCTTCAAAAACGACATGTTCTATTCTTCCATTTCTACCTTCAATCTGGTCATGAAACCATTTTATGGTTGAACCAGAATATTTTATATGTATTATGTTCTATATTAAGTTCTGGAAATAACCTAGGTCCATATTACTAAGTGAAAAGTTAAAATGAGTTCGTTGTGATCCAAAACTACTCAAATTAACCCAAATAATCTTCATTTAATTCTTATCTAATGATCCGTCCACATGGATATAATATAACTCATTATAAAATCATTCAAGCTTCTGTTATATCATTAATAAAATTTAATATCAGTTCTGGATGTTTACCCATGATCTACCCAAACATCAAATTAAGAATACAAGTGGACCGCTCAAGAAAACCATGAAAACGAACATCCCCGAACAATATTTTTAAACTCTATAAGTCATACAAAGGAACATAATATGAAATAATGAAACCAGAATAAACCCTATTAATGTATAAAAGGTTATGGAATTTCTAATTAATGAATATAATGTCATTATACAGGACATTAAAGAGAAGGAGGCATTCGAGTACAAGGTAAGGGGAAATCTCGAACCCAATTTCCTTCCTTCGGGTTCTCCCTCTTTCACTCCATTTTTGATATGGTTACTCCTCAAAGATCATTTTTTCATCATTTCCTTTACTTTTATGGGATATACATGTTTGTCACTGGTTTTTATTTCCATAAAAATGTTTTCCAAAAGAACTCTTCTTTCAAGATCTCACATTTTACCTCTCATTCAAGGTTGATGGTTCTTGCATCAAGTATGTTGTTCCCTCTTTATTTTGTGAACCCAAAGCTTATGAATGTGTTATTATGAGATGAAACCCATTCCTTTACATGGGTTATTTATGTACATGTTTGATATGTTTTCTATGTGGCAATCATGATAATGATAATGTTATGATGTGACGGGTGCGCCCAGAATTATATAGCGCAATATGAATGTTTAAATGTGACGGGTGCGCCCGGAATTATATAGCACTCCAATGAATTGGGTAAAGTGATGAATCTCATGAGTAAATGTGAAATGATGTGTTAACATGATGCTATCTTTGTTCACAAGTATGTGTGGTAGTTAACCACTAAGACATGATGTTTCATTTTTATGCATTGCCACATTTCAAGTTTATTATTTATGCTCCTCTCATGTTCATAATCTTCTTCCTATGTCATGATTATGCTCACCCCATGCTATATTGTTCCTATCTATCCTCTTACTGGGCTTTTATCTCACCCCTTTTTATGTATATCCTCAGGTGGCTACATGTACTAAGGAGAGGACAAGTGCCACTAAGAAGCTAGCAAATAAGAAATTAAATAAATGTTTATGGTTGATGTTGTACTTGTTACGTGTGGTCCTAGTTTTCCCAAGACACTAAACATCTGGATCCTCCATGTGTAATACTATTATGTTGTTTATCTTTTAAATGATGTAATAGTAATGTAAGAAAAGGCCGGGTCTCTATAGTTGGTATCAAAGGAAAGGTTTAGTTAATTTGGAGATTAGGATTAGTGAACCCTAGAGAAAACCTACAACATGAGACTAAGTACAAATATGCACACAAGGATATTTACCTAGGGATCCCATATGTTATGTTTTTGGTATAATTGTTTAAATGGATAAGTTATACATGTATTGTTACTTATGTTTTTTTCTAACCTTTTCTATTTTAGAAAATGGTGGGAACCAGGAGAAATCAGGCCAACAACTCTTGCGAGGACCAATGCAACGATTTCCCAAACAACATCCCCAATGATTTGGGAGGTGGAGTTAAAAACTTCATGGCGATGCTTACCCAAATATCTCGGGTTATGAATAATAACCATAATAATGGGGAACGTCCTCCTTCACCAAAGTGGGAGCAACTAGGTATCGAATGTTTTATGCGGCAACGACCACCGACGTTTTGTGGATCTTCCGATCCACTAGTTGTGGAACAATGGGTCAACTCCATGGAGAAGATATTTTCTGTTCTTCACTGTTTTGAGATGGAGAAGGTGACTCTAGCCGTTTATCGTCTAGATGGAGAAGCCGATCAATGGTGGGCTTTGATTAAGAACACCAAGACAAGGGATGAAATTGAAGAGATGGAATGGGAAGACTTTAAGATAATGTTTCTTAATAAGTACTTCCCAAGAACTCTTCACACGAAGATGGAGAGAGAATTCATAGAGATCAAGCAAAAAGAAGGAGAATCTGTCACAACCTATGAATCAAATTTTACAAGGCTCGAAAGGTATGCTTTGGGTTTTGTTATCAACAATGATAGCAAAATTGATAGATTCTTTAGTGGATTAAAACCACATCTTCGAAAGGCTCTTGAAATTCGAGACTTTGGGAGTTATGAAGAAGTTGTTCGGTGTGCTCTCCAAGTGGAGATGGAGTTTGGAGAATGTTCCCATGGATATGGTGATAATAAAAGAAAGATGGAGTTTCAAGCTGGTGGATCTAGTGATAAAGATGGGAAGAAAACACAACGACCCACATGCCGAAAATGTGGGAAGTTGCACCATGGGAACTGCCTCAAAGGTACGGTGAAATGCTTTAAGCGTGGGAAGGAAGGACACCAAGCTCACGAGTGTCAAAAAGACATGAAAAGGAAGGATAATGTAGCCAATGAAAGGAGAGAACCACTCGTGGTTCAATGCTACAACTGTAGGGAGCTAGGGCACTATTCAAACCAGTGCACTAAACCTCGAGATCTCGAGGGTAATCAGCGCCAACAACCACCAAAGCCAAAGGAACAAGGGAAGGCTTATTCCATCACTACTGTGGAGGTGGAACGTGATAATGAAGTCGTACAAGGTACACTTACTATTCACTCAAGAATGGCAAAAGTCTTATTTGATTCTGGTTCTACGCATTCCTTTATATCTTGCAAGTTTTCTAGAACTATATAATCGAAGCCCCGAAACCTTGAAGTAGAGATATATGTAAAAACACCAAGTGGTGCAATCATTGCAACCCAAGTGTTTGAATCTTCTCCTGTTGATGTATGTGGGAAGATTATTCCAGAAAATCTCGTAATACTTCCCTTGGTGGAATTCGACGCTATAATGGGATTGGGTTGGCTCTCGTTATATAGAGCACATATAAACTATCGGGAAAAGGAAATATATTTTCATATTCCGAACCATCCCATGCTCCTCTAAAAATTCAAGGAAGATCACGAATATCCTTTGAAAAATCCTTCAATGGTGTGGGTGTTGATTCCCTATGAAGAAGCATACCTCTCCCAAATGTTTGAGTCAAAGGAAAGTTCCAACCTTGAGGAAATGCCCATCGTAAGGGAATACGGCGATGTATTTCCTGAAGAGTTACCTGGAATTCCCCCGGATCGTGAGGTATAGTTCTCAATTGAACTCATACCCGGAGCTACACCTATCTCAAAGTGCCCCTATAGGATGGCTCCTATCAAAATGGAGGAGTTAAAGAAGCAGATGCAAGAGCATCTGGACAAAGGGTTCATACGCCCTAGTGCATCACCTTGGGGTGCGCCAGTGCTCTTTGTGAAGAAGAAGGATGGTACCATGCGGCTGTGTATCGATTATCGGGAACTCAACAAGATCACCATAAAGAACAAGTATCCTCTCCCAAGGATTGATGACTTGTTCGATCAGTTAAGAGGAGCTCAATATTTCTCAAAGGTGGATCTTCGTTCTGGATATCATCAAGTAAAGGTGAAGAAGGAAGATATTCAGAAGACTACCTTCCATACAAGGTATGGGCAATATGAGTTTTTGGTGATGCCCTTCAGACTTACTAATGCCACTGCAATATTCATGGATTTGATGAATAGAGTCTTTAGACATTACCTTGACAAATTTGTGGTAGTGTTTATCGATGATATTCTCATCTACTCCAAGGGCAAGGAGGAACATGAAGAACATATAAGACTTGTGTTGGCGACATTGAGAAAGGAGAAGTTGTACGCCAAGTTCAGAAAGTGTGACTTTTGGATGAATCAAGTCACGTTCTTGGGACATGTGATCACAAGCGAGGGAATTTATGTGGACCCTTCAAAGACAAAGGAGATTGAGGAATGGCCCAGGCCCTCTAGTGTCACAGAAATCCGTAGTTTTCTTGGATTAGCTGGGTACTATCGACGTTTTGTGAGAAACTTCTCATGATTGTCAAGCCCGCTAACTAAGTTAACAAGGAAAGGGGTAAAGTATGTATGGACGGAAGAATGTGAGGGAAGCTTCAAGGAGCTAAAGAGAAGGCTGATCACTGCACCTGTACTCACACTACCGAAAAGTGGAGAAAGTTTTGTGATATAAAGTGATGCTTCAAAGAAAGGCTTGGGTTGTGTACTCATGAAAAATGATAATGTGATAGACTACGCCTCACGACAGTTGAAGATCCATGAGAAGAACTACCCGACGCATGATCTAGAGTTGGCAGCCGTGATTTTTGCCTTGAAAATCTGGCGGCACTACCTTTATGGTGAGAAGTGTGACATATACACCGACCACAAGAGCCTAAAGTATATATTCACACAAAAGGAGCTCAACATGCGTCAAAGGAGATGGTTAGAGCTAATCAAGGATTACGATTTCTCTATTCACTATCATCCTAGAAAGGCGAACAAGGTAGTTGATGCTCTAAGTAGAAAAGAACATGCTACTCTATCCATGTTGAGTATTGAGAAAGACCCTATCTTCTTGGATATGAAAAGGATGGATTTGGGAATCATAAGGGCAGGGGATACATCCTACCTTGCCCAAATGATTGCGCAACCATCCATCCAACAGAAGATTAAGGAAGCACAAAGGGATGATGTGGAGATACAAAAGAGGGTGAATGCAGTAAAGGAAGGTAAGCTGCAAGAGTTCCATATTGACGATGATGGTGTGATTCGGTTTGGAATGTGGATTTGTGTGCCTTCATCACCCGGGATAAATAAGGAGCTATTGGATAATTTGTTGGGCGGAGAAAAACGGGAAGGATGGCAAGAGGGGGGGGGGTGAATTGCCTTTTAAAAAATGATTAACAAATTAAAATCAAAGTTGAAAGTGCAGCGGAAATAAATGAGGCAAGACACAAAATTGATAACGGAGTTCGGCCAAAAACCCGGCCTACGTCTCCGCTCCCAACTCAACCGTTGAGAGATTCTACCGCTTGCTTTTCAATGGTTTTAGCAAGAAACCCACTAGGCTTTGAGGTAGCACTAGGACCTATTACAGCTTGCTTTTGAATTGGTTTAGCAAGAACCCACTTGCTTTTAATGGTTGAGCAAGAACCCACTAGCCTTCTTACAGGTGAAGGATAGCTCACCTATGACACAAGCCTTTTAAAAGGAAAGGCTTGAAGAAACCTCTTCACACCTTAGTGGTGATGTGAAACCCAAAAGAAAGAGGGATGAGAAAAGGTGTTGGGGTTTGTAGGCACAAACCCAAATTTAAAGCTCAAAATAAATATACAATAAAAACCGTATATTAGAAGAATCCTTGGGCGCCTTTGATTGATTGGAGATGTTGAAGGCCGCTTCCAAGCTTCTTTGGAGGAGCTCCTTGGATGTGGAAGTTGTTGGAGCACTTGAGGTTCCTTTGAAGGAAGTCGCCGGAGGTTGGCCAATTGATACAAAATATGTCCGTTGGCTTCGTATATGATCCGGTTAGTGTCCGGGGCTTCCTTGGCCTTTATTTATAGGCATGGAACCCTTGGGGAGGCTTCGGAGCCGTTGGAGAGGATAAAAGAGCCGTTGGGAGCCAAGTGGGCCAGCCTGGTCAAACTGCAACGGCTAGTTTGACTGGCTCCACCGGCTGACCGGTACAGTCCCACCGGCTGGCCGGTTCCTTGAAAAAGGATGAGGATTTCTGTCCAGGGGCCACCGGCTGACCGGTGCCAGAGCCACCGGCTGGCCGGTGGCAAGACAGTAGCTTGCCATTCTGTGCAGGTGCCACCGGCTGACCGGTGCTTCGGCCACCGGTTGGCCGGTGGTGAGGCAGTGGCTCTGCCTTCTGCCCAGGGTCCACCGGTCGACCGGTGGTGAAGCCACCGGTTGGCCGGTGGACTGAATTTCAGTCCAGTTGATGTCCATTCTTGGGCCAACTTCTTGGCAACCTTGTGCCTATCATTCAAAAACACTTCAAACAATATTAGACAAATTATAAGGTGATTGTGATCATGAAAATCAAACAACGAGGGGAACGAGAGGTACAACATAATTCACATAGCTCAACTTTCTCTATCCATCCTGGAAGTACCAGGATGTATCGTGATCTCCGAGAACACTTCTGGTGGGATAACATGAAGAAGGAGATTGCAGAATATATATCAAGGTGCTTGGTATGTCAGCAAGTTAAAACTGAGCGAGAAAAGTCCAAAGGTATGATGCAGCCATTGCCTATACCCATGTGGAAATGGGAAAATGTTACTATGGACTTTTTCACGGGTCTCCCGAAGACGTCAAAGGGGAATAATGCGATATGGGTTGTGGTTGACTGACTCACCAAGACTGCCCATTTTATCGCAATTCGGGAAGACCTGTCGTTTTAACAACTTGCAAGAATATACATGAAGGAAGTAGTGAGATTGCACGGTGTTCCACTCTCGATTGTCTCTGACCGTGATTCAAGGTTCACATCTAAATTCTGGAGGAGCCTTCAATATGCTTTGAGTACTGAATTAAATTTCAGCATGACCTATCACCCCCAAACCGATGGCTAGTCTGAAAGGAATATTCAGATGCTCAAAGATATGCTAAGAGCATGCTCTCTAGAATTCAAAGGTGGATGGGATCAATACCTTCCATTGGTTGAGTTCTCATACAACAATAGCTTCCACTCAAGTATTCAGATGGCTCCGTATGAAGCTCTTTATGGGAAGCGATGTAGAACTCCAACCTGTTGGGATGAAGTTGGAGAAAGAAAGCTACTTGGACCTGATCTTGTGCAGGAGATGACCGAGAAGGTTCAAGTCATCCAGAAACACATCAAAGCTGCTCAAAGTCAGAAAAAGAGCTATGCTGACAATCGTCGAAGGGACTTGGAGTTTGATGTTGGAGATAAAGTCTTCCTTCAAATATCTTCATGGAAGAGAGTCATGATATTTGGGAAGAAGGGGAAGCTAAGACCAAGGTACATTGGCCCCTTTGAGATCCTTGATCTTATAGGAGTCGTGGCCGATCGTCTGGCACTTCCACCGAATATGGCTCAAGTTCATGATGTGTTTCATGTATCACTACTGAGGAAGTACATACCAGACCCCTCACATGTACTAAACTCAGAGGTGATACAGCTGGATGATGATCTCTCCTATGAGGAGCAGCCGGTAAAAATTTTGGACCGAAGTGATAAGGTTCTACGCAACAAGACAACCCGCTTTGTCAAAGTGTTGTGGAGGAACCATAAGTTTGAGGAAGCAACTTGGGAACCAGAAGAGGCAATGAAGGAGAAGTACCCTCACCTGTTTGTGTAAAGTGAAATTTCGGGGGAAAAATTTCTTAAGGGGGGAAGAATGTAACGACCCAAAGTTTTTCAATGGAAAATTCCATTCTTATACTTATGTCATAAAAACACAAAATAATGAACTACTAAGTGATAAGTGACCTTTAAATATAATTTTGTCGCCCCTATGGTTGGAATTTTAAAAATCCGACATACACAGTTGTGTTCAAGATGGTTTTTGGAGTCTAATGAAGCAAAAATAATTTTTGGTGAATAGTAACCTACCCTTATGAATAGTAATATGACCCTTATGAATAGTAAATAAGAGTAACATTACCTATGAATAGTAAAATAAAATTTAGACATCATAGAAAGTGATAATTTGACCTTAGTAAACGTTTTTGGTATTTTATAAGTCATAAATAAATAATTATAATTAATTAATTAATTTAAATGAATATTTATTTTCCTGAATAATATTCTTAAATTAATGAATCAATGTATAATAGTTTTTAGATAATTTTATAAGACCCTACGTAATTTTTGAAAGAACTATAAAATCAGTTTTAATCTTAAAACTGTTTTTTTATGTAAATTATGATTTTAATTAAATATTAAATTAATAATATTTAGAAAATTATTTTTGAAAAATGGAATTCATTTTTGGATTCTAAACGTCGAAAAATGGGTGGGGTAAATTTTTGCGAATTTTCTGAGATACTTGAATTTTTGATGAATAGTGGAATCCGATAATTCACAATAAAAGCTAAATAATGTATTAATTGAGTCATCAATGATGTTATGCTGATGTAAGCCCACTTGGTTAGGGATTACATTATAAAATTACTATTATTGGTCATCCAAGACTCACTATTCCTTGTCTTTGGTGAAATTAATAAACTAATCAATTTTATATTAAGGAAACCCCTCTCCCCTCCACTATAATAGCCACCCTTCACTCCCTCTTTTCCTCACACCTCTAAAGCTCCAAGACTTCTCTAAATTCTGCCCAAACACCTTACCTAGCTCATCCCCCACGTCCAAAATCTGCTGGTCTTATGAAAAGACCAATCCTAGCTTCCTTAAAGAGGATCTCAAGAGGAGGATTCTAAAGGTAATTTCTCTCTCTCTTCTCCTTTAATTTCCTTTCAAGTTCAAGTTCCTTTCTTGATCTCTCTCTCTCTATCTTCATCCAATTGTTCTGTAAATCCAGTATTATATATATACTTTAATATTTTGATTCTAATGTTATATTTTATCACCCCACACCCTTTCCCTCTTCCATTTATTTTATTAAAGAGAACATTGTTCATGAGGTGTTAAATTTATCACCTTCAAAAACGACATGTTCTCTTCTTCCATTTCTACCTTCAATCTGGTCATGAAACCATTTTATGGTTGAACCAGAATATTTTATATGTATTATTTTCTATTTTAAGTTCTGGAAATAACCTAGGTCCATATTACTAAGTGAAAAGTTAAAATGAGTTCGTTGTGATCCAAAACCGCTCAAATTAACACAAATAATCTTCATTTAATTCTTATCTAATGATCTGTCCACATGGATCTAATATAACTCATTATAAAATCATTCAAGCTTCTATAATATCATTAATAACATGTAATATCAGTTTGGGATGTTTACCCATGATCTACCCAAACATCAAATTAAGAATACAAGTGGACCGCTCAAGAAAACCATGAAAACGAACATCCCCGAAAAATGTTTTTAAACTCTATAAGTCATCCAAAGGAACATAATATGAAATAATGAAACCAGAATGAACCCTATTAATGTATAAAAGGTTCTGGAATTTCTAATTAATGAATATAATGTCATTATACAGGACATTAAAGAGAAGGAGGCATTCGAGTACAAGGTAAAGGGAAATCTCAAACCCAATTTTCTTCCTTCGGGTTCTCCCTCTTTCACTCCATTTCTGATATGGTTACTCCTCAAAGATCATTTGTTCATCATTTAATTTACTTTTCTAGGATATAAATGTTTTTCACTGGTTTTTATGTCCATAAAAATGTTTTCCAAAAGAACTCTTCTTTCAGGATCTCACATTTTACCTCTCATTCACGGTTGATAGTTCTTGTATCAAGTATGTTATTCCCTCTTTATTTTGGGAACCCAAAGCTTATGAATGTGTTATTATGAGATGAAACCCATTCCTTTACATGGGTTATTTATGTACATGTTTGATATGTTTTCTATGTGGCAATCATGATAATGATAATGTTATGATGTGACGGGTGCGTCCGGAATTATATAGCGCAATATGAATGTTTAAATGTGACGGGTGCGCCCAGAATTATATAGCGCTCCAATGAATTGGGTAAAGTGATGAATCTCATGAGTAAATGTGAAATGATGTGTGAAAATGATGCTAGATTTTTTCACAAGTATGTGTGGTAGTTAACAACTAAGACATGATGTTTCATTTTTATGCATTGCCACATTTCAAGTTTATTATTTATGCTCCTCTCATATTCATGATATTCTTACTAGGTCATGATTATGCTCACCCCATGCTATATTGTTCTTATGTATCCTCTTACTGGGATTTTATCTCACCCCTTTTGATGTATATCCTCAGGTGGCTACATGTACTAAGGAGAGGACAAGTGCCACTAAGAAGCTAGCGGAGAAGAAATTAAATAAATGTTTATGGTTGATGTTGTACTTGTTACGTGTGGTCCTAGTTTTCCCAAGACACTAAACCTCTAGATCCTCCATGTGTAATACTATTATGTTGTTTATCTTGGAAATGATATAATAGTAATGTAAGAAAAGTCCGGGTCACTATAATAATATTTTAGGTAACAACACTGTTACCAAAATTAAAAATAAATTAATATGATAAAAATAATTTATTCATATTTAAAACAAAACCATTAATGAAATATTTTTAATCTTATGGAAACATATTATCAAAATTTAAGGAAAGAGAGTCAAATTTTTTCCTTATTCTTCACATAAAATAATTCAAAGGTCTTAATAATAATAAATTAGAAAAAATTTCCATTTTTTAAAATTTTTATGGTTTATGGAAGAAATAAAAACATCATATGACATTAACTAATGTTTTTGAGAGATTTGGAAGAATTATCCCATAATTTTAACCTTGATTAACCCATTTTCCATTAATAGAGGTGTTAAACTTTTACCATGTTTACTATTTATTATGACAAAAAATAAGTTGAAATTATTAAAAAATATTAATTTTGATTATTATAAATATGAAATCCATTTTAAAAGAATAAATTATAGAATTAGCATAAATTAATTTTAATATCCATGCATAATACACGTAAAAACCATTTTTAGTGGAAATATATTTTTAAGCATAAAAATGATTTTATTCTCATTTTTTCCATGTAAAAAACGTTTGATGAATGTAAATATATTTTGTTAAATAAATTATTAAAAATTAAATTAATTACATTCATAATATTTAATAATTTATTTTGTTAAGATGAAAACACATCATGTGAATAAAAGTAGTTTTTTAGAAGAAAACTTTTTTAATTTAAAGTAATTTTATTTTAATTTGTCACTAATTGATATAAATTTATTCATTATAATAATATGTAAATAGAAAAGAAACATATTTCTAATACTCTGAATAAATTATAAAATAAAAAATATATTAAAAAAGAATTTTCATAAATAAAATATTTTAAAACACTTCTTTAGGATCAATAGTAATTCCTAAGTGAATTATATATTATTTTTGAAATAATATATTTAAATAAAATACCATATAATAAGATTAATTTTAAATTTTATAAATATTATTAAAACAAGTTCATGGTATTTTCTTTAAAATCTATCACACATTAAAAATTTGAAAGATAAAATATATTCTAAAATCTCGATGTTTTATTTTATGCCCACATAATGAAATTTATTCCTAAAAATGTTATCTCATTTCCAGTAAAAATGGTTTAATAAATTTTTATAATTAATTATATGGATTGGAAGATAAATATACATATGTGGTAAAAATAATTTTTAATCCACATCGATTACATTTCGTTTAGAAATGGACTTTAATGACTATATTAAACTAGGAAACTTATCATTTATATATATTTCATAAACCATACATTTTTCATTTTGAAACTCATTCATGTGAATGTGTTTAATAAATATTACATTCAATGATGAGAAATTTTTTCTACATAGGACTTGATAGATTTATCAACCTCTTTCTTGAATTTGAGGAACTCATTTACCATCGTTATATAGAATGCGAGAGAATATACTCACTTGATTTATTCCAATGATTTCAACCTTTCATTACGTTGTAAGATGTTTTCCACCTCTTCTTCATGTCATAGGATAAAAATATATGATTAATTTTTCATTCCTAAAGTAATGAAATTACCTTTTAATGGATCAAAAGATCAACTAAAGGATGAAAAATTATTCCTCATGTTGCTACCCATTAACCAAAACCACAATGGTTAGAACATGTTAATAAAATATCCAATATAGAAAAACTTTTTTTCAACAATATCCTAAACCTAAATAATTACATTCAAATATAAAAATTAATCATTTATTAAATAATTAACCTTAAAATTATTCCAAAATACACGTGACCAAATTTGAAACCCAAAATCAAAAATATTTGACCACATTCTTACAAAATTGACTTAGAATATATACTTAATCACTCATAAATAAACATACAATAATATGTATATAACCTAATAATAAATTCTCCAAATTATACTAAACATTTTCCTAAATAACTTGAAGCACCACAGAACCACATGAAAACATATATTCTTCTGTAATTTTTCTCAATCCTTATTCATCAAGTGAAATAAAATTATAGAAAATAGTATTATATTTAAATTACTATATAATGTTACTAATGCAATAAAATTCATAAAAAAATAATTTAATCACATATTATCTAAATAAATTTTCAATCCCATGGTTATCTAAACATATATTCCCAAATATTTTAACCACTTTAGTCTAATAAACTATAATTACATAATCCTAAAAGAATATATAAACCTAAATGGTTACATATATCTGTCAAAATATATCCCAAATAACATTATTGTCCAATAAATTCTCCCTAATTCACATCTTAAACCCAAGGGTAGCATATATATCAATGACATATTGAAACCCAATAAATATTTTACAAAGTTTCATTAGTTACTATAAAATATCATAACATAAAACCTCAAAAGGATAACTATTAATTTAAACTTAAGATAATATTTAAATGAATCAAACTATAATCATTTCCATAACTATTAAATTGTAAACATTAACTAACTTTCTAAAAAATAATTATATATAAACCCTACTCTAATACTAACTGAGACTACTCTATACCTGCACACCATGATCGGGTTCTAAACACAAATTCTTCACACACTGGCTTTATACCAACCTAAATTACCCAGTTTTAACAATCCATAATTACAAAATAGAAATATAAAATTGAGTCAATTACATACTCAAGACCCTTAGGGTTTATATTTTAGATAATTAGAAGAAACACTTTATATAACAAAACTTATTTCTTTCTGATCAAATAGGAAATATTCCCATTATATCATGATTTTATTATTCCATAAAAGACTTAAAAATATCTTATAAAGTCTCTACAGATGATAACACTCTAGAAATATCATATATAACATCATTGTTCATAACATAGGGATATAGAAGCATAATAAATGTTTACATTAAATGCCTAATATGGGTAAACATAAGAGATATCAATTGATGATCATATGTATGCATAAATTTTAGATAAGTATATAAGAGTATAATCAAATTTTAGGAGAATAACATATGAGAATTAATACACATAAAAAATAGATAATAAAACATGATCCCAGGTATAAAGCCTTAACATAAGAATATTTTCATATGATTCAACAATCATGAACCATGTAAAACAAATCATATTTAAGGGAACCATTAAAATTCATTGAATGTATAGGTAAATAGTGTTGATGTCTTGGAAATCTTACTTTTAATCATATAATATCCAAGAAATAATAATTCCAAGATTCTCTTAGAAGTAAATTATATCAAGTTAACTCCATAATATATAAGTATTTACTTATATTTAGTAATCTCCATTTTCTCTTAGGAGTATCTTCTATACTGTTTACTCCATAACATTACCCAATACATTGGAGAGCTATATTAGGCACACCCTTTATCATGAGATATATTGTGCCTAACCATCATTGTGAGTTATATAGGGTTCACCCATCATTATAAACAAGATCCATGAACCATAACATTAATAAAGTACAAATATCTTGAACTTAATTATAAAACTCATAGAAAAAACCATCATTCCCTTGATAACATGATTAAACTATAGAAAATTAATTGGTTTCATAATGATTTCATAATTAATTAATTATCCAATGGGAAAGTGACACATTTCATAAAATAATCCTTAAAAAATCATCATCACAAGGAATCTTGAAAAATAACATGGATTGTATCATAATATTTTATCCCCATTGAAGTACATCAATCCATAAAAGGATGTTGAAATAGATGAAAAATATCTTTAAAATATAATTCGAACATTTCTATGAAAATTGGGAAAATATACAATTCTTTAGTTATATTTATAAAATAAAAATTCCTATAATATTGAGGGAGAAATATTTTATTTTAAAATAAAAATGGAAAATTATAATGAATTATTCAAAGAAAATAATAGTCATGATGGCATTAAAATTCAATCATGTCATATATGTTAAAAGAGATTATTCAATTTACACATTTACAAAAAGTCCAAAATGAGTCTTATGTAAAATGTTTGAAAAAATTACTCTTAATAATTTGTATCGAAATAAAAATGTAGTAAAATGAAAAATATTAAAAATTTTTAAGTATATTGAAAAAATAATAAAAAACATGTTGATGAACATGGACATAGAGAAGGATTATCAACCTAAAAGGAAGAAATATGTTCGGATTTTCCTTAAAAAAAATTCCCAATAATTTTAAGTACCAAATAGAGGAGGATGGTAATAATAATTTGAAAATTATAGAAATGAATAGTGAGTGAAAATAGATAGTTTTAAAGAATTATAATCATATAATTTTTTGGAATGTAAGTTAAACATTGACAATCCCAATAATAAATGAGATTTCAATATAAACCCTTTGAGTTTTAGTAACTCTTGATTCATAACCCCTTCAAAGAAATAACTTCAAGTTAAACATTAAATAACATGAATATAAATAGATTAATTATATAACATTTATATGGGTAGTATATACACATTATAAACCTAAATAGGTATATAACATGAAACATGTCTCAATAAAAAAATATTGACAAAAAAACCATTAAGGTTTTTGTAATATATGAATAATAACATCATAAAAGAGATAAAATTAGATGAATTTATAAAAAAATTCAGATAAATAATAATAAAATAAATTCATTGGTATTATATACCACACATAATAGAAACAATTAGTGAATATGGTATATGTCATATAAAAATAAATGTGGGATGAGAAACCCTTACCTCATTTCCTGACCTGATTTATACATACTCTTAAACTCATGTATAATAAAATTATATATATATTATAAATATATAAATTAACTTTATACATACTTATCATTACATATATTATTCTATTATAACATATTATCACCATTTTATTTATATTTCATCACTAAAATAAATATTTTGGGTTTAACTGGTTCGTTTTCAGGCATGTTTTTGTACGGTGGTTCCGGTCTATGCACCTTGGTCATAGTTTCATCATATCTAGAATATTAATAATTTCATAAGTATAAAATTTATTTATTATATTTAATTTTATAAACATAAATATAAGATGGTGATTTTAAATTATTTATATTACTTTTTTTTAGATAATAGCCTCTACACACGCATGAGTGATGTTTTCACTTTTCGATAAATGGAAAAAATTAATAATGATTATTATATTAAAATAATAGAAGTTATATAAAATAATTGAACATATAAAACTATTTTAATATGTTTAAAGAATATTTATATGTGGAAGAAGATAAAATAAACATAAAAGTATTCAGTGATGGTGATTACCTCTTCTTTGAGAAACCTCCTTTGGATATCTTCTGAAGGAACCTTGTAAGTATTTAAAGAAGAAAAGAACATATATAATTTTTAATGGTAATATAAAAAGAGTTTTTTGGTGTTTTTTGAAGATAAGTGGCTCAATGTGGTGTGTAGAAGAGAGGATATGAGGTTCCCTTTTGTAAGTGAGGTTGGTGGAAATCTTGTAAATATATGAAATATTAATATATAATCTGTGTCTAACTCATTTTAAAATGTATCAAAATTGGCATAAATTTTAATATGTAGTGTATAATGTCAAAATAAATTCACATAATAATATTTAGACAATTTTAAGTTGAATTTTAATCCATATCTCTTAGTTTAACCCCAATAGTTAACACTTTTAACCTTAACCATTGTAAAAAATAGTAAGTCTTTAATTTTTATTATAAAAGGGAAAGTGGATAATAAGTGTAAAATGGTTGATATTATTGTGAATTTCTCATTCAATTCTATTTTATTAATTTTTTAAACAATTAATGAAATATTTTTTAACATAAAACATTCTTAATGTTATTTTCAGAAATATTAAAATATTTTGACATTAAAATCTCTATATTGACATGGACTTGAAATTTTAATATTTAAAACATTAATTAAATTTATTTGTATCCATAAAAAACTTTAAAGACTTAAAATTATTCAAAACAAATCTCTTTCAATATTTTTAAACTATTTTCTTTGATTTTTCACCCACTTACAAAAGAAATACAACTTCAATGCGTAATAATTTAGGTAATTATCCAATTTAAAAAATAAAAAATATATTAATATCCTAAAAATAATTTATTAATATTAAAAAAATTGATTTCCATTAAAAAAATCTTTTCATTCTTATGAAAACATATTATATATATTAGATGAAAGAGAGTGACATTTTTTATCTTTCTTTATGTAAAATAATATAAAAGACATAATGAAAAGAAATCGGAAAAAAATTACCAAATTATTAAATTTAAGATTATTATGGATATAATAAACACATCCCCTGTAATTAAGGATAGTATTTGAGATATTTTGAATCTTTATCCCTTAATTTTAACTTTGTTTAACCCATTTTTCCTTTATAGAGGTGGTAAACATTTACCATGTTTACTATTCAGTTGGAACAAAATTTAAGTTTAAATTATTAAGAAATTTTAATAATGTTGATTAAAAATATTGAAGAAATTTCAATAGATTAAATTCCTAAAATTGGTAGAAATAAATTATAATATCCTCACACAAAACCCATAATAACCATATTAAGAGTAAATGTATTTTTAAGCATTAAAATGATTTTATTCTCATTCATGGACTAGTAAAAACCATTAGATGAATGTAAATATATTTTCTTAAATAAATTATCGACACATAAATTTAAAATAATTCATCAACAATGACTGATTTTCTTAACTAATATGAATACAAAATGCATCCATAAAGGTGGTTTTTCAGTAAGCCATCACTTTTTACATTCAAATGAATTTATTTTCATGTTCGACCAATTGATAACCAATGAATTAATTTTATGAATGTTTTAAAAATATTTTTTCATAATATTATTACTATAATTAAATTTTTAAATAAATCATATATTATAAAAACAATGCTTATAAAATATATTTTCAAACAATTTAGGATCAATAGTATTTCTTAAGTGAATTACAAAATATTTTTAAAAATTTATATTTCATTTAAATACCCAATTATGTTTTTAATTTTATAATTTATAATAAATTTTCACATAATTTCATGGTTCTATGCCTCACAATCTATCACACACATTGAATTTTTTATAGATAAAATATATTATTAAATATTAGAGGTGTTACATGACTATTCCAATTTTCTCATGAGATTATTGGAATGAATCTTAAACTTTCTTTGATGTTACTCATACATTCTAAGAAATGTTACTCATATATGTTCTATTTCTTTTTTGATTTTCATCTCTACTATTTGAATGACTCATATTCTCATGGTGAACTATCAGGGACTATATATTTTCTAGTTCACACATCTCAACAACTCTTATGCATGGACTACATAGAAATATTCTATAAAATATACTAAAATATATAACTTGGGAGAGCCAAATTGGTTCTTATTTAACCTTCTTCATGGAATCTCCAATAACAAAAAGACATCTCAATTTTTTTAAATGACATTTTAAATGATCAAAATACATTAAAACCATTTTAGTTTAATTTCTAAAGTCTAACATCATTTTAATACTTAAAATTATGTATTTCATTTAATTATAATTGAAAAATTTCATTATAGATTCTTTAAAGACTTCTTAAAAATTAAATTTTTTTATATTATTCATATATTTCATTATTCAAAATTCTTAATAATATAGGGATGATTTAACTATATTGTCTCCAAATTTTACTTCATTAACCAAATCCCCCAAGCTGTTAATTCAATAAATAACCTCACCAAAATCCTTAAAATTATTATATATATCTCATCCTAATAGATTTCACTTGTCATGAATCCTTTAAAAACAATCTAAAAAGTAATTTTATGTACATGATACTTTATTGAATATATTTATATCAGTTCTCAAAGAATCATCAACCCATTTCCCAGTATAAAGGGAAGATTCCTCTGTATGTTTATTTGGATCTCCCACCATCATAAAAACTTTATAGACCACATTGAATTTACTTCACATAAAAACATTGAAAGAAATAAAACCTAAACTTTTTCAATCCTTACGGGTCCTTTAATAACTTCTATAAAGGTTGTAATAAATTTTGTCATTATGATTTTAAGTTATCGTATATTTGAACAGATTATGATTAATTTACTATTAAGGAATAAAGATGTTAAATAAGAAGAAAAATAAAATGACCAATGGTGATAAGTTCACTTTTTTAAGTAAGGAAATATAAAAAGTTAAAAAATACACCCACAAATAATATTTTTCTATATTAAAAACTAAATATGATATTATTTTTTTGTCAAAGGAAAGGTAACATTAGGGATAATTTCAAATTATCCATGAATTTTAATGTTAAAGGACTCATTTTGGGATAATGAAGTATATTAATAAAATAAATAAACAAATGGATTTGTTTTTTAGAATACAAATATGAAGATACATTATAGTTTCATGAGAGTATGAAAAAGAAATGTAACTTAACAATTCATAAGAAATCATGTAGATAATCCTAGAAATGAAATAATGTTTATAAATAATGCATGAATATTTGTAAAGACCAGTTGAAATTATAAAGGAAGATGGAGACAATAGAATATAAAGAATGTTCCATTCTATTTGACGTTAAAAGATAAGTTATATACATAAATATTGTTGAGGAAATGGAAAATACCATGCTTTATTAGAAAATTTATGTTTGAAAAATCAGAGGGGAAGAAAGAACGAAGATTCTCATAATGTAAGAGTTGAATTTAAAGTATTTTTTTGGTTGATTAATGTATCTAATACTTACTCTAATAACTAAGAATAAAAGGATAAACCACCATATTTCTAGATATGCTGTGTTTATTTTCAGTATATACGGAATAAAAAGTAATTCACTTAATGGGGAGAACATAATTATAACTGAAAATATATGGACACTATATATCTTGATGAGATATCAATCATGGACTAATTTTATTAGATACATGTTTCCTCCTCCAAACAATTCAATTGGTTTTAGCCATGAAAAATAAGATGGATAGAGATTACCCCTTAAGTAAAAGTTTAGATTTGGAAGCTTATAGACATCAAAATAGCATGTAAATTATAAATTTTAATAAGAAATATGATTTATGAACCTAAAAATATATTATGTTTTGGTGAAAGTGTGATGATTCCAGAAAATCAAGAGTTTTTAAGTTCCAAAAGTTATGGTTTTGGATATTGAGAGTTTTAGATGATAGATTATGTCACTGATGAGGTATGTTAATCACATTATTTGATACTTTTATAAAAATAATTAATTTTATTTCATGTGGGATAAACTAATTATTTAATGACAATATAAAAGTAACTTAAAATGAGAGAAATATACTTTGGTTTGAATGATTTTAATCTCTTTGTTAAGTTTCATGCATGATATTTCTTGAAAATATTTTTTAATAGTGCATGATGGAATATTTTTGAGTTGATATCATGTGAATGGATTATTTATGGAAACATTTTATATATAGATTAAACTCAATTTTTTTAAACAAATCATTGATTATATATACTTATAGTTGATTAATACAAAACTCAATTCCTTAAGAAAACTGTTTCCATCCTCCACGCATGTGAACGAGGCTTTAATTTCAATTTGGATGTAAAGATAAAATTTCATTTGTAAATGATGCATAAGATAAGTATGAATTTACCTTAATCATTAATCCTAAAATAAAGAGTTAAAACAATATTTTTTATTTATTATCAATAAAGGGGTGATAAAATTATAATGATATTGAATTTATGACTAAAATCGATATTGATAAAAAATATAATTGGGGAAATTGTAGTAAATAAATGGATGGTTATGGAGAGTGTTTTCTTATCAATGATAAGTGAATTCAATTTGTAATGAATTAAATAAAATGAATTATGTTAAACATAATGATGAATAGGAGGAAATAAATGAATTAAGAGGTTCATTGATGCATTCCTATCACATGGTTCTCATTAAAATAAATTTATGAACTCAAGAAACAATTTAGTAGTGTGGGACATAGATTGTATCCAGAGAAGACAATATTACGGGTGTATTAAAATATTGTTTAGTGGGTTAAAATTTTTGTAAACAGTATATGTAATTGAATTGTTTTAATATCAATTTAAATAATAGTGGTCTAGAATTAGATCATTCACCCATTCTCCTATTAAATCATTATTCAAATTATCCCATTACTCTTCCTTCAATAAATTGATATATGAATGATTAAACTTATCTAGTCATTTTGGTCTGTATTGAGAAATAAAACAATCATTATATCCCTTATCATGTCATATCCTAGTAATTGGGTATCTTTGATCACTCTCATATTATTGCACCACATGTTATCACACACATTGATCTATGTCAGAATGGATTTTTTGTTCAATCCTAAAAATAATAGGATAAGAAATTAAAATAGAAAACTAGAAGAAATATCTAACTTATTATAAATATTAAAATACAAAGAGGAATTAATAAGATAATTGACTAATTAGAATTAATCAATAGGGTGAATAAGGGAATTCTCCACAGTGTTACCACAAATTTCCCAGTGTTCCATCATTAGAGTTATTAAAAAATGAAATGAAATGATGTGAGAAAATATAGTAGTGGGCGATCATTTGGGAATGATAAGTTTGAGTAACCCCCAAAACATAGTGAAACAATGTGATATTTAAAGAAGAATGATAAGGTATCTGGATGTACTTCAAAATCATCCACATTAAAAGATTGGTAATGTTCATCAATTATCAAGGATGAGTAGTAACTTTTTTTGTTATATGATCAAATCATGTCAAGAAGTTTTCGTCTCGATCATCATAGCTTGGTATAGAGAGTCTTCACAAAAAAATTATGATCCTCCCATAATAAATATTCAAACATATTTTTAGAGGGATTATTTATTTTTCCACATCTTCAATATACGATAAAAAATCATATATGGAGTTGAAAGTGTTGGGACTGTGGAGTTAAATTACTTTCCTTGGGTTTGAAGGAATAGGATTAGACCTTTGGTTGTTGGGAATCATAACTAGTATTGGGTATGGACAGTGTCATATATCACCACTTCCTCCTGTGATTATGTCATTCACTATTTTTATGTCTTTTTGTATCAAATGTATCTGTAACTCAAATCATTAAATCATTAGCTGGTGAATTCAAACCATCTTTTTTAGTGGTACTACAGTTTTCATTATGGTGGATTCTACAATGAGCTTTCTTAGTTTAGGATTGATATTCATGATCTCTCCACATATTATTTATTTAATGTAATGTTGAGATTATATAGAGAAACACTCATATGAATGTGATGGTGTGGATTTATAGTTTTGGAACCACCTTACATTCTCCTAGATATATATATGACCATCTTCTTCAGTAGGACCAGGAGACTCTCTAAGAGAGAGGTGAATAAAATATTCAATTGGCAGATGTTGTATCTATAGGTTATGTGTGTATAGGATTTATAATGCGGATTAATATCTTAATCCTTATATGGGTGCTAATTTCTTTATCACTTGACTCGGATGGCATCCGGTGGTGATATTATTCATGACAGAGTGGTATTAGAAATATTATTTAGAGGTAGTTAGAGCATGTAAGCTTCAACTGTGGTGCACCCTAATAGATATTAGATTTTAGTTGGTGTGAAGTTTGATTTCAGTCACTCTGTATGAGTAAATTCATTATAAATATGTTTCAACTTCATCTGTTTAAAACTATTGTGGGAACAATATAGAGGAACTGTCGATCGGGTTAATCATAATTGATAAGGGGTGATCATGGGCCTCCATTTTATTGTATATAAGTTTCATTAATTTTCCATTTATTAAGTTTTATGATGGTTGATGTAAAATATAAGTCTCTTTGAATCACCTTTGTCAATATAATATGGTTGTGGAAGATGTGGTTTTACCTTGTGGTCAATTTTCTTTTTATATAGACACTTTATTCCTTTGTCATATGTTTAGTGGTAGGATCGACCATAAGAACAGATTTCACTATTGATCCATGAATTTTCTATTTTTTTGATTGGATTTACTATACGAAGAAATGTCATGATTGATCCACTCCTTTTCCATTTTTTGATGGTTTTCATAGCATAATTTTTTTATAGTGAATAATTAAATTCAAAAAATGATTAATTTTTTATGGTTCCCATAGAAGAATGAATAAATAAATAAAATTATTATTTTTAAATATAAATATAGACTAAGTACATCTTATCAAAGAGTAGAAAAAATTATCTTAGGAATTTGATAAAATTATGGGTATTTATAATGGATAAGAGATAAAATTTTAAAAAACTAGGGCTCACATCACTCCCCCACACATGAATTATTACAGTCCCATGAAATATTATAATTTAATTAAATTGTTTTTGATTGTTCTTCCTAACATTAAATATAGTTCCTAAATTTAATATACCAAATAATTCATCTACTAAATGGTCATGCCTAATATGTGACTTTCACACACTATTTTACTTCAATTAATATTTTAATTCTAGTTTAACAAGTGAATTTGAATGATTTAAGTGGAATAAAAATTTTAACAAGTAGAACCTCAAACTTTCCCTCATTCCTAATCCCTTTACTCCAAAGCTCATTTTCACACTTCATTAACACTAACTAAATGGTATTTTTATAAGTAAAATTATCACGTTCATGGGATCAATATTTCCCTTACCTAAATGAATACAACAACAAAATATAGAAACATTATTCAATTTTTATTGAATTTTTTCTATACATGTATCTAGATATAATTATGAAAAATTAATTATTAATATGTGTAGAGGGATACACAAACACTAACCCATTTCTGTTATCTTATATATTAATTACGGGATCACAATTTCCCATTTTTGATCTAGGTTCAAAATACTTATACGAATTTATTCTAGAGAGGATACTTGAGGTGTTAATTATGTATTAATGCTATGTTACTAGAGATTAAGTTCAAAGTTATAGTTACCACATGTTATAATTATTATTACATAATGATATTTTAAGTTTCACTCTATTTTTGTAGTCATAAAACAAAATTTTCATCTAACAAAGATTACGTTCACCACATTATCATTCTAATTGATTAATTTCAAAATCAATTAGTCCCTAAAATATCATATTTTATATTAACTAAGAAGAAAACAATTGATGTTAAATTTTTCGATTTATGACTTTTTTTGAATTTTTTATTTAAATTCTAGGTTCCATAAAATATAAAATAAAAACAAAATACCTATGTATAAGTTCCTAAAATAATTTTTATATTGTTTTTATTTATTTTTTTTGAAATAAAAAATAATATTTACATCATAAAACAAATTTTCCCTCTCTCGCACACTTTTTTGAAACATAATTTAAATTTAATTCCATTGGAATTTATTCAAGAATTTTTTTTAAAAATTAAATAAGTAGCCAGACCAATACATGGGAAAGAGATAACCTAAAAGTGATATACTTATCATTAGTAGGAATGAGTCTAGATTCATCTATAGGTTCTTTCCAAATATTCTCTGGGTACTTCTTAAATTTTTTGTCATTCATTTTGAATCACTACATTGAACATTTTCCTAGAATCTAAGTCACACTAAAAGGAAAGGTATTAGTTATAGTGTACAACCCAGTCCACTTCAAATGAAAATTAATAGGGTGTAGATTCATCCTAGAAGAAAAAATAATACATTATCTCCTAAAGTTTTCTCATATATATATATCCTTTATTTTCCATCCTTTCCAAACTCTTGGTTCACTCTTTTGACAACCCAGTAGGCCTTGTGCTATAGCTTTGTAGGAAAGTAATAATGTTTTCCATAAATAATTATGTAGGGTTATATACCTAATGTGGTTTTTTAGGTAATTTGTTATGCCCAAACTGAATCTTCAAACTTATTAGTCCGTTCTTTGTGGTTGTAATGCACTATTTTATCCAAAATTCATTTTTACTTCTCTATTGTACACCTCAACCAGTCATTTTATTATGGGTGGTATGCAGTGGAAGTTTTATGGATCAAGATATACATATACATGAAGTATTTCATTTTATTTTTGTATAAGTGGGTTCCATGGTCACTTATTATACCTTGATGTATTCTAAACCTTTAAAAAATTATTGATTTTATAAACTCAAACCCAATATTTTAATCTCTAGTTTGAGTAGCTATTTCTATAATCCACTTAGAAATATTATCCACTACTAATATATTTCATAACAATAAAAATAAGATAGTAAATGGTTCAATGAATTATATTCCACATACATTGATTATCTCATAGAAAATCAATGTTTTTGGGGCACTTTATGTATTTTATAAATTCCACTAGTAAACTAGAATTTAGGATGGTTTTTACAAAAATCATGGGAATTTTTTTAAAATGAGGGCCATAATAATTGAGTTTCCAAATTGTTTCTAGCAGTTCATTGAGGTATAAAATGGCCTCCACATTCATGTTTATGGAAAAAATAAAGTACATTGGTTATATCTATTTCTGGGATTCATCTTTAAATGACTTTTATATTTTTCATTTTCCATAAATAAGTGCCCTCCTAATCATAATATGATGATTTTGATTTCAATTTAGAAATTTTATGTTTAGAAAAGAAGGAAGCCGCCTTTTTTGTAACCATAAAATTACCTATGTCATCATACCAGGGGACTTGGGTTTAGTTTTATAGTTTCTCAGAAGGTTATGAATCATCTATATTGGTATTGGGGTTTTGTTTTACCACAGTAGTGTGAGGTAGCCTTCTCATGTAGTCTGATAATGTATTTCCCATTACTTTTTACCTTGATATCCATGTCAAAATGATACAATAGAAATATCTGTCTTACTAGTGTTGGATTTTTAATATTTTTTTTGATTAAATATCCCAACACACATGATAAAAATAAGAAATCACTTTACTCACAAAAAGATATAAATTAAAATTTTCTAAAGTAGTTATAGTAGAAAAAAACTCCATATCCATTATTATGTAGTTAATATGGGAAGTTTCTAGGGTTTTTGAATATTAGTATATCACTTGTGGTAATCTATCAATCTTGTAGAAAATAGAATCGCTTATAGATTTATTGTAATCATCATAATTTTTTTTAGATTAAATCCTATTTGGTTGATGGATAATGGGGGCATTGGTAAATCTCACTTTTAATGAGTAAAAATTTTTCTTTCATGAATCATAAAAAATTGGTTCCATCCTTAAAATATTAGTTAGGGGAAAAAAGTTTTAATAAATACCCTAATAAACTATCTATAAAATCCAATTTGGCCAATAAATGAAACAATGTTCCTCACAGTGGTGGGGTATGGAAGAGTATAAAAAATATAAGATTTTAATTTATCTACTTCAATTCAATTTTGAGAAATTAAATGGCCTAACAGATTTCCTTTATTTTCCATTAAATTTCACTTTTTTTAAATTTCTCAATAAATCTTTTTAAAACAATTTTCAAAGTCATTAGAGAGCTTTGAAAACAAGTTCCACACATATTGAAGTAATCAAAGAATATATCCAGGAAGTTTTCAATTAGGTATGATAATATACATACCATATAGTGCTGAATGGTACTTAGGGTATTAAAAAGACAAAAATGAACCCTTCATTAGGAAAACATACTAAAGGGATATGTGAATTTAGTCTTGTCTTGGTCCTCAAGGGAAATTGGGACATAAAAATATTCAAAAAATACCTTAAAGAATAAATAAAGACCCATCCTAGCTTGAATGTATAATATATGGTCTATAAAGGGTATGAAGAAGTTAAATTTTCTAGTCACATGGTTTAGTCTCCTATAATATATGTAGACTCTCTAGCTATTATGAATTCTCATGGGAACTAACTCATTGTTCTCAATTTTCACAATTGTGTAATATGTTTTCTTTGGGAAACTTTTATTGGGACTAACCCACTTGGAGTCTAAGATGGGGTCTATTATTCTAGGTTATAAATTATTTCTACCTCTTTTCTTATTACTTTAAGAAGGGTCAAGTTTATCCTTATTTTGGGTTTTCTTTGTTGTTTGGATTTATCTTCTATTATAATAATATAAATGTATGTGGTGTGGTAAATCCATGGGATGTCTCTTAATGTGAAAATTATTTCCCTTGAATTATGTTTCATAATTTTCAACAGTTGGTGTTATTGTCTAAGGTCAATTCTTTTATATTATAACTATATTTTTTTTAATTAAAAAAGAATACTTTATGTTTTATTGTTTTAGTTTTAATTATTAATCAAGGGGTTTTTTGAGATATTTTTACATATAATTTTTCTCTTTATTGGCAACCAGCACATGTAAGTCAAAAATATTAGTGGTAGATTTGAATAATTCAACAAAATAACTTCCAACAATTTCTTAAAAATTTTCAATACTCAGAACTATATTAATATTAATTTCAATTATAAAAACATATTTATCATATTTCTCAAGTGTTTTCAAAGAATAAACTAGTTTTATTATATCATAAAACATTTCAATTTCCTCCCTATAAGAACAATTTAGTATAAAATTTTTTAATATAAAAATATAATACTCTTCATGTGGGTGTTTTATTGAGTCGTGGATGTTGAAATCTGCTATTTATTCACAAAATTTCATAATTAGTGTTCCTTAATCAAAATTTATTAGGTTTTGGATGTCTTTAGTAATTGAATTTATAGAATTATGGGGGACTGATCTTTAAATTTTTCTTCTTACATGTTGATAATGTATAATTAAAAAGGTAATCACTAACCTTATACACTTACCAAGATATCATCAAGGAAACATTCTGGGTAGGCAGTGGCTTAGTTAGAAAGTTGAAAAACCAATCAGGTGGGCTTGAGTTATCCTATCTACAGAGAAGAATAAATGGAATAAGGAATGACATTAATTGATGCTCCTAAATCACATAGTTCTTTTGAAAAAGTAAGATTACCAATTTTCTTGGGGATATAAACATTTCTGGGATTAAGGAATATTTGGGGAATTTTAGGTGTAAAAAGGTTAGAAATATTCTTATATAATATTAACTCTTCATTCACTAGTAATATCCTTCAATTAGTGCACATGAATTTAATGAATTTAACAAACCTTGAGATCTGGTGCATGGAATCTAATATGGAGATTAAATTAATAAATTTTTAAAAATACTTACAGAATATTCTTTTATAATTATTTTTCCATGTTTTTATTGGGTGGTTATATCCATATTGATAAGGTAGGATGGGGTTATTTTGGATCTTCCACATTAGTTTTCACTTTTTATTACTTTGATGGTGCCATTATTACATCCTCCTTAGAATCTTTCTCTTTGATAGTTTCTTTACATACATCCTATAATTAACTTATTTCCTTAATCTCTAGGTTTGATCCTTTGTATAGAACCTTTCCACTCTTTAGTGTAATAATACTAAAATTTACTTTAGGTTTAGGAATTGGACGAGGATGGATATTACATGATCAATGATTTACCATATTATTAATGGTGATAATGAGATAAATAAACCATCCTTTTAATTCCTTAAACTATGATCCATGTGTGGTGACAATGGCCTATTGATTTATTAGAGATTATATTTTCTATATTAGTATTTTCTTTATGGAAGGAAATTATACTTTTCCTTATTGGTAGATTGGGTATGGTTGGAAAATCTATCTTTGGCATGTAGGGAGTTGGAAGGGCTATTGAGAAGCCTATTGGAATGGTAGCCTTTGAGGATATTGGCTACCAACAATGAATTTATTTGTGAAAAAATATCTAAATCCTTGGTTTCCATTTGGTTGTTTATATAATTTCTTTTAGAACATGGTATCGTAGTTTAGGGTTCCCTTAGACTTGAGGACATCCATCAGTGAAATGATCCTAGGAGTAGAACAGGTGGAAGACCTGAGGGGGTGTGGTGGGTGAAGAATCCTACATTTTATTTTCATATTTAGCTATCTCAAAAGTGATTCTAGTTCATTAATTTATTTTCTAATAAAGGCGAGTTTGAAATTTTTACCACATATGCACCTCTAGTTGTAGTTCTCATATCAAAATTTTCCTAATTTTGAGACATTCTCTAAATAATTTCTATAAATTAATTTGGTAACTTATCCATTAGTGCTCCTATAGTCAATATTCTTAATAGGGTCTAATCATTGTATATAAATCCTTCCTAAAATAAAATAATGAAGTGGTGTTCTTCATATGGATGGTGTGTGAAGGATGTGGTTAGTTTCATGAACCTTTCCTAAAACTCAGAGAAAGTTTCTATAGTTTTTTTTGATTATGTAAATCTCCATCCATATTTGATCACTCCTTAAAGATGGGAATAATTTATGGATTAAGGATCTCTATAGATTATCCCATGAAGTGACTTCTCTAGGTGGCAGATTGTATAACCACTCCTTGTCCACCCCTTCAAGAGAGAAGGGGAAATCCTTTAAATTAATAGGAGCCTTAGTAAATTATCTTGTTCTAAATCCATTTAATACTTCATTAAACACTCTCAAATATATATTAGGGTATTCAATTGATATCCCATGAAATTTATTCTGAATATAAATCAATCCAGTTTTGAGCTCACAATATTGTTGGTCATTCAATTGTAATTTTATATTATTATTGATTAACATTATTGGATACATTTCTAGCAATTTCATGTTCACTTGAGCTGGATTATCTTCCATATTTCCACCACCTAATTTAACTCTTGTTAAAGAATAAATTGAGGAAGTAGAGTTATCCAATGGAATGGTGTCATACTCTATTTCCAATTTTTCAATTTTTTTTAGAGTTCAAAGTCTTGAGATCACAACTCTATCAACCTTATGATAAAAAACGAGGTTTGAAGAGAAAAATATATTCATCTAAAATAATATTAAACATAACTAAAATACTAACATCAGATTCCCCACAAATGGTGCTTGGATTGATACATGTCATGTGGTTCTCAAAAATGGTTTTTTTAAAACTCATAAAAAATTCAGTAAAGTGGGACTTGGGTTTTCTTCAGGGAAGATAGTGTTATGGGTGAATTAAAATATTTTTTAATGAATTTTTATTGTTGGAAACAATAGATGAAATTGATTATTTGTAATAACAATTTAGATGAAATAGGTACAAAATTAGATCATTTCCCCATTCTCCTATTATATCATCATTAAAATTATTCCCTTACCCATCCTTTAATCAATAGATATCTCACTGATTATTCATATCTAGTCATTTCAGTTTGAATAGACAAAAATGACCACTATAACCCCTATATTTTCCTATCATAATAATTGATTATATCCAATCACCATCAGATTATCCCACTTCTTTCTACCACATGAAGTTATTTAAGTTGAGTTTATTTTGTGTGTACTCCAAAAAACAATAGGAGAACAAATTAAAAGAGGATACTAGAAGATATATCAAACTGATTAAAACTATTTAAACACATAAAGGGTCTTAAATTATAATTAACTAATCATAATTAATCAATAGGGGGGATGAGGTAATTACACTTCGAATGAATATAAAGGGATTTGGGTGCCATCATAAAATTTATTAAAAACATAATTGAATGAAATGGTAAAATAGAAGAATTAAATGATAATTTGAGAATGAGTGACCAGAGGAGAACCCCTCTCCTACCAGCAAAGTGAAAAAATATAATATTAAAATAAAAATTACCTGCTGTCTAAGTGCCATTAGAAATCCTCCACATGAACATCATGGGAATTTTCTTCAATTTTTATCAATGATCAATGATTGTTTTGGTTAGATGATTGAAACATGTCCAAAAATGAGAGTTTTGATCATATTATATTGGTATTTAGCGTCTTCCACAATAAATTTATCATTATCCCATGATCAAGCTTCATACTGCTTTTCAGAGTGGTTATTTTATTCTTTGTAGCTTCAATGTAATAATTTTGTGTCATGTGTGGTGTTACACATGTTGGTCTAGTGGAATTAAATTAATTTCCTAGGATTTAATGGTACATTATTGAGCATTTAGTTGTTGGGATTTATTAATGGTATTAGTTCAAGATATTTCTTGATATCATTGCTTTCACCCATAATTATGTCATGTTCTATTTTTCTGTCTTGATGCATTGAAACTCTATGCAACTCAAATCATTCCATTATTTTCTGAAAAATTTGAACCATCATTTTTCATTGGTGATGGATTTTTCTATATGGTGGATTCTCCAGTGATCTTTCCCAGTTCACGCTTGATATTCATTCTCTCCAAAAATCTATTTATTCAGAGGAGAGTTGAGCTTCTTTAGTGGTGTACTTACAATAATGTGATGGTGTGGATTTATAGTTCAAACACCACTCATATATCTCCTAGATATGGATTTGGTAATCATCTTAGGAATTACACTCATACTCTCTAATATATAGGCTCACAACATCTATAATAGGAAGATCATGGGTCTATAAGAGACAAATCATGATTTATTTACAATGAGGCTTAATCTCTTAAGCTTAAAATGGGATCTTTGTTGTTCATCACATAACTCTAGTGGTGTCCAATGATGATATCCTTTGTGGTGGACTGGTATTTAAAATCTTCTTTTGAGGTGTTGTGAACATGGTAGATTCAACTGTGGCACTCCCAACTAGATATTTTCTTTGTTTAATGTATAGACCATGTTCAATCAGTGTGTAGGGATGACTTACTTAGAAAGGTAGTTTTCCTTTATCCCACCAAGACCATTCAGTTCAGATATGTGATGGGAATAAGAAGGTGGAATCGTTGTTCAGGTTGATTGAATTTGATAAGGGTTTATATTATTATATTAATTTTTAATCTAGTAGGTCCACACCACTTCCATTTTTTGGGGTTTTCTTATAGTATAAGTAAAATATAAGGCATAATATCTCCCTCTTGTCACTTTTCTATGGTTGGAGAAAATTTTATTTTAGAATGTGGTCAATTTCCATTGTTTTTGTAATCTCAATTACTTTATCTTATGATCGGTTCCTGGATCGACCATAAGAACATATTTTATAACAACCCTGCTCTTTATTACACACTGAAACCTAATTTATTACATAAAAACTTCACTTGATACAACATGGAAGATCGAGAGGCCTAGTGTCTTTGGGGATTAGGAACATTACATAACAACTTAAAACAAATAATGTAATATCTTATTAAAAACTTCATTTTACATGACCACTACATTCCCTCGTACTTAGCATTGTATAGGATAACCTAAGGACATGCATAAGAAAAGTGTGAGATATAAAGCCCATTAAGGGAATAAACAAGGAATAACATGAGGAATACAATACATGTTAGACAATAGGCATATCAATAGAGCACAAGATAAACATGAACATAAAGGCATGATAAATCATGATAATCATAACATGGAAATGTGGCAATAACACTTAACATGAAATTATCATGAGCCAAGGCTCATTGCACATGGAGCATGAGTAAACCATCATTGCACATAAAGAATGAATAAAACCTCATTTAACTTGTATTATAATGAGTCAACACTCATTTCACATGACGTATCATGATACTATACTTTACCCAATGCATTGGAGCTCTATCAGGGCACACTATTCTTAAACATTTCATTTCATGAATAAGTGTGCCACATGGATAATACGACATGGAATAAATCACCATCATAAGTTATTCCATGATTAAGTATTGTGGAATAAATACATGAAATTACAATTAAATATGTATATGTTTATAAAGGTGAATACTCTTAATAGAGATAAGGGTATGGTATTCACTACACAATGATCTTAGCTTGGAAAAACGCGATGAAATTTCAGCAGCATAAGAGCATGACATAAGGATTCATGAAAACAGTTGATGAGAGACAAAAGGGTGACTCATCATATTTACATGAAATGGACAGTAAGAGGGTCATATAGATACATGTCCCAACAAACTTAATGGAGTTTAGATGCATAATACAAAATAATTAATTGGATGTAAAAGAGGAGAGAGAAATCCCTCTTGGAATTTCGGCATTGTAAAGGGTGTACATGGGAGGAATTAATGAGAGATAAAGGGGTCTCCCATCATCCAAACATAAATAGGGAAGTATGGGGGAGGTGTGAAATCATACTACAACATTTTTAATTGAAAAAAAAGGTCATAACAACTTAATGAAAATTGGACAAAAATGAGAAAGGAAGAAATCCCTTACTTGGAAGTCTAATCCCAAAGGATTGGGAGAGGATTGAGAGAGGATTATTGGGAGATTTGGGCACCTTGGGTGGATTATAGAGAGAGGAGGTCAGGGGTTGGTCAAAATCCAAAGGCTTTTAGTGAAGATGAAGTGGGAGCATGGGTGGGTTTATATAGGAAAGGAGAGGGAATTCTTTATTATTTAGGTTTGGGACACCTAACATTATACTAATCAATACCACAAACCAGAACATGGTTTTTACCGATGGTTTTTGCCAAAGGGGAGTGGAAAAAAATATTTTATAAGTTCAATGTCTGATATTATTAAAATAATAGGGTTGATTATATAAAGGTTAGTCACGCTCTCAAAGAAAACAATTTAAATAGATAAAATGTTTTATAAGTCTTGGAGGGTCCACAAAAGCATTGTAAAATAAATGAAACTAATATAACATCACATTATTTTAATTATAAAACATATATTTCCCGAATATAATGTTTATAGTATTTTATTACATCACTATTGGGTCAATATGATGTCATAAAACACATTATATATTTAAACGGTATTTAATTTTTACCCAAAAATTCTACTATCTCAGAAAATTATGAAAAATTCAGCGTTATATAATTTAAACATCCTGATTCAAAAAATAAGATTAATTTTATTTGAATAATTTTAAAAATATGTGAATTTTTACTTTTAAAATAAAAACCGACATTTACCGAAAATTAATGGGTTTTGACAAAAACAGTTTTCAACCCTTAATAAAAAGTACAATTTCATTCATAACATTATATGATAATTTATATTTAATAAAAATTAATTTAATAATAATATTTAATTCAAATATTATTTAATTAAAAAGCCATTGATTCATAAAAATAGATTTCTTAGTTGAATATTAACTAAAAATACTATTTGTGCTTTAAAAAATATTTACAAAGTAACAATAATAAAATGAATGCACATTATGTATGCAAAAATATTGTACACAGTCATAGTACTATGGGTTTATTATATAACCCCTTATAACACCCACATAAGACCGAAGGGTAAGGTTTGTAATGGTGACATACTCTTGGGGTGGCTTGGATAACATCACTCGGGTGGTAATCTCTATTAACTTCCACTTCTCCCGTAGTCAGTTCCACTCAAGCTTAACGTGTTCATGCTTAGCTTGGGCTTGGTCAAGAGTGAAGCCTAATGACGCCACCACCTTTCCAAGCTCTGAAAAATGGGATTCGTACAATGAAAGTCTACTGGATGAGGCCATCGCTTCCTTTTTCTGAGTAAATTGGATTTGTTAGAGCCTTATATTTATACTAATCATGTGATCAGTATTCAAAGGATATATTAGAAATGGTCATAATTATTAATGGAATTTTAAAATCCATAAACATAACACCAAGTAAGTTCACTTTTTATATAACCATACTAATACATTTAATTAGATCAATATGAATTTCCATTAATGAATGTTTGGTTCGTTACAATATTCCCCCCTTAAGAAATTTCGCCCTTGAAATTTCCTTTTCCCACACTAAAATAGATACAAGTAACTCTGCTTCATCACTTCCTCCGATTCCCATGTCGCTACTTCAAACTTGTGGTTTCTCCAGAACACCTTGATGAGGGTCATTGTCTTATTTCATAGAAATTTTTCTCTATAATCTAAGATCTTCACTGGTTTCTCCTCATAAGAAAGATCATTCTCTAGCTGTACTACCTCTGAAGAGAGTACATGTGAAGGTTCTGGTGTGTAATTCCTTAATAGGGATACATGAAAGACATCATGTACTTTGTACATGGTAGGTGGAAGTGCTATTCGATAGGCCACATCCCCAACACAATCAAGAATCTCAAAGGGGATGATGTACCTAGGACTAAAATTCCCTTTCTTTCCAAACCTCATGATATTCTTCCATGGAGATATGTGTAGAAATACCATGTATCTAACTTTAAAATTAAGGTCTCGTCGACGGTTATTTGCATAACTCTTCTGTCGACTAGGGGCTACCTTGGTATGCTGTAGAATGTGCTTCAACTTCTCCACCATTTCTTCTACCATTTCTGGTCCTAGCTGCTTACATTCACCAACTTCATCCCAATATGCTGGTGTTCTGCACCACTTCCCATATAGGGCTACATAAGGTTCTATTCAGATGCTCGAGTGGAAACTATTATTATAGGAGAATTCAAACAATAGAAGATGTTGGTCCCACCATCCGTTGAAGTCCATATAACATGATCTTAACATGTCCTCATGTGTTTGGATAGTCTACTCAGATTGTCCATTAGTTTGAGGATGATAAGACGCACTAAAGTTCATCTCAGTATCTAGAGAATGTTGAAGACTCTTCCAAAACATAGAGGTTAATCTTGGATCTTGATCAGATACAATAAATAGTGGTACTCCATGCAGCCTTACCACTTCCCTGATATATATCTGTGCCAGCTGATCTATTGAGAAATACTCCTGAATTTCAATGAAATGTGCAGACTTTGTAAGATGATTCACAACACCCCAGATTGAATTATTGCCTTTGGATGTCTTCGGATGTTCGGTGACAAAGTCCATGATGATGTTCTCCCATTTCTATGCTGGTATGTGCAATGGTTGCATCATCCCCTTAGACTTCTGCTTCTCTACCTTCACTTGCTGACACACTAGGCACATTGATGTATACTCAAAAATATCCTTATTAATATTATCCCACCAATAATTCTCTCAGAGATCTAGATACATATTTGTGTTTCCTAGGTGAATAGAGAAATTTGAACTATGCGCATCATTTAAAAGTTCCTTCTTCAGCTCCAGACTTGATGGAACACATAGTATTTTTCCAAATCTCACAATTCCTTCTTCATTAACATTCAACTTCGAGGATTTCCCTTTTTTATAGCTTCCACTTTCTTATGAATTCCCACTTCATCCTTTGGATCATCCTTTAATCTTTCCAAAAGAGACGGTTGAGCAATCATTTGTGAAAGTATTGATGATGTTCACTTCTTTATGATTCCCATGTCCATCTTTATCAAATATAAGAAGATTTGGTCCTTCTCAATTCTCATCAATGATTTAATTGTTGGGTCCTTTCTAATTAGAGCATCTGCCACATTGTTCTATTTCCCAGGTTGGTAATGGATTGAGTAGTATTTGATCATCTCTAACCATCTTCGTTGGCGCATGTTCAACTCTTTCTGTGTGAATATATACTTGAGGGTTTTCTAGTCCATATATATTTCACACTTCTCCCCAAAGAGATAATACCACCAAATTTTTAAATAGAATATCACCACAACCAACCCCAAATCATGTGTTAGATAATTATACTCATGAAATTTCAATTGCCTTTAAGAATAGGCAATTACTTTGTCATTTTTCATCAACACACAGCCCAATCCCTTCTTCAAAGCATCACTAAATACCACAAAAATTTCTCCACCTGTGGGTAAAGTGAGCATGAGCACAGTGATAAGCCTCCTTTTTAACTCCTTGAAACTTTCTTCGCATTCATCACTCCAAGAAAACTTTACTCCCTTCCGAGTTAGCTTGGTATGAGGGTTGGACAATCGTGAGAAATTTCTCACAAATCATTGATAATATCCAGCTAACCCCAAGAAGCCATGGATATCCATTACTGATGTTGGCCTCGATCATCCCTCAATTGCATCTGTTTTGAAGGGATCCATAGATATCCCATTACTTATGATGATATGGCCCATGAATGAGACCTCCTTCAACCAGATCTCACACTTGTTGTACTTTTCATAGAGATTCTTCTTCTATAAGGTCTCTAGTATAGTTCATAGATGCTCCTCATAATCCTCCTTGGTTTTGGAGTATATCAGAATATCATCTATAAAGACTACCACACATTTGTCAAGGTAATCCCTACAGACTCTATTCATCAAGTCCATTAAGATTTCTGGATAATTAGTGATTCTGAAAAGCATTACTATGAATTCATAGTGCCCATATCTTGTACAAAAAAGAGTCTTGGGGACATATTCCTTCTTCAACCTTACTTGATAATATCCTGACCACAAATCCACCTTGAAGATGTATTTTTCTCCATGCAGCTGATCAAACAAGTCATCGATTCATGAGAGAGGATACTTGTTCTTTATCATGATTTTTTTAGGTTCACAATAATCGATGCAAAGGCGCATTGACCCGTCTTTCTTCTTGACGAAGAGGATTAGTGCACCCCATGGTGAAGCACTTGGGCGTATAAACCGTTTTTCCAGATTCTCCTGTAGTTGTTTCTTCAGATTCTCAAGCTCCACAAAATCCATTCTATATAGAGTCTTGGATATTGGCAACACCCCAAGTATAAGATCAATTGAGAATTCAAAATCTCTTCTAAGAGGAAGACCAGAAAATTCCTCGGGAAACACTTCAGCGAATTCCCTCACAATAGGAATGTATTCAAGGATGGTTGTCTCCTTATAATCAATCATCTGAGCCATATACGCATGATCATAGGGTAGTAGTATCCATTCTTGAGATGATAGATATAAATAAGATCCATATTCCTCTTTGCAATTTTATAGAATCAGGGGTTGATTCTCCATATGGAGGGTGGTTTCCCTCTCACAACAATTTATGTTGGCTCTATATAAGGAAATCCAATCCATGCCAAAAATTGCATCAAATTCAACGAGAGGGAGTAAGATGAGTTTATCCAGGAAATTAAATCCACAAATTATGATAGGGGAGGAGTAATATTCATGGGATGCAATGATTACCTCATTTACCGTACTCACTGACATCCTTACTTCAATGATTGTGGTGGTACTGGGATTGTTCTACTAAACTTTTGGGATATAAAAGAATGCGTAGAACCTAAATAAAAAAGTAATTTTTCTATTCTTGAATGAATAACTAGCGTACCTATCACCACTTTTTTGTTGGGGTTCACTTCGGTAGTAGTGATGGAAAAATCACTCCCTTGAGGCCTTAGAGGTTGTTGGTTCACTTCGAAAACCCTTGGCATAGGGCATTTATTTGAAATATGCCCTGGTTATTTGAATTTATAGCAATGAACAAGGTGTTGAGGTTCGAACGGAGTGTTACTCTCCTCTATTGTAGCCACATGTTTTTCTTGTCAGTAGTTAATATCTTGGTTCCCTTCTCTTCCACACCTAAAGCATTTCCTCATCCCCTTCAGGCAATTTATGGGGTGCTTCTTTCTGCACCTTTGGCAAGTGTGGTTCTAGATCTTCTTATCATTGTTGGATTTATCCATCGGAACACCATCATTGAAGTCCACCTTATGCTTCTTATCCCCATGATACCCATGAGATTCTATGATCTCCATTTCAACCTTGATGGCACATCAGACAATTTCCTCATAACTGTCGAAGTCACGGATCGCCAGTGCTTTCCGTAAGCTATGTTTATGCCCACCAAAGAAGTGGTCAACCTTGAATTCGGGGGTAACGACAAATACATAAGCATATAATGCAAGCCTTGTGAAGTTTTCCTCATACGCTCTGATAGATTCCTCATCTTTTTGCTTGAGGGAAAATAAGTCCCTTTCCATCTTAAGCCGGAGGGTGCATGAAAAATATTTATCTGAAAACATCTTCTGGAAATCCTTCCATTCCAACACCTTGATATCCTCCTCAGGCTTTGTATTTTCAACCAACGTCCACTGTTGATCAGCTTCACCATCCATATGATAAGTATCCAGGAGAACCTTCTCTTGTTCAGAATATTGAAGGATGGAGAAGATCTCTTCAATGGAGTTGATCCATTGTTCTATGATTGAGGTATCAGATGATCCATTAAAAGTAGGAGGCCTTTGTCTCATGAAACTCTAGATAGTGACTTGTTCTTTCTTATGGGGGTTGAACGTTCCTCCTGACCCATGTTTCTATTCAAATCTTGAGTTAACCAAGAGAGAAGCGTGACAAAGTTTGCGATTCCGGCTCAGATTAGATTGGGCATCTCATTAGCACAGTCATCACATTTATCTTCACATCGGTTGTTAGATCGAGTCCTACTATTACAGGCCATTGGCTGGAATAAAACTAAAGTTAGGGGTAACACATAAAGGGTAATCCAAGGACAAAACTGATGACCTATAAATAAATTTTACTTCCTTATCTTATGAATCCATAGGCTTCAATCTATGATATTCATGATCTACTTTCTAGCATATATTCATAGGGGTATTATTTTTAATTCCCTTAATAAGGGTTCATACAAAGATTGTGAATTTACCAATGCATATTACCCAAGAGTGTCATAATTAAGTGTGTAGTAAGGCCTATTTTCATGCACCAGATCCCATTGGAGTCTAGCTCAAAGTGGTGTTTTTGGGTTTTACCCCTAGGATACATCTATGCCAGAGCCGCCTCTACCTGATCGTATCCAGACAGGGATGTATTTTCTTGATAAACCACTTACTCAATACTCACCAATACTTAGGGAAGTTTTTATTATACTTATTCTTGTCTCAAAGTCTTCACTAGGGCTTTCTAATCCTAATCCCAAAAATAACTAAACCTATCCCCTTATACCAACTATAACAACCCTGCTCTTTATTACACACTTAAACTTGATTTATTACATAAAACATTCTCTTGATACAACATGGAAGATTGAGAGGTCTTGTGTATTTGGGTATTAGGAAAACTACACAACAAATTAAAACATAGAACACAAGATCTTATTGAAAACTTCCTTTACATGACCACTACATTCCCTTGTACTTAGAATTTTTGAGATAACCTGAGGACATGCATAAGAAAAGGGTGAGCTATAAAGCCCAGTAAGGGAATAAACATGGAATAAAATGAGGAATACAATAAATTTTAGACAATAATCATAACAATGGAGACCAATATAAACATGAACATAAAGGAATGACAAAGCATGATAATCCTAACATGGAAATGTGGTAACAACACTTAACATGGAATTAGCATGAGCCAAGGCTCATTGCACATGGAGCATGAGTAAACCCTCATTTCAAATGAATCACGAGTAAAACCTTGTTTTAATTGAATTATCATGAGTCAACACTCATTTAACATGACATATCATAACACTATATTTTACCCAATGCATTGGAGAGCTGTCAGGGTGCACCCTTCTTAAACATTTCATTTCTTGCATAAGTGTGCCACATGGATCATATGACATGGAATCAATCATCATAATAAGTTATTCCATGATTAAGTAATGTGGAATAAATACATGAATATACCATTAAACATGTATATATACATAAAGGTGAATACCCTTTATAGAGACATGGGTATGGTATTCACTACACAATGATCTTGGCTTGGAAAAATGTAGCGCAATTTTGACAGCATAACGATGTGACATAAGGATTCATGAAAACGGTTGATGAGAGAGAAAAGGGTGTATCATCATATGTACATCAAATGGAAAGTAATGGGTTAATATAGATACAGGTCCCAACAAATTTAATGCATTTTAGATGCATAATACAAAATAATTACTTGGATGTAAAAGAGGATAGAGAAATCCCTCTCTGAATTTCAGCATTGTAATGAGTGTACATGGGAGACATTAATGAGAGAGAAAGGGGTCTACCATTATCCAAAAATAAATAGGGAAGTATAGGGGAGGTGATAAATCATAACCCAACATTTTTAATTGAAAAAAGGGCATGACAACTTAAAGAAAATTGGACAAAAATGAGAACGGAAGAAATCCCTTAATTGGAAGTGTGATCCATAAGGCTTGGGAGAGGCTTGAGAGATACTTCTTGTGAGCTTGGGGAACCTTTGAAGGATTATAGAGAGAGGATTTCAGGGTTTGGTCGGACTCCAAAGGCTTTGGGTGAATAAGAAGTGGGATCATGGGTGAGTTTATATAGGAAAGGAGAGGGAATTCTTTATTATTTAGGTTTGGGACACCACACATTAAACTAATAAATACCACAAACCACCCCATGTATTTTTCTCATGTTTTTTTTTCAACAGGGATTGGAAATAAATATTTTATAAGGACAATGGACTAAATTCTTAAAATAATAGGTTTTCTTATGTGGAGGGGAGTCACACGCTCAAGGAAAACAATTTAAAAATACAAAATGTTTTATAAGTCTTGGAGGGTCCACAAAAGCATTGTAAAATAAATCAAACAAATATAAAATCACATTATGTTAATTATAAAACATATATTTTCCGAACATAATGTTTATATTATTTTATTACATCACTATTGGGTCATTATGATGTCATAAAACACATTATATATTTAAACGGTATTTAATTTTTACCCAAAAATTCGACTGTCTTAGAAAATTATGAAAAATTCACCATTGGATAATTTTGACATCATGATTCCAAAAATAATATTAATTTTATATAAATAATTTTATAAATATGTGAATTTTTACTTTTAAAATAAAAACCAATATTTACAAAAAATTCATTAGTTTTGACAAAAAAAGTTTTCAAACCTTAATAAAAATTACAATTGCATTCATTAAATTATATGATCATTTATATTTAATAAAAATAAATCTAATAATAATATTTTATAAAAATATTATATAATTCAAAAATCCATTAAATATTCAAAATATATTTCTTAGTTGAATATTAACTAAAAATACTATATGTGATTTAAAAACTATTTACAATGTAACAATAATAAAATGAATGCACATTATTTATACAAAAATAATGTACATAGTCATAGTGCTAGAGTTTTATTACATAACCCCTTATAACACCAACATAAGACTGAAGGGTAAGGTGTACGATTGTGATAGACTCTTGGGGTGGCTCGGATAACATTGCTCGGGTGGTAATCTCTATTAACTTCCACTTCTACCGTAGTTTGTTCCGATCAAGCTTAACATGTTCAAGATTGGCTTGGGCTTGGTCAAGAGTGAAGCCCAATAAGGCCACATCCTTTCCAAGCTCCAAAAAATAGGATTCGTATGAGGCAAGTCTACTGGATGAGGCCACCACTTCCTTTTTCAGTGTAAATTGGATTTGTTAGACCCCTATATTTATACTAATCATGGGATCACTGTTCAATGGCTACATTAGCAAAGATCACAGTTCATAACCGTATTTTAAAATACAAAAACATAAAACCAAGGAAGTTCACATTTTATATAACCATAATAATACATTTAATTAGATCAAGAAGAATTTCCATTAATGAATGTTTGGGTCGTTACATATTCCATAGGAGATTTATACCTTTTTCAGGTTATTATGATTTTATTTACCATAAGAATAAAAGTTACGGTTGATTCATTACTTTTCTATTTATTGATGGTCTGCAGAACACACATTTTTGTAGTGAAAATTTTAATTCAAAAAATGATAAAAAAATATTCTTCCCCAAATGAATGAATAAATAAATAAAATAATTAACTAATTCCATTTACAAACTAAGTCCAACTTATCAAATATTCATAATAAACTAAAAAATTATTTTGAGAAATGGATTAAATTATCAGTACATCAAATGAATAACATATGATTTATTTGAAAATTGGTTCTCAGATAATTCATCTTGTCATTATTTCCATAATGAAATATAAATGGAATAAATGGCTCACTTGGATGATGAAAATAAGTGGAGGTAAATGTATAATAGGTGTTTTAGAAGATAACACACTAAAAATTGATACTAAATGGGATTATGAGTTTAGATGATGGTGGATAATGTTTTTTAGAAACTTGGTGAGTAAATATTATAAATTATAGTATTTTTGTTTTATTATGGGAATAAAAAATCATATGATTATTTTTAAATTGGACTAACCTAGAATCAATGGCCAATATTGATGAATGATGAAAGCACTCACAACTGTATATTCTTATTAATGTTTGTGAGAATCTATCCTTGTGTCTATAAAATCTGAAAATTGTTATTGAATAATAAAGTACACTTGGATTAGGTTTAAGTAACTAAGTTATAATTTTCTTGACTTTCATCAAAAAGATAAACTTATAGAGGAAGAATTATGGATGTGTGAATATGAGTATCTGGAGGGGAACTCTATTAGAACTATTTATAGAGGATTATTATTTGATAAAAAAATAAATAAATCAGAGTTACAATTATAAAAGGAGAAATTGTTGATTTGTTGATACACTATCATAATATGGGTAGTGAATGTATAATAAAGTATATTATGATGAGTAAAGTTGAGAAGATGAACTATTGAAGAGACTTTTTGTGTGATGAATTTGAGTTAGATTTAAATTTGTAAAGGCATTAAATGATCTATAATGTTGTCTCAAAAAAATATGTTCCATAAGATAACATGTGGAACAAATTTAAGGTAATGATGATGGATAAATTAAAGGAAATGCGGAGATTGTAGAAAATTTTAAAATGTCCTAAATAATAACATGAGAATAAAAGGTTGATTTGAATGAATAACCCAATAAAATCAATGTATAGAAGAACCAATGGTTATAACAAATATAATGGAGAAGATGTATGTAGAAGAAAATTATGCAATGATGAAAATTTTAGAATGATGGTAAATATCAGAAGAAAAAGAATAGTTAGTAATAAGGTTGATATTAAAGACAATATCCAATAATAAAAATCAATGATATATGTTTCAAATGATATTATAGGGTAACGACCAATTCAGAAGAAGTTGAAAAATTCTTGGAGTAGGATAATTGGTGAAGTATATAAGATTCAATGATTTTGAATAATAAATTTAAATGATCTAGAGTTGTGGAATAATAATTTTGAGTCTGATTTAAACCTGGAAGGTGTTTCATGTTAAAAATTTTCCCAAGTCAAGAAGATCATAAGTTAAAGAGACATGAAGATGGGAAGGTCTAGGAATCTATATATGATTAATTCAGAAGATATAAAGGCTATGTATGAATAACCATGAAATTTTTAGATATCAACTTAAAGTATTGGAAGAATAATTTATTATTTTAATGAAATAAATGTGATGATATTGATTTATTCTTCATGGATAAAATATCATAAGTCATAATTCATGATTCTAGATAAAATTTTAGCAACCATTGATTGATTTTTTTGGATAATTAATGTTTTATGGAATTAGTAGATGAGGTTGAACAAGTTTTGAATTATATTATTTACTAATTATAGAATTGAGAAACTTCAAGTGGGGGCCCACGTTTTCTAATTTCATAGAATATTATGTATCAACTAAGCCTATTAAAAAAGGAGAGCTAATATATAGAGAGATGATGATGTAGAGAAGAGATTGTGTAGATTAAGAGAAACTAACATGTGAATCTACTAGGTAATCATTTTATATCAAGGAACAAGTGATTATAAACTACATATATCATTAGGTAAATGGATTTAAAGATGTTGAAGTAGAAGTGTAGGAATTTAACTAAGTTAAGTAAAAATTAGTTGATGTTTTAGAAGTTCATTGTGGAAGAATGGTGTCCAAAAAAAAACATTCCCATCATCAGAACATTGAAAAAATGAATATATTTGGAATATAAAAAATAATTAGAGTTAACTCTAAAATATTATGGTTTATTCATTTAGTTGAGAAACATTAAAAAATGGAGGTACTTATTTATTATTGATATGATCATTCTGAATATTGAGAGTATAAAGACTACAAACAAGCAATTTAATTTTTTCATTAATAGAAATTTTAATAACTTTTATGAGGAGTAAGAACTTATTAGTTGATTATAAAACATCTTAAAGTATATAATAAGTTATCTTTTCACAGTTTGATTGGGAGATTCATTGTAAATTGATGGTTGAAAATATTATAAACCAATCAGAAGATAGTATAGGATTACTAAGAGATACTGATAAAATAATATTTTGTTGAATATTTTATTGATAATAAATGATATAATTTCCTCATACTATGCTAAATATATTCATTTATGAAATATTAGGGAATAGATCATTCATTTGAAAATTTGATGAAAATTCCAGTTTTACCATTTTAAAATATATTGTAGTATTTTGAAGATAAATATATTAATATTTATTATTTGAACTTAATATTTTTTAACAGTGTTCCTAACTTAATTTTATATAACTTCTATTCAGGACACTGAAGCTAAAGAGTGCATTTGGTTGTAGTAAATGGGTCATTAAGTCAATGGTGGGCTGGACTGGGCAGAATGGACATGGGTTCTTTATTTGGGCCATAACTTCTACATCATTGCTTGGATGATGACCATATTTTGAGAGGATCTCTACGACTCATTTTCTCATGAATATTACTTATTTAAGGTCAGATGATTCACGTGTTTTGGTGGTAAAATGGGCGGTGCAAGTTGAAATAAAATATTTGGCCGAGATTCCCCATTCACACTTGAAACCACTTTGAACCTAGCCTCCCCACCACTCTATAAATTGGTGTTTTTCTCATTTTTTGGGATTGGGGACGTGAATTAGGAATTTTAGGGCATAGGAGAAGAGGTTCAACTCCAATTATACAAGAAATTCAATAAGGGTATCTCTTGAAGCAAGGATCTCTTCGTCGAAGCCATATTCGTCTTCCTCGTGTTGTAATGTTTGTGTTTTCATAATAAACTTCTTTGTTATTATTTTATTTATTACCTTTTCTTATGTTTTTTTTAAATTTATTCTTCTCTAAATATTTTTAATTGGTCTAGAATCAAGAGTAGAAACGTGATTGGGTTCTACCCTTTCTAAACCTTTGCACATGCAAAACGTTTCTACAATGACTACACCTCTCATGGAAGAGTATTTCTTTTTAGTAATCGATCGACATCTATCATTATTCATTCATTTATTTTGAATCAATGAACTAATTTAATTCACATATTATGATCTATTAATTTAGTTTTTAATTTAAATGAAACTAATCAAGCAATTTAATAGTTAACACAAAACACGCGAGGTCGGGAATTGTGTGAACTGTGAGAGTGCAACCTTAACCGGTAATTCAAAACCACATGGGATTAATTTGTAGAGTTAAAACATAATACCTAAAATCAATTATTCCTCATTTAAAAAATGGATATGTTCCTTAATTTACCACTGAACATAAGCTATCATTAGAACATAAATCAAAGTAGGGTGTTGCGATTACATGTTTCGAAGATAACCTAGGGTTTAATTCACTTCATCTTTGTGGTAAGGTTAATTCTCGTAGGGTTCAGGGGTTAACAAGTTAAGGGATCATAATTAAGTGGATTTTAATTTAAATGATAATTATAAATAATTGATTGAATAGGTAGAGTTAGATCGATTACATGTTTTAAATATTGTCTAAAAAACATCTTCTTGTTGTGTCATTTTAATCGAAATTCATTTCAAAAAAAAAACAATATTATTCCAAAAAACTTATTCTAGATTTATAAAATATAACCAAACCTAATCCTTTAAAGTAGTGTTTTTATTATCTTTTATTTTATTTTTAGAATACCTCAAAAAATTTGTTTTAATTCACTTTCTCCTTTGAGAGACGACCTTGGTCAGCCACTCTACTGCACCTAAGTACCCCAAAATCACACTAATCATTTGAGGTCACCCACGACCATGCTCTTTTAAATTGTTTTTGTTTCCGGGGAGGCAAGTAATTATTTAAACTAATTAGAGGTATTTATTTTATTTTACATTTTATTCTCTTCCTCTCTTCATTCTTCATTCTTTACTCAATATGATTTTTCTTCTTCTTTTATTTTCTTCTACTTCTTTTTGGACCATCAAATCAAAATTATTATTTTTATTTTACTATTTTCCAATTTATTTCTTTTCATTTTTTTTATTTATAACATGAACTAATCCCGAAGATATCTTATATCTTGAACCTGATATTGAATGCAACCTTAAGGCTCGAATCAGACATTCTCAGTCTACAGGAAGTTTCAACATTCAAACAGTTGGAGAAGTCCTCCACTCCAAGAACATTGAAATTGGAAAAACTTATAATTTCAACATAAAACAAGAACCAATGGCTAAGAATAATGTAAATGAACATAATATAACTATTTGAGAATTGGATGCACCCAATATTAATTATCAACCAAATTGCATTACATATCCAAATCTCGAATCAGACTTTGAACTAAAATCTGTATTAATTCACCTGCTTCCAAAATTTCATGGCCTCTTTGGTGAGGATACCAATAAACACCTTAAAGAATTTAATGTGGTTTGATCAACCTTAAAACCAAGAAATGTTTCTGAAGATCAAATCAAACTAAAAGCATTCCCATTATCACTTGATGGAGCTACGAAATACTGGATGTATTATTTACAACCTGAAGATGTAACTTGTTGTAACAATTTGAAACGTCTTTTATTACAAAGATTTTTTCCATCATCAAGGACCACTTCCATTCGTAAAGAGATCTCTGGGATCAAGCAAGCATAGGGGGAGTCAATGTATGAGTATTGGGAGCGATTCAAGAAGTTATGTGCAAGCTGCCCACATCACCAAATCAGTGAGAAACTACTCATCCAATACTTCTATGAAGGAATAACACCTATGGAGAGAATCATGGTGGATGATTTGGCTGGAGGAGAATTGGTAGAAAAGACACCAGTAGCTTCACATGCGTTGATTGACAAAATGGCCCAAAAATCCCAACAATTTGGTGATCGAGGTACACCACATGTCAGGGGAGTACATCAGGTATGTCCTTCTTCTCTTGAGAGTAATTTGATTGATACCATGTTAGAATAATTGAAAACTATGGTGAGGTAGATTTCTTTGGAAAAAAAGACATCCCAAACCCCTCTTTTAAGGCCTTGTGGCATATGCACTGAGACAAGCCACCCAACTGATTATTTCCCCCAACTATAAGAAACAGAAGATTGTGTAGCAGTGTTTCCTGGGTGACCTTATCAGCAACAACAACCATATCCCCAAAAGAAGCTTGATTCCTTTGAACCAACATACAACCAAGGGTGTAAGGATCAATCATACATGAGGTATGGATCTAGACAACAACAAAGGCCACCCTTTCAACAAAACTTCCAGTAGCCTCCGCCTTACCAGCAGGGTTTCCAACAACCCCAAAGGAGATTTGAATCCCAAGCATCAACATGCCAGCAACAAGGGAATCCCCCACCAAAGGTAGATTCTAACACTGATGACCTTTTGAATCAAATTTTTCTTAATCAACAGAATGAGTTGAAGAGTCAAGGTTTAGATCTAAGGGAGTTAAAGTCTTAAATGAGTCAGATTGCCACCGCCCTCCATGAACTTGTAAGTAAGAATTCTGGAAATCTACCTTCCCAACCCAATATAAATCCAAAGGGGAATGTCAGTGCCATCACATTGAGAAGTGGGAAGCAAACAACTGATGATTCTCCACCTACCATTTCACCGGGATTCACCTCAACTCCAAAAAATCCCAATTCCACATCAACTGATGAGCAACCCAAGGAGAAAGATAAAGGTAAGAAAAAGATTAATGATGTTCCTCCTAAACCCCTTCCTTTTCCAAACAGGGTTGTTCAAACCAAGAAGATGGCTGAAGAAGCTATGTAAAAGTAGGTTTTGGACACATTCAAGCGTGTGGAGATCAACATTCCTCTACTTGAAGCCATTAAGAAAATTCCAAGGTATGCAAAATTATTAAAAGAACATTGTACCAATCGTAGAGGGCTCAAGGGAAATGAAAGGATAAATCTTGGAAGGAATGTGTCAGCACTCATTACACTAACTCTAGCAATGCCGACAAAGTGAAAGGATCCCGTGACATTCACAATCCCATGCACCATAGGGGAGTTACACTTATTTGATGCTCTATGTTATTTAAGAGCTTCCATAAATGTGATCCCTCACTCTTTATTCTCTTCTTTGAAGGTTGGTGAGTTAAAACCGACGAGAGTAGTGGTGCTGTTGGTGAATAGAGCTACGACATATCTAGCTGGAGTCCTTGAGGATGTACTTTTCCAGGTAAGAGACATGATCTTTCCAGCAGATTTCTACATTCTTAACATGGAGGATGATCAGGTGAGTTCTCATTACCCCATTATCTTAGGTAGCTCCTTCCTCAAAACATCAAAAATTATCATAAATGTCAATAAGGGTACACTTTCCATGGAATTTGGGGATGAAGTTGTGATATTTAATGTTATGGATTCCATGAAGTACCCCTTATAGGATCATTCTACATTTGTTATCTCCCATTTCGAACCACACAGTAAAAACCCCATGGAATTTTATTGTCCTATTATTAGTGAGATTATGAGTATTGGTTCTGATTTAATGTCTAAGAGAACTTCCACACCCGTTTCTAAGGAACAAGACTCTCTAAGATTTGATTTTTAAATGGAATCATATTCTGATTTTGATCACGTGAACTCTAATTATGACATTATTGTTGAGTATGCTGATGGATTTGATGCTTTATTCTCTGATTGTGATGATTTCTATTCTGATACTGATTCTATTTTTGCACATATTTTAGTTCCTTCTATGTCTCCATCCATACACCACCCCTCTACATTGGAACTCAAGACATAACAACCAAATCTCAAATACTCATTCTTGTTAAGTGGTGACAAATTACCTATTATCATTGCTAATAATATCCCTTTTGAACATGAAGAAAATCTTTTGAATCTTTTGAGGGAGAACATCAGGGAAATCGGGTGGACCTTGGCTGACATATCAGGTATTATCCTCTCCATTTGCATGCATAGGATTATTTTGGAGGATGGGGCTAAACGGGCAAGGAAACCACAAATGAGACTCAATCCAACCCTTTTGGAGGTTGTTAAAAAAGAGGTTGAAAAATTTCTCAAGGCAGGTATAATCTATCCCATTTCAGATTCTCAGTGGGAAAGTCCTATTCAGGTTGTGCCTAAGAAAAGTGGGGTAATTATTGTTAAAAATGAGAAGGATGTGTTAGTTCCAATGAGGGTACAAAATAGTTGGCGTGTGTGTATTGATTATAGGAAACTAAATCATTTCACTCGTAAAGACCATTTCCCCCTCCCATTTATTGATCATATTCTTGGGAGACTAGCTGGGAAGACACACTATTGTTTCTTGGATGGATTTTATGGATATTTTCAGGTTCCTATAGCTCTAGAAGATCAGGAGAAGACTACATTCACTTGTCCCTTTGGCACATCTTCCTACCGAAGGATGCCATTTGGACTTTGAAATGCCCCATGTACCTTCCAAAGATGTATGGTGAGTATTTTTTCTGATTTCATTGAGACCTTCATGGAGGTATTTATGGATGATTTTACAGTGTATGGGTCTTCATTTGATGAATGTATAAGTAGTTTGGGAAAGGTGTTGAATCATTGTATTGAGAAGAATCTGGTCCTGAACTTTGAAAAATGTCATTTCATGGTAAAGCATGGCATTTTCTTAGGTAATATAGTGTCAAAACATGAGATAGAGGTTAATAGATCTAAGATAGACATTATTTCATCCTTACCCTATCCTTCATGTGTGCGTAATGTTAGATCTTTCCTAGGGCACATAGGATTTTATCTTCACTTCATCAAAGATTTTAGTAATATTTCTCTTCCTATGTCATGATTACTTCAAAAGGATTCTGATTTTGTGTTTGATGATTCTTAAAGGACTTTATTTAATGATATAAAGAAGTGTTTGACCACTCCGCCGATCATACAACCCCCATGGTGGGAGATTCCTTTTGAGCTTATGTGTGACGCCTCCAACTTCGCAGTTGGAGCTGTTGTATCTCAGAGGGTGGAGGGACGTTCACATGTGATTATCTATGCATAGAGGACACTGTATTCAACCCAATAAAATTACACAACCACGGAAAATGAGTTTCTTGTTGTCATATTTGCTTTAGATAAATTCCTTTCATATTTATTGGGCTCTAAAGTAGTTTTTTTTTCTGACCATGTAGCTCTGAGGTACCTCTTGAAGAAGCCAGATGCAAATCCCATGATAATCTGATGGATGCTCATTCTTCAAGAATTTGATATTGAGATAAAGGAAAAAAAGTGGTCAGAAAACTTGGTGGCAGACCACATGATTAGGCTTACTCACACACTATAGGAAGACACCTTGGACTAGGTACCACTTTAGGACACTTTCCTCGATGAGCATCTTTATTCCATCTCAGGTACGCATCCTTGGTATGAAGATTTAGTTAACTACCTTGTTGCCTCTGAAATCCCTGAAAATTTAAAGAAACATCAAGTCCAAAAATTAAAAACGGAGTCTCGGTATTATGTTTGGGATCATCTATACCTCTACCGCATGTGTAGTGATCAAGTTATTAGGAGGTGTGTTCCTTATCATGAGTTGGAGTCTGTTTTAAATTTTTGTCATACACTTGCTTGTGGTGGACACTTTGGACCCCAATGGACAGCTAGGAAATTTTTGGACTTTGGATTATATTGGCCTAGCTTATTCCATGATGCCCATGTGTTTTGTAATTCATGATCACGTTTCCAACACACTGGGAAAATTTCTAGGAGACATGAGATGTCCCAACAACTTATACTATTCTGTGAGATTTTTGATGTATGGGGCATCGATTTTATGGTTCATTTTCCTAGTTCCTTTGGTTTTTTGTACATTTTTGTTTCTGTTGATTATGTGAGTAAATGGGTGGAGGTTAAGGCCACCAGGGCTGATGATTCTCATGTTGTTGTGGAATTTTTCAAACTGAATTTTTTTTGCGGCTTTGGAGTACCGAAGGCCATCATCAGTGACCAAGAGACACACTTATGCAATCAGAATTTGGATTCCCTCCTTCATAAGTATGGGGTGACACACAAAACATCGACAACATACCACGCCCAAACAAATGGCTAGTCTGAGGATTCAAATCATGAGTTGAAATAGATTTTAGAGAAAACCAAGCATCCAAATAGGAAGGATTGGAGAAAGCACTTGGATGATGCATTGTGGGATTATAGGAAGCATACAAGACACGCATTAGTATGTCCCCATTTTGTATTGTTTTTAGGAAAGCGTTTTATCTCCCTGTGGAAGTTGAGAATCGAGCTTATTGGGCTATAAAGAAATGCATCATGGATTTGGCCCAAGATGAAATCCAAAAGAAGCTGCAAATTCAAGAGCTTGAGGAGATTCGATTGTCTTCATATGAGAACTCAAGGCTCTATAAGGAAAAATCAAAAACATCTCATGATAGAATGATCCAACAAAAGGAGTTTCTTGTTGGAGATAAAGTCCTTCTCTACAGTTTAAGACTGAAGCTGATGCCTGGTAAGTTGTGTTCCAGATGGTTAGGTCCTTATATTGTGACTAATGTTTTTCCTTATGGTGCAATGGAGATCACACAATAGGTCACAGGAAGGAGCTTTACAGTCAATGGGAAACATTTTAAGAGATACATTGAGGGACTTACTATTGATGCAGTGGATTTTATCACACTGCATAACCCCATCATCACTTGAGCACATCAGGCTATTCCTAACCCTTTAACTTTTTTATTCTTTTTCCTATTTAAAATTATAAATTTCATGTGCATATATCCTCTCATGGTTTAACCTTTAAGAAAATTTAATATTTTAAGTGTGGGGAGGGAACCTTTTAGTTTAGTAATTTCAATTGTTTTCCTGTTAAAAAAAATTGTGTGTTTTTCAAATTTTGTGTGTTTATTTTTTCAATTTTCTGTGTGTTTTTGAAACTTTTGAGCTGAAATGATTCTCAAAAACCATTTTTAAATCCATATCAATAAGTGAAAAAATTTATCCCTTGAAACTAAGATTAAATGAATAATTAAATGACTTTGTTTCAATTTAAAATATTTAGTAATTTCATGAAAATTATACTGAATTTTGAATCCCATGACACATCTCACTATCTTTATATTTGAAATCACTTTATTGTGAGGCTTATGAACCATTATTTTCATATTCTTTACATTAACCTCACTTCTTGAGAGAACCAAACCATGCTTGATTTAACCAGAATTTGATTTATTTTTGTCAAAACTTGATGGTTTGAGGTACTTATGTTTAAATGATTGAGGCTTTTGTTTGGTATTAAAGCCCCTATTTCAAAGAATCCTTTTTTACAATGGCCTACTTTGAACATTTAATCCCTTTATCCCTTAGAATCCATGCACATCCTATTAGGTTAGCCACATTACAAGCCAATTTTCCCTATCCAACCAACTCTTGAAGTGAAATTGCATAATCTAGTTGAACTTAAGTGTGGGGGAGGCTGTCTTGTGTTGTGCTACTACATTTTGTGATACTTTGGGTGAAAAATAAAATTCTGAAGAGATGTGTTTGCTGCTAAAGAAAAACATTATATTGAAAGCTGTGCCTTTCCGGTGCTTTCATGATAAATGAAGTTGTGCCTTTCTAGAGCTTCTAATAGAGGGGGAAAGTTGTGCCTATCTGGAGATTTTTAGAAAATCATGTTCAAGAAGATTGAAATTTTTACTACTGAAATGTAGAATGGTGTGCACATTAATTTATTTTTCATGATGATGAACATGAATCAATGCTATGTTGATTGAGGAGGAGGCCATATTTAAGTGAAAATTAGATTAATGCAATTTTTCTTCAAAAAGAGTCAAGCCCTCCTCATTCAGCCTCAGAATTTTTCACATCTAAATCCTACCAACCAAAAGCCACAGAACTACCCTAAAAAGTACTCATGATAAACATATGTCCTTGACTCACATCGGGTATCAATGTAGGAATTTATCAAGCCTATGGTGACCCTTGTATGAGTTTAGATGAGAAATACATTGTAATTTTTTTTGACATTTGTGTGATAAGAGAAAATTCAAGTGAGGTAAGTGTTTTGTGCATGGGAGGATAAATAAAGTGGAAATATATTGAATGATATAAATTAAGAACTTGAAATAATGGTTTTTTATGAGGCATGATATCATTTATTTCTTGGTGTGTAATTGTTTGACCTCAAGGATATGTGTTTTAAAATTGGTTTTGATTTGATATTGATGTTTAGTTGATATAAGGTTTTTCCTAGGAGTGAAAAAGGGTAAGTGTTGGGGAGTTGATAAAACACTATTTTGTTGAATATTTTATTGATAATAAATGATATAATTTCCCCACACTATGCTAAATATATTTATTTATGAAATATTTGGGATTAGATCATTTATTTGAAAATTTGATTAAAATTCCAGTTTTACCCTTTTAAAATGTACTGTAGTATTTGGAAGATAAATATTTTAATATTTATTAGTTGAACTTAATATTTTTTGAAAGTGTTCCTAATGTAATTTTTTATAACTTTTATTCAGGACACTGGAGCTAAAGAGTGCATTTGGTTGGAGTAAATGGGCCATTAAGTCAATGGTGGGCTGGACTCAATAGAATGGACATGAGTTCTGTATTTAGGCTATAACTTCTACGTCCGTGCTTGGATAAGGCCCAGATTTGGAGAGGCTCTTGATGACTCATTTTTGCACGAATCATCATGCTAGAAGGACAGATGATTCACTCATTTTGGTGGTTAAATGGGAGGTGCAAGTTGGCATAAAATATTTGGACGAGATTCCCCATTCATACTTGAAACCACTTTGAACCTAGCATCCCAAACACTCTATAAATTGGTATTGTTCTCATTTTTTGGGGTTGGGGATGTGAATTAGGAAGTTTAGGGCAGATTATAAGAGGTTCCACTCCAATTATCCAAGAAATTCAATAAGGGTATCTCTTGAAGAAATGATCCCTTCATCAAAGCCCTATTCTTCTTCCCCATGTTGTAATGTTTGTGTTTTCATAATAAACTTCTTTGTTATTCTTTTATTTCTTCTAATTTATTCTGTTTTGTTTAAATTTATTCTTCTCTCAATATTCATAATTGGGCTTGAATCAAGAGTATAAAGGTTATTGGGTTCTACCCTTTCTAAACCTTTGCACATGTAAAATGTTTCTACGATGACTACACCTCCCATAGAAGAGTAGTTATTTTTAGTAATCGATTAAAATATATCCTTATTCATTCATTTATTTTTAATAAATAAGCTAATGTAATTAACATATTATTATATATTAATTGAGTTTTAAATTTAAATGAAACTAAGCAAGAAATTTAATAGTTAAAACAAAACACGTGAGGTCAGGAATTGTGTGAACTGTGAGAGCGCAACCTTAACCGGTAATTCCAAACCACATGGGATTAATTTGTAGAGTTAAAAAATAATCCATAAAATCAATTAGCCCTCATTTACAGAATGGATATGTGCCTTAATTTACCACTGACCATAGCATATCCTTAGAACATCAATCAAAGCAGGGTGCTACGATTACATGTTCCGAAGATAACCGAGAGTTTAATTCACTTCATCTTTGTGGTAAGGTTAATTATCATTGGGTTCAGGGGTTAAAAGTTAAGGGATCATAATTAATTGGATTTTAATTTAAATTATAATGATAAATAATTTATTGAATAGGTGGAGTTAGATCAATTCTGTCTTTTAAATATTGTCTAAAAAACATCTTCTTGTTGTGTCATTTTAATTGAAATTCATTTAAAAACTAAAAACAAAAAAAAATACATTCTTCTTCCAGCAAAAGTATTATATATTTATAAACTATAACCAACCCCATACTTTAAAGTAGTGTTTTTATTCTCTTTTATTTTATTTTTATAATACCTCTAAAAAGTTGTTTTAATTCACTTCCTCCTTTGAGAGACGACCTTGGTCAGCCACTCTGCTGCACCTAAGTACCCCAAAATCTCACTAATCATTTGAGGGCACCCACGACAGTGATCTTTCAGATAACCTCAAGGGTAAAGGGTTATACCATCACTATGTGTAAACATTTTATTATGTTAATGGAATGCATGTGTCTTATATTGGATCTGAACACAATAATATATAGTTTCCCACATTTGAGACGATCCTTGTAAAAAACATCATGTGTTATTCTCTATTTAATTACTATAATTCATTTAGTTTGAATGTGTTGGATGATGTATAAAAAATCCATTCATCCTAATAGGTGTGGTTGTTATAATAATTGAATTGGGAATTTTTTTTAGTAAAACGTAAATCACACAAATTCACCCCCTCTTAGTGTGACTGCACAATATTTATGGGAATCTCAAGAGGTATTAAATATCCATGTTCTTCCTCATATTGGATATATTTTTTCTTAGTTATTGTTATATTATCAATGAGGATAATATTTTAAGAATCAATTCCTTAGTTAGAGAATAAGGAAGTCATCCATGTTGATATAATGAAGTGATTTTTCTCTCTTAATTTTATTTCAATGTTAAATGTGTATTTACCGTGTTATATTTTATTTATGTAAAGATATGAGATTAACCTTATAGAGATAATAATTGGGTTGAAATTTAAAATTTATAAGTGATACAAATGTGTTTCACATGATTTCTTATCATTGGTAAGTTATTAATTGATTTTTATGATAAGTATGTTAATGCTGTTTTTTGTTATTAATGATTTATTGGAAATATGATCATGTTAATTTAATAAATTAAATATGGATATGGAATGAATAAATGAAAATTTGGGATCATTGTATAATGATTGTTATAATATATATAAATTTTTAACTAAATGATGAATCATAATTAAAAAGTAATTATTTTTTATATTCTTTTTTCATATCGTTGTGTTATTTTTATAGTGGTGGTTTTGTGTGGTTTGTTTGTTATATAGAGGAATTTATGTTGTTTCATTAATTTTAGTGTTATTTTAAATATGTTTTTATGGAATGGTGAAGTTGTTGATATAGAGGTGGTATATATGATGTTATGGGATATTGGTTTGATTTTCAATTTAGTAGTGTTATGAATTTATTATTTTTGTTGCATTTTAGCTCTTTGGGGATGTGTATTTTGTTATAATAATATAAAATAATTGGGTAAAATTAAATTGTAATTTAATTAATTGAGAAAGTTATTTTTTACAGAAAATTGATTGTTCATAATAGAATGTTTAATAATTTTAATGAAAAAAATTAATTAGCGGTGAATTAATGATACAATAAATGAATAGAATGAAATAATATATGGTGATCTATTTTATGCTTGTGTGGTAAGAGTAGTTTCTAGAATTAATTATTCAATTGAATATTAAATAACTTGTAATTATTTAATTTTGTAAAGTTATAAAATTTAAAATTGAATAAGTAATTTGTTTTTGTATTGAAAATGTATTGGTTGTGTTTGGTTAAAGTGATGGAAAGTGGTGTTATAATTGAATTGATGGTTTTATGTGAAACTATAATTGATTAATTTTAATTTTAAAACCAATAAAGAAATTATGTAAAGTGTAATTCTCTATATCAAGGATTAATCATTAAAATATACATGTTTAAATAATTTAGATGAGGTTAATGGATGAAAATGTGGAATTAATATTTGAACCAAATAAATGATAGCATTTTTGTTTTTGTGTGGTTGTCAATGTGGTCATATTTTTTCTGATGGTGTAGGTGGTTGATTATGTATGGATGTGAAAATTTAGTGATGAGGTGTGGTTAGATAGATGATAAGGTATGTGTTGTTCCTAGGTTAGGATTATGTGATTATATAATATTCTTATTAGTTTATGTTATTTCTTAAGAACCACTAACATAGTCAGTTAACACAATTGATTACCATACGAGGGTTTGGATTCTTCTTGTTCTTTAAATATCAAGGATGTGGGTGATATTAATGGTTGAATGCTCCCCATATTCCACTCTCTATTCCATAAATGTCGTGGTATATTTGATGATGACATAAAATTGTGGTTGTTCTATATGAAATATAATGTGGTGACGTAGAAGTGATTTGATGATGTGGTAGTGATGTGGAGATGATGTGACAATATGTAATTAGTGTGGTTATGTGTTTTGGTATATGGTATGTGGATACGATTGTGTAGTTGTGTCTTGGATTTTGTGGTTGTGATGTGGTTATATGGACAAATAAGGGATAATAGAACCAATATGTATGTCATTGGGGTGTGATCATGACTAAATCAATAGGGAATCATGTATTCCATACCTTTTTTATATTTTAACATGATCATTATATTACTATATTTTTATGTGGATTTTGAGAGTGAGATTGGTAAAGATAATGTACAGTTGACCTGGAAAAGGTAAAAAATCAGTTTCATTTTTTTCATAGAGGCTTTAGTATGCTTCATACACATTTTCATGAATTTTTCCTATGAGGATCCTAATGAGAATATTTATATTCTCACTTATATCTTCAATATACTATTTTAATAAATTTGCAGTATTCAATTTTGGGATGGGCTAGACGTTACTAGATAATTATATAGTGTTCATTGGAGTCAGAGTTGCTTCCATATGAGTTTATGTTTTAGAGTTTTTAAAGGATTTATGATCTTATATGACATATAGATTTTTAGGATATTGGATAATTTTAATTATATGGATTTTTATTATGGTTTTTATTCTATCATTACTAGGATTTAGAGGGTAAATCCTCCAATTAGGAGTCAATTCTACCCTCGGGGCTAGTTACTAACCCATGGAATATTTAAGGTGGTATTCAAGGGTCAAGCCCAAATATGAACTATCCTAGGAAGGGATAATGAAGAGATGATTCAGGGCACAATAAAAAATAGATTAAATTTATAAAGAAAATAACAAAAAATTTAAGTAATAAAAAAATTACATTGAGACATTTTACACTTTTATTTATTTATTTATATTATTGATAAATTTTACTCTACATTAATAATTATATTGATATCTAAAAGTTACAATAACTAACAATTAAAACCAATAGAAAAGGAATATAACATGTAGGATAGATTTTCCAATTGTTAATTTGTTTCATATCAAATAAGAAAGAGATAATAAAAAATTATTTTATAATACAATTAAAATAATGAAAAGTTAATGGTATATTTAAGGTCATTGGGGTTAAAATAAGATAAAAAACACACACACACACACAATAGGGCCAGTAAGGATAGACCACACCCCCACTAAGGGTTAACCCACTCAATTACAGGCTCATTACAGTTGATGGAGAAAATGTTGTATGGAATGAAATCCTTTCTTCATATCCCAATGGTCCCCATCCCACATCTTATGTTGTGTTAGTGTCTACCTAGTCCTTTTCCCCTACTAGTTTCTTTGCCTAAATCATTGTCCACAAATTGATCAACCCAAAAAATGAGGCTTCAAAGGTTTAAACCATGGTCATATATAGAATTACAATATAAATTTTCCATCAATAATAAAATAAAATAGAATAAAAATACCAAAAACCAAATATACTTATAAAAATTCACTTTTAATACATAGAGGTAGATCACAAATCATATTGACGTGTCACTTTTTTCAATAAACTATAAATTAATTAAATATCATTTTCATAAATTCTCAAAAAAATAAGGTCAATTTTTTTTATTTTCATTGATAAATTTTTGTAAAATGTTAATGTTTATTATTATGAAAAATAATATTAGATCATTAATTCTATATTTCATGTCGAATTGATGTGTTGTTTTTTAAAGTGTTATTTTAATTTATAACTATTTTCCTGAATTTTTTTAATAATAAATTTTTTACTCAATTATGGTAGTTTGTCCCATATTTACAGTAGTATAGAGTATTTTAATAATAGAAAATACTTTTTATTAACCAAAAAAAACCCACAAAAATTTTAATATTTTCCTTGGGATTACCAAATGAATCAATGAACATGTTCCTAAATATTTACAACTATATTATATTGTTTCTCAGTTTTTATCATGAATTCCTCCCTCCAAAGGTACACTTATTGTTCTAGAAATGATGAAGGGGAGATAATAACCACTGAATCCCACTACTAATTGGCCACCAATGTGAAAATAGAACTTGGGGTATATAAATCACACACATGGAAGGAATTTACCTCATAGATTAAGGAACAAGAGATAAAATGAAAAATTCATGAACAAACCCCATTTATACACCATAATAAGTCCTAATAAATAATTTAATTTCATATATACATATATAAAATTACATGAAACATGAAATTTACATTTATAAAATACTTTGTTGAAACCATAAAGATCCATAACACATGAAAAATTTCTATTGATAGTAATTACCAACTTGATCACCCACCAACTCCCATGGACCCCAAAAATAATATATATATAGGGTTTTCATAAAATAAATACTCAATATGATCTTCCCTAAAACCTCTCATTAAAAATGTTATAGAAGCATACTAAATCCTTATGAATAAATAATTGAAGATAACTTGTCACCTAAACAAGTTATAATATTATCAAATCCTCGACCTGACTATTTCACTCAGTAATAAAAAAAAGTAAACCATTATTTATTAGAAGAATACATATAAATGATGTTACCCTCACATCCAGTTATCTATTGGTTTGTTTCTCTCATGATAAAATTCCACAAATCCTGTTCTTAGACTATGGATAAATAAATCTATCCCTGATGTGAGTCAGGAATCAAACATACTTAACTGATTCCAACATAGGTCCTAACATATCGTGTTGGAATCAGTTTGTATATCCATATCATGATCATCATCTCATTTTTAATGAATTATATGACATGAATCCAATATAGCTCGTGTAAATGTATTATACCACAAGCCATCAAAGTCCATAAGAGTAAATCTATAGGAATTAAAAAATACCATAAATATATATATATACATTTATGTGAAATAACCTCAAGTATTTATAGCTAACACATATTTGTTTAGTAAATCAATATCCATCAGAACACTATAAGAAATGGACCATATAGTGTAATCCATTATACCATGAGATATTTTGGATAAAAACTACATCCAAATGGAATGTAGGGGAGTGGGAGAAATTAGCTATCCATTTCCTAAAAATACAAGATATTAGAGAAAACACCCCCAAACAATTGGGCCGTGACTTCTCTGCCAACATATGTGGTGAAATTTATGAAATTAGAAAATATATGATAATATCGTGTAAAACCCCACTAAGGACAACTACTTATCCTTATACTCATATTCCCCTATCTTAACACATGAATATTGATTGACACCACTAAGGTATAGATATAAACAATAATATAAGAATTAAATTCAATAATAATTAATTAGTTAACCATTAATAAATATTAACATTCCATTTTTATTAACATGATTAAAACTTTAAACTTATAAGCAAAGTGAATTTGGCACTATAATATTTATTTTTTATATTCAAATGTATTTCATCATCTTCTATGATTACCCTAATCCATCCCCATTCACTTATTAAACTTTTTATCATTTCATAAATTATCTGGGTACTCTAGGACTCAGTCTAAGCTACATCATCGAGATGCACATGCAGTGTATAGAGTCAAAATACATGAAGTAATTTGAAAATGATCATATAAATAATACCAGGCCATATGGACATCACAAAATTGTTAAGAAATATTAAATATAAATTATTAATCCCCTATATTATTTTTATAAACCAACCAATTTCATTCCCACACTATGACACATAATAAAATCTATCCCACCATCATAGGAATGGACTATCTCTATAACTCTATGCTCCCTTCCCATTTAACTACGAAGGTTCCCAAGAATATTTAAGTTTTAAAAACATAAATCAAGGATCTTATTGTCCTAGATTATGATCCCAAGGCATCCAAACATTTCCCAAACACAAGAAAATGCACTCATTCCTTGGCATCAATGCATTTAATCCTCTATTAATAAGGATGGGAATGTTGAGAACCTAAATAATTTTATTGTACAAAAAACCTTTTTAATTCACATATTGATTTAATTAGATTATTATAAAATTTTCTTACCCAACGTGTAAACCTCTAGTAAGTGTCTAATATTATCTATAAACAAAATATAAACAGGCTCTAATAATAATTTCCATGCTCAAAAGTCTCTACAAGATTAAATTATTAATAATAAGAATATTTCGTTGTCCACTTTAGCTTTACTGGAGTCATGTTATGAACTCATTTTAAGAAATAAACTATCATATACAATATTAATAATGGAAAACACTTCTAAATTAATAGAACAATATCTATTAACATTACAAGAAGAAATATCAAGAAATTATAAAGCTAAAGTGGCCACAGACATAAAATTTATTTAATCTCTAAAACATGAAATATCAATTATCCATATCATGTGATAACTTCTATTTAAATTATCAATTATTATATTTTTAGAATTATATAAATATTTATTTTTATAAAATAGAAATAATTTAATAATAAAACATGCAAATATTCTTTTTATCTATCTTTGATAACATCCAAAATTCTAAAAATAATAATTCAAATAATTTTCTATATAAAATTCCCATATTCTTAAGATAAAAGTATTTATTTAAAAAAATTCAAGAAAAAATCCATTTAAAATATTTAAGTATAAAAAGGAATATATTATGAATATTCTATAAAATGTGATTCTACATTTTCTCCTTCGAGTATGGTTTCTAGATTATTATGTAACCATAGTTCATACAATTTCTAGTTTATTATCTTTTTAAGAATAATAACACTCATTTACAACAAAAATTAATTAGGGTTAATTGAAATATTTTAAATAATGAAAATAGAAGTAAAAATCCCACATCTCATGGGAAATACACCTCATGATTGTGCTGCACCAAAATAGAGGGTTATGCGCAGGATGGAAAAACCTAAAAAGAACTATAGATTATTTCTGAAGGGTTAAAAAGACTCCAAGAGAGAAGTTACTGTAACCTAGACTCGAGATAAATAATGAATGGATAATGAGGAATAAATACTCTCATTTTAGAAATAATTATATGATTATATTAGGTTTATATAATAACACAGGTCCAAATTTCCTTTTAATTAAATATTAATTAGGCCCCCATTTAATTTTCATGGAATGAGACATTTAAAAATCCAAAAATTTGGTAATTAAATGATATCAATTATCTGACATGATTTAGGGTTTAAACCCCATTTTAGGCCTATATTTACATACTTATATTAAAAACACATTTTTACGTAATTTTGGGAGAAACTGGGAAAATTAAAAATTGCTGAAAATTTTCAATGCTTGGAACCGATTGTGAGGAACGACCACATGACCAAAAAAATTGACCATGAGGACTGACTTAACAAAAAAAAAAGACTATGAATAGCTGAATTCATTAAATAAATGAACATCTGTGAGGAATGACTATATAACCAAAAGGATCAACTATGAAGGACTAACCACATGACCAAAATGACAGACTGTGAGGATCGATCACAAGATAAAAATGAACAACCATGAAGAATGAATGAATGAATAAAATAACTAACCATGAGGACTAATTTCATGACTAAAATGGACAAACTTAAATTTAAGGACTTGAGCTTAAAAAATACATAATCTTGAAATAAATGGATAATTCACATTGAGGATCTTTTCACTTTTTGAGTTTTAGAGAATTAGGTCATAACATTTACATAACAAAATGAATATTACATGTAGAAAATTCTACTTAGTATCTATTTTTTTCATAAAATAAAAAACTCTCGAAAAAAGAGAGTCATTTCTAGTTCCATGTTTTAGATAACATGACTTTTCCATGATCCCATCCTTGACCCTTATTCATCTTTAAGTCCTGTGGAAAAAACTTCAAAAACATGGGATGAGCATAAAAATCTCAGTAAGGGATATAAAATAAAGAATGAAAACATTATCCCATCAATAAATACAAAACAATGAACCATACATTTCAATCATAACATAACTCATGAAATCATAAGATTTATGTACAACACATAGAAATCATAAATCATATAGTAAACTTGTGGAATCCATATCAAATGTACATTTTAGCTATCACAGCTATATAGAGAGTCAAATTTGGAATAACCATCACAGTATATTCCCTAAATCTCTTCGGAGAAACATTCACGTTTACCTCCATCATGTTACCCAATGCATTGGAGAGCTATCTCATGCTCACCAGCCCTAGGTTTATCACAGAACCACCCGTATACGTAAAAAAATGCCCAATAGCCATAACATACTCATAACCCATAAAACAAACATAATGTAAAGATAACAATTCCACATTGCAATCATAATACATCATTTCAAAATATTGTGAAAATAAAAGCTTTTATCAAACCATTTTCAAAACCATTTAAAATGTTAAATAAAGTGATTTTTGAATCAAAGTGCCCCATACCACTTTTAAGATTTTGAAATAAATATCAATTTCAAAACATTCATCTCCATATGAATTAATCCTTAAAACCATTTTTAAAACATGGAAATTATGTGAAATATTTAGAAGAATAATACTTTAAAACATTCAAAACAATGTTTTAGTTAAAGAGTTTTTAACAAAATGAGAGATCCCAGAATAAAAATAATGGAGGAATAAAATTTAATAAGAACATAATAATATCATGAGAATAAAGGTATTCATGATATAATATGAAAAAGTATAGTATATACACTATATAAGACTGAAATGGGGCATATCAACAATGAATTCTCAATGGAAATGTAAATTGAGATGAAATCCATTATAAAGAATGTATCCCTAGATTAAGGATAAATAAATTACATAATTATGTGTGAAAAATATAAATACACCCAATATAATTGGATATAAAGTATAAAAAAATCATAGGTTATTCAAACATATTCATAGAATGACATAATCAATAAGTAAATGTTTAACCCAAAAATTGAAATTGGGTTAAGAAGTTTTCTTACAGACATTCGACAGCCTAACGACATCACTTTAAAATTTAAAAAATAGGTTGATGAGAGTGAAAAGGATATCTCATCACTTGGAAATAAAATTTACCTCAATATGGATATATAATAATATATCCCAATATAATAAGATGTAAATTAAAAGACATACAAAAATATGTCCTTTAAAAAGAGGAGGGTGAGAAGTTCCCTTACCGATTTGGTAACTTACGAAACATACACCCCATGAAAGAAATATCACAAAATGAATATGTAAATACCCATAAATTAAATTATATTACACAAGGAATACAATCATGGGTAGTATATCCACCATAAAAAAGGAAATAGTGGCTAATATAGCATGAATTTCACAGGAATAAAAAGTGTGATGAAAAACCCTTACCATGTTGTAATCAATCGAGTTGTATGAGAAAACTTTAATAACCACCAAATAAATAACAGAATACCATGAATATAAATATAATAATTATAATATATATTAAATGGAAGTATACAATACACTACATGCAATAAATAAGTGGTGAACAATGGAAATCTCATGGAATTGAAAGTAAGATAAGAAATCACTTACATCATGTCTGACTTGACTCAAACGTTCTTTAATCTACTAAATAATAAACTAAATCTAATTTCTACTTGATTAATAACCTTATTCAAGTTTATTATTCCTTTTATATCACTTATTACCATGTTATAAACATTATGTAATCATTTAATTTATTAACGGTTGTTTCATCGATATTTGGTACTTGAGTAAAAATGAACACTTTATAATTACAAGTTGTCCATGTCATCAAAAATACATTATCTCCGGAATTATATTCATGATTTAGATATAATATAAATCATATATATCTAGTATATATATGTATTTAGAATAGTACATAACATTTAGTGAAAAGAAATGAAATGCACCGTTCATGGAGAAGGTGCGCCTACGTACGCATGAACGCTAGTTTAATTTGTATTTCATACTTTAATTGAAGAAAAACATAATGATACATAGGTATATTATAATTAAATTATAATATCATATATAATATCATTAATACTATCCTTTATAAATCCCACATAAGGCATTAACGAGTCATATCACTTTGAGGGGGCGGTAGTCCGCACTTCCTGAAATGAAATTATCGCATTTACCCATTATGGAAACCATAAAGGTATGATGAAAATGAAAAATACAGAAGCATAAAGAAAACATAAACATAATATATATCATATATAAATACAGTGTCATCATAATTTCCACCATGATAGGTGGTAGGAGTTAATTGAACAATCATCATTTCATGAGGCGTTAGTTTTCCATCCACAAAAACATTATGTTCATTACCTACTAGATGGATGTGTGTGTAAGTTTAGTTTAAATACTACATGTAAAAACCTCCTAGTATATTTAGGATACTATTTTTTGTTATAAAATAAAGGAATAAAAAGTTTTTAGGGGGTTGGAGAAGTTAAATAAAACAAAAGAACTTAAGAGAAGACGTTACATTTCAATCGGGTAACTCCCTTTGGATTGAACCAAAAGGGTTTCTTGAAGTGTTTTATTCTTATGGTAAGGATTATAGGATGAAGAGATGGATCATGGGAGCTTATTGAAGCAGAGTTTTAATGATCTAAAGGCTTGATAAGTGTGATAAATGGGTAGGAGATGAGGGATTTTTATAAGGGAGAGGAGGGGCTCTTTAGGAAAGTTTGAAATGATTATATTATTATAACCTCATAATCGGTTTCAAAAGGTAAAATAACCATTAAAGTCGAAGTTAAGATGACTCATGGTCAAAATAAAACCATCCAATAATAATTGGACATGTTTTGGATATTTTTTTAATATTTATAATCTTATTTATTTAAATCATTTATTAATGAGGTAAATATTGCATCATTATTGTGTCATAAATAATTTAATTTATTTGAGGTCCAAACATTATAAAAAAAATACCATGATGTAGGAAATATCTTTATATTTCCAAAGAATATTTATAGTTGAAAATATAACTTATATAACACCATATAAAAATTTCATTAATAAAAATATTTGTTTATTTCATTTTTGTCTTTACTTTAAATTAATTAATATAAAGTGTCATTATTACTCCCATGTGGCTCTATGGGGTCCCAAATTTGACCCAAGGATGACCATGGTAAACTATTTATCATCCAATAGGATTAGGATACATTTTAGATTATTCTAATATTATTATAATATTACATTTTACCCTTATTTACTATATTTACCCTTTAATCATGGTAAATAAAATATTTACTGAAGTAAATATTTAAAATTTATGAAAATAAAAGTTACCTATTTAAAAATTTTGGACCCACATATTCTAAATATGGAATCAATTTTTCTAAATTCAAAACACTGAAGTGGCATAAATTAATTTAAAATTAATTCCCGCTGTCAAATCAAAAAGCGTGTTTTTAAGAAATAATAACTATCAAAAGATTGACACTTGTTTATGTCCAATTTCAAAGTGAAATTAATTAAAATGTCCAACATTAGATTAACTAGTAAAAATATATTCTAATTACACATTATAACCAATTAGAAAGATAATCTAACCATATAAATAAATTAGATAGAATGGAAATTTTGAATTACAATACAGTATTTTTCACTATTCATTAAAAATGAACTTTATTAGAAAAATACAAAAAATTTACCCAAAGTAAATTTTGATGTCCCGAATCTAAAGAAGAATTATATTTTTTCAAATAGAACAAATAAAAATGACCAAAACTAGATTTATAGAGGATTCTCCCTCAAAAGGCAGTAAATCAACCTTTTAAATAATATTAGAGTATTTATGCATAGATTCATTCACGTTTTAAGCCTATAAATTTTATTGGATAAATGTAAAAACATTTAAAAGACATGTATAATAATATTTTAGTTAGTTCTATTTATTCCAGCCATTATAACGGCTTGGAAATAACTACTATTTATGATAATAATATTATATTATTAGTGTTCAATGTATGATTTCAAAGAAACCTGTTGTTGCATATCGGGTAAGCCATCGAACATAGTGTCACCTTTAAAGTAAAATTAATATTTAATTCACAAATATTAATAAATATGAAAAATTTCATGTTCTTTTTTTACCTGGGATGTTACACCCTTCCCCCCTTTTGGGAGTTGCTTCCTCACAATTTTAAAATTGGGCTCTGAAACATCATTTAATGTCCCACATGGGAAAAAGAGTCAATAAAACTATCACTTTAAAAGAATTAAAAAGAAACAAAAACATTTCCTGAGATAACCTATATAAGGATTCCATGTAGGAAAACATGGATATGGAAGAGAAATAAAACCAACATGTTCTGATGGAGAGTGATAGGGAACATGATTAAAAGAAATTTAACCACCAGAAAATCACAAACTTGTGATGTGTTATGCAGTCATTGATAACCCAGTAGGAAACATAAACTGACAATGTTTTTGTTTTAAGTTCCTTTTCATAATTTTAGTGATTCATTTACTATATAGAATAAGGACATAAGAAAGTATACTTACCTTCAAGTAGAGTTTCATCCTTTAATAAGTTTCTACCCAAAAATAATCTTTTCTCCAAACAAAGATTATTCAAAAAGACATGGTCACAAAAAAAGCACAAGAATCAACTTCTAAAGAATCACATCATCCACAAAAGAAGAACTATATATTTCCCTTGCCTTTAGTCATCAACTAAAACAAAAAAGGTTAGTACGAGATCATATAATCCCAAAAATGGGTAACCCTTTCTAACAAAAAGTACCCAAAGTTCAAGAAAGACCATTCAATACACTATTTCCCTTAAAATTCTTCAAAATAATCCAAACTAAAATTGAAACCCAAAACTTAGAAGGATTTAATCACATAGTCTTCTACAGTAAATCTTGATATTTAACTCAAAAAACATAGACTACTCTTAAAGTCTCATACTGAAGCATAATTAACCAATTCACATATTCTCTATGATAGGTTAATCATTTCCATAAATAACCAAAATCTCTATATGTCTATAATAAAAACATATATTCTACCAAAATAAAATTCCACCATTACTCATCAGAAGAAAATATAATTATTCCTTGAATAAAATTTTCATATATCAAACATCAGGGTTACACATCCTATAAAAAGTCTTCCAAAGTAATCCCATCATCAAAAGAGCCTTAATACTTTTAATAATTTAAACATCCTAAAATCTACCATAACTCTTGAATCCCTTATATGTTGACTTCTTACTCATTCAATGTTCTTCATGATCCATTAACCATTCTTTACCAACTTATTCTAAAATAATTCTTTCCTACAAACAAAATCATGAATCATATTCTATGATTCAATAATGTCAAAACATATGTTAAGAAATAATCCATAACTTTCATTGGTCATTGTCAGTTTCATCATCCTCAATTGGAATGACATTAGGTATTAGTAAACATATATTCATACGATTTGGGTGATCCCATTCCCGGAACTTCTTTGTAGGAAAACTGTTTTCATAATGACCATGCACAACACATTTAAAACATTCAATTGATCCCTCATAAATAACTTCTTTACCTTTCCTAGAGTCAACTGGATGCTTCCTTTTTTCCATGGTAGGTTCTTGCTTTATGACCTTCAATTCCACATCTATATAATCTTCCTATCCCTTTCAAACATTTTCCTATGTGTTTCTTTCCACATCCTTGACACATAGGTTTTTGAATATAATTACCTTTATGATTATTATCTGAACTTCTATAGGGATTTGATTCTCGCATATATGATTCCTTATAAAAATCACCAAGGTTCAGGTGGTAAATCAGGAATCTAGATAGTTGGTTGAGAATAACCACAAGAGATATCATTGCAGCTCCCATTTCATTCAGTTGCTCATTCAGAAAACCATCACAGTTTTCTTCACATCCACTATTACTTTGTGCCTACTAGATCCAACCATTTACTAAAATGAGAAAGGTAAGTGTGAGTATGTCAGTAAAATCATCATATAATATCTTATAAGGAGGGTATATAAAAAGATATACTTATTCATGTTATCTTAAACTAATTCACTTTATCTAATATAACTATTACTCTTTCTAAAATCCTAACCATTATGGTAATGTCACTTATGCTTGAAGAACACCCTAACCACTAAAGTTATCTAAATTGACATCTGATACCAACTGTAAGGACCCAACCTTAAACATTACATAATCTTGGATTAAATGGATATTTCACATTGAGGATCTTTTCATGTTTTGATTTTTAAAGAATTAGGTCATAAAATTTACATAAAAACATGAATATTACATGTAGACAACTCTACTCAGTATCCATTTTTTCATAAAATAAAAAACTCTTGAAAAAATAGAGTCATGTCTATTTCCATGTTTTAGACAACACAACTTTTCCTTGATCCCATCGTTGACAATTATTCATCTTTAAGTCTTGTGGAAAACATTTAAAAAACCTGGGATGAGCATAAAAATCTTAGTAAGGGATATAAAATAAGTAATGAAAACATTATCCCATTAATAAATATAAAACAATGAAACCATACTTTTCAATCATAACATACGTCATAAAATCATAAGATTTATGAATAACACAGAGAATTCATAAATCATAAAGCTAACTTGTGGAATCCATATCAAACAGACATTATAGCTATCACAGCTACATAGGTAGTCACATTTAGATTACCCATTACAGTGTATTCCCTAAATCTCTTAGGAGAAACATTCACGTTTACCTCTGTCATGTTACCCAATGCATTGGAGAGCTATCTCAGGCTCACATGCCCTAGGTTTATCATGAAACCACTTGTATACGTAAACAATGCCCAATAGCCTTAAAATATTCATAACCCATAAAAAAACATAATGGAAAAATAAAATTTCCATATTGCAATAACAATATATCATTTAAAAATATTGACAAAATCAAAGCTTTTATCAAACCATTTTCAAAACAATTTAAAATATTAAATAAAGAGATTTTTGAATCAAAGTGTCCCATACCACTTTGAATCTTTTGAATGAAATTTCAGTTTAAAAACATTCATGAACATATGAATAAATCCATAAAACCATTTTTAAAACATGGAAATTAATGTGAAAGATTTAGAAGAATAAACCTTTAAAACATTCAAAACGATATTTTAGTTAAAGAGTTTTTAACAAACTGAGAGATCCTATAATACAAATAATTGATGAATAAAATTTAATCAGAACTTAATAATATCATGATAATAAAGGTATTCATGATATAATATTCCAAAGGATAGTATATACACTATATAAGAGTGAATTGGTGCATATCAACAATGAAGTCCCAATGGAAATTTAAATTGAGACGAAATCCCTTATAAAGAAGGTATCACTAGATTAAGGATAAATCAATTACATAATTATGTGTGAAAAATATAAATACACCCAATATAATTGGATATTATGTTTAAAACAATCATAGTTTATTCAAACATATTCATATCTCGACATAATCAAGAATTAGATGTTTAACCCAAAAATTGAAATTGGGTTAAGAAGTTTTCTTACAGAAATTTGACAGCCTAACGACATCACTTTAGAATTCAAAAAATAAGTTAATGAGAGATAAAAGGATATATCATCACTTTTACATAAAATTTACATAAGTGAGGATATAAAAGAACAAATCCCGACATAATAATATGTAAATTAAAAGGCATACAAAAATAAGTCTTTTAAAAAGAGGAGGGTGAAAGGTTCCCTTACTAATTTGGTAAATTACAAAACATACACCCCATGAAAGAAAGATCACAAAATGAATATTTAAATTCCAATAAATTAAAGTATATTACACAAGGTATACAATCATGGGTAGTAAATTCAACACAGAAAAGGAAATAGTGGCTAATATAGCTCGAATCTCATGGGAATAAAAAGTGAGATGAAAAACCCTTACCACATTATAATCAACCGAGTCGTATGAGAAAAAGTTAATAACAACCAAATGAATCACAGAATACCATGAATATAAATACAATCATGATAATATATATCAAATTTCAATACACAATACACCACATGCATTCAATAAGTGGTGAACAAAGGAAATCTTAGGGAATTAAAAGTGAGATAAGAAATCACTTACATCGTGTATGACTTGACTCGATCGTTATTTAATCTCCTAAATAATAAACTAAAGTTAATTTATAATTGATTAAGAACATTTTTAAAGTTTATTATTCATTTCATATCACTTATTACCATTTTATAAACATTATTTAATCATTTAAGTTATTAATGGTTGTTTCATCAATATTTGGTACTTGAGTAAAAATGAACACCTTATAATTACAAGTTGTCTATGTCATCAACAATACATTTTCTCCAGAATGATATTCATGATTTAGATATCATATAAATCATATATATCCAGTATATATATGTATTTATAATAGTACATAACATTTGGGGATAAGAAATGAAATGAACCGTTCATGGAGACGGTAATCCATACATACGCATGAATGCTACTTTCATTTCTATTTCATAATTTAATGGAATTAAAACATAATGATACATAGTTATATTATAATTAAAGTTTAATATCATATATAATATCATTAAATATATTTTTTATACATCTTACATAAGGCATTAACGAGTCCTATCACTTTGAGGGGGCGGTAGTCCGCACTTCCTAAAATGAAATTATCGCGTTTACCCATTATGGAAACCATAAAGGTAAGATATAAATGAAAAATACAGAAGAATAAATAATGAATAAATATAATATATATCATATATAAATATAGTTCCATAATAATGGCCACCATGAGAGGCGGTAGGAGTTAATTGAATAATCATCGTTTCGTGAAGCGTTAGTTTTCCATCCACAAAAACATTATGTTCTTTACCCATTAGATAGAGGTGTGGGTAAGTGTAGTTCGAATCCTTCCCAAAAAAACATCCTAGTATGTTGAGGATACTGGTTTTGTTATAAAATAAATGAATAAAAAGAGTTCAGGGGTTGGAGAAATAAAATAAAACAAAAAAACTTAAGCGAAGACGTTACCTTTTAATCGAGTAACTACCTTTGGTTTAAACAAAAAGGGTTTCTAAAATTGTTTTATACCTAAGGTAAGGATTCTAGGATGAATAGAGGGATATTGGGAGCTTATTGGATCATATTTTTCACAAGCCAAAGGATTTAGAAGTTTGAGAAATGGGTAGGAAGTGAGGGATTTTTATAAGGGAGAGGAGGGTCTCTTTAGGAAAGTTTGAAACAATTATTTTATTATAACCTCTTACTCAGTTTTTAAAGGTCAAATAATCATTAAAGTAGAAGTTACGATGACTCATGGTCGAAATAAAATCATCCAATAAGAATTGGACAAGTTTTGGATACTGTTTTAAAAATTTATAATCTTATTTATTTAAATTATTTTTTAATGAGGTAAATATTGAATCATTATTGTGTCATAAATAATTTAATTTATTTGACGTCAAAAAATTATAAAAAAAATACCATGATGTAGGAAATATTTTTATATTTCCAAAGAATATTTATAGTCAAAATGATAACTTATATAACCCCATGTAAAAATTTATTTACTAAATGATATATTTTTATGTCATTTTTGTCTTTACTTTAAATTAATTAATATAAAGTGTCATTATTACGCCCATGTGGCTCTATGGGGCCCCAAATTCGACCCAAGGATGATAATGGTCAGATATGTATCAGCTAATAGGATTAGGACACTTGTTAGAGTAATTTAATTTTATTATAATATTATATTTTACCCTTATTTACTATATTTACCCTTTAAACATGGTAAATTAAATATTTACTGAAGTAAATATTTTAAATGTATAAAAATAAAAGTTACCTATTTAATTAATTTGAAACCAATAATTCCAAATATGGAATCCGTTTTTCTAAATTGAAAACACAGAAGTAGCAGAAATTAATTTAAAATTAATTTCTACTGTCAAAACTAAAAGAGTTTTTTTAAGAAATAATAACTATCAAAAGATTGACACTTGTTTATGTCCAATTTCAAAGTGAAATTAATTCCAATGTACAACATTGGATTAAATGGTAAAAATATATTCTAATTAAACTTTATAACCATTTAAATAGATAATATATCCATATAAATAAATTATATTAAAAGGCACTTTTGAATTAAAATATAATATTTTTCACTATTCATTAAAAAATGAACTTTATCAGAAAAATACCAAAAATTTACCCGAAGTAAATTTTGATGTCTCGAATCTAAAGAAGAAATATATTTTTTCAAATAAAACATATTAAAATAACCAAAACTAGATTTAAAGAGGGTTCTCCATCAAAAGGAAGTAAATCAGCCTTTTAAATAATATTAGAGTATTTATGCTTAGATTCATTCACATTTTAAGCATCTAACATTTATTGGATAAATGTAAAAACATTTAACAAACTTGTATGATCATATTTTATTTAGTTATATTTATTCTCACCATTATAATGACTAGGCGTTAACTACCATTTAAAATAATAATATTATATTATTAGTGTGCAACGTCAGATTTCAAAGAAACTCGTTGTTGCATATCTGGTACGCCATCGAACATAGAATCCCATTTAAAGTAAAATAAATATTCAACTAACAAATATTAATAAATATTAAAATTTTCATGTTCTTTATTTACTTGGAATGTTACATTAAATACCCACCACATAACCAAAGTAATAGATCATGATGGTTAAGCACATAATAAAAAAGAATAACCATGAGGAATGAACACATGAATAAAATGAACAACCATGAAGGAAAAACGACATGAAAATGACTCACATGAAGAAAAATTAAAATTAATCAGGAAAAAGGGTTTTTAACCGTCTTGACACATCAAATCCTTTGGAAACATAAAGGAAAAGTTTTATAAATTGGAGACCTGAGCTCAAATAGTTCTAAAAAAATATTGTTCCTAAGAATTAAAAATGATACCCAAAAAAAGAAAAGTTCCAAACAGCCACATCATGATATACCTCTCCAGGATATTTCTATTTCAATAACACAACCACCCCACTAGAGTAACAAAGTTCATAGTCACATAACATTAACAAAAAATCTCAAAAACACTCTCAAGGGAGTTACCTCTCGAACAAGGGTAATTACATAAAAAGGAATAACATTGAATAAGAAAATAGATATCATAAATAAAAATAAGTTCAAACACAAAATATGAACAAGGATAAAATAATTCATCAATAGAACTCAAGATATTTGGCATGTATTTGTGACTTCTACCCCTAAGTTCTCTCCTACAATACACTGTGCTACCAAAATATATATAATGATGCATTCTTTTCAAGAAAATTTATTACATATAAATTGATTAATATTCATAAAATAACATAACAAAACCATTCCATAACCATATGAGTTTAGTGTCTTTGGAAACATTGAAATATAAACAACTAGTTCATGAAACATTTACATCAGCTCTCACTAATTCCTTCATAACTAAAACCCTTTTTTACTTATCATAATTATTACATTTCTTTATATACAAGGGGAACAAAACATAAGAAACGGTGATATTAGATGACTAAAATAGGATATATAAGTTCATGATCATATGAATGTATAATATAAGAATATGGTTATATGATCATGATCATAACTTACAGTGTTCACACACAACTTTTCATAGATCATAAATATTATTCATGGAATAAAATTTATAATTTCATAAAACATGGACCATAAGAGTAATAAATCATTATAAATAAATCACGATTCATAATATAATGTCATAAAAGTATGAAAACATAATAAAAAAAGAAAAACATATCATATTTCATGGTTAAATATGAATATAAATAACATAGTGGATCAGGACACATCTGTTCCCAATAGTGGATCAGGATGCACCTGTTTCCCATAGTGGTTCAGGTCCATTGACATGTTTCTCATTATTATATAATGTTATATAAATGTTTACCCATGCATTGTAGGGAGATATAGGTCTCATCTATCATATAATGAAAACCATATATATGCGTCCTACAAGAACATAAACCATTCATCATATCAAAACCCATGAAAAGAAATGGTTTACATAAAAATTTCATCATAGAATAACACATGGAAATGAAATGGGTTCCATAAATATCATTACATAATGAGTGTTAGGAAAGTATCCTTTAATAATATCCCATTTAGAGAATAAGTATCATCAAATAATGTTATCATATATGGAAAATAATTTTGAAATATTAGTCGAAATAATTTCTGAAACAATGTTTCAATTTTCAAATCATTTATTTTTAAAGTGATTCACAATTATTAAATAGAATATTTTATTTTAAAATAAACATGTAATCATATAATGGGGACATAAAAACATTAAATTATCATTATGGAAGGAAAATATGATCATGATGTATAAATTAAAAAACATTAATTCCATATTTTTGTTAGAAAAGTCACAAAGAACCACTTTTAGTAAATAAAAAATAATCCTTTCAAACAATTATTAAAAAGTGGTTAAAAATTAATTTAAGTAATAATAATGTAATATTAAAAAAATGGAAACAATTTAAAAAAATGTTCAAGGAAAAAAAATAGCATTTTAATGGAAGCATTAAAAAGATAAATTTTCAAATAAAGTCCCTGATAAATGCCATATCATTGAAGTGATCATTAAAAAAATAAAAGTATTATGTGAATTAGATGTAAATAAATATAGAAAAATTGGAAATAAAACACAAGATAATCAAAATTCCTCCCAAAAATAATCTCAACATGGAATAATCAACGAAGTATAAGGTTAACCCAATGATTGGAAATTGAGTTATAAAATCCATTACCACTTTTTAATCAGTCAAATAATACGTCACATAAAAGTAATAATTATAAAATTAAAAGTTTAATAACATTAAGATAATGATATTCATGATATGGTATATTATATATAATTATCTACACCACACCCATTAAATAAGTGGGGAATAAGGCGTATATCTCACTGAAGTAAAAGTGGGATGAGAAACCCTTACGCCATGCTTCCCTTAAGTTTTACATACTTTAAAATCTTGTATAATGTTTTAAATAATGTTAATAATTAATTATAGAACAATAATAGTGTTTATAATACCTTTTATGATCCTTTTGTAACATCTTACCACCCCTTCATTAATAAAATCCAACTATTTTCATTGTTTCGGGTGTGTGAATTTCATGGTTTCATGGTCATTTCACATATGTATAATTATGGATTTTCTAGTAAAATGGAAATAAAAATAAAAAACTGAAATGAAATGGTATTCATGCACATAAATTATTTTAATTTTTCCTATATATATATATATATATATTTCTGACTTGAGGATTATTCATTTGAAAAAACATTACTGATAAATGCATAGTTTAATTTGGCACTTTTTTCTGACCATTACAAACTAGTTTCATTTAATTTAATATTATATCTATAAATTTGATCTATAACATGAAATATATTATAATATACTTATTAAAATCATATCAAACCATTATATTAATTTTATTACCAGACTTGAACGTTTGTAATGGAAAATGAAAAAAATCATCATTCACATAGACGATTGACTACCATAATTTGGACAATGGTTTCATTTCAATGAATAAGAGGAGATGATAAAGGGGATGGATAGAATATATTCCATTATAATTATAACATTCTATTATATAACTGATACTAGAGTTATTATGTTTTATGGTATAATGGAGGTGAATATATGGTAGAAGAAGAAAAAAAATTAAGAGAGAGATTTTAAGAAAGTTACCTCTTGAATATCAGCTCTTTAAAGGACCCCTTGTGGAATGTGGAATTGGTATTTGGGTGACACTAGATTTACTTGGACATGGAGAGAGTGGGTATTAGAGGGTCTGTTTTAGATTGAAAATGAATCAAGGATTTTTATGAGAAAGGGTGTGGTGGGTGGTATTAATACTTGAGGAGGGGTGGTTTAAGTGATTAAATATTGATTATTTTATATTTAAAGCCAACCACATTTTGGTGGAATTATTTTAAAAGATTTTTTTGAGAATTGATGTTATAAATTCTGGTTAAGGTTGATACACACATCATACACCCATTTAATGTCTTATTTTGTAGGTATTTTATGATTTTACATTTTAATATTAACCCACTACATTATTTTAGCTATATTGCGGTATTTTTTTACCATGCTAAAATTTTTATGAATGAAAATGAAAATTAACATATGACCTAATTTGGACTTATTTATTGAAAATATTTTATATATTTTTAAAATCAAAACTATTTAAACCTTGGGCTAACATAAATGGATATTACATCATTTTAGATGAATATTCATCACATTATATGAATAAATACTTACGGATGACAATAGTTTAGTTTCCTTGGAAACATGGAAAAAATATTCTAACTTGGTGAAATATATTCAATTTTTCTCAAAAAGATATTACCCTTTAGTACATCTACTTAAAAATTTTATTCATAACTTGGGTAAAGGAAATATAAAAAATGGGTGAGCTCAAATACTCAATAAGGGTAAAAAAAGAGATACATAAGCATAACTTGAGAATAAGGGTATTAGAACATGATAATGACATTTAAGGATCATATACATCAAATAAAATATCATACAAGGAAGTTATAGCATAAATATTGGATGTTCATAAGATATGAATCATAATTCAATCAAGGTCATAATCCATGAGACCATAACATATGAATAATAAATAGAATTTTTTACATACACATAAGAATATAAAATTATTCCATAGCAGTTAAACCATCCCAACCAAGGAAATATTATTAGTATGGGTTCACTCCCCATACTATCTTGGTAGTCATCTTTCACTCCCATTACTATCTACGTAGTCATGTTTCACTCCCAGGACCATCTTAATGGAAAAATTCCTTTACGGAATTGAGTTTACTCTCTGTTCCAGCCATGCATATCTCATGAGATATAAATATTTTCCAAATTAATTGGAGATAGATATAGTTCCCACCTATCCCATAAGGAAATCATACACATATGTTCTATAAGACTATAAAAATCATATCATAACCCATGAAATGAAATGGGTATCATAAAAAAGTAATAATTTCATAACCTGTGGAAAAGAGATAAGTTTAATATTCATTTTATCAAATCATAAACCATGAAAAGAAGTGGGATACAAAAGAATATAACCATTTCATTAAAAACCGGTTCTATAAACATATAAACTATGAAAGAGAAAAGAGTTTCATAAACATAATATAGTCAAAACATAAAACATTTAGAGAAATTATATGAATGGAACCCTTGAATAATGTCACCATAAAGGCATGAGTAACATCAGCATACATCATATTAGATGGAAAATAATTTTTAATTATATTTTAAAAACATTTCTTGAGGAAATATCCTTTCCTCTTTGAAAAAGTATTTTTAAAAAATAAAACATATTGAATACCATTTTATATAAACGTAAAACATGAAAACATATAAAGGAATCTAGAATTTATTTTGAAACCATTATATTTGAAAATAATTTTAAAAATATAAATTATTCTTGAAATAAATTTGAAAACATTTTTCTTGAAAATAATAGAAGGAGTCTTGGAAACATTTTTAAAACCATTTTCTTTGAATAAAATATAAAATAATCCTGAGAGAATTTAAAATAATTTTTATAAATATAAAATTTTTGAAAACCTTTTTATTTGAATGAAACATTAAAATGAATAAAAAATCCATAATATTAAGAAAAAAATATCTTTAAAAGTAAAATTACAAACATAAAAAGGAAGTTTTGAGGAAATGATGGTTTTGACATCAGGTATGTTTTCACATGCTAGAAATTCCTTTTTCACCATTAAAGTTTAGAAAAATTCCATGATTATGAAATGAAAATAATATTAATTTTAAAACAATTTTTCAAAAATATAATTCATGGGTTAAAATTTTCATTCAAAATCATAGGATAATAGTTAAACATTTTTGAGCAAATGGTTTTGAATGAACACATATTTTTGACCGAAAGGATAAATATAGTCATATTTTTATAAAAACATATTCTTAATTATATTAAGTACTAAATAGTTGGAAAATGGTACCATTAATTGGATATAACATGAATAATAAAATGTTATCAAAATTCATGGGAGTTATTGAGAGATGGATTATAATAATTAATAAATAGAAGCTTAATCATAAAAATTCTTGATAAACGATGAGATTGTAGTAATAAACTGTTACCACTATGTAATATTGAATCATAATACAATAGAAGGAATAAAATTACAAAAATAATATGAAAATAAGAAGATTAGTATAATAAAATTTCAAAGGATGTATATAGACATCCTAGAAAAATATTGTTGCATAACATGGTATGTGTCTCAAAGAAGGAAAATTGAGACAAAATTACTTTACCATTTTGACAAATTTTGAAACATATAACTCATAGAATAAATATCATAAAATGGATATGTAAATATGTATAAATTTATTTATAATAATCATAGAATACATCCATGGTTAGTATACGCACCACATATAAGAAATAGGAGGTGAACATGGCTTGTGTCCCATGGAAATTTAAAGTGAGATGAGAAAGCCCTTACTACTTAAGTAACTTTAGAATCGTGATACCCAAAAATTAATAACCTAAATTAAATCTTATAAACTAAAAAAATAAATGAAATAAATGATATAAAATTTAATAGTGTATTCTAACACCACAAAAAATAATGGAGTGGTGAATATGGCCTGTATATCATGGAAATAAAAAGTGAGATGAAATTCTCATACCTTATGTTATGAATTTCTTTATGCACGTTAAAATATTATTTATAAAAATTAAAATTTTATTATAAATCTTACACAACACCATATTATTATATATAATACCATATATTATTTGTTTATGACTTTATATTATCTATTTTTTAACAACTAAATGTTAATGTTATGTTTTGGGTAATATCTACTTTGTATTTCGTATACATTTTGGCTTTTTATTCTTGACCATCTAACATATATCATGATTTACTTATTTAAATAATGTAAAATATGGTATAAATATAATATATATTTGGTATATATATGTATTTACAATAATATATGAAATATATAATAATGAAATAGAATACATCATTCATGCAGATGGTGGTCCGTACTTATGAATGATTGTCATTTCTGTCTTACTTTCATATTGAAAGAAAAAAGTAAATGAAATATATGTAAATATATAATATTATTCTAGTAGAATTATTAGTTCATATTTTTCATATAATTTCACTAAACCCATCCTCATTACATTCCATATAGAGTGTGAAAAATTAACATCGCTTTGAGGAGGTGGTAATTCACATGTCCAAAATCAAAGTTATCATAATTACACAAAAGGGAAATAATGAAGGTATGTTTTTTATTATAATTAAATAAGAATAAATAAATCATAAATATAATATAATTAATATAAAAATAGTGCATGTATCATTATTCCCAACCATTATAGGTGGTAAAGGAAAAATGAACAACATCATTTCGTGAGGTGGTAGTTTGTAATACACAAGAACTCTAAGAATGTCAGCCATTAGATGGAATTGTGTGTAAAATTATGTATGAAACATATAATAACAAAATATTAGTGTATTTATGATACTGAAGTTATTATATAATCATGTAATAAGATGTGTTTTGGGGATTTAGAATGAATATAAAACCAAAGATCTTGAGGAAGTATGTTACCACTTCCTTGGGTAACTTCTTTTGGTTTGCACCAAAGGGCTTACTTGGATAGATTTATGCCCAATGTAAGGATTATATGATGAAAGGATTTGTTTTGGGATATTATTTTATAATATTTTTTATGAGTTAAATGGCATAATAGGTGTGGATAAATTAGAGGGGCAGGGGATTTTTTTATAGTAGAGGAGTCGCATTCTTATAAATTTTCAAACAGGGAATTCCATGCATGTTTTTACCATGTTACATAGATCAAATAATGGATAAAATAAAATATAATGTAGTATAGGGTGTAATTATTAATATAAAATGACTTTTGGACAATTTTCTAGGTCATTTTAGGCCTTAAGTTTAATGTTTAGTCCTTTGTTAAGCTATTTTTTCTCTTAATCCCTATAATTAATTTTAATAAATTTAACTGATATTTTTGGACATAAACTTTGTTTAACTTAATATAAATTATAAATTATTATAATTTCAAATATGTAATCCATTTTTTCAAATTATAATCATAAAATTTTAAAAAAATAATTTAAATTTAATCCCAAAGACGGGATGACAATGTGGGTTTTTGAAATAAAAATGTTCAAAAGTTCGAAATGTTTTTATATCCAATTTCAATTTAAAATTGATTAAAATAACCTAAATTTGATTAATTTATGTTTTTTATCTAAATAAAATTTATATCCAAATTAAATATAATTTAACTATATATATAAATTAGATGAAATAACAGTTTGGAATTAAAATTCAATGTTTTTCACTATTCATCGAAAATGAAAATTCTCCGAAAAATACTAAATATTCACCCATAGTAAATTTTGATATGATTATTCAAAAAAATATGTTTATTTTGTCAATTAAAAATTAAATAAGTATCAAAAAATAGATTTTAAATGGGATCACCCTTAAAAGGTAGTAAAATTACCTTTTAGAAGGATACATCTTTTTATTCCGAGAATTGGATTTATTCTTATCATATACCAATAAAATATATTGGATGAGCATAAAAAATATTTATTGAATATATAATAATTTTTTTTATTAAAAATAATAATCAAAAGTGGATTGTTTAATTTATTGAGACTAAATTTTGTTTGTACGTATAAAAATAGTTTTCATAGAAAAGTAATTTCATTATTTTGAAATAGTTATTACATTAAATTATACTAATTGATAACCCATGGATTCATTTATAAAAATTTGTAAATAATATTTTCACAATTTAGTTAATATTATTCTCAAATTCCATTCCAAAGATAGGTGGTTTCTATAATAATAGTTTAATAATAATATTAATAGATAATTATAGTTCGGAAAACTCATCCTTATATATAATAGAATCTATTGAAGGGACTCATAATTGTGTGTAATATAATCCAAACATAGTGTTTCATGTACCACAAGCTAATATAAGTGTTTCATGTTGTGTAAGTGTAACTTTGTGTTGTGTATAATGCAAGACAAAATTAGTGCTTTTATATGATAAACTATATTCATTGTTGCGTGAAATAAGAAATACTAGAAAGATTAAATTAATGAAAAAAATATATCTAAAAATATCACGGTGTTAAAAAACATATATTTTGAAAAATTACTTTTAAAATTAAACAATAAAAGTGTCATGAAAAACCGTTTTTTAGAAAATGTGTTTTTAATCCCAAACATGTACATATACCCAAAAAGGTATAAAGATTGTTTAATTGTAATTAATATGTTTATATCTAACTAAAAATTAGTTTAGTTACTTTGAGATAAATTAAAAATCGTAAAGGGAATTTTTAATATAAAGGAAATGATGGTTATATAGAAATCTTTAATTTTCACTGTTCACTGAAAAAAATATTTTCTGAAAATTTAAAAAATTCACCAGAAGAAAATTTTGATATCCCCATTTCAAAAATGAAGTACATTTTATCAAATAAATTTTCTAAAGGTATTAAAAAATTAATTATATTTATTTTCTCATATAAAACTATTAAAACCACTCTTTGATTGAAACTTATATTTGAAGAATAAAATTATGTTAATAAAAATTATTAATTTATTTCTCGAGAAGTAATAAATAATTTTTTATGTAATATAAAATTCATATAAAATTCTTAATATAGTTAATCTTATTCACACCCAAATTGTTTTTTCTATGTTATAATGGGATTGTTAAAATAATTATATTTAATAATATGCCGGGGGTTCATTTAATCTTGGCGTTCCATTTAATGTAAACTATTGAGGAAGTAAAATTTATTTTATAAAAATACATACAGTAAAATATAATGTTGTTACATTATAAACCCCTTAAAAATAATTTCTTATAAGAAATTAATGACTTGGATATAAACAGAGTAGGATACCACTTCCTCATCACATCCAAAGGTTCTTACACAGCTTCCTCAAATTGTTAGTTTCTCCGAAAAACTATAACCAATTGAGTGATCTTATTTCATAGAACATTTTCTCTATGATCCAAAATCTATACCTGTTTTTATTCATAGGAATTGTCTTTCTCTAGTGGTATGACCTTTGTACATGTGAATGATCAATTATGTACTTCCTTTTGTGAGATACATGGAACACATCAAGAACTTGAGAGATATTTTATGGAAGAACCAATATATAATCTACCATCCCAATACCATGAAGAATTTTGAAAAAATGAATCCTCTTAATTATAAATTACACATTGAAAACTAAAGTTGGATATTTGAAAATTAATTTTTGGGAAACCCACATCATAAAATGGGTTGATAAAATATCCTATTAAAAAGGGTGAAAGTAAAAGGTTAAGATCACCAGAAAACTAAGATTATGATTAGGATAATATTACTAGAATATAAAAATATGGGAATGGAAGAGAATTATATCAATCCTGTTCTGATGGATAATTATATAGAACATGATACTTTGATGGAATATAACCAAAAAACCATAGACTAAATAGGTTTGAAAATGGTCAATGATATCATGAAAAATGATGATAATGTGATACAATTTTATTTCAAAATATTTTGAGAAGATATACATACATGATTTCATCTCATAAGTAAAATCTCACTATTTTTTTGTTCCTTGACCAATTCCCACTTCATTTATTACTATACAAAATGAAGTTGAAATAGTAATGCCTAAAGAGCTAGTTTATCATCTGATCGACAATGAGATGAAAATTCATTCCCTATATCTATATTAATCAAAATGAAATGGTTAGAATATGTTATCTAATAATCGTAAATCATCATATGATTAATTAATACATTAATCTCTAAATCATCATCTAAAGATCAATGTAAACAATTTCATAAATGGTTACCCTTATAAACCTTCCAAAAAATTTAAAATCCAAAACTAATGAATGAAGGACACTAAATTTTCAAAATTATAATATCAATAATCCCCAAAAAAACATGATGTAGCTCTAAAATGTGACACACCCAACATGTGAAGATCATTATGATGTATTATCTTGAACATGGAAATAACCTAAATTACCATAAAAACTTAGTGAACACATTAATTCATTCCAAAATTAACTATAACCTCATACCGTAAATCCAAAATATCTACAAACTCAACCCATAAACCACCTTGTCATCATATTACTAATAAGTTACAAGTTCATCATCAGTATCCCATTTATTTTATTATAATAAAACATCTCTTAATCTCATTATTATCCCAATTTTATAAACATTTTAAGGGCTATATTTAACTTAATCATGTTTTCTATAAAAATATAACCTTACCTTCCTAATCACTTTGTATGGTTCTCAGTACCATTTTACATATTCCTTTAAATACTTAATAAAAAACTACAGTAGAACAATCCTTATATGTTTCATTATTCCATAATACTAAAAAAGTCCTTGTACAACATTATTATTGAATTCAAATATATAGACCCTAAATCATTCCACTTACTTCTTAAACAACTAACTGAAATTCATTATTTTATTTCTTAACACTTCTTCCATCTCACATGTCCTTTATTATCTCTTCATTATAAAAAAAATAACCATTATTCATACAACTTTATCGATTCTCTTCACGACCTTTCACCTTAGGGAATCAATTTTCATAATTCCCATATATTACACATTTAAAAAATCTAACTGTCGATGATGCCTTTGGTATACCATTGTTCTCAACCACTGTGTTAAATGAACCATTAAATTTTCATTTTCAATTACTTGAATTGTATCTTTCTTTTCCACACCCAAAGAATCTTCCAGTACCTTTCAAATATTATCCTTTATTCACCACCCCAAATGATTTACATGAGGAAAATTGAAATTTCCTTCTTCCTTTGTCATCATGGAACTCCAAAATTCTATTATTACATGGGTCAAGAAACATTCCAATGTTGATATTATCGATCACATTATGAGATTAATGATTAAGAATAATAACAAGGTTTCGTATTCCAACTACCATTTAATTTGGTTTCTCATGAGGAAGATCATTCCATTGTCCATAAAATTCACCATTAACATGAATCCTCTTGGTTCCATCCATTATCTAAAAACCAAAAATCATAGCATGGGAAACAATAATAATATTGGGAAACCACATAATCAAGATAAATTTATTATAAAATTTCAATGCATGACACCTTAGGTTTAATCATAAGGTATTTATGATCATTAACAAAACACTAGGATTGTGAAGTAGACTTAGTCTTAGGGTTATTAGTATGGTTTTCTCACCCTAGTTTACAATGTTTGATTAAAACTTACTCTTATACTAAACCATAATGACCCATTATTTTAATAAATTGATTTTACATATAAATAGTTGAATATTCCTTACATAACAAAAAAAATAATGCCATAAACATATGGGTTTAGTGTATTTGGAAACATTAAAACATAAAAATATTATTCATAAAACATAAACATCATCTCTCACTTATTCATTCATAATTATAACCCATTTTGATATATCATACTTAATAACTTTCTTTATACATAGGGTAAAAGAAACATAAGAAATGGTGATATTAGATGCTCAGTAAGGATAAACATAGGATATATCAATCCATGATCATATCAACTAATAAGACAAGAATATTGTTATGTGATCATGACCATAACTTACGAAGTTCATACCCTATCTGTCATAGATCATATACATGATTTATGTCATAAACATTTTCATTTTAGAAAACATTAATCGTAAGAGTGATAAATAACCATAAATAAATATTTATCCATAATATGTTGTCATAAATGTGTTCCACTATCATAAATATAGGGAAAAAAATCATATTTCATCATTAATTACCAAGACCATCAATATAGTGGAGCAGGACACACCTATTTCCTATAGTGGATCAGGATGCACCTATTTCTCATAGTGGATCAAACCCATTGACTTGTTTCCCATTATCATATCATGAGATATAAATATCCACCTAATAAATTGGTGAGAAAATAGGTCACACTTATCAAAAAATGAAAACAATAAATATGTGTTCTATAAGAACATAAATCATTCATCATATTAGAACACATGAAACGAAATGGGTTTCAAAAACATTTCATCAGACCATAACCCATGGAAAAAGTGGATTTTATAAAGATTAATACATCCTAAACATAACCAAAACATATAAATAACAGGGATAATATTATTTAATAATATCACCATTAAAAAATAAGTAACATCACATAATGTTATCTTAGATAGAAAGTAATTTTGAAAGATTAGTTGAACAAATTCTTAATACAAAACCACATTTACATTTTCAAATAATTTTTTTTAAAGGTTTTCACAATTATAATGGAAAAAATTTATTTAAAAATAACCTTTTAATATTTTAAATGTGACATTAAATCGTTAAACTATCAATATGGTAGTAAAATCCCATCATTCCGTATAAGTTCAAAAATCATTCCTTATGTATTTTTTTTGAAAAGTCGGAAAGAACCACATTTAGAAAATGAAAAAAAAAGAATCCTTTCAAAGTGTTATGTAAAAAATTAAATCATGATTAAAAATAAAATTTAAAAATATTAAAATAATGGAGAAATTTTTTTTATAAAAAATGTCAGAAAACAAAAACATTTAAGAAAAAGTGAGTTTTAATTGAAACTTTAAAAAGATAATTTTAAGAGAAAGTCCTTTATAAATTTCATATAATTGAAGTGATCAAGAATAAAATGAATATATTATGTGCATCAGATATAAGTAAATATAAAAAGTGGAAATTATTAATAATATAATTAAAATTCATCTCACGCATAATATTAACTTGGAATAATCAATGTTGTATAAGTTTAACCCAATGAGTGGAAGATGAGTTAATAAATCCCTTTCCACTTTGTAATACATCGAATTATATTCCTTATAAAAGTAATAATTATCAAATTAAACATTTAATAAAAATAATTTAATTAGTTTTATGATATGATATATTAAATGGTAATATATACACCACATATATGAAATAAATGGTGAATAAGGCATATATCTCCCAGAAGTAAAAGTGAGACAAGAAACCCTTACCTGAAGCTTCCCTTTCATTTTGAACAATTTAACATCCTATATAATTTTTAATGAATTTTATTAATTAATTAAATAACTATAATCATATTTATAATTTATTATATGATCATTTTATAACTTCTTATGAGTTTCTAATTAATAATTTTTCATTATTTTCATTGTTTTGGGTGCGTTCATTTCATTATATCATGGTTGCTTCACTTGTCTATAATTATTAATTTTATTTTAAAATGGATATAAAAAAACATAAGTTAACTTAAATGGTATTGGTTGTAGGATCAAAATGATGAATGTAGATTCTCAATATATAGAAGGGGGGTGAATTTTATACTTTAAAAAATTACTATGGATCTTTTAAAGATGGTAATGTTTAACAAAGTTAAACAAGGTAAATTCACAATATCTCTTAGTTCTACAAACTTTCTTGATTCCAGAAACGTGGTTTTGGAAATGAAACTTAAGAAAAGTTTACAAGAACAAAGATTCTACCTTAAAGCGTATAGAATCATACTAATCAGAGTATACGAGTACAAGAAAGTATAAAAATATTATACTTTCCTTATTAATTAAAATGCAGTGGAAAAAAAACTTGAAACAATACAAGTAACAAGTATGAAATATTTTAACCCAAAGAGTAGGGTATCCAACAACCTTGGATAAAGTTCCCTTGATTTATACTTTCATGAAAGTCTGTCTTACTCACACCAGGGTATGCCCTCGATATGAATATCAGTTTCTGTCTTGCTATCCCCACAAGCCCTCTAAGTTCAAGGTAGTCGGCACCTCTGTCTTCCTATCCCCGGAATCCCTCGTATGTACTCAGTAACATTTGGGGTCACACGAAGCAATTCTGAACAAGATGTTCAGTACGCAAAAAGAATTAAAGTCTCTCTCTAAAGAAATAACTTCAGCAGCATGTAATCTCTAGATTGATCAACATGTGTTGAGCTTGTTCAAATGAGCTCCTATTTATAGATGCATTTATAATGGTTAGCTCCCTCCTTCAACAATCATATTTTTCCTTGAATTTTGTAGGGACCTGTACACATGTCCCTGAAACAATGGTTAGTTAGTAACAGAATGCACGACATCATTTTATAACTCAAACAAGATTAAGTAAAATATGGTTGCTCAATCAAATTCAATTTTTTGGAGTCTAAGGAAAAATAGAATTAAGAGTCTAAGAGAGTAAACCTTTAGAGTCTATTTTACAAGGATATACAAATTATATTTTTCAAGGAATTCAGAATCAGAATTATATAGATTTTGGACTCTGAATTCTAAGGAATTCGGAGACTGAATTTGGAAGAATTCAGAGTCCGAATTCGGAGGAATTTAGAGTCTTAATTCTAAGAAATTCAGAGTCTAAATTATGAGGAATTCGGAGTCTGAATTCTAAGGAATTCAAAGTCTAAATTATGAGGAATTCGAAGTTCGAATAATGAAGAATTCAGAGTCTGAATTTTGGGGAATTCAAAACCATAGTTCTGAGGAATTCAGAGTATGAATTCTAAGGAATTAGGAGTCTGAATTTCAGAGAATTTGGAGTCTGAATTTTAGAGAATTCAGAGTCTGAATTTCAGAGAATTCAGAGTTTGAATTTCCAAGAAGTCATAGTGTAAATTTCAGATAATTTGGAACCAGAATTTGGATCCTAAAAACAGAATACTCTATATCTAATTATTTATACAATTATGAGGTTTTAGATATGAAACTGAATTTAACACTTAGGAATAAAAAGAGTTAGATTTAGAGAAACTGAAATATGAAAAACAAAAAACATGGTAAGGATAAATTTCCTTGGGGAAGTAAAATTTTCCTTATTAAGATAAAACTTATGGAGAAAAATTTTCTTGAGATAGAGTGTTTGTTATTTTCAAAACATAGAGGAATGAAGAAGTCATAAGGAAACCTTATTGACTCAACAATCTCCTCCTTTTTGGAAAGAAATAACATCCTAACTAAAAATAATATAAGGAATTTTAAATTTCTATGATCTTACAAAAAAACTTATCTCCAATTACTTATGGATCATAGTGAATACGACTAACTCCCCATTAGGCTTTGAAAACCCTTAGGATCGTACTATTGATTTCAAGAATGAGATTTTACATTTTATTGCATACAAAAATCTTCATTATGAAAACTCCCCCTTGGATGAACTCCTCCTTACTTAGGGAAATTTCTTCTTTACTAAGTATTCTTTTTTAAAATTCCTCTCCCCCCCTTTATGATTTTTAAAAATAAAAACAAGGAATTGAATGGAAAATATGGTACCTAAAATATTATTACTGGACAACCAAAAAATATGAAGAGCAACTAAAAAATTATTATGTCTGAAATAATTTTTACATGGAAAGAGATACAACAAAAGATCAGATTTAGAAAATATTATCCTTCCTTTTCCTTTGGAATGAGATTCTTCACTATGGTTTTTAACTTCTTTGAGATCCTTGTGATCCTCTGCTGAATTCTTGAGCAACTGATCCTAATCTTTTGTTTTCTTTTCTAAGGCTTTAATTTTCTCTTTCTAAGACTTAAGAGATTCTGCCTGGGCCTTCAGAAAGTCTTTATTCTTAACAAGTTTTTCTTCTATCTCAATTCTGAGATCCCTTTCTCTCTTCCAACTTTGAGAAACTGAATTTAGCTTCCCATTCAGATCCTTAACTTATTGCTTCCGAGATGTCTATTCAAGAGATAACTTTTCCTCAAAAATATTAGTGAGATCATTGATCTTCACATCTTCATTTTCAAAATCATCCTTGACACTATATTAAAATTCATCAAATATTCTCATATCTTCTATTGTCTTCCTTGACCAGTTAGTCATCTTCTTGCAAGATATTTTATGAGCCTCATATTCAATGAGAAAAGCCTTGAAGTATGCCTTGAGACTAACACATTTATCCATCACCATGGATACTGAATATGATTTTTGATTTAATGTATGCTGAAACATCTGGAATCTTGAGTCTATACTAGGAAATATTGGAATAGTCCCAAAAATCTTTTTCAAAGACTGAACTACAATTTCATGTCTAATAGAGGATGATTCTGAATCAGAGACTTTAGTTGGTGAGGATTCCTTTTCTAATTCAATGTACTTCCTCTTCGATGAACCACCAACTTATTTCTTCTTTACCACAACTTTGGTAGGTATATCCACAACCACATTTTTTCCCTTATCATCCATCAGAATGAATTCTTCTTGATTAGGATATTCATGTTCACTATCTGATAGCTGAACAATTTTGTCTTCATCAACTTCTTCCTTCTCAGCTCCTGTCTCAACATCCTCTGGGTGAAAGAAAACATGATTGCTACTTTCTTTTTCAGAAAACTTACTCACTTCTTCCTCACCTTTCTCTTATTTTCTTGGGGTAGCATGTTTTGAAGACTCGACTTTAAAAGTTCAGATAGATAATTTCTCAGAGGGACTCTCCTTATCATGATAATCTTCTACTTGCTTTATGATATTTTTGGTATCACCACTGCCTTATTCTTCTTATTCTACTCCTTATTCTTCAACTATTTCTTCTTGATGTTTTTCTAGAATTAAAAACTTCTTTCCCGGAGTCTCTGGTAATGGATCTAACAAAAATTATTCTGGTACTTGAATATTCTTGGAGTCTTTCTCATAATCCTTTAGAAGGGATTGCACTATCTCAAACATAGACAACTTCTTCCTTTACTTCTTTTCTTTTTCTTCTTTTCTAGATTCTCAACATTCTTTTCCTTCAATGCTTTTGCCTCAACAGGGTCCAGGCCAAACTTAGGCTCCCCTTCCTTCCTGTTCATCTTATCTTCTCTACACTTATCCACTACTTCATTAAGATATTCTTTTTTACTTATTTGGATTTAGAGGTGAGGATTGAGTTTCCATAGCCACTGGGGTTTTTGTCTTCTCTTAAAGATCATTTACCTTCCTATTTCTTCCACCCTTCTTAGAAGTTTTAGCCACTTCCGGATTCTTTGAGAGAGCATGAACTTCTACTTTTGACAAATCATTAAATTCTCTTGATTGACTATTAAATCCAATCTTCATCCTCCTTAGAGTATCGTCACTCAAAAGCATCACCTTTGAATTTCTCAGCTTAGAACTATAATGAATCATGAATGACTGAATACAAAGAACAATGATTTTTGAAAGAATGGTTGGATAGATGATAATATGAGACTTCAAATTACCATTATTGATATTTTCAATCATAACCAAGATATACTTGAACCGGTTAATCTTTTTGAGGTTCATAAAGAAATCCAATATATACATATCACTCTTCTTTAGAGTATCCTTATCTTCTTTTCTCAGTATGACAAACCCTTGAACCCACAATTCAAGAATACAAAGGTTTGTAGATAGATGTACAATCTTTGGAGTCTTCACCTCTGAAAGACCAAGGCACGATAGAGATTTTTCCTTATCAAAGGAACCTGATACATCAGGTAGTTTGTGAGTACATAACTCAGCTTCCCCTTCACAAGGAATACCAATCAGACTAGCCTCCTTTCTATAAGAAAGAGAAAATGTATTCCCGTAACTCTTGAAAGAAAATATATATCTTCCTCCTTCATTGATAAAAATTACTATCTCGTATAATTCAACAAACAAATTCGGATACACCTAATCCTGTTCTTTTAGTTTTGATATGCAAACACTCTCCCACCCATTCAGCTTAATATTATTAGAGATAATAGAATCATATTTAGAAAATAAATTCAGATGAACCAACCATTCTCTGTAAATCTACTATTCAGATATTTTATTTACATAATAAATTTCTTTCTAAGACAAAGCTTCAGAATACATTTAAAACTGGGGAAACCTTGAATATCTGGAATGAACTTAAGTAGGAAGGGTAGAGCTTCAACATGCAAGAGCTTAGAGTTCGATGTGGGAAAAGATATCTGGGGTACTTTATATTGGAGTTGAGATGGCAGTTTAACTTCCCTTATTGATCCAATGGTTGAAAGAATCTTGAGAAGATCTCACGGTTGAGATGATAGTCGAAGAAGGATGTTGATATATTCTGATCTTTTGAGGTTTTTATAAAAACAATCAGATTTAATATTTTTTTTAAATGAATACATATATTTTTCTTAAAACAGAATAAAATACCATAAGTAAAAATGTTGATTAAGAAAACATAGGGAAAAAAATCACACCTTTTGGATTGCTTAGGGAAATTATTCATAATGAGGAAAATTATTCTTGAAGAATATTTGGATACTAAAATTTTAAACAACAAAAATTTTGACAACGAAATTTTTTAACTATGATAAATTTTTACTATGAAAAATTTAAATACAAAAATTTTTAGACTATGAAAATTTTAAAATATGAAAAATTTCTATAACGAAAAATTTTCATTATGTGAAATTTCTATTAAAAAAAATTTTCATTACAAAAAATTTTTATTACAAAAAATTTTCATTACAAAAAATTTTCATTCTAACTAACAAGAAGACGTACTCCCCCTATGAAAAATAGTTTCTTACTATAAGGAGATAAGTTTCAACAAGAAGTTAATATGGAATATTACCTTTCGGTTATCATTCCTAACTTATTATTAATGTATTAAAATATATCATATGGTAAAGATTCTGTGAAAATATCAACAAGTTGTTCTTGCATTCCAATAAATTGAAGAATGATATCTCTTTTCTGTGTGTGATCCCTAAGAAAGTGATGCCTAATATCTATATGTTTTGCACAAGAGTGATGTGAAAGGTTTTTTATTAGGGAAATGTAACTAGTATTGTCACTCAATATTTGTGTTTTGGTAAAACTCATACCATAGTCTATGAGTGTGTGTTGCATCGACAACACTTGAGCACAATAACTTCCAGCTGCTACATATTCAACTTCAGTAGTGAAATGTGTTACTGAGTGTAGATTTTTTGCATGACCAAGAAACTAATGAATCTCCTAATAAATGACAAGTTCTGTATGTACTTTTCATATCCATTTTGCATCCACTAAATTCAGCATCTGAAAAACTTTTCAAAACAAAACCATTTCCAGAAGTATAAAAGAGTCATAAATCCATAGTTCCCTTTAAGTAGTGAAAAATCCTTTTCAAAGCCTTTAAATGAGATTCCTAACGATTAGACTGATATTTTTAACATAATAATATCAAAAACATTATGTCTGGACGACTATTTATTAAGTAAAGTAGACTTCCTATCATACCTCTAAAAGAAGTTTGATCTATTGGTTTCCCAACTTCATCAAGATCAAGTGAATTTGAGGTACCGATGAGAGTAATTATACTCTTAGTGTTGTCATATCCATACTTTTTAAGAAGATATTTAATATACTTATGTTGGGATATATAGATTCCTTCTAGTTTTTGAGAAATTTTAAAATGAAGGAAAAATGTAAACTCACCCATCATACTCATTTCGAACTTAGATTTTATTAGATTCTCAAAATAATCAATTAAAGATTGTTGAGTTGAACCTAATATAATTCCATCAACATAAATTTGAACAATAAACACTTTTTTCTTATCTTTATTTATAAAAAGGATTGGATCAACATTTCCATTAACATAATTGTTTTGAAGCAAAAAATCCTATAAGTCTATCATACCAGGCTCTGGGGGCTTGTTAAAGTCCATATTAAGCTTTGGTAAGTTTAAAAACATGTTCATGATGTTTTTTATCATCAAAACCAGGAGGTTGTTCAACAAAAACTTCATATTGAACATTAACATTAAGGAATGCACATTTAACATCCATTTGAAAAAGTTTGAAATTAAAGAATGCTGCAAAGGCAAGTAGAATATGAATAGATTCAAGTCTGGCTACTGGAGTATAGGTTTCTCCATAATCTATTCTTTCTTGTTGATTATAGCCTTTAGCAACCAATCTATCTTTATTTCTTATAATGATTCCATTTTAATCACACTTATTTATGAAGACCCGTTTTACTCCAATAACATAAGTTTCCTTAGGTCTTTAAACCAAGGTCCAAACTTTATTCTTTTTGAATTCATTTAGCTCATCTTGCGTAGCATTTATCCAATCATCATCACCTAAAGCTTCATCAGTTATTTTTGGTTCTAATTGGAAAAGGAATGCTAGATGTTCTACTTCACTTCTTAAGGAACTTCTAGTCCTTATAGGTTGATTTACATAAACAATGATACCATCTATGGAATGATTCTTAAGAAACAACTGATTTGGCTTTTGTAAAACCAGTTCATCAACATAGGGTAGTAAATCCTCTGGGGTAAATGCTTCAGAAACATTTTATTGAACATTTTCTTTATCAAAAGGATCTTCCATCAAGGGTTGATAATCATTTTTTGAAAACACATCTAAAGATGTAGGTTGAAGTTATTTAAAAACAAAAGTATTAGTTTCATCAAATTTAACATGTATTTTTTCTTCAACAGTACACGTGTTTTTATTGAAAACTCTATAGGCCTTAGAGGTTTTAGAGTATCCTAAGAAAATTCCTTCATCATATTTTGGTTTGAATTTGTGTAGATTATTGTTAGTATTCATAATTAATACCTAGCAACCAAAAACCTTGAAGTAGGAATGTCAAGCTTTTCTACCATTCCTTAACTCATAAAGAGTTTTATTAAGAAAAGGTCTAATAAAAACACGATTTATAGTATAACAAGATGTACTTAAAGCTTCTTCCCAAAAATGTTTGGCTATCAAATATTCACTCAACATGGTTCTTGTTATCTCTTGAAGAATTATATTTATTCTTTCAACCACACCATTTTGTTGAGGAGTTCTCTGTTCTGAGAAGTTATGAGTAATGAATTTTCTACTACAACAAGTTTCAAAATTAAAATCTTGAAATTCTCCTCCATGGTCACTATGAATATATATCAATTGAAGGTTTTTCTCATTTTTAACTTGGGCTATAAAACTTTTGAAATAAAAGAAATATTCATATTTCTTTTCGAGAAAATAGACCCATGTAAATCTAGTGTAATCATCAACTAAGATAAATACATAATATTTTCCTCCAATGCTTCCAAATTATGTTATAAAAAAAGATCCATATGGAATAACTGTAATATATCAGTAGTTGAGACTTCATTGACTGATTTAAAACTTGATTTATGTTGCTTTCCATATTTACAAGGATCACATAATTTTGAAGAATCAAATCTAATCTCTAGTAGATCCTTAACTAGTATTTTCGTAGAGATTTAGCATAGGTTACTAAGGTTACATCATCCTAAACTCCTATGCCATAACCAAGAACGATCTTCCATTTTACTAAGATAGGGTAGATCTTGGCTTCTAAGGTCTTCTAAGTTTAGTGTGTATACATTCTCTTGCCTATGGGCAGAAAGAATGAACTCTTCCTTGGAATTGTATAATAAAAATTTGTCATTCATAAAATTAACAAGTTAACCTTCATCACATAATTGACTTATGTTAATAAGGTTTTTCTTAAGACCCTTAACAAATAAAACATTTTAAATCAATGTTTTTCCAAGAAGAACAATGTAACCTATACCAAATATTTCTTCCTGAGAATTATCTCTGAAAGTTACTTTTCCTCTTTTTGTCTCGATAATATTTTCAAAGAAGTTTTTGTTACCAGTCATATGTTGGGAACATCCACCATCCTTGTATTATGTATTTATATTGGTACTATCTTTAATTTCTTGAAAACCAGAGTGTTAGGCTTTCAGAACCCAAACATTCTTGGATTTGAAAACTTCAGAAAGAAAAATTTTAGGAATCCACATTTTCTTTAAAAAAAAAGCTTTAGGAAAACCTAAAGACTGAGTTTTTTTAAGGAATTTTTTTCCTAATTCCCACCACACTGATTTTTTTTTCAAAATAGAGCACTTTGAGGAAAAATATAATTGTTACTAAAAATCTGTTTTGATTAAGTATAGCCAAATCCAGAATTATTCCTTAGAGCTCGAATTTGGGAATACATCTTATCAATGTTTTCCTTACCCGAGGTAAAGTTTGGTAAACAATTCCTCAAGGAAAATATATTTTAATTCATCTTAATAACTATGTATTTATCCTGAAAATGATAGTTTTAGCTATAGATTTAGTCTTTAAAACATTTTTCTTAGAGATTACTTTTTCTAGATCCATAGAAAGTTTATCTTTCCCATAATTAACTTCCTCAATATTTTTTGAAATAATTTTGAAATGAAGGGTTTTCTTATCCAGATCTTTAGAAAGATCTGATATTTCTTAATTAATAATAGAAATTCTAGAATTTTCCTTATAGAGCTTTTCCTTGACTTTAGAATTTTCACTCAATGGAGCTTAGAAAACCTAGAAACTTCTTCATAAGTAGGTAAAGTATTATCTTCATTAGAATAAGATTATTCATCCGAGGATTCATAATATTTACTATAACTATAATTAGAATTCAAGGATACATTGGTTATTGATTCATCATTATGTACCTTAGCCATTAAATAATTATTTTCAATAGGTATCCTGAATAATAAACCAAGGTTCTTCTGACCAGAAGATTCGTACTATGAGGATTCATCAGAAGAGTCACCACCACTAGCACTCCAGGTGTCATTGGATTTCAAAACTATCTACTATTTAGCCTTATATAACTTTTTTCTATTCCTCTCAGAATGATTTTCCATTCTGTCTTTTCTCTTAAGCATAGGACAGTCGGGCCTTATATGCCCTACTGTCTTGCATTCATAGTAGGTGACTTCAGAGTATTTCTTATCCTTTCGTTCTTTCTTCTTGTATCTATACTGAATGTCTTTCTTACCAACTATCTTGTTCATATTTCGAGCAAGATTAGCTATTTCATTATCAGAATGTTCCATTTCACTTGATTCGGATTGAATAATAGTCCTCTTAGATTTGGATATTGTAACTCTTAGGAATCCTGGCTTTCATATGATTTGAAGTAGTTGTAAAAGCAACACTTCCATTTACATTATTCTTCTTATTTAGATCAGCATCTCTGTTCATTCTTGTCTCATTTTGAAGAAGATTTCCAAAAACCTCATCAGGAGTAATCTATGACACTTTCCTATTCTCATCAATAATTGTCCTCTCTGATTCCAACTCATTAGGCATGATGTCTATAATATTATTCAAAGCTGCCTCATCATCTAAACCTTTTTCACCCATAAATTTTAAACTATTAACAATATTCATAAACCTTTTTTGTACCTTACAAACTGGTTCTCCATAAGGAAAGAAAAAACCATGATATTTAGTTCTAAGCACAGCTCTTCTAGTTTTGATAACATTGGAAGTTCCAAAATGAGTTACTTCAAGCTTCTTCCAAATACAATTTGTAGCTTCACAAGAACAAATCTGTCTATATATATTCCTAGACATAGAACACAACAAAGTATTTCATACATGATAGTTAAGTTGATATTATGTCTTTTCTTGATTAGTAAAATTTCTGATTTCCTTATTAGGAATCTTATAATCTACAATAATAATGAAAAAGTTTTCCACTTCAGTGTTAATGAAAAAAGTCTTCATGCTATCTCTCTAATATTAATAATCATTCCCATCAAATATAGGTGGTATAGTAGGATTGAGATTGTCAATTGAATCAACATCAATTCCTTCCATCTCAAAGAAAAAATATTTCCACACAAACTTGTTAGTAATAAATGTTTGTAAACAATAATAAAAATATCCTAAGCAAGGAAAATATAGAACAAGGAAAAACTTGAGCAAGAAAACATATATGTGAATATAAGTATTTCAGAGACCCCCTATGATACCAATTGTAGGATCGAAATCATGAATGTAGATGCTCAACATATAAGAGGGGGGTGAATTGTATACTTTAAAAAATTCATTTTGATCTTTTAAAGATGGTAATGTTTAACAAAGTTAAACAAGGTAAATTCACAAAACCTCTTAGTTCTACATACTTGATTGATTCCAGAAAATGGTTCCAGAAATGAAAGTTAAGAAAAGTTTACAAGAACAAATATTCTACCTTAAAGTGTATAGAATCTTACTAATCAGAGTATACAAGTATAATAATTTATAAGAAGATTATACTTTCCTTATTAATCAAAATGCCACGAAAAAAAACTTGAAAAAATACAAGTAACAAGTAGGAAATATTTTAACCCAAAATGTAGGGTATCCAAAAAAAACATGGATATGGTCCCTTGATTTATACTTTCAAGAAATTCTATCTTACCCACACTAGGGCAATCCCCTGATACGAATATTGGAGTCTGTCTTTCTATCCCCGCAAGCCCTCGAACTTCAAGATAGTTGGAACCTCTGTCTTCCTATCCCCAGAAGCCCTAGAATGTACTCAGAATCATTCAGAGTCACACATAGCAATTCTTAACAAGATGTTCATTACGCATAAAGAATTAAAGCGTCTCTCTCTATAAATCACTTTAGTAGCATGTAATCTGTAGATTGATCAATGTGTGTTGAGGTAGTTTAAATGAGCTCTTATTTATAGGCTCATTTCCAACGGTAGGATCCCTCCTCCAATGGTCATATTTTTACTTGAATTTTGGAGGGACCTATACACATGTCACTCAAACAAGGGTTAGTTAGTAACAGAATGCACAAAATCATTTTATAACTCAATCAAGAGTAAGTAAAATATGGTTGCTTAACCGAATTAATTTTTTTGGATTCTAAGGAAAAATAGAATTTGGAGTATAAGCGGGTAAACCTTTGGAGTCTATATTACAAGGATATACAGATTTTGTTTTTCAAGGAATTCAGAATCAGAATTTTATAGATTTCAGAGTCTAAATTCTATGGAATTCGGAGGAATTCTGAGTCTAAATTCTAAGGAATTCAGAGTATGAATTCTGGGGAATTCGAAACCGAATTCTAAGGAATTCAGAATGTGAATTCTAAGGAACTCAAAGTCTAAATTATGAGGAATTCAGAGTCTGAATTCTGAGGAATTCGGAGTCTGAATTCTGGGTAATTCGGAACCTGAATTCTGAGTAATTCGGAGTCTTAATTCCCATGAAGTCGGAGTCTGAATTGCAATAAATTTAGAGTTTGAATTTCAGATAATTCAGAGTCTAAATTTCAGAGAATTCAGAGTCTGAATTTCAGAGAATTCAGAGACTGAATTTTAGAGAATTCGAAGTCTGAATTTTAGAGAATTAGGAGTCTGAATTTTAGAAAATTTGGAGTCTTAGAGAATTCAGAACCTAAATTCATATCCTGAAAACAGAATACTCTATATCTAAGTATTTATAGAATTCTGAGGTTTTAGATATGAAAATTAATTTAACACATAGAAATAAAAAGAGTTCAATTTAGAGAAACTAAAATATGAACAATGAAAAACATGGTAAGGATAAATTTCCTTGGGGAAGGAAAATTTTCCTTATTAAGATAAAACTTATGGGGATAAATTTTCCTTGAGATTGAGTGTTTGTGATTTTCAAAACATAGAGGAATGGAGAAGTCATAAGGAAACCTTATTGACTCAAAATTGGTTAGCTTACAAATGATTAAATGGACCCATATATCATTTATCTAACATGAGGACAATTAATTTGAAAATTTGTTAATGATAAATGTTTAGTTTAATTTTGTGGTTTTCTAAGCATCACGAACTAGTTTAATTCTGTTTAATATTATTTCTATATATTAGTTTCATAAAATTAAATAGATTATTATTAACATATTAAAATCATATATATCCATAATAATACTTTTATCACTATCCTTGAAGGATATAATGGAAAATGAAAAAAATCACTATTTACTAAGACAATTAATCGCCATAATTTGGACAACAGTTTTGTTTTCTTGAATAATAGAAGATGAGAAAAGGGATGGATAAAATATATTGCAATTTAATTATAAAATTATTATATATACATGATAACAGAGTTATTATTATTTAATGGATGAAGTAGTCAAAGATAATTTATTAGAATAAAATAAATTAAGAGAGATGATTTGAGAATGTTACCTCTTGAATATCACCTCTTTGAAGGACCCTACAAGAAACACGGAATAGGTATTTGGGTGAGACCAATAACACATGGATGTGGGGAGAGTGGGGATAAGAGGGTCTGCTAGATATTTTAAAAGTTTAAAGGCTTGTGGTGAGAAAGAGTGTGGTTAGTTGTTATATTTATACAGGAGGAGGGGTGGTTTTATGTGATTAAATAATGATTATTTTATATTTAAAGTCTACCAAATTTTGGTGAAATTAATTCCAAATAATTTGGTTGATAATTAATGTTTTATTGGTTGTTTAAGGTTTATAAACATATCAACCACCCATTTAATTTTTGTAGTTTTTTGGTATTTTAAGCGTTTACCTTTTAACATTAACTAGCTTCATTATTTTACCTAAACTAATGTTAATCATTTTTTTCCACAATAACATTTGTAGGCATTAAATTAAAAAATAAACATATAAAATATTTTTTAACTACTTATTCCCAATATGGAATCCATTTTAAAAATTTGAAACAAATTTTATTGAAAATTACTTTTAAAATTAAATCATAAAAACAAAACAAAAAATAGTTTTTCATAAAAATTTTCTTTTACGAAAAAATATACTTCTACCAAAATAATTTATAAATGTTGTTTAAATGTAATTAATTAGTTTATAACAAACTAAAAATTACTTCATTTAATTTTAGATCAACTTCAAATCATAAAGGGGCTCTTTAATATAATGAAAATGATGGGTTTATAAAAAACAATACTTTTTATTGTTCAGTAAGAAATAAATGTTTCCAAAAAACGACAAAAAAATAACCATAAGATAATTTTGATATGAAAATTTTAAAAAAAGTAAGTTAATTTTATCAAATAAATTTTCTAAAAGTTTCAAAGCTTAATTATTTTTTCCCAAATAAAGATATTAAAATCACTCTTGGATTCAATGATATATGCGAAGTATAAAATGAAATTACTAAATATTATTTGTTTATTTCCTAAGAATGAATAAATAAGTTTGTATTGAATATTAACTCTATATATATTTCATTATATAGGTAATATTATTAAAACCCACTAAATTAATGTCTAGGTCATAATAGTCTTATGGAAATAATAATATTTAATAGCATGTCATGGTTCATTTAGGCTCAGTGTTTCATGAAATGTATTCTATTAAAGAAGTTAAATTTATTTAAAAAAATATATAACATAAAATATTTGTGTGTTAAAATATATCAACCAATGTAATATCAAACCCACACATCAACTTATCCTAATGATCCTAAATCTCAATAGGCTATTCCTTGAAAATTGAACCATTGTTAGCAACTAGCCCACTCGAATCTGTTATGTGAGAATTTGAATGAAAATATTTTCTACATTGTAATACATGGAATATGTTATAAATATATATAATATGAAGGGGTAGTATTAATTGATACAGAAAAACCTCAATAAAGGCTAATATATCAAAAGGTCCAATAAATCAGGGAGAAATATTACTCCCCTAATAGAATCTTCACCACCCACGGTGAAGAGACATCTGGAAGAACACATAATCTCGAATGTAAAACTCCAATAACCCTTTTATATAATAATCATAGGACTTATGATGATCATATTCCACCCTAATTCACTAACGGATCACCTATACCTTTTCTTGAAATAATATTCAACAATTTTGGTCCATGAATAGCTGACTCTCCACCCTCACTCTAACACAACCGTGATCAAAATTATTGTCCATTCAATGTTTCAAAATATGCCATACCAATAGGGGAGATTAACTGGTGTTGTAAAAAAACTCTACTAAGGGTATTTCTTTCACCCACAAGCCACTAAAATCCATTATTTTAGCATGAAACATTCCCTCAAAAGTTGTGATAATTCACTCTATATAACAATACATCTCTAGATAAAAAGTAGTTGCAATGAATTAATGAGATCCAAAATAACACTAAAGACCTCTAAAATCCATATAGGTTAACAAAGGATCATGATTAGTGTTGATAATCTTTGTAACCCCTTAAATCATTATTATCTCCTCCAGACACTACCTCTACAAAACTTTCACTAAACTGAACAACTTAATCATTAATAGGTGAATAGACTTCATCAATAGGTCCATGATCACCCATGTAACATCTCAACCACCAGAGTTATGGGTAAAAAGGTAAATAAGTCAATCAAGACATCTTCCCACATCTACTCAGGAATATCATGCATCTAAAGAAAACCACCAAGAACATGATACTCAACCTTCGAATTCTGGAAGACTAAACACCGAGAGACAAACTCTATAAATGAAATATTTAAGACATGCCAAAAAAAACTGGATACTCAAAGCACAATACATATTTTACACACCTTGATGTACCACTAATGGAGATGTGTGGAACATATAGAAAACCACATAAAACAACGACGAAGGAATTAAAATATTCCCCTGAAACAACACCCAATGTTGTCCATATATTGACCAAACCTCAAGAGCATACCCATAAAAATGATCATGGAAAACCACTACATCAAAATATATAAACTAAGAATCCACGAATTACTTCACAAAATACTACTATACTTTCATCTGATAAATTTAAATTCTCCCAACAATTTATCCCATATCTAGTTGAATTGAAGCCAAATCTTCCATAATTATATAAGAGTCTATAGACTCACTCAAAAAACCGTCAAATGAATTCCTACTCAATGTATCATACAAAAACATCACTTTAATAGTTGTAAAATAAATCTTGATGTCCTAGTCCATAAATACCTCTATCAACCATCTCTATCAAAAATTCATGTCACAATAGGAGATGATATACTTCAGACTATTATTATCTATGAAGATAAGAAATCATTCACCGATGAGATATTGTCACCACAAAATCAAATAGAACACAACTAAAAAAATATTAGGATTATGGGTTGTATAATTACATTCATGGGTCTATAACTATTGGGAACCATAAGAGAAGACTTTCTTCTACTACATTAAAGTGAAACCTAAGCTAATACATAAAGCTTCATAGTAATCCTTGAACATAATGGCCTCCACTAGAATACAATTAACCAGATCACTTAATAGACTATGGTTAAAAAAAATAAAAAGTAACCTAGAATTGGTTATTCCACATGAACACCAGATCCATTCAAGAAACACTTTCATAGTAGTCATAATTTAGTAGATGTTGGGAATGAGACTATTATAATATCCACATAGACTAAGGAAACTCTATACATTTATAAAAATTATACAGAGTAAGTAAGAAACCACCACCTCTACCTTTGAAGGATCTACGAATAATCCATGTTATTATATTATCTGTCCCATGAAACATACTTAACATGCATAGAAATAATACTTCAATAGCTTCCCAAAATGATGATTGACCCAAGGAACTCACAAAACGTCTCATAGATACTCAATATGATCCACTTATAACCTAGAAGAGAAAGGATATTACTGATAAGAACTACCTAAAACTGGTTCAGAAACTAAAGGAACACTATATTTATTAGTCACATAAATTTGGTTAGAGATTTCATAACTTTGAACAACATAAAAATGAAATCTTAATTCCAATAATGATATCTAAGAGTAGTTTTCTTGATATCCTCATCATTCAATCACATATAATGATATAAAAAATACATGTTAATATATGATAACCATATTTATTCCTTCAACTGATTGAATAATCCATTAATCTGGGGGAGTTGATAATGGTTCTTCCCCATCACTTAATTCAAATGACCATAATCGATACCCAACCATAGAATGATATATGATTTTAATGAAAATAGTACTGAAGCTCCCCAAGATGAAACACTAAGAAAAATAAAACATCTCTATAGAAGATAATTAAACTAAATTCATTTCTCTCCAACTCAAAAAGAGTCCATAATATATGGGTACATCGATAGAGGTAAAATATAAAGCTACAACTCTATTCAAAACTCGATCTCTTCTCAAGTGGGTAGCACCACAACATATTTAGATAATAAAATAGGGTACACTTCAATAACCAAAGGAAACACCACTATATTACCCACCACAAAACTCAACATCAACCCATACATCAAGAAGATAGAGACTCAACATGCCTCTATACAAATTGAGTGTCTCACTCTCCCATAAACATTGTATGGTCTCTATCACCATCATAAAATATGATGTTCCCACTGAATAAATACATTATATCTTTCACTGAATACAACCAATCCATGATTAGGATGGTTTTTTTGGTTAAATACATAAAAATTGTAATCCTATGTAAGAGAGGTTCTTCCCCGTCACTAATTCGTAGTCTCTAAACACATAAAATATGTCAGAAGAATCTATAACTAGTGCATTCAACACCAATGTCACTTAACATCTCCCCACTACAAGTACCAAATCATAGAATAGAGTGGTTTATAAAAACAACTATATAGATACTAAATAAAGAAAGGAATAAACCCATGTATAAAATATGAACATTATAACTTGAACTACATATGGCTCAGTCGATACTAGAAAACATTGAGCATGCATCTGACCACGCCCAACTCAATGCCCCCTCAGGACCTAATAGTGACCACCTATATGGATGAAATCTAACCACCATCATTGATTTCAAGGGATATCATGGGGATAACTTCTTATTTCCATATCCTATATACATTGATCATAAATCAAAAAAACTTACTACTACTGCTTCCTTGCCTAAAACTACCACAACATCCGATCTTGAAACAAGCCAAAAGTCACTTTATGAATATTTATGAAGGTTATTAAATCTAAAATTTATGGAAAAATCCTCAAATAGAAAATAAATGTATACCTGAACCATTATAAGTGGTTGAAGAAAATCTATACCTAGTGGAATGAGTTGAAGAATGCTAAAACCTCCTCCATTCTTACTGAAACATATTATTCACACAAGGAAACTGAGAAACAGTCACAACACTACCCCATGGAAGATCTTGGAGACTCCCATCCGATGATGATTCAGTCCTAGACAACATCCTCTCAATGATCTATAACATTTCCAATTCCTCTTGATATTAATTTAATATAAATAGGGTGACCTGACACTTTCTCTCTAGGTGTAATGCCACCAAGAAATGCCTCACCATAACCTCTTCAACTGGATAAAGTTTTTTAAGGAAAAAATTAGAGGGTTTTATATAATATATTGAACTCTAAAACACTATAAATCCCCTATCAAAGGCTAAGGATATCTTGTGGACAATATTCCTTATTGGGGAAAGATCTAAACAATACATGAAACTGGTCCCTGAACATATTTAACTCAATAATCAATTACTCATAATACCTAAGGAACAAAATCCACCACTACTAATCTAACCCAGGAAACATTATCACTACTAAAGAAACCCAATAATAATTTTGCGCAAATATCAAACTTAAGGTTATCTCTACCTCCTCCAACAAATCCTATGTCTCTTGATTTGAAACTGTTTCCTCATACATATATAGACCATAATGATTGATTTCTTAGAGTGTACATATACATGTTCAATTTCCGTCAACCTCCATTATACAATGATTCACTGAAACATTCTATTGAAACCTTTATTATGAACCCGATGTGTATGTCAATCTAGAACCATATTTGTATAAGAGAAAACATTAGTAAATCATAATCCCAGGACAAAAGAACATTTTAGGATTATTTTATTTAATTCATTTTAACCCATTTCCCTTTTTCTACCTAATTAAAAGACAATAATAGATAATAACGATTCATAATATTTACTTAGGTCTCTACTCAAAAACCAAAAACACTAGGCATAGAATGTTGAGTTAACTTGAAGGCCCTTAAGTAGGATAAAGGGGGAACCTAAAATCCCACATCCTAGTATGTTGCAAAAAAAATGAGATTTTATAATGTAATTTAATTAAATAATACTATTTTTATAGAGTTTAACATAAAAATCATGTAGCTTAAATGAATTTCAATATATTATAGAATTATTATTATTTAAATATGACCATTATACCCTAGCAGTTGGTTTTGAGGGTATGAATTGGTGTAATTGAATTATGAAATATATATATATATAAGTTTTCTTAATAAAAACAATGATTATTTTTTATGAAATAATTATATTTTTTCATGATAACAATTAAATTGCATGTGGTTAGTAACAGTTAGTGTTTAAAAGGGTAATTTTTCTTTAAAAGCAGGTTTTATTTATATTTTTTATTCTACCTTAAATGGTAAATTTATGAATTTTTGAATTTTAACTTCATAAAATAAAATTAATTTTGAATTCATAATATTAAAAGTTTTATATGATGAATCTTTTGATATTGTTATAAAATGGTTTATTTTTAAGTTAATAGAGAAAAATACTTATTTTACATATATTGTAGCTTTCATGACCATATCATGATATATTAATGGCTTGAAATTTTTTGAATCCTTTTTCATAGATAAAATATATATTCCAAGAATAATATAATTCATTTAAAAATATAAAATTGAAATTAAAACATCAGTGTTTAACATTTTAGAAATCCAAGTAATGTTTTTATTCAAATAAAAACTATGTTTAGGTCTTCCCTTTCAATCTTGTATACAAATTGTTACATTATATTTTATTTTGGTTATAAATTAAATATTAAATCCTTGTATTTAAGTTATAAAATTAATTCCATGGGAATCAATCATATAATTGATTTTTTTGTAAAAACATTTTTATGCTTACAATGAGCATTTTTTAAAAACGTTTTTTATGGAATTTAGGAACATAAATAAAATATAATTTTTTCCAGTTCTAGAAATTCAATATTATAAAATGGAATATATATATGGGATCCCAATTTTTATCTTTTTTTAATTATTTCAATTTCATTATTTTTCATAAAAAATAATAACGATGGTAAATATTTATCACTAAGATAAGGGTTAAAAAGTGTTAATGAGGGGGTTAATCTATGAGATAAGGTTTAAATTATAATAAAATACTTTCTTAAATTTTATTATTTGTTTTTATGTAGACCATGAACTTATTATCTTATAAATTATGAAAATTTGGAGAAACTTAACTTGATATATATATATATTATGTTTATCTTTCAGGTATTTACAAGAATTGTACGCTCCTCACTTATAAAATGGAGCTTGTTATCCTATATTATTCACACATATTAAGAACCTTAGATAAACCAAAATATATCAAAATATATCCCTAAATATATTTTTCTCTAACAAGAGGTCCTAATATGAGGCCCCAAATATAAAAATTAAATAATATTGAGTTATTCTTATAATTTTACTTTCTATCACATTGAATATATTTTTAGGTTTATAGTTTTATAGAATTAATCTATAGCTAATGTATAAAAAACCTAAAATAAAAATTTGAAACTTCCAATTAGTATCCATTTTTTCATAGAATATAAAACTTTAAAAATAAATCATTAACATTATTCATAGTAAATATCCATGAGTTTTAACTTGAGTTCTTCCTTTCTCTTACGCATCCTTAAACGCTATAAAAATGTTTCAAAAAAACATGGGATGATAAAAAAAGATTAGTTAAGGATATAAAATGAAAGGAAACCATTTGTTTGGTAATATCATGATAAATCATATAATATTTACCTTGGTATTCAATGTTATTTGATAATATGAAAAATAAACACTTTCATATGAATAAAAAACACACATTTTTTGTAACAAAATCATTAAACCCAAAGAAATAAATTAAAACTACTTTAGGTGACCCAGAGCATCAAATTCGTAAAACCATTTCAAAAACCTTTCAATTGGAATAACCATATTTCCAACATCTAATATTATCATTACCCAATGAATATGAGAGTTATAACATGCTCCCTCGGTTCTATCTGGGACACCCCATGTTAACCTATAATGGGATTTCCCAGTGCTATCTGGGACACCCCAAATTAAGGTTTAAAGGGCCTTCTCAGTGTTTTTTGTGCAATCCCATATTAACATATAACATGATTTCATGGAACTATTTAAGACACCAATATTGTAATTATCTTGTACCAATTCATGAATAGAACACTTTATTCATAAAAACCTTTGAATAACACTTTTAAACTCACATGAAAAACACTTTCAGATAAAAATACATTTTAATTTAAAACTCAATTTTCAAAACCAAAACACTCTTTTCATTGAAAAAAAATTGAATACCAAAATACCCAAAAGAAAAATATATCTTTTTATTTAAGGAACTTGAAATAATTAAAAGAAATTAAGAAATAAAAATTACTGGACATGGTGAAATTAAATTCATTGTCATCATGTACGTTAAGAATGGAATATTAAATTTTTAATTTGTAAAAAACATTCTATATAAAACACATAATATATTCATTTTGAAAACCTTTTGAATGAAATTAAAAATTGAAAAAAAATTCCTTTATAACCATTTTATATACATTTAATTAAATATATTAAATAATATCAATACTATTGTCATAGTGAATTTTTTTTTTAAAATTAAATCTTTAAACATTCAAAATTTCCCATAACACTTTAAACATTTAAATCATATTCCCCATAAAGAATAAAATTTAAAATAAAATTAAAATACCCAATAATTGGTAATATATTGTTATATAATGTCAAATGGGCTATATAAACACCTTATAAAAGAAAAAAGGTGTATATCATTAAGAAATGCGTCAATGAAAGGAGATTGAGATGAAATCCCTTATAACAGTGGTAACATATGTATTGGAAACCCATAAAGTAATAATAATAAATAAAAAATTTAAATACCATTAATATTAAATAATACATGGTATAATATTTCAAAAATGGTATTAGATTCACCAAACAAAACAAATAAGTGGTGATTATGACATTTATATCATATGTAAAAAGTGAGATGGAAATCCTTTACCTTGAGTTAAACTTGTCATGTGTGTCTTTATATTGTTGAATAATAAACTTATGTAAAATATTTATTTGATTCCTAACCTTTTTAATGTTTATAATTAATTTTGTTTCACTTTTTAAAAAATTTTATACACCTGCTTGATCAATTATGTTTACATTGGGTGTTTTGACCATATTCAGTTTATGTGTCCAAAATACTATGGTTATTTTCTATGTTCAAAGGTTAATTATATAAAAATCACCAGAATAATATTAAAAAAAATTATAATATTTATACAAAAATTATACTTTTAAAATCAATCAGGAATGATGCTTACTGAAAATGATCCAATATACAATGATGGTGATGGTAGGCCGTACATATGCATAAGAAACGTTCTTTTTTTTTAATGATCGTGATGTAAAGAAGGAAATTAAAATTTACCTTATCTGAATGAAAATAATACAATAAATACCATGTTATTTTATCTTATATATCTATATACATATTTTGTGTGATGTAAAATGAATCACATTGCGTTAAAGCGAAGATAATCCATACGTCTGAGAATAAAGTTATAACTTTTTTAGTGTTTGAAAAGGGTAATAATTAAAATGATATATTATATTAATGGAAAAGGAATTATGTCATGAATATAATATATATTTCACTTATTTCACATATGTTTAATTAAACCCATCCGAAATACATTCCATGTAATGTGTGAACGTATCACATTGATGTGAGGAGGTGGTAGTCCACATATCAACAAATGATGTTATTGTATTTCGAAAAAAATGGAATGAATAAAATAATGTATGATATATCATTTAAATAAGTACAAATACAACATAAATATCATATATATTTCATATAAAAATAGTGTTACCATCATAATTCCCAACCATGATAGGAGGTAAAGGAATAACAAATGACATCATTTCGTGAGGCGGTATTTCACCGTACACATGAAATCTAAGTTCTTTACAAATTTGATTGAAGTGTGTGTAGGTGTAGGTCGAACCATTAGTATAAAATAATCTTTGTATACTAAGGATACTTTTTTTTATTATATAATCATGTAATAATAATATTTTTTAATGGTTGTAAAAATAAATTAATCAATTGAGATCATTGAAGAATGTTACCTTTTTATGGGTAAGTCCTTTTAGTTTACACCAAAATACTCTATTGGATCTCTTACTGCCCAAACTGAGGATTCTAGGTTGATGTGATGGATTTTGAGATTATTTGCAGCTAGATTTGATGAGAAAAAAGGGCTTCATATGTGTGAATAAGCAGGTAGGTTGAGTTCCTTTTTATAGTGGAAGAGGAGGGACCATATTGTTAATATAAAATGTGAACACTATTGGGAGGTCTACCTTAACTCATGTGCTTCAAAAATTAAAAATAATGTATTAAAATTGATTTATTTTATAGACACAACCATCCCACACAAAAATAAATGAATTTTTATCATTTGTTACTTAGTATTTAAGTTTTATTTTTTTTTCATTTTGGGTTTTCATTTAAGGTAGCTAGTTTTATAAACTTTTTTATTCATATATTAAGGAAAAATTAAATTTATAAATAATAGAAAATTTAGAACCAATGAATCTATAGTATGTCATCTAAACTATAAAATAAATATCTCATATTTTTTGAAAATTAATTTTAACAGAAACACATGTAATGCACGAAATAAACTTTATCCCTAACTGTGCTAACTATTTTATTACTATTTATGGGTCAACATGTTCATTAAAAAATAAAAATTGGACCATTAATGTATTATATTTTATATTTATTGACACATAAAAATCACTTGGTAGATGATAATATTTTTATAAATTTTAAAACATTTAATAAAATATCATTTATTTTTATTTAATTATTAACTAAATAATCCATGAATTGGCATTTCAAAAGTATTTAATGTAATTATAACATATCTAAAAACTAAATATAAATAATTATGATAAATATAACAAATTTATATTCCAAAAAAATATCTATATCCAAAATCATGTAGTTTTTCCCTACTCCAAATATTTATAAGTTTTAAAGGAAAGGAATGTTCATTTTTTGTCATTTTCCTTACTTAACCTATTATATAGATCACATTCATGGAATAATATCCCAATAATTCATAAAAGTATATTATAAGGTGGATAGGGTCTAAATATTTCCATAAAATGTGTTTTTGATAAGTGTTGGGTCATTTACACTCCATATATTCTATGTTTAATCACTAATCAATTTTTTTTACCTTAATTACTGAAATTAATTTAAATTAATTTCAGAAATATTTTTGGTGAAAATATTATGTTGATATTATTTGAAAAAAAAATCATAATTATTCCAAATAATAATATCAATTTTTCCTAATTAAATTAACATTGGGGGATAAAATAATTTAAAATTAATCTCATAGACATTGTGAGAGAGCAGGTTTTTATGGAGAAAAGTTCAAAAGTTTGAAATGTTTTTATAAGTAGTTTCAATGTGAAATTGAATAAAATGATCAAAATTGGATTTATTGATGCATAATTGGACTAATTATTATTTAAAAAAATTAAAATATAATTTAACTATAAAAATAAATCAGACAAAAAAAGATGTTTTCAATTAAAATGTGGTGTTTTCACTATTCACCAAAAAATAACCCAATGTGAATTTTGATGTTCTAATTTCAAAATTAAAGTTTACTGGTTTATATAAAAATTATAAAATTGTAAAAAATTATATTTAAATTAGGTTCTCTATTAAAAGGTGTTAAAACTGCCATTAAAAATATACTACTTCTTAAGCATAAAGCAAGATTTATTCATATATTATGCCTTTCAAATCTATTTGATGAATGTAAACAAAAATTATAAACTTTGATAAAAATAATATATTTAGTATTATTCACACCCTCTAATATAATTTCCAAAAAATAATTTCCATATTCAATAATAATATCAACAATATATTTTTTTCGGTAATACTTGGCCTTACGCGTAACACAATTTTTCGAAGAAACTAAATGATACTTGAAATTAAAGAAAAAATGGTGTTGCATATAAGGCAATATAACCATGAATTATGTTTAACTCAACCGATCAAATTATTTAATTTAATTTGAAAAGGTTATATTTTATTAAATATCAAGATGTTACATCGTAACCCCCTTAAAAAGAATTTTTACCTTGAAATTAGACATGGTAATAAAATGATTAACATTTCTAGAATTACATTACTGAAAATAAATTTGTAAAAATGGTTAATAAAACACCCAATTAAAAAACAGATGTGGGAGACATAATAGTCACCAGAAGTTACGCATATCTAGGATTCCGTATATGAAGAACATTGGTGGTAAATTAAAAGGTATATTTGGAAGGGAAAATTAATTCTCATTGAATAATAGATAGTGATAGAAACATGTCCTAGAGGATGTCAAAGACAAAAAAACCACAATCCAAAAATTGTGGAAAAGTCAATTTATATTATAATAAAATATAGTGATTGAATAATATATTATTTCTTAAAGATCATTTTCCTATTGTTGAAGGACTCATTCCCCACCTATACATAGAACGTAATGAAATATACGTACATTATGAGAATAATAAAATCTATTAATCTATATCCCCCACAGTCTCATATTTTTTTCCATATAACATGTATTAAAGATTCCTTTTTATGAAGAAATCACAAGAATCAATGTCTAAAAGACCATAAAAGCATCAAAATGATATCAATATATTATTCCTATATTTAGATATGAACCAAAACTAAAATTATTATCACATAATAAGTAATTATAACATTCATGTGATGTAATAATTCATTAATTTCTAATGTTAAAAAGTAAATGAATACTTTTCATTAAAATAAAATTATATATAAATATAAACTCAATTAAACATCTCCTTGAAATCCCTTAATGACTTTATTCCACATCAATTAAAACCTCAATAAGAAGTTTCTAAAACCATGAATGTAGGGTTATCCATTAAAAAATAATGAGATCGCTTGAGCTTCCATCACTTTAATAGAAGGCATAACATCAACTGTATTAAAAGAAAAATATTTCCACGCACCTTTTGGTTTCTAATCCGGATTATTTCCATCCCGAGGATGAGTGTTCTAGAACACATTAGAATAATTACCAAACTCATTACAACTAAAACAACTCATTATTGGATGTCGATCAGATACCCCATTCTTTGGTTTCAAATAGATATTTTCTTTACAGTCATGAATCAAGTGACCAAAATGGACACACTAGAAATAGTTACCAGATCTCATCAAACATTCATTGAAATGTTTTTTTACACAGTTTGAATTGTTTATGAGCTTACCTTTATACTTATTAGTAATTTGATTATCCATTTCCTCCAATATTGACCATTTCTTAATCTTTTCATCTCTCGGAACATAAGTTTCAACCAACCCCATCTCATGTTTCTCCTCAAAATGAACCACACTATTAATAACTTTTAAATTCATTAGAGGAATATTATCTTTGTATACTTGGTTTCAATCCTTAGTAAAATCTATTAATTTTACTATCAATGTATCTAATAAAATCTAGAATATACCTGATAAATCTTGTGATGTTTTCTTTATACATGAAAATTGAATCATTATAATTTTTCTTTAATTACAAGAATTATTTCTACATCCTAAGCTGTACAACATTATGGAATTATTTCCCAAGGAAAATATCCTTAAATTTTTCCCATTACATGGAAAAATATCAAATTTATCTCAATTATTCTTAAACAAATACCACCAACTATCATATTCACTTTCAAAATGATAGATGGAAAGGGTTGCCTTTTATGTTTTGAACATCACATGATTTTAAATATATTCTCCATGGAATTGATTCATCCTTCAGCTACTACCAGGTTAGATGATCTAATTAATGATTAGGTATGTTGCCTCATGAAATAATCTACCATAAACATGTTCCTTCCAGGTATAGCTAGTTCCTCTCTTGCATGGACACCACCACAATTTATATCCTGTGTTAACTAATCTATCACTATAACAAACTGGCCTATTTGAATTCCAACCATCTCAGGATGTTGATTTGGAATGATATTATCCTCTCAGTTCTGTCATACTATAGATTCCTTGTTTTCTCTATGTAAAAACAATCTAAAGGGACATAGTTTCGACAAAGAAACATGGAAATCACAAAATTTTATGTCATTTAAACTTAATGATAATGTAATATATTCTAAGGTAAAGATATTAACATTAACCTAACCACTAAATTTTTCAAAACCATTCCTTTGATACCACCAATAAGGAACCAACCATAATAATTACATAATATTTTGTTACGTTAAGAATTTTAATTTTTATCACATATAGTATCTTTTTAGGTATATAGTTTCATAGAATTCATCTATAACTCATACATAAAACAAACATAAAGTACAATGTGGACACATTCTATCAGTATCCATTTTTTCATAATATAAATTTTTTAAAACCAATCATGAAATATTTTCATGGTAAATCTCTTGGAGTTACTACATGATTTCATACTCTTTTGTACCCATCCTTAATCCCTATAAGACAATTTAAAAAACATGGTATTAGAAAAAAATATCAGTAAGTGAAATAAAAATAAAAGATACCATTAGTTTAGTAAAATAAAAAAACTCATATAACCTTTAACATTATCTTTAAAGTTATTTGAGAATTAAAAAAGGAAAAATTTTCACATGAAAAAAAACAAAAATTTTGCACAAATAAAATCATTAAATACCATCTAAATAAATTATATCTAATTTAGTTGACTTTGAGTATCAAATTCATAAATACCTTTCAAAACCCTTTTAATTGGAATAAACATACAATCAAATTACAATATTATCATTACCAAATTCATTAAAGAGATATAATGGGATCACCTTGCACTATTTGGTCCACCACATGTTAAGATGTAATAGGATTTTTCAGTTCTAGATCAGCCACCCCATGTAAAGTTGTAATGGGCTTTCACACTGCTATATAGGCCACCACAAGTTAAGTTGTAACGGGCTTTCCCAAAGCTATATGTTCCACCCCTAGTTAAGCTATAATAGTATTTACATGCATGATCTTGGCCACCCCATCAAGTAATTTGCAAGTGAATCTTCATGAATAAATCACTTTCTTCATAAAACAATTTTAAAAACTCTTTTAAAATCATCTGAAAAACACTTTTGTATTAAAATTAAATTTTCTTTTAAAAACCCATTTTCAATAACAAACTAAACTTTTCATTGAAAACCCATTTTCAATAGAAAAATATCCAGAATAAAAAGTTATGTTTTCAATTATAGAATATGAAATATTGAAAATAAATAAAGAAATGAAAATTAATGGCTACGACAGTGTAAAATTCATTATCACTGTGTACTTTAAGAATAAGAAATTACCTTTCTTATTTTTCAAAAAAATACATAAAAAACCCATAAAATATTTCTTTTTAAAAAATTTGAATCAAATTTTAAATAGATATAAAATTCCATTTATATTCTTTTTATATCCATATATATATGTAAAATATTATCAATAATATTAACATGGAGAAAAGGATTTTGAAATTTAATCTTTCAACATTGAATGTGTTCCATACCACTTTGAACATTTAAATCACAATAAACATGAAAAATAATATTTAAAAGAACATTAAAGAACATTATAATAGATAATATAAAATTATATAATGTCAAATGGTTTTTATAAACACCATATAAAATAATAAACGTGTATATCATCAAAAAATGCCTCAATGAAAGGAGATTGATATGAAATCCCTTACAACTATGGAAACATATGTATTTGAAATCCCAAAAATAGTAATTATAATATGAAAAATTTCAATACCATGAATATAAAATAATTAATGATGTAATATTTCAAAATGGGAAGTAAATACACCTCACAAAAGATGTCTGTGGTGATTATGACATTTATCCCATAGATGAAAAGAGTGAGATGAAAATACCTTAATTTGAGTCTTAAATTTCTCGAGTGTCTTTATCCTTATGAATAATAAAATTATGTTATTTATGTATTTGTTTCATAACCATTTTAGTTGATTATTATTATTTTTTCTTATTAAAACATTGTATATAATAACTTAATCAATTGAGTTTATGTCATGTGTTTTGGCCATATTCGGTTTATGTGTCAAAATGACTAAGGTTGGTTGTCCATGGTCATGGGGTCATTATGTAAAAATATCCAGATTAATAATCATGAAATAATTATCCAATTTGTCAACCAATTATAATTTTAAAAAAAATCCTTAAATATGGCTATGAAAAATGAACCAATGTTACAATCATGGAGACAATAGGTTGTACATACGCATGAGTAACATTCCCATTTTTCAGTGATCGTTATGGAAAATATTTAATTAGAATTTATCATTCCATAATGATAATTATATAATAAATATCATATTATTTATTATCATTTATTTATATATATAGTTATTTTTATTTAAAAGGAATCACATCACGTCAAGGAGGCGGTAGTCCACACGTCCAAGAACGATGTTATCACTTTTTCAGTGTGTAAAAAGGGTAATAAAGAAAATGATAAATTATATTTAAAAAAATTTAATTATGTCATCAATATCATATATATGTCATGTATGTAACATATTTTAAATTAACCCATCATTAATATATTCTGTTTAATGTATGAATGTATCACATAGATTTGAGGAGGTGGTAGTCCGCACATCCACAATCGATGTTATAGTATTTCCACAAAATTGAAAAAATAAAGGTACATGGCATATAAAAATTATATAAGTATTAAAAAACCTATATATAATATATATTTCATATAAAAATAGTGTTTCCATCATAATTTATGACCACGAGAGGTGGTGATGGAAAACCAATCGACATCGTTTTTCATGGTGATAGTTCACCACACAAATGAATGATAAGTTCGCTACCAATTTTATTGAGGTGTGTGTAGGTGTAGGTTTGACCCATAAAATAAAAAAATATCAGAACATTTATTTTAATTATTTTATTATATAATCATGACATAATAATAATTAAAATTTTTTAGAAAGAAATAAAATAAAAGTGACTGTTGAAGAATTTCTTTACAGCAAAGGACTTATTAAATTGTTATCATCCACAATTTTGTAATATATATTGTGGTGAGGGATGTTGGGAGATTATTTTTGGTAGTGTTTTGACAACCCAAATGGGCTTGATAGGTGTGAAAAAGTGGGGTGTGGGGGTGCCTTTTTATAGTGGAGGAGGAGTGACATTATTTTAAATATAAAAAGGTAAAAAATATTGTGAGGTCTACCTTACCTCATGTTCTTAAAAAATGAAAAATAATGGAGTAATGTGGAATTATGTTAGATAAATACTCACATAACACAAAAATAAAATAATTTTTTTATCATGTTTTCTTTAGTCTTTAAGTTTTTTTATTTTTTCCATTTTGGTTTTTCATTTAGGTAGCTAGATTTCTAACCAATATAATTCATCCATTAAGGATAAATTGAAGTTATAATTAATATAAAATTTAAAACCAATTAATATAATATATTACATGTAATTTATAAAATAAAAATCACATATGCATTGGAAAATAATTTTAAAAAAAATGCATGTAACAAGCAAAAAGACTACTTTAACCCTAACATCGCTAATAATATTTTTTTATAGGTCACAGTTTTCAATATAAAAGATCAATTGGACCATGAATATAACATATTTAATATTTATTAATACATAAAAATTACTTTGTAGAGTATAAGTTTTTTATAAATTTTAAATCATTTAATAAAATATCATTTATTTTATATAATTATTATCTAAATAATCAATATGTTGTTGTTTCTTATGAAATTAAGGTAATTATATTAGATCTAAAAATTAAAAATGAATTATTATGATAAAAATAATTCATTTATATTGAAAAAAATGTATAACAAAATTTATGAATCTTTTTCCCCACTCTAAATATTTATAATTGTTAAGGTCAAGGAATTTTCCTTTTTTTCTTTTACCTTACATAACTTATTATATAAGTAAAGTTTATGGAATCATATCCCAATAAATCATAAAAATTGAGAAAAATGTTATGAGGATTGAAATATGTCCAGAAAAAGGGTGTTGGAAAAGTGGGGGGTCATTTATAACCCATATATTCTAGGTTTAATAATTAAGTAAGCATATTTTAACCTTAATCACTACAATTACATTTAATTATTTTTACAAATATTTTTGGTAAAAAAATTAAGTTGATATCATAGATCAAAAAATTTCATACGGATTCCAAATATGTATATCCATTTTTTCAAATACAATTCACATATGTGGCTAATATTAATATAAAATTAATCCCACAGATGTCGTGAGACTACGTGTTTGAGGAATCCACATTTTCTTTAAAAAAACAAGCTTTAGGAAAACCTAAAGACTGAGTTTTTTTAAGGAATTTTTTTCCTAATTCCCACCACACTGATTTTTTTTGCAAAATAGAGCACTTTGAGGAAAAATATAATTGTTACTAAAAATCTGTTTTGATTGAGTATAGCCAAATCCAGAATTATTCCTTAGAGCTCGAATTTGAGAATACATCTTATCAATGTTTTCCTTACCCGAGGTAAAGTTTGGTAAAAAATTCCTCAAGGAAAATATTTTTTAATTCTTCTTAATAACTATGTATTTATCCTAAAAACGATAGTTTTAGCTATAGATTTAGTCTTTAAAACATTTTTCTTAGAAATTACTTTTTCTAGATCCTTAGAAAGTTTATCTTTCCCATAATTAACTTCCTCAATATTTTTTGAAATAATTTTGTAATGAAGGGTTTTCTTATCTAGATCTTTAGAAAGATCATATATTTCTTAATTAATAATAGAAATTCTAGAATTTTCCTTATCGAGCTTTTCCTTGACTTTAGAATTTTCACTCAATGGAGCTTAGAAAACCTAGAAACTTCTTCATAAGTAGGTAAAGTATTATCTTCATTAGAATAAGATTATTCATCCGAGGATTCATAATATTTACTATAACTATAATTAGAATTCAAGGATACATTGGTTATTGATTCATCATTATGTACCTTAGCCATTAAATAATGATTTTCATTAGGTATCCTAAATAATAAACCAAGGTTCTTATGACCAGAAGATTCGTACTATGAGGATTCATCAGAAGAGTCACCACCAATAGCACTCCAGGTGTCATTTGATTTCAAAACTATCTATGATTTAGCCTTATAGAACTTCTTTCTATTCCTCTCAGAATGATTTTCCTTTCTGTCTTTTCTCTTAAGAATAGGACAGTCGGGCCTTATATGCCCTACTGTCTTGCATTCATAGTAGGTGACTTCAGAGTCTTTCTTATCCTTTTGTTCTTTCTTCTTGTATCTATACTGAATGTCTTTCTTACCAACTATCTTGTTCATATTTCAAGCAAGATTAGCTATTTCATTCTCAGAATGTTCCATTTCACTTGATTCGGATTGAATAATAGTCCTCTTAGATTTGGATATTGTAACTCTTAGGAGTCCTGGATTTCATATGATTTGAAGTAGTTGTAAAAGCAACACTTCCATTTACATTATTCTTCTTATTTAGATCAGCATCTATGTTCATTCTTGTCTCATTTTGAAGAAGATTTCAAAAAACCTCATCAGGAGTAATCTGTGACACTTTCCTATTCTCATCAATAGTTGTCCTCTCTGATTCCAACTCATTAGGCATGATGTCTATAATCTTATTCAAAGCTACCTCATCATCTAAACCTTTTTCACCCATAAATTTTAAACTATTAACAATATTCATAAACCTTTTTTGTACCTTACAAACTGGTTCTCCATAAGGAAAGAAAAAACCATGATATTTAGTTCTAAGCACAACTCTTCTAGTTTTGATAACATTGGAAGTTCCAAAATGAGTTACTTCAAGCTTCTTCCAAATACAATTTGTAGCTTCACAAGAAAAAATCTGTCTATATATATTCCTAGACATAGAACACAACAAAGTATTTCATACATGATAGTTAAGTTGATATTATGTCTTTTCTTGATTAGTAAAATTTCTGATTTCCTTATTAGGAATCTTATAATCTAGAATAAGAATGAAAAAGTTTTCCACTTCAGTGTTAATGAAAAAAGTCTTCATGCTATCTCTCTAATATTAATAATCATTCCCATCAAATATAGGCGGTATAGTAGGATTGAGATTGTCAATTGAACCAACATCAATACCTTCCATCTCAAAGAAAAAATATTTCCACACAAACTTGTTAGTAATAAATGATTGTAAACAATAATAAAAATATCCTAAGCAAGGAAAATATAGAACAAGGAAAAACTTGAGCAAGAAAACTTATATGTGAATATAAATATTTCAGAGACCCTCTATGATACCAATTGTAGGATCGAAATCATCAATGTAGATGCTCAATATATAAGAGGGGGGGTGAATTGTATACTTTAAAAAATTCATTTTGATCTTTTAAAGATGGTAATGTTTAACAAAGTTAAACAAGGTAAATTCAAAAAACCTTTTAGTTCTACATACTTGATTGATTCCAGAAAATGGTTCCAGAAATGAAAGTTAAGAAAAGTTTAAAAGAAAAAATATTCTACCTTAAAGTGTATAGAATCTTACTAATCAGAGTATACAAGTATAATAATTTATAAGAAGATTATACTTTCCTTATTAATCAAAATACCACGAAAAAAAAACTTGAAACAATACAAGTAACAAGTATGAAATATTTTAACCCAAAATGTAGGGTATCCAAAAAAACATGGATATAGTCCCTTGATTTATACTTTCAAGAAATTCTATCTTACCCACACTAGGGTAATACCCTGATACGAATATTGGAATCTGTCTTTCTATCCCCGCAAGCCCTCGAACTTCAAGATAGTTGGAACCTCTATCTTCCTATCCCCAGAAGCCCTAGAATGTACTCAGAATCATTCAGAGTCGCACATAGCAATTCTTAACAAGATGTTCATTACGCATCAAGAATTAAAGTGTCTCTCTCTAGAAATCACTTTAGTAGCATGTAATCTCTAGATTGATCAATGTGTGTTGAGGTAGTTTAAATGAGCTCCTATTTATAGGCTCATTTCCAACGGTCGGATCCCTCCTCCAATGGTCATATTTTTACTTGAATTTTGGAGGGACCTATACACATGTCACTCAAACAAGGGTTAGTTAGTAACAGAATGCACAAAATCATTTTATAACTCAATCAAGATTAAGTAAAATATGGTTTCTCAACCAAATTAAATTTTTCAGATTCTAAGGAATAATAGAATTTGGAGTATAAGCGGGTAAAACTTTGGAGTCTATATTACAAGGATATACAGATTTTTTTTTTCAAGGAATTCAGAATCAGAATTTTATAGATTTCAGAGTCTAAATTCTATGGAATTCGGAGGAATTCTGAGTCTAAATTACAAGGAATTCAGAGTATGAATTTTGGGGAATTCGAAACCTGAATTATAAGGAATTCGGAATGTGAATTCTAAGGAACTCAAAGTCTGAATTATGAGGAATTCAAAGTTTGAATTCTGAGGAATTAGGAGTCTGAATTCTGGGTAATTCGGAACCTGAATTCTGAGTAATTCGGAGTCTTAATTCCTATGAAGTCAGAGTCTGAAGTGAAATAAATTTAGAGTTTGAATTTCAGATAATTCGGAGTCTAAATTTCAGAGAATTCAGAGTCTGAATTTCAGAGAATTCAGAGACTGAATTTTAGAGAATTCGAAGTCTGAATTTTAGAGAATTAGGAGTCTGAATTTTAGAAAATTTGGAGTCTAAATTTTAGAGAATTCAGAACCTAAATTCATATCCTGAAAACAGAATACTCTATATCTAAGTATTTACAGAATTCTGAGGTTTTAGATATGAAAATTAGTTTAACACATAGAAATAAAAAGAGTTCAATTTAGAGAAACTAAAATATGAACAATGAAAAACATGGTAAGGATAAATTTCCTTGGGGAAGGAAAATTTTCCTTATTAAGATAAAACTTATGGAGATAAATTTTCCTTGAGATTGAGTGTTTGTGATTTTCAAAACATAGAGGAATGGAGAAGTCATAAGGAAACCTTATTGACTCAAAATTGGTTAGCTTCCAAAAGATTAAATGGACCCATATATCATTTATCTAACATGAGGACAATTAATTTGAAATTTTTTTAATGATAAATGTTTAGTTTAATTTTGTGGTTTTCTAAGAATCACGAACTAGTTTAATTCTGTTTAATATTATTTCTATATATTAGTTTCATAAAATTAAATAGATTATTATTAACATATTAAAATCATATATATCCATAATAATACTTTTATCACCATCCTTGAAGGATATAATGGAAAATGAAAAAAAATCACTATTTACTGAGACAATTAATCTCCATAATTTGGACAACAGTTTTGTTTTTTTGAATAATAGAAGATGAGAAAAGGGATGGATAAAATATATTGAAATTTAATTATAAAATTATTATATATACATGATAACAGAGTTATTATAATTTAATGGATGAAGGAGTCAAAGATAATTTATTAGAATAAAATAAATTAAGAGATATGATTTGAGAATGTTACCTCTTGAATATCACCTCTTTGAAGGACGCTATAAGAAACACAGAATAGGTATTTGGGTTAGACCAATAACACATGAATGCGGGGAGAGTGGGGATAAGAGGGTCTGCTAGATATTTTAAAATTTTAAAGGCTTGTGGTGAGAAAGAGTGTGGTTAGTTGTTATATTTATACAGGAGGAGGGGTGGTTTTATGTGATTAAATAATGATTATTTTATATTTAAAGTCTACCAAATTTTGGTGAAATTAATTCCAAATAATTTGGTTGATAATTAATGTTTTATTGGTTGTTTAAGGTTTAGAAACATATCAACCACCCATTTAATTTTGTAGTTTTTTGGTATTTTAAGCGTTTACCTTTTAACATTAACTAGCTTCATTATTTTACCTAAACTGATGTTAATCATTTTTTACCACAATAACATTTGTAGGCATTAAATTAAAAAATAAACATATAAAATATTTTTTAACTACTTATTCCCAATATGGAATCCATTTTAAAAATTTGAAACAAATTTTATTGAAAATTACTTTTAAAATTAAATCATAAAAACACAACAAAAAACAGTTTTTCATAAAAATTTTCTTTGACGAAAAAAATATACTTCTACCAAAATAATTTATAAATGTTGTTTAAATGTAATTAATTAGTTTATAACAAACTAAAATTACTTCATTTAATTTTAGATCAACTTCAAATCATAAAGGGGCTCTTTAATATAATGAAAATGATGGGTTTATAAAAAACAATACTTTTTATTGTTCAGTAAGAAATAAATGTTTCCAAAAAACGACAAAAAAATAACCATAAGATAATTTTGATATGAAAATTTTAAAAAAAGGAAGTTAATTTTATCAAATAAATTTTCTAAATGTTTCAAAGCTTAATTATTTTTTCCCAAATAAAGATATTAAAATCACTCTTGGATTCAAAGATATATGCGAAGTATAAAATGACATTACTAAATATTATTTGTTTATTTCCTAAGAATGAATAAATAAGTTTGTATTGAATATTAACTCCATATATATTTCATTATATAGGTAATATTATTAAAACCCACTAAATTAATGTCTAGGTCATAATAGTCTTATGGAAATAATAATATTTAATAGCATGTCATGGTTCATTTAGGCTCAGTGTTTCATGAAATGTATTCTATTAAAGAAGTTAAATTTATTTAAAAAAATATATAACATAAAATATTTGTGTGTTAAAATATATGAACCAATGTAATATCAAACCCACACATCAAATTATCCTAATGATCCTAAATCTCAATAGGTTATTCCTTGAAAATTGAACCATTGTTAGCAACTAGCCCACTCGAATCTGTTATGTGAGAATTTGAATGAAAATATTTTCTACATTGTAATACATAAAATATGTTATAAATATATATAATATGAAGGGGTAGTATTAATTGATACACAAAAACCTCAATTAAGGCTAATATATCAAAAGGTCCAACAAATAAGGGAGAAATATTACTCCCCTGATAGAATCTTCACCACCCACGGTGAAGAGACATCTGGAAGAACACATAATCTCGAATGTAAAACTCCAATAACCTTTTTATATAATAATAATAGGACTTATGATGATCATATTCCACCCTAATTCACTAACGTATCACCTATACCTTTTCTTGAAATAATATTCACCAATTTTGGTCCATGAATAACTGACTCTCCGACCTCACTCTAACACAACCGTGATCAAAATTATTGTCCATTCAATGTTTCAAAATATGCCATACCAATAGGGGAGATTAACTGGTGTTGTAAAAAAACTCTACTAAGGGTATTTTTTTACCCACAAGCCACTAAAATCCATTATTTTAGCATGAAACATTCCCTCAAAAGTTGTGATAATTCAATCTATATAATAATCCATCTCTAGATAAAAAGTAGTTGCAATGAATTAATGAGATCCAAAATAACACTAAAGACCTCTAAAATCCATAGAGGTTAACAAAGGATCATGATTAGTGTTGATAATCTTTGTAACCCCTTAAATCGTTATTATCTCCTCCAGACACTACCTCTACAAAACTTTCACTAAACTCAACAACTTAATCATTAATAGGTGAATAGACTTCATCAATAGGTCCATGATCACCCATGTAACATCTCAACCACCTGAGTTATGGGTAAAAAGGTAAATAGGTCAATCAAGACATCTTCCCACATCTACTCAGGAATATCATGCATCTAAAGAAAACCACCAAGAACATGATACTCAACCTTCGAATTCTGGAAGACTAAACACCGAGAGACAAACTCTATAAATGAAATATTTAAGACATGCCAAAAAAACTGGATACTCAAAGCACAATACATCTTTTACACACCTTGATGTACCACTAATGGAGATGTGTGGAACATATAGAAAACCACATAAAACAACGACGAAGGAATTAAAATATTCCCCTGAAACAACACCCAATATTGTCCATATATTGACCAAACCTCAAGAGCATACCCATAAAAATGATCACAGAAAACCACTACCTCAAAATACATAAACTAAGAATCCACGAATTACTTCACAAAATACTACTATACTTTCATCTGATAAATTTAAATTCTCCCAACAATTTATCCCATATCTAGTTGAATTGAAGCCAAATCTTCCATAATTATATAAGAGTCTATAGACTCACTCAAAAAACCGTCAAATGAATTCCTACTCAATGTATCATACAAAAACATCACTTTAATAGTTTTAAAATAAATCTTGATGTCCTAGTCCATAAATACCTCTATCAACCATCTCTATCAAAAATTCATGTCACAATAGGAGATGATATACTTCAGACTATTATGATCTATGAAGATAAGAAATCATTCACCGATGAGATATTGTCACCACAAAATCAAATAGAACACAACTAAAACAATATTAGGATTATGGGTTGTATAATTACATTCATGGGTCCATAACTATTGGGAACCATAAGAGAAGACTTTCTTCTACTACATTAAAGTGAAACCTAAGCTAATACATAAAGCTTTATAGTAATCCTTGAACATAATGGCCTCCACTAGAATACAATGAAACAGATCACTTAATAGACTATGGTTAAAAAAAATAAAAAGTAACCTAGAATTGGTTATTCCACATGAACACCATATCCATTCAAGAAACACTTTCATAGTAGTCATAATTTAGTAGATGTTGGGAATGAGACTATTATAATATCCACATAGACTAAGGAAACTCTATACATTTATAAAAATTATACAGAGTAAGTAATAAACCACCACCTCTACCTTTGAAGGATCTACGAATAATCCATGTTATTATATTATCTGTCCCATGAAACATACTTAACATGCATAGAAATAATACTTCAATAGCTTCCCAAAATGATGATTGACCCAAGGAACTCACAACACGTCTCATAGATACTCAATATGATCCACTTCTAACCTAGAAGAGAAAGGATATTAATGATAAGAACTACCGAAAACTGGTTCAGAAACTAAAGGAACACTATATTTATTAGTCCCATGAATTTGGTTAGAGATTTCATAACTTTGAACAACATAAAAATGAAATCTTAATTCCAATAATGATATCTAAGAGTAGTTTTCTTGATATCCTCATCATTCAATCACATATAATGATATAAAAAATACATGTTAATATATGATAACCATATTTATTCCTTCAACTGATTGAATAATCCATTAATCTGGGGGAGTTGATAATGGTTCTTCCCCATCACTTAATTCAAATGACCATAATCGATACCCAACCATAGACTGATATATGATTTTAATGAAAATAGTACTGAAGCTCCCCAAGATGAAACACTAAGAAAAATAAAACATCTCTATAGAAGATAATTAAACTAAATTCATTTCTCTCCAACTCAAAAAGAGTCCATAATATATGGGTACATCGATAGAGGTAAAATATGAAGCTACAACACTATTCAAAACTCGATCTCTTCTCAAGTGGGTAGCACCACAACATATTTAGATAATAAAATAGGGTACACTTCAATAACCAAAGGAAACACCACTATATTACCCACCACAAAACTCAACATCAACCCATACATCAAGAAGATAGAGACTCAACATGCCTCTATACAAATTGAGTGTCTCACTCTCCCATAAACATTGTATGGTCTCTATCGCCATCATAAAATATGATGTTCCCACTGAATAAATACATTATATCTTTCACTGAATACAACCAATCCATGATTAGGATGGTTTTTTGGTTAAATACATAAAAATTGTAATCCTATGTAAGAGAGGTTCTTCCCCATCACTAATTCGTAGTCTCTAAACACATAAAATATGTCAGCAGAATCTATAACTAGTGCATTCAACACCAATGTCACTTACCATCTCCCCACTACAAGTCCCAAATCATAGAATAGAGTGGTTTATACAAACAACTATATAGATAATAAATAAAGAAAGGAATAAACCCATGTATAAAATATGAACATTATAACTTGAACTACATATGGCTCAGTCGATACTAGAAAACATTGAGCATGCATCTGACCACGCCCAACTCAATGCCCCCTCAGGACCTAATAGTGACCACCTCTATGGATGAAATCTAACCACCATCCTTGATTTCAAAGGATATCATGGGGATAACTTCTTATTTCCATATCCTATATACATTGATCATAAATAAAAAAAACTTACTACTACTGCTTCCTTGCCTAAAACTACCACAACATCCGATCTTGAAACAAGCTACAAGTCACTTTATGAATATTTATGAAGGTTATTAAATCTAAAATTTATGGAAAAATTCTCAAATAGAAAATAAATGTATACCTGAACCATTATAAGTGGTTGAAGAAAATCTATCCCTAGTGGAATGAGTTGAAGAATGCTAAAACCTCCTCTATTCTTACTGAAACATATTATTCTCACAAGGAAACTGAGAAACAGTCACAACACTACTCCATGGAAGATCTTGGAGACTCCCATCCGATGATGATTCAGTCCTAGACAACATCCTCTCAATGATCTATAACATTTCCAATTCCTCTTGATATTAATTTAATATAAATAGGGTGACCTGACACTTTCTCTCTAGGTGTAATGCCACCAAGAAATGCCTCACCATAACCTCTTCAACTGGCTAAAGTTTTTCAAGGACAAAATTAGAGGTTTTTATATAATATATTGAACTCTAAAAAACTATAAATCCCCTATCAAAGGATAAGGATATCTTGTGGACAATATTCATTATTGGGGGAAGATCTAAACAATACATGAAACTGGTCCCTGAACATATTTAACTCAATAATCAATTACTCATAATACCTAAGGAACAAAATCCACCACTACTAATCTGACCCAGAAAACATTATCACTACTAAAGAAACCCAATAATAATTTTGCGCAAATATCAAACTTAAGGTTATCTCTACCTCCTCCAACAAATCCTATGTCTCTTGATTTGAAACTGTTTCCTCATACATATATAGACCATAATGATTGATTTCTTAGAGTGTACACATACATGTTCTATTTCCCTTAACCTCCACTATACAGTGATTCACTGAAACATTCTATTGAAACCTTTATTATGAACCCGATGTGTATGTCAATCTAGAACCATATTTGTATAAGAGAAAACATTAGTAAATCATAATCCCAGGACAAAAGAACATTTTAGGATTATTTTATTTAATTCATTTTAACCCATTTCCCTTTTTCTACCTAATTAAAAGTCAATAATAGATAATAATGATACATAATATTTACTTAGGTCTCTACTCAAAAACCAAAAACACTAGGCATAGAATGTTGAGTTAACTTGAAGGTCCCTAGGTAGGATAAAGGGAGAACCTAAAATCCCACATCCTAGTATGTTGCAAAAAAATGAGATTTTATAATGTAATTTAATTAAATAATACTATTTTTATAGAGTTTAACATAAAAATCATGTAGCTTAAATGAATTTCAATATATTATAGAATTATTATTATTTAAATATGACCATTATACCCTAGCAGTTGGTTTGGAGGGTATGAATTGGTGTAATTGAATTATGAAACATATATATATAAGTTTTCTTAATAAAAACAATGATTATTTTTTATGAAATAATTATATTTTTTCATGATAACAATTAAATTGCATGTGGTTAATAACAGTTAGTGTTTAAAAGGGTAATTTTTCTTTAAAAGCAGGTTTTATTTATATTTTTTATTCTACCTTAAATGGTAAATTTATGAATTTTTGAATTTTAACTTCATAAAATAAAATTAATTTTGAATTCATAATATTAAAAGTTTTATATGATGAATCTTTTGATATTGTTATAAAATGGTTTATTTTTAAGTTAATAGAGAAAAATACTTATTTTACATATATTGTAACTTTCATGACCATATCATGATATATTAATGGATTGAAATTTTTTGAATCCTTTTTCATAGATAAAATATATATTCCAAGAATAATATAATTCATTTTAAAATATAAAATTGAAATTAAAACATCAGTGTTTAACATTTTAGAAATCCAAGTAATGTTTTTATTCAAATAAAAACTATTTTTAGGTCTTCCCTTTCAATCATGTATACAAATTTTTACATTATATTTTATTTTGGTTATAAATTAAATATTAAATCCTTGTATTTAAGTTATACAATTAATTCCATGGGAATCAATCATATAATTGATTTTGTTGTAAAAACATTTTTATGCTTACAATGAGCATTTTTTAAAAACGTTTTTTATGGAATTTAGGAACATAAATAAAATATAATTGTTTCCAGTTCTAGAAATTCAATATTATAAAATGGAATATATATATGGGATCCCAATTTTTATCTTTTTTTAATTATTTCAATTTCATTATTTTTCATAAAAAATAATTATGATGGTAAATATTTATCACTAAGATAAGGGTTTAAAAGTGTTAATGAGGGGGTTAATCTATGAGATACGGTTTAAATTATAATAAAATACTTTCTTAAATATTATTAGTTGTTTTTATGTAGACCATAAACTTATTATCTTATAAATTATGAAAATTTGGAGAAACTTAACTTGATATATATATATATATATATTATGTTTATCTTTCAAGTATTTACAAGAATTGTACGCTCCTCACTTATAAAATGGAGCTTGTTATCCTATATTATTCACACATATTAAGAACCTTAGATAAACCAAAATATATCAAAATATATCCCTAAATATATTTTTCTCTAACTAGAGGTCCTAATATGAGGCCCCAAATATAAAAATTAAAAAATATTGAGTTATTCTAATAATTTTACTTTCTATCACATTGAAGATATTTTTAGGTTTATAGTTTTATAGAATTAATCTATAGCTAATGTATAAAAAACCTAAAATAAAAATTTGAAACATCCAATTAGTATCCATTTTTCATAGAATATAAAACTTTAAAAATAAATCATTAACATTATTCATAGTAAATATCCATGAGTTTTAACTTGAGTTCTTACTTTCTCTTACGCATCCTTAAACGCTATAAAAATGTTTCAAAAAAACATGGGATGAGAAAAAAATCTTAGTTAAGGATATAAAATGAAAGGAAACCATTTGTTTGGTAATATCATGATAAATCATATAATATTTACCTTGGTATTCAATGTTATTTGATAATATGAAAAATAAACACTTTCATATGAATAAAAAACACACATTTTTTGTAACAAAATCATTAAACCCAAAGAAATAAATTAAAACTACTTTAGGTGACCCAGAGAATCAAATTCGTAAAACCATTTCAAAAACCTTTCAATTGGAATAACCATATTTCCAACATCTAATATTATCATTACCCAATTAATATGAGAGTTATAACATGCTCCCTCGGTGCTATCTGGGACACCCCATGTTAACCTATAATGGGATTTCCCAGTGCTATCTAGGACACCCCAAATTAAGGTTTAAAGGGCCTTCTCGGTGTTTTTTGTGAAATCCCATATTAACATATAACATGATTTCATGGAACTATTTAAGACACCAATATTGTAATTATCTTGTACCAATTCATTAATAAAACACTTTATTCATAAAAACCTTTGAATAACACTTTTAAACTCACATGAAAAACACTTTCAGATAAAAATACATTTTAATTTAAAACTCAATTTTCAAAACCAAAACACTCTTTTCATTGAAAAAAAATTGAATACCAAAATACCCAAAAGAAAAATATAGCTTTTCATTTAAGGAACTTGAAATAATTAAAAGAAATTAAGAAATTAAAATTAATGGCCATGGTGAAATTAAATTCATTGTCATCATGTACGTTAAGAATAGAATATTAAATTTTTAATTTGTAAAAAACATTCTATATAAAACACATAATATATTCATTTTGAAAACCTTTTGAATGAAATTAAAAATTGAAAAAAATTCCTTTATAACCATTTTATATAAATTTAATTAAATATATTAAATAATATCAATACTATTGTCATAGTGAAAAATATTTTAAAATTAAATCTTTAAACATTCAAAATTTCCCATAACACTTTAAACATTTAAATCATATTCCCCATAAAGAATAAAATTTAAAATAAAATTAAAATACCCAATAATTGGTAATATATTGTTATATAATGTCAAATGGGCTATATAAACACCTTATAAAAGGAAAAAGGTGTATATCATTAAGAAATGCGTCAATGAAAGGAGATTGAGATGAAATCCCTTATAACAGTGGTAACATATGTATTGGAAACCCATAAAGTAATAATAATAAATAAAAAATTTAAATACCATTAATATGAAATAATACATGGTATAATATTTCAAAAATGGTATTAGATTCACCAAACAAAACAAATAAGTGGTGATTATGACATTTATCTCATATGTAAAAAGTGAGATGGAAATCCTTTACCTTGAGTTCAACTTGTCATGTGTGTCTTTATATTGTTGAATAATAAACTTATGTAAAATATTTATTTGATTCCTAACCTTTTTAATGTTTATAATTAATTTTGTTTCACTTTTTACAAAATTTTATACAACTGCTTGATCAATTATGTTTACATTGGGTGTTTTGACAATATTCAGTTTATGTGTCCAAAATACTATGGTTATTTTCTATGTTCAAAGGTTCATTATATAAAAATCACCAGAATAATATTAAAAAAAATTATAATATTTATACATAAATTATACTTTTAAAATCAATCAGGAATGATGCTTACTGAAAATGATCCAATATACAATGATGGTGATGGTAGGCCGTACATATGCATAAGAAACGTTCTCTTTTTTTAATGATCATGATGTAAAGAAGGAAATTAAAATTTACCTTATCTGAATGAAAATAATACAATAAATACCATGTTATTTTATCTTATATATCTATATATATATTTTGTGTGATGTAAAAGGAATCACATTGCGTTAAAGCGATGATAGTCCATACGTCTGAGAATAAAGTTATAACTTTTTTAGTGTTTGAAAAGGGTAATAATTAAAATGATATATTATATTAATGGAAAAGTAATTATGTCATGAATATAATATATATTTCACTTATTTCAGATATGTTTAATTAAAACCATCCTAAATACATTCCATGTAATGTGTGAACGTATCACATCGATGTGAGGAGGTGGTAGTCCACATATCAACAAATGATGTTATTGTATTTCGAAAAAAATGGAATGAATAAAAGAATGTATGATATATCATTTCAATAAGTACAAATACAACATAAATATCATATATATTTCATATAAAAATAGTGTTACCATCATAATTCCCAACCATGATAGGAGGTAAAGGAATAACAAATGACATCATTTCGTGAGGCAGTATTTCACCGTACACATGAAATTTAAGTTCTTTACAAATTTGATTGAAGTGTGTGTAGGTGTAGGTCGAACCATTAGCATAAAATAATCTTTGTATACTAAGGATACTTTTTATTATTATATAATCATGTAATAATAATATTTTAATGGTTGGAAAAATAAATTAATCAATTGAGATCATTGAAGAATGTTACCTTTTTATGGGTAAGTCCTTTTAGTTTACACCAAAATACTCTATTGGATCTCTTACTGCCCAAACTGAGTCTTCTAGGTTGATGGGATGGATGTTGAGATTATTTTCAGCTAGATTGGAAGAGAAAAAAGGGCTTCATATGTGTGAATAAGAAGGTAGGTTGAGTTCCTTTTTATAGTGGAAGAGGAGGGACAATATTGTTAATATAAAATGTGAACACTATTGGGAGGTCTACCTTAACTCATGTGCTTCAAAAATTAAAAATAATGTATTAAAATTGATTTATTTTATAGACACAACCAACCCACACAAAAATAAACGGATTTTTATCATTTGTTACTTAGTATTTAAGTTTTATTTTTTTTTCATTTTGGGTTTTCATTTAAGGTAGCTAGTTTTATAAACTTTGTTATTCATATATTAAGGAAAAATTAAATTTATAAATAATAGAAAATTTAGAACCACTGAATCTATAGTATGTCATCTAAACTATAAAATAAATATCTCATATTTTTTGGAAATTAATTTTAACAGAAACACATGTAATGCACGAAATACACTTTATCCCTAACTGTGCTAACTATTTTATTACTATTTATGGGTCAATATGTTCATTAAAAAATAAAAATTGGACCATTAATGTATTATATTTTATATTTATTGACACATAAAAATCACTTGGTAGATGATAATATTTTTATAAATTTTAAAACATTTAATAAAATATTATTTATTTTTATTTAATTATTAACTAAATAATCCATGAATTGGCGTTTCAAAAGTATTTAATGTAATTATAACATATCTAAAAACTAAATATAAATAATTATGATAAATATAACAAATTTATATTCCAAAAAAATATCTATATCCAAAATCATGTAGTTTTTTCCCTACTCCAAATATTTATAAGTTTTAAAGGAAAGGAATGTTCATTTTTTGTCATTTTCCTTACTTAACCTATTATATAGATCACATTCATGGAATAATATCCCAATAATTCATAAAAGTATATTATAAGGTGGATAGGGTCTAAATATTTCCATAAAATGTGTTTTTGATAAGTGTTGGTTCATTTACACTCCATATATTCTATGTTTAATCACTAATCAATTTTTTTACCTTAATTACTGAAATTAATTTTAATTACTTTCCGAAATATTTTTGGTGAAAATATTATGTTTATATTATTTGAAAAAAAATTCATAATTATTCCAAATAATAATATCAATTTTTCCTAATTAAATTAACATTGGGGGATAAAATAATTTAAAATTAATCTCATAGACATTGTGAGAGAGCAGGTTTTTATGGAGAAAAGTTCAAAAGTTTGAAATGTTTTTATAAGTAGTTTCAATGTAAAATTGAATAAAATGATCAAAATTGGATTTATTGATGCATAATTGGACTAATTATTATTTAAAAAAATTAAAATATAATTTAACTATAAAAATAAATCAGACAAAAAAAGATGTTTTCAATTAAAATGTGGAGTTTTCACTATTCACCAAAAAATAACCCAATGTGAATTTTGATGTTCTAATTTCAAAATTAAAGTTTAGTGGTTTATATAAAAATTATAAAATTGTAAAAAATTATATTTAAATTAGGTTCTCTATTAAAAGGTGTTAAAACTGCCATTAAAAATATAATACTTCTTAAGCGTAAAGCAAGATTTATTCATATATTATGCCTTTCAAATCTATTTGATGAATGTAAACAAAAATTATAAACTTTGAAAAAAATAATATATTTAGTATTATTCACACCCTCTAATATAATTTCCAAAAAATAATTTCCATATTCAATAATAATATCAACAATATTTTTTTTCGGTAATACTTGGCCTTACGCGTAACAAAATTTTTCGAAGAAACTAAATGATACTTGAAATGAAAGAAAAATGGTGTTGCATATAAGGCAATATAACCATGAATTATGTTTAACTCAACCGATCAAATTATTTAATTTAATTTGAAAAGGTTATATTTTATTAAATATCAAGATGTTACATCGTAACCCCCTTAAAAAGAATTTTTACCTTGAAATTAGACATGGTAATAAAATGATTAACATTTCTAGAATTACATTACTGAAAAGAAATTTGTAAAAATGGTTAATAAAACACCCAATTAAAAAACAGATGTGGGAGACATAATAGTCACCAGAAGTTACGCATAACTTGGAATCCGTATATGAAGAACGTTGGTGGTAAATTAAAAGGTATATTTGGAATGGAAAATTAATTATCATTGAATAATAGATAGTGATAGAAAGATGGCCTAGAGGATGTCAAAGACAAAAAAACAACAATCCAAAAATTGTGGAAAAGTCAATTTATATTATAATAAAATATAGTGATTGAATAATATATTATTTCTTAAAGATCATTTTCCTATTGTTGAAGGACTCATTCCCCACCTATACTTAGAACGTAATGAAATATACGTACATTATGAGAATAATAAAATCTATTAATCTGTATCCCCCACAGTCTCATATTTTTTTCCATATAACATGTATTAAAGATTCCTTTTTATGAAGAAATCACAAGAATCAATGTCTAAAAGACCATAAAATCATCAAAATGATATCAATATATTATTCCTATATTTAGATATGAACCAAAACTAAAATTATTATCACATAATAAGTAATTATAACATTCATGTGATGTAATAATTCATTAATTTCTAATGTTAAAAAGTAAATGAATACTTTTCATTAAAATAAAATTATATATAAATATAAACTCAATTAAACATCTCCTTTAAATACCTTAATGACTTTATTCCACATCAATCAAAACCTCAAGAAGAAGTTTCTAAAACCATGAATGTAGGGTTATCCATTAAAAAATAATGAGATCACTTGAGCTTCCATCACTTTAATAGAAGGCATAACATCAACTGTATTAAAAGAAAAATATTTCCACGCACCTTTTGGTTTCTAATCCGGATTATTTCCATCCCGAGGATGAGTGTTCTAGAACACATTAGAATAATGACCAAACTCGTTATAACTAAAACAACTCATTATTGGATGTCGATCAGATACCCCATTCTTTGGTTTCAAATAGATATTTTCTTTATAGTCATGAATCAAGTGACCAAAATGGACACACTAGAAATAGTTACCAGATCTCATCAAACATTCATCGAAATGTTTTTTTACACAGTTTGAATTGTTTATGAGCTTACCTTTATACTTATTAGTAATTTGATTATCCATTTCCTCCAATATTGACCATTTCTTAATCTTTTCATCTCTCGGAACATAAGTTTCAACCAACCCCATCTCATGTTTCTCCTCAAAATGAACCACACTATTAATAAATTTTAAATTCATTAGAGGAATATTATCTTTTTATACTTGGTTTCAATCCTTAGTAAAATCTATTAATTTTACTATCAATGTATCTAATAAAATCTAGAATATACCTGGTCAATATTGTGATGTTTTCTTCATACATGAAAATTGAATCATTATAATTTTTCTTTAATTACAATAATTATTTCTACATCCTAAGCTGTAAAACATTATGGAATTATTTCCCAAGGAAAATATCCTTAAATTTTTCCCATTACATGAAAAAAGATAAAATTTATCTCAATTATTCTTAAAAAAATACCACCAACTATCATATTCACTTTCAAAATGATATATGGAAAGGGTTGCCTTTTATGTTTTGAACATCACATGATTTTAAATATATTCTCCATGGAATTGATTCATCCTTCAGCTACTACCAGGTTAGATGATCTAATTAATGATTAGGTATGTTGCCTCATGAAATAATCTACCATAAACATGTTCCTTCCAGGTATAGCTAGTTCCTCTCTTGCATGGACACCACCACAATTTATATCTTGTGTTAACTAATCCATCACTATAACAAACTGGCCTATTTGAATTCCAACCATCTCAGGATGTTGATTTGGAATGATATTATCCTCTCAGTTCTGTCATACTATAGATTCCTTGTTTCCTCTATTTAAAAACAATCTAAAGGGACATAGTTTCGACAAAGAAATATGGAAATCACAAAATTTTATGTCATTTAAACTTAATGATAATGTAATATATTCTAAGTTAATGATATTAACATTAACCTAACCACTAATTTTTTCAAAACCATTCCTTTGATACCACCAAAAAGGAACCAACCATAATAATTACATAAAATTTAGTTACGTTAAGAATTTTACTTTTTATCACATATAGTATCTTTTTAGGTATATAGTTTCAGATAATTCATCTATAACTCATACATAAAACAAACATAAAGTATAATGTGGACACATTCTATCAGTATCCATTTTTTCATAATATAAATTTTTTAAAACCAATCATGAAATATTTTCATGGTAAATCTCTAGGAGTTCCTACATGATTTCATAATCTTTTGTACCCATCCTTAAGCCCTATAAGACAATTTAAAAAACATGGTATTAGAAAAAAATATTAGTAAGTGAAATAAAAATAAAAGATACCATTAGTTTAGTAAAATAAAAAAACTCATATAACCTTTAACATTATCTTTAAAGTTATTTGAGAATTAAAAAAGGAAAAATTTTCACATGAAAAAAACGAAAATTTTGCACAAATAAAATCATTAAATACCATCTAAATAAATTATATCTAATTTAGTTGACTTTGAGTATCAAATTCATAAATACCTTTCAAAACCCTTTCAATTGGAATAAACATACAATCAAATTACAATATTATCATTACCAAATTCATTGAAGAGATATAATGGGATCACATTTCACTATCTGTTCCACCACATGTTAAGATGTAATAGGATTTTTCAGTTCTAGATCGGCCACCCCATGTTAAGTTGTAATGGGCTTTCACACTGCTATATAGGCCACCACAAGTTAAGTTGTAACGGGCTTTCCCAAAGCTATATGTTCCACCCCTAGTTAAGCTATAATAGTCTTTACATGCATTTTCTTGGCCACCCCATCAAGTAATTTGCAAGTGAAACTTCATGAATAAATCACTTTCTTCATAAAACAATTTTAAAAACTCTTTTAAAATCATCTGAAAAACACTTTTGTATTAAAATTAAATTTTCTTTTAAAAACCCATTTTCAATAACAAACTAAACTTTTCATTGAAAACCCATTTTCAATAGAAAAATATCCATAATAAAAAGTTATGTTTTCAATTATAGAATATGAAATATTGAAAATAAATAAAGAAATGAAAATTAATGGCTACGACAGTGTAAAATTCATTATCACTGTGTACTTTAAGAATAAGAAATTACCTTTCTTATTTGTCAAAAAAATACATAAAAAACCATAAAATATTTATTTTTAAAAAATTTGAATCAAATTTTAAATAGATATAAAATTCCATTTATATTCTTTTTATATCCATATATATGTAAAATATTATCAATAATATTAACATGGAGAAAAGGATTTTGAAATTTAATCTTTCAACATTGAATGTGTTCCATACCACTTTGAACATTTAAATCCCAATAAACATGACTAATAATATTTAAAAGAACATTAAAGAACATTATAATAGATAATATAAAATTATATAATGTCAAATGGTTTGTATAAACACCATATAAAATAATAAACGTGTATATCATCAAAAAATGCCTCAATGAAAGGAGATTGATATGAAATCCCTTACAACTATGGAAACATATGTATTTGAAATCCCAAAAATAATAATTATAATATGAAAAATTTCAATACCATGAATATAAAATAATTAATGATGTAATATTTCTAAATGGAAAGTAAATACACCTCACAAAAGATGTCTGTGGTGATTATGACATTTATCCCATAGATGAAAAGAGTGAGATGAAAATACCTTAATTTAGTCTTAAATTTCACGAGTGTCTTTATCCTTATGAATAATAAAATTATGTTATTTATTTATTTGTTTCATAACCTTTTTAGTTGATTATTATTATTTTTTCTTATTACAACATTGTATATAATAACTTAATCAACTAAGTTTATGTCATGTGTTTTGGCCATATTCGGTTTATGTGTCAAAATGACTACGGTTGGTTGTCCATGGTCATGGGGTCATTATGTAAAAATATCCAGATTAATAATCATGAAATAATTATCCAATTTATCAACCAATTATAATTTTAAAAAAAATCCTTAAATATGGATATGAAAAATGAACCAATGTTACAATCATGGAGACAATAGGTTGTACATACGCATGAGTAACATTCCCAATTTTCAGTGATCGTTATGGAAAATATTTAATTAGAATTTATCATTCCATAATGATAATTATATAATAAATATCATATTATTTATTATAATTTATTTATATATATAGTTATTTTTATTTAAAAGGAATCACATCACGTCAAGGAGGCGGTAGTCTACGCGTCCAAGAACGATGTTATCACTTTTTCAGTGTGTGAAAAGGGTAATAAAGAAAATGATAAATTATATTTAAAGAAATTTAATTATGTCATCAATATCATATATATGTCATGTATGTAACATATTTTAAATTAACCCATCATTAATATATTCTATTTAATGTATGAATGTATCACTTCGCTTTGAGGAGGCGGTAGTCTGCACATCCACAATTGATGTTATAGTATTTCCACAAAATTGAAAAAATAAAGGTACATGGCATATAAAAATTATATAAGTATTAAAAAACCTATATATAATATATATTTCATATAAAAATAGTGTTTCCATCATAATTTATGACCACGAGAGGTGGTAATGGAAAACCAATCGACATCATTTTTCATGGTGATAGTTCACCACACAAATGAATGATAAGTTCGCTACCCATTTTATTGAGGTGTGTGTAGGTGTAGGTTTGACCCATAAAATAAAAAAATATCAGAACATTTATTTTAATTATTTTATTATATAATCATGACATAATAATAATTAAAATTTTTTAGAAAGAAATAAAATAAAAGTGATTGTTGAAGAATTTATTTACAGCAAAGGACTTATTAAATTGTTATCATCCACAATTTTGGAATATATATTGAGCTGAGGGATGTTTGGAGATTATTTTTGGTAGTGTTTTGACAACCCAAATGGGCTTGATAGGTGTGAAAAAGTGGGGTGTGGGGGTGCCTTTTTATAGTGGAGGAGGAGTGACATTCTTTTAAATATAAAAAGGTAAAAAATATTGTGAGGTCTACCTTACCTCATGTTCTTAAAAAATGAAAAATAATGGAGTAATGTGGAATTATGTTAGAGAAATACTCACATAACACAAAAATAAAATAATTTTTTTATTATGTTTTCTTTAGTCTTTAAGTTTTTTTATTTTTTCCATTTTGGTTTTTCATTTAGGTAGCTAGATTTATAACCAATATAATTCATCCATTAAGGATAAATTGAAGTTATAATTAATATAAAATTTAAAACCAATTAATATAATATATTACATGTAATTTATAAAATAAAAATCACATATGAATTGGAAACTAATTTTAAAAAAAATGCATGTAACAAGCAAAAAGACTACGTTAACCCTAACATCGCTAATAATATTTTTTTTATAGGTCACAGTTTTCAATATAAAAGATCAATTGGACCATGAATATTACATATTTAATATTTATTAATACATAAAAATTACTTTGTAGAGTATAAGTTTTTTATAAATTTTAAATCATTTAATAAAATATCATTTATTATATATAATTATTATCTAAATAATCAATGCGTTGTTGTTTCTTATGAAATTAAGGTAATTATATTAGATCTAAAAATTAAAAATGAATTATTATGATAAAAATAATTCATTTATATTCAAAAAAATGTATAACAAAATTTATGAATCTTTTGCCCCACTCTAAATATTTATAATTGTTAAGGTCAAGGAATGTTCCTTTTTTTCTTTTTCCTTACATAACTTATTATATAAGTAAATTTTATGGAATCATATCCCAATAAATCATAAAAATTGAGAAAAATGTTATGAGGATTGAAATATGTCTAGAAAAAGGGTGTTGGAAAAGTGGGGGGTCATTTATAACCCATATATTCTAGGTTTAATAATTAAGTAAGCATATTTTAACCTTAATCACTGCAATTACATTTAATTATTTTTACAAATATTTTTGGTAAAAAAATTAAGTTGATATCATAAATCAAAAAATTTCATACGGATTCCAAATATGTATATCCATTTTTTCAAATACAATTCACATATGTGGCTAATATTAATATAAAATTAATCCCACAGATGTCGTGAGACTACGTGTTTTAAGGAGAAAATTTCAAAAGATTTAAATGTTTTTAGGGACAATTCATATTTTAAATTTAATATTTTTAACTAAATTGGATTTATTTATGTATAATTTATCTAATTATAAATTTAAAACAATTTAATATAAAATTTAAATATATAAATAAATTAGATGAAAAAGCAGTTTTCAATTAAAATGTAGTGTTTTTCAGTATTCATCAAAAAATGAAACTTCTCCTAAAAATACAAAAAATTAACCCAAAGTAAATATCGATATTAATATTTTAAAAATTAATTCCATTTTTTATATAAAAATTAAAAAATAGTAAAAAATTATATTTAAAATTTGTTCAACATTAAAAGGTGTAAAACTACCTTTAAAAAATATATATCTTTTTAAGTGTAAAATTGGATTTATTCTTATATTATGCCTATAAAATAAATTAGATGAATGTAAAAAAAAATTATAAACACTTTTAAACATATTATAGTTATTCTTATTCATAACCTCGAATATAATGGCTCGGAAATAACTTGCATATTGAATAATAATATCAACATTATATTATTGTTTAGTAAGACTCTACCTTATGTGTAACACAAGTTATCCAAGAAACATGATGTTTTGTTAAATGAAAGATATACATGATGTTGTGTATAATTAAATATAACTATTAATTTAATGTTACTCAACCTATCATATAATATAATTTAATTTGAACAAAATAAAATTTATAAATTTTTTAGATGTTACATCGTACCCCTCAAAAAAAAATTTCTCCAACAAAATTCATCTTAGTTATCAAATTATTAACATTTATAGAATTCCATTATTGAAACCCAAATCATTCAAATGGTTAATAAAACCTACTTTTAATAAATGGATGTTGGAAACATAAAGTTCACCTGAGGTTACGCATAACTAAGATTCTTTATTTGGAGAAATTCTGTGTGAAATTAAACGATGAATTTAAAAGGGAAAAATAACTCCCGTGAACTAATAGACAGTGATTGAGAACATAGTCAAGAGGAAGTCAATGAAAAAAACCCTAATCCAAATAGGTATGTAAATGGATATTGATATCATTAGAAAATATTGCAATAGTATGTCATTTTATTTCTTTGAGATCCTTTTTCTAAATTTGAAGGATTCCTTCATAACCTATAATAAGAGCATAAGGAAATATAATTACTTGATGAGAATAATTCCATCTATTAATTAGTTTCCTTCATATACTCATCTTTTTCTCCATACAATTAATATTGAGAATTACTTTTCATGAATGAATCACTAGGATCAATTTATAACAGACTATATAATCCTTAAAAGGATAACCCCATATTGCTCTTATCATTAGATATTAAGGAAACCAAAATGATTATAACATAGTAAGATAATTATAAAATTAATGTGATTATATAATAAAATAATTTATAATGTTAAAATTTAAATACCTAGTTATCATTAAACTAAAACCTTACATAATCATAAACCAAACTAAACATCTCCAAAAAATAACTTAATAACTTTATGATCACATCACATAAAACCTCAGAAGAAGTTTCTAAAACCTTGAACTCATGGTTAACCATAAAAAAATAATGACCTCGCTAGAGAATCCATCATTTCAATAGAAATCCCAACATCAAATATAGTAGTAGAAAAAAATTTCCTCATACCATCTTGTTTCTGATCAGGATGGTTTCCATTCTAAGTTTGTATCTTTAGGCACACATTATCATAATGACCCTACTCATTATAACAAAAACACCTCACTGTTGGATGGCTATAGGTTACCCCATTATTTGGTTGCTGTTGGATATTTTTTTACAATCCTGAATGTTGTGACCAAACTGACCACACTAGAAAAACATACCAGATCATATGGAAAATTCTTTTATTTTTTTCCACACATGGAAAACTTTGGGGGCTTACCTCTAGACTTTTTTGATGGTTGATTCTCCATTTATTTACACATTGAATATTTCTTAGTATTTTCATCTCATGGCATATATGTGTCAGTATACTCCATCTAACCTTTATTAGTAGAATAAACCACCTTTTCAAAACATTCAAATTCTTGAGAGGACAAATCTCTTCGTAGACTCAGTTTCAATCCTATGTAAAATCAATTAATTTCACTATCAACATCTTTAAATAAATTCTAGAATATACCTGGCTAATCTTTTGATGTTTTTTTCTGAGTTTTCAACTAAATTGTGATCCTTTTTCTTTAATTCCATGAATTTTCCTTCCATCCTATGGAAAACAATATTAGGGATTTATTTCTCAAGGAAAATATCCTTAAATGTTTCCCATTACATAGCATTAGGACCATCTTTATCCCTAGTATTATTAACTAAATACCACAATTAATCACCTTCAAAATCAAAAGGATATATGGAATGAGTTAGATTTTGATATTATGAACATTCCATGACTTTAAATATATTCTCTATGGAATTAATGTGTCCTTTAACTACCACTAGGTTAGATGATGCACTGAATGATGGGGATGTCACCTCAAAAAATTATCTACTATATCCATTTTCCTTTATGGTACATTATGCCCATCTATATCAAGAAAACCTCTTATATTTATAGCTTGTGTTAGCTGATCCATCAATGCAACAAACCAGTCTGTTCTAATTCCAACCATCTTGAGATGTTGATTTTGAGGGATATTTTCTTATTAGTGCACTCCTACTACAAATTCATTTTCTACTCTGTAGAAAACCATTCTAAACTGACTTAGTTTAGATAAATTAATATGAAAATCCTAAAATGTTATGTCATTTCAACATAACAATAAATTATTATATTCTAAGGGCATGGTATTAACATTATCTTAACTTTTAGATTTGTCAAAACCTTTCCTTTGATACAAACTATGTGGCCCAAAACATAACCATTAAATAATATTTATTTGATTCAATAATTTTACTTTCAATCACACTGAGGATCTTTTCAGGTATAGAAATTTATATAATTAGGACATAAAAAATATATAAAACAAACATAAAATATTAAGTGGGAACTTATGATCAACATGTATTTTTTCCATAATATAAAACTTTTAAAATATTGCCTGAATTATTTTCATGGTAAATCTACATGAGTTAAAACTTGACTTCTTCCTTTCCCTTACCCATCCTTAAACTAATTAAAAAAACATTAAAAAACATAGGATGAGAAAAAAAAACATCCTTATGGGATATAAAATGATAGAAGACCATTAGTTTGGTAAAATCATGAAAACAAATATTACTTTTATCTTTATGTTAATAGTTCCTTGAGAATATGAAATAAAAAATTCAAATGAATTAAAAACACACATTTTTCTCAAAGAAAATCATTAAAAATCATTGAAATAAATTAAAACTATATTAGTTGACTTAGATAATAAAATTATAAAAACCCATTTAAAACTCATTCAGTTGGAATAAAAATTAATCCGACATCCAGTATTATGATTACCCAATGCATTGGAGAGATAAAATGGGCTCACTTGGATTTATCTGGTCCTCACCATGATAATATATAATGAGATTTTACAACACTCTCTCAGACACCCAATGTGAATATGTAACGAGCTATCCCAGTGCCATATGGATTAACAGAAGTTTAGTTGTAACAAACATTCATGGTGCTAGGTTATCCACACCATGTTAAGCTATAACAGGCTTTCTATGTGTTATATGGTCCACCCTAGCTTTTAATTATCAAGTACCAATTCAAGAATAAATAAATTTCTTCATAAAATCCTTTGAAAATATATTTTAAACTCATATAAAAAAACAATTTTGGATTAAAAACCTTCTATAAAAAATCCCACTTTCAAAACCAAAACCAAATTTTATGTGAAACCCAATTTTCAATACCAAAATACCCAAAATTAAAAGTTTATTTTTCAATTAAGGAATGTAAAATCATACAAAGAAATCTAGAAATAAAAAAAATGGCTACTTAATAGTAGATAATATATGTATATATAATGTAAAATTGAATTTATATACATGTTATAAAATAATAAAGGTTTACAACATCGTGAAATGCATCAATAAAAGAAGATTGTGACACAATCCCTTATAACTGTGGTAACAAATGTATTTGAAACCCAAAAAATAATAATCATAAAATGAAACATATAAATACCATGAATATAAAAAAATAATTATATAGTTTTTAAAAATGGGAATAATATATATCATACAAAATATGTAAGTGATGTTTATGACATTGATCTCACATATGTAAAAAGTGAGATGAAAATACCTTACCTTAAGTCTGACATGTCACATGTGTCATTATCCCTAGAAAAAAATAAAATTATGTTGATTATATATTTTTTTAGAAACTATTTCTAGTTTATTATTACTCTTTTCACTTATTAAAATATTGTATACAACTACCTATTCAATTAATTTTACATTTGGTGTTTTGACCATATTCGGTTTATATGTCAAAACAATTAAGTTTGGTTGTCTTTGGTCAATGATTCATTATGTAAACATTTAAAAATTAATAATAATGACACAATTATCATATTTATACATCAATTATACATTTAAAACAAATAATTAATGACGGTTATGGGAAATAAACAAACATTACAATCCTGGAGATGGTTGGTTGTACGTACTCATGAGTAATGTTCCCATTTTTCAATGATCATTATGGAAAAAAGGTAAGTAAAATTTATATTTCTTGAATGATCATTATATCATATATATGATATTATTTAATCATATATATTTATTTATATATAATTATTTTTATGTAAAATGAATCACATCTCCTTAAAGAGGTGATAGCCCACATGTGCAAGAATGGCATTATCACTTTTTAGTGTGTGAAAAGGGTAATAAGTAAAATGATACATCATATTTATAGAAATGTAATTATGTCATAAATATAGTATATATTTTATTTATTTTACATATTTTTAATAAAACCCATCCCTAATCCATTACATATAATGTGACAGTATCACATCACTTTGAGGAGGTGGTAGTGCACATGTCCACAAATAAAGTTATCACATTTCCAAAAAATGGAAAGAATGAAGGTATCTATTATATACTAATTCTAGACAACATAAATCTCATATATATGTCATATAATTTTTTTCCATCATAATTCCTGAACATGATAGGTGGTAAAGGAAAAACGAATGACATCATTTCGCGAGGTGATATTTTTCCCTACACACGAACAATAAGGTCATTACACATTTTATTGAAGTGTGTGTAAGTGTAGGTATAAAAATTAAATAATATAAGCATATTTATTATAATTATGTTATTATATAATCATGTAATATGAATAATTAAATGGTTTGAGAAAGAAATAAAACAATAGTGATCGATAAAGAATGTTTCCTCTTTTTAAGGTAACTCCTTTTGGTTTACACCAAAGGAATTAATTGGATTTCATTATTACCAAAGTTAGGCTTCTAAGATTAGGGGAGGGATGTTTGAAGATTATTTGGGTAGGAATTTTATGATCCCAAAGGTCTTGATATGTGTAAATAAGTGGGGTGTATTAGTGTCATTTTCTAGTGGAAGGGGAGAGACATTCTTGTAAATTTAAAAAGGTAAACAATATTTGGAGGCGTCTCTTACCTCATGTGGTTACAAACTAAAAAATTATGGATTAATGTATATTTATTGTAGATACAAACTCGCACAACACAAAAATAAATTACATTTTTATCATTTTTTCCTTAGTCTTTTAAGATTTCATGGTTTTTTAATTTTTGTTTTTAATCTCGGTTTTTAGTTTTTTAACATATGCAATTCATCAATTAAGGATAAATTAAATTTAAACTCAATATAAAATTGAAAAAACATGATTATAAAATATTAAATATAATTTATAAAACAAAATCCCAAATGTGTGGGAAATCAATTTTAATAGAAACACATGTAACGAGCAAAAATATAACTTTATTCCTAAATGTGAAAAAAAAGTTTTTATTATTTATGGATTGAAATGTTCATTATAAAAGATAAATTGGACCATGAATGGAATATATTTGATATTTATTAACAATTAATAATAAATTGATAGTGAATATTTTTTTTTGTAAATTAAAAATCACTTAATAAATTATAGTTTATTTTATTTAATTGCTAACTAAATAATAAATGCCTTGGTATTTCATAAGTATTTAAATAAGTTACATCATATAAAAAAATTAACTGAAAATTATTATGAAAAAATAAATCATTTATATTCTATAGGAAAATATTTATTACCAAATTTATGTAGCTTCTTCCCTACTCTAATGATTTATAAGTGTTGAAGGCAAGAAATTTTCATTTTTTGTCTTTTTCCTTACATAGCTTATTGTATAGGTCACTTTTATAGAATTGTATCCCAATAACTCATAAAAAAGATCATAATGTGGTGAGGGTAAAACTATGTCCATAAAATTGGCGTTGGACATGTTTTGGATCATTTATACACCTAATATTCAAGTTTTAATCATTATATAATATTTTTTTACCAAATCTGTAAATAATTTTAATTACTTTCACTAATATTTTTGGTAAAAAAAGTTGAAAATATTTGAAAAAAAATCTGGCTCCAAATAAATATATTTATTTATCTAAATTAAATTCATATACGTGGCTAAAATTAATTTAAAATTAATCCCATAGAGTCTATGAGTCATCAAGTTTTTAAGGAGAAAAGTTCATAAGTTCAAAATGTTTTTATATAAAATTTCAATGTGAAATTGAATAAATTGACTTAAATTTTATATATTTATGTAAAATTGAACTAATTATAATTGAAAAAAAATTAAAATATAATTTTAATATATAAATAAATTAGATTAAAATGGTGTTTTCAATTAAAATACAATATTTTTCTCTATTCATCAAAAAATGAAACTTCTCAGAAAAATACCAAAAAGTAAAATAAAGTAAATTATGATATTTCTTTTTCAAAAAAATGTTTAATTTTCAAGTAAAAATTATAAAATTATAAAAAATAAGATTTAAAGTAGGCTACCTATTAAATGGTGGTAAAACTGCCATTAAAAATATACATATTTTTAATTATAAAACAGGATTTATTATTATCTTATGTATATAAAATCAATTGGATGAATGTAAAACATTGTATGAACTATGTAAACATAATATAGTTATTATTATTTATACCATCTAATATAATGACCAGATAATAACTTCCATATTAAATAATAATATCAACAGTATATTATTGTTCGATAAGACTCGACCATGTGTGGAACACAAGTTATCAAAGAAAATCTATGTTACGTTTAACGAAAGATAAACATGGTGATTTTTATTATGAAATATAACTATTTATTTCATGTAAATTAACCTATCAAGGATTATAATTTAATTTGAACAAAATATATTTTATAAAATATTTAGATGTTCCATCCAACCCCCTTAAAAATAATTTCTCCCTCCAAATTCATCTTCGTTATAAAATGATTAATATTTCTAGAATTCCATTATTGAAACCCACATCATAAAAATGGTTAATAAGACTTCCTATTACCAAAGGGATGTGGGAAATATAATGGTCACCCAATATTAAACATAACTTGGATTCCTTATAGGGAGAACATTGGTGGGAAATATAAAAAAGGATTTGGAAGGGAATACTAATTATCATGGAATAATCGGTAGTGATAGCGAACATGGTCATGTGGAATTCAATGCCGACCAAACAATAATTTTAATAGGTGTGTAAAATTCTATATATCATCAGAAAATATAAAAAAAAATATAAAATTTTATTCCTTCAAGATCCTTCTCCTAAAGTCGAAGGATTCCTTCACCATCTGCAATTAAATCATAAGGAAATATACATATTTTATGAGAATAATTCCATACATCAATTAGTTTTCTCCATATTCCCACATTTTACTTCCTAAAATGAGTATTGAAGAAGACTTTTTAGGCCTAAAGCACTAGAATTATTGTCTGACATACCATATAATCCTCAGAAGGAAAATATGATATTCCACCTATCTTTAGAAATAAACCAAAATCAAAATGGTTAACACATAATAAGAAAGTTTTATCATTAATGCGATGAGATAATCTATTAATTTATAATGTTCAAAAGTAAAGGCATAATTATAATTAAAATAAATCCTTACATAGAAATAATCCCAACTAAACATATCCCAAAAATCACTTAATCAATTTATGATCACAATACTTAAAACCTCTGAAGGAGTTTCCAAATCCATGATCTTATGGTTAACCTTTTAAAAATTCCAAGCTCATGATAAATTCCATCACATCAATAGAAGCCCCAAAATCAAATATAGTAGTAGAAAAATATTTTCGCATACCATTTTGTTTCCAATCAAGATGATTTCCATCATGATTGAGAATCTTCGGGCACATATTAGCATAATGATCCAACTCACTACAACTAAAACACCTCATTTTTTTGATGGCTATCAGTGACCCCATTCTTTGGTTTCTTATGGATATTTTCTTTATTGTAATGAGTCCTATGACCAAACTAACCACAATAGAAACACTTTCTATATCCTATCAATTTTTTGGAAATGATGTTTTCCAAACTTGGAACACTTTATAGGATTACCTCCAAACTACTTAGTTAGTTGATTATCCATTTCCTACCACATTGACATTTATTAATCATTTCAACTTGTGGAAAATAACTGTCTGAAAACTCCATCTCAATAATATCAACACAATGAACCACATTTTCATAAAATATAAACTCTATTGAGGCTAAATATATTTGTATACATGGTTTCAATCCTAAGTTAATTTTATTAATTTTACTATCAATGTCTTGAATAAAATATAGAACATACCCAACTAATCTTCTAATGTTTTCTTCACACACAATGACTAAATCATCATCCTTTAGCTTTAATTATAAGAGTTTTTCCTCCATCCTCATATGAAAAACCTTATGGAATTATTTATCAAGGAAAATATCCTTAATCGTATCCCATTACATAGAATAAAGATCTTTTTTATGTCTAGTATTATTTACCAAATACTGCCATCAATCATCTTCAATTCCAAAAAAATATACGTAATGAGTTACCTTTTGATGTTCTTAACATCACATGACATGAAATATCATTTCTAAGGAATTGATACATCATTTGGATACCATTAGGTCTGGAAATCCACTAAATGATGGGGAATTTTGCCTCATGAAATTCTCAACTATATAAATGTCCCTTCATGGTATACTAGGTTCCTATCTCTCATGGAATCCAAGACCATTTATAGCATGTTTCAATTGATCTATCACTATAATAAATTGGTCAGTTCCTAGTGTTACTATCATGTGATTTGGATTCATAAGGATACTTTCAACTTAGTTCCTTCCTACTATAATTTCCTTGTTTCCTCTGTAGAAAACCATTTGTAAGAGACATAGTATAGATAATGGAACATGGAAATATTAAAATTTTATACCACTTCAACTTAACAAAAATGTAATATTTTCTAATATAATACTATTAACATTATGTTAACCTCTAAAGTTGTTTAAACCTTTCCTTTTATACTAACTCTAATGCCCCAACTTTAAATATTTCATAATCTTTAGTTAAGTCAGAAATTTTACTCTCTATAACATTTTGGATCTTTTTTGGATATATTGTTTCAAATAATTATTCCATAATAAATACATGGAAAAAATAAAAAATAAAAAGTGGAAAATTCCAATCCATATCCATTTTCCTAGAATATAAAAATTTTAAAATAAAAAATGAATTATTTTCAAGATAAATCTCCATGAGTCAAAACACGTCTTCTTCCATTACCTTACCCATCCTTAAAACATTTGAAAATAATTTAAAAAAACCTTGAATGAGCACAAAATCTTATTAAGGGATATAAAAATAAATAAACTATTAGTTTTGTAAAATCATAAAAACTCATATAATGGTTACCTTTATCTTAAAAGTTATTTTATAATATTAAACAAAGCATTTTTGCACGAATAAAAAACAGACATTTTTCTTAATGAAAATCAATAAAACCCATTGAAATAAATTAATACTACTTTAGATGACATAGATTATCAAATTTCTAAAACCCTTTCAAAACCCTTTCAATTGGAATAAACATATGGTCAACTTCCGATATAATAATTACTTAATGAATTGAAGAGCTATAGTGGGATCACTCACAGATATCTATGAAACCACATTTTATGACATAAAAGGATTTAGTCATGATATCTTGGACACCCCATGTTAAGATGTAACAAGGTTTCCCAATGCTATCTAGGACACCCCAATTTAAGTTGTAATGGACTTTTCCAGTACTATATAGAACACCCCATATGAAGATATAATATGATTTCCTATCACCATATGGGAAACACCATCATGTAATTCTAATTTACCACTCCATGAATAAAATAATTTCTTCATAAAAACCCTTGAATAACTCTTTTAAACTAATATGAAAAACACTTTTGGATTAAAATACCATCAAAAGTCCCATTTGTAATACCAAAACAACCTTATCTTTGAAAACCCATTTTCAATACAAAAATAACTAAAAAATATGGTTATTAAAATATTTAACATGAAATATTTCATAGGAAACTAGAAATAAAATTAATGGCTATAGTGGCATAGAATTCATTGTCGCCATGCATATTAAGAATAGAACATTCCTTTTTTTCATTTGTCAAATAATTCCATATAAAACACATAAAATATTCCATTTTAAAACCATTTAATGAAATTAAAAAAAATCTCCACTATAACCCTTTTATATCTATAAAGTATATATTTTAAATAATATCAAGAATATTGAAATGGATAAAAAGATTTTGAAATTAAATATTTATATAGTCAAAGTGTCCCATACCACTTTGAACATTTAAATCATAAGTCCCCTGAAGAATAACAATCAAAATAACATTAAATAACATGTGAATATATATTATTGGATTTATATTGTCAAAGGGGATGTATATACACCTTAAGAAAGAATAAAGGTGCATATTATGAATAAATGTCTTAGTGAATGTAGATTTAGATGAAATATATTACAACTGTGGTAAAATATGTATTGGAAACCCCAAAATTATTAATCTTATAATGAGGCATTTAAATACTATAAATAAAAAATAACTCATGATATAATATTTCAAAATTTGAAGTAGATACACCACACAAAATAAAAAGTGGTGACTATGACATTTATCTCACAGATGTAAAAAGTGAGATAAAAATACCTTACCTTGAGTCTGAATTGTCATATGTGTCTTTATCCTCCTGAATGATTCACTTATGTAAAATATTTAATTTATTCTGAACATTTTTTTTATGTTTACTATTTTTTATTTCTCTTATTAATTTTCTTTATTAAACTTATTAATCAATAATGTTTATCCTCCTAAAATACTTGAATTTTTGGTGAATTGTGAAATACGGTAATTTACCATATAAATCCATTATAAGTTAAATATACTATTCCTAACATCATGGATGTTGTAATCACCCTTGGTTAAAACTCACATTCTATATTTACTTTTTTTAGTCACATGAATCAATGCTATTTCTTTTCTTGAGAAAAATAATAAAATAATGATTAAAATAATGGAAAACCCTCCTCTCCTCCACTATAAATACCACCCCTCAACCCTCTTCCTCACACACTTGTCTAGAAATAATAATTATATAAATTTATCCCAATAATATTCCCAAGGGTCTTCCCTATGTCCACGACCTTCTAGTATCACTAAAAGGCCAAAACCAAAGGCCTTAAGGAGGATCTCAAGGAGAAGAGATCAAGAGGTAAAAATCATATTTCATTTTTTTTAAATTATTTTTATTTTCTTATACTATCTTAACCTAACTATATCCAAGGGTAATTAAAATCACAATATACTATATATACTGCAATGTTATCTTGATTATTTAAAAATTAATCATCATACTTCTCCTCCCCCCCCCCTTTTAATCAAAAAAATAAAAATATCGTCTGTGATGTGTTGAAATGCCGACATTGTGGATGATGTGTTTTTTAATTTCCATTACTTAATTAATGGATGGTCATAAAACAATTTTAATGGTAGAAATAGATTTTAATGTGAATTATATGACCAATTTTATGTTCAGGAATTAACCTATATACATAATATAAAATTATATAATGAAACTCATTCATGATTATTGAAGAACTTCCAAAATGTTCTAAAAAATATCATTAATATTTAATATAATTATTCCTTAAAATTTATGAAAAAAATGATTTTTGGTATATTTTAATATTCTAGAAACATATTAAAACCATTTCATTCCACTTCTATAGTTTCACTACTATTCAGAAAGAAAATACATTATGAACCAACCATGGAAGCCATGTAATACACACTCCCAAAAGAATAGAAATAACAAACAATTATTAATAAATGTGTGGAATGATCTTATAAAATAGTCATCCAAGGTGTTATAAATATGAATATGATTCTGTAAAATATAATTAACACACTTTTAACCATTATACATGATGTTTCAAAATTTTTGAAGTTAAACAAACCCGAGGTAAGGGAATCCTTAACCCAATTTCCATTCATTGGGTTAACATTATACTTCTTTTATTTTTTCATACAAAGATTATTGGAGTATTTAATTTTGTTTATTTTATGTTTTATTATGTGTTTTTTCAATTTATACACATATTAATTTAATTCTATCAATTGTCACTATAATTATATGATATTTTAAGGGACTTTTCTATTAAAATCCAATATTAAAATTCTATTTTACAAAATTCAGAAGTAATGTTTTTATGAAATTATTCATGTATTTTATAATGTTCTCATTCTTGGGAATTATTTATGATGAAGTTTGGTACCTATATCTCTCTCCAATGCATTGACTATGTATAAGTTGGAAGTCGGTCGTATGGTTACTCTAAGTGTAACTGCGATGGTTATACCAAAAGGTAGACTTGAGGGTTATATTGTAAGGTATCAGTGAGCGATAAAAATCATATGGTAGATGTGAGGTTTAAAGTATTATGTATTTAATTCCCTATGATATTTTTTGGTTTTATTTATGCTTCCTTGGGAAATATCATGTCTCACAAAGTAAGTATATGTCACTTCAAGGGTGAGAAGCATGTCTTTGTGAAAATGATTTCATAAGTTTATAAGTTTTCATGGTATAATGGTTTATTTCCTTCCTTTTATATCCCTTACTATGATTTGGATTCTCATCCCAAGTATTTAAATGATTTCACAGGTTATAAGGATGTTTAATAGAAATAAGTAACTTAATTTAAATGATATGATGGGTTTTCAAAGAAATCATGACATATTTTTAATGTTGTATGTTTTAGCTGAAATGGATACTATTTTAGTGGTACCTTCATTTTATTCTTATTGTTTGGTATATATGAATTACCTCATAAAATTATAAAGATCTAAACTGAAAATATTTTTGGGAATGAAAAGAATTTACTAGATTATGTATTGTTTAAGTATGGGTCCTTATAGTTGGTATCGGAGAATGGTCTAAATAATATTAAGGGTTAGGAATATGTTAATATAATAAAATAAATGAATTTTACTATATATTTATTTTTTAATGATATATAATTTAAATATTACCATGTTATACATCAATGATAAGTTTGTTAAAAAAACTTCCATATAAGAAAAATAGAATCTAATGTAGGATGGAACTGAGTGGATGATATCTTTCCAAATCCACAAACTGAAATGGTGGGTATTGGAACTAAAAAGTTTGTGATAGTAATGGATCAGTTGATGCAGGATATAAACTATGGCATTATCCATGAAAGAGAAAAACCAGAGCCACTAAAAAGGAACATGATGATAGTGGAAAATTTTATAAGGAAACACCCTTCTCCTTTTAGTGGATCTTCTAACCCAGTGGCAGATGAAGGATGGATTAAATCCCTTGAAAATATATTCGATGTTATGGGGTTTTCATACAATCAAAAGGTTAATCTTTCCATTTATCAGTTTGAAGGTAAATATGATCAGTGATGGTTAGGGGTCAAGAATATCAAGGATAATGAGGATATTAATGACTTGGAATGGGATGAATTTAAAAATATTTTTCTCAAAAAATATTTTCCTAAGGTGGTTTGACATATAATGGAAAAATAATTTCATGAACTAAAGAAAACAGAGGATGATTATACGGACATTTAAAAAGAAAACATCACCCGAATAGCATGGTATTCCCCAAATATTATTCGAGATCTTGATAGAAGAATCAATAATTTTTTACATAGGATTAAAGCCAATATTCCGAAGGACATTAGCCTCCCAAGAATTCAATTTTTTTGAAAAAATTGTCCAATGTACTGACAGGGTATAGATTGTGTTTTGTTAAGATCACGTGTACATTGAAAAAAGTAGAAGATGTGGTCCAGATAGTAAGTGATGGGTAAAAATCAATCAATGAAATATAAAGGTATGAAAGTTCAGTTTCCAATTTGTGAAAAGTGTGCTAAAAAGGACCTTGAGAAAAGACTTAACAAAACTGGGAAGTGTTTTTGATGTGGCCAGTTTATACAAATGGCTTGAGATTGTAATGAAAATGATCCTACGATTAATCCGGATTAGAAAACTATAATTTTTTTCAAATATGGTAATATGGGTCATTATGAAAATGCATTCCCAAATAAAGATCTGAATGATTGGAAACTCCAAGATTATAAGATGAAAGGTATAGTGAGATCCTTTGTGACTATGTTTGTAGCTTTTGCGCCATCAAATAAAGTGGAATCCAATACTTTTTTTGTTTACTTAGATTTTTCTAATGTTTTATTTGACATAGGGTATATATATTCCTTTATTTAGAATAATTTTCTTGAAAATTAGGAATTTCACCTCAAGAAATGAGACTGAAACATATGGTTAAAATAATAGGGGGAAATATTATAGCAAAAAGAAATTATAAGAATCTTCTCGTTGTTATATTTGGGAATTATTTACCTGAAAACCATGTGTTTTTCCCTTAGTAGATTCTTATGTCATTATGGGTACATATTGAATTTTTTTTATAATTCTATGCTTTATTGTAGAGATAATGATGTTTTTATAAGGTTTTTCAGTTTGTATACAAAAATGAACCCATAAAATTAATACCATATTAGGAAGCTGAGAAACTGTTAAAAGAGGGAAATTAATGTTACCTTTTTCATATTGCTTAAAAAAATATAATTGTTTAAATTGATGATGTTCTAGTGGTATCTAAATACCATGGTGTTTTTTCAGATGAGTTACCAAGTGTTATACCTAATCGAGAAGTTTAATTTACTATTGAATTGGATCTTGATGATAAGTTGATTTCAAAACCTTCATATTGAATGAATCAAGTGGAACTTCTTAAATTGAAAAATTAGTTGCAGGAGTTTCTTGATAAAGGCTTCATTCATCCTAGCACTTCACCATGTGGTGATTCTATTTTTTTTTGATAATAATAAATATGGTTCCATGATACTCTTCATTGATTATAGATATTTGAATAAAATTACTGTTAAGAATATGTATCCTTTTCTTCATATTGTTGACATGTTTGATTATATCAGGGAGCTTAGAATGTTTTCAAGATTGACTTGAGATCTTGGTACCATCAGCTGAAGGTAATGGAGGACAACATCCCAGACACAACTTTTTGTACTAGATATGGGCATTATGAGTTTGTTTTTATGCACATTGGATTGAATTTTTTTTCTATTGTATTCATGGACCTTAGGAATAGAATGTTCCATGAATATTTGGATAAGTTTTTTATTGTTTTTATTTATGATATTTTGATCTTTTCCAAAAGATATGAGGATCGTGAAAAAATATTAAGGACTATATTTCTAAATCTCAATGAAAATAAGTTATACATAAAATTCAAAAAATGTGATTTTTGGTTTCAATATATTTATTTTCATGGGAACATTGTTAATATGGATGAAATGGAAGTTTATCCACCAAAAAAATAGTTTTTGATGAATAACCAAGACCTAAAAATGTTATAGACATTCACATTTTTCTTGGATTGGTAGGTTATTACTGACTATTTGTTAAAAGCTTTGCAGAGTTATCTAGCCTGTTAACTAAGTAAACACAAAAGGGGTTAAATATATTTGTAAATAAGAATGTGATTTTTTTTTTCAAGAACTAAATAATGGATTGGTGAATTCTCTAGTTTTGGACCTCCCTTCCATAAATGTTAAATTTTCCATCTACAACGATGCTTCATTGATGGGACATGGTTGTATTCTGATGCATCATGATATGGTGATTTCTTATGCTTTAAGACAACTAAAACCTCAGGAGTTAAATTATCCCATACTTTATTTGGAATTAATAGCTGTGGTTTTTTCATTGAAAATTTTTGAGGCATCATTTATATGGAGTCAAATTTTAAATATATAATAACGATAAATATTTTAATTATATATTTACATAGAAGGAATTAAACACAAGGAATAGAAGATATATTGAACTAATAAAGGATTATGATTTCATGATCTATTTCCATCTAGGAAAAGCATACAAAGTGGAAGATTCCTTAAGTCGAAAACATCTTGCATCATTAACCGTGTTATGTTTAGAAGATGAACCTTTGATTAATGATTTGATGAATCTTTGCTTGGAAGTTGATGGTGTATGAAATTATTCTATTTTGTTTTAGGTGTTAGTGAAGTTGTATCTATTATACAGAATTATGCTAGCACAAAAAGAAGACAGTGACTCCTAGAGAAAGGTAGAATTTTTTAAAAATGATAAGTTTCAAGAATATAATGCTGATATGGATTGGTTTTTAATATTTGGATTGAGATTATGTGTTCCTTGTGATTCCAAACTGAAGAAATAATTATTATGTGAAGCTCATAGTTCTCCATTTTCAGTTCATCCTAATAATTCTAAGATGTTCAGAGACCTTCAGGTGTATTATTGGTGGGATGAAATGAAAAGAGATATTTCAGATTATATCATGAAATGTTTGACATGTCAAAAGGTTAAATCAGAGCGGAAAATACCAAAAGGGATACTTTTTCCTTTTCCAGTTCTTGAGTGGAAATGGGAAAATATATCCATGGACTTCGTGGTTGTAATACCAAATACTTCCCTATGTAAAAATGTAATTTGGGTTATTGTTGATTGGATAACTAAATCAAGACATTTCCTTCTTATTCATGATATTATGTCTTTAGATCATATTTTTAGATTGTACCTTAAAGATATTGTTAGCTTACATGGAGTTCTACATTCCATTATATCTAAATAAGATCCTAGGTTCACTTATAACTTTTATAAAGTCCTTCAAAAGTCATTGGAAACATAATTAAATTTATGCACTTCTTTTGATCCTCAATCTGATGGATAGCCCGATTAAACAATTCAAACATTAGAGGATATGCTTTGATCTTATTCAATGGATTACTAGGGATGTAGTGATAAACATATTTGTTTAGTTGAGTTTTCTTATAATAATATTTTTCATTCCAATATACATTTGGAACCTTTTGAGGCATTATATGGGAAGTAGTGTAAAACCCCATAATTTTGGGATGAATATATAGAAATGATGTTGATTAGAATAAAATTAGTAAAGGAAGTTTCAAATAATTTGAATAAGATCCAGAAACACATGATGATGTCTCAAAGTAGGTAGAAAATTTATGAATATGATAGGATGAATGAATTTTTTTTTGAGGTAGGTAATCATATTTTTTTTAGAATCTCACAATGGAAAAGTGTTATGCATTTTGGTAATAAATGAAATCTAAGTCCACGGTTCATTGTAACTTATAAAATCTTGGAGAAAGTTGGACCAATCACCTACCAGGTAGATTTTCCTTTGAGTTTATCTCAGGTTTACAATGTTTTTCGTGTTTTAATGTTGAGAAAATATGTTTTAGATTCGTCCCATGTTTTGAGTGTATATGTAGTTTAGATAGAAGAGAACATTTATTATGAAGAGAAACATGTTCAGATTCATGATCAAAGAGAGAAAGTATTATGGAATAAGTTAATCCACCGGGTTATGGTTTTGTGTAGAATCCAGATGGCGGAATAAGAATCATGGGAATATCAAAATTCTATGAGGTAAAGGTTCCCTCACTTATTTAATAATTATATAAAAATTGCGAGGATGAAATTTCCTAAAGGTGGGGAGAATGTAACATCCCAAGTCTTTATAAATAAATTTTAATATAGAATTAAATTATTAGTCTCTATATAATGAAACATTGTTTTAAGGAAATAGTTATAACCTAGACATTAAGATACATTTTGTGCATATATGTTTTGAATTTAAAAAAAGGACATACATTGTTGCGATCAATAGGTTATTTGAAGTCTGATAGGACTATCTTAATTTTTGGAGAATAGTAACCTACCCTTATGAATAGTAATGTAACCCTTTTGAATAGTAATATGAACCTTATGAATATTAAATTGGACAAATGAATAGTATCATCACCAATGAATGTATAAGTAAAATTTAGGCATTTTAAGTGACAATATGATCATAGTATAAGTGTTGGTATTTTTGAGGGAAATAATTAATTAATTAAAATTTTATAATTAATTTAATAGTTTAAATGAAAATTTGAATTCATAAAATGTAATAATAAATTATTATTTTATTGTATTAGGGTTATAATTTAATTTCAAGAGACCTCGATTTATTTTTCAAGGTGTTATAAAATCGGTTATTGTTTTAAAATTGTTATTTTTTGAATAAATTATGATTTTATTTAAAATATAATTTCTGAAATTTAGAAAATTAGTTTGATAAAATAGAGTACATTTTTTCAATTATACATATAAAAAATGGCTGGGGGGGATTTTTTTGAAATACCTGAATTTTTTTTTCGAATAGTGAAATACAGTAATTTAATGCATACATATATTATATGTTAAATGAACTATTCATAACATCATTGATGATGTAAGAACCCTTGTTTCGAACTCACATGATCTATTTACTATTTTTATTCACAAAACCAATAATATTTCTTTTCTTGAGAAAAATAATAAAAGAATGATTGAAATAATGGAAAACCTGTCATCTCCTCCACTATAAATATCACCCCTCACCCCTCTTCCTCGCACACCTATCAAGATTTAATAATTGTCTAAATTCTACCCAATACTATTCCCAAGGGTCTTACACACATCCAAGACTTTCTGGTCTCACCAAAAGGCTAAAACTAATGCCCTTAATGAGGATCTCAAGGTGAAGACATCAAGAGGTAAAAAACCTCTTTTATTTTATTTTAACATATTTTCAATTATTTTTCTTATATTATAATATATTCACTTCCCCATATCCAACAGACATTAAATCTATATTATCATATATATATACTATAATTTTATTATGTTTATGGAAAAATTAATCATCATACTTCTCCTCCTCCTCCTTTTATTCTAAAAATAAAAACATTGTCAGTGATGTGTCAAAATACCGATATTGTAGATGATGTGTTTTCCATTTACATTAATTCCTTCATGGATAGTCACAAAACATTTTAATGGTTGAAAAATATTTTAATGTTTATGATACAACATCTTTTATGTTCTATAATCAACATATATACATAATATCAAATTATATAATGAAACTAGTTCAGGATTATCGAAGAACTGCCAAAATGATCTAAACAAATATCATTAATGTATAATCTAATGATTCAACATAATTTATGAAAAAATGATTTATGGTATCATTTAATATTATAGAAACATATTAATACCATTTCATTTCACTTCTGGAGTTTCATTTCCATTCATCAAGAAAATACAAAGTGAACTGACCATGAAAACCATGTAAAGCACGCAATCAAAACAATGGATATAAAAAACTATTATTGATAAATTTGTGGAATGATGTTATAAAATGATCATATAACATGTTATAAATATGTATATATTTATTTAACATATTAATAACTCTATTTTAAACACTATACTGGATGATTAAAAATGTTTGAATTAAGACAAACCCAAGGTAAGAGAATCCATAACCCAATTTCCATTCATTGGGTTAACATTTTACATCATAGATTATGTGGTACTAAGATTATTTGTGTAATTAATTTTGTTAATATTATGTTTTATTATGTGGATTTATAGTGTATAAACATATTCATTTCATTCTTTTAATTCTCACTTCAATTATATGATATTGTCAAGGGACTTTTCATTAAAAATTCCCTTTAAAAATTTTATTTTCCAAAACTCAAAAGCAATGTTTTTATGAAATTATTCATGTTTTATGATTATGTATTGGTTCTTGGGAATTTTTTATGATGAAACGTGAGACCTATATATCCTTCTAATTCATTGGGTATGTGTTAGTTAGAGCTTGGTTGTATGGTTACTCCAAATGTAACTACGATGGTCACACTATATTGTCGCCAGGAGGGTTACATTGTAAGGTAGCTGCGAGAGTTACAAATCATAAGTTATATATGATGGTAATAATATTAAGTACTTAATTCCCCAATATACCTTTTTAGTTTAAATTATTTTTCCTATGGAAATCTCATATTTCAGAAAGTCTGTATATATTACATTATGGGTGGGAAGCACGTCTTTGTGAAAATGATTTCATAAGTTTCTAAGTATTCATGGACTAATGAATTCTTTCATTATTGTTATATATCATTCTGAGATTTTTATTCTCATACCTTATTTTTAAATTTTTTAATAGGTTATATGGATTTTTATGATAAATAAGTAAGTAATGTTATATGTTATAATGATTTTTCAAATAAATCATGATATATTTATAATTTTGTATGTTTTGGAAGAAATGGATACTATTTCAGTGGTACCCACTTTGTATGCAAGTGGGGTGATATGTATGAATTATTTCTTAACATTATAAGGATCTAAACCAAAAGCATATTTGGGAATGTAAAGATATGAATTATAATGGAATTTACTACATTAAATAATCTTTAATATTGGGTCCTTATTTTGGGGAGGTGGAAGCTACTCGTGGTTCTAAAAGACATGCGACACACCACTGATGGTCCTCAAGACACCAGGAGACTCTGAAGACATGTCTACCTCATCTTGTGAAAGACTATCAACATGTTACCGCATCGTGCAAAGTGCCTTGGGTATATCTAGGTTACATCATACTTCCCCATTGTCTCCCTAAGGAAAAATAGTTAGGATTTTCCATACAATGTCCACACATCTCCATAAGACATTTATTATTCCTGTGATTCATTATCAAGAGTTATAGTAATTATATTTTACATTACTCATACAATCTCTATTGATGACCAATATTTGGAAAATAAAATAAAGAAATAAAATGATGTGGGTGTGGGAGTCTCTCGTGGTCACAAAAATCTTGCACTGTTCTAAATATGTCCATAGCATGGCTTCACGAGACCCCATGATAAGTCACTCAAGATCACATGAAGGCCTTTTAGATGCACCATGATATCGTGAAGGATCTTGGACATGTCAAAATGAAAATACGAAAGTCCTTAAAAATACCTTCATGATTCAATGACTCCATATTAAATGGAGATAATCCAATATAGGAGACATTGGTAGAGTAATCTCATGTTCACTGATTTTAAAGATACACCCTCAGAGTGATCAACAATAGAGACTCGTGAAGACGCATGATCCTAAATCCCTTTACTAACTCTAGACTGAATCCATGTGAGATATTCCACAAAAGTTGGAAAACAACCAAGGTTTTGAGGCCTATAAATTCCCCACAACAACATGAAAATTGGAATGGACCCCTAACTATCGTGATCAAGGGGACGATCTCTCGGAACATTGCATTAGTGTAGAGTGAATTTCTTAGATCTATAGATCACATAACCGACAGGTTATTCATAAATAATGACACCAGAAAACAGATGGAGAGACCATGAAACATACATAGTAACTTCATGTGATCACTTATAGATCATGTAAATGAATTCTGGTAGGACATGAGAATGACATCCCTCACACATGATAGATCATGTGACAATTAAAATATACAATTATAGATAAAATATAATGAATTTAAAATACAAAAGGATGGAATTGAGACTAATAAGTGGGAGACTCAAGTGAGGAAATATACACAGATCCATGAATGCTTTCTGGGAACCATCCAGGTAATGTGAATAGCACCAGGGTATGTCACCCTAGTCTCATAACACCCCTTGGGAATACTAATTGGATCACACGAAGCCTTCCATACACATCAAAGGAATTCATACGACACCCAAAGGCATGCCAACCTAGTATCACTAAACCCTATGGGTTCGTAATTAGAGTTTCATGATTTCCTTCAGACATGTTTCATGACTCATAAAATGGAACCCAATCATTTCAGATAAGACTCCCAGTAGTACCCAAGCATTTTAACTAGATCTCTCAATTCCCTCCAAAAAAGACATCCATCTCTCACGATTCCATCCAAACATGCCATCCCAGACATGTGACACCCTTCTGGACACACCACAAGGACTCTCATGTCACCCTCCATAAATTTCAGCCATCTTTTGTGATAAAACTTTGGAAAGTTAGCTAGATAATGAGACACCCCCTAAATAAGTTATCCAGGTCATGTGATGGATTCCATGAAAAACCACTTAGGTCTTTTGATGTCCTATAGAAAAGACAACCAAAATCATGAAACAAACCCTTATACATTCCACCAAAAATATGCCAAGTCCAACATATAAGTCAACTAGATAACATGATTTCTTTTTAACATTATATGCAGGAAATCCATGAAATATTAGGAAAGTGACCAAGGAATGTAAAATGGAAAACTAACACATGATAGTCAGGCAAGTAGGTTATGTTAGTAGGTCATCTCAAGGATTGATAACATTGTCCACCTTCAGTGTGTAAGCCCTGACAAAAGATAAGCATTAGTGTGTAAGATATGATAAAATAAACTACGAGAATTGTAATTCCCACCAAACCTAGGATATATAAGAGACCTTTATAAGGCCCAATATCTGCATAAAATATCTAAATGGATGTCCCAAAATGAAAGTACATCAACCAATAAGTGATAAAAATGATCGTTTTCCATCCCTTGTTTCTCACACTGATCATAGATCAGATGGGCTTAGGGAACTGTAATAATTATGTCATTTGTATTGTATGCCTCTATAAAGGCAAGGGCGACCTCAGAGGGTAATCCCCAATCAAATGAACTGCGATGAATCTGATCCCGTCCATAACCTTGATACATAGGATGCCTTCCTCAAGCTTGAGTATGAACAAAAATAGGAATCCACATCAGTGTAAGTATCTCTATGTCTTATAAATTTCATCCATCGGGACCTAATAATTCCCATGGGCTTATAACTCCACCTCATCCCTCAGTGGAATGAGAAAAATCTAAACTATGATGACTCTAATTCCTACCAAAACCAGGATATGTAGGAAACAACATTATGGATTGAACTTCATATTAAAACATTTTGAGATAAGTTCCAGTACATAATTCTCCACACCCATACATTATGAGGTTGATCACTTTTCATTCCTTGTTTTTTATATCAACCATACCTCAAATAGTCTTAGAGAGTAGCAATGAACACCTCATTAGCATCATGAATCTCCACCAGCTAGGGAAAACCCAATATATAATCCCTGATTAGTGGAACGATATTAAAAACCCTCATATAAGGGTATATATCTTGTGGAAAATACGAATTAAGTGATAGAAATATGATAACAATGATTCCTATTATAACTAGGATATGTAGGCCATCTTCTAGAGACTCAATCTCAAATATCTATTACCTTAGCGGTCACACATGTGGACTCTTCGCATGATGTTAAATTGCATAATTTTATTTAACTAAATAGATTTTTATTACTATAATAACCATGATATGTAGGACACCTCATAATGGATCAATCCCCTCCATGGAATATTAACTGCCTCCCTATGTGGAAGTTTGAAGTATCTTGTTATATAGACCAAACATATAAAGCAGCTACCCATCTTTAGAAAAGTGTATGAATAACCTCAAATACATACAAATGGATTCATAAATATGATTCCCTTACCATTGATCATTGATGAGATTAACTTTAATTTTTATATGAGGGGAATTAACCTATAATAATATTCTTTGGGTAACCAGTCTTGTATTAGGTTTTGAAATAGATTTTCAAACATATCTTAAATCTATAAGAGAGTCATAAAGTATGCACCAATTTACCCCATAAGGGTGAGATGAGCCCAAAATCCCATCCTCTCGACCCATACAAGTCCCCAAGTGTCGTTAGGTCTGAAACCCTAGCTGACCACCTTCCTTTATAAAGTAGGTCCATACCCAATTATGGATTAGGGAACTATTAGGAGTTTCCATTAATAATGATAATGACTTGATGTTAATGATTATGCCAAAGTCGAACACCCCACAATCAACCACCATACCCAACTGATCCCACTTCAGAGAGGGTTTCACCAATTGTGTATTTCCCAGAGAAACCAAAATAGTGAAACTGAAGTGAATATATCTGATAAGAAATTATTTGTTGAATCCATCGATTCATTTTTTCTACACACCATGAACAAACAGAAATTGTGAAATTAACTTGAATCTATCATTTAATATAATGATCAATGAATCATGAACCATACCAATTTGTTTTTTAAACCCTATAAAAACAACACAGTAAGACTTGCATGATCATATAGATGATCCTATGTATATAAAGTTCTCAAAAAATAAGTCCATCCTTATTTTGACAAGTCCAAAAGAAAATAATATCTAGATCAGGAATAAGAAGACAATTATGTTAACCATTCATATCTGATATAGCATATCATACCAATGATGTTTTAGTAACTGGTAACCTTGTTCCGTATTGATTGTGTGAAAAAACATACTACTCTCTTTAGAAGTATCCTGATCCAAGATGATTACTTCGTCATCTAGTATTATTTTTGGTAAATAACCTATGGCTACAACCTTTGAGAAATACAAAATGATCTCAACTAATCGATAGATCAAAACTTAGGTGGTGAACACCATGGTTTGGGAGTACCACTAGTGTGGAAAAATAACAAACCTTGAGGCTTCCATTGAGGTTCTCCAAGCACAAAAACTGGTGAGTCCACATTTCCTTGGGAAAGATATTGCAAAAGAAGTGGCCCTTGTCACCATAGCCAAAACCTTCAAGAGAATATCCTTAGAGAATTAAGACTACCACCTTCAATATAAAATAAAGGTGGACTAGGAATACAAATATGGATCACTTATGATTTAGGTTCCATTGAGTACGGAATCAATCAACCACTGTCACCAGCACCATCCTGCCCATACCCACTAGTCATCTGCTGAGGGTACCACCCAACACACTAATACCTCTAACACCCATGTACGTTCAACAAGGAAGGATCATTGGGTGAGGAAGGAACTGGATATCTAGAAGAGGGATCATACCCCCACATCTAATGATGAGGCACGTCAGAATATTTAAGAAGGAACCAACAAGAAGGATCATATCCCCACTGGCTTGAAACAAGTCTATGGGAATATTCCCACAGTAGGCATTGGGGAAGTTCATATCCCTACCCATGTGCAAGAAGTCCATCAACATATTCCAACGTAACAAGGTGGAATGAATTGGGAGCATATTACTTCTACAATTGAAGACATCTTCCTGTGTATAATAGAGATGGAAAATGTGTAGGATTATATCCCTAGACAAACTTTTTGAAAATGACAATACATTTTAGCATATGCTGAATAAATATTTGGGTATATTCCAGAACTATTGTAGATAAGGAGACAAGAACAAATTCATATCCCTATAGCCAGGATAGTTAAACACTATGATCATATTGAACAAGTGGTTGTACTGGATAAAGTGCACAATCTTTCTCTTGTAATGGAGGAATATCGATATATTATCATAAAGGATATGTTATAATACCAAGAAAATATTATCATTAAAACTGGGGATCTCAAGGTGAGAGTAGCACATGGATCAATGAAGGATCATATCCCTTCTAATAAAGACTAGTGGCATATTACAAAGGCCCATGATTGGGATCATATCCCTATTGTGATCAAGATCACCAAGTGAGAGGGGTACAAGCCTTATGAATGGCTCATATTCCTATCCAAGATGTCCAGTAACATACTCTAAAGACCCAGGATTAGGCATATATCTCCGTTCTAACTGGGCATAACCAAGTGAGAATGGAACAAGATTTGAGACATGATCATATTCTTGTCTGTGAATCTATCTATAATATTAAAGCAGATCATAGAATTTAGGCATATATTCCTATAACCTCCAACAAACGACTATAAAGACATCATTATAAGGCAATATAAGAGGAGAATCATATCTTTTCTCCCCTTCTAGAGGTCCTTCAGAATATTCCAGTGGAGAATGCATATTTGGATTGGGTTCATATTCCTATTCCAAGCATGGCACATTAGATGATATGGGAACATGCCTCTGAGTAGCCGCATATCTCTTCCCTGAAAGTCCAACAACATATCCGAATGGCTCAGGACTAGGAACATACTCTCATACTGACTTAGGCTCACCATGTGAGAATGGAAAATGCCTTAGGATAGATGCATATTATTATCAATAATGAGAAAAATCATTGAAATATTCCAACAACTTCTTAGTAGCGAGTGAATATTTCCACAACACTAGATAGTTATAAATAAGTTATGGAAACTATTATACAATAGGCCCATAACCCTACACAATTTAAAAAGGAATTTCATAATATTCTAAACATGATGTAGATAAAGCAACATATTCCCAATATCCTCAATTCTGTGTGCTTGTGGCTTTTAGAGACACATTCCAAACAACACAAGGGTCTGTAAACTCTTTTATAAAAGTAGAATATACTCATTACAATGATAGTTATTTTTGTGGTAGTGTGGAGATGGATTTTTTAGACTCTACTCCTCACATCCATCGTGGTCAACCTCCCCATGACTATATCTCTAATAGGCAAGTAAATCCCCCATTTCCTAGAAACCTCCACATAGAAAGGTGTCTCAAACTCTAGAACCTTTGTATAAAGAGGTGATAGAAACATCTGGGTAAATGGTATACAGTTCCTCATCGACCAGTAGTAGCACTCCAATATCATCAGAAGGCGAGCTTCAAGATCATATTTTATGGTTTGAACAGATAGTTTCATGTAATTCTAATGAATAGAAAGACGGTATTTACATATGGAGGGAGTTAGTCAGAAATAACATCCCCATTATGCTCTATCCCCCCTCTACTTCAGACTATGGGACTGTAGATGATCTATAAAAGGAGTACAAGCCTTTTCTACTCCAAAATATGTGGGATAATAATCAGCAGATGAAAACTAGAGACCTCCAATATCTAGTATATGAGGGTCACCTTGAGACCATCAAGATACTCTAATATCAGCTAGACCTGGATACTATCTCCATGGCTCAAGATCCAATACCATAAAATCAAAGGAAAAATATGTAACATGATTTCTATCATTGCATCAAAACTCTTCAAAAACCTATTTCCAAATCCACATCAGGAATTTTTCTTTGAGGATGGGGATATTATAGAGTGTTACACTATTTTTCACCCCTATAACAGTTGAAACCCTAAGATAAGGTGTCCTATAAGGTCATAGCCTACTGAGAAATCAAGGAACTAGATAATGCTCTACCCAGTTTGTCACTACAACAAAATTCTATGACTTCAATATTTCCCAAACATCATGAAAAAAGGGAGAGGATAGCCAAAATTATATTAAATTGGGACACTTAAACCTGTATGAATTAATTATAGACATGGGGACCAAAGTTGTGATCACCCAGAAAACATCTCATGAAGAATGGATCTCATCATGGGCTTTTATCACACTCAGATCATTTTTGATCATAGATGTGCCACATAAAATGGGTCACAGTAGAAGTTGTCATATCAGTCGTCTAGAAGCGGACCCAGCTCCCCGGGTAGGGTGAATATCTAAAACCACCTCAAACCATCAAATTTTCAATTACCAAGAGGATTTGGGACACATAAGCATCAAATAAATACAAACAATATCCCATTGGGTTGGGAGCATTTATATCCCAATCATCACTATCAGGTTCATCATCCCTTGAGAGGACCCTAAGGACAAAAAAATGATTCCTAAACATCCCCATCCAACTAGGTTGGGGCATTTATATCTTCTTGTATGTCCTAGGTGTCGTCAAATCTCCCAATGTAAGCATTTGATCCTCAACAAAAAGACCATCAAATGCTAATTATGGACCAAAATAACCCCATCCTATATGGATAAAATAATTTTCATCATTATCATCACCGTAGAGAGAATCAGACTTCTCTAGATAGGGGGAATCAATGGTCAACGTCCCACCTGTTCCTCTAACTATAAGAAAAACCTTTTTTGGTCAGAGCCTGATCGAAAATCATTATTGAAAAATCCATCAATTTCACTTTTCATTGGGCAAGAAGGGTAGAATGTATGATAAGGAAAATCAAACCACACCATGTTTGCAAGCCAAAATGGCCCAAAATGGAAAAGGGTTTAAATAAAGACACAAGGGAAGGTAGTGAAGAATCAATATGTTACATAAAAAGTATTGGCACAACCACCATTTCTTGATATGTCTATATGAATATCAACACTATCAATATGGTGGGAATAAGGGTCCCAAACAAAAATGCATAGGGTCGCAACAAGTAAAGCATACCTCAGGAGGAGGGTGAGTTAGATACACCAAATGAGCATTCACACACCCAGAACCAAATAAGGCTCCAAAATACAAAACCTTTGAAAAACGATTTTCCACCTCCTCAATGGAAGACTAGAAATGATAAATGGATAGTTACAACTACATCTCAATCACCTTTTTGAAGAGTTGATATTCCTACCATGGGGGAACAATAGTTTCAATACAAGAGTGAGATACGATCTCTCAAGATACTCAATAAGGAGTCACTCAGGGGAAATATTCTCACTAGGTATCATCTTCAAGAATATATGAGTGTTATCCCTACCATAGCTGATCCACTAGAAAGAGGTATATATGAGCATCAGGCTATCTCAAGATATAGGCATTCAATATAGATAAATGAGGAAGTGGAAAGTTATTATTGTATCCCTCTATTGTGGTGATAACCTCTCTCTCATCACGAAAATAATTCATTCTTGGGAAGAATTGAAATCTATAAGGATACAAATGTGGGGACACCACATCAACCCCTACCCACTCCCTAAATATGGGAGGTGTCTTAGAAAATAGTCCACTGGAGTTTACTAACATCACCGAATTTCTGAAAACTCAAATGAAAGTAATGTAAGGGAGACTCAGACCTATACAGCCTAAGAGAAATCCATATCTTGAATGGGTGGATGACACTATGCCACCATCTAATTTTAGAAATACCACCTTCTTTATCTTTAATGGTTCGAGAAACCTGAAATATTATCTCACACACATCATACCCCAATGTGGGCCTTTGATGGGCCCTTGAGATCAATAATAGGAAAAAATATGAGGTGTTTCATACAAACTCTGATAGGGCCTATATTTGTTTTCTATAGAAGCCTACTAGCAAAATCTGTTGTAGGATGAGAAGACCTTGATCATCAGTTCCTTGGTCAAAGTAGTTTTACACTAAGGTAAATGATGATCGTTGACCTAATTAACTAAAATCAACACAAAAATAAGAGGGTGTTAGACTTTATTGAAATATGTAATGGTTTAACCTATTCAATCAATATCCCTCTCCCATAGGAAAAACTATTAGAACTATGTATTACAAATCTATGGGATGAGTTGCAGTCACTTTTGATCCTAATGAAGTATCCAGGTGGGTTCCATGAGTTTGTAGAAATGGAACAACATCTTGAAAATTACATTCAACAAACCTGGTCAAAACCATGACTCATGCCTGTAGAATAGGGAAAAATTCTAGGCAAACCAAAAGCAATGGGTGTCACTCTCATGCCAGTATTGGTCCCTATCCAAGCACCAAGGTAGGTCCCAAACTGCCAAGTACCACTTTTTTAGTGGAAAAATAGCATAATCACCCTCGGCCAAAAGAATAGAGAAATCAAGGTCTCTCCAAATTTGATGAATGTGAGAATAAATAATACTCCCTCTTGAATGAATAAGTCTCTAGTCATTTCTTGGTATCCATGGAAAATAACCTGTTCAGGATCCCACAACCTAGGAAGCCCGGTCAGGTCAACCTCACTGATAGTCTTGAAAACACCCCTTTCAACAGAAGGTCGGTTCAAAAATATCTAGGACTACTTTGTCTTAAATTAATTCATTAATGACATGGTCAATTTTAAGAAAATGGTGTCAGATAACTCCTTAGATAAGGTGGATTGCATAACCATTTCCCAGTCAGAAGAAGAGGGCGATTATCAGAATGCTATGGCAAGGCATGCATGAAAGTTTGACAATCGGACAACTCAAGAAATAGTGGACCAAACTCATCCCACCCTAAGGGAATAATTGTGAATACTCATAATATCTTGAACACTCAAGGAGGAAATATAAAATATTTCTCCCAATATTTGGCATGATCATAGGAGGTGAGATGAAATAGAGGAGGAAGGGTTATAATATGGTCTAATGCATGCTCTGACTCTTGAAGATTTACTCCCTACAAAATCCGAATCATGGGAACCACCCAATAAATGAAACCCTCATCATATGAAAATCTCATCTTCGATTATTTAAATATGATACACTTATAATACCCCTTCTCGAGTGATGAATATACCTCCGAAAATGAGTTCCCTATATATAATCAGGGAATGAGAGGTATCATGTGCCAGAATCAAGGATACATGGGACAACATGGATGAGGTTGGACCCAATATTCCATTCATATACCCATGGAAAATATATGTACAGTTGAGACCCATGGTAAAGTTCTCCAAAAAGATCAAAAGAGAGATTGACACATCCTAGAACTCTCTAGTGGCCATCCACACTCAAATGTCTTGTGTGATCGCATAGGGGGGTTTGATAATCCGGTCAACCCACACAAAGGTGAAGGCCATCACAACCCACACTTCCAAAATAAGATGCTCTCTAAACCACTACAAAATCACCATGCCTATCAAAATCAAATTCCTCGGATCCTAATACCCATATCTAAAATCAACCCCACATCAGGAAGTTCCTACCACTGGATAAAATGTGTGAAAATTCAAAATAGCTGGAGGTGGTCCCAGCCAAGCTCTATGTATTTGATGCGCTCTATATTTCAAAAGAAATCATGGAGGCACTTGTTAATTTACTCAATATCCCACAATAATTAATGATAGATGTCATTTTACTTATGTTCTATGGAGTAGAGACCATACGATCCAAATTCCTTGTTGCCGTCACATTCATAGACCTAGATCTGGAAGAGGCCATCTAGGGGAATATTAGGCCCCTTTGTGTTTTGGAAAGACACAATAACATACATATCCAAATGGATATAATTGATAATTGTTTTTAGATCAAACTCACACTATTTCAAATCATAGATCATTTGGGACATGACGAATGGGATTTATCCCCCAAAAAGTAAACCATTCATGGGTATAATAAACCTGATCAAAGACCTCTCAAGAAGATCATGCTCAAAGCACATTTTGGGGATCTTACATTGGAAGCTGAGTTTATGGTTATCTAGCAAGACGCTGCATACAATGACATACATAGAAGGCCCTGGCTCCCTAACCACCTAACGGTACCTTCCAAATTACATCAGTGTTTCAAGTACCCCATTGATGAAAAGGTCATCATACTACATAGTGAAAACAACCTATTCCAGACTAGGGGATCTATATATACTGAGGCATATTTTAAAATAAGGGAGTAAAGAAATCAATGGATTATGATGATATATAGGTTTTTCCCCCAATGGTTTTGGGACTTTCATATGAATCCCTAGAGTATTCTTGATAGTGACTATGTACTCCTTATAAATTTGGTCGAAGTAATAGATCTTGACCCAGAAGTCTAATCCCATTATTTCCCCAGTGAAATTGTAAAAGACCATCATCTTTAGAATATATTTTCAATTAATTAGGCATCATGGGATTATAATATCTCTTATCATCGCTTCTCTCACCCTCTATGGTGACGGAGATGCCCGTAGATTTCCAAAATCATTTGGATATGTCTCCACAGACTCATTGATGGAAGAATATTTAGATTAACTTAGGAATTCCTCTCCCACATTCAAATAATTTCTATACATCACCATCAATGATATCAGAAAAAAATTGAGAATAGAAGAAGACCCATGGTCTAATATGATTAGTGTTTCCATGCTATTCAAAGAGAAATTGATGCATATCACATTTTTGAAGCATTACTGATATATCTTCACTTGAAACTACATAAAAAGTCCTGGACTAAATTCAGATGTTTCTACACACCATCTAGAACTACCGATTAGCATTGAGGCTTCATGTAGGTATCTATAAGGATGCACCCCTATCATGCCAACAATGTAGAGGTGGATATTGACAAAACTGAGAAATGAAAAATTTGTCCGAGAATTCAAATATCATAGATGGATTCCCAATATTGTCCCTATCAAGAAGAATAATGAGAATATTAGGGTTTTTATTGACTTTAAAGTCCTTAATCGGACATACACATAGGATGATTTCCCATTTCTAGTCAGATAACTTTTGATCAATGAAACTTTATGCTTCCATGACCTTTCCTTCATGTATGGTTACTCAAGGTATAATCCAATAAATATGGCCCCTGATGATGAAAAAACCATTACCATCAGAGAACCCATGGGATATTTTTCTATCATGTCATTCCCTTCGGCATAATGAACACTAGTTCAACATATCAAGGATCCATTTATCAAATATTTATATCATTATTTTCAGTGATAGTAGAATGGTATGTCGACTACCTGGGGGAAAAATCCCAAAAGTGATGTGATCACTTCATAGAACTCCAAACAGTATTTGACAAGCTGTGAAAACATAGTGTGAAGATGAATCCACTGAAATTCTATTTTGGGGTAACATTATGGAAGTTCCATGGATTTTTGGTACACCATCGTGGAATTGATGTTGACCTAGAGAAGACTAGTACTATTATATCATTGTCATCCCACAAATATATCAAAAAATAGAGGGGGCTCCAAGGGACCTTGCCTATATTTGGTGATTCATAGATAATTTGGATAGAAAATATCTACCCATGACTATGATAATAAAGAAGAAAATCACCTATCAATAGGAAGATGACTGACACAAATACTTCCAATGTCTTAAGAAGTACATGATGCACCCACCGATTCTGATGCCTCTAGTGGAAGGGAGGCTACTTATCTTGTATGTGGACACCATGGAATTCTCACTGGGTGCCTCCCATGCATAGGAAAATTATTTTGAAAGTGAGAGAAATCTATACTAACTCAATCAGATGTTTTTGGTAGAAAGAACAAATACTATTATGTCGAGAAGAGTTTCCTCACACTCATCTTTATAGTGTAAAAGTTGAGGCATTACTAATCACACCATGAAGTAAATCTGGTCACTCATATTGATCCTATAAATTATATATTTTGATGTCCCATGTTGATTGGGTTCTTGTCCTGATGGACGATCATTCTACAACAATACAACATCCAGTTTGTATCTCAAAATTTAGTGAAAGGTGAATCCTTTGATGATTTACTTGAAACACATCATGCACGAAAAAATATATCAAAAGATTTTGAACTTCTAGATGAATATGTCATTTATTCACATGATGCACCCCATAAATGGGAGATTTATTTTGATGGTTCCTCTCAAAGTCATATCAGAAAAAGATTGGAAAACCTGAAGATCAATCGGGTTAGATTAGGGGTTGTATTTGTCTCCCAAGAAAAATTTTTTATTCCCTACTAATTATTCTATGAAGGCTACACAAATAATGAGGCATAATGACATGCCCTCATCATTGGGTTGGAATGGGACCAACAGGTTTAAATAGCCTACCTAAATATCAAAGGGGGCATGAAGCTATTGATAAAGAAGATAAATGGAAAATATTCTATAAAAATGAAGAACTATCCCCTCTCAATAGCTATGACAAGGGAATGATGGAAGAGTTCCCTTTTGAGCTCGCATTGCATCATGTTCCCGATCATAGAACACTCGCACCGATGCATTGGCTAATACAGACATCGTCCTAGCTGACCCTTATTAGGAGGAAGAAATCTTCTATATCACACATCAAATAATGGTCATTATGATCTTCATTTCTGATATGAAAAAAATCAATCTGGTCAACACTACCCAATAGTTTGATAAAACGATAACCACCCCTGGATTGATGGAGTCAATAATTATTTATCTTAAAATTAGTAATCTCCCAGCATACCATGATGGATAGAAGAAAATTCAGAGTTATACATAAAACATTACACTATAGGATTTTTTTGAATGAGAAAAATACTCTCTACAAGAATGGATTTGATTGATTCCTCCTTAGATTTAAATAATAATAAGAAAATTTCACTATCATGGAGAAAGTCAATGTAGGTTCTTGCATCACCCATAAATATAAAACCAGGCTCTCCCATAAAATTTAGAGGTTGTGATATTATTAGAAAACCATAATCTTAGAATTCATGGAATTACCAAATAAATATCATGAATTTGGTATCCATTAAAACTTCATCCATATACCACCAGAATTGCTACCTACAGCTAAATGTTCCTAGCCATTTTCCATTTGGGGAATGGATGTTGTGGGGCGATATTCTCGAACCATAACTAAGTAGTTCAAGTACGTCCTTAAATCTAACCACTTATTTTTTAAATTGGTTTTAGTAATACCCCTTAGTAAATTCATGACAAAGAACACCATCAACTTCGTAAAGCCCTATATTATCACTAGGTTCAAGGTCCCTCACACAATATTGATAGAAAATGAAACGAACTTATATTTCGTGGAGTAGAAGAAACTATATCAAGAGTAAAACATGGATTCTAATCACTCAACTCATTATCATGTAGTAGAAAATTTGTAGACAGAGGCCTTTAATAGGACAATGTCAAATATATTGAAGAAGATGGTGAACAATGATAATAATTCTTGGCCAAAAAAACTCCTCCATACTCTGTGGGCCTACTATACAACCATGCATACTGCTAAGAAAGAAATTCATACTAATTGGGGTATGAGACTGAGGTGGTATTACCCTTATAGGTAAAACTTCATTCACTCCAAATAGCCATCTATAGATAGCTCTTGGATGATGAAAACTCATAAAAGTATATGGGAGAATTTGAGAAACTCAGTGAGAACATGTTTTGTATAGCACACAACCTGAAAAACTATCCGAATCTGATCACACAATCCTTTAATAAGAACGTTCACCCCCATTCATTCCTCCAAGGAGAATTGATATTATCTCTTATAACCCCATGATACTAGGGAATAAGACATCAATGTTGGATCCAAAGTGGGTGGGACCTTACATCATACATAAGGTCTATCACAGTGGGGATTACTCGTTGGATATAATGGATGGGGAGCCTTCCACACCACCACTAATGTATAGTTTCTCAAGAAATACATTGCATAACTATCATAAAATGGGAGTCCACATCAGTTTAAGTTCCTACATTATCCCTAGTTTCATGATGCTAGTATGTACCAACTCTTACTAACCACATGAAATTAAATTTTACGTAGCTTTATTTACTACAATAGATTGGAACTGCATGGTTGATGTCCTCTCTACATGACATTAAACTATACTGGTTTTCTAGAACTATATATTACTTGATTCCAACCATCATAGGATTCATAGTGACACTTGAAACCCCACTATTTGGTCTAGCCAAAACCTTTATTTTCCTATTTTTTCTTCATGACAGGTTATTCATGTCTTTACCACATGACATTAAACTGCAAGGGTAACATCCTTACTTGATGATGTTAAACTGAAATACACTCTAGAACTATGTATGACATGATTCTCATTTTTTTCATGAGATACATAGGGATTCCTCGATCATAAATCTTGTTCGAGCCACAATAACATACAAAATTTCCTTACCAAACTCCCTACTGCCTCTATATTGTACAAGGAAACCTTTCTATTTATTGTTATTCACACCGATCATAACACACTTGATCTTAAGAATTTTAGTAAGGGCTTATGCACAAGAATATTGCTTGAAAGCACATGATTGGTCTGTCAGAGTCTTGAATTAAAGACTAGAAAAGGTACTCCATGAGCCCTTACATAATCAAAATAAAATGAACAGTTAATGTTCTTACCATGTGACATAAAACTAAATGTTTTTTTTATAAAATTAGTTTCATAAAAGTGTACAAAAGTATTTTAATTATTGTTCACAAAAACAAATAAAAAACAATTTTTTGAGAAAATTTTATTTTGGAAATATATAAAGACTTTACTAAAAATTAATTATTTTTTACCAATTTTTTTTATCAATATAAAATGATTATAATAAATATCTAACATGTGGTTATTACTATTAATTATACCATGTTTAATGGCAAGGAAATAACGGTCTTTTTTAAATAATAGTATTAATATTTTGTTGTGGTCCTTTAAAACTCTGTGTAGCATGTAACACAAGATATGAAATAAATTTAATTAATTAATAAGATTTATTAAAAACTAGGGGTGTTACATTCTATCCCCATAAAATGATTTTTTACCTTAATGTTCAATCACTCTGATATAAACAGATGATGATACTTTTGGATCATTATATCCTCAAGTGTTAGGTCCACAAGGCTGAATACCCTTAGAGGGGGGTGAATCAGGGTATGACTAATTTAAAATTAAATCTCGTTCTGATCTTGTTTCACTGTTAAGCAAAAAACTCTTCTCTCTCTTTCTCGTTGCTCAATATAAATAGAAAGTAATGAATGCATAGGACACAACAATTTTTACTTGGTTCAACCTCACTAGGCTACATCCAAGGAGCATACGGTAATGTGCTGATGTACCAAATTCACTATAAGAACACTGTTGTTTACAGGGTTCAGGATAGATCACTTATATTCCCAATCTCACTGCCTTTACAAAGCTTAAGGTTAGCTCACTACTTTCCCAAGGGTCACTCCCTATTTCTATCTCTCTGGATCACTGTCGGTGGAGAGGATCACCTTCTTCCTCTTGATTTTCTCAATGCTCTGGAAAGGATCCACTCACAGTTTATAGACTTTTTTGTCTCTTCATTATCACTAATGAAATATACATCTTTAACTGTTGATAGATTCTCTGTTGATGTTCAAATTTAACCTATAGATTAATCTCACTTTGCACTGGATGTACCAGGCAACCCCAATTTTTACACGCAGCCCTTACGGCACCTTGCGCGTAATTCCCTTGCCTTGCGTGAAATATAATTTTCACGCAACTTCTCTTTTATGGGAAACCTCTAAATTTTACGCCCAACATCAAAACTTCCCTGCACATAATTTTCCTTCCTTGCACGAAATCCACTTTTCAAGCAACAACTCTTTTGCACGCAACAACTGACTTTACACACAAACTTAATGTTTACGCGCAACTCCCTTGTGAACGTCAATTTCGCGCACCACTACTCAGGTATTCTCTAAGTATTAAACAACTTTAATGAGGTGGGTTGCTCCATATTTATAGACATAATTGACCCTGGCGTGAAAAACCCTTCTTCCGCACGCAATCCTCTTTAGGTGCGAAAAACACATCTTCTGCGCCACACCGTATTTCACGCCTCACTCCAATTTTTCACGCACCTAATGCCTTTGCCAATTTTTGATCTTCTGATATCAAAACACCTCTTGCGCGAAAACTTCATCTCTTTATTACACACATCTCGTACATATTTCACGCATGGTGAAATTATTTCGCATATCCCGCTGATTTTTCGCGCCACACTTAATTTTTCACACATCACTACAATTTTGCACGCACCTCCCTTGAAAAAAAAACACATCTCTCCATTTTTTGATTTTCAGGGCAAAAAATTTGGAAAACACTGGAAAACGGTGCAACCTTGTATCTGCTCTTTTGTACCACCTCCATATCGTCCATTCCTTTGTCATGGTTATTCAATCAATCATGGATTGTTGGAAGCATCCCTTGAACCCGAAAAATCACCATTTAATCCCCCTTTCTAAACACACTCTTACACCATGGTCTGCTTTGTCAACAAAAAAGACATGGAGGCCCACTTTCTCAACAAACACAATCACCTAAAAAATGCTTCAATGATGCCTTGAGGGATTTTTTCTCAACATCAAGTTCCCACATAACTTCCTCAAAATGATGGTTTCACCACAAAACATTGAGCTGGCGAGTGGTATTTTTTTTATAAAAATATATACAAAATATAGAATCTCCCCCAGTTGTTCCATATAAAAAATATCCTTTTAAATTTGAATATCCTTCGAGTTCAATACATATAAAGGGTTAGGTATGTACTTTATCTGGAGAGATATATGGAAAACATCATGATCTTGGGAGAGATTTTATGTAAATACCAAAAGATAAACTACAATCATAATATGAACATGAATTTAGAAGGTATTTATATACCTAGGTCATAGTTTTCCCTTATTCCCAAATCTCATTACAATCTTCCATGAGAAATTAATAAAAACACTTTATTACTAACATACAATTCCAAATCACACTCATGATTGGGAGCATAACTTTTCTATCAACTTTATGGAACACTTAAGAGTTTTTGAATAGATATAACCATCTAAACCATTTCTTCAAATATTTTAGGTCCCAATATATTTATTTCTCCAAATTCATTCCAATATGTTATAGCTCAACACTTATTTCTATATAGGTCTTCATAAGGACCCATATAAATGCTTGAGTGAAAGAAAATATTTTATAAAAACTCAACTAGAGGATGGTGTTGAACCCAAACAACATTAAAATACCAATAATAAGATATAAATATATCCTATTGGGGTTTAATTGTTCTCTTGAACTGAACATTTATTTGAGGATGACACACAATGATGAAACTCAAATCCATATCTAGAGTTTGCTAAAGGTTTCTTAATAAATTTGAGGTCAACCTCAGATCCTGATCAAATATAATTAAATATAGTACCCCATGAAAATGTGACACTCGATTAATGTATATCTAGTAAATTTTATCTAGAGAAAAATATTCTTTGATAGAAATAAATTGTGCTTAATTTTTAAGGTAAGAAAATATAAACCATATAACATTATTCTATTTAGTCATTTTGGGAAGTCCAATAAAAAAATACATTGTGGTTTATTCATACTTCAATTTTGGTATGGGTAATGGATGTAACATCACCTTATAATTTTATCTATAAGACTTAACTTTATGAAATACCAAGCATTGATATTCAAAATCTTCAATGTTTGTATTCATTTCATCCCTCCAAAAATAGTCTTTAAAACCTATATACAGCTTCAAACTTTTATATGTGTGTGTGTTTCAATATTACACATACACAAAAACACACACACTATATATATAATCAATTTTTTTTATTTTGATTTAAATTTCAACTTTAATAATAATTTTGAATTTATGTTTTCATTAACTGTTTCATTTTCAATTCCAAATTTTAATTTTTATTTAAAATTTTTTACTTCATATTCTAATTATATTTATGTCTGTGTATTGGTGTGTGTCTCTGGGCATTTGTGTGTAGTTTTTATGTAAATGTTAATATATGTGTGTGTGTCTATATTTAAATATATTAAATATGATTATAGTTATATAAATTATCTTTTATTTCCATAAATTAGTGTTTTCATATATTATATATGAAACAATTTTTTTATTATATTTATATTTTGTGTGTGTGTGTGTTACATGCACAAAAACAAATGCCTCCCTGAATCCATTTTTTTATTTTATTGAAAATCCAATTTAAGGTTATGTGGGAACCAACTTAGACATTCACCATCTAGTTACATGGATCCTCACAAAATCAAATTTCACATTATAGATTTCAAATTTTAAAATAACAAAAAGAACCAACAACACTATGCCACAAACCATCATCACGTACCATGTTCAAAATTCAAATGAGAGACCATCAACACCACCTCGATCCTACTACCTCGCAATGCACACCCTGACATGTTCATATTTTTAAAATATCAAAATAGAGACCATCATCACCTCCTTGTGCCTACCACATCATGATGCACACCCTGACACAACCCATCCCTCATTGGAACAAGCTCACCAGAAACCATCATCATCAGCCAAAAACTTGCATAGCACCGTCATAAAGACAGGTCAGCATTGGAACCTCTATAACATAACCACTAGAAAATTAGGCTAACATTTCCATTAGAAACCAACAAACAATGATGAAGTACCATTAGAAACCCAAAAATCACCAGATTAAAGTTACAACACCTATACATTTTCAACCTCCCAAAAAACACCTTCCAAAGACTTTGAAAGGACTACCACACCAAACCGAATAGATTTGTAGTGATGGAGAAGGAATTCAAAGCATAGTTCAAGGTGGGATAGGGCCCCATCATCAAACCAAAAGTTAAAACTATAACAAGTAACACCACTATAGAGAATAGAAAAACAAAGTAGAAAAGATATATTCATACTTTGTTATCCTTGGAAACCAAATCCTACTCAACCATCACAACCCAAACCACCCTGAAGGAACTAGTGCATTGGACTAAGATGGGGTCGAAAATGCAGTAATTAGGAAATAAGAGTGGAGGAAGGGATAGTGATGGAATCTACAAAGAGAAGAAACTATTGAAGAAATACAAAATCAAGATGTCGGTGACTCAAGGAAAATAAAGTGAACCAGGCCATCATAAGGGAGGAACAATGAGGGGAGAGGGATGAAAGGGGGATACGGCATTGAAGACAATGCATAAAAAGTTAATTTAAATTATATATATCTTTTATTGAGATCATGAACGTGTGTGCATGTGTGTTTTGTACTATTTATATATATATATGTGTGTGTGTGTGTGTTATATATATATATATATACATTGTGTGTGCATTCACACAAATGTGTGTATGTGTGTGCACATGCACACATGTGTGTGAGCACGCGTTCACGAGCACATGTGTGTGTGTGTGTGAATTCACATGTGTGTGTGTTTGTTATGTATAATTATAAAAATAAATGTATCTTATATATATATATATATATTAAATTTAATAGTATCAATATGAAAATAAAATTGATGGATTTTAATTTATGACCAGAAATTATTAGAATGTTGTAAAAGAGTTCATTGAATTTGTAATGGTCTATGTGAACTACCCTCCTCATATTACATGTATGTCCCTACATTGAATTTATTTTAATTTAATAGGTATATTTGAATTGAAATGAACACTTGATGTTTGAAAAAATGGATCGATGTTATAAATTTTGGAAAAAACAAATAAAATAAGTTCCATTATGTAATGAGTAAAATGATAATACATATTACCGGTCATCTAATATCAAAAAATCTATATATGATAATATATATCTTAGCGAGGAAATGAAAATAATAGATGAAGAAAAACTTATATATTTTTCAAAAATGTTTGATATATTGAAGAAATATGCATAGATTTTGTTATTTTATGGTTGTATAAAATTTATAACACTATAAAAAGTACTAATACAATTTTACTTTAAATTGAGCAAGGAATGAATTGATTTTTATTTCATAAAGATGTTTTCTCTTTTGAAGGATATGTTATCATATAATTAAGATCTTCTATGTAAAACATATGAAGCTAAACAAATTCTATGTTCTACGGGTATGATCTTTGAAAAAATATGTGGTTTCCCTAATGATGACATATTATTTCAACAAGAGTATGAATCTCAATAAAAATGCCCCAAGTATGATGAATCTTTATAGAAGAAAAATGAATCAAGTTTATGTCATGTTATGTGGTTCTTACTAATCATTCCAAGATTTTTAAAACCAAATGAAATTTTTTAGACAGTAAGTTAGTTGATGTGTAATGAAAATAAAATAATTTATGATAATAAACATTGACACTAAGAATATGATTCTTAGTGGATTAAAATTGACACTGAGTATCCTAAATTTGGGAATGATTCATGAAATTATCTTCTTGAATTATCATTGAATAACACTACTCTTCATGGTTTATACAGAAACACTTACAACACTTTGTCAAGTTATATTCAAAAATTATAATTTACCTCTATGGTTTTATATGAAGTGAAAGTATAATATGTTGTTTGTAATGAACCTCATCATTTGGGTTAGTTTTTTCATCTCTATTTCAGTCATTTTATTTGTTAAATGGTATAAATTAGAATCTTGGGAAGGATAGAGAAATTAATAAAAGAATTTAGAGTGGGAAAAGGTAAAAGAGGAATAGGGTAATGGAACACCATGGTCCCCATATATCTAGTGGAACTTTTATAGACACTGAATGTTTGGTAGATACCCATCAGAGTTTTAGTAGATTCCATGGATTTTTTTGTAATGGGAAAAGTGGATTTTTTTTATAAATTAAAACTTACTTAAAATGAATCCCCTTAGGATTATTCATTCATTGGCCACTTATATAAATAGTTTGAGTCTCTCTCTATTCCTCATGTTATCCTAGGTGAATACTCTTCCAATATTTATTTAGATATATTCAAGATTATTGAAATGCCTTAATTTGGTGAAGTATAGGTAGGATATCTATAATTACCACTTAATTATGTTATATTTGTATATAAACTACATGATCCCCAAACTTCCTTTCATCAAGGTTTGAAAATCAGTCATCTTCCTATGCCTTTATTTCATCATTCTTTTGTAAGGATTTTTCTTTAGTGAATCTAGGTTAAGGTCATTGTCTCTATTTATTGATATGTATTATTCATTTTGAAGTGAAAATAATCCCAATATTTAAATATTTTATGTTTTTTAAATAATTTGAGGGGTGTCATGTTCTCTTAATTCATATTTTTTAAGATATTTCGATAATTAAATTTGTACGTGACCCCTATTCTCTTTTATACAATTAAAGTTTGTTGATTAGAAGTGACATGGGGTTGAGTGAGGATAAAACTAAAATGGGTTTCTTTGAAATTAAATGTTTTTTAAATATATTTTGACTTGATTGTGATTCATCCAAGTTATTATCCTCCTAGAATGATTATGTGTTTTTATTACTTATTCCAACTTGGGATGTTTGATTTGAATTTCTAATAATATCATTTTTAATATGGAATATTTGATATTAGTCATTGTATTTTCTACCATATATATCCATATATACGTTTTTATGTTATTAAAATTTGGTTTAAAGGTTACTATAATATTATAAATTTTTTATAGGTACCTCAATCCATTTATGGTGGTAATATCAAATTATACAAGGGTTCCTAGGGACCTCGATACATTATTCCACTTCTTCTATATGGGTGTATAGCCAGCACATGATTTATTTGTCCCTTTCCTAATATGGATGTGTCTTGGACACATGATTAATTTTTATATTTCTAGGGATTAATAGAATATATATTACGTCACCATGAATATCAATCATGGCTTAAAGTGGGTAGAGTTAGTTTCCACCATGCATTTTCCAACATGTGGAATGTAACCTTAAATATAAAATAGTCTATTTATTTTTACCCTTTATGTTTTAAAATTAGAATGGATATATTTTACATACTTATTATAATTTTTGGTACTAATATATACACTTAGTCATATGATATACAGTTAGGTATTAGGCCATAACTAATGACTGGGTATGATTAACTTACACTCTATATGTGTCCCCTTAGGATGCATGTAGATCACTTTATTTGTGACTTTGGTAAAGAGAAAATACCATTTAACAAGGGATTTTAGGATTTATAAATGAATTCAGGATGGATAAATATATCAAGAATCGATTTATTGGACTATTATATTTTTTTCTTTTAGAGTCATAATGTTACTTTACTAATATAATGTTCCATTTTATATTCCTTTTTTATGAATATATAAATAAGTCTTATATTGGTTGTTTTAGAATGATAGATTTCGTACCCTTGGATTGTTTCTTTCATTGAGTCTGCACATATATATATATTATGTTATCTTATAAGTATGAAAGGTACCCACAAACATACAGGTTCTTATCCTTGGTAGTTGAGTTTCTTTTTATTTTTTGAATAGTCCTACATATGAATGGTTTATTATAGTTTTCCCAGAATATCTATTATGTTAATGACCCATCAAATTCCCAAAGCGGGGTAATAACATCCCACTATACCATAACTTATCCATTTATGTTTAAATAAACCTATGTAAATTCATAATCAAACTAAGGTACTGTGGTGATTCAATTAAAACCCTTAGGATCTAGACTGAGTTATTTCAAAATGGCCTCAGAGTGCATCTTGGGCAGCCGAGTTATGGAAATATCTAGGAGATAGGATTGTAAAAACATAAAAAGTAAGGAATAAATTTGATTTTTCATTATAATTATGATTAATTATTTAGTTACTATGGTTATTAAAGGTTCAGTTTTTTGTTTAGAAGTATTTATTTGACTCTCATGCACCATGAGTAGGATTTTATAAGGGGGAACTTATAGGAAAATATGGCATATTATATGATTATGTGGATTTTTTAAGGAATTATTAGAATCAATTAGATATTTACTTTAACTAAAACATAAATAATAAATAATTTTTTTCTACTTATTTATTGGTGATGATTAGGTTAATAAAAAACATTTACTAATTCACTTGATTAAGAGAATTATTTTATTATTATAATTACCTAGATTTTTCATGATTATATTTAAAGTACTATTTTTGAGAGATTTTGAATTATTATTTCAATCATGTAAATGTTTAAAAATTTAAAATATTGAGATATGTGTATGGTTTTCAGCCTGACCATTATTTTATTTTCCTAAATTCAATAATGTTATCTATTCATGGAAGGAAAATTTAAAATATTTTTCTACTTTAATAAAGAAAATTTTTCCACTATGAAAACCTATAGATGGGTAGGATGTGATTTATGAACACATTACACTCACTAGGGATACTTTTAATCCACATGTCTCAAAGGGGCGTGCTTGGATACTCCACATTGTTGGTTAAGGAGCACCTCAATATGAACCCACCATTATTGATGTTAGGCTAGACTTCTAGTTTCATTGCCCCTTAATATTTCAGGGTGATGTCAACCTATTGGAAGATAAAGAATAGATTAACCAAATCCATCATATCTTGAAGATAATATAGAGTTTTAAGAAACACATTGTGAGGATTAATACCTTTATGCATGAAGGGGTTGGTCATTGAATGTAGGATGTCATGATCGAGGATGAGAAATATTAGGATTTGACCTGAAAAGGATTTTAGAAGTGATTCTTTGTGAAATTTTACCATAAAACACAATGTTGGATAAAGGCTTAGTATTTTATGAATATGAAGTAATAGGTGATGGAAATGTTGTGGTATTATTCCAAATTCATTGATTTTCTTTATTTTGCACCCTACTTTAGTGAGGATGAAAACTGAAATCCCATTATTTAAAGATAGTCTTGAATAAACTATTACAAACATATGTTATATTTTATTATTAAACTTTACATTATTTTGAGTTATAAATATTTTTTCAAGAAAATTACTAATGGAAGTAAAAGTGTTTATAGTACACTTTTGGGCTGAAGTAGTAGGTGTGGTGTTATTCAATGGGAGAAAGTAGTGTTGGGAATAGATGAGTTGGACTGGATCTTAGTATGGTAGTTAGAATTGAATTACTCCTTTTAATAATACCTATAGGATACCTATAATATAATGTTATCAGTGCATAAATCTAGGAAACAATAAGACTCACATTCCTTTAAGGTAAAGCAATGTCATATATGTTGATTCTATGAATATATTTCAAATATTTAAAAAAAATGATTCAATTAGAAAGCATATATTAGTGATATTAGAAGAATTAGATGTCTCATGATTAATCAGGTTGATAGTTGATGGGGGTTAGTCAAATACTTGTAGTTAAACCCAATTTTAGAGGAAAGATATGTGATCGAAGTTGAAAGTCTATTGTATATTCTTATGGGTAGATATTTTAGCTGCAAGATCAGTATGAGGGAATAGAAAATGTATATCCAACCAAGAAGTCAACAAATGACATTATAAAGATTCCTTTTATAATTAGAGGTACTTCTGTAGTAACTACTATGATTTATTTTATGTTATTTTATATTATAGATTCTCACTCATTTATCTCTAAGATACTAGAATCTCTTATGAGGATGAAATTATAATTATATCTGAAGCTTTTGAGTATTAATTAACTTTATAGAAAGTTTGGGTAAATGAGTAAGAAATATCCCTCTTGTGAAATTATTGTGTTCTCTTGTGAGAATCTATTGGATTTATTCATACTTATTGTGAATTACATTGATGATATTTCATACATGGACTGATTAACATATTCCTTAAAGGGGTATTAGTATCAGGGTAATGGTGGAAAATATGAAATGAATGCAAGATAAACTTAGTTGGGAAGAAATATTCTGGAATTATTTATAGGTAGAATTCAACTAAAAAAATATTGTAAATCCTATATCAATTTTTCTAAAATCTCTGATATCTCTCATCTATAAAGAAAACTACTAGGAAATATTCACACAATTTTAGACAATTCTAGTTAGATGATTGGTAGAGGAAAAATTTATTTATAGAAGGAAAATTTGGTGGGATAAACTCTATTATATCTAAGATGTATTATCATTGATATCAATTCTAGGAAGTTTAGTGTGCACCCCTCATTCATGGATGTCATTATGAATGATTATCATGAACTTTTGTTTTATTGAATTCAATTGTTCAATTAATCTTACTATTGTGTCTTTATGTCTTCACTAACTCTTCATTTATCAATTTCATATATTAATAACTAAAAAATTATTTATTTTGGAATATGATATTGATACATTAGAAATCTATCTTTGGTGAAAACATCTACCCTCTAAATTTAACATTATCATTTGGAATATTTGGAATAAGGATATCCCCATGGATGTGAACATTTAAAGTAAATATCTCCAGGTTATCTCTAAATGTATGTGATGCATGAGGGAAAATTGAAAATATTTCTTGCATATATTTACTGAAGGTAATCGGATGAGATAAATTTGGTATTCACTAATAGGTCTCTTGGGAGACAATGTATGGTCTGACAATGGGAATTTTATGAAAATGTTCTTTAATGACTATGAAGGTACGAACTTCAAATCCATGTGGTGATGTATTTTTATCACCATATGATTCTAGGATATCGGGGAGACTCTCAATTCATCCCATCATCATAACATGAAGCCAAATGAATATTTACTTAAAGAAAATTTATGTATCCCATTGACTCCCTTGGTTTATTATGAAAAGAGGCAGTTCTTCCATGATCATAATATAACACGTTTCTATATATCTTTTCAAATGGGTCTCTAGATCATAGACAAAACTCTAGATGTTGGGTGAGTAGGAAGGTTTCAAGATAGGGTGTGACATCCTCCATGTCATTGTGGAGTTTATTTTTTAATTTATTTAATTTTGGGATATTATAAGTTCTAGTCATTTCTAGATTATAATTTAATTTTTTTTGGAAATATATTATGTCTCAAATAGGCTGGGCATGGTTAGGAGTAACCATACAAAAACTGTGTGTTTGGAGTTTGAACTAGATATTTTTGTTTGGAATACTGAGAAAATGACTAGGTAAAAAATTAGATGCCTTAGGGGAAATCATGTAATGTGTTTTTGGGGTTCTAGGGGACTCTACATAGTTGGTGTATGATCTCATAAACTGTATGGTCTAAATTTTTGTGTCACCCAAAATTTTTATTTTTAAAAGATTTATAGGTTTCCCACTCCTTAATAAAAAAATCTAAATTTATTTATCCTCCTCCTTTTGTGTCACACAACCCCTTACTAAGAACCATATATGGAATGCCTCCCCATCCTCTGACTATACTCCATTCATAGTGATTGTGTTCATTGTGGTTTGGGACTAAAAATCTAAGTTGAGGACTCATATTCCCTCTCTTCTTCATTTCCTCGAAATTTCTTTTTCTCCACTATTGAATTTTGGTTTGGAAAAACCCTAGGGGTGTTAGATTGACATGGTTTTTTTATTTATTTTAGGATGTTTGATCCCTTCTTTAGGTCTTGTTCAAACTATTTTCAAATCTTCAGACCATCTTTCATTGATATGAGGTAGGTTTTCTCCATTCCCTACCTTTTAATTTTTGAACTATTAACAGCTTGATTTTTACATTCTTTTTTTGTTTTTTAAATTATGAAACTATATGTGTTTAGCGGGTTTATAAGAAGAAATTTTATTTCATCATTTTTTTAGGATATCAATTGGTTTTCCTAATTTAAAGTGAGTATTAAATCTATTTTATTAAATTATGAATATTATATGTTTGAGAAATTTCCTGAATGGACTTATAAGTGAGCTTTGATATTTTAAAAGGTTTTTCAACTTTGAAGGTGGATTATCAAAGGTTTTATTTGATAATTTCAAGTGGAACATGAAATTATAAATTTTTATAATGTATTTTAATATTTATTTTAGGGTTTCCCAATATTTTAACCTAGTTTGGGTTGTGTGAAAATTTTAAGGGTGACATTTTTGACCCTTGGATTTTCTTAATGAATTTTTTCGGTTTATTAAATAAATTTACAAATGAAACTGAGAATAATTATTTAGAAAAATGTTTTAAATTATTTTTAAGAGTTATTATTAATGAATTTTTTTAGATATAATGGTTTGAATTGAAATTTCAAACCGCTAAAAAGATGACTTTTCATCCTTAGTTCTATTGATAAATATAGTTTGATACCTTTAAATGATTTTAGAAATAGTGTTTGTATAGGTTTTTTAATACATATTGATCCATAATTGATTTGATATAGGTATGGATATACTCTATGTTTTGTGTGATATGGTGGATATGTGATCTGGTCAGTTTCATGTGATGGTGTTGGAGGTGAGGCGTGAGTTATTTTTCAAATGATTTATATTTTATTCTTGTGAATTTTGTTTCATTCTCACCTCTATTTCTGTTGTCATAATATTCCTAAGAATATAGTAGTTAACATATATGAGATAAACCCCTAGTGTTTAGATATGGGATGCCTAGGGAATATTTCATGGTTGCACCATATCATTTGGACCAAGAGCGGTAGTAAGTTATGTGAGATACCAAACTTTTGTAGCACATAGTAGTCAAGGATATCCTAGGATTATTATTTCTAGATCATCAAATGACATTACCAAGGTCATGGATAGGTTCAATATTACTAGCCTAAGTTCATTGTCCTTAATTCAAGTACTCATTACTAGATCTTTAGTACATTTCCCATTATGCTAGATCCTTTTTAGAATGATTTAGGGGGTCCTAATTGTAAGTGTTGTTTGTATCCCCTATTATTTATTTCATAGCACCTCTTCTAAATTTGTTCATTTGGAATGATTTATTTATTTGTTAGTTTCATGTGTTTTTATCATTGTTCTTCTATTTACCCTTTGGCATTAAAATTTGATTATAAAATGTTTTAAAGGGTGTATTTTTTAAATAAATATATATATATATATTATGATTTAACCCATATATTTGGATTATTTTCCTTTAAAATAATTTTTATTGTTGTTTGGAAAACCATTTTGGATTAAGGATTTAAATATGGATTTATAAATTTGTTAAAAAATGGTGTTTAGGCACTTTAAAATGGGTTTGGATGAGTAAATGTAATTAACATGATTTCATTTATTTAAATAAAATAAAAAAGGAACCATTATAAAGGGGATAAGTATTTGTTATCAGTTTTTCATGGAATTATGTTTGAAAACCCCAATTTTTAAATATATTTAAAATTGGAATAAATATATCATTAATTTTAAATTTGGTCTTGTGGAAAGGAGGGTTGTGTCCTATTGATCTTGTTTATGATCTTTCATATACTAAATTTTAGTTTCAAGTTTAATTATAGCTCTTGCTTACCCATGGGGAATGTGAGATGATGGGATTAGTTGGTGTGACTTGAGTAGTCACTCAAAGGTTAGTATTTTTATAGTTTTATATAAATTTCTTACTACAACCACCATGTATGCCTTTATTCATTTCTGTTACAGTTATTCAATAAACCACTCTGTCTGTGGTGGTTATAGTGGAACAAGGATATGTATCATTCGAGGTTGTTGGAGAGTGATTTCTAGATTCTTTTATATTTGTTATATATTATGTTTTTTTATATTTTTAAGGTTTATCTTAAATTACATATTTTATTTTAGTGTAGATGTCCAATTTATGGACCTTTCATACTATAATTTTAGTAGAGTTATATTTTCAGTTTAGTTTAGTTGAGTGGAATCGTTCTTAATGAAGTGTTCTTTGATACCTAGGCACTAGTTTGTATCCCATGGGAATCATTAATTCGCTTCAATCCAATAACAGACTAGTTCGGGTGCTATATCAAATCGAAAACCAGGTTGGTTAGTTACAAATGATATCAAAGACTAGGTTATTCGGTGAGAGGATTAGTTTATTGAGATACCTTATGTTATTTGGGTGTGTCATGGTATAGTTGAGTTAGAATTTTTCATTGGAACTATATAGTTAGGTGTAGGGAGAGTGACGCAAGCTCTTTCTCTCCTTGAACCTTGAGTCTCCATGGACATTTAGTATTTTTTTCTTTGATTATGGTATGTCATTTGATGATGTTTTTTTTCATAGGGTTTGATGAATATGGTGGTGGTTCCTATATCCTCATTATAATAGCATGAGTTTCTTTGGGAGTTGTATTTATTTATTTGAGATGGAGATGGAAATGGGAATCTGTTAGGTCCAATAGGCTAGATACCCTAAGAGGGTGGGTGAATCAGGGTATGAAAGATTAAAACAACTGCCCCTTTTGATCTTGTTTTGCTGTTAGACAAAACCCTCTTCTCTCTCATTCCCATTGCAGAGTATGAATAAACCTTAAAGCATGCACATGACATAGAAATTTTTACTTGGTTCACCCTCACTGGGCTACGTCCAAGGAGCATACACCGGAAGTGTGCCGATGTACCAATTCCACTATAAGTGCACTGTTGTTTACAAGTTCGGAGCAGACTCACTGTCCCTCTTGGTTTAAAACAACTCACAATATGAAAGCTCACTTCTCTCTCAACTGAAGTGTGCTCACTGCTTCTTCAGAATATCCACTCACAGTTTATAGACCTGTAGGTCTCTTCATTATCCCTAAAAAAATCTTCATCCTTAACTGTTGATAGATGCTCTGTTGACGTCCAACTTTCACCCACAGATGAATCTCACTTTGCATCGAGTGTACCAGGCAACAACAATTTTTGTTCTAATCCCTTAATGCACCTTGATTGTAATTCCTTTTCCTTGATTGAAATAAAATTTTCGCGCAACACCTCTTTTACGTGCAACCTCCAAATTTTACGTGCAGACTCTACACTGCCTTATGAATAATTTTCCTACCTTGCACGAAATCCACTTGGTGCGCAACAACACTTTTACGTGCAACTGACTTCTTTTACATGAAACCACTAGTTTTATGCGCAGCCTTATATTTTTGCGCAACACCAGACTTTACGCGCAAACTTAATGTAAATGTGCAACTCCCTTGAGAACTTCAATTTCGTGCACCACTGCTTGGGTATTCTCTAAGTCTTGAACTCTCTTAAATGAAGGGGGGTCACTTCGTATTTATAGGCAAAAACAACCCCGCGCAAAAAACCCTTCTTCCACACATAATCCTTATTGGGCGCAAAAAACACATCATCCGCACAACAGAGTTTTTCGCACACTGCTCCAATATTTTATGCACCTCATGCCTTTGACGATTTTTGATCTTATGATCACGAAACACCTCTTACATGAAAAACAATTATCCTTTATTTCACACACCTGCTAATATTTCGTGCACTATTTTCCTTTTTCATGCACTGTGCTGATATTTCACGCAATCACATTATTTTTTGTGCACCACATTGATATTACACGCACCGCAATGATATTTCTCACACCACACTGATATTTCACACAACACATTATATTTTGCGCACCACTCAGGTTTTTCACGCACCTCCCTTGGCCAAAAATTCAGCTCTCAATTTTCTAATTTTTGGGCCTAAAAATTTGACAAACATTGGAAAACAGCGCCACCTTGTATCTTCTCTTTTTGTACCGCCTCCAGATTATCCATTCCATTATCGAGGTTCTTCAATAAAACATGAATAGCCAACACCATCTCATGAACCTGAAAAATCACCATGTAAACCCATTTGTCAACAAATTATACATCATGGTCTGCTTTGTTAATAATCACAACACGAAGGCCAACATTGTCAACAAACACAATCACCTCAAAAATGCTTCAATGATACCCTGAGGGAATTTGGCCCAATAACCTCCCCCTTTGGGTTTGTTGAAAACTCTTTTCATAATGATTCCTTGCAATTTGATGCCTCATTAAATCTTCTTCCAGCCATTACCACCATTCGCCTCTTGAAACATAGATAGCGATCAAATATTTACTCAAAATATACCCTAAGTACACATGGGCAATGCTCGGTGTGACAAACAAGAGTAAATGAAAATTTCATCAGTAAATCACTTCATTTCTAACACCAGTTGTAGACACCAAACTGGTACCAATTACCAAACTAATAATAATTGTTAATACCAATCTAAAACCAATTGGTGATAGCTGGAAATCTTCTAACACCATTCCAACACCACTCTTCATCTTTTATCATGATCCTCAGCTGTCATGATATCTATTCTTTGATGAATCACTTCTAGCATTGTCATATTTAATTCTCTCCCCCTATCTCATTGCTCTCCCCCTATCTCGTTGCTCCACCTGTCAGCTTCTCCCCGTGTCTTTTCCTAAAACATTTTCTCCATTCATTATCGACAGTTTCTCCCACCAGAGGAGTCACTATTTCTCCCCCTTTGTCAACAAACCCAAAGGTCACTTCTTTGTGGTCTACAACAGAGTAGAGAAAGAATATCAACACATTAAGAAAAAATACACCATACCTCGGGGAGAGGGGGTTCCACATCCACACGTTTTCAGGTGTGAGGAGTCGATTGGACTCCCAGAGCCAGTTGATTCCTATCACAATCTTCCTTGGGTAAGGCTTTCATCATAATGTCTACAACCTATAGTTCTGTAGGGATATACTCCAACTTCACTATTCCCTGCTCAACCTTCCCCTTGATAAAACAATACTTTATCTCAATGTACTTTTTCCTTGAGTGATGGACTGGATTTTTGCTGAGATTGATAACACTTGAGTTATCACACTGAATTCCAATCGTAGACATCACTTCAACTCCCATAACATCAAGCTGCTACTTCATCCACAATAACTGTGTGCATGCTTGAGTGGCCACAATATACTCAAATTATAAGGTGCTTAATGAAATGAAATATTACTTCTTGATTAGCCAAGAAATATATAGTCCACCAAGATAGAATTCACCTCTTGACGTTGACTTCCTATCATCCACTAAACTGGCCCAATATGCATCATTATATCCCAATAACTCTATCTGAGATTTCTTATTATACATCAAGCCGAATTCCACTGTGCCCTTGATATACTGAAGTATTCTTTTCACTGCAACCATGTGGGTTTTCTTTGGATTTCTTTGATATCATACTGCTTGGCGGGTGGTGAAAACAATATTTGGTCTCTTCATTGTCAGGTATAGTAAACTCCCAATAATCTGCCTGTATTCTGTGATATTAACTGCCTTTCCATTATCATCTTTGGATAATTTCATCCTGGTAGCAATCAGAGTCTTCATCTCCTTGAAATTTTCCATTAAAAATCTTTTAAAAACATCCTTGGCATATTTATATTGAGAAATGAATGTTCCATTCCTTCCTTGTGTCACCTGTAGACCAAGGAAAAATGTTAGCTCTCCAATCATTGACATTTCGAACTCACTTTTCATGAATTTGGAAAATTTTCTGCACTGAGATTCATCTGATCCGCCAAATATTATGCCATCGACATAAACCAAGATCATCATCCTTTGATTACTATTGTTGTTGAAATAGAGATTGTAATCAACTCCCCCACACTAAAAACCAATCTTCTTCAAGTACTGATCAAACCTTGAGTACCATTCCCTTGGTGCTTGTTTCAGCCCATACAATGCCTTCTTCAGTCTGCAAACCTTGTTCTCATCCTCATGAATGAGAAATCCATATGGTTGGTCGAGATACACTTCTTCCTCCAGAACCCCATTCAAAAATGCAGATTTGAAATCCATCTGGAAAACTTTGAACTTCCGTTGCACTACAATGGCTAGAAATAATCAGATTTTTCTAGTCTCACAACTGGTGAAAATGTCTCATCAACATCTATTCCCTCTATCTGGGAGTATCATTTGCACACCAATCGTACTTTTTTATGAATCATTGTTCCATATTCATTCATCTTGTTGCAATAGACCCATTTAGTCCTGATGACATTCTTGTCTGTGGGCCTCAAAAAAATCTTCCAGGTCTGATTCTTCTCAATCTGATCAAGCTCTTCATTCATTGCTTGAACCCAGTTTTTATATTCACCTGCATCGACGAAGAATTTTGGATCAAATTGAGATAGAAAATATTTCTACTGTAGTGATTTCATTCTTCTTGTCTGAACTGGAGCTGACTGATCACCAATGATATTCTGCCTGTCAATTTTAGCTCGACTCCTTGGTTTTTGTCCAGATACAGATTCTACTTCCTCATGCTCATCATCAGTATCTTTTTCTAAATCAACATCATCCACTTCTTCTCCCCCCACATTGATTTCTTCCTCATCACTCTCATCAAGAAATTGTTCAATGTTCTGTTTAATGATCTCCTCATTCTCCACTACAGTGACATCATTGCTCTCAACTACTTTTCCTAACCTTTTTTAAAGCATTTATATGCCTTAATTTTTCTTGAGTAGTGTAACACCCCAAGATTTCATAGTGTGTTATTTCTTCAAAATAATTCAATAACTTGCACTACACGCAACACCGAGTTCAATCACACCTTGACTTACAAAAAAAAATTCATTAAAAGAGGTCATGAATAGCATTAACTACATTTTAAACTTTATATAATCCTTATAATTTTAGAATCCATATTATGAGTCTCTTAGTCATAATGCAAGAACAGATTCATTTTCAGTATTGCACTTTTATCAAATTTTAATAGTGAAACCTTTTTAAATACAATATTTTAAACTTTTTGACTAAATGGGGACATCAAAAATTTAAAATGAAACATCCCAAGCTTCCACGGTACGCTTTCTTTGAATAATATAGTAGCGTGTGTTGTACGCAACCTTGAGTTTTAACACACACCACAACCAATCAAACTAGCCGTTATGAATAGTAATACCTAATTTTTGAAATTATATATATTTTATATTTAAAAATGGACTTCATTTTTGGATTCGGAATATCGAAATTAGCCTAGGGTGAAATTTTGGTACTTTTCGGATAACTTTTATATTTTGATGAATAGTGAAAATTACTAAATTTTAATTAAAAACAACTTTTTTAATCAAAATAATTAATATTGATAAATTATGAATTTGAGTGGTTTTAAAGTATATTTAGAATATATTTTTACCATTTAATATAATGTTGGTCATTGGACATAATTTTACAATTAAACCGAACATAAACAAGTGTCAATCTTTTGATAGTTATTATCTCTTAAAAACACGCTTTTTGTTTTGACAGCGGGAATTGATTTTAAATTAATTTCTGCCACTTCTGTGTTTTGAATTTAGGAAAATGTATTCCATATTTGGAATCAGGATGTTCAAATTGTGTAAATAGGTAACTTTTATTTTTAGACATTTTGAATAATTACTGCGGTAAATATTTTATTTACCATGGTTAAGGGTAAATCCGGTAAATAAGGGTTAAAAAATAATATTATAATAATACTAAATTACCCTAAAACGTGTCTTAACCCTATTGGTTGATACATGGTCGACCATGGGCATCTTTGGGTCTATTTTGGGAACCCATGGATCCACTTGTAAGTGATAATGACACTTTATTTTAATTAAGTTAAAATGAATACAAAAATGACACAAGCATATATCTTTTAGCAAAACAATTGTTACATAGGGTTATATATGTTGGATTTTAGATTATAAATATTCATTAGAAATATAAAAATATTTCCTACATAATGATATTTTATTTATAATTTTTATACATGACACAATGATGATGCAGTAATTACTATAATAGTGAAAAATTAAAATAATTGATATTATAAATACCCAAATAAATATAATATGAAACTTTTAATGAATTAAACTAATTTTCTAGGATAATATGATATATTAGGATTGATTTAATTGACTTTTTTCGAATTAATCAATCTGTTATGAGTTTCACAAAAATCATCTATTGAATAGTGTCAAAATTGACATAAAAGAGTTCTTAAAACAAATATTATATTATTAATTGATACTAAATTCCTAAAAATCTAAGGTTCGGCCAAGAGACTTATATCATGATAGGTTCATCATTAATGGACCACTTGGGGGTCTCTTGTATGTATATGGTATGTTTATTAACCATATAATATAAAAATACAAAGAGACATTGTAAAAGTGAAACTAATTAACTTAGAGTTAATACTTAAAGATAAGGTTAATATAAGTACCCAAACCTGTCTAAATTCTATTGGTTGAGTTGTTTTCGACTCATCCCCACCATAAAATTTTAATAATCAACTTTGGAGCCATTAGAAACCGAATATTAATTTATTATAAATTAATATTTTGAGCTTTTCCAAAGGTGCCCCTCACCCCTCTTATAAAAGGGCACTCCTCCTTCTCATTTCTTCACACCTTCAAAGCCTTTTGGTTCGGCCAAACTCTGCCCAAATACTCTCCCAACATCCCTCACTACAACCTAGGGGCCTTAGTTTGATCATAAAGCCAACCTAAGGAGCCCTTTTGATCAAATCAAAAGAAAGAACCCGAAGAAGAGGTAATGATTTCACCACCCTTTTCTAAGTTCATTTCTTCTTCCACTTCTTCTTCCTTTGTTGTTACCATTATAAAATAATAAATACAGTATCATATATATAATGTGATGTTATTATAAATATGGTACAACTATATTCAGTATTCTATCCACCCTTTGAATAACATGTCACTATACGTGCGTACGTACGGCTTACCGTCTCCACGTCGTGGTGTAATTGTTATTCAATATAATATTATTTGGATGGGTATAATAATTATGTGTAACTCATGTAAATAATAAATACAACATGTTAATGATTCTGTATATATTATATACAATCCATTTATATATTATTTTAATATCAAAAGAATGATATTGTCGCTCGTGCGTACGTACGGACTACCGTCTCCACGAACGCGATGAGATTCATTATCCATCGTATCCATTCAAGTATAATTATCATTTGATGATTTAAAAATGATGTTTAAGGACTTGATATCATTCTGGATATGAATAAGATACAACAAACATGGCTTATGTAACAAAACATATAAAAGAAAATGAGTAAGTTAACACCCGAAACGACGATAATTCTAAGATATTATTAACAAATCAATGTTAAAAGATCATATATGATATCATATTAATATATATGATTCTTGTATAATTTAATAACAATTATTTCACCATTATACAGGAGGTTAACCTACCCCAACCAAAGAAAAGTACAAGGTAAGGGTTATTTCACAATCTCTTCATTATCCGAGGTTGTTTATATGTAATAATCTACTGGGATCTCTTTATCATCCACATCCATGTTTCTTAAAAATGTATTTCAAAACATTTTTACTATTTACTAGAGTATGATTTAAAGTCATTTATACCCTTTTTGACTTTTATAAGTGGTTTATAAAGTAATCTTTCCGTCATTTTCAAAACAAGGTCCTTTTTAACCTTTTCGACATAATTAAGGTAAGAATGTTTTTTTAACTTATACGGCGGGTGCGGCTATTTTCCACCATTATAAAATCTTCAAAGCTTCCCTTACAAGCTTATGAGAATATTTTCAAAGAAAATGTTTTATTTTATATGGATCTTAAATGATTTAAAAATAAAAAGAGATATTTCTTTAAAAAGAATTTTGATTTCATCTATGTCAACATCCTTTGATGGATTTTACGCTTATTTGAAGTTGATTTATTGTGATACAAAATTTATATATTGTATTGAAGGTTTTGTGGTATGTTTGACTGTGGATGTGCTATTTTTATACCATTCATAGTTTATGGTGAAATTATTGACATTTCGTATGCTAGTTTTAATACGAATGTTTATGTTATGTTTAAACCTTTTCATATGGGAATGCATTGGACTTAATATGTGACGGGTGGAGCCCGCTATAGCTCCTCGATGCATCGGTAGGTCTCATGACACAAACTAGTGTCTTGGAACAAGGCCTTGACAAAATCTTATTTGTAGTCTTGGCACAAGGCCTTGGCTATGTGGTTATGATAGTCTGGCATTATGCATTCCAACATTATGAAAGTGGTTATTGATTTTTGCATGTGATTATTCGATTAGTAGAATATCCATGTGAATAAGTAAATGGCATTATTTCATTTTATTTATGCCATACCATGTTGAAAGTTCATGTTTGAAAGGCTTTTGTTTTAGTTATACATTGCCTTAAATGTTTATTCTTATTTATGAAAGTTTCCGCTATATTGTCATCCTTACTGGGCATTTGAGCTCACCCCTTTTCTATGTTTTATTTTTCCCAGGAAGTGAAGAAGTAAGTTATGAATGACCTGCAGGGATATTATGTGGGGATATGAGTGTGGATTATGGAGGCAATATGTTGTTATAGTAGTTTTTCGTTTTATGATGTAATGTAAAACTTATGAATATATCTAGTGTTTCCAAGGCTACTAAACCAATCGGTCTTTCGAGATTTGATCTTTCTTGTGATCATGCCAATGTTACGAAGTAATGCACCGACTCTGGGTAACTGGGGTCAGGGCGTTACAGTTGGTATCAGAGGAAGTTTAGTACAAACCTTGGAAGCTAGATTTAGATAAACTCTGATTAGATCACGTAGACCTAAGATGAACTTTGAGGATTAGTATAGAAGAACTTCCTAGAATTTTGGTATTGTAGAGATTTTGTGAGTTTTCCGAGAAATACATCCCTGTCTGGATACGAGCAGGTAGAGGCGGCTCTGGCACAGATGTACCTAGGGATAAAACCCGAAAACACCGCTTTGAGCTAGACTCGAACGGGAACTGGTGCACGACAACGGGCCTTGCTGCACTCTTGGTTACGGCACTCCCGGGGGATATGCTTAGGATAACTCTCATTTTCTTTACAAATAATTATGAAGGGTTTATGAGTATATACTTCCTCAAAGAAAAAATTCTTATGATTATGGATTATATCCATAAATAGTTCAATTTATGTTAAGTGTTTTATAAGTATGAGATTATGTATTTTGATTCATAAACTGATCTAGTGTATGCCATTGTTTAGAAATGGCGCCCAGTAGAAGGAATGAGAACTCCAGAAATGCACATGATCCAAAGAGAAGGAAGGATCATATCTTTCCTGGTCTTAAGCTAGAATTTATAATAGAAATAGTCTCCCATGTATTATCATCATATGAAGAAATAATATCATGTGTTGATAAGATAAGTAAAGAGTTTACTGAGTCCTATGGCTTTGAAGGGAAGCAAGAGAAGAAAATGATGGAAGAGAGAAAGATGGATAAAGGGAAGAGGGAAAAGAAGAATTTTCCCATATGTGGTAACTGTGGAAAGAAACACCCTGGAACTTGCCTGAAAGGAATGGGAGTTTGTTATAAGTGTGGAGGAAAAGGGAACAAAGCACGTGACTGCAAGGGTAAGAAAATGGTTTCAAATGTACAATGCTTCATTTGCAAGGAGTTTGGACACTACGCGAACCTATGTCCCAGTCATCAGACTATGCCGCAAATGATGTTATTGGATAATAATCAAGTTATGATACTACCACAGATGAAGAGGAATGATTAGAGTTCTTATATTGATTATGTCAATTGAGTGTTGTATCAACAATGTACTTTTTATAATAATTATGGAGTATATAAGGATTGTACTGCAGTACTATTTCATTAAGTACTTGAGATCGTGTAGAACAAAGAAAAGTGACTCAATAGCAGGATAAATTTTTGGAAAATATATGGTTGAGAGAATGATAAACCATAATATAGTTCTGATACCGAGGTAGTGATTTTGGAATAATACATGATTGATTTGGATAAATTATACTGGATATTCATGACTACCTTGGAACTAATTAATGATTTGTATATTCCATCATTGTTGGGGTTTAAAACATTTTTTGGATTAATGAAGTATATCCAGCATTCTATATGGAATAAGGGAGCATGAATGTAATCAATAAGGAATATGGTAATACATGATGAAGGTATTCATATGCTATTACGGGGTAAAAAGGATCTATATTATGTTTACCTTCCTTATAAATTTTGGACTGTGAGTTTGGATAGAATTATTTTGGATAGTTCTTGTTTGGATTATTTTGGATTGCCATAAAAGGAGAACCCGGAGGTCGGGCGGCAACCCGTCGCGTCCGGCAAGGCTGCGAGACTTGAACCCGCAACCGAAGGGCGACAAGGGTGTATCACCTACCACTGGCCCACGATATGTCCTGGATTAAATAATGTAGTTTTTATTAAGAGATCTTGTAGATGAATTATAAATTTGTTTATTTTGGAACCCTATACAAATAGTGTAAATAGAATTTTTTACATTCTATTATCTTTTAGAGTGAAAGATGAGTTTGTGGTAGAAATTTATTAATGGATAAAACTCTAATTATAAATTAAGTATATCTCCTTATGATCTTAGCCAATCTCATAAATAAATTCCCCAACATTAATAAAAGCAACTTAGAATAAAAAAAATTTCCTAGATGGTACCTTAAATCATTACTAATTTATGGCTTTGGGATTGTTGGCCTTTTCATAGCCATGTTCTCTACCACTCTCCATCAGATAATTGATGGTTAGATTTTTCTTCCATATCCATATTTTCATACATTGAACCCTAGTATGTGTTATTTTCGGTAATCTTCATACTTTCGACTCTTTATTTTAAATAGAGGCCTCACTAATTCATTTTTCGATATGGGATTTCAACTAAGATATTTTGAAACATAAAAAATGTGTTATCCTAATACCCTATGTTTTGTTGAACCGATGGTATTTCAAATCATCATAGATTGATGAATTTAAGGACCTCAATTTTATACTTGTTTGTGATTGATGACCTCAATCACTACCTATAAATATTTACGTTTTCCCTCCAATTATATGTCTCTAATTTCCACCAATGTTCTCCTAATCGAGATCATAATTTGGCGGTGACCCTTTGATTTCTCTTTTCCTCATATTAAGACTAAATTTTAGTAACCCAATTTCCGATGTGGGTTTTCCCAAAAATATATTTTCTACTTTCAACCTTTTATTTTCAAATAACAATTTCAAATTGCGAGGACGCAATTTATTGAAGGAGGGGAGAATGTAACACCCCAAGATTTCATAGTGTGTTATTTCTTCAAAATAATTCAATAACTTGCACTACACGCAACACCGAGTTCAATCACACCTTGACTTACAAAAAAAAATCCATTAAAAGAGGTCATGAATAGCATTAACTACATTTTAAACTTTATATAATCCTTATAATTTTAGAATCCATATTATGAGTCTCTTAGTCATAATGCAAGAACAGATTCATTTTCAGTATTGCACTTTTATCAAATTTTAATAGTGAAACCTTTTTAAATAAAATATTTTAAACTTTTTTACTAAATGGGGACATCAAAAATTTAAAATGAAACATCCCAAGCTTCCACGGTACGCTTTCTTTGAATAATATAGTAGCGTGTGTTGTACGCAACCTTGAGTTTTAACACACACCACAACCAATCAAACTAGCCGTTATGAATAGTAATACCTAATTTTTGAAATTATATATATTTTATATTTAAAAATGGACTTCATTTTTGGATTCGTAATATCGAAATTAGCCTAGGGTGAAATTTTGGTACTTTTCGGATAACTTTTATATTTTGATGAATAGTGAAAATTACTAAATTTTAATTAAAAACAACTTTTTTAATCAAAATAATTAATATTGATAAATTATGAATTTGAGTGGTTTTAAAGTATATTTAGAATATATTTTTACCATTTAATATAATGTTGGTCATTGGACATAATTTTACAATTAAACCGAACATAAACAAGTGTCAATCTTTTGATAGTTATTATCTCTTAAAAACACGCTTTTTGTTTTGACAGCGGGAATTAATTTTATATTAATTTCTGCCACTTCTGTGTTTTGAATTTAGGAAAATGTATTCCATATTTGGAATCAGGATGTTCAAATTGTGTAAATAGGTAACTTTTATTTTTAGACATTTTGAATAATTACTGCGGTAAATATTTTATTTACCATGGTTAAGGGTAAATCCGGTAAATAAGGGTTAAAAAATAATATTATAATAATACTAAATTACCCTAAAACGTGTCTTAACCCTATTGGTTGATACATGGTCGACCATGGGCATCTTTGGGTCTATTTTGGGACCCCATGGATCCACTTGTAAGTGATAATGACACTTTATTTTAATTAAGTTAAAATGAATACAAAAATGACACAAGCATATATCTTTTAGCAAAACAATTGTTACATAGGGTTATATATGTTGGATTTTAGATTATAAATATTCATTAGAAAGATAAAAATATTTCCTACATAATGATATTTTATTTATAATTTTTATACATGACACAACGATGATGCAGTAATTACTATAATAGTGAAAAATTAAAATAATTGATATTATAAATACCCAAATAAATATAATATGAAACTTTTAATGAATTAAACTAATTTTCTAGGATAATATGATATATTAGGATTGATTTAATTGACTTTGTTCGAAGTAATCAATCTGTTATGAGTTTCACAAAAATCAACTATTGAATAGTGTCAAAATTGACATAAAAGAGTTCTTAAAACAAATATTATATTATTAATTGATATTAAATTCCTAAAAATCTAAGGTTCGGCCAAGAGACTTATATCATGATAGGTTCATCATTAATGGACCACTTGGGGGTCGCTTGTATGTATATGGTAATTTTATTAACCATATAATATAAAAATACAAAGAGACATTGTAAAAGTGAAACTAATTAACTTAGAGTTAATACTTAAAGATAAGGTTAATATAAGTACCAAAACCTGTCTAAATTCTATTGGTTGAGTTGTTTTCGACCCATCCCCACCTTAACCTTTGAATAATCAACTTTTGAGCCATTAGAAACCGAATATGAATTTATTATAAATTAATATTTCTAGCTTTTCCAAAGGTGCCCCTCACCCCTCTTATAAAAGGGCACTCCTCCTTCTCATTTCTTCACACCTTCAAAGCCTTTTGGATCGGCCAAACTCTGACCAAATACTCTCCCAACTTCCCTCACTACAACCTAGGGGACTTAGTTTGATCAGAAAGCCAACCTAAGGAGCCCTTTTGATCAAATCAAAAGGAAGAACCCGAAGAAGAGGTAATGATTTCACCACCCTTTTCTAAGTTCATTTCTTCTTCCACTTCTTCTTCCTTTGTTGTTACCATTATAAAATAATAAATCCAGTATCATATATATACTGTGATGTTATTATAAATATGGTACAACTATATTCAGTATTCTATCCACCCTTTGAATAACATGTCACCATACGTGCGTACGTACGGCTTACCGTCTCCACGTCGTGGTGTAATTGTTATTCAATATAATATTATTTGGATGGGTATAATAATGATGTGTAACTCATGTAAATAATAAATACAACATGTTAATGATTCTGTATATATTATATACAATCCATTTATATATTATTTTAATATCAAAAGAATGATATTGTCGCTCGTGCGTACGTACGGACTACCGTCTCCACGAACGCGATGAGATTCATTCTCCATCGTATCCATTCAAGTATAATTATCATTTGATGATTTAAAAATGATGTTTAAGGACTTGATATAATTCTGGATATGAATAAGATACAACAAACATGGCTTATGTAACAAAACATATAAAAGAAAATGAGTAAGTTAACACCCGAAACGACGATAATTCTAAGATATTATTAACAAATCAATGTTAAAAGATCATATATGATATCATATTAATATATATGATTCTTGTATAATTTAATAACAATTATTTCACCATTATACAGGAGGTTAACCTACCCCAACCAAAGAAAAGTACAAGGTAAGGGTTATTTCACAATCTCTTCATTATCCGAGGTTGTTTATATGTAATAATCTACTGGGATCTCTTTATCATCCACATCCATGTTTCTTAAAAATGTATTTCAAAACATTTTTACTATTTACTAGAGTATGATTTAAAGTCATTTATACCCTTTTTGACTTTTATAAGTGGTTTATAAAGTAATCTTTCCGTCATTTTCAAAACAAGGTCCTTTTTAACCTTTTCGACAGAATTAAGGTAAGAATGTTTTTTTAACTTATACGGCGGGTGCGGCTATTTTCCGCCATTATAAAATCTTCAAAGCTTCCCTTACAAGCTTATGAGAATATTTTCAAAGAAAATGTTTTATTTTATATGGATCTTAAATGATTTAAAAATAAAAAGAGATATTTCTTTAAAAAGAATTTTGATTTCATCTATGTCAACATCCTTTGATGGATTTTACGCTTATTTGAAGTTGATTTATTGTGATACAAAACTTATATATTGTATTGAAGGTTTTGTGGTATGTTTGACTGTGGATGTGCTATTTTTATACCATTCATAGTTTATGGTGAAATTATTGACATTTCGTATGCTAGTTTTAATACGAATGTTTATGTTATGTTTAAACCTTTTCATATGGGAATGCATTGGACTTAATATGTGACGGGTGGAGCCCGCTATAGCTCCTCGATGCATCGGTAGGTCTCATGACACAAACTAGTGTCTTGGCACAAGTCCTTGTCAAAATCTTATTTGTAGTCTTGGCACAAGGCCTTGGCTATGTGGTTATGATAGTCTGGCATTATGCATTCCAACATTATGAAAGTGGTTATTGATTTTTGCATGTGATTATTCGATTAGTAGAATATCCATGTGAATAAGTAAATGGCATTATTTCATTTTATTTATGCCATACCATGTTGAAAGTTCATGTTTGAAAGGCTTTTGTTTTAGTTATACATTGCCTTAAATGTTTATTCTTATTTATGAAAGTTTCCGCTATATTTTCATCCTTACTGGGCATTTGAGCTCACCCCTTTTCTATGTTTTATTTTTCCCAGGAAGTGAAGAAGTAAGTTATGAATTACCTGCAGGGATATTATGTGGGGATATGAGTGTGGATTATGGAGGCAATATGTTGTTGTAGTAGTTTTTCGTTTTATGATGTAATGTAAAACTTATGAATATATCTAGTGTTTCCAAGGCTACTAAACCAATCGGTCTTTCGAGATTTGATCTTTCTTGTGATCATGCCAATGTTACGAAGTAATGCACCGACTCTGGGTAACTGGGGTCGGGGCGTTACAAGTAGCCAAGGAATATCCCTTCATCTCTTTGTGAGTCATATTTCCAACATTTTTCCTTATTGAGGATAAAGCACTTACTTCCAAATATTTTAAAGTATTTCACTGTTGGATTCTTTCCATACCACATTTCGTATGGAGTCTTTCCTTCCTTTGGACACAACAGAGCCCTGTTAGAAATGTAGACCGATGTTAAAACGTACTACCACAAAAACAGTTTTTCCCAGCGCCCCCTTTATCAGTGCTAACGAAAAAGCGCTGATAAAGGGTGCCTTTATCAACGTTCAAAAAAGAACTGATAAAAGTACCCCTTTATCAGTGCTTTTTTTAGCACTGATAAAGCCCCCCCTTATCAGCGCTTGTTTAGTAGCGCTGATAACGGGGGGGGCTTTATCAGCGCTTTTTTAAAAAGCGCTGATAAAGGGTCGAATTCAAAAATTAAAAATTAAAAAAAATATATTAATATATTAATATATAAATATAGTTATATTGATATAAATATAATATATAATTTTTAAATATATTTTAGATTAGTATAAATGTACATTTACACTTTATATACTTAATATATAAGATATTTATTGAAAATGGCTTCTTAAAAAAATATTTTTAATTAATAATTTGTTAATTATTTTGGGGTAATAGTCATTTAATAACAATTTTAAGACTAAAAAATTAAAAAAATAAAAAAAAAGATCCAAAATATGTTGAAAACGCAACTCAAACTTCAAACGACCATAACTTTTGATCCGGGTGTCCGTTTGAGCTCTACCACATATCAAATCGAAGCCTGTGACAATTTCTACATTGCTATGATTAGGGGAGACCCCGGTCAAGGGTTTTTTAGGCCAAAAGAGGCCCAGAAGGACTCCAAAACTGAGTTTTTAATCGGGGTACCCCGATTTTTTAACATTTTGTGGATTTTCAGCCTCATTTAAGGGGGTATTATTGACTTTTGTTTATGGGGACTGAATTTATTCCAAGTTATTACATTCATATTGATATTATGTCTTTAAATTTTTTTCGTTTTTTATAATTCACTGCTATTTAAAATCAGATATATAATAATATATACATATTTTTTATATATTCACACATAAAAATTAATTACAAATATAAATAATAAAATATATTTACATATAAAATATATTAGCTTTATCTAAATAATAACTAATATCCATTTTATTTAAAATAAAAATATATGAATATTTATATACCTATATATTAATCTAACTATATATATATATATATTAATCTAGATATATATATATATATTAATATAACTACATATATATTAATATTACTATATATATATATTAATATCATTATAAATATATATATTAATATCACTATAAATATATATATTCATATCACTATAAATATATATATTCATATAACTATTTATATATATATATTAATATAAATATATATTACTATATGAATAAATATAACTAAATATACATATATAAATAGAGATATATATTAATATAACTATATATACATATATATTAATACAACTATATGTATATATATTAATATAAATATATATTACTATACAAATTAATATAACTATATATATATATAAATAGAGATATATATTAATATAGGTATAAATATATTAATATAACTATATATATATTAATATAACTATATATATATATATATTAATATAACTATATATATATATATATTAATATAACTATATATATATTAATATAACTATATATATATTAATATAACTATATATATATAAATATAAATATATATTACTATAGGAATAAATATAACTATATATATAAATAGAGATATCATGAAATAGTAAACAAATCAAAATAGAGTAGTGGTAAGGGATTAGGTGCGCAGGGGGGAGGTATTGAGTTCAAAATCTGCTGGAGGCAGAGGCGCACGCATGTGGGTTGATGTGGGGGGCTAGCACTGATAAAGGGTGGAGGGGGTGCGTGCGGGGAGCTAGAGGGGGTGGAAAGTTCTATTAAAAGTGGGGATCAAGCGCTATAAAATCCCCCCGAGATTGGCATGATTTTTTTAATTTTTTGTAATTTTTTTTAACTTTTTTTAACTTTTATCACCGCTTTTTTAAAAGCGCTGATAAAAGGTTCCTTTATCAGCGCTAAAACGAAAGCGCTGATAAAGGAACCGCTGATATAGGAACCCTTTATCAGTGCTAAAAAAATCACTGATAAAGGGGTACATTTATCAGCGATTTTTTAGCACTAATAAAGGGGACCCCCCCTTTATCTTCACCGGCTTTAACAGCGCTTTTCTAGCGCTATTAAAGGCCATTTTTAGCACTGCTAAATGGCGTATTTGTAGTAGTGACGGCTTCCTTCCAAAATTTCTCTGGTAGGTCTTTTTCAATGAGCATCATTCTGGCCATGTTGTTGATGATCCGATTTCTACTTTCAACCACTCCATTCTATTGGGGAGTTCTTACTGAGGAAACTTGATGTCTTATCCCATGTTTCTCAAGATAGCCTTCCACCTAACTATTTGTGAATTTTGTGCCATTTTCAGTACGAAGTTTCAAAATTCTATGTCCAAGCATCCTTTCACACTCCCTCTGGTACTGTTTTAAGCAGCTGAACACATCCGATTTATGGGAAATAACAAATACTCATTCCATTCTGCTATAGTCATCAATGAAAAGAACATAGTACCTCTTTCTGTCAATTTCTCTTGGTGTGATAGGACCACAAACATCAGTATGCGCCAATTCAAGCACTCTTGTTGACTTCTTTTCCTTTGCCTCATACGCCTTTCTAATGATCTTCCCTTGTTGGCATACATCGCACATGTGAGTACGATCACATGATAGCTTAGGGAGGTCTCTTGTTGTATCACACTTTACCAGATCTTCTAGGGATGGTTGGAAAAGATGACCAAGTCATTTATGCCACATTTTTTTTCTTCCTCTCTGGACAGAAAACACATATCTTCTTCTCCACTTACCAGGTAGAGATTTCCCTTTGTTCTTTTTCCTTGTAGAACCATTTCCCCATATCTTCCTTTGATGAAACACATCGTCTTAGTAAACCTTATAGAATGACCTGAGTCACATATTTGACTAACATTGAGTAAATTGTGTTTGAGGCCTTCTACTACTAAGACATCAGCACATATCATCTCTCTTTGCCCCCAAACTTGGCCTTTCCTGAGCCAATAATCTTCATGCCTTCATCGTTTCCAAACTTGAAAACTCCTTCTTTGTCATATTTTATGCCTGTAACAAGATCCTTATTACATTTCATGTGAGATGTGAAACCACTATCAAGGATCCACACACCAGAGTGATCTGATGCCTTAAGGGAAATTTCTACCACCATGAACTTCTCACCCTTCTTCATCTTGGTCCATATTTTTTCTTTCACACTTGGCATTGATTGAGACTTCTGTTCTTTCTCAGAGTATGATGGAACAGATTCATTTTGCAAAGGTACAAATTTATTTTTTGTTTTTAAATCACCTATTGGTTCACTGATCTTCTACTTGCGAACATTTTGGTATTGCTTTGTCACATCCTTTGTATAGTCGAAGTGCAGTACCTGTCCATGTTCCCAAATCCTCTGCACCAAAAATTGTGTCCTTCAAAATATATTCTAGAGAACTGTTCTCTTTTTGCCTACCACCTTTGTTATTGTTCCCTTCGATATCTCTTGGCTATGGAATACACATACTGTGAATGTCCCATCTTAACACTTGATGTAAGGTGCATCCCTTCATGTTACTTTTGCACTGTGAGTTTCACCTTTTGATATTTGAATATTTTGATTCTTCTTTATTCCCAAATCAACCTTCATTCTCGGAATGGGGGCTTGCGATTTGACTTCAATTTTCACAGCATTTGGTTTTCAATCAAGCCCCCCATCGTCCTTAGCATCAGAACATAGTTAATGCATATTTTTTACTGAACAAATATTTTCCAATTTCAGCTTCTCGGTTTTCTGAGTGATCTGCTTTCCTTATGACCCAGCAGGAGTCAATAGTTTTTTTTGATCTTTTACCTTTTTCCACAAACCGACAATTTCTCCTTCAAGTTCTTCAATACACTTGATTTAATCTTTCCTTGTGCTATTCAAGCTATTGATCTCCCTTTTCTATTCTTCGATTTTTATTTTATACTCACTAACTGATTCTGAGTCCTCTGGTGTTGATGACTTGAGTTTGTCTATTTTTTGAATCAACTCAGACTTCTCTTCTTCCTACTGATTCATATAGATTTTGGCATCATGAACAACTTTGTTGGATTTCTTTGTTTTTGCTATTCAAACATCTATCTCCTCAAGAGCAGCCTCTAACTCAGCTTGCATATCAACTCTTCCCTCAACTTATTCTTCTTCTTCATCAGCTTCAGTTTCATTCTTATTATGAGAATTGTCGACAACTGCCATCATAGCATTTTCTCCACAATATCTATAGTTATCTGTCTATTCAACCTCCCCAACCTCAGACTCGTCTGAACTGTCATATTCTTTTGAAATAAGGTTCTTCTTCTTAAAGAAATTTATTTTGAACTGTTTGTTGCCTTTCCCATAGGCTAAATACTTCTTCTTGGGAATTTATATTTCATCAACATCATCATCCTCTTGAAACTTTTTGGGGAACCTTGTTTCAAGATGTCCAACCTTTCCACATCAAAAACAAGCAAGTAGAAGCTTCCCTTTAAACATTCCTTTTCCTCTTTGATGGTTTGAGGAGAGGAATGACATCACCTCATCTGTCTCCTCTTCTTCCTGAGAGTCTTCAATGGTGAGCTTCTTCATGGCCTTGAATGCCACCTCTTTGTATTTTCTATTTTCCACAGCATCGTTATCATCATTTCTCATTTCATATGCAAAGAGGGTTCTATGCAGGTTATCCAATGTCAGCTCTTTTGGGTCTTTATCTTCCAAAACTGAAACTTTTGGATTGAACCAAGGTGGAAGTTTCCTCAAGATGTGCTTCACAATCTTTATGTCTTCAATAACTTCTCCAAAACCTCGCATGTCTTCGAGTACAACATTTACCCTATCGAAGAAAGCATCACCAGACTCATTCGGGTTCATTCTTAGATCTTCATACTTGTTCCACAACACTTGTAGCTTTGCCTCTCTAATCATTGTATCCCCTTCATATATAGTCAATAGCTTTTCCCACATGGCATGTGACATTTTTCATGACATCACCTTTGTATAGATAGGATTGGATAGGGATCCCCCTAAAACATTAACTCCCTTGGCATCAGCATCCAATTCTCCACGCTCAGCTTCTGATATTGCACCACTATTAATATCGGTTGTTATGCCATGCATTACTGCTGTGAACACATACATTCCTAAAGATCGGAAGTAGTATTGCATCCTATTTTTTCAGAGATGGATATTATTCCCATCGAAGATAATAATCCCTTTGTGATTTGTGACCTCCATTTGAGAGAGAAACATTGATACCAACCTTTCCCTATGATACCAATTGTTAGGTCCACTAGGCTAGATACCCTGAGAGGGGGGGTGAATCAAGGTATGACGGGTTAAAAAAACTGCCCCTTTTGATCTTGTATTTTTGTTAGACAAAACCCTATTTTATCTCCTTCCCATTTCAGAGTATGAATAAACCTTAAAGAATGCACAGGACACAACAATTTTTACTTGGTTCACCCTCACTGGGCTATGTCCAAGGAGCATACACCAGAAGTGTGTCGATGTACCAATTCCACTATAAGCGCATTATTGTTTACAAGTTCGGAGCGGACTCACTGTCCCTCCTGGTTTACAACAAATCACAATATGAAAGCTCAATGCTCTCTCAACTGAAGTGTTCTCACTACTTCTTAAGAAGATCCACTCACAGTTTATAGACTTGTAGGTCTCTTCATTACCCCTAATGAAATTTGTATCCTTAACTATTGGTAGATTCTCTGTTGATGTCCAACTTTCACTCGCAGATGAATCTCACTTTTCACCGAGTGTACCGGGAAACTGCAATTTTTGCGTGTAGCCCTGACTGCACCTTGCACGCAATTCCTTTGTCTTGTGCGAAATACAATTTTCTCACAACACCTCTTTTACATGAAACCTCCAGATTTTACACGCATCCTCGACACTGCCTTGCATGTAATTCTCCTACCTTGCGCGTAATCCACTTTGCGAGGGACACCTCTTTTACGCGCAACTGACTACTTTTATGCGAAACCACTAGTTTTATACGCAGCCTTAGCTTTTCGCGCAACACCAAACTTTACGCTCAAACTTAATGTTAACACACAACTCCCTTGAGAACTTCAATTTCACGTGCCACTGCTCGGGTATTCTCTAAGTCTTGAACTCTCTTAAATGAAGGGGGGTCACTTTGTATTTATAGGAAAAAACAACCCCACGTGAAAAACCCTTTTTCCGCACATAATCCTCATTGGGCGTGAAAAACACATCTTCCGTGCAACAGGGTTTTTCGCACACTGATCCAATATTTCGCGCACCTCATGCCTTTGACGATTTTCGATCTTCTAATCGTGAAACACATCTTTCACGAAAAACACCAATCCTTTATTTCACGCACCCACAAATATTTCGTGCACTATTTTCTTTTTCACACACCGCATTGATAATTTGCGCAATAATATTTTTTTTCACGTACCACATTGATATTTCATGCACCACGCTGATATTTCGCACACCACGCTGATATTTCATGCAACACATTATTTTTCACACACCACTCAGGTTTTGCACGCACCTCCCTTGGCCAAAAATACAGCTCTCAATTTTCCAATTTTCAGGCCTAAAAATTTGGCAAACACTGGAAAACGGTGCCACCTTGTATCTGCTCTTTTTGTACCGCCTCCAAATCATCCATTTCATTATCGAGGTTCTTCAATCAAACATGAATAGAAAACACCATCTCTTGAACTCGAAAAATCACCATGTAAACCCCTTTTTCAACAAATTATACATCGTGGTCTGCTTTGTTAACAATCACAACATAGAGGCCCGCTTTGTCAATAAACACAATCACCTCAAAAATGCTTTAATGATACCTTGAGGGATTTTTTTCCCAATAGAATCAAGGATTGAGGTTGTCTTTTAGGGGATAAAAACCATGTTGAAACCATGTTCTTAAATCCAAACACATCATATAGACCATTTTATGATTAGAACATGGCCGTCAACCATGCCACCAAGTCGATCTTGGTTCCACATCCTAACTATTTTTTCTATTTAGACTCCTTGATCTTTGGATTTCTAAGTGCATTAGAGAAATAGGAAAGGAGTCAAGGTGGGACTTGTGAAATGTTGGAATTATTGGATGGGATTTCATTTAATGCTTGTATTATTCCTATATTTATGTGATTTTATGTGTCATATGAAATTGGTTTTGTGTGTGTATCCAAATTAGATTTCCTGAGACAAATGATTTTGTTTTAAAACAAAGACTTAGGGATTTTTTGTAAAATGAACTTTGTTTTCAAGGAATATTTTCAAGTGTTTTATTTCATTATGAAATTTGTAAGTTTTTTATTATAAAAAATCTAAAGTTGTTTGAAATGTTTAAATGGGTGAGTTGTTTGAACCCAAAAGGAAATATTAAAATGATTACTCTCATTTGAATAGAAGCTATTGATTTTCAAAACATGATTTTTATGATTTTTTTGGATTTTTACACTTGTAATAATTCTAAAAAGGGTAAATTATTTGATGTTATTTTAAATATAGGGGTTGGTTTTTATTATGAAAATCAAAAGGATACTTTAGTTTAAAAAAAGGTTGGTGTTTTATTTGTAATCATTTTTGGAAACATTTTATATTGAACATGTTGGGGTTGGGGTTGAAATTTTAAAATTATTTTCATTTTATATTTAGTGAAAAATTATACAATTTTTAATAGTTCCTTGATTATAAAAATAGGTTTTGGGGACTCCATCTTAAGGGGAATGTGGTTTTAAAATATGAATTCTTGGAGGCATTTTTCTTATTTTAGTGAAAATTATGATTGGATCTATCCCTTGATTGATTTGGGGACTTCTTAAAGGGATTTTGGGGAAATGATCATGTAAGGTTTTATGTCACATACTTTTTGTAATAATACTCACAAAAAGTTCTCACGAGAAGGTAGAGAGTAATTATCATTAATAAATATTCCTCTATTTTAATTTTACAATACTCAGGATTTGTATCCAGTAGAAGGTATTTTTCTATCCTCCCAATGGAGAGTTTTGGATTTATCCAAGATGGTTTTTATAGTGGATATTTTAGGAATTATATAGGTTCGATGTTTTAAACCAAGAAGTGTTGGTAGGTATATTGGACCAGGGAGGGTTTATTTTCTATGAGACATTTGAGGTTGATTTGTGTTCATCATTCCATGTATCCTTATGATTCATGGTTTTTTTTTTCATATGAAAACCCATTTTGGGATTTATGCTCAGTGAGTTTGGAGAAGTTTTGGATTGAGTAAATCCTTTCCAAATGTTTTCTTTTGGGTGACTCCTTAGTTACTCTATATGAGAAGTGGTTGTTTTAGGTTTTTAATTCCTTGTTTCCTAATGATATTTTTAATTTATTATACATGGTATCGAACATAGTTTGGTTTTTATGATTTTTTAGGACATAGGGAAACCTAGGGAACATACATAGCTAATTGAGGGTGTATTTTGGTTTTTTGATTAGACTATGGGTGATATCGATCTATGTTTTCTATCAGAATCACCATGGGATAATATTCCATGGATTTGGATCTAAACACCCTCATATTCAATCCATAACCCCAAGTATGGAACCTTGTAATATCTTTATGAGGGATTATTACTATTATTATGCTCCTTGGATTTGGGATGTAATGGATTTAGTGATGTAGCCTTGTCCCCTATTTATATATTGGTTATTATTTTGGTGGTGGTTATGTTTGAAGGATACCTTTGATTCATTTTTATAGATTTTAGGAATGTGATTTTCTAGTGATGTCCTATCACTTAATGGAAAAGAGTTTACCAATTTTTTCACTATTTTATATCCATTATAAATGGTAGAGAGAACTATGTTATGTATATTTTTCTTTGGATCCTTTGATTTGTTGTAAAGAGGGTCTCACTTGAGAATGTTCATTAGTATTTGAGGATTTTTCTGTTTATTCGATGGAATCTATTTTACCACGAGGTTTCACTTTAGAATTCATTTTTTATTGTCCTCTACTTATTCATGATACATTCTAGATGAAGCAATTGGCATGGTGGAGATAATTGTGACACACGGAAAGTCATTATGGAGTTCATTTTGTATTAGTTTATTTAATTTTGGGATATTTTAATTTCCAGAAAACTCCATCCTGTAATTTAAAATAAAACATTTAGTTGCCACATAGGTTGCATACTATTACGAATAAACATGAAGAAACATTCATTTGGGGCATGCACTTGATAGTACCATTCGGAATGGTTATATCATGGATAGTTAAACCATGTAAGTCCCCTAGGGAAATTATGTTATGTGTTTTTAGGGTTACAATTTCCTACAAACCTCCAAATATAATTTTTTGTATTTTTTAATAAAACCATTTTTATTTTGAGTGGTAACAACTTACATATCAGGAAACAAAAGTGATAGAACAGTCAACAGAATTCAAAAAAACACCAGAAATTGCCTTTGGAAATAAAAAAATTCAACATCACACCTAGACACCACCACAACACCATGAGTTTCCACCAAATGAATTTTCTAAATTTTAAATTCAAAATCAAAATAGATGAAATTATGAACCATCAAGACTTATCTACTGGACAACCACATCACACCTTGATCTGAGCAATCTGAACACTATCATTATCATCATCACTTGTACTTTTAGTGGGAGATTCCTATTACTTTGTTAGCCTTTATAGAACAATCATCGACACACCAAACCAAAAATTATGAAAAAAAAGAACAAACATCCATCAAACTAGAACCTAAAATTCTAAATGGACTGATCATATTCTAGTTGTGCCACCTTGAACCCCATCAACCACTCAAAAATCACATCTAAAAACATCCTAGAAACTATCACACATGACTAATAGGGAGAGGAGCAATGGAATCTAAATCTATATAATCCATTCCATGCCTCCTTCTCCTCTGATTCTTATCCATTCTTAGAAATTCCCAGTGTGATCTTCATGGTTTATGACTGAAACTCTGAGGTAGATATCCATATTCCATCTCCTCTTCCTTTTTTATCGTTTCTTTGTCTCCTCCAATGTGTTTTGGTTCAACCAAAACCTATGGATGTCAGAATAACCCAATTTTTATTGTCCTCATTATTTTAGGGTGTTTTATCCCTTCTTTATATCTTATTCAACCCATTTTTAAATCTTTAGACCATTTGTAATAGATTTGAGGTTTTTTTCCTTATTACCAAATTTTATAAATATTAATGGATTGAGTTTTATTTTTTTTTTAAATTATAATTATGATATTGCATGTGGTCAGTGGGTTTCTAAGAAATAAGTTGTGTTTTATCATTATTTTTATGGAAAGTGAATTTTTTTATTTATTTAATGTTGCGTATAAATTTGTTTTGTTAAATCATGTATACCATGTGTTTCATAAATTTCTCTAATGGATTTGTAAGTGAACTTTGATATTTTAAAGGGTGTTTTGGATTAAAACTTAGATTCTCAAATATTTTACTTAGTTATTTCTTGAGATATTTAGAATTCAAAATGTTGATAAATTATTTAAAAAAATCAATTAAACAAAATATGAGGTTTTCAAGTTATTTTACCATGTTTGGGTTTTGATATAAATTTAAGGGTGTCACTTTGTACCCTTTCAGTGAAAATGTTTAGTTCTTTAAATAAATTTCCAAATGGCATTGAGAATAATTATTTTTAAAAATGATGGGAATTATTTTTAAGATTATTCCTTAATGAATTATTTTATAGAGAATAATTTAAAATGAAATTTTAAAAAATTGAAAAAATGAATTAATATCCCAATTCCTCTTGATAAAGGCTTGTTTAGAATATTTGATTAGATTTAGAAATGGTATATGTGTGGGTGTTTGAAACCCTCCGGATACTCTATTTGATTTTTTTATTTGTATGAATTGTTCCCCAAGGGGAATGCTATATTTTTGTATGATGTGATGGATATGTGATTGGGGGTGGTTCCATGCGAGGTTGTAGGAGGTCAGGAATGAGCTATATTTAAAATAATTTATATTTGATTATAGTGGAAAACAATTCTCACCTCTATTTGACTTTTCATGGGAGTCCTAGTATTATAGTAGGTGACTTGTACAAGAGAAAATCCCTAGTGATTAGTAGAGGGATGACAAAAGATTAATTTCTGGATAGACCTAATTGGCTAGACCGAGAGGGATGGAGGGGACTATTAGTTATCTTCTTTTATGTGTATCATCATAGAAATGTAGAACCTGAGACATTTATTTTAAAATATTTTTATGGGACTACTAAGGAAGTGGACAATTTTAGTAGTATCAACCTAGGTTCCTTAACATCAATTTAGGACTTTATTACTAGATCCATAGGATATTTCCCATGATGATAGATCCTTTTTAGGTTGATTCATGAAATATTTAATGTATACAATACTTGTATCCATTATTATCTATTTCATAGCACCACATCTTGATTGGTTCATTTATCAAGTTTTATTTATTTGATAATGTTGTGTGTTTTTATAAAAATTCTTGTGATTGGAATTTTTCTTACATTAAGAATTGATTGTAAAATGTTTTAAAGGGTGTATTTACTTTTTAGATTTATATCATGGTATAACCCATGGTTTTAACTTTTTTCCTTTTAAATAGTTTTTAATTATGATTGGAAAACCATTTTGGATTAAAGGATTCAAATTTGGATTTTTAATGTGGTCGAAAAAGTCGGTGCTTTGGAACATTAAAATGTCTTGGGATGTGCAAATGTATTTAAATTGATTATTTTTATTTAAGGAAACTGAAAAAGGAAATTTTATAAAATGTATATGCATTTGATACCACTTTTCCATGAACTTATGTTTGAAAAATATATTTTAAAAATATATTTTAAACTATTTTAAAATGGATCTTTAATTTAAAATTTTAGAATGTGTTAAGGTTGGTGGTGGCCTATTGATCCTGTTTATGCTCACACCTATATTATATATTTGTTTTGGGTTTCATTGTAGATCTTATTTTCCAATGGGTTGTGCATAAAGATGGTATTAGTTGGTATGAATTGATGGGTCACTCAAAGGATAGTATTTGTTTTGTTTTATCAAGATCCCTTACCACATCATCCAAGTAAGCCTTTATTTATTTTAGTTATTATAGAGATCCATAATTTTTAAACATATATATTACATATTAATATATGAATATAAATTACATAAAATAATTATACATTCTAAATTCATATAGGTTTAATGTCTTTGAAGACTCTGAAATATAAATTGTTGGTTCATAAGAGTCTCTCATTAAGATCTTTGAAACTAGTAACATTATTATATATATCATTCCTAAAACAATTATTCATAACATGAGGAAAGGAAACATAATAAAGGGTGAGATCATATTCTCAATAACAGTAATCAAGGGAGATATCAATGATCAAATAATCATAACATGAACAAAAGGGGATAATAACATGATATTAACACATGAAAAACATACCCTATATATGAAAGATCATAATCATGTTTCATAGTATAAATATTGATAGTTCATAAGACAAGAATAATAAATTAATCAAATAATGTGATCCATAAGAGAAACAAATAGCATAAGACATGAGTTTTTATCATACACATAAGATTATAACATTGTGAACATTTATAAATAGAAACAGGATCACTCATTAAGTAAAGGACAAGAAATTAGTCCCTCCATAAAATTATGAACATGAAAACAGGTCCATGCATGATCATATGGGTATAAAATCTAGGTCCATGCATAAACATATATATATAAAATCTTTATCTAAGCATAATGTTATGGACATGAAATCATGGTCCATCCATAAGATTGTGAATATGAAATTGGGTTCACACATAGTATATTTACCTCATGAGTTTTCCATATTTACCAAATTAATTAGAGAGAGATATAGTCCCCACCTATTATATAATTAAAATCATAATATATGTTTTCCACAAGACCATAATGAATTTAACATATCAAAATAAAAAAAAATGGATTTTATAATCATTTCATCATAGTGTAACTCATGGAAAAGAAATGGGTTTCCTAAACATTGTGTAATAATATCCATAAACCATAAAAATAGAGAATAAGGATGGTATCCTTGGGTCATATACCAAGTAAATAATAAGTTAAATCAAGGGTTTCTGTCTTTGATGAATATAAATTCTAGTAAAATATCACTAAATCATTCTTGAGGAAAATAACCTTTCCATTTTTGAAATAATGTATTTTTTTAAATGCATAATTATAAATGAAGAAATTTTATTTTAAATGAACCTTATAAAATTTTAATTTAATATAAAAAAAATCATTATAGTGGGAAAATATTTTCATGTCGTATAAGTTAAAAAAACATTCCTTTCATACTTTTGTCGAAAAAGTCACAAAGTAACTCATTTGGAAAATGAAAAAAAGATTCCCTTAAAACCATTTTTGTAAAAATTAAAATATGGGTAAAAATAACTTTAAAAATCATATGAGAATATTAAAAACCTTATTTAAAACATTTTTTAGAAAACATGTATATGGAAGGAAATGGTTTTCAAACAGAGAGGGAAATAAAGTCAAATTTCTTAAAAACACTCTTTTAATATCTTAAATAATTAAAATGATGAAATGTAAAGGAAAAAATATAATATAAAAAATAAATATATGAGAATAAAATGAAATTTATTCATTAGATAAGGATCATATCATTTCCTAAATTGTTATTAAATTATTAAAAATCCTGATTAAAACAAGATTGAAACATAAATCCCTTAGCTTAGGTTCTTCCTTTACTCGTTCAGGTTAAAACCTCCTATATAAAAAATATGGATTTTTTATAGATGAATTACATAGCCATATTCATATATATCATATCATTTAGGATTTATTTATTCCATATTATCACTTTTTTATTAATAATTTTGTTATTAAAATCACTGGTTTATGTGATAATTATATTGTTTTCCAAACATGTTTCTATTCAGTAGTCACGATCCTTATACTTTGATCCTGGAAAAATAATTTAAAAACATTTAATAATTATATAAACATAATATATATTAATTATATTACTATTTTTAATCATTCATAAAAAATAGAGATAGAAAAAATGAATTACACCATTCATGGAGACTGTAGGCCGTACATACACATGAACATTGTTTTAATTTTTTGACTGATGGAATAAAAGAAATAAAAATAATAATTCATGTTTATAGAGTAATAATTATATCATAAATATCACATATATTCATAAAATTTATCCTAATTACCCTAAAAGTAAAATATAAATGAAAAAAGAATCACAGCACTTCGTGGAGGAGGTACTCCACACGTACGCATGAGTGTTGTTATCGTTTCCCAAAGGATTGGATGCTATAAATGTAGACATGGTATTATAATTCGAGATGTATAATTATGCAATATATATATATATATATATATATATATATATTAAACCAATCATAATACCTGTATATCAAATAAGGTGATGAAAAATGAATTATATCAGTATGTGGAGATGATAAGTCAAATATATGCACGGGAAATACTTTCACTTATAGTTTGATAGAAAATAAGGTGTATAATGATATTTTCCAAATCATAATAATATTTCATAAAATTATGGACACTGAATTTATTATTTTATGATAAATATCTTATATTTAGAGGCGGTAAAGAAGATTATAAAACAAAGTGATCGGCTAAGAAAATTACCTCTTCTTGGAAATAACTCATTTAGATCTCCTCTAAAGGACCCCCAGAGTTGGTATTTTGAGAAGAACATAACTATATAATCTGTAAAAATAAGTTTACAATATAATTAGTTATAGTATGTTTGATATAAAAGGATAAAAGTGATGTAAATAAGTGAGGGATGAGTTTCCCTTTTATAATTGATGTGAGGGGAACTTTTGGAATTTCATAAACAATTAAATTATCATAAGACTATTCTCCTTCCAAATTCTTCCAAATGGAAAATTAGTTAAAGATAATATAGTATATAGTTGAAATCCCATAAACCAATATAATTTAGAAAATAAATATTTTTAATCCCTATCATTTTCATTAACCCTTAGTTAACCAATCTTAATTTTAACAATGGTAACACATTTTTAATATCAAAAGGTTATAATTTTTTAATTATAAGGTGAAAATTGGACTATAAATGGATAATTTATTAATTTTTAGACCATATATTATCCCTTTTTTCCTATTTTAATACTTTTTTTATTTTTATGTGATTTAATAAAATATTATTCTCATAAAATATCATTATTGTCAATTTAGACACTATTCACGTAATTTGACTTAAGATACAAAAATAAAGAAATTAATTCAAATATAATCCCATAAAAAAACAAGAAAATGTTATATTCACCAATAAAATTCATTTAACACATTAACTCACTCAAATTATATTGATTTTAATATTTTTAAAAACATTTATTATATTTTTTTATTAATTGGATAAATATTGCATCAGTGTTGTATAAGCAATTCGGGTTAGTATATATTTACTAAAAATAAAAAATGAATTTATATCATGAAAATAATTTTATTAATATTAAAATAGGAACTTATATTCGTTCAAAATTACTATTATCCCTATGTTGATACATAAGAGCTATTAAAAACAAATTGAGTGACAATTAGTAACTTTCTTTGATTTAAATAATTAATAAGTCATTTTCATGAAAAAGTGTCCATTAAACAAACAAATTTAATGAATAATTTGTTAAGGGTATAATTATATTCATATAATTATAATTATTATGAAAATTTGTGACCTTATCACTTAGTTTTAACCTAGATTAACCCAATTTACCCATTACCGAGGTGATCAATTTTACCACAGTTATTATTCATATTGAAAAAAAAGTTAACTATTTAACAAATTTAAACCTCATGATTTAAAATATTGAATAAAATTTAAAATATTAAGCACCAATAATTTTAAGAAATTGATTTTGCGATAATTTCTCAGATCATGATGAAAATCTCTTTTAGAACAATATAGTTTTTAAGCATTAAACAGAATTTATTCTTATATCATACCTAGAAAAATATTTGATAAATGTTAAAAGCTTTTATTGAGTATATAATACATATATATCATTAATATAATTCAAAAATAATGATGAATTTAATTTATTAATATAAAAACACATTGTGTTCCTAAAAACAATTTTTAAGGAAAATGCCTTTTTACGTATAAAAATGTTTTTACACCAAATTCCAAAAAAAATTGATTTAAATGAATTTAATTTTATTATATTAAATATAAGAGATAAAATATTACTTATAAACAATTTTAAATAATAAATGCAACATTTTACATGCTTGAAGAAAAAATATAGTTTTTAATAAAAAATGAGTATTTTCCACTATTCACTGAAAAATCAAACTTTTAAAAACAAATACCAAAAATTCTCCCTAAAATAATTTTGATAGTAATATTTAAAAAATGTGTTTATTTTTATAAAATAATATTTCTAAATCTATCAAAAATTAAATTTAATATTTTTTCATAAAAATCAATAAAAATTATTTTGAATGGAATCTTTTTTTAAACATGATATAACTTTTCTAAAAATTGAATTCTTATTTCCCAATAATTAATAAATACATTTATATTTAGTAAGATAATTTTATATATTTCATAAATTACTTAATCATATCCATTCCCTTCAATTTAATATCTAAGTTATAATTGTCAAAAAAATAATAATATTTTAATAGTATAAAGTGGTTCGTTTATACTTAGTGTTTCATGTAACACAAGCTATCCGAGAAATTAAATTTATTTAACAAAAATATTTCATAAAATATCAATTTTATACATTCTCCACCTCCTTAAATAAATTTCTCCCTCACAAATTTTCATGGAAATTAATTTTTTTTAATATTAGAAAATTCCTTTTTGAAAACCCACATCTTATAATGTAATAATAAAAATTCCAATAAAAATAGAAAGTATAAATCATTAAGGTTACCTAAAATAACATAATATTAGGTTCCAAAATAATGAAATAATTTTTCAGAGGTTTAAATATGGATATATAAGAGAAAACTAACTCACAAAGACTAATATAGAGAGATAGATAACATGGTGAGAAGATCATTAATGATCACAAAACAATTAATTAAGGATGATTTAAAATACTATAAATTCATCAGAATTGAAGGTTGTAGGAAAGAATTTTTTGTCTTATGATCCTTTTCACAGAGTTTATGAATTAATTTAATATATATAATAAGAAAATAATGAAATTTACTCACTTAAAAAATATAATTTCATTAGTTAATAAATTTCCACCACAATTTAAACTATTTCTCAAAATGATGAGTATTAAATATGAATTTTTCATGCCTCATACCCAAATATTAACTTTTAATGAATCAAAAAAGTATATCATGACATTCCTCCTAAATTTAGGCATTACCCAAAACCAAAAATGGTTATCATTGGGATAATTCACAATATTATTAAACCATTAAATAAAGAAATAAAACATTAATCTCCAAATCCTTAATTACCTCAATAACCTTAGAATTAAATAATGTTTTAATCTCAAAGTTTATATGATACTATTCATATTAAATCTTTAAAAAATAAAATTCTTTCTAAATAATCTTTCATATAAAATAAATTTTTAAATCTAAGGGTTATATATAACCTATCTTAAAGAAACATCTCCAAAATATTATTAATGAGCATGATAAATTACTATAAAATCTTGTAACATAGTGAACTTCATAAAAATATCATGAATCAAATTTATATACTAACCTTAAAATTAATCCTCGACTTGACCATAAATATAGTTGAAATTTTTTCCTTGTCATTGAATCGATTTTCAACCATCAATATTATCTATATCCCACTATCCAATAGTCCATAATTAACTTAACATAAAATCTCATACCAAACCCAAAGTGTATTTAAACCTCAATAGATTATTCTTCATAAAAGCTAGTAAAATTTTAATATAAAAATCCCATCACATAAAACCATAAAAAATGTGTTTTTTATGCCTTTGAACTTGTGACCAAACTTAAACTTATAAACCTATTAAAATATCTATAACATTTATGTAAACCTTACATGAAAATATATAATCTTCGAAAATATAATTCACACCTCATTCATTTAATAAGATCTTTTCTTAACCATAAACATTTCTAATGAAATTTGGGTTCATCCTTTCACCAATTGATGGTCATATGATGAGTTAAAATATCAATTGTTAGTTCATTTTTTCAGAATCTATCTAGAGAGAGTTAACAAATGCGTAAAATCATTTGAAATTTCACTAAAGTATGGACAATAATATTTTCATATAGTGTATTCATAAAAAATTAAACATGAAATCCCGAAACCTAGAGTTTAGGAAAAATATACACTAATTACCATGATTAACTTCAATTGTTGTGATTGCATAAGATTCCATTTTTTCCTTTTACTTTGAAGGTTGTTGTGGTTTATTACCTTCATTATCCCTTAGATTATGCCATTGATTCACATAATTCCCAAAATCATTTCATTTATTGAAATGGAGTTTGAGTAGTGTATTCTAATAATATATCTCTCCCTTGATTTCACATACTGGGGTCTTTACATCACTTGTACATTCTTTTACTCGATGTCCAGGCATATAAAAATTGAAAAAAAAATTATTCCTTTTATGAATTCACCTGAGTTCTCCTTCCAAAATTTTTTTTCAAGTAGGAGTTTGAAAATTTTTCTTCTCTCTATGTGTAAAACCATATGACATTCAATGAATATCGATATAGCTTTTCTTATCACCATAACCTTGAGGGTTTCTAGATTCCATTTCCACTTTCAGTTCACATCAAATGATTTTCTCATAGATTCTAAATAACCTTATAGATAATTCCTTTAAAATACTTGGTTTTAAACCACTAACTAATCAATCAATTTTCATTTTAGGGATGATGATTACATCCGAAGCATACCATGAAAGTCTTGTAAAATTTTCATAATAGTTACCAATATATTCATCCTCCTTCTACATAAGTTCAAGGAATTTGTTCTCTATTTTTTATTTAGAATATGATAGAATTACTTGTTAAAAAATATTCCCTTAAACTCAACAATTTCCATGGTTTCAATTTACTCCTCCTTCCTAGTATTCTTAATAAGATTCCACCATTGATCTATTTCTCATTTAAAATGATAAATAGTAAGGAAAAGTTTTCCTGGTCTAAGAACTAAATAATATAAAATATATTTCCATCAAAGTGATCTAATTATTAGGAACCAATAGATCAAAATAACCATATAATAAGGGTGGATGTTGTCACATAAATGATTCAATAATGTGTTTCTCTCCCCTTAGTGAATTTGGGTGTTCAACAGTATCTATGTTATAACCAATAGATTGAGAGTGTTGAGTGAGCATAGTAACAATATGTTGTATCCTAGATCTTAATCCATTATATTTCTCATAAGGGTAGTAATTTTATTGTCCATAATATTTATTTTTCACATGATTCCTTTAGGTTATAGTTATTGACTAATACCCAAAAGCGTAGTGTGGGCAGCAATGATCATAGTGGAAAATCGCATTATCATGAAAGATCATTCATTCGATGTCTAAATAAAGACACCTTATTTTAAATCTATGACACCATAAATTTATCCTAGGTCATATATGATCATTACTAAAACTTTATGATGTTATCCTATACAAAGATTGATCCCATAGTTTCTCAAAAAAAATTCTCATCCTAGTTTCCAAAGTTTAACAAAACCTTACTTGGAAACCAACTATATAAACCCATACTTTTTATAAATAAATATTATATGTTAATACATTAATATTAATTAAATGAAATAATTATCCACAATAGAATGGTTTAGGTTTAGTAACTTTAAAAACTTGGACATACAAATAGATGGTTCATAAGAGTCTCACATTAAGTGACTCAAAACTAGTAACCATCTTAGACATATAATTCCTAAATACTTTATTAATAACTTAGGGAAAGGAAACATAATAAAGGGTGAGTTAAGATGCTTAGTAAGGGTAAAAAATTCATATATCAATGATAACATAAGTATAACATGAGAATAAGGTTATAAGAACAATAACTTCACTATAAAATTATACCATGTAGATTAAAGATCATAATTTTGAGTCATGTTATAAACCATGATAGTTTATAAGACATGAATCATATTGGAATAAAATAAAATGTGAAATAATATCATAACATTAGCATAATACATGAGTTTATGTCATACATAATGTAAAGACCCAGAATTTCCATGTAATTTTTTTTTAAAAAATATATGGGAATTTTATAAATCCAAAAAATTTGACAGCGCGTGATTCTGAGGCCCGGAGTGCCTAGAATGAAGGAGACAGACAGTGATTATTGAGGTTGAGAGTACTAAGACTGGATGGTACCCATATGTGGACCTTACGACGAGTCGGTACATGGAGGATATAGATGGACGAGGAGTGCTGAGGAGGCGATATGAACCTACCCTTCAGGTAGGAACCTTAGAGGACAATTTAGTAGCTGTTCTCATTTTTCTTCAGTTGTACATGTACTTCCAGTTTCCTATACTTTACTGTTGGGCTTGTATTTTTTTCCCCTTTTACTTTTCTGCACTCTCTTTGTTATACAGTTTTACTTAGTGTTTTGTATCCAGCTGTGTGCTAAGTTTTGTGTGTCTACAGATTATAAAGGCAATGCCTACCCAGTTTAGGGAATTACACCTTTGGTGCTAGTCCCCAGCCCCTGGCCTATTGAAGGAAGACTTGGGGTAGTCACGGCATAGGTCCTGGGGGATGGGTCGTGACAAATTGGTATCAGAGGATTCGGTTCTATCGCATAACGAAGGACTCTGATCTTTTCTGTGAAGCAATAGTGTTAAGTGTAGTGAGTTTGGTTTTCAGTTCAGGGAGTCTAGTGTTGGTGTGGTGGTCATCGTATCCATACACCAGGACCCTGAATTCCGATTTCTGACCCAGTGCATGAAAACAATGATTGCATGTGTGTTTTCAAAAGTTTTCTTTAAGTCAGCTCACCAGGTCATCCCACCAGGTATACCTTTTAACCGTAGTGCACCTATTTCTTTTCTGGATGCCTCCACATAGACAGCCGGCTAGAGTTTCGAGAGTTATATGCACTGAAATCTCACTGAGTGATGAGGCTTCGATGCAGGTCCCTCTTCCATTAGAGGCACCAGTGGAGGCATCAGCGAAACCATTACCCATTGGGACCCGATGCCACCAGCCCCAATGGCAGACGGTGCACGCCATTTGAGCGTGTTGCATGAGTTCTAGCACTATAGGCCACCCAGGTTCAGGGGAGAGATGGACCCGAAGGCGGCTGAGGATTTGATGGAGGTCATGGTGATATTTTTATGACTGGTAGGGACACCATCCAATCTCATGGTGATTCTTGCTACCAGCTTTCTACAGGTAGAAGCAGACAGATGGTGGAGCTTGATGATCTAGGTCCACGATGAGGTTACTCTTCTTTGGGTAAACTTTTAGAGCCTGTTTCAAGCATATTTTTTCCCAGAAACTCTTCATGTAGTGCACATATATGAGATACTTCATCTGCAGCAGGGTAGCATGACTGTAGCTCAGTACTTAGCGAGGTTCACTGACCTCTCACGTTACTCCACCGATATGGTGCGGGACCCATTGTTCAGGGCCCAGACCTTCAAGCAGGGACACAGGTGGGAGATCAGGGCTTCAGTGATCTCACTTATCATCCTGACATAGGCTGGGTTGTTAGAGAGAGCCCTCTTGGTGGATAGTTTCCTTGTTGAGCAGTCCCCAGCAGCGAGATCCACCACTAGTCGACACGTAGGGGAGTCTTCTACATCTGGCAGCAGACAGATGTCACAGAGGTCCAAGAAGACCAAACCTACAGGTGGACGACCACATGACTCATAATCGGTTGTGCAGGGCACCCAAAGCATAGAGAGACATGCCAGGAGAAGGTAGTGTTATGCATGCAGCGGGTAGGTTTACATGGCTCATGACTATCCGACCCGCTGTTCGGATGATCAGCAGACGGTCGAAGGACAACCCAGGCAGAGATCGATATTCAATCGAGGTGGTCCGTAGGGAGAAGGAGGACGTGGCAGAGGAGTTGGTCAGGCATCTGGAAGTGGGTGATTATTTGAGATATTACTTCCACCACCACCATGAGGTCCACCCCGACTACAGGGAGTAGGTGGATAGGGGAGAGCTCGGCTCCATGCATTTGAGGCTTACGGTCATGGCACTCTAGAGATGATTCGAGGTATGATCTATGTCTACTCCACCATAGCTCTAGTACTTATAGACACAGGTGTCAGCCATTATTTTATTACCACTGCCCTCATTTGGATCTCGGAGATTCCGACGGAGCCATTGGCTCAGTCCTTATGGCTAGAGACTCATACGGGAGCATATTCGATGACTACGCACTGCTGTCGGTAGTGTGAGATTACTCTAGTAGGTGAGTGCTTTAGCTGGGATCTCCTAGTAGCGGCGTCGAGGCCTTACGACATCATCTTGGTTATGGACTAGTTATCTATAGTCTATGCACAGATTGAATATATTAGGCACAAATTGTGGTGTGTCCACATAGATGGGACTAAGTTTACCTTCACCAGTGAGAATTGAGCCTTTGCAGCACAGGATGGACTAGCTCAGAGGAGAGTGTATCTGATCACTCATCAGTTGGCTAGCCTTACCCTCGAAGCTGTTGATGTGGAGAGTTTGAGTTATCCTATAGTGGTGGACCAGTACGTGGATGTCTTCTCTGATGATGTTCTGAGTCTACCTTCTCGCAGAGAGGTGGACTTTTACATTGATTTGTACCCTGGGATGACACCGATATCTACACCAGCATATCAGATGACTCCTGTGGAGCTTCGTGAGTTGTGGGTATATCTGGAGGAATTTCAGGGGATGAGATTCATTCGGCCCAGTGTTTCATGTTGGGAATTCCTGATTCTGTTTTCCATGAAGGCGGATGAGATCTTGAGGCTTTGTGTTGACTATCGCCGCCTGAACCAGGTGACCGTGAATAACAAGTACCCACTCCTAAGGATTGACGACCTCTTTGATCAGTTGAAGGGAGCACGATGGTTCTCAAAGATAGACCTCAGATTAGGCTATCACTAGCACAGAGTACGAGATGAGGATGTGCAAAAGACAGCCTTCAGGTGTCGGTATGTCCACTACGTGTTCTTTGTTATGACATTCGGCATAACCAACGCTCCAGTAGTGTTCATGGGACTCATGAACATGATCTTTCAGCTGTACCTGGATAACTTCGTAGTATTCTTCATTGATGACATTATGATCTACTCGGCTACTAAGGAGGAGCGTGCCTATCATTTGCGGGTAGTACTGGACACACTCAAAGAGAACCAGCTTTATGGTAAGCTCTCGAAGTGCTAGTTCTGGATCCGAGAGGTTCACTTCCGGGGACATGTCATATCATAGGCTGGAGTAGTAGTGGATCTTGTGAAGATTGAGACGGTACTTTCTTGGGAGCCACCCAGGAGTGTGACGGAGGTACGGAGTTTCTTGGGTTTGGCCAGATATTACCGGAGGTTCGTACTAGACTTCTCCAGAGTTGCAGCACCACTATCATCCTTGACGAAGAAGGGGAAACCATTTTTGTGGTCGGAGAGATGCCAGTTGAGATTTCAAGAGATAAAGAAGAGGCTGACTAGTGCCCCCATCTTGAGGCATCCAGAGGAATGCATAGGGTACATAGTCTACTATGACACATTAGGGACCAGACTCAGATGTGTCCTGATGCAGGAATGAGTAGTGATCACATATGGTTCTCGTCATCTGAGACAACATGAGAAGAACTACTCTACCCATGACCTGGAGTTAGCAGTAGTGGTCTTCGCCTTGAAGATATGGAGAAACTATCTGATGGGAAAGCGTTTTACCATGTACTATGATCACAAGAGTCTTAGGTATGTATTATCTCAGAAGGAATTGAACCTGAGACATCGATGTTGGCTTGAGTTCCTCCAGGACTATGACTACTAGATAGTCTATTCTCTAGGGAAAGGGAACGTTGTTGCAGATGCACTCAGTTGGAGGTCTGGTATACAACTGTTAGGTGAGGCGACAGAGCAGCTGGCCACTTTGTAGATATCTGTTGTGGATAGAGATGGATCAGCTATTCTTCAGTCTCTTATAGTCACTCCCCCACTTCCTCAGCGATTCAGGGAGTCGCAGCATGGGGATGCTAATTGTGAGACACGACGTGCTCAGATATCCACATGACAGGAAGCTGATGGATTTTCTGAAGGTGGGGGCATTTCATCCTCTTAATAGGACGTACCATGGTACCAGTGTCACTTTAGGAGTAAGTGTTGAGAAATTTCCACACATTCCCTCTAACAGTACATCCAAGAGTGGCAAAGATGTACCAGGACCTCTGAAGATAGAACTGGTGGCCGGGAATGAAGAAATCAATTATAGATTTTGTCTCTTGATACCTCACTTGTCAGCAAGTGAAGGTGGAGCATCAGTTACCAGTAGGATTTTTCAGCCTTTAAAGGTCCCAGAGTGGAAGTGGGATGAGATATCCATAAACTTTGTGACGGGTATTCCACGTACATCCAGGGGACATGACTCGATTTGGGTGATCGTTGAACAACTAACCAAGTCAGCCCACATCCTACCGATCAGAGAGCAGGGTTCAGTAGAGAGCTTGGGATGCCTCTATGTGCAAGAGATTTTGCAGTAACATGGAGTACCTTCGACGATTATCTCCGATCGTGATGCACGGTTTACTTCTAGGCAATGGAAGGGTTTGCAGGAGGCTTTCGGGATGCAGCTTTGTTTGAGCACCACCTTCCATCCTCAGATGGATGTTCAAACTGAGTGGACCATTCAGAACCTTGAGGACAAGCTGCATGCTTTTATCCTTGACTTTGGTCGCAGCTAGGAGGATCACTTGCCATTGGTGGATTTTTTGTACAACAACAGCTTTCACACCACCATTGGGATGGAACCTTTTGAGGCGTTATACGGGTGACCTTTCATATCACCCTTGTACTAGACTAACCCAGGGGAGTCCACACTAGTGGGACCAGAGATAGTACAGGCTACTACAGAGAAGGTGCAGATCATCCAGGAGTGGATGGAGACTGCACAGAGTAGGCAGAAGTCATATGCTGACAGGAGACAGAGACCTCTGGAGTTCGAGGATGCCGACCACATCTTTCTATGAGTATCACACCGATGCGGTCTAAGGATATTTGATTGAGGCGAAAAGTTATCACCGAGATTAATCGGACCATTCCAGGTCCTCAGTAGAGTAGGCGAGGTGGCTTATCGCTTAGTATTTCCAACTCAGTTGCACCGGTTGCACGACTTCTTCCATGTATCCCTACTGAGGATATACATGCACAACCCTTCTCACATCATCGACCATGGCGAGCTGGACATAGACGATGGGGAGACTTTTATGGAGGTTCCAGTAGAGATTGAGGATCGACATGAGTGGGTCCTTCATGGATGGTCGATAGCTTTTATGCGCGTTCGCTGGCATCATGAGAGCCTCCAGGAGAGCACATGGGAGCAGGAGGGTCAGATGCATGCTCAGTACCGCCACTTGTCCCCTTAGTTTGAGGTGTAGCTTACAGGGACGTAAAGCCTTGAGGTGGGGAGAATGTAAAGACTCGAAATTTCCATTTAATTTTTTTTAAAATATATGGGAATTTTATGAGTCCGTGAAAATTGACGGCACATGATTCCGAGGCTGTGAGTTCCCGGAATGAATTTATAAACTTTTGTTTGGGTATGTTCAATAAACGTGCGAGCGGGTTTTCCTAACTTTTAAACCGGTGCTCAGAATTGAAATATGAGGGAACCGTTGAACTCGCACCGCCGGTATTCTCTTAAGGAGACTTTCATCTCAACGGCAGTGGGTCGAGAGTGAAAGATAGTTTATGGGTTTTTTGTGAATGAATAAAATAAAATAAAGTTGTGTAGCTTTATTTTTATTTTATTTTGTTGAAACCTTTAAGTGGAAGTTGAGGTGGGGACCACCTAAACCTAGCCTCCCATGAGAGGTTATGGTGGTGGGGACCACCAAAACCTAACCTCCCATGTGAGGTTATGATGGTGGGGACCACCTGAGGCCTAAACCTATAAACTCCCACAATAAATGATGGTGAGACTCTTGACCTCCTCCACCTTAATGGTGACAATGCACATACCATTAATCTTGCCAACACACCACTTAATTGAGACAATTTAATTTAATCCAATTTGAATTGTGCCAATGATTAAATTGGGGAAACACTTCTTATTATTGGATATCGCTTTTATTTGGTGGAATTGGGGAGAAAAGGAACTTGGGAGAAAGCTCCCAATGAAGAATGCTCCATCGACAAAGAACACCGATGAGGAACGCCTTCAACTATGAAGAACGACCTCGACTTTGACCTTATTCTTCAGAACTTACTTTGACGTAGGACGTGTTCATCTACAAAAAATCGACATCTGCCTTTTTGTACCAACATCAACCAATAACGAATAGGTATGGATTTTATATAAGTATAATTTTATTCCCTTGGTTATTTACTTCTAAAACAAAGAACATAGATCATCTTATTATCAAGTTGATCCACATATGTTTTCCTTGCGGGTTGGGAATAATTGTTTTATGGAGTTGTAGGGGTTTAATGCTTTTGTTTATACCTTTACAAGTACACCCCTTCTTTTCTTTTGCAGGTTGGGAATAATCTTTCTGGGAGGGTTTGATGTGCTTTGTTCTTGTGAACCCCTTGTTACTGCTATAAGGCGGAGAGTGCGGTCCAAACTAACATGGCCCGTTCTCTTTGTAAACCTTGTGTTGTTTTGCGGTGTTTTTTCAAAACTGATGAAGGAAACGATGGTGAAGAAAGTGACGAAGGAAAAGATGTCGCTACTCGCGGCCTCCGCGACCTACGCCGCCCCTGCGGTGCTCCGGCCTCTTGGCCAAACTGGATCCACGCCACCGCCGGCAGAACCAGACCTGAGCCGTGCCACGCCCCAACCGCGCCGCAACCCAGTCCCGCCATGTTCCGGCCATCCCGATTTCCTGGTGAACTAACCCCCAACCACCCCATCCTCCTGGCCAAGTCGTTCCATCTGTCGGCTGAACCGGCCCCAGTTGTGCAACCCCATCCCCCAGGATGAGCCGCCCTGAGTCGTGCCCACACGGCCCTTCGAGCCGAACCGGTCCCGCACCCCGGGCCGAGCCACCCTCGCAACATCCTCTAGGTCAAGCCGCCCACACGGCGCCCTCCGATCCAAACTGCCCTCGCACCGACCCACGGCCGGTCCACGCCCTCACAGCTCTCTGTGACCCCTCGCGGCCAGCTAGGCTGGGCCCAACAGGCCAGGCCGAACTCAATGGGTTGTCCCGCCCAACAGGCTGGGCCATACCCAATGGGTTAGGCTGGGTCGACCCAAATCAGGTCATCCCATACTAGGTTAGGCCGGGTCGGTCCGACCTGGTCGAACAGGACCCAGGCCCACTACGACCCATTTTACGCTCCTTCGACCATATCTTTGGCGTCGTACGTCCGTTTGACGAACCGTCAATGGCTCTGGAAATCATGGAGCATGACAGTCCCTTTGAGTATACCCCACTTGAGTTTGTGGTATAGTTGAGATACAGTCAGGCTGGATCATGCTTAAATCCAACCAGGCCCCTAAGACAAAAAGTTTAATAACTCACAGACCGGTCGTCTGATTGACGCGCCGTCTATTGTATTGAGACCCCTATGACATGGAAGACATATGAGATACTTCTTTGTGAGACTTCGTGATAGCTAGAGTATTGACCAGTGGCTCTTGGATCAGATCCTCTCGGAGACGAGCAAGCGGAGTGCGGAGACCTAGTAGCTGGCTGAGACCTAACGACTGTTGACCATTTTGACTCAGAGTGACCCTACTAACCCAGTGGGGAGCGCCTTGGTGTCGGGGAAGACCCACAGTGGGGAGAGCCTTGGTATCGCGACAAACCTAAGGTACTCGATAGGAGGAGTACCTCAGCAGGCTATGAGGGTGAGTACACTTGGTGTCGCGGCAGACCCGTGGTGGGGAGCGACTCTTTGTGACGCAGAAGACCCACGGTACTTGACAGGAGGAGTACCTCCGCAGTCCAAGGTTAGTGGGAAGCACGCTTGGTGTTGCGGCAGGCCCACTGTACTCGATAGAGGAGGAGTTCTCCAACAGCTGAGGTTTCAATAATGTGAGTGGGGATGTTACTTTATACTACCCCTATAATAAAATCATGGTTGAGCTGAGTCAGTTTTTCTGTGTTTTCCTCATGATTGAGATGGATCACTAGGTAATGTAGGTATATGTATGGGCATATACCTAAGTAGGGTTATCTGTTTATTTCATTATTTGTGGTTTATCCTTGGTGGATTTTCGTGAGACCTTGAGGGTCTCGGGGTCCCTATTGAGTATCGTTATACTCACCGCTTCACGGGATATGCCCGCACCTTGTTGTGTTGGATGCAGATGACAGACAGTGCTGATCGAGGCTAAGAGCACCAAGACTGAACGGTACCCGGAGGTGAACCTTACGACGAGTCGGTACACAGAGGAGATGGACGGACGAGGAGTGCTGAGGTGGCGATCTATACCTACCCTTTAATTAGGAACCTTGGAGGATGATCCAGTAGATTTTTTCCATTTTCTTCAGTTGTACATGTACTTCCAGTTTCCTATACTTTACTATTAGGCTTGTATTTCCAGACCCTTTTACTTTTCAACACTCTCTTTGTTATATAGTTTTTATTAGTGTTTTGTATCCAGCTGTGTGCTCAGTTGTGTGTGTTTACAGGTTATAAATGCAATTCCTTCCCAGTTTAGGGAATTATGCCTTTGGTGCTAGTCCACAGCCCTAGGCCTATGGAAGGTGGGCTTGGTGTATTCACGGCATGGGCCCCGGGGGACGAGTCGTGACACATAAAATCATAAAACATTATCAACATGTATAAATCGAAATAGGTTCACTCATTAAGAAATGTAAATGAAATAAGGCCCTCGCATAAACTTATAAACATGGAACTAGGTCCATTTATAATATTATGTATATAAAATTTAGGTCCATGCATAAATATATATACATGAAATCCAATTACATGTATAATTTTTTTTACATGAAATCTTTGTCTATGCATAAATTAGTGAACATGAAATCAGGCTCACGCATAACATATTTACCTCATGAGTTTTTCAAATTTACCTAATGAATTTGAGGGACATAATGTTCCCACCCATAATATAAGTAAAATCATATAAATGTGTACCACAATATTATAATGGATTCATCATATCATTATCCATGAAAATAAATGGGTTTCATAATAATTTCATCATAACATAACCCATGGAAAAGAAATGGGTTTCATAAACATTGCACCATCATAATCATAAACCATAAAGAAAGAGAATAAGGATGTTATCCTTGGATCATATCCCCATAAAATAATTAGTGAAATCAGTGTTTTTTGTCTTTTATAGATATAAATATTATTAAAATATTATTAAATAATTATTGAGGAAAATAACCATTACATTTTTAAAATCACTTATTTTTTAAAAAAACTGTGAAATTATAAAGGAAAAATTTTATTTGAAAACAAATTTTTAAATTTTTAAATTAATTTTAAAATAAAAAAAATATTCATTATATACAGAAAATTAATTCTTTCTGTATAAGTTAAAAAACTTCCCTTATATACTATTGTTGCAAATTCACAAAGTACCTCATTTGGAAAATGGTAAAAACATTCCCTTCAAACCGTTTTTGGGAAAGGTAAAAAATTTGTAAAAATAACTAAAAAATAGTAAAAACCTTTTGTAAAACATTTTTTATAAAACATGTATATGGTATAAATAGGTTTTTTTACCAAAGATAGATATAATTTCAGTTTTCCATCAAACAATATTTTAATCTCTTAAATAATTAAAGTGAAAAAAACAAAAGGAAAAAATATAATATAAGTAAATAAAAACTAGATAATAAAATTAAATGTATTAATCATATAAGGATCATATAAATTCCTCAGTGGGAATTCAAGTATAAAAAATCCCATTTAAAATAGGATTGAAATATAAATCCCTTACCTCAAGTCTCTCCTTTACTCGTTCTTGTTCAAAACTCTTGTATAATAAATATTAATTTATTATAAATTTAGTAAATAATTATATTCATATATATCCAACCATTTATTGTTTATTTATTAAATCTTATCACATGTTTATTTATAATTTTTTTAATTAAAATCACTGTTTCGGGTGATAACTGCTTTGACTTCCAAGCATGTTTCGGTTCGAAATTCCCTTCCCGTATACTTTAATCATGGATCCATAATTTATATAAATTTAACCATGGAATAAAAATAATATATATTCATTATACATAAATTTATAATCAATCATAAAATTTATAGAATGAAAAATGAATTGCACAGTTCACGGAGATAGGGGCCATATGTATGCATAAGCGTTGTTTCAATTTTTCATCAGACAAAATGAAAGAAACATAAGTAATAATTCACATTTATATAACCATTATTATATCATATATGTAATATATATTAATTAATTAATCCTCATTACATTTCAAGTAAAATATAAATGAAAAACAAATCACATCACTTTGTGGAGGTGGTAGTCCACATATACAAACGAGGGATGTTATCATTTCCCAATGGATTTCATGGTAATATGGTAGACATAATTTCATCATTAAATAATTATAATTATGTCCAAAATATCGTATAAAGATATTAAACCCTTCATAATACCCATACATAAAATATAGTGATGAAAAATGAATTGTATCTCTGCGTGGAGATGGAAAGTCGTGCGTACACACGAGCAATACTTTTAATTATCTATTGATGAGAAAAAGGGTGAAAATGGTGTTTTGATAATCATAATTTTATTTAATAATATTTATTATTCTTAATTTATTATTTTATTATAAATAACATATATTTAGAGAAGTTAAGTAAGGGTATAAAATAATGTGATCGGTTAAGGTGATTACATCTTCTTGGAAAGAACACCTTTATATCTCCTCTTAAGGACACTAGTGTTGGAATTTTGAGAAATAAAGCACCATCATAATATATATAGGGAATTATATAAGATAATTTGGTAGATTATGGTCTATCTAGAAGGATTAAAGTGATGTAAATAAGTGAGAGGGTAGGTTCCCCTTTATAATTGACGTGAGGGGAACTTTTGGAATTTTATAAAAAATTCAATTATGAAAATATTATTCTAGAGACAAAGGATTCCAAATAGAAATTTATTTGAAGTTCATATTGGATAGGGTTGTAATATAATCAATTAATATAATTTATATAAGTTTTGGTATCATTTTAAACCTTATCATTTTGATTAACTCTTATTTAACCAATTTTAATTTTAACTATGGTAACACCTTTTTTAATATTAAAGGGTTGTAATTTTTTACTTAAAAGGTGAAAATTGGATTATAAATAGAAAATTTATGTAATTTTAAATCATATATAATACCAATTTTCAAATTTTAATATTTGTATGTTTTTTATCAAATATAATAAAATATTTTTCTCATAAAATTGCATTATTGTCAATTTAGACACAGTTCACTTAATTTGACTTAAAATAAATAAATAAAAAGTTTTAATTATAATATAATATTATAAGAAAACAATAATATTTTATATTTAACTATAAAATTAGTTAAGCACATTAAATCACTCAATTTATATTTCTTTTATTATTTTTAAAATCATTTATCATATTTATTTTATTAATTAGAGAAATACTGCATTGGTGTTGCATAAAAAATTCGGGTCATTATACAATTAATAAAATTTAAAAAACATTATATCATGAAAATAATTTCACTTAGATAAAAATAGAAACTTATATTCTTTCATAAATTACTTCTTTCCCTATTTGGATATATAAGATATATTAAAAATAAAGAGAGAGAAATTTTGTAACATTCTTTGATTTAAATTATATATAAACCATTTTCATGGAAAAGTGTCAATTAAATAACTGAATTTAGAGAATATGGTTTTAAGGCTCAAATTATATTCATACAATAAGAATTATGATGAAAACTTATGACCTTATCACTTATTTTTCACCTAGATTAACTCAATTTATCCATTATCGACGTGATAAATTTTACCATGGTTACTATTCATATTGACAAATAATAAAAGGGTTGTATTTAAAAATTTTAAAATTAAAAATTAAAAATATGGAAACTATTTTATTAAATTCATCACTTATAAATTTTATAAATTAATTTTAATATAGGTTCACAAAATGTGACAAAAACAGTTTTTAGAAGAATAATGTTTTTTAATAATTAAATCGGATTTATTATTATCCAATTCCTATAAAATGTGAGATAAATGTTAAAAAAATTGATCGAGTATATAAAATATATATTTAATTAAAATAATTTTCCAATAGTGATCAATTTCATTTATTATTATAAAATCTCTTTACGTACATAAAATAATTTTTTAGGAAAATGAATTTTTTATGTATAAAAATGTTTTACACTAAATTCAAAAATAAAATTGATTATAATGTATTTAATTGGATTATTAAAAATATGAGAGATATAATTTTACTTTCAAAATTTTTTAAAATAAAATGGAACTTTGTACATTCTTGAAACAAGAATATTGTTTTCAAAAAAAAGTATTTTTCACTATAAACTATAAAATCAACCTTTTAATAAAAAGCCTAAAAATTAACCCTAAGATAATTTTGATATTATGATTTATAAAATTCAGTTTTTTTATTAAGTACAATTTTAAAAAATTTCAAAAACTAAATATTAAATTTTCTCACAAAAAAATCAATAAAAACATTTCAAAGGAAATCTATTTTTTTATTCATAATAAAACATTGCTAAAAATTAAATGTTTTTTTCCTAAGAATGGATCAATACATTTCTATAGAGTATTATATTTTTATATATATCATAATGTATTTAATCCTATTCGTACCAACAAATTTAACGAGTAGGATATATTTATCACAAATAATAATATTTTAATATTATATCTTGGTTCATTTAAACATATTGTTGTGTGTAACGTAAGCTATCAAAGAAATTAAATTTATTTGAGAAACAAATTCATAAAATCCGTGTGTGTTATATTTATGGTTATTAGTGGGAATACTATATCTATGAAGGTTTTAGTGGAACAAGGATTTATTTCATGTGAGGGCGTTGGATGGTGAGGTGATGTATTATTCTATATCTTTTATATATTATGTTTTTTTTCATTTTTTTTTTGAGTTTATCATAAATTATATATTTGATTTTTTTCCTAGAAATACAACATATGCATGGGTCATTCTATAATTTCAAGTTAATTACTTTTATTTTTAAATTTATTTTGGAGAAATCATTCCCAATGAGGTGTTATATGATGACCAAACACTAGTTTCTAGACAATGAGGATTGAGAATTCCCTTTAGGCCAGTAGAAGACCAGGTCATATACTAGTTCATATGACATCTTGGAATGGTTCATTACATAGGATATTAAGATTAATACTGATGGGTATTATCTGCATAGTATCATATGTGGTAATGGGATAATATGGGATTTTTAGGGCATGGTCATCATGTATTTCTCATCCTTCTTTATGGAGGGAAGTTATGATAAAGTGGAATCCCAATATATACTCATTGATATCTCTCTTTATATGATGAACAAACTCAATCTCATGTTATTTTAATCTGACTCATCGATTGTGGTCAATTCATTTTTGGGGATCTCACATAGTTACTGGAACATTCCTTATATTATCAGAGATTATAGGAACATGCCACAATAGGATGTTGAGATTGTTCACACTTGGAAGGAGGAGAATATGGAAGTTGACATAATTTCTTCCATAGGTGATCAGGAGGAGGGGATGACTATTTATTCAATTTTTAATTTTATTATATTGGATTTTATTATCATTATATAAGGGGACTCCCTTAGAGTTCTATACTTCAAACCTCCCTAACATTGTTTCATTACTTTTTTCCCTCATGAAAAAAATTAAATTTTAAATTAGTTTATCGCTAATAAAATATAGATTTTATCATGGTTATATACTAGTGTTGATAAAGGTTACACTTTATTATTATTTTTTATCATTATCAAAATTCAAAAACCTTTATTGGCGATGTTATTATTAGCATTGATAAAATCCTTTTTAGCATTGATAAAGGATATATTTATAATAGTGAAAGGGAAATAAAAAGTTATCATGTTCCATATTGATAACTTCGTGACATCATAACACTAAAAAAATATTGAAAAAAACTTCATGATTTATCAATTTTTTTAGAATCACTAAGAAAGTACACCTTTCTTAGTGCTAATATAACACTGATAAAGGTACTATTTACTGATGTTTTCATTTACAACACTAAGAAAGGGGTTTTAATTTAAAACCTAATTCTTGATCTTCTTTTTTATCCTCCTCTTTTCTTGTGGATGCAGCATCAGTATTCCCAAACTAATGTATACCTTTATCAATTCACATTTTTATTCACCAAATCATCATCAAATAATAAGTGCATGGATTTTCTATCATTTATCATTAGTTTTCTTCAATTAGTCATGATTTTTCTCTCTATATATATATATATATCATGATTTTATGTATACATGTGTTTGTGTGTCTATATAGATGAATGTATATATATATGTATGTATGTATTTTTTATATAAATATCAATGTGTGTGTGTGCCTATTTATATCAATATGTAAATATATGTAAATATGAATATAATTATATAAATTATCTTTTGTTTCTATACATGGGTGTGAATATAAATATATATATATATATATTCTTTGAAATAAATTTGTATTATATTTGTGTTATGTATTTTTGTTTCTATGTGTTTCTATGTGTGTGTGTGTTTTATATACACACAATCAAAGACACGGTATATTCAATCAATTTTTTTGTAATTTTTTTATTTCAATTTCAACATTAACTGCACTTCTGATTTTCAATTTTAATTTCTTATTTCATTTTCAATTCAAATTTTAATTTAAATTTATAAATTTTAATTTCATTAAAAAAATTTCAATTCAATTTTCAATTTAAACACTTTTATTTTCTATTCAAATTATATATATATTGGTGTGTGTGTGTGGTTATGTATTTTTGTGTAATGTTTATGTAAATATTAATGTGTGTTCATATATTTATATGTAAATATATAAAAATATGAATATATTTATATAATTTATCTTTTATTTCTATATATGTGTATGTGTACATATATTATCTATGAAATAATTTCTATATTATATTTATATTATATGTGCATGTGCAAGTGTTTCCGTGTGTGTGTGTGTGTGTGTTTATGTATTACACACACACAGACAAAAATACACACTATATATGATCAATTTTTGATTTTTTATTTTTATATTGATTTAAATTTCTACTTCAATAAAAAAAACTTGATTTTAAATTTTCATTAACGGTTTCACTTCCAATGCTAATTTTAATTTTAATTTTTAAATTTCATTCACAAAATAATTTAAATTTGAATTGAATTTTTCTATTTCCTTTTCTAATTATATTTATATATATATTTGGGTGTGTTTGAAATTGTGTGTAAGTTTTATATAAATATTTATATATGTGTTTATTTATATTTTAATGTATTAAAATATGATTATAATTATACAAATTATCATTTATTTTTATAAATGTGTGTGTTCAGATATTATCTATGAAAAAAATTTATATTATATTTATGTTGTTTGTGTGTTTGTTACACACACAAAAATCGCATTATATATAATCAATTTTTTTATTTTTTATTTTCCTTTTTATTTCAATTTAAACTTCCAAAATTATTTATATTTTATGTTTTCATTTATTGTATCATTTTCATTTTCAATTTTAATTTTAATTTAACAATTTTGATTTCATTCAAAAAAATTATTTTCAATTTCAATACATATATATATTATTTTGAGTGTGTGTGTGGGTTTATTTTATACTACTTATACATATATAGATGTTTCTACTTATTGGTTTTATATATGTGGGTCTAAGTGTGTGTGTGGGTGTGTGTTTATATTGTGTGTTCATGTGCGAACATGTGTGTGTGTATAAGGATATGTGTGCACATGTGTGTTATGTATAATTATAAAAATAAACGTATTATATATATATATATATATATTAAATTAAATAGGATGAATTTGAATTGAAAATAGATGGATATAAATCATATGAACAGAAAATATGATAATAGTGTCAAAGAGTTCATCAAAATTCCAAGGGTCCATGTGAACTGCCCTTCTCGAATTATGTGTTAGTACCTATGTTATGGATATTCAAATTGAATTGATCTAGTTGAATTGAAATTATACTTTATTTGTTTAAAATGGATTGATGTTATAAATGTTGGGGAAAACATATAAAATATGTAACATAATGTAGTGAGTAAAATGATAATACATATTATGGATCATTTTATATCGAAACAAGTATATATGATGATGCAAATCTTATTTTGAAAAGTACAGTGATAGTTTAATATGAATATAGATATTTTTCAAATATATTTTATAGATTAAAGAAATGTGTAGAGATGTAATTTTTTAATGGTTGTATGAAATATATAACACCATCAGTTGTACTAAAACACCATAACATAAAATATGACAGTGATTGGAGGGACTCCAATTTCACATATATATTTTATTTTTTTAAGGATATTCTTTAAAATAACAATTTGATTATATATTTAACATAAAAAAGATAAAAAAAATTTTATATGGTTAGGATCTATGAAAAAATTTGTTTTTTTTATAATGAATACATATTATTTCAATAATAGTATGAATCTTAATAAAAACTTCCCAAGTATGACGCATCTCGGTACAATAAAAATTAATAATGTTTATTATTTTTATTTTGGTTCGATCTAATAATTACTATATTTTTAAAAATATATATTAAAGTTTGGAGACTATAATTCCATCTATGTATAATGAAAATAAAATAATTTAGGATGATAAACTTTGACACCAAGAAGATTCTCCCTAGTGGATGAAAATTGACAATGAGTATAATCAATTTGGTAATGTTTCATGAAATTTTTTTCTTGAAGTTTCATAAAAAAACACTAATCCCCATGGTGTATAGAGAAAAAATTATAAAAATTGGTTGGTTATAATGATAAATTATAATTTACCTCTGTCATTATGCACGAAGCGCAAGTACATTATATTTTCTACATTATAATTTACATCTGTAATTTAGGTTAGTATTTAATCTTAATTTCACTCATTTAAATTTTAAATATAATAAATTATAATCTTAATAAGGATTTAAGAATTAATGGAAGGATTTATAGGAGAATGAGGTAAAAGATAAATGAGGTTATAGAGCACCAATGGCCCCAGATATTCAGTGGAAATTTTTTGGGAACCAAAATTTTGGTGGATAGAAATCAGAGTTATAGTAGGTTCTAAATAAATTATATATAAGAATTTCTATTCCATTTTAAACATTTAAAACTTAGCTAAAATTAATCCCCTTAGGATATTTCATTTCGTAGCCTATCATAGATTTCCTTTAAGTATATATTCATCCCTCACTATCTCATAGGTGAATCTGCTTCCAAACATGATCTAAATAACATTATGTTGCTTCAAAGGCCTTCATTAAATATATTATACATATGATATATATAATTTTATCTTTTTTATTCTATCCTTCTATAGAAACCATATGATTTGTATATTTCCTTTCATAAAGTTTTTAAAATTCAATATCTTTCTAGGTCTTTGTTTTATCAATCTACTATAGGGATTATTCTTTAGTGAATATTGGGTATGATCATCATCACTTTTTCTAGATTTATATTATTCCTTTGGAAATGAACAAAATCCATATATTTATATTTTTAGGTTAGTAAAATAATTTTAGGGGTGGTATATTTTCTTCCTTCATCTCCTATAATAAAGTTCATCAAGTCATTCAGTATGTGATATCTCTTATATTGTATATCATTATATTTTCATGATTTCTAGTGAAATGGGGTTGAGTGAGAATAATCCTAAAATGTTTTTATTCTCAATGAAATATTATTTAATAACTAAGTTTTGACTATATTTTGATTTGGATAAGTGTTTATCCTCATGACATGAGTTGTTTTTTATTATTTCTTATTCCAAATTGTGATGTTTGATCTAGCTTGGAAATCATATCAATTTTAGTATGGAATATGTGATATTAGTCATTTTATCTACTACTATATATATCTACATATTTGTTTTCATGATATTAGACAAGGTTTAATGGTTCGTATGATATTATAAATTTCTTACAAGTACTTCAACCTATTAATGGTGGCTACATTGAATTATACAAGGGTACCTAGGGAAATCAATACATTTTCACTTATTTTATATGGTTGCATAGTTGGATAACAATTAATTTATCCCTTTACCAATATGGGTATTCCTTTTACACATGAATAATTATTCTTATTTAAGGTTGGAATATATTATATCTTACATCATCATGAATTTTGAGCATGGATTGAATTGGGTGAACATAGTTTTCACTATAACTTTTCCAACATTTGTAAAGTGGAATTAAATATAAAATAGCTTATTTTTTATTCCTTATGTTTTAAAATAAACACTGATGTATTTTATATACTTTTATACTTTTTACTACTACTACATACACTTGTTCATATACTCGATAGTTAGAGATCATGTGGTAACTGCTGATTGGGTATGATGAACTCACACCCAACATGTATCCCTTTGGGATGATGGTAGATCTCATTTTCCATGACTTAGTAAAATAAAAAACACTATTGCATAGGGTTTTTTAGTATTTGGTGAAAAATTCAGCATGGATGAATCGATTGAGTATAGATGTATCATGATTTATTTTTTCCATTTTTTGAGTTAGGATTTCACATTGTTAATATCTAGTTCCATTTTATATTCCTTTTTGTTATGTATATATATATATATATTAGTCTTTTCATGGTTATTTTGGACTTCTTGACTATTTATAATTGGATGTTTGATTTCTTTTAGGTTGTAAAAATGTAGATTTATATTATGTTTTTATATAACCATGATAGGTACCCACCAGCATACATGTTATTATCCTTGGTTGATAAGTAAAATTTTATTTTCTCATTTTCCTGTATATGAATGGGTATTTCTAGTTTTATAGTAGGATTTGTTTTGATAATAACCCTGGAAACATTAAAAGAGGGATAATAACTTCCCACAATTCCAAAAATTATCCCTTAATGTTTACATCATTTCTATAAATTCAGAAGCATGCTAATGTCTTTTGGTGATTCAATTCAAACCCTTAGGATTTGTAATGGGTTGTTAAAAAATGGAATTAGAGTGCATCTTGGGCAATCATGTTTTGGAAATATCTAAGATATAGGATTGTCAAAACATGATAACTATGTTACAAAAATTTCAACATAATAATGATGGAATCTTGATTTACCATGGTCAGTCCATTTTTAATTTTTATAAAGAATTATTCTTTCGTGTCTCATCCACCATCAGTATTCATCTATGAGTGGGAAATTATGGGACAACATGACATATTGTATGCTTTTGTGTGATTTTTTAATGAATCATTTCAATAAATTATATATTTATATTAATTTAAATATTAATAATATATAAATATTTTTTTATACTTATTTATCAATGATTTTTTGGTTAATAAAAAAATTTAAATAATTCACTTGATTAATAGATCCCTTTTATTATTATAGTTATAATATTTTTAAGTCTTATACTTAAAGTAATATTTTTGAGAGATTTTTAATTATGATTTAAAGTATGTAAATTTTTTTAAAAATTAAAATAATGAGAGAGGGGTATGTTTTCTATCATGACCATTATTATATAATCCTAAATACAACAATGTAATTTATTATTTGAAGGAAGATTTAATGTTGTTTTCTACTCTAATATATAAAATGTTTCCTTGATGACCATCTACAGCTATGTAGGAGGGGGTTGATGTGCATACTCCACTCACTAGGGATAATATTAATCTCTAATTAAAGGGGGTTACTCAGTTACTTCAGGCTTCAGGTCAAGGAGGACCTCAATAGAAACCCTTCATTTTTTTATTTTATGTCACACTTCTAATTTCATCACCAATTAACCTTTCAGGGTGATGTATCCCTATGGGAAACTAAGGAATGGATAAACCATATCCATCGTATCTTTATGATTATAGATAAAAATGAGCAACACATAGTGAGGTCTGCGACCTTTATACACAAATTGGTTTCACATCAATTATAGGACATCATGATCGAGGATGAGAAATATTTGGATTTGACATGGAAAAGGATTATAGAAACAATTGTTCTATAAATTTTACCCTGAATACCAATGTATGATAAATTCATAATATTTTAGCCATCTCAAGAGATAGGGGAATATAATGATGAATTATTCTTCTGGATTCATTTATTTTCTTTATTTTGTACCCTACTTGAGTTGGGATGAAAATTTTCAAGCCTATTGATTTAATATAGGTCTGATTAAACTATTACAAACTTATATTATATTATTAAAAAAATTACATTCTCTAAAGTTATAAAGAAGGTTTTGTTAATCTAGAAAACTACCAATGGAATTATAATAGATATTAGTGCACTTATGGACTGGAGTAGTAGGTGTGTGATCATCTAATAGGAAAAGTGATATTGGTATGAGATGATTCAGATTGGATTTTAAAATGTTACTTAGAATGGAATCCTTAATTTTACTCCTAGTTACTGGAGACAAGTAATTTGATGTTATTGATGCATAAATCTTGGAAACACTAAGACTCACTATCCTATAATGTGAAGTAGTTTAATATATGTGGATAGTATGGATTTATTTTAGATATTTGGGAAAATAGTTGACCAAAAATAATCATTTAGTGGTCTTAGAAAACTCCAATATCTCATGATTAATAGGGTGGATGATTGACAAGGGTAGTTAAACACCTATATGTTAACCCTATCATGGATAAAATATAGGTGGTCAAAGTTTATAGTCTATTATACCTTCTTATGGGTAGAAATATCATCCAAAATTTTGGTATGAGGGCATTTGAAAAGTATATTTAACCAAGCATTAAATTTTCCAGGTTTGATAGATTCCTTATACAATTAAAGGTACTATCGTAGTATCTACTATATTTTCTTGTACTTCAATTGATATAATAGATTCTCATCCATTTATTTTCTATGAAACTAGAATTTCTTATGGGGTGAATGTATAATTATCTTTGAATCATGTAAGCCTTGATTCACCTTTGGGAAAGGGTGTGTAAAGGGTAAAAAATGACCCACTAGTACTATTATTATGTGATCTTGTGGGAATATCTAGGGTTTATTCATACTTATCAGGAATCCCTTTGATGGTATTTTAGGTATGGATTGATTAAACAATTTTTAGTACCATAATAATTTATATCAAAGGTGGATATTTTCTTATCTCAGGTCTATGATCAGTATATACATATCAAAGAGAAGGAATTTCATGTAATTATAGTAGGATTGGATTGAGGGTAGGTTTGTTTGATTAATATTGAAATGTAGATTTTGACCCGCATAGTTGTTAAATCTAAGGAATAGAAGATTTATCTCCTTTGGTGGACCTTTTACCTGATTTTTTCCTGATGATTTCTCAAGGTTACCTCTTAAATTAGAGGTTGAACATTCTATTACATAGTTTCATATAAAAAACTAATTTTTATTCCACCATATAATATGGATCCAATCATTTAAAGGAAATTGAAAATTTATTTGGAAGAGAAAGAATCTAATGGTTTTATCATATCTATCAATTCTTTATGGGGTTTCCTAGTTCTTTTCACTAAGAAAGGTGATGAAAGTAAATTATTGTGTGTAGGCTACTATAATTTGAATCAAGTAACCATCAAGAATATTTATACACTATCCCATATTAAATAAATATTTGATTAACTAAAAGAGGATAAATGGTTTCCAAATATTGATATGCATTCTAATTTTTACCAACTCCAGGTAAGAATAGAGGATATTTCAATGATGGATTTTTGATAATGATATGGAAATTTTGAGAATATTTCCATTCCCTTCAAATTGACTAAAAAACTTATTTTATTCATGGATTTAATTAATGAAATATTTAATATATTCTTAAGTTCTCTTACGGTTGTCTTTATAGATTCTATTCTTATATACTTGAGATCCTATGAAGAGCATGATAGATATATTTATATCATTTTAGAAACATTAAAAGAGAAATGAATTTAGGTTAAACTTTACAAATTCTCCTCTCGTATCTGAGAAGTCAAATTCCCTAGGCATGTGGTTTTAGAAGCTTGAATCATAATAGATTCTGATAAGGTAAAGTTTTTTATGTCCTGGAAATTACCCATGAACGTCTTTGAGATCAATATTTTTCTATGAATTATATGGTAATATCAATAATTCATTCAATAATTTTCAAAAATAACTTCTCTTATGATAGACTTGATAATGAAGGGAGTTATTTTTGTGTCATTTGATCAGTGTGAAGAAGCATTTTAGGTGCTGAAGAATGGGTTGATAACTACTCCTATCATGAATTTATCTCAAGAAGGTAGAGGATTTTAGGTTTATTGTGATACCTATTTAATGTATATTATTGCGTTCTTATGTAGGGTCATAATTTGGTAGATTATGGTTCTCAGCATCTCTGGTCACATGAGAAGAACTATCTCACACTTGAAATTTAATTCTCTATTGTACTGATTCCTTTAAATTATTGCAGGAATTATATTTTAGGAAATATATTTATGGTATACTCTAAATATAAAATCCTCATATACTTATGTTCTTAGTGGGATGTATATTTGATGAAACTTCAATGGGTTTAATACCTTCAATAATTTGATTTTGAGCTCCTTTATGCACTTCACAATGGGGATGTAGTTATAGATTCACTTGGTAGAAAAGCACTGCCTCAGAAGGTGTAGGAGGTATATGAAGAGTGGTGAATAATTTATTTTATGGAAGAGCCTAATTTGAGATTCATTAATGATCAATATGGTATGAATTACTATAATATTGAGATGGCATCATCCATTTAAAAGCAATATAAGGACTCCCAATTATATGACAACAATTGTATCCTTATTTGATAGACACTCGATGATGGGGAGATCCTTAAAGGTTATTATCAATATTCCAAATATTTATTTATGTTCATGGAAGATTAGTGGTACCTACCTACATGAGGGAGGAAATAATGAAGGAATATCACTAATCAAGGTTGGTTTTTCAAACTAGTATATCAAAAATTAATCATGATGTTCATAAGAATTTATAATGGTCTATCATAGAAATGGATATTATTAGTTTTGTTTCCATATGCTTTACTTATAAAAGGTGAAATTATAACATTATAGAACTCCATTCATATTATATCCACTTACTCTACTAATATAGAAATGGGATGATAACATGATGAATTTCAAAACTAACTTGTTGAAATCATCAAATGGTCAAGATATTATTTAGGTGATGGTTGATTGCTTGGATAAAATAACTCAATTTTTACCTATAATGGAATCTAGTTATATTAAGGATATATGAAAATTAGAATTTTTATAGATCATGAAACTTCATCGTGTGTTAGCAAGAATTGTATGTGATCAGGACCCAAGGTTCACATCTATTTCCTAATAAGGGGTGAAAAGGGTGCTTGGAACTCAGGTAAAACTAAATGAAAATTATAATTATCTAATATATGGTTAATGAAAATGATTCATTCATATTTTTAAAGATACATTGAGATATTATATTCTTAATTTTGGTGGCTCCCAGTAGGATCACCTATTATTTGTAGAGTTTTTCTATAATAACTATTATTGATCATCTATTCATATGGATCCTTTTGAGGAAATCTATGAAAGGACTTGTTATTATATATTATTCTATAATGAGATTGTAAAATCACCCTTGATTAAGCTTAGCATAGTTCCAAAGATTATAGGATAGTTAAATTTGTTTTGGAAATGATTTATTACTTCTCATAGCCACTATAATCCATATATTGATCATAAGAACTACCCATTGGAATTTAAGGATGGATATCATGTATTTATATGGATTTCACCATGATTATATTTATAATTAATGGGAATGTAGGAGGAACTAACTCTAAGGTTTATTAAAATGTTTACATTCGTAAAGTTTATCATAGAAATGAACTGTAAATTAGCATTAACTTTTATATTAAATGTTATGCATAACATATTCCATCTATCTTAACTGATTCAAGTAGAGAATAAAAAATTCAAATAATTTTTAAAATTTTAACAATGATTAATAAGTGAAGTCTTTGTAAGTGGCATTTTAAATATATATTTAACAATAGTTATTTAAACTAATGTAAAACACAACTTCCAAATTAGTTAAAATAACAACTAATGCATAAAACCCTCCCAAAATTCAAAACATTGGAACATTACAATGTGGAATTTGAATATTTTCCATTGGTTATTTAATATAAATGATATAAAAAATCATTTTACATGTTGTTTTTAGAATAAATAACATAGAAAACACTCTCAAAATGTAGAAAATAAAGGAATTTCAATGGTGGTTATAAAATAATTGATGTGGAATCTTTTTTTATGTCTGTTCTTTCGTATAACCAATATAAAAAAGCATTTTCTCATTAGTTATTAAAATAACTGATGTATAAAATTAATTTTTTAATAATTTAAATAAAAATATGCTACCTAAAACTTGTAATATACAAAAAAAATATAACAAATAGAAAGAAAATAAAATATAATTATTTAATAAATTTTTTTATTACAAATTGGTTAAAATTACAAAAAAAATACATTTTCAAATTTAAATTTCAAAATCTATATTAAAAATATTAAGAGATAAACTAAAACTGAATAAAACTTGTAAAATAATCAACTTATTCTCTTATTATATGATTTAGATCATTTCCATTTTAATGGTGAAGATCATCAAAGTTATATAAATTAAAAAGAAGGTATTAAACATGTATTCTCAATATAATTATAAGGTTAATAAAATGAATATTTATAATAAAATCTATTTCTTTAAATCCATAAATTCACTAGTTGAAATTATTTCATATGTAAATATAAAAACATAATAAAAACATTAGATTACTCTTTCTTAATGATGTGATTTATATTTCAATATAAGTTATCAAATGAAAATAATATTTTAAGTATCTTCTAAATTTTAGTATTAATAAATGAAGTCACCATTTCATGCACATAATTAATATTTTTTATACACTTTCCTATTTTCTGGTAATATTATTTCCATTAACTATTGGAAAATAATTAGAATGATATAAAATAAAAAGATATTATAATATATATTTATTAAAATAATCAAATTTACCCCTCTAATGCTTCTTTAAAGCTTTCATACATGCCACCATGTTTGGAGAATAAGTATTAATTTTTCCTTTCTTATGAATAAAAAACACAAAATATCCAATGTCTAATAAAATAAAAAGTATAATGTCAGTGGATATTTAATTAATATAATTAAAACTTTATGAACTATATTTTAATGGTCAAAAACTCTCTTTTGTGTATCTAAAATTTTCATTTGGGTGAATTTCAATATGGTAATATAAATAATTTGTCATGACCTAATACTCCACACTACAAAAATCATTAGAACATAAAATACAGTGCAATGAGAAAGACTAGGCCACAGTAGATCTTAGTCTAACTTCCTCTCCAAATATCATGGATATGCCACAGCTACCTTGAAATCAATAGAATCTCCAAAATGATCATTCACCACTCAATTCTATAGACCAAATCCATATGTCTCAAAGTATGCCACTATAATGTATTAAGGTCTACTAGGACACAAAGATCTTTCATCAATATTAGTCGACAAGAATTCATTTCTTGTACTTAAATTATTAACTTAGATTTTTAAATAATTGGATAAGAATAAGAGTCACCTAACTCCTATGAAGGATATAATACAATCTTGGGTGCTTTTATCTCAATAATGGACTAGTGAATAAACTCTCTAATTGAATCAACATTGAATCTATAGTGATCTCCAAGCCCTCCTCTCAAGTATCCAACCTTTATTTCAAAATCTAAAATCCTATCATATTTGTCCCTATCTACCTCTCTCAATGTCTATCAATATTCAAAAAGAGATAAAATACCATATTTTTAAAGGATTTTCACCAAGAATCTCTCTCTATTCTAATATCATCTTCTCAAAAGTTCTCATATCCACATAGTGAGGGATAGGACCTCATTTTCAAAAATGTGATAGATTATCATTGATGGTTTTCTTCTCATAATCAGGAAAATGAAAGGTAAGTTGGACCTTGGGATTCCTTTTAAAATAAAGCAAATTTTTTTCTTTCAATTTCTAATAAAAACAAGGGATATTCTAATAATACATGTCTCTCAAAATGATTGGTTGAGACATAGGGGAAATTTCCTTCCATTTTTAAAATCCTCATCAAATTGTGTTCACTATTTTATTTATTTTACTCATTAATTCATTCTTTATCGATTCACATAATTGTATAAATTTGATTCAATAATTTTCCATTATTCTCAATCACTTAATTAACTTTGATATTATCTTTATAATTTAGATTGAATTTATCATTTATCAATCAATCGATTTCATCATTTTAAATTGCTTTATATTTTCGATATAGTTTCATTGTGAATTTTATTTTTCATTCTTACTTTAATTTTTTTAATTAAATTCACCCATCCCCCATTTTTTCATTTCTACTTAAATAAAAAAATGGAATTAGATAATATCTTTTTGTATTTCTTGAAAATCATAGTTTTTGAAAATTTATTTTAATTTTTAAAATATTAACAAATTTCAATGTTTTATATTTTAAAATGGAATATTTTTTTTAAATTTCTCCAAAAGGGTTATCTTTGGGATTTATCCCTTATTTAATGGTTTAAATTATTCTTATTGTAAAAATTTCATATTTATATTTATTAGTATCATAGGTTACCCTATTTGGAAAATGGTTATGCATGGTTATACTCCAAAAGAAGAATTTGAAGATAAATGGATGCCTAGAGATATTTTTTCTTTTGAACATAAATAAAAATACGTGAAAATCATCCATTTTGATCCTCTCCTAAATGAACTTAATCATATATTTTATTGAAACCCCACTCATAAAATCTGGAAACTATTATAAGTCACACAAAAAGTTATGAATAAAATCAAATACACTAGACTAGATATATTTATAGAGTACATTGAATGTTTTTTCAATAACTATGATGAATTTATTAAATATATTTTTACCTAATTTAATGACATTTTCAGTGGTATAAATTCTCTCGGTGATGATTTATCTAAAAAAATTAGTAAATAAATTTATCTGGGTCTTACCAAGATCCCAGGCTCTAAAGGATACATCTATAAAAAAACAAAATACATCACAAATATTCATCTCTAGGAACACATAATATCTATTATAACATATGAAATATTAATGAAGGTAAAAGTCAATAATGAAATTAAGGAAGTTATTGAATCTAAAAGGAAAATTTCTTTTAATGCAGTAAAAGATGGTGATTCTTCCCAAAGTAACTCTATCAATCCATATAATATTGATCTCTTGAATATAATATTTAAGAAACTAAAAAAATAAGAAATCCTTCTGGAAATCCAAAAATTAAAAAAAAATTGAATTTTTGGAAGTGACTTGATTCAGTTACAAAATAAAGGGTCACATCAATCCATATTGTACCTTGAACAGTATGTTTAAATAAAAAAGAAAGGAAATAAGTATTTAGAAGTTTAAACATGTATTTTTTGTGATAATTACCTTTAATCATACTAATCTAGTGATTACAGTCTTAAATGTATCATAACTCATATTGAGGTAGGTGAATAAGTTACTTCTCACTCTTCATCTCCTTCATCATCTTCTTCTTCTTCCACTTTTTATTGTTCTTCTTAATAAGAAAATGGGATTGAAAATTTTTGTAAAGAACTCATATCAAAATTTGAAGATATTATAAAAAATATAAATAATTTGTTAATGATAAAAAAAAATTTAAATGAATAGGAACTCATTTTAAAACTAAAAACTGATTCTTTTAAATTAAAAGACGAACTGGATGTTGATGTTTTAAAATCTAAAATCAGGGATCATAAAAACTCACTTTCTAAATTCACCCTTGGTGAAAAAAAATATTAAAATTATCCTGTATTCTTAATGTGCTAATATAAATAATTATGGTTTTGGTTTTTGAAATAAATTAAACTCTTTGAAAAATAAATTTTTTTTAAAATTTATTACTCAAGATAATTTTTACATTGATTTCCAAAAATTTGGGCTTTTAATTTATGGATTGAATTTAAAAAAAATAGATATAGAAGACCAAAATCCATTCATATTTGGGCCTTCGGGCCACCGGTTTGGGCCTACGGGTCTCTAGGGCCTTCGGATCATCAAAGGCCTTCAGGCCACAGGGCCTTCAGGTCACATAGACCACGGAGTAGCCCAATTCACGCAGAACATGCCCCAGAAGAGGATCAGAGCAATAGGAGTAGCAGCCACCAGGTTCATAGCTTACCGGATTGGAATAATGAGAGGGTATGGCAGCCGCCATCGGGACCAGGCACCGTGCAGCTTTGTACGGGGCAATGCTAGCCGATCATCAATTCAAGGTGGGGAGCTAAGGTGATCAATGATGTAAGACGCTGAGGAGGGGAAGTTTTAGTGGGCTGGGCCTATGGGTCATCTAATAGGCATGGTATACCTCTGGGCCTTCGGGTCATGTATTGCGGGTCATGTCAGGCCTTATGCCTTGGGCCTATGGGTCATGTACGGGTTCCCCTTCAACCCTTAAAAGGTGGATTATCTATAATAAAATAAAAAAAGAAGGCCTTTGGGACATTCAAAGGTGACATCCCAAGCTAGGTTCATAGATAATTGACCGATGTGGTTGTACAAAAGGATTCAAGCATGACTCCATGTATGCCAAAGGATTTTGAATAGTAGAGAGGGCATATGGTAGTATGGTGGGGAGATCATTCCCTCTTTTTCAGATTGAAACACAATAGTTAATAAATCTATGTAAATAGTAAGTTAGCATAAATAAACCATCCAGATAATAAAAAACAGACATAACGCATTGATAAACACTATAAAAATATAATATCTTGATAAAATAATAAGTGAGTTGGGACAAACAAGGTAGAAGGAATAAAACTAGTATAATATAAAAAATCTGAAAAAAAATCTAAAAAAGAATTATCCCCATAACCATTCTGATCACTGTATCAATATTCTAATCCCAAGGTCCTACCCTAAAAGTAATAAAAAATCTATATCTAGGTGCTTCCCTTTATCCTTACCAGCATCCATGAAATCTATTCATGCTCCCAAAAACAACCTAAACAGGGTGAGTAAAACATAGTAGGCAACCACCACTAGCATTTAATGAAAATTCAATCTATGAGTATAATATGTAATAGTGTTAAGTATATAAATAATGAATGTTAGAAAGGGGTGGTGGAATATGAAATACCCCTATTTTGGATTAATTTTGATATCATTGAGAATAAGACCTTTTATTAAAATAGGGACCTAAGGTACATGGTTGAGGAATACTAAAATAATATTCAAAGAATACATATAGTACATATGGAATTCTTGGACTTTTGGTTTTAAGTGTAATCCAACAGTGTTACAAGGTATTCTACTTTTTCTATGATCTTTAACTGAGCCCGGGGATCTAGTAAAAGGTAATATTTGGATAGAAATGATTTGAATAAAAGGAGATAATTCAAGTAATTCTATGTTTGAGTATATAAATCCTAATCTTGGGATCTCATCCTATGAATAATATGTTTCCCAGATAGGAAAAATCCTAATACATTAATTTAAGTAATTCATCAAAGTAAGACAAAGACTGAATATAAGAAAAGAGTATTACATAGAAATCAATTCAATGAATTAGGCGGCATCCCATGAGTTTTCTAAAGTCATTCCAAGTTAGGATTCTAGGATTAGAACAAGTCAGGACACAACTTTAGTAGTGTCACCAATTCCATGGAAGTATTCAATTATATGTGACAATAAATCATAATGTTATGTGTAGTACCCATGCTATTTAAAAATTCAATTTATTTAATTAAGATATAACACATGTAATGGAATTATAAATACACCATAATGGTGGTTTTGTTTTAAGTAAATTATAATTTTCATGTTCATTTAATCAAACAAATCCTAAGGGGTGGTTCAGGTTGTGGTATTCAGCCTCTAATGGTGTATAAGGGTCCCATAATAAGTCTAGGTCATGGTTTGAGCATCCCATTTAAGGAATTAAACATTTTAGGGGAAATAAAATGATGTTATGGAAAGTCTCCCAACAGAATAAGTTATAAACATCATGTTTTTATAGGAATTCAGTAAACCACCTACCTAATCCCCATATATGATTCCTCATCTTGTATCAACCAAAAAATTAGTCTAGAATGATAGAAATTAGAAGACTATAAAAAACCCAAAACATAGGGTATAAATGTTAGACATGGTGGAATATGTTTATGTATAAGGATAAAGTAATAAATGAAGGTAATAGAGTGTTGTCATTACAGAGGGTGTTTCAACATGACTGACGGTGAAAGAATCAGAGGTCATATGAGGGAGATCCAAAAAAAATCCATAGTTGAATAAGGGAGTTCTACAGTGGAGGTTCTTTTAAAATAAGGGATAAGGAAGAAGGAAATCAATTTTAAAGTAAGGGAGGTTCAAAATGGTAATTTGAATCATTTTTAACAGGTTATATGATTTATCCTCATGTTTGGCCAACCCATGCACTAATCATGTGACCTTACTATCTAGGATCCTTATACCATACACAGTTTAGGAACATGGTTAGAAAAAAATTGCTCAAAAATGGATGGTTAACCTTTAATAAATTATAGATATCATATGGTTTATTTTCCCCCCTTTTTGTGTTTTATCAAACCATGTTTCTCCCTCTCTAGTTCGCATAGTTATCCAAAACTTGTGTTAACTAGGCACATCATCCCACATCCCCAAAAACATTAACTTTATACCCCATAACCCTTATTAATGCACTTGAAAACTCTATTACTCCCTTGGTAACTTATTTTTGTTGAAAATAATGTTTTTTGAAAGAATTGAAATGGGTTTGTACCTTGTTAAAGAATAGGGATCTTACAACCTCCTCTCCTTAAGACAACTCATCCTCAAGTTGAGCTTATGAGGTCGGTTGAGCTGTATCTTAGAAAAATTTTGTACATTGAGCATATACATCAGAATCGTGTTCCCTTACATCCTCTTAAAAAAGGTTATCCTTCCATAGAACCTAAACTATAGGAATCGTTCTACCTTTGAGTTTTTTTATTCTACGATAAACGATACGAACTTGATACTTATCAAATGACGCATCAGCCTCCAACTAAACATCCTCAAAATCCAAGACATGATATGGGTCAGAATAAAAATGATAGATATAAGGAACAAGTAATAAATCATGCCTAGGCCTGTACCACTAAGGAAGAGCTCCCTGATACGATACCATCCTGAATATCTCTAAGATCTCAAATGGCCCGGTGAATTTAGGTTCCATATTACCTTGCCTTAGAATTCATCGACGGGCTGATATAAGAAAAACTCAAAAGAAAAAAAGGATTCCCTACCAAAAACTCCAGAGGTCGATGATGGTGATCAGTATATGGATTGTTCCAAGACTATTCCATATCCATATGTTTCCAGAACAACTGCACTTATTCTGATATTTCCAAAATGAGACATGGTCGGAGAACCTCTGTCTCTCCCACCTCTGGCCAACATAGGGTTGAATAGCATGGCCTAAAATATAGTGCCTCTTAAGTGAAGGATCTGGGTGCAGCAGAAGCATGTGATGGGTTGTGACCAACATTGATTTTTTTCATAGTCGTTGATCAATCCGATATTTACATAAGGATAAATGCCATGATCAATGGATCTGAATCAAAGAATATAGACAATGGATAAAATGCCAGAACTAGAGTGCAGGATCATCACATATTATTTATAATTAATTTAATCAATTAAAGAATTAACTTGAATGAAATTTTTTCTTCATTAATGGATCGTAAAATGGATCTACATCATACCATTGTTCTATTATAGGAATCAAGGGAAGATATCCTCTAGTTATGATCCACACATGTTCCACAAAATCTTCAAATGTCGTCATAGGAATCACTAGGTGCTAGCATGGAAGATCCTATAAATTGTGTCATTCTCCTTTGATCACCATGAGAATCACTTCTAAAGGATTATATTCAATATCTCTAGACTTGAGAGTAAAAGTTGGAGGAAGATTGCTATCTATTTTTGGGAGCATTTTTAGAGAAGGGATCCCTCTAGGGCTTCGAGAGGATTCTACAGATTCATTGTGACCAACAAATTAAATTGAATCTATTGAAAAATAATATAACTGGGCTTATATACTGTTATAGTTTGAAATAAATAATTTCACAAGTTTCCTTTATTATTTATTTAATCCATGTGGAACCCCATGTAAATAATAATAATAATAATAATTCAGGACATGTGCTAAACTCATGAATTAAAATTAAATATTATTTAATCAAATCATATTAAATATATATTATTTCTCATCGGACCTATAAACTCGGTCCCTTATTCCTCCATGATATTTATTAGTCCTTGAGTAATGACTATTTATTTAAAAAATAAATATCACTACATTATTCTCCAATAAATAAATAAATATTATATTCCTTAAATATCAAATAAATATTTATTAAATATTCCACTCATATAATATTCTATTGAATAAGTGGTGATGGAATATATGGGATCAAAAAAACATGAATAATTATTAAACCACATGTGGAAATAATATTAATTCAACTTATTAAATAATATTATATTATTTATTTGATATTATGGATACCCTTACTATGTGACCATATTGGCTTCTTTCTCAATGGCATTAAGTGATGTTTCCTAAAGTCCTAGGTTAGCATCTAGCAACATGCCAAGGCACCCATAGAGAAAGAATCTAATTCCATAATGACATAATATCTCATATAGATACTCATTGTCTAATATAATACATTTATCATAATATCTCTAGTCAAGTAGGTTGCATGTCGATGCCATCGACCTATGTGCTCGATGTCTCTTTCTTTGAATTTCTAGAAATTGAAATTTTATATAGAACATCATGGATATTGATTAATTTAGGATATATAATTTCAATAAAAGTTTCTGAGATATCAAATTACTTTAACTAATATAAGGGAAAATTCTTTCTCGCATTATTCATTAATGCAATATTACTCTTGACGCACCCAACATATCCTACTTCGCCACGAACATATGTCACCACATTTTTTTCAATACATCAAATTACGCAACTTATAATACACATTAATAATAAGTTTAAAGTATAAATATCAATACACATATCTTTATATTATAACATCCAATGACACATATAAATGTGGATTTTCTACTGGCAGGTCTCATTCTAATAATATCCTATACTAGATATTACCAAAGGCATACACCATGAGAAGATGCCTCAAAGTCCTACGAGTATCCACCCCTAAGAGAAAGAATCATTTATATCCCTCAAATTATTTCATCCTGCTATAGAACATATATTTAATATTACTATCATGGAACTTGTGGGTTCTTATCATAATGGGGGGATTCTATGACCTTTTAGTGTGACAGATACTCTTAGGAAATTGTCACATACTATGTTACACAGAAGAACAATCATGATAAGATAAGGAGTTTATTAATATTTAAAACTATCAATATAGGTTAACATAAAGTATATAGAAGTTGGTTCTAGGGAACTAAATCAAATAGACTCCCACTTTCACTAGATCCAAATGCTAATAACCCTTATACCACTAGCTCTCACATGATACTCATGCTTCTTCTAAGATAGGCCTTTAGTCAATGGGTATACCATGTTTTCTTTAGTGGGAATTATTCTTACTACAACTTCACCCCTTTGATAAAAATCCCTCAATATGTGATATTTTTAGAGTATGTACTTTTTCCATTAGTATGACTTTGGATCTTCTGCAAGAGCCACCACTATAATATTATCACAATACAATGTGATAGGGTGTTTACTATTAGGTACCACATCAAACTCTAGGAAAATTTTTTGTATTCAAATAACTTCCTTGGTTGTATTATAAGCCTATATATACTCGGAATCCACTATAGATTCAATGAAACTGGATTCTTTGAACTCTTCCATCTCACAACTCCTATATTGATACAAAATAAATCTTCTGATAGTGACTTCAAATCATTCTGATCTATTTGAAGACTAGAATCTTTATAACTCCTGATTTCCAACTCCTCATATCCTCCATACTCCAGGAACCTATCCTTAGTTCTCCTTAGATACTTGAGGATATCCTTAATAGTATACAAATATTGTTTTCTGGGATCTTCTTGATATCTTCCCACCATGATCAATGCATAGGAAACATCAAGTACAATACATAACATGGAATACATGACTGATCTTATCATTGAAGCATATGGTATATTACTCATTTTCTCATTCTCCTATTGTGCATGATGACACATTTTCTTAGATATTTTTATACCATGTGACAATGGAACTGATCCCATCTTGGATTGTTTAATACTACATATCTTTATTATCTGGACAATTTATGTACTTTGACTTAGTCCAAGAAGTCTCTTGGATCAATCGTGAATGATATTGATCTCTAGAATATAGGTCACTTCACCTAAGTCCTTCATGGAGAAACACTTGTTCAACCAGTCCTTAACATATTGTAAGACTTGTATATCATTTCCAATAAGAAATATTTCATAATTATATACTAATAGGTTAACAACTACATTTAAACTAATCCTTTTACAAACACATCGCTCCCATTCATTCTTAATGAAACCAAATTCATTTAAAGATTCATAAAATTTAATGTTCTATGATCCGAATTCTTACTTCAATCTATAAATTGATATCTTCAACTTGAAAATATTTTTCGCATCACCTGGACACACAAACCCTTATAGTTGTGTCATGTAGACTTCTTTCTTAAGGCTCCCATTAAGGAAAGCAGTTCTGACATCCGTTTGAATAATTTCATAGTCATGGTAAAATTCTATAGAAAATAGAATTCCGATGGATTTAAAAATGGAAACTGCTCAAAAGGTTTAATCATATTCAATTCCTTGATTCTTTTTAAACCCTTTATCCACTAGCCTTGATTTATAGGTATTTAATTTAGATTATATGGCCAATTTTCTCTTTAATACCCATTTTCACCCTATGAGATTTACATATATTGGTGCATCGACCAAGACCCAATCTTGGTTCAAATATATGGAATCCATTTCAAAATTCATGGCTTCTTGACATCTTATATCTTCGGAGTTTTCTACTTCCTCTTTGTAGGAGAGAAGATCATCATTTTCATCTAATAATGATTCACCATCTTCAATGAATATAAAACCATATCACTCTGGTTCTCTTACCTCTTTAGTGGTCTAATGTAGTACTTGTGTTTCAGGAACTAATTCTACCATGGGGACCTATGGAATTTTTTCCTAAACCAAATATTTTGTATTGTGTGCATCAACTTCATTGAAGTAAAACATTCTATCACTATCCTTTTTGAGGACTTCCTCCATCTAAATAAATAAATATTATCTAGAGACTACCACATTCTTGTCTGAGGGGTTTTATAGGTAGTATCCCTTTATTTCCATAGGATACCCTTTAAAGATACACTTTATTCCCCTGGGTGCTAATTTATTTCCTGATAAGGACTTGAAAAATGCCTCTCAACCCTATATATTTGTATGTGAAAAAATCGGTTTCCTTCCACTACATAACTAAAAGAGGATTATGTCTTCCACTTTAGTTGATACTCAATTTAATGTATATTCCACATTTTGTAATGAACATCCCCAAAATGATAATGTAAGATTAGCATGACTCATCATCGACCTTACCATGTATAACAAAGTTATGTACCTCCTTTCACTAACACCATTCAAATGTGTTTTTTAAGGTGGAGTGAGTTGAGATAGAATCCCAATCTCTAGTAAAATTCTTATAAAATCCTGGTTAAGATTATCACCACCTTGAACTGATCTAAAAATCCTTATCTTCATTCTAAGTTGATTCTCCACTTTATTCTTGAATTCTTTGAATTTATTAAAGGAATCATACTTAAACCTCACTAAGTAGACATATCCATATCTTATCAAGTAATCATTAATAGCTATGAAGTAAGAATATACACCTCAAGATTCTACTAGAAATTTTCCACACACATCAGTGTGTACCAATTCTATAATATTTTTGGCTCTTTCACCCTATCCGTCGAATGGTGGTTTGGTAATTCTTTTTTGTAAACAAGAATGACATATTTCAAGTGGTTTTATCTCAAAAGAGTCTAAATTACTATCTTAAAATATATTTTTCCTACACTTCTCATTTACATGACCAAGATGGTGATTCTATAGTTGTATGTTATATGAGTCATGTGAAGATGATTTGTTATCTATTTCCAATACATTGTTTTTCTAGTTTAATACAAAAATACCATTATTTAAATTTACTATACCGTAACATATGTTGTCTTTATAAAAGAAAAAACCCTTATTTCTGAAATTGAAAAAAAAATCATTGTATATAAATGATACTAAAATTATGTTCATGGTAATCATTGGTACATAATAACAATAATTTAAAACCAATATCATTTTCATTGGAAATGAAAGGTGGTAGTCACAAATGGATAGAGCATCCATCCTTACACCATTGGTAGCTCACAAATCCACCTTTCCTATAGAAAGCATTTAGAATATACTTGGTTCCTATATTTGGATATTAATGTGAGCACCAAAAGTAGTATCTAATACCCATTGTGTATATATTGAAATATTACATCTGATAATGAATGCACCTTTAGCTTCCCCATTCTTCTAGGTGGATTTCCTCTTCTATTGACCTTGCTTTCCATGTGAAAAACATATTTCCTCCCTTTCCTTACCTTACCTATAGATATTCCACATATTTGAAGGACGATGCTCGGGATATTTATAATTTTTATGAGTCTTGGGGCCCCTTTCCATGTTATTCCTTTTCTTATTCACAATAAATTCCATGGGTTTGTCACATCCCATGTCCTTATCCACATGGAGAATAAGATTAAGTAGTTCTGAAAGACTCTTCTCATTTTTTTCTCATATTATAACTAACAATAAAACTAGAGGTCCTGTTTTGTGAGTAAAGTATGAGATCTATATACAAATCCTCTGGTAATTTAATCTCTAAGATAGATAAGCATTCAATGCAGTCAATTTTCTTGACTACATGAGGCCCATCTGGTGAAAAATATCTATGATTAGTTATAAATAGAGAATTGGGGATCTCATATCTCTCTTGTCTTATCTTCTCTTAATAAAGATCCCTAAGGTGATACATCATGTTAAATGCATCCATGTCCTCATGTTACTTCAAAATATTATTTTTCATCAATGATAGCATGAATCATTGAACATTTGTAACATTTTTGAAATTTTTCTCATATAGGGACAACTCTTCCTCACAAGCCTCATTACCAAGTGAATTGGGAATAGGTTCTTCCAACTAATATAATTTTCTTTCAAGGTGTAGGATAACATGTAAGCTCCCTTTCCACTCTTGGAAAAAAAATTTAGTGAGAATTTTATCCTTCTTAAGTATGGATCACAAGGATTTTTTTGAATTCCTTTTTATTTTTGTTTCTCAAAATAAGATGATCATAGATTTAGTACTTTATATGATATAATTTAGACACACAAATAAATATTATATTTATTAATTTCCCACTATTTTATCAAAATTCAATATCCCTCACCATTTTATTTGGAATATCCTTTTTCTTGGACATTCTAATAGAATAGATCAATATTCCCCATCTCATTACCCCATATTTGGTTAGACAATAATTTTTAAGGTTTTGAGGTAGACATTCCAAATTTCAACTACATTAACTCATAGTTTGTTGATCTATTGAGTGGAATTCCCATTCCTAAAATCCTTAAATTATATTTCCTAAACCCTAGAATATTAGTTACACCAAGTCATGCTTTGGTAATCAACCCTTGATGTGAACTAAGTAAATTCAAACCAAAACTTCATGTTAGAATTCACTGATAATTGAAATCATCCCATCTTTGGTTGGTCAAGCACTTTGAACCATGTTTCGATTTTAATTGAAGTAGTTGAAGGATATAATGAATTAATATTTATAATTGATTGATTTTATATTTTATGTGTAAATTAACAATTATTATCTTTATCTCATGATTTTTAATATTAAGTGTATATATTTAATTTATTAACCATGTCATAGATAATATTTATGAATAATTAAATTTATTTTAGTTCTATATTGGATGATTGTTAATCTTATTAATTCATGTGATCATGATAGAAAAATCCAAAATGAAATAACCATGCAACTTAATAAAAATAAAATAATTAAGTGGAATGATCATGAGCATTTCTAATGGTCATTTTTTCTAGAGGATGATAAACTACCCATCGAACTAGGGGAAAAATACCTGGAACCAATTATGGTTCATGTTACGGCTTTCCACTTGTCCACCTATGTATCTCTCTTGAATTAGTTTCTCCTTAGCTTCAAACATGAACCGAATCCACTAGCTTTGGAGATCCACGCATTACATATATTTCTAATCACACACTGGTGAGGAGAAGGGGTGTACATAAAATAAAACATGGGTTCACAGGCCCTTACATAATAAGAGGGGATATATAATGTAGGATAAAATTTTAATTTAATAATAAATTAAATGAAAATAATTACATAAAATGGTTTAGTCTAGGATCATGATCATCCACATGCATGGAACAAATTATGAATTTAACAAAATTATAATTCAATTCTAATCATTATTATTTAAGATAAAACTTACTCTAATCAATTAATTGTCTTATTTAATTAATCAATTATTTTATCTTAATTCCCATCTAAATTTAATTTTTATTATCATCCATCATAATTTTTAATAAATTAAATTAATTAATTTAAAAATAACTATGTATAAAAATTTACCTTGGAGGCAACATGGTAACTACCTATCCTAACTACCCAACATGTATTATAATTGAGTACTATTTACTCTTGTGACATCTGGAATACACAACATATCACATATTTTCATGACATCTACTATCAATTTAATTATTACATGAATTATATGATTTTTTGTCACATGTTATGCTTCAATGTATGTAGATTAATAATTTTAATATGTCTCACACATGATATAAAGATATTAACATTACATAGAAATTAATTAAACATTTATATATTTTAAAACCCATCACATGGAGTGTTCTATAAACTTAATGAACACATGAAAAAACATGTTGATATGGTTTTATGGTATAATAAATTAATTTTTAATTTTGTGTTGTTTGTTAGAAATTAAAAAGTGTGTCCAAGCCAGCTACATGGCATGTACTTTTCCCAATGTCTATCTAAGGCACACTATAAGGACCCAACCTTATTACATTATATAAAATTGAATTTAGTAAAGAAATCTATTCCTTTCACATTGAGGATTTTTTAAATTTTAGAGCTCTAGAGAATTGGGACATAATACATTCATAACATTACACATTACTACAAAGTTAATACTATAAAAAAACAGTACTCATTTCCCTCAAAATATAAAACTTTTCAACTATAATAGGATTTTCTTTGAAAAAATATTCAATAATTTAACTTATATTCTTCTTTTTCCTACAAATCCTTATAACTTGTGAAATCATTTAAAAACGTGGTATCAGCACCAAAAGCTCAGAAAAGGATATAAAAAGAAGGAAATAACGTGTTAGTCTATGAATACTTGTAACATATGAAATCATTTTCAGAAGACATTCTTGTCACCAATATATACTTACTTTGTGAAACACGATATTTAAATAATATTCCCACAATATATAAGAACATAAATAGAACCATAAAGGTATATTGGGTAATTACTTACCCAATCTTTTAACCCTCTCGACTATGTTATAATGTGTAACCCTTGCAGCTAAATTACAATTTGTGTATCCATCGCAGTAACACTTGGAATAACCATACGGCCGACCACTAACTTACACATAACCAATGAATTTGAGGGAAATATAGGTCCCACCATTCATCATAAACAATTATCAAGAGTCATAACATAATCATACAACATTAGTAATATCATAAAAACATTGCTTTTGAATTTTCTAAAACAGAATTTTAATAGAGGATTTTAAAAGGAAAGTCTGTTATAAATACCATATAATTGAAGTGAGACTTAGTAGAGTGGATGGAATATATATAAACACTTTAATTAAAAATAATTCAACATATTATATAAAAAACCCATCAAAAAATATTTTAATACCACATAAATAATGAAGTATAATGTTAACCCAAAGAATGAAAATCGGGTTAAGAATTCCCTTACCTCAGGTTTGTCTTACTTCAAACTTGTTTAAACCTTCTATATAATAGTTAAAAGAGTTTTATTTTTATCTTAAAGAAACATATTCATATTTATAAAATCTTATATGATAATTTTATTTTAAAACCCAAAGATTTCATAGTACGTTATCTCATTAAAGTAATTCAATAGCTTGCGTTACACGCAACACTAAGTTCGAGCGCACCACGACTTACCAAACTAGTCGTTCAAAAAGAAGTTATGAATAGTATTTACTAAAATTTGAATTATATATACTTAATATAATTTTAGAATCCATATTATGTGATTATTAGACATAATATAAGAACAAATTTATTTTTTTTAGATAAAAGAAGTATTTTTCAAAAAATGTAATTTTACCGCCTTTTAATGGAGAACCTTTCTTAAAACTAATATTTGACAATTTTATATATAAAATTTAATAAAATTAAATTATTCTTTATAATTAGGATATAATCATTTAGTTTGGATAAATTTTTGGTACTTTTCTGGTAACTTTCATATTTTGATGAATAGTGAAAATGACTAAATTTTAATTAAAAATTACTTTTTAAATCGAAATAATTTATAGTGTCAAATTATAAATTTGAGTGGTTTTAAAGTATAATTAGATTATATTTTTATAATTTAATATAATTTAGGTCATTGGATATAATTTTACATTTAAATTGGACATAAACAAGTGTCAATCTTTTGATAGTTATTATTTCTTAAAAACACACTTCTTGTTTTGACAACAGGAAATAATTTTAAATTAATTTATGCAACTTTTGTGTTTTGAATTTGGAAAAATTTATTCCATATTAGTAATTAGGAGGTAAAAATTGTTTAAATAGGTAAATTTTATTTTTATAAATTATGAATATTTACTTCAGTAAATATTTTATTTACCATGGTTAAAGGGTAAATCTGGTACATAAGGATAAAAAAAATATTATTATAATAATATTAAATTACCCTAACATGTGTCCTATTACTATTATATGATACATGTCTGACAAGGGAAATCCTTGGATTGATTATGGTACCCCATGGAGCCACTTGAGAGTGATAATGACATTTTATATTAAATAATCTAAAGTAAAGACAAAAATAACAAAAGCATATATCTTTTAGGAAAAAAAATTATATGAGGTTATATAATTTATTTAGTCGACTATAAATATGAATTAGAAAGATAAAAATATTTCCTACATCATGATATTTTATTTATCATTTTTATATATAATATACATATATTTATATATGACACAATAATGATATAGTATTTTCCTTATTAATGAAGGAATCAAATAAATGATATTATAAATATTAAAATAAAGAAAATTTGATAGTACTGATGTCATAAAATAATTTTATCGGTTAATATTACATGTTATTATTGATTAAATGTATTTGTTTTCGAATTAATCAAGTTTTTATGACATTCACAAAAACCAAAAACTAAATAATGTCAAAATTGACATAAATGAGTTTTAAAACAAATACTATATTATTAAATGATATAATAGTCCTCAAAATATAAGGTTCAGCCAAAAGACTTATATAATAATATATATAACATTAATGAACCACTTGGGGTTCTCTTGTCTTGTTATAGTAAGTTTATTAACCATATAATATAAAAATACAAAGAGACATGGTAAAAGTTAAACTATTTAACTAAGAGTTAAATCTAAAAGATAAGGTTAATATGATGACCTAAACCTGTTGAAAACCTATTTGTTGAGAGTTTTTAGACCCATACCTACCTTATCCTAGAAATAAATCATTTTTGAGCCATTAAAAACCTAAAATTATTTTATTATAAAATAATATTTCAAGTTTTTCTTAAAGTGACCCTCACCTCTCTTATAAAAGGGTACTTCCACTCCTCTTAATTTCACACCTACAAAGCCATTTGGATCAGAAAAAACCTACCCAAATATCCTCCCAACTTCCCTCAAATAAATATAGAGTCTTTAATTTTATCATAAGGTCAACCTAAGGAGCCCTTTTTATGAACACAAAAGGAAACACTCGAAGAAGAGGTAATAATTTCACCACCCTCTTTCAAGTGATTTTCTTCTTCCACTTCCTCATTATTTGTAGTTTCCATACCAAAAAAATAACTTTAGTACCTCCTTCATAATTTTATGTTATTATAAATTTATTACAACAATATTTGTTATTATATCCATCCTATTAATGACAAAGTCACCATACGTGTGTACGTATGGCTTACCATCTCCACGTCGTGGTGTAGTTTGTTATTGAAACACTTCATTATTTGGATGGGTATAATAATGAGTATAACTAATGTAAATAATAAATATAACATGTTAATTATTCTGTATATATGATATAACTTCCAATTACATACTATTTCATCATCAATATAATGATATTTTCACTCGTGCGTACGTACAGATTACCGTCTCCACGATGCGATGAGATTTATTTCCACATTCACCATTAAAAAATGATTATAAAAATATATATTATTAATAAGTATGTAATATATAACATAATAATGATACTTAATATATATATATATATGTACTTACATATATCTTATTCACTTACTTCCATTCAATACGATATGAAAACGAAAACAACATTTATGCGTACGTACGGCCAACCATCTCCATAAATAGTGTTTTCCATTTCATATACCTATCTATTATACATATTTATATTCTAAATATATATGATATATAAATCAGGTGTTACATTCTAGAATTATGTAAATCATGATCTAAATGATACGATCAAGAATAACAAGTTAAAACACGTACAATAAAGAAATCTATTATTACCCGAAATGTTAATCTAACATGGAAATAATAATTAAATGGGTAATATAAAGTCGTAAATGAATCATTTATGATATAATAAATATGAATATGGTTTTTTTATAATTTAATAACATACTATGGTCATTATACATGAGGTTAAACGTACCCTCTACCAAAGGAAAGTGAAAGGTAAGGGTTAATTCCACAATCTCTTTATTATCCGAGGTTGTTTTTACATAAGTATCTACTGGGAAAAATTTATTATCCATATAATTGTTTCATAAAATAGTTTTCAAAGGTATTATTTTTAATTTAATTTTTACTAAAAAATAATTTTAAATGTTTTAAATTTTTATTCTTCTAAACCTTTCTCATTAATGTCCATGTTTTCGAAATAGTTTTAAGGATTTATTTATATGGATATGAATGTTTTAAAATGATAATTTCTTTCAAAATTATCAAAGTTTTATGGGAAAATTTGATACAAAACTATATTTTAAGTGACTTCCTTTATAAATTATGTGAATTTTAAATGATTTCATGAAAAAGTGATATTTCTCAAAAAGATTTTTACTGATCCTTTTCATCTATGTCAACATACTTTGATAGATTTTTAGCTTGTTTGAAGTTGATTTAATATGATACAAAACTTACATATTGTATTTAAGGTTTTGTGATATGTTCAATTGTGGATGTGTTATTTTTATACCATTCATGGTTTATGATTAAAGTATTGACATTTTGTATGCTAGTTTTAATACGAATGTTTATGTTATATTTCAACCTTTTCATATGAGGAATGTATTGGACTTAGTATGTGATGGGTGGAGACCACTATAGTTCCATGATTCATAGATAGCTATCATGAGACAGTTACATGTGGAATTGGCTGAGGCCTTTCCCAATTTTGATATATGGTTTTGCCTGAGGCCTAAATCATTTTTAGACATCCTTGCTGAGGCCTTGAAAAAATGTTTCAGAATGTCCGCCATTATACATTCCCTCATTATGAAAACAATAGTGATGGTTCATGTGGTTATTCAACTAATAGAATACCTATGATTATGTTTTATTATGGAATTATTTACTCAGCTCATATTCCATCCATAAAGTGTTCATGTTTATTATTTGTATAGGTATGTGTTTTCAATTATTAATGATTCCTAATGTTTATATTGACTTCTGTTATATTGCATAATATTACTGAGTGTTTAAGCTCACCCCTTTTTTATGATTCTTTTTTCTAGGATGTAAAGAAGTATATTATGACTAACCTATAGGGATAGTCTAAGGTATATTAATGTGTTCAATGGAGACAATGTCGTTTTTTTTCATTTTTATAATGTAATGTAATGTTCATGTATGTAATCTATTTTCTAATACTACTAAATTGATTGGTTATTTGGGACTTGATTCCTTCTAATCACACCAATGTATTAAAATAATGCACCATCTCTATGTAACTGCAGTCGGGATATTACAGTTGGTATCAGATGAAGTTTAGTACAAACCTTGGAAACTAGATTTAGAAAAAATCTGATTAGACAACTCTACCCTAAGATAGACTTTGAGGATTAGTATAAAAGAACTTCCTAGAATTTTGGTATTGTAGGTATTTTGTGAATTTTCCAAGCAATACATTTCTATCTGGATACGAGCTAGTAGATGCGGCTCTAGAACATATGTACCTAGGGTTAAAACCCTAAAACAATGCTTTGAGCTGGACTCGAATGAGAACTGGTGCATGACAACAGGACTTGCTGCACTCTTGGTTATGACACTCTTGGGGGATATTCTTAGGATAATTCACATTTTTATTACAAGCCATTATGAAGGATTTAAGACTAAATACTTCCTTAAAGAAAACATTTTTTATGATAATATATTATATGCATAATCTTTTCAATTTACGTTAGGTATTTTACAAGTTTGCAATTATGCATTACAATTCATAAACTGACCTAGTGTATGCCATTGTATAAGGAATGAGAACTCTAGAAATATGCATGATCCAAAGAGTAATAAGGATCATATATTTCTGGTATTAATCCAACATTTAGAAAGGAAATAGTCTCCCATGTATTATCATCATATGAAGAAATAGTATGATGTGTTAATAAGATAAGTAAATAATTCTTTGAGTCATATGGCTTTGAAGGGAAGATAGAGAAGAAAGGGATGGTAGAGGTAAAGTTGGATAAAGGGAATAAAGGAAAGAATGATTTTTTCATATGTGAATTGTGGAAAGAATCACCTTAGTAAATTCCTGAAGGGAATGAGAGTTTTAAGTGTGGGAAAAAGAACACAAATTATGTGATTCCAAGGGTAAGAAAAAGGTTTCAAAGGTACAATTCTTCATCTGGAAGGAGTTGGGACACTATGTGAATCAATGTCCAAACCATTAAAGTATGCCCCAAATGATGCTATTGGATAATAATAAAGTTATGATACTACTACAGATGAAGAGGAATGACTAGTGTTCTTATGTTGTTATTAAAGAATTATTTCATTTGAGTGTTGTATCAATGATGTAATGGTTATATGAATTATGGAAATAAATAAGGATTGTACTGAAATACTATTTCATTGAGTATTTGAGATTATATGGTTCTAAGAAAAGTTACTCAATAGCAAGTTAAACTTTTTGGAAAATACATGGATGAAGGAAAGATAAACCTTAATATGGTTATGATACTGAGGTAGTGATTTTGGATTAAGATATGATTTATTTGGATAAATTATATTCGATATTATTGAATTATTTGAAACTAATTAATTGTTTGTTTATTCCATTTTTTCAGAGTATACAACATGTTTTGGATATAAGGAGTATATATAGTATTCTATAAAGAATAAGGGAGCATGAATGTAATCAATAAGGTTTTATGGTAATTCAGGGTGTTACTATATTTTAAAAGAATACATGATAAAGGTATTCATATGTTATTACATGGAAAAAAATCTTCATTGTGTTTGAATTCCTTATGAATTTTGGAATATGAGTTTGGATGAAAGTATTTTGGATAAGTATGAAGGTTGGAATGGATTATGTTTGGCATTATATACTATTATTATGGTTAAATAATTTCTTAATATTATTTTTGGATTGTTATGAAAAGGACAACTCAGAGGTCGGGTGACAACCCATCGCATTCGGCAAGGCTGTGAGACAAGAACCCGCAACTGAAGGGAGACAAGGGTGCATCAAATACCACTTTACTACATGATTTCCTGGTTTTTATAATGTAATTTCTTTTAAATAGTCTGAAAAATGAATTATAAATTCATTATTTTTGTAACCCTATATGATTAGGATAAATAGAATATTTTTAAATTCTATTATCTTTTATAGTTAAAGATGAGTTTGTGGTAGGAATTAGTTAAAAGATGAAACTCTACTTATCAAGTATATTTTTTTCCTCTTATTCTATGAATAAATTAATTCTTAAACTTTAGGGAAGGGATCCTAAAACCAAAAATATGTTATCCTAATACCTTATATTTTGTTGAACCGATGATATTTTAAATCATCATCGATTGATGGCTTTGAGGCCCTCAATTTTATACTTGTTTGTGATTGATGACCTCAATCACTCCCAATAAATATTTACGTTTTTCCTCAAATTATGTGTCTATAATTTCCACCAATGTTCCCCTATTTGAAACCCAAATTTGGTGGTGACTTTTTCAATTCCATTTCCCTCTTATTAAGACTAAATTTTATTAACCCAATTTCCGATGTGGGTTTTCCACAAAGGTATTTTTTCTATTTTAAACTTTTTATTTTATAAGAACAATTTAAAATTTTGAGGAAGAAATTTATTGAAGGAGGGGATAATGTAACACCCCAAGATTTTATAGTATGTTATCTCATTAAAGTAATTCAATAGTTTGTGATACATGCAACACCGAGTTCGAGCGCACCAAGACTTACCAAACTAGCCGTTTAAAAAGCAGTTATAAATAGTATTAACTGAATTTTAAATTTTATATACTCCATATAACTTTAGAATCCATATTATGTGTTTCTTAGACATAATATAAGAACAAATTCATTTTTTTCAAATAAAAGAAATATTTTTCAAAAAATGAAATGTTACAGCCTTTTAATGGAGAACCTTTTTAAAACCCAATATTTAACACTTTATATATTCAATTTAATAAAATTAAATTATTCTTTATAATTATAACATAAAAATTTATTTTTGGATAAATTTTTGGTACTTTTCTGATAACTTTCATATTTTGATGAATAGTGAAAATTACAAAATTTTAATTAAAAACAACTTTTTTAATCGAAATAATTTATATGGTTAAATTATTCATTTGTTTGGTTTCAAAGTATAATTAAGTTATATTTTATCATTTAATATAATTTAGGTCATTGTATGTAATTTCACATTTAAACTGGACTTAAACAAGTGTCAATCTTTTGATAGTTATTATTTCTTAAAAACACGCTTCCTGTTTTGACAATGGGAATTAATTTTAAATTAATTTCTTCAACTTATGCGTTTTTAATTTGGTAAAATAAATTCCATATTTGGAATCATGAGGTCCAAATTGTGTAAATTGGTAACTCTAAGTTTTATACATTATGAATATTTACTTTAGTAAATATTTTATTTACTATGGTTAAAGGGTAAATCTGGTAAATAAGGGTAAACATATATTATTATAATAATATTAAATTACCCTAAAATGTGTCATATTACTATATGATGATACATGTAAGACCATGGGAATCCGTGTGTTGATTTTGGGACCCCATGGAGCCACTTGAGAGTGATAATGACATTTTAAATTAAATAATCTAAAGTAAAGACAAAAATAACAAAATCATATATCTTTTAGTAAAAAAATTTTAATATGAGGTTATATAATTGATCTATTAGACTATAAATATTAATTATAAATATAAAAATATTTCCTACTTCATGATATTTTATTTATAATTTATATACATAATATAAAGATATTTATATATGACACAATAATGATGCAGTATTTTCCTTATTAATGAAAGAATCAAATAAATTATATTATAAATATTAAAATAAATATAATCTGAAAGTTTTGATTCCATTAAATAATTTTATAGGTTAATATGACATTTTTTAATGATTAAATGTATTTTTTTCTAAGTAATAGAGTTTTTATGACTTTCAAAAAAACCAAAAACTAAATAATGTCAAAATTGACATAAATGAGTTTTTAAAACAAATACTATATTATTAAATGATATAACAGTCTTAAAAATATAAGGTTCAGAAAAAAGTCTTATATAATAATATATATAACAATAATGAACCACTTGGGGTTCTCTTGTCTTGTTATAGTAAGTTTATAAACCATATAATATAAAAATACAAAGAGACATGGTAAAAGTTAAACTATTTAACTAAGAGTTAAATCTAAAAGATAAGGTTAATACGATAACCTAAACCAGTATAAAACCTATTGGTTGAGATTTTGTCGACCCATACCAACCTTATCCTCTAAATAAATAATTTTTGAGCCATTAGAAACCTAAAATTATTTTATTATAAAATAATATTTCAATCTTTTCCTAAAGTGACCCCCACCTCTCTTATAAAAGGGTACTTCCCCTTCTCTTAATTTCACACATCCAAAGCCATTTGGCTCGGACAAATCCTACTCAAATATCCTAAAAACTTACCTAAAATTAATTTATATTCCATACTTTGATCATAAATCCAACTTAAGTATCCTTTTTGATGAACTCAAAAGGAAACACCCGAAGAAGAGGTTATAATTTCACCACCCTCTTTCAAATTATTTTATTCTTCCACTTCCTCTTTCTTTGTAGCTTCCATACCAAAATAATAACTCTAGTACCTCCTACATACTATGATGTTATTATAAATATGGTACAATAATATTTGTTATTATATCCATCATATAAATGACAAATTCACCATATGTGCATACGTACAGCTTACCATCTCCACGTTGTGGTGAAGTTTGTTATTCAAACACTTCATTATTTGGATGGGTATAATAATGAGTATAACTGATGTAAATAATAAATATAACATGTTAATTATTCTTTATATATGATATACCATCCAATTACATATTATTTCACGATAAATATAATTATAGTGTCTCTCGTGCGTACGTACAGATTATCGTCTCCATGACGCAATGCGATTCATTTCCACATTCAACATTCAACGATGATTATAAAAATATATATGATTAATAAGTATGTAATATATAACATAATAATGATACTGAATATATATATATATGTGTGTGTGTGTGTGTGTACTTACATATATCTTATTCACTTACTTCCATTCAATACGATATGAAAACAGAAACATCATTTATGCGTACGTACGGCCTACCATCTCCATAAATGATGTTTTTTAGTTCATATATCTATCTATAATACATATTTATATTATAAATATATATTATATATAAATAATTTTTTATATTTAGGATGTATATAAATCATGATCTAAATGATATGATCAAGAATAACAAGTTAAAACATGTACGATAAAGAAAGTGATTATTAACCAAAATGTTAATTTAACATAGAAATCATTTTTAAATGGGTAGTATAAAGTCATAAATGAATCATATGTGATATAATAAATATGAATATGGTTCTTTTATAATTTAATAACATACTATGGTCATTATACAGTAGGTTAAACGTACCATCGACCAAAGGAAAGTGCAAGGTAATGGTTAATTCCACAATCTCTTTATTATCTGAGGTTTTTTTTACATAAGTATCTACTGGGACATATTTATTATCCATATGAATGTTTCATAAAAGAGTTTTAAAAGGTATTATTTTTAAGTTACTTTTTACTAAAAAATAATTTTATATGTTTTAAAGATTTATTCTTCTAAAACTTTCTCATTAACGTTCATGTTTTCAAAATGGTTTTAAGGATTTATTTATATGGACACGAATGTTTTAAAATGATAATTCCTTTAAAAAGTTTCAAAGTGGTATGGGTTAATTTGATTCAAAAATATCTTTTAAATTAATTCCTTTATAAATTATTTGGATTTTAAATGATTTCATGAAAAAGGTATATTTCTCTCAAAGATATTTACTGATCATTTTTATCTATGTCAACATCTTTTGATGGATTTTAAGCTTGTTTGAAGTTGATTTATTATGATAAAAAACATACATATTGTATTTAACATTTTTTGATATGTTTGAATGTGGATGTGTTATTTTTATACCATTCATGTTTTATGGTTAAAGTACTGACATTTTGTATGCTAATTTTAATACGAATGTTTATGTTAAGTTTCAACCTTTTCATATGAGGAATGTATTGGACTTAGTATGTGATGGGTGGAGCCCGCTATAGCTCCTCGATGCATCGGTAGGTCTCATGATAAAATTAGATGTGTAATTGGATGAGGAATTTCCCAATTTTGATATATGGTTTTGGCTGATGCCTAAATCATTTTTAGACGTCTTGGTCGAGGCCTTGACAAAATGTTTCAGAATATATGACATTATACATTCCCTCATTATGAAAATAATATTTATGGTTCATGTGGTTATTTTACTAGTATAATACCCATGATTATGTTTTATTATGACATTATTTACTCAAATAATATTCCTTCCATAAAGCGATCAGGTTTATTATTTTTTTAGGCATGTGTTTTCAATTATTCACCATGACTAATGTTTATGTAATCTTCTGTTAATTTGCTTACTCTTACTGAGCGTTTGAGATCACCCCTTTCTTATGTTTCATTTTCCCAAGATGAAAAGAAGTATATTATGACTGACCTATAGGGATAGTTTAAGGGATATTAATGTGGTCAATGGATACAATTTCATTGTTGTTTTTCATTTTTATAATGTTATGTAACGTTCATGTATGTAATCTATTTTCCAAGAATGCTAAACTGATCGGACCTTCAGGACATGATTCCTTATAATCATGACAATGTATTAAAATAATTCATTGGATCTGGTTAATTGGGGTCAGGGTGTTACATTTATAACATAATTTCATCCTTTAATTGTTAGTATTTTGTTCCTTCCATTGTTTCGGCTGCGTTCTTTACAAGATTTCCATGATCGGTTCATGATGGATGTTCTTGTCCATTAGAAGTGAAACTCCATAATTGGAATCAAATGGTAGTTACATATTTCAAAAACCATAAATTATACCATTTATCATTTTTGAACTCTGAAATTTGGATGATTCATAAGTTAAAACATTAATTATGTTCGTTTAGATCATTTTAGTGGTTCTTTGATAATAACGACCTCATTTTGTTTATAAATTAAAACCATGTTTACAAAAGGATTCTAGAACCGTGGATGAGAAATAATACATATATTATAACCTGGTTCAACCATAAAATGGTTTCATGACCAGAATTGAAGGGATTTAAGCAAATTTAAATCACATCATCCACAATGTCGGTAATTCGACACATCACGCACAATGTTTTTATTCCTTGAATAAGTGGGAGAGGAGAGGAAGAATGATGATGAATTTTCTATGAACATGAGAACATACAGAATATAAAATATTTTTGGATATTTCATGCCTCTTGGATAAGATGATGGGAAGATAATATAATAGAAGAAAAGGTAAGGTAAGGTAAACACATGAAAAAGGAAGATAATTTCTTACCTCTTGATCTTTTCTCCTTGAGATCCTCCTTAAGGCCTTTGATTTTGGCCTTTGGGTGAGACCAGCAGGTCTTGGATGTGGTAAAGGAGATTGGGGGGGAATTTGGTAGAAATTAGAAAATGAAAAGGCTTGAGAGGTGTGGGAGGAAGAGGAGGAAATTGGTGGTATTTATAGTGGATGAGGGGAGAGATTTCACATTATTTTAATTATTATTTTATTATTTTGCCTCAAGATAAGAAATAGTGAGTTTTCCATGACTAAAAATAGTAATAATGGCATGTGAGTTTGAGATAATGGGCTTACATCATCACCACATTATCAATGACACCTCCATGATGCATAAATTCATTTGTTTGTCAAATACCAAAAATTCACTATTCACCAAAAAATCAAGTATTTCATAAAATTACCAAAAACTCACCCCAACCATTTTTCGACGTGTAGAATTTAAAAATGAACTCCATTTTAAAAAAAATAATTTTAAAAATATGAGAAAATTAATTTTTAAATTAAATAATACTTGATTCGAAAAATAACAATTTTAAAGCGTTTATTTACTTATTCAAATATATGGGTGTACTATACTTTCAATTAATCTTATATATACACTATCATAGGTGAGGTTACTATTCATAATGATATGTTTCTATTCATAAGGGTAATATTACTATTCATAAGGGTACATTATTATTCATTAGGGTCAAGTTACTACTCAGAAGGGTATATTACTATTCATGAGGGTAAATTATTATTCTTAAGGGTATGTTACTATTCATAAGGGTATGTTACTACTCAAAAAAATTAAGTTGGTCTTATAAGATTAAAAATAACTTACTGATCACAATTTTAGATGACCATTTTTTGACATTCAAAACATAGAAGCAGTAAAATTATATTTAAACCTAGCTATAAATATTTACTTAAAACAAATTTTCATGCATTTAATTTATTATTATTTTTTAAACCTTGGGGTGTTACATTATCCCCTCCTTATAGAAATTGCCTCCTCATAATTTTATTTACTCATTAAACAGGCGAGGGTACCTTTCCCTCATAGCATTTTAAGATTCCCATGTTGTTTTTTCAACCATGTGGTTTCTCCACAAAACCTTTACTTTGTGGATTACCTTATTCTGCAATACATGTTCCCTTTGATCAAGAATATGAACTGTTTTCTCTTCATTAGAAAGGTTCTCTTCCAGCTGAACTGCTTCTGGACTCAATACATGATTTGAATCTCGCACATACTTTTTGTAACATCCCGGGTCAATAAAGAATAATACATTTTTCATATTTATTAAAATTTTTAATTAAACATTAATTTTACTTTAAAGGGGTTTCTATGTTTGATAGCATACCCGATACGCAACAACGAGTTTCTTTGAAATCTTACGTTGCACACTAATAATATAATATTATTATTTTAAATAGTAGTTAACTCCTAGCCATTGTATTGGAAAAAATGAACAAAAATAATTACAACATGATTATACATGTTTGTTAAATGTATTTACATTAATCCAATAAAAAGTTAGAGGCTTAAAATGTGAATGAATCTAATTCTAAGCATAATTTACATTAAAAGGTCGATTTACCGCCTTTTAATGGAGAACCATCTTTAAATCTATTTTTGTCACTTTAATACATTTTATTTGACCAAATAAAATCCTCCTTTATAATGGGTACATCAAAATTTACTTTGTGTAATTTTTTGTAATTTTTTTGATAAAGTTCATTTTTTAATGAATTGTGAAAAATAATGTGTTTTAATTCCAAACTGTGTTTTAATATATTATATTTATACGGTTAGATTATATTTTTAATTGGTTTTAAAGTTTAATTAGAATATATTTTTACTATTTAATCCAATTTTGGTCATTGGAATTAATTTCACTTCGAATTTGGACATAAACAAGTGTCAATCTTTTGATAGTTATTGTTTCTTTACAACACGCTATTTGTTTTAACAACAGAAATTAATTTTAAATTAATTAATTCAACTTCAATTTTTAGAATTTGATAAAATATACATAATTTTTTAATTTTGAATATCAAATATAGATTAGGCTAAATTTTTGGTATTTTTCTGAAAAACTTCAATTTTGATGAACAGTGAAACCACTTTGTAGTAGTTAAAAAAATGAATTTTTAATTTAAATGAAATTTGACCACTTCTGTGAATTGAATTTCAAAAATCCTACACACATGTTTATTATTAGTAAGTAAAATTTGGTTCAATAAGATGAAAATAATTGTTGGTGAATAGTAACTTTTGACTTTTATTTATCGCGGTTAAAGGTAAATAGGGTAATTCAAGGTAAAAAGAATATTATAATAATTCAAAATTACCTTAACACATGTCCTAACCTTATTTTATGAGTAATATCAGACCATGTTCATCCTTGGGTTTATTTTGGGACCCCATGGAGCCACTTATGATGGATAATGACACTTTAGATTAATTAATTTAAAGTAACGACAAAAATGACATAAACAAATATCTCTTTGTAAATTAATTTTTACATGGTGTTATATAAGTTATCCTTTAGACTATAAATATTAATTGGATATATAAAAATATTTCCTACATCAAGGTATTTTTTTTATAATTTTTAGACATCGAATAAATTAAATTATTTATGACACAATAATGATGCAGTGTTTACCTCATTAGTAAATCATTAAAATAAATAAGATTATAAATATTAAACATCCAAAACCTGTCCAATTCTTATTGGATGATTTTATTTCTACCATTAGACATCTTATCTTCGACTCTAATGATTTGTGGACCTTTAGAAACCAAATATCATTATATAATAAAATAATATTTTCACACTTTCCTAAAGAGCCCCTTCTCCCCCTTATAAAAGGAGACCCTTTATATCCAATTAATCACACCAATCAATACATTTTTCTAATCCAAGCTCTGCCCAATTAATCTCCCTACATTCATATCCTCCTCCTAGAAGCCTTACTTTAGGTAGAAGGAACTTCAATAAGTCCTTTTGGTTCAAACCAAAGGAAGTTACCCAAATTAAAGGTAACAGTTTCTCTTAACTTATTTTCTTTATTTTACTTCTCCAAACCCTAAACTCTTTTTATTCCATTATTTTATAACAAAAATAGTATCATAAATATACTAGTATGTTTTTATAAGAATTATTCTAACTACACTTACACACACCTCCATCTAATGGGTGAAGAACATACTATTTCTGTGGATGGAAAACTAACGCCTCCCGAGATGATGATTGTTCGATTATCTCCTACCACCTATCATGGTGGTCATTAATATGACACTATATTTATATATGATATATATATTATGTTTATTTTTTATTTATTCTTCTATATTTTTCTTTTATAGTATACCATTATGGTTTCCATTATGGGTAAACGCAATAATTTTATTTGAGGAAGTGCGGACTACCGCCCCCTCAATGTGATATGACTCATTAATGCCATATTTGGGATGTATAAAGGATGAATTTAAAGATATTATATATGATATTATACTATAATTATAATATAACTATGTATAATTATTTTTTAATTCCATAAAAATAAGAAATAGAAATTAAAGTAGCGTTCATGTGTACGTACGACTTACCGTCTCCATGAACGGTGCATTTCATTTCTACCTCCAAATTATATGAACTATTATAAATATATATATATACTATATATATATGATATATATTATATATATGATATCTAAATAATTAATATCATTCTGGATATAATGGACTATTGACCATATGGAAAACTTGTAAATATAAGGTGTTCCTTTTGACTCAAGTACCAAATATCGACAAAACAAATATTATTAACTTAAATGATTACATAATGTTTATAACATGGTAATAAGTGATATAAAAGGAATAATAAACTTCATAAAGGTTCTTAGTAAAGTATAAATTAACTTTAGTTTATTATTCAGGAGATTAAATAACAATCGAGTCAAGTCGGACACGAGGTAAGGGACTTCATCTCAATCTCCTTTCTTTGAGGCATATTTTGTTTTAATACAAAATTTTATTTTATACACTGTATAAACACCTTTGACTTTTAATTTCATTTAAATGTAATCTTTTTCTATGAGGCATTTTACTAAATGACAAAAAATAATGTTTCTTTTTAACATAAGCGGTGACAACAACCTTTCCACCACCACGAGTATTATTTTATCTTTTAATTCCTTAACAAGATGTAATATTTTTAAAAGGAAAATAAATACCATATAAACTTTTATGTATTTTGGTATTGAAAATGGTTTTGATAATGGATTTGTTATGTCAATATATTTAAATGATATAAGCTGATTGAAATGAGGAAATGATATCTTTCTTTTATGTTTGTTTTGTTGGTTATGAACATGTTATGGTTCTTGGGAATTGTTTACATATACGGGTGGTTCCATGATAAACCTTGGGTGGGTGAGCCCGAGATAGCTCTCCAATGCATTGGGTAACATGACAGAGTTAAACGTGGATATTTCTCTTAAGAGATTTAGGGAATATACTGTGATGGGTATTCCAAACTAACTCCCTATGTAGTTGTGATAGCTATAATGTAAGTATGTTATGGATGCTGTAAGTTACCTTTATGATTTATGATTTCTATGTGTCACTCATAAATCTTATGATTTCATGAGGTAAGTAAAAGAGTTTATGTTCTCTATATATTTATTAACTAATATTTTCTTACTTTATTTTATAACCCTTACTGAGCTTTTTATGCTCATCCCAGGTTTTGAAATGTTTTTCACAGGACTTAAAGATGAATAGGGTCAAGGATGGGATGAAAGAAAAGTCATGTTGTCTAAAACATGAAACTAGACATGACTCTTTTTTTCAAGAGTTTTTATTTTATGAAAAAATGGAAACTAAGTAGAAGTTTCTACTTTGTAATCTTTTGAAATTTAATAGTTATGTCCTAATTATCTAAAACTCTAAACCAAAATAGATCCTCAATGTGAATTATTCGTTTAATTCAATATTATGTAATGTTTTAAGTTCGAGTCCTTATAGTTGGTATCAAAGGTCAGTTTAGATAACATTAGGAGTTAGGTTACTATTAAATTAATATTCATAAAGTAATTTATGTTATTATTGAAATCATATAGCATTTAAATATTACCATGTTGCTTCACCTAAGATATTTCTTTGTTCAGAATGGTTTTCCGTAGAGTAAATAGGGAAGCTATGTTGGGACGACATCGGGAGGAAGACAACCTTCCAAATCAGCAACCTGAGATGGTTAGAATCGGAACTGAAAAGTTTGTTGTAGTGATGGAACAGTTGACTCAGTCTATAAATGGTGGTGGTATCCATGCATGAGATTAGCCAGATCAACCACAGAGGAACATGTCAGTAGTGGAGAATTTCAGGAGGCAACATCCCCCCTCATTCAGAGGATCATCTAACCTGGTGCTAGCAGAAGGGTGGATTAAAGCACTGGAAAAGAATTCTGATGTCATGGGTTGTTCATAACATCAAATGGTTAGTATCACTATTTACCATTTTTAAGGTGAAGTTGATCAGTGGTGGTTGATGGTGAAAAATATCAGGGATATTGAGAAGATTGATGCTCTCGATTGGGATGAATACAAAGGTATGTTTCTTGAGAAATATTTTCCTAAGGTGGTTCATCTTAGAATGGAAAAACAATTTCAGGAATTGAGGTAGGAGGATGACTCAGTGGCTACTTATGAAGCAAAATTCACTCAACTGGAAAGGTATGCTCCAAATTTCATCTGAGATCTTAATAGTAAGATAAATCAATTTTACTTAGGACTAAAGCCACAATATCGAAGAGAATTATACTCTCGTGAGTTAAAAATTTATGAAAAACTTGTTTGATGTGAAGAGAAGGTGGAAATAGAGTTTGCCGATGATCAGGTGTTCATTGAAAAACAACAGAATAAGAGGTCTAGTTGGTAGGAAAAGAGAAATAATTCATCAAAGAAGCTTAGAGGTAAGAAAATTAAATATCCAACTTGTGAGAAGTGTGGTAAAAATAATCTTGGAGAATTTTTATCAATGTCTAGAAAGTTCTTCTGGTGTGGTAAGTCTTGTCATATTGCTCGTAACTGTAAGGAAGATGATCAAGCAGACAATGAAAAGCCATGGGTAAGATGTTTTAAGTGTAATGAAATGGGTCATTATACAAATGAGTGTCCAGCGAAGAACTCAACTAAGGGAAAGCATCCAAACTACAAGTATAAAGGGGTGGTGAAGTCATTTTCAACAACTCCAGTAGATATTGGGCCATCAAATGAATTTGTATCAGGTAAACTGTTTATTTGTTCAAATTATGTCAATGTGTTGTTTGATTCAGGGTCTACAAAATCTTTCATTTCTGAGAAGTTTTCTAGTAAATTTGGAATTCCATATCAAGATATGAATATAGAACTTACAATAAAAACACCTGGATGAAATTTTGAGACAAAAAGAAAACATAATAGAATTCTCATCCTTGTGTGCAGAAAGAATCTATATGCAAACCTTATTGTTTTGCGTCTAGTAGAGTTTGATGTTATTTTGGGTATGGATTGGATTTCTTTTTATCATGATAAGATTGACTACAGATCTAAAGAGGTTTCTTTTCAAAATTATTTTCAGTTTTTATACAAGAATGAATGTCACAACCCGTCCTCGAGGCCCGTGCCGTGACTACCCCAAGCCCACCTTCCATAGGCCAGGGCCTGGAAACTAGCACCAAAGGCATAAATCCCTAAACTGGGAAGGCATTGCCTTTATAAAAGTAAACAAACACAATAGAGTACACAACAGGAAGTAAACATTAAGTAAAACTGAATACAAAAGAGTGTGCTAGAAAGTAAATGGGCTAGTATACAAACCCAACTGAACAACAAGTACATGTACAAGTAAAAAGGGGAAATAACTGCAGGATCGTCCTCTCGGGAATCCTACCTAAAGGGTAGGTACAAAACTCGACCAACTCGTCCCTACGGTAAGTCCCTTCTAGTCCATCTATGTGCAGCCTCCATCTGTCACCCTCTGCCTTGATCACTGCTATCCATCATCTTCACAGAACACAACAAGGTGCGAGCGAAGCCCGTGCAGGGGTGAGTATAACAATACTCAGTAGGGGAACCTGAGACCCCCCGAAGGTATCCCAGAATCCACAAAGGATGAACCATAGAAGAAAGATACAAACACGAAGTATCAACCAAACCTACTTAGGTATATTCCCATACATATACCTAAGTTACCAGTCACAGTCCCGACTCCAACTCTCGAGCCCACACACAAACCAGCCCACAAAGGAAGTAAAGTCAATCACATCAATGATAATGATTGAAAGAAAAGACTAAGCTCACACAGGTATACATCTTTCATTTAGCGATAGAGATGATCAGATGTAGCCACTGGATCATCTAAGATGTCGGACCCACACAGGATACAGGACCAGCTATTTCGTCTAAGCTGTCAGACCCACACAGGATACAGGACCAGCTATTCTGTCAGACCCACACAGGATACAAGAATAGAAGTCAGAACTATCAAACCCACACAGGATTCTGGTACAGCAGTCGTCGTCATCGAACCCATGGAGGATTCCAGTACAGTAGTCGTCGCAGTCGCAGCCAGCTCTAGGGTTCCAACACAAAGCACGCTCGATTCCGGGAGGGTTTTCTCCTCGAGAAAATAGGTAGATACATCAAATATCACGAAATTCCTTAGTTGATGTATCCTGAAGTTCCATCTCATCATAAGGAACCCAATGCGACAGACGGTGCGTCAATCAGACGCCCGGTCTGAGATATATTGGCACTTCCGTTCCTGGGGCCCGGTTGGATTTACACTCGATCCAAACCCGTCAATTTTCCAAAGTCGTCCAAAACTCACTTAGAGTATCTCAAAGTGACCGCCTCATCATTAGGGTCCTATTGTCGTAGATGGCATGTCGATCGGACGCGCGGTCTAGGAGATATTTAAATTTAAGCGGAGTCAGGCCCGGCCCGTCAAGCCTAGTGGGCTGGCGGGTTGGCCCGACTTGGCTCGGCGGGTCCGACCCGTCTGGGGGGTCATCCCAACCCGACTTTGCGGGTCCGACCCGGATAGAGGGTCAGCCCGGAAAGGTGGGGTGCGGCCCACCTGTGGACACGGCCCGCACTGCGGGCCGGTTCTGTTCGCCCGGCAGCGCCGCCTCTCCCTACACGGCACGACCGATTCTTCCCGGCGCACGTGGATCGCACAGTGGGCCATAGTTCTCCTCCATGCAGCACCATGCGGCGCCATGGTCCACCAGCCCGGCCGGCAGGCGGCCAACCGGTTCGCCCAGCAGAGCGGGCTGCAGAAGCGGGCCACGGTCTTCCACCACGCGGCGCCTACGGGCGCCGCGGCTCTTCAGCCCAGTCAGCAAGCGGCCGGCTAGTTCACTTCGGTCGAGCGGTTCGTAGTTTCAGGTTGCGTCTCCTCCGTGTGGCACTTGCAGGAGCCGCGGTCCTCCATCATGGCTGGCAGTAGCCGGCCGGTTCTTCTTGCCAAGCGGCCCGTGGATATGGGTTGTAGTTTTCCTCCACACGGACGGCACGATGGCGTTGTTCCTCCACCATCGCGGACCGGCCTAGCTGCATCCTTCAGTTGTCATCGCCTTCAGTCTCTTCTGCCTCATGTTTGTGGCCTCTTCCTCCGGCGCAGTGCAACAACACCGCACTTTTTCGGCTCCACCACTGACGTCAATAAGATCAACAAATATGGGGGAGCTTCAGGTCATGTTTGTATGGCCTGAACCCTCTTCGTTATGACGTTAACAGTTGGTAATTCACATTCCATAATTATAACGATGAAGTTCTGAAATATAAAAAACTCAAAACAACCCCCTACCTTGATTTCAAAGTTCGCTTGACGGAGTCACAGAAGACAGTGTCAAAAAAGATGGATGTCGTTCCGTCAATGTTGGAGGAAAAGTCATTGTCGTTAGCAGCTTTCTTTTCGGGCAGCATCTTCTCCCTTGATGTGGAGGAAGAGGAAGGAAGACGGGCATTCCTCGTGGGTGCCGCCTCACTTTCTTGCCCCGGTTGAAGAAGTGGAGGAGATGTTCTTCATGTTCTTCATGGGAAGAAGTCTCTCCCTCTTCTCCTTAGCTCTCCACAAAGTTAAGCCAAAATAATAGAGATTGTTCTCTATTACTTTTATGGCACAACAACTCAAGATTTTTCCCTCATAAAATGTGACAACACATTAGATTAAATGTGGAGGAATGGATTCAAAAATATTTGAATTAAAATTGAATTAATTCTCTTAATTAATGGTGGGGTGTTAGCAAGAATTAAACCATGGGATTCCAAGAGTTTAAGGAGGTTCAAGGGAGTTTAAAGGGGAGGAGAAGAGTTTGAACTCGTGTGGGACCCACCAAATAATATCCTCTCATGGGAGGTTATTTGGGGGGTGGGCCCCACCACCAACCTCCCTTTGGAGGTTTTAACTACCATCGAAATAAAATTATGCCACACATAATTTTATTTAAATTTTACTTGAAATTTCCATGTCTTTACATTACCCCCACCTCAGGGCTTTATGTCCCTATAAATCTACAAAACACACTAGGGAAATAAATGGGGTTACTGAGCATGCATCTGAGCCTCCCTCTCCCATGTTCTCTCCTAGAGGTTCTCGTGCTGCCAGCAAACGCGCACCAGAGGAATCAACTGTCTACGCAGGACCCACTCATGTCGATCCTCAATCTCCACCGGAACCTTCGTGAATGTTTCCCCCTCATCAATGTTCAGCTCCCCATGGTCGATGATGTGGGACGGGTCATGCACGTATCTCCTCAGATGAGATATGTGGAAGACTTCGTGCACTCGGTGTAACTGAGGTGGAAGGGCCAGGCGGTAAGACACCTTGCCTACCCTGCTGAGGACCTGAAAAGGTTTGATGAATTGCAGAGAAAACTTGTTGCCTAGGCCAAATATCCATAGACCTTATCGAGGTGAGACCCGTAGAAAGACGTGGTCACCATCCTCGAACTCCAGTGTTCTCCGTCTCTTATTAGCATAGGAATTCTGTCTACTCTATGAAATCTTCATCCGCTCCTGGATGATCTAAACCTTCTTCGTCATAGCCTGAACCATCTCTGGTCCTACAAGTTTTGACTCCCCTAGGTCAGTCAAACATAGAGGATATCTGCAAGGTCGGTCGTACATTTCCTCGTAAGGTGCCATCCTGATGGTGGAGTGGTAGTTGTTGTTTTACACAAACTCCACCGAGGTTATGTGATCCTCCCAGCTGTGACCAAAGTCAAGGACACATGCACGGATCATGTCCCTGAGTGTCTGGATGGTCCATTGGGTCTGGCCATCTGTTTGAGGATGGAAGGCGGTACTCAGACGTAGCTACATCCCAAATGCCTCCTACAACCCCTTCCAAAGCTAGGATGTAAAGCATGTGTCACAGTCAGAGACAATCGTCGATGGCACACCATGAAGTCGTACGATCTCCTGTACGTAGAGGCCTCCCAAGCTCTCTACTAAGCCCTGCTCTCTGATCAGTAGGAAGTGGGCCAACTTGGTGAGTCAGTCGACAATAACCCAGATAGAGTCGTTTCCTTTAGATGTACGTGGAAGTCCCATCACGAAATCCATGGATATCCCGCCCCACTTCCACTCTAGGACCTCTAAGGGCTGAACCAAGCCTGTTGGAACCTGGTGCTCCACCTTCACTTGCTGAAAAGTGAGGCATCATGAGACAAACTTTACTACTGCATTCTTCATACCTGGCCACCAGTGCTATCGTCTGAGGTCCTGATACATCTTTTCCACTTCTAGATGTACCGCTAGAGGGGAAGTGTGGAACTCCCTCAACACCCCCTCCTATAGTGCAACTGGTACCATGGTATGTCCTCTAAAAAGGATGACATGCTCCCCACCTTCAGAAAATCCATCAGGTACCTTCCCTGAGGATATCTGAGCATGTCACGTCTCACAGTCAACGTCCCCATGCTTTTCCTCCCTGACTCGATGAAGTAGTGGACGAGTGACTATGAGAGACTATAGAAAGGCTTCTCCATCTCTATCCACAAAGGATATCTACAACCTGGCCAGCTGCTCTGTCACCTCTCTAAGTAACTGAATTCCCGATCTCTTGTTGAGAGCATCTGCTACAACATTCCCATTCCTAGGATTATATACTATCTTGAAGTCATAGTCCTAGAGGAACTCTAGCCATCATCGTTGTCTCAGGTTCAGGTACTTCTGTGAGAAGATATACTTGAGACTATGGTGGTCAGAGTAGACTGTAAAATGATCACCCATCAGATAGTGTCACCACATCTTCAAGGAGAAGAGCACTGCTGCTAACTCCAGGTTATGGGTAGAATAGTTCTGTTCGTGCTATCTCAACTGCCAATAACCATATGTGATCACTTCTCGGTCCTGCATCAGGACACACCCGAGTCTGGTCCCTAATGCGTCGTAGTAAACTACGTACCCTACGTCCTCCTCCAGTAGCCTCAAGATGGGTGCACTATTCAACCTCTGCCTCATATTCTGAAAGATCTACTGGCATCTATCTGACCACACGAAGGGTTTCCCCTTCTTCTTTAATGCTAAAAGTTATGCTTCAACTCTGGAGAAGTCTGGCACAAATCTCTGATAGTACCCAGCCAGTCCCAGAAAACTCCGAACCTCCGTCACACTTCTGGGTGGCTCCCAAGCAAGTACTGCCTCGATCTTCACTGGATCAACTGCAACTCCAACATCCAAGATGACGTGTCCTAGAAAGTGAACCTCCTAAATCTAGAACTGGCACTTTGAGAGCTTATCATAAAGCTGATTCTCTCGGAGTGTATCTAGTACTACCCGCAAATGGTAGGCATGATCCTCCTGAGTAGTCAAGTAAATCAGTATGTAGTCGATGAAGACTATGACAAAACGATCGAGGAAAGGCTGTAAGATCCTGTTCATGAGACTCATGAACACTGCTGGTGCGTTGGTTATGCTGTCGAAGGGCATAACCAAGAACTCGTAGTGGCCATACCGACACCTCAAGGTCGTCTTCTGCACATCCTCGTCTCGAACTCTGAGCGGGTGATAGCCTGACCTGAGGTCTATCTTCGAGAACCATCGTGCTCCCTTGAGTTGATCAAAGAGGTTTTCAATCCTCGGGAGTGGGTACTTTTTCTTCACAGTCACCTGATTTAGGAGACGGTAGTCGACACACAGTCGCAATCTCCCATCTGCCTTCTTGGCGAACAAAATCGGAGATGCCCAGGGTGAAACACTGGGTTGGATAAATCTCTTCCCCTGCAATTCATCTAGCTCTACTCGTAGCTCACAAATCTCTATGGGAGCTATCCAATATGTTGGAGTAGATATCGGTGTTGTCCTGGGGTACAGGTCAATGTATAAGTCTACCTCTCTTCAAGGAGGTAGTCCTGGAACATCGTCAGGAAAAACATCGGCATACTTATAATGACCCTACCTTATTACATACATAATCTTGAATTTATTCAATAAAACACTTCCTTTTACATTGAGGATCTTTTCAAGTTTAGAGCTTTATAGAATTAAGACAAAACATACATAACATTACACATTGTTACATAGTGGATACCATAAAATCAGTTTCCATTTTTCTCATAATATAAAACATTAAAACTTAAAACAAGACTCCTTGACAATTCTTCAACATTAAACATGTCTTCCTTACTTGTATTACTCATCCATTAACCTGTGAAAAATCATTTAAAAACTTGGGATGACCACAAAATCTCAGTAAGGTATGAAAAAGAAGAAAAAATCACATTAGTCCATGAATACTCATAACGTATGAAAACATTTTCAAAAGACATGCTTTCCACCCATAAAAACTTACTTCATGTAACATGATATTTACACAAGATCCACACAAACATAAATATAATCATAGAGGTATTTTGGGGCATTACTTACATAATCTTGTAACCATCTTGGCTACCTTAAAATTTGTAACCCTCACGGCTACCTTACTTTGTGTAACCATCGCAGTTACACTTGGAGTAATCATACGTCCGACCTCCAACTTACTCATACCCAATGCATTGGAAGGAAATATAGGTCCCAAACTTCATCATAAACAATGCCCAATAACCAAAACATAATCATACAACATAAATAATATCATAAAAACATTTCTTTTGATTATCGTAAAACAGAATTTTAAAAGAGGATTTTAGAAGAAACGTCCCTTATAAACATCATATAATTGAAGTGAGAATTAATAGAGTGGAAGGAATATGTATTTAATCTATAAATACAAATTATTAAACATATTATAATCATAAGTCATCACACAAACAATTTAAATACCCCATAAATAACGAAGTAGAATGTTAACCCAAAGAATGGAAATCGGGTTAAGAATTCCCTTACCTTAGGCTTGTCTTACTTCAAATTTGTTTAAACCTCCTGTATAAAGGTTAAAAGAGTGTTATTAGTATTTTACAGAAACATTTTCATGTTTATAACATCTTATATGGTCATTTCATAACCTCATTTCACCCCTTAATTGTTAGTATTTTGTTCCTTACATTACTTTGGGTGAGTTCTTTTGTGATTTTCACGATCGGTTCATGATGAATCGTTCTTGTTGATTGGAATTGAAACTCCAGAATTGGAATTTATTAGTATTTACATATTTCTAGTACCATAAATTATACCATTTATCACTTTGATTCTTTATATGAGGATGATTCATTAGATAAAATATTAATGATGTTTGTTTAGATCATTTAAGTTGTTCTTTGATAATAACAACCTCTTTTTGTCTTTTAAATTTGAAACATGAGTAAAAAAGAATTCCAGAACCTTATATGAGTCATAAAACATATATTATAACCTGGTTCAACCATATAAATGGTTTCATGACCAGAATTGAAAGAATTAATGAAAATTAATAAAACATCATCCACGATGTCGGTAATTCGACACAAATGGACAATGTTTTTTGATTCTTTAAATAAGTGGAAGAGGAGAAGAATACGGATGACAAATTTTCCATAAACATGAAAACATAATTAATATAAATGAATCTGGAGATTTCATGCCTCATGGATAAGAGGGAGTGAGGAAAGAAGAAAAACAAATCATGAAATAAAAGAAAATCATCAGAAATTTCTCACGAAAATTCAGCAACCTAACGGCGTCTCTTAAAATTTCATAAAAACAAGATTGATGAGAGGAATGGATTATCTCATCATTCATACAAAATTTGGATAGTAAGGGGGAATATTTAATGAAATATCCCAACAAAAGACAAATGGAATGGAAGAGAATAACAAAAAATGAAAGAAAAGAAAGAAAATAAAAGAGGTTGTTTACCTCTTGATCTCTTCTCCTTGATATCCTTCTTAAGGGATTTGATTTTGGTCTTTTGGTGAGACCAGAAGATCTAGGATGTGGGAAAGAAGATTGGGGAGGTAATTTGGCAGAAATTAGACAATTCTCGTGGCTTGAGAGGTGTGGGAGGAAGAGGGGAGTGAGGGTGGTATTTATAGTGGAGGAGGGGAGATATTTTAGATTATTTTAATCATTATTATAATATTTTTATCAAGACTATGAATAATCTCAAATCAAGTGGCCCTAAATTGTGATAATATCAATTGAGTTAGAATAAATTGGCATTGAATCACTTATTATGTCATAAATAGTTCATTTTTACTGATAAATTGATTATACGGTATTTTATCGTATTTCACTATTCACCGAAAATTCAAGAGTTTCAGAAAAATACCAAATATTTACCGCAACCATTTTTTGATGTGTAGAATTCAAAAATGAACTCCATTTTTCAAAAATAATTTTCTAAATATTATTAATTTAATTTTTAAATAAGGTCACAGTTAATTCGAAAAATAACAATATTGAAGTGCAATTAGTTTTATGTGACATTGGAAAATTAATTAAGATTCTGTTATCCTATTGTCTTGGGAAAATAAAATATTATTATTATTTACTATTCCTGAGGTCATATTACTATTCATATTACTATTCATAAGGGTATGTTACTATTCACTAAAAAAACATGTTTGTTTCATCAGACTCTAAATAACATACTGAACACAATTGTAGATGATGGTTTCTTGAAATTCAAAACATAGAAGAAATAAAATCATGTTTAAAGGATACTTATAAATATATACCTTAAAAAAAAATTCAAGCAATTTCAATTTTATTTTTAGAAAACCTTGGAATGTTACATTATCCCCACCTTCTTGAAATTGCGCCCTCACAATTTTATTTACTTATTAAACAACTGAGGGTATTTTTCCCTCATAGCATTTTCAGACTCTCATGTTGCTTCTTCAACCATGTGGTTTCTCCACAAAACCTTTACCTGGTGGATTACCTTATTCCGCAATACATGTTCTCTTCAATCAAGAATCTGAACCGGTTTCTCTTCATAAGAAAGGTTCTCTGTCAGCTGAACTGCTTCCGGCCTCAAGACATGTGATGAATCTGGAACATACTTTCTCAACATCGAAACATGAAAAACATTGTGTACCTGAAACAAGCTCGGAGGCAAAGCTACGCGGTATGCAACTGTTCCAACTTTATCCAAGATTTCAAAAGGACCGATGAACCATGGACTTAGTTTTCCTTTCTTACTGAAATGCATCACACTTTTCCAAGGACAAATTTTAAGGAAAACATGGTCACCTGCCTCGAAAGAGAAGTCTTTCCTTCTGTTATCTGTATAACTTTTTTTCCTGTACTGAGTTTTCCTCATGTGTTGCAGGATCATCCTCACTTTCTCAGCCACTTCTTCTACTAATTATGGCCCCATCAACTTTCTTTCACCGACTTCATCCCAAAACGCAGGAGTCTGACACCGCTTTCCATACAAGGCCTCAAAAGGTGCCATCTGAATACTGGAATGGAAACTGTTATTATAAGAAAAATCAACTAAATAAAGATGATGATCCCAAATTCCCTAATAGTCCATTGAACAAGCTCGAATCATATCCTCCAAAGTTCGAATCGTTTGTTCTGAATGCCCATCTGATTGAGGATGAAAAGTTGTAATAAAATTCAACTCTGTGCCCAATGACTTCTGAAGTCCCTTACAAAATTTAGAAGTGAACCTGGGATCTCGGTCAGACATAATGGAAATAGGAACTCCATGTAACCTGACAATCTCTTTGAGGTACAATCGAGAAAGCTGATCCAATGTCATTATATCTCAAATAGAAAGAAAATGCGCAGACTTTGTTAGCCGATCAACAATAACCCAAATTGCATTGTTTCCTCGAGAAGTCGTTGGTAGTCCCACCACAAAATCCATGGATATATTCTCCCATTTCCACTCTGGAACTATAAAAGGCTGAAGCATCTCCTTCAGTAACTGCCGCTCTGCTTTAACCTACTAACATGTCAAATATTTCATTGTAAAATCAGCAATATCTCCTTTCATCCCATTCCACCAATAATACTCTCAAAGGTATCTGTACCTCTTAGTACTTCCAGGATGAACAGAAAATGGAGAACTATGAGCTTCACACAACAATTCTTTCTTCAAATGGTAATCACAAGGCACACACAACCTTTTTCGAAATCTTAATACACAATCTTTATCAAGATTAAATTCTGTCAACTTACCCATTTTAACCAATTCTACCTTTTTCTATAGCTCATGGTCTTCCCTCTGCGCTTTCACAATTTTGTCTGACAACGAAGACTACACTAAAACCTGAAACAAAAGAGAGGTATTCCCTGCACCAACAACTTCCAATCCAAAATTCATTAAATCATTAATCAAGGGATCATGTTCCAAACGTAGCATGGTTAATGATGCATGATGTTTCCGACTTAAGGCATCCGCTACTTTTTTTTCTTTTCCATGATGGTAATTGATCGTGCAGTCATAATCCTTTATCAGCTCTATCCATCTTCTTTGCCTCATATTTAATTCCTTCTGAGTGAATATATATACTTTAGACTTTTATGGTTAGTATATATTTGTAATTTGGATCCGTATAGATGGTGCCTCCAAATTTTCAAAGCAAAAAACCAAAGCTGCCAATTCCAAATCATGTGTGGGATAATTTAGCTCATGAGGTTTAAGTTGTCTCGAAGCATAGGAAATTACCTGATCATTCTGCATCAAAACACAACAAAGTCCCTTCAAAGAAGCATCACTATAGATGACAAACTCACCATTCTGGGAAGGTAAGTCCAAAACTGGAGCATTCACCAATCTCTTCTTTAGTTACTGAAAAAAAAACATCACATTCCTTTGTCCAAACAAATTTAACCCCTTTTCGTGTTAACTTAGTTATAGGGCTAGATAACCGTGCAAAGTTCTTAAAAAACTGTCGGTAATAACTTGCTAATACTATAAAACTACAAATCTCTGTAACATTTGTGGGTCTTGGCCATTCATCAACTACTTTTGTTTTAGCAGGATCAACTATTATTCCATCCTTATTTATAATGTTCCCAAGAAAAGAAATCTGTTGCAACCAAAAATCACACTTGCTGAATTTTCCATATAGTTTCTTTTCTTTTAAAGTTTGTAAAACAACCCTTAGATGTTCTTCATGCTCCTCTTTATTTTTAGAAAAAACTAGAATGTCATCAATAAATACAACCTCAAACTTATCCAAGAACTCATGAAATACTCTATTCATAAGATTCATGAATACAGAAGGTGCATTAGTTAAACCAAATGGCATAACAACAAATTCATAATGCCCATATCTAGTACGAAAGGCTGTTTTCAAGATGTCATCCTCCTTCACCTTCAACTGATGGTATCCGGATCTCAAGTCAATCTTGGAAAAGTATTGAGATCCCTAGAGCTGATCAAACAAGTCATCAATATGAGGCAAAGGATACTTGTTTTTAACAGTGATGTTATTCCAAGCTCTATAATCAATGCAAAGTCTCATGGAACCATATTTCTTTTTAACAAACAAAACAGGGGCTCCTCATGGTGAAGTACTGGGACAAATGAAGCCTTTGAGAAGCAAATACTGTAACTGATTTTTCAATTCAAGAAGTTCTATTGAAGCCATACAATATGGGGGTTTTGAAACTGGATTAGCATCAGGAACTAAGTCAATTGTGAATTCGACTTCTCGTTCAGGTATGGCACTGGGTAACTCCTCAGGAAAAACATCAAGGTATTCATTTACCACTGGCACATCATTAACTTGAATAGTTCCCTTGTTTTCAAAAATATGAGCAAGATAAATTTCATTTCCATCTTTCAGTAGTTTCTCAGCTTCCTGATATGTTATCAATTGTATGGGTTTATTCTTGTATACAAACTGAAACTCTTTCTAAAAAACAACTTCTTTAGCTCTACAGTCAATCTTAGCATGATAATCAGAAAGCCAGTCTATCCCCAGAATAACATCAAACTTGACTAAGGGTAAAACAAAAAGGTTTGCAGGTAAATTCTTTCCACATACTACAATAGAAATATTCTTATAATTCCTCTTTGCTATAACATTTCCCCCTGGTGTTTTAATAACAAGTTCGGGTCTCATTTGTTGAGGTGATATTTTCAATTTACTAGAAAATTTCTCAGAGATGAAGGAATGTGTAGACCCCATACCAAACAAAACTTTAGCTAAATCTGAGTGAACAAACAATGTACCTGATACAACTTCATTGGATGGCCCAACACCTACTGACGTAGTCGCAAAGGATCTCACTACACCTTTCTGCTTGTAGTCTGGATTCTTTGCATCATTTGGATCCCTCATTGGACATGCATTTGCATAGTGACCCATCTCACCACATTTAAAACACTTTACAGTTTGCTTATCAGGATTAGTCTTTGGATCATTTTCATTGCAATCCCGGGCCATATGTCCAAACTTACCACATTTAAAACACTACCCAGTTTTGATAAGACATTCCCCAGGGTGCTTCTTTCCACACTTTTCACAAACTGGAAACTGGATTTTCTTACCATCAGATTTCTTGGGTTGATTCTTACCCATTGCTTTCCAACTGGACCTCTTCTTCTCTTTGTTTCCAAAATGCATGTGATCGTTAGCAAACTCCATCTCTAACCTCTCAGCAAATCGGACAAGTTTCTCATAACTTTTGAATTCACGGGAGTCCAACACCCTTTGATACCTTGGCTTCAATCTTGAGTAAAAGCGGTTGATTTTTCTATTGAGATCCAAAATAAGATTTGGAGCATACCTCGCCAGTCGGGTGAAGTTTGCCTCATACATAGCCACTGAATCTTCCTCCTTTTGTTTCAATTCAAGGAATTGCTTCTCCATTCTAAGTCTCACCACCTTAGGAAAATATTTGTCAAGAAAAAGACTTTTAAATTCATCCCACACTAAGGCATCAAAATCCTCTCTACCCCTGATATTCCATACCATTGACCACCACTGATCAGCTTCCCCTTCAAAACGATAAATGGAAAGACTTACCGTTTGATTTTCCGAACATCCCATAACATCAAATATCTTTTCAAGGGCTTTAATCCATCCTTCTGCTGCCATTGGGTCAGAAGATCCATTGAATGCAGGAGGATGTTGTCTCATAAAATGTTCCACCACTATCACGTTCCATTGGGGTAACTCTATTTGTTCTCTTTCATGGATGCCACCACCATTTATTGCCTACGTTAGCTGATCCATTACTGTCACAAACTACTCGGTTCCAATCCCTACCATTCCGGGCTGTAGATCAGGGAGGATGTCATTATGTCGGTGCCTCTCCTCTTTAGCATCCATGTTCCTTCTACGGAAAACCATTCTAACCAAACATTTCTTAGATGAAGCAACATGGTAATATTTATATGCTATAACAAATTAAACATGGAGTGAAAATCATTTATGGTATTCTATTAGCATCACCCTAACCCCTAAAGTTATCTAAACCATCCTCTGATACCAACTATAACGACCTGGCCTTATTACATACATAATCTTGAATTTATTCAAGAAAACACTTCCTTTTACATTGAGTATATTTTCAAGTTTAGATCTTTAGAGAATTAAGACAAAACATACATAACATTACACATTGTTACATAGTGGATACCATAAAATCAGTTTACATTTTTCTCAGAATATAAAACATTAAAACTTAAAACAAGACTCCTTGACAATTATTAAACATTTAACATGTCTTCCTTCCTTGTATTACTCATCCATTAACCTGTGAAAAATAATTTAAAAACTTGGGATGAGTACAAAAGCGCAGTAATGTATGAAAAAGAAGGAAAAATCACATTAGTCCATGAATACTCATAACGTATGAAAACATTTTCAAAAGACATGCTTTCCACCCATAAAAACTTACTTCGCGTAACATGAGATTTACACAAGATCCACAAAAACATAAATATAATCATAGAGGTATCTTGGGTCATTACTTAAATAATCTTGTAACCATCTTGGCTACCTTAAAATTTTTAACCCTCACGGCTACCTTACTTTGTGTAACCATCGCAGTTACACTTGGAGTAACCATACGACCAACCTCCAACTTACTCATACCCAATGAATTGGAGGGAAATATAGGTCCCAACCTTCATCATAAACAATTCCCAATAAACAAAACATAATCATACAATATAAATAATATCATAAAAACATTGCTTTTGATTATCGTAAAACAGAATTTTAAAAGAGGATTTTAGAAGAAAAGTCCCTTATAAACCTCATATAATTGAAGTGACAATTAATAGAGTGGAAGGAATATGTATTTAATCTGTAAATACACATTATTAAACATATTATAATCATAAGTCATCACACAAAAAATTTAAATACCCCATAAATAACGAAGTAGAATGTTAACCCAAAAAATGGAAATCGGGTTAAGAATTCTCTTACCTTAGGCTTGTATTACTTCAAATTTGTTTAAACCTCATGTATTATGGTTAAAAGAGTGTTATTAGTATTTTAAAGAAACATTTTCATGTTTATAACATCTTATATGGTCATTTCATAACCTCATTTCACCCCTTAATTGTTAGTATTTTGTTCCTTGCATTATTTTGGGTGAGTTCTTTTGTGATTTTCATGATCAGTTCATGATGAATCGTTCTTGTTGATTGTAAGTGAAACTACAGAATTTGAATTTATTATTATTTAAATATTTCCAGTACCATAAATTATACCATTTATTACTTTGATTCTTTATATGAGGATGATTCATTAGATAAAACATTAATGATGTTCGTTTAGATCATTTAAGTGGTTCTTTGATAATAACAACCTCTTTTTGTCTTTTAAATTTGAAACATGAGTACAAAAGAATTCCATAACCTTATATGATTCATAAAACATATATTGTAACTCGTTTCAACCATATAAATGGTTTCATGACCAGACTTGAAAGAATTAATGGAAATTGAAAATACATCGTCCACGATGTTGGTAATTCGACACAAATGGACAATGTTTTTTGATTCTTTAAATAAGTGGAAGAGGAGAAGAATACTGATGAGGAAATTTCCATAAACTTGAAAACATAATGAATATACATGATTCTATATATTTAATTCCTCCTGGATAAGAGGAAGTGAGGAAATAAGAAAAACGAATCATGAAATAAAAGAAAATCATGAGAAATTTCTCACGAAAATTCAGCAGCCTAACGGCGTCTCTTAAAATTTCATAAAAACAAGATTGATGAGAGGAATGGAATATCTCATCATTCATACAAAATTTGTACAGTAATGTGGAATATTTAATGAAATATCCCAACAAAATACAAAGGGAATGGAATAGAATAACAAAAAATGAAAGAAAAGAAAGAAAATAAAAGAGGTTGTTTACCTCTTGATCTCTTCTCCTTAAGATCCTTCTTAAGGGCTTTGATTTTGGTCTTTTGGTGAGACCAGAATCTCTAGGACGTGGGCAAGAAGATTTGGGAGGGAATTTTCCAGAAATTAGGCAATTCTCAAGGCTTGAGAGGTGTGGGAGGAATAGGGGAGTGAGGGTGGTATTTATAGTGGAGGAGGGGAGGTATTTTAGATTATTTTAATCATTATTATAATATTTTTATCAATACTATGAATAATCTCAAATCAAGTGGCCCCAAAAAGTGATAATATCAAGTTAGTTAGAAGAAAGTGTCCTTGCATCACTTATGATGTCATAAATAGTTCATTTTTACTGATAAATTGATTATACGGTATTTTATCATATTTCACTATTCACCGAAAATTCAAGAGTTTCAGAAAAATACCAAAAATTTACCCCAACCATTTTTCGATGTGTAGAATTCAAAAATGAACTCCATTTTTCAAAAATAATTTTCTAAATATTATTAATTTAATTTTTAAATAAGGTCACTGTTAATTTGAAAAATAACAATATTGAAGTGCAATTAGTTTTATGTGACATTGGAAAATTAATTAAGATCCCATTATCCTATTGCCTTGGGAAAATAAAATAATAATATTATTTACTATTCATGAAGTCATATTACTATTCATATTACTATTCATATTACTATTCATAAGGGTATGTTACTATTCACCAAAAAAACAAGTTTGTTTCATCAGACTCTATATAACATACTGAACACAATTGTAGATGACAGTTTCTTGAAATTCAAAACATAGAATAAATAAAATTATGTTTAAAGGATACTTATAAATATATACCTTAAACAAAATTTCAATCATTTTCAATTTTATTTTTAGAAAACCTTGGGATGTTACAATACTGATCCACCACAACAGGAAAACTTGGACTCCGCACAACAACCACTCTGAGGATGAGACTAGCCAAGTGGTGTGTAATCAGCTGCCCCCTCCTTTGCGTAAGTCCATCCTGCGCTGCAAAGGCTCCCTTCTCACTGGTGAAGGTGAACCTGGTCCCATCCGTGCGGATACACTGCACTTTGTGCCTAATACAGTCAATCTGAGCATGAACTATGGATAACCAGTCCATACCCAAGATGACGCCGTAAGGCCTCGATGTAGCTACAAGAAGATCTCAACCGAAGCTCTCGCCTCCTAGAGTAAGCTCACACTACCGGAACCAGTGCATAATCGTCGAGTCATCTCCCGTAGGAGTCTCTAGCCATAAGGATCGAGTCAACGGCTCCGTCAGAATCTCCGAGCTCTGAACGAGGGCAGTGGTAATAAAATAATGATTCGCACCTGTGTCTATAGGTACTGCAACAAGGGTGGAGTAGACACAGATAGTACCGCGAATCATATTAGGTTCACCGTGGTTGTAGGCCTCAACTTCCTAGAGCTAAGCCCGCCTCTGTCCACTAGCTCCCTGTTGTCAGGGTGGACCTCCTGGTGGTGGTGGTGGTAGAGCCTCAAAACGTCGTCCACCACCCACTGCTAAGCCAGCTCCTCTACCACGTCTGCCTACTCCCTACGGACTACCATGGTCGAACCTCTGTCTCTGCCTGGGAGGTCCCTCTACTTTCTGCTGCTCATCTGCACGGTGGGTTGGGCAGTCTGAAGCCATGTGGCCTTGCTCGCCAATTGCATAGAACTGCATGCTCCTCATATAGCTAGCTCTGTCTCGTGTGCCCTGCACAACCGAACCCGTATCCTGGGGTCACCCACCTGATGTCCTGGTCCACTTGGACCTCTGCGTCATATGTCTACTATTGACTGCAGAACAATCCACTACGTGTCACCCTGTGGTGGGTCTCTCCACTGGTGACTGCTCAGCGAGACAACTCTCCACTAGAAGGGCTCGCTCCAGCACCCCCGCCTGCGTCAGAATGCTAAGGGGAATCATTGAAGCCGTAATCTCATTCCTGAGTCCCTGCTTGAAGGTCTGAGCCCTGAAGAATGGGTCTCGTACCATATCCGTGAAGTAGCATGAGAGGTCGTTGAACCTCACTGAATACTGAGCTACTATCATGCTGCCCTGCTGTAGATGAAGTAACTCCGGAATCCGCACCGCATGAAGGGTGCCTGGAACAAACTCTGAGCGAAAGAGACTCTCGAAGTATGTCCAGAGTAATGATGCCTCTTCATGCACCTGGAGCATCAGGTTCCACCATCTGCCTGCTACTGCATGTAGGAGACTCGCGACAAGGATCACCATGAGGTCGGATGGTGTCCCTACCAATCTGAAAACTCTCACGACAGCCTCCAGTCAATCCTCAGCTGCATGTGGGTCCATCTCTCCCCGAAACCTAAGCGGACTTTGGCGCTGGAACTCATGCAATGCACTCAGGCATCGTGCTCTCTCTACTGCTAGAGCTGGTGGTATCGGTGGACCAACGAGTAGTGGTACCACTGGTACCTCCGCTGTGATGGGGCCCTGCACTGAGGCCACATCGCTTGGTAGGATACCATCTTGTACGTAACTCAGAACCCTAGCTGGCTACCTTCGCGGGGCCATCCTAAAAAGAAACATGTGTGCCATAGTTAAAAAATTATACCTAGTGAGAGAACACAAAGTAATCACAAAGAAAACTCTTTTTTCGAAGGAAACACACACGCAATTGGTGTTTTCATGCACTGAGTCGAAAATAATAGGCTAGGGTCCTGGTGTATGGATACGTCAGCCACCACACCAACACTGGACTCCCTGGACTGAAAACCACACTCAATACTCTTAACACTATTTCTTCACAGAAAATAATGATCAGAGTATTGAGTTCTGCAGTAGAACTGACTCCTCTGATGCCAATTTGTCACGACCCGTCCTCGGGGCCCGTGTCGTGACTACCCCAAGCCCGCCTTCTATAGGCTAGGGGCTGGCAACATACACCAAAGGCGTAAATCTATAAGCTGGGAAGGAATTACCTTTATAAAAGTAAACAAACACAACAGAGTACACAATAGGAAGTAAACACTAAGTAAAACTGAATACAAAAGAGTGTGTTGGAAAGTAAATGGGCTAGTATACAAACTCAACTGAACAACAAGTACAAGTACAAGTAAAAACGGGAAACAACTCCTGGATCATCCTCTCAAGAATCCTACTTGAAGGGTAGCTATAGAACTCGACCAACTCGTCCCTGCGGTACGTCCCGTCTAGTCCAGCTCTGAGCATCCTTCGTCCGTCACCCTCAGCCTCGATCACTGTTGTCTGTCATATGCACAGAACACAACAAGGTGCGGGCGAATCCCGTGCAGGGGTGAGTATAACAATACTAAGTAGGGGACCCTGAGACCCCCAAAGGTCTCCAAAAATCCACAAAAGATAAACCACAGAAGAAAGATACAAACACAAAGTATCAACCAAAACTACTTAGGTATATGACCATACATATATCTAAGTTACCAGTCACAGTCCCGACTCCAACTCTTGAGCCCACACACAACCCAGTCCACAAAATAAGTAAAGTAAATCACATAGATGATAATGATTTAAAGACAAGACTCATCTCACACAGGTATACATCTTTTGTATAGCGATAGAGATGATTAGATGTAGCCACTGGATCATCTAAGCTGTCAAAGCCACACAGGATAGAGGACTAACTAAGCTGTCGGACACACATAGGATACAGGACCAGTTATCTCATCTAAGCTATCGGACCCACACAGGATACTTGACCAGCTATTCTATTAGACCCACACAGGATACAGGAACAGAATTCAGAACTGTCGAACCCACACATAATTCTGGTATAGTAGTCATCATCGTCGAACCCACGGAGGATTCCAGTACAGTAGTCGTCGCAGTCACAGCCAGCTCTAGGGTTCCCACACACAGCATGCTTGATTCCGGGAGGGTCCACTCCTCAAGCAAAGAGGTTGATACATCAAAAATCAAAAATTCTTGAGTTGATGTATCCTGAAGTTATGTATCATCATAAGGAACCCAACGCGATAGACGACGCATCAATCGGACGCCCGGTCTAAGAGATATTGGCATTTCCGTTCTAGGGGCCCGGTTGGATTTACGCTCGATCCAAACTCGGTCGTGTTCCAAATTCATCCAAAACTAACTTAGAGTATCGCAAAAGGACTACCTCGTCGTAAGGTTCCTATTGCCACAGACGGCACGTCGATTAGACACGCAGTCTAGGAGATATTCGAATTTAAGCGGAGTCGGGCTCGGCCCATCAATCCGAGTGGGCTGGCAGGTCAGCCTGACCTGGCTGGGGGGTTAGTCCGACCTGACTTGGCAGGTCCAACCCAGCTGGGGGGTCGGCCTGGCCCATTATGTCGTGGCCCACCTGCAGACCCGACTCGCGCTGCGGGCCGGTTCGGTTCACCAGGCGGCACCGAGCAGCGCCACCTCTCCCTTCCCGGACAGCCGAAGCAGACCGGTTCTGCCCGGAACATATGGCCCGCACAGCGGGCCGCGGTTCTCCTTCGCATGGCACCGCAGTCCACTATCCTGGCCGGCAGGCGTCCGGCCGGTTCACCCAGCAGTGCGACCCACAAAAGCGGGCCGCAATCTTCTACCATGCGGCGCCTACGGGCACTGCGACTCTTCAGGTCGGCCGACAGGCGGCCGACCAGTTCGCTTTGGCTGAGCGGCCCGTAGTTGAGGGCCGTGTCTCCTCCACATGGCACATGTGGGTGTCGTGGTCCTCCAGCTCGGCTGGAAGTAGCCGGTCAGTTCTTCCAGCCAAGCGGCTCGTGGATGTGGGCCGCAGTTTTCCTCCATATGGTCGGCGCGACGGTGCTGGTCCTCCACCGCCATGGCCCGGCCTGGCCGCGGCCTTCGGTTGTCGCCGCCTTCAGTCGCCGCCACATCATGGCCATGGCCTCTTCCTCCAGTGTGGTGCGACAACACCGTGCTTTTTTGGATCCACCTCCATCGTCAATAAGATCAACAATTATGGGGGAGGTTCGGGTAGTGTTCGTGTGGCCCAAACCCTCCTCGTTATGACATTAATAGTTGTAAATTCACATTTCGTAATTATAAAGATGATGTTTGGAAATATAAACAACTCAAAACAACCCCCTACCTTGATTTCAAAGTTCTCTTGATGGAGTCGCGGAAGACGACGTCACAAAAGACGGATGTCGTTCTATCAACATTAGAGTAAAAGTCATTATCCTTGGAGGCATTCTTTGCGGGAGGTGTCTTCTCCCTTGACGCGGAGTAAGAATAAGGAAGACGGGTGTTCCTCGTGGGCGTCGCCTCACTTTCTTGCCCCGGTTGAAGAAGTGGAGGCGATGTTCTTCGTGTTCTTTGTGGGAAAAAGGCTCTCCCCCTTCTCCTTAGCTCTCCACAAAGTTAAGAAAAAATAATAGAGATTGTTCTCTATTATTTTTATGGCACAACAACTCAAGAGTTGTCTCTCATTAAATGTGACAACACATTAGATTAAATGTGGAGGAATGGATTCAAAAAGATTTGAATTAAAATTGAATTAATTCTCTTCATTAATGGTGGGGTGTTGGCCAGAATTAAACCATGAAATTCCAAGAGTTTAAGGGGGTTCAAGGGATTTTAAAGGGGAGGTGAAGAGTTTGAACTCATGTGGGCCCCACCACATAATATCCTCCCATGGGAGGTTATATGGGGGGTGTTCCCCACCACCAACCTCCCTTTTGAGGTTTTAACTACCATCCAAATAAAATTATTCCACACATAATTTTATTTAAATTTTACTTTAAATTTCCAGGTCTTTACAATGAACCCTTGCTTTTGATAACATATTAGGAAGGTGAGAAACTTGTAAAAGATGGAAATGAATGTCACCTTTCATATATTGTTGAAAATAAAGGAAGTATTGATATTAATGATGTCCCAGTGGTAAATGAGTACCTTGATGTTTTTTCCTAATGAGTTTCCTGGTATTATACCTGATCGGGAAGTTGAATTTACTATTGACTTAGTTCCTGATGCTAATCCAATTTCAAAACCCCCTTATCGAATGGCTCAAATTGAACTTTTAGAGTGAAATAAACAATTTCAAGAGTTATTAGATAAAGGTTTCATTTGACCTAGCACATCACCATGGGGTGCACCTGTCTTGTTTGTTAAAAATAAAAATGGTTCAATGAGAATTTGCATTGATTATAGAGCATTGAATAACATCACTATTAAGAACAAGTATCCTTTTCCTTATATCGATGATTTGTCTAATCAAATCTAGGGAGCTCAGTATTTTTCAAAGATTGATTTGAGGTTGGGGAACTATCAATTTAAAGTAAAGGAAGTATACATTCCAACGACCTCATTTCATACTAGATATGGCCATTATGAATTTTTATTTATGCCTTTTAGTTTAACCAATGCACCTGCTGTATTCATGGATCTTATGAATAGAATTTTCCATGAGTTCTTGGATAAGTTTTTGGTTGTGTTCATTGATGATATTTTGGTTTATTCCAAAAGTAAATCATAACATGAAATTTATTTAAGGGTTGTCTTGCAAACCTAAAAATATAAGAAATTATATGGTAAATTCAGCAAGTGTGAGTTTTGGTGGCAAAAAATTTCTTTCTTTGGTCACATTGTTTCAAAAGATGGCATAACGGTTGATCCTTCTAAAACAAAAGTTGTTGAATAATGGCCAAGACCCACAAATATATCTGATATTCTTAGTTTTCTTGGTTTGGAAGGTTATTACAGGAGTTTTGTTGAAAATTGTGTATGGTTGTCTAGTCCAATAACAAAGTTAACTCGAAAAGGTGTTAAGTTCATTTGGACAAAAGAATGTGATGATTGTTTTCAGGAATTGGAAAGAAGATTGGTGAATGATCCATTTTTGGCACTGCCATCCCGAAATGGTGAGTTTTTTATTTACAGTGATGCTTCATTGAAAGGACTTGGATGTGTCCTTATGTAGAATGATCGGGTAATTGCTTATGCTTCATGTCAGTTGAAACCACATGAGTTAAATTACCCCTACACATGATTTGGAATTAGCTGCTGTTTTTTTTGCTCTAAAAATTTGGAGGCATCATTTGTATGGAGTAAAATGTGAAATATATACTGATCACAAAAGTTTAAATTATATATTCACTCAAAAAGAATTAAACATGAGATATAGGAGATGGTTGGAATTAATCAAGGATTGTGATTCCACAATCCATTACCATCCGAGAAAATCAAATAAAGTGGTTGGTGCTTTGAGTCGAAAAATTAATGCTTCATTAACCATGTTACGTTTGGAACAAGATACTTTAGTTTTTGATTTGATAAACTTTGACATAGAAGTTGTTGGTGCAGAAAATTATTCTATTTTGTATCAGGTATCAGTGAGATCATCTATATCTGACAGAATTAATCAAGCACACAAGGAATACAGTGAGTTACAGAAAAAGGTAGAGTTGGCGCAGAAGGGTAAGTTTCCTGATTTTAACGTCGATAATGATTGTTTTTTGAGGTTTGGAAAGATATTATGCGTTCCTTGTGATTCATATTTAAAGAATGAGTTGTTATATGAAGCTCATAGTTCCCCGTTTTTAGTTTATCCTGGAAGTACTAAGATGTACAGATATATTTGGGAGTATTACTGGTGGGATGGAATGAAAAGAGATATTGTTGATTTTACTGTGAAATGTTTGACTTGTCAGCAGGTTAAAGCAAATCAGAAATTACCAAAAGGGAAGCTTCAACCTTTACTGATGCCACAGTGGAAATGGGAAAATATATCCATGGACTTCATTGTTAGATTACCGAAGACATCTCGAGGTAATAATGCAATTTGGGTTATTGTTGATCGATTGAATAAATTGTCTCATTTCCTTCCTATTCATGATATTTTGTCTCTAGACCAACTTTCTCAGTTGTATGTTAAAGAGATAGTCAGGTTTCATGGAGTTCCTCTCTCTATTGTATCTGATCGTGATCCCCGGTTTACTTCTAACTTTTGGAAAGGCCTTCAGAAGTCGTTGGGTACTGAATTAAATTTTAGTACACCTTTTCATCCTCAATCCGATGGGAAGTCAGAATGAACAATTCAGACCTTGGAGGATATGTTACGTGCTTGCTCGATGGATTATTAGGGAATTTGGGACCAACATATTTCATTGGTTGAATTTTCATAAAATAAAAGTTTCCATTCCAGTATACAGATAGATCCATTTGAGGCATTATATGGAAAGCGTTGTCGAACTCTAGATTTTTGGGATGAAGTAGGTGAGAGGAAATTGATGGGACCAGAATTGGTAGAAGAGATGGCAGAAAAAGTTCAATTGATTCAGAAGCACATGAGAATAGCTCAGAGAAGACAGAAAAGTTATGCAGATAACTGAAGGAAGGAACATTATTTTGAGGTAGTGGATCATGTCTTTCTCAAAGTTTCTCCATGGAAAAGTGTGATAAATTTTGGAAAGAAGGGAACGTTAAGTCCGAGGTTCATTGGACCTTATGAATTCCTAGAGAAATTTGGGTCAATTGCGTACAGAGTGGCTTTACCTCCAAGATTATCCTAAGTACACAATTTTTTTCATGTTTCGTTGTGGAGAAAGTATATGCCAGATCCATATCATGTTTTGAGTCCAGAGGTAGTTCAGTTGGAAGAGAATCTCTCTTATGAAGAACAACCACTCCAGATTCTTGACCATAGAGAGAAAATTTTGTAGAGTAAGGTAATTCACCAGGTAAAGGTTTTGTGGAAAAACCATATGGTTGAAGAGGAAATGTGGGAATCTGAAAATGATATAAGGGATAAATACCCCCACTTATTTTGATAAGTAAAATTACGAGGATGCAATTCCCAAAAGGGGGGAAGGATATAACATCCCAGGTAAATAAATAATAAGGCAAATTTCATATTTATTAAAATTTGTGAATTAAACATTAATTTTACTTTAAAGGGGTTTCTACGTTCGATAGCGTAGCCGATACGCAACAATGGGTTTCTTTGAAATCTTACATTGCACACTAATAATATAATATTGTTATTTTAAATGGTAGTTAACTCCTAGTCGTTATATTGGTGGGAATTAACAAAACTAACTACAATATTATTATACATGTTTGTTAAATGTATTTAAATTTATCCAATAAAAAGGTAGAGGCTTAAAATTTGAATGAATCTAATTCTAAGCATAATTTACATTAAAAGGCCAATTTACCACCTTTAAATGCAGAACCCTTTTTAAATCTAGTTTTGGTCACTTTAATACATTTTATTTTACTAGATAAAATCATTCTTTAGAATGGTTACATCAAAATTTACTTTGTGTAAATTTTTCGAATTTTTTCAATAAAGTTCATTTTTAATGAATAGTGAAAAATAGTGTATTTTAATTAAAAACTGAGTTTTAATATAATTTATTTATATGGTTATATTAACTTTTTAATTAGTTTTAAAGTGTAATTATAATATATTTTTACCATTTATTCCAATGTTTTTCATTGGAATTAATTTCACTATGAATTTAGAGATAAACAAGTGTCAATATTTTGATAGTTATTATTTCTTTAAAACATGCTATTTATTTTAACAACAGGAATTAATTTTAAAATAATTAATGCAACTTCAATGTTTATAATTTGGTAAAATATAAATCATTTTTTAATTTGGAATATCAAATATATATTAGGCTGAATTTTTGGTATTTTTCTAAAAAACATCAATTTTTGATGAATAGTGAAGCCACTTAGTAGTAGTTAAAAAACTAAATTTTTCATTTAAATGAAATGTTAACACTTCTGTAAATTGAATTTTGAAAATATGACATACATGGTTTTTATTAGTAAGTTAAATTTGGTTCAATAAGTTGAAAATATTTTTTGGTGAATAGTAACTTTTGACTTTTATTTACCGCGGTTAAAGGTAAATAGGGTAATTCAAGGTAAAAAAGAATACAATAATAATTCAAAATTACCTTAAAACTTGTCTTAACCTTATTGGATGAGTAATATCCGACCATGGGAATCCTTGGGTCGATTTTGGGACCCCATGGAGCCACTTATGAATGATAATGACACTTTAGATTAATTAATTTAAAGTAAAGACAAAAATGACATAAACAAATATCTCTCTATAAATTAATTTTTACATGGTGTTATATAAGTTTTATTTTCGAAAATAAATATTAATTGGAAAGATAAAATTATTTCCTACATCATGGTATTTTTTTTATAATTTTTAGACATCGAATAAATTAAATTATTTATGACCCAATAATGATGCAGTGTTTACCTCATTCATAAATCATTTAAATAAATAAGATTATAAATATTAAAATAACATTCAAAAACTATCTACTTATTATTGGATGATTTTATTTAGACCATGAGTCATCTTATCTTCGACTCTAATGATTTTTGGACTTTTAGAAACCAAATATCATTATATAATAAAATAATATTTTCACACTTTCTTAAAGAGCCCCTCCTCCCCCTTATAAATGGAGACCATTTCTATCCAATTACTCACAGTACTAAAGCCATTTGGCTAGTCCAAACTCTGCCCAATTTATCTCCCTACATCCCTCTCCTCCTTCTAGAAGCCTTACCTTAGGCAGAAGGCACTTCAAGAAGTCCTTTTGGTTCAAACCAAAGAAAGTTACCCAAATTAAAGGTAACGGTTTCTCTTAACTTATTTTCTTTTATTTTACTTCTCCAACCCCTAAACTCTTTTTATTCCTTTATTTTATAACAAAACCAGTATCATTAATATACTAGGATGTTTTTATAAGAAGTATTCTAACTACAATTACACACACCTCCATCTAATCGGTGAAGAACATACTATTTCTGTGGATGGAAAACTAACACCTCACGAGACAATGATTGTTTGATTATCTCCTACCGCCTATCATGGTGGCCATTAAGATGAAACTATATTTTTATATGATATATATATATATATATATATATATATTATTTTTATGTTTTCTTTACCCTTCTGCATTTTTCTTTTATATCATACTATTATGGTTTCCATTATGGGTAAACACGATAATTTCATTTGAGGAAGTGCGGACTACCGCCCCTCAAAGTGATATGACTCATTAATGCCATATGTGTGATGTATAAAGGATGAAGTTAATGATATTATATATGATATTATACTGGAATTATAATATACCTATGTATCATTATGTTTTAATTCCATAAAAATAAGAAATATAAATGAAAGTAGTGTTCATTCGTACATACGGCTTACCGTCTCCATGAACAATGCATTTCATTTTTACCTCCAAATGATATGAACTGTTATAAATATCTATATATACTAGATATATATGATATATATGATATATATTATATCTAAATAATTAATATCATTCTGTATATAATGGACTATTGACCACATGGACAACTTGTAAATATAAGTTGTTCATTTTTGACTCAAGTACCAAATATCGACAAAATGAACATTATTAACTTAAATGATTACATAATGTTTATAACATGGTAATAAGTGATATAAAAGGTATAATAAACTTGAAAAATCTTCTTAATCAAGTTTAAAGTAACTTTAGTTTATTATTCAGGAGATTAAAGAGTGATCAAGTCAAGTCGGACATGAGGTAAGGGACTTCGTCTCAATCTCTTTTCATTGAGGCATATTTTGTTTTAATACAAGATTTTCTTTTATACTCTATATAAACACATTTTAATTTTAATTTCATTCAAATGGAATCTCTTTCTAGGAGGTATTTTACTAAATGAAAAAATAATGTTTCTTTTTAACGTAAGAGGCGACAACGACTTTCCACCACCGCGAGTATTATTTGATCTTTGGCTTCCTTAACAAGCCATAATATTTTTAAAGGGAAAATAAATACCATATACTCTTTTATGTATTTTGGTATTGAAAATGGTTTTTATAATGGATTTGTCATGTCAATATATTTAAATGATATATAGTGATTGAAATGTGGAAATGTTATCTTTATTTTATGTTTGTTTTATGTGTTATGAACATGGTATGGTTCTTGGGAATTGTTTACATATACGGGTGGTTCCGTGATAAACCTAGGGTGGGTGAGCCTAAGATAGCTCTCTAATGCATTGGGTTACATGACGGAGGTAAATGTGGATGTTTCTCTTAAGAGATTTAGGGAATATACTGTGATGGGTATTCCAAAGTAACTCCCTATGTAGCTGTGATAGCTACAATGTAAGTATGTTATGGATTCCACAAGTTACCTTTGTAATTTATGATTTCTATGTGTCATTCATAAATATTATGATTTCATGAGGTAAGTAAAAGATTTTCTGTTCTGTATGTATTTATGAACTAATGTTTTCTCTCTTTGTTTTATAACCCTTACTGAGCTTTTTATGCTCATCCCAAGTTTTGAAATGTTTTTCACAGGACTTAAAGATGAATAGGGTCAAGGATGAGATCAAAGAAAAGTCATGTTGTCTAAAACATGGAACTATACATGACTCTTTTTTTCAAGAGTTTTTATTTTATGAAAAAAATGGAAACTGAGTAGAAGTGTCTACTTTGAAATCTTTTGAAATGTAATAGTTATGTCCTAATTCTCTAAAACTCTAAACTTGAAAAGATCCCCAATGTGAATTATTCGTTTAATTCAATATTATGTAATGTTTTAAGGCTGAGTCCTTATACTTTATCAACATCAAAACATGAAAAACATTGTGTACCTGAGACTAACTCGGAGGAAAATCTACTCAGTATGCAACTGGTCCAACTTCCTCCAGGATTTCAAAAGGACCGATGAACTGAGGACTTATCTGTCCTTTTTTACCAAAATGCATCACACTTTTCCAAGGAGAGATTTTAAGGAAAATATTTTCACCTACCTCAAAAGAGAATACTTTCCTTCTATTATCATCATAACTTTTCTTCCTACTCTAAGTTGTCCTCATGTGTTGCTAGATCATCTTCACTTTCTCAGCCACTTCCTCTACTAATTCTGGTCCCATAAACTTTATTTCACTGACTTCATCCCAAAATGCTGGAGTCCGACACCGTTTCCCATACAATTCCTCAAAATTTTTCATCTGAATACTGGAATGAAAACTGTTATAATAAGAAAACTCAACTAAAGAAAGTTGGTGATCCCTACATCCCTGGTAGTCCATTTAACAAGCTTGAAGCATATCCTCCAAAGTCTGAATTGTTCGTTCTAGCTGGTCATCTTATTGAGGATCAAAAGTGGTATAGAAATTTAATTTTGTGCCCAATGACTTCTGAATTCTCTTACAAAAGTTATAAGTGAACCTGGAATCCTGGTAAGATACAATAGAAAGAGAAACTCCATGTAACCTGACAATCTGTTTGAGGTATAGTTGAGAAAGCTGATCCAAAGACATTATATCTCTAATATAAATAAAATGTGTAGATTTTTTTAGTTGGTCAACAATAAACCAAATCACATTGTTACCTCGATATTTCATAGGTATTCCCACCATAAAGTCCATAGATATATTCTCCCATTTCCACTCTAACACTGGAAAAGGATAAAGCATCCCCTTCGGTAACTGCCTCTCTGCTTTAACCTGTTGACAAGTCAAACATTTCAAATTAAATTATACAATATCCCTTTTCATTCTATCCCACCAGTAATACTCTTGAAGGTCTCTGTACATATTAGTACTTCCATGATAAACCAAAAATGGAGAACTATGAGCTTCACACAACAAATATTTCTTCAACTAGGAATCACAAGGCACACACAACCTTTTTCCAAATCTTAAAACACAATTTTTATCAATGTTAAATTCCGGTAGCTTACCCATTTTAACCAATTATACCTTTTTCTATATCTTATAGTCTTTCTTCGACATTTAATTAATTCTGTATGATAACAATGACTACACAGAAACCTAAAAAAACAGAGGTATTTCTTACACCAATAACATCTATGCCAAAATTCATCAAATTATTAATCAAGGGATCATGTTCCAGACGTAACATGGTTAATGATGCATGATGTTTTTGACTCAAGGAATCTTTCAAATTGTTTCCTTTTCCTGGATGATAATTTATTATGAAATCATAATCCTTTATCAGTTCAATCCATCTCCTGTGTTTCATGTCTAATTCCTTCTGAGTGAATATATACTTCAGACTTTTATAGTTCGTATATATTTGACATTTAGATCCGTATAAATGATGCCTGAAAATTTTCAAAGAAAAAAACCACTCCTTCCAATTCAAAATCATGTGTGGGATAATTTAAATCATAAAGTTTAAGTTGTCTTGAACCATAAGAAATTACCTGATCATTCTACATCAGAACACAACCAAGTACCTTCAATGAAGCATCATTGTAGATTAAAAACTCACTATTTTAGGAAGTCATGGCCAAAACTGGAGCATTCACCAATCTATTATTCAGTTCTTGAAAACAAACATCACATTCTTATGTCAAAATAAATGTAAACCCTTTCGTGTTAACTTATTCATCGATCTAGATAACCGTTAAAATTTCTTAACAAATCGTCGGTAATAACCAGCTAATCTAAGAAAACTATGAATCTTTGTAACAATTTTAGGTCTTGGACATTCATCAACCTCTCTTGTTTTGGTGGGATCAACTATTATTCCATCCTTATTTACTATTTTCCCAATAAAATAAATCTTTTGTAAACAAAAATCACACATACTGAATTTTCCAAGAATTTTCTTTTCCTTTAAGGTTTTTAAAACAACCCTTAGTTGTTTTTCATGCTCTTATTTACTCTTAGAAAATACCATAATGTCATTAATAAACACAATGACAAACTTATCCAAGAACTAATGAAATATTCTATTCATAAGATTCATGAATACATCAGGTGAATTAGTTAATACAAACAGAATAACAACAAATTCATAATGCCCATATCTAGAACGAAAAGCTTTTTTTGGGAAGTCATCCTCCTTCACCTTCAATTGATGGTATCCAGATCTCAAGTCAATCTTGGAAAAGTATTGCGCTCCCTAGAGCTGATCAAACAAGTCATCGATATGTGGAAAAGGATTCTTGTTTTTAATTATGATGCTATTAAAATATCAATAATCAATTCATAGCCTCATAGAACCATCTTTCTTTTTAACAAACCAAACAAGATCTCTCCATGGTGAAGTGCTAAGATTAATGAATCCTTTATTAAGAAAATCATGTAACTAATTTTTCAATTCAAGAAGTTTTAATTGAGATATAAAATATTGGGGTTTTGTAATTTGATTAGTATTAAGAACTAAGTCAATTGCAAATTTGAATTCTCGATCAGGTATGACATCGGGTAACTCATCAGGAAAAACATCAAGATATTCATTTACCACTGGCACATCATTAATCTGAATAGTTACCTTGTTTTCAAAAATATGATCAAGATAACTTCCATTTCAATCTTTCAATAGTTTCTCAGCTTCCTGATATGATATCAATTGTATGGCTTTGTTCTTGTATAAAAACTGAAACTCTTTCTGAAAAACAACTTCTTTATCTCTACAATCAATCTTAGCATGAAAAATAGAAAGTCAATCCATTCCCAGAATAACATAAAACTCAACTAAGGGGGAAAACAAGGTTTTCAGGTAAATTATTCCTAAATAACACAACATAAAGATTATTATAAGTCCTATTTCCTATAATATTTCTCCATGGTGTTTTAACAACAAGTTCTGGTCTCATTTGTTGAGGTGATATTTCCAATTTACCAGAAAATTTCTCAAAGATTAAGGAATGTGTAGAACATGTATCAAACAAAACTTTAGAAAAATCTAAGTAAACAAAAAAAAGACCTAATAAAACTTCATTGGGTGGCCCGATGTCTGCTGATGTAGTCACAAAGGATCTCACAACACCTTTATGTTAATAGTCTAGATTGTTTGCTTCATTCAGATCTCTCTTTGGGAAGGCATTTGTATAATGACTCATCTCACCACATTTAAAACACTTTACAGTTTGATTATCAGGATTAATCTTAGGATCATTTTCATTACAATATTGGGCCATATTTCCAAACATACCACATCGAAAACACTTCCCAATTATGGTAAGACATTCCCTAGGGTGCTTCTTTCCACACTTTTCACAAACTGGAAACTGGATTTTCTTACCATCAGATTTCTTTTGTTGATTCTTACCCATAGCATGCCATCTAGACCTCTTCTTCTCCTTATTTCAAAAGTGAACGTGATCATCATCAAACTCCATCTCTACCCTCTCAGCACATCAGAAAATTTTCCCATAACTTTTTAATTCAAGGGAGGCCAACACCCTTCGATACCTTGGCTTCAATCCTGAGTAAAATTGGTTGATTTTTATATCAAGATCCAGAATAACATTTAGAGGATACCTCGCTAGTCAGGTGAAGTTCACTTCATACACAGCCACTGAATCTTTCTCATTTTTCTTTAATTCAAAGAATTTATTCTCTATCCTATGTCACACCACCTTAGGAAAATATTTTTCAATGAAAATACTTTTAAATTCATCCCACTCTAAGGAAACAATATCCTCTCTATCCCTTATATTCCTTACCATTGACCACCACTAATCAGATTCACCTTCAAAAAAATAAATGGAAAGACGTACCTGTTGATTATTTGAATAACCCATTAAAAAAATATCTTTTCAATGGCTTTAATCCATCCTTAAGGTGCTACATGATCCGAATATCCACTGAAAGAAGGAGGGTGTTGTCTCATAAAATGTTCCACTATTGTCATGTTCCATTTTGGTACCTCTGGTTGTTCTCTTACATGGATGACATCAACATTTATTTCCTGCGTTAGAAAATCCATTACTATCACAAAATGCTTGGTTCTAATCCCTTCCATTTCAGGCTATAGATTCAGAAGGATTTCGTTCTGTTGGTGCCTCTACTCTTTAGCTTCCTTGTTTATTGTGCAGACAACCATTCTAAACAAACATATCTTAGTATAAGTAACATGGTAATATTTAAATTCTATAACATTTCAAATTAAACATAGAGTAAAAAACATTTATGGTATTATATTAACATCATCCTAACCCCTAAAGTTATCTAAACCATCCTCTGATACCAACTATAAGGACCCACCCTTATTAAATTACATAATTTGGAATTTAGTCAAGAAATAACTTCCTTTCACATTAAGGATCTTTTAAAGTTTAGAGCTTTAGATAATTGGGACATAATACATTCATAACAATACACATTATTACTGAGTGGATACCATAAAAACAGTACTCATTTCTCTCAAAATATGAAACTATTCAAATATAAAAAGATTTTATTTGAAAAATATCCAATCATTTAACTTGGTTTATTATTTTTCCTACACATCCTTATAACCTGAAAAATCATTTAAAAACTTTTTATGAGCACAAAAATCTCAATAAGGGGTATAAAAATAAGGAAATAAAACATTAGTCCAGGAATACTTGTAACATATGAAATAATTTTCAAAAGACATACTTGTCACCCATATATACTTACTTTGTGAAACATGATATTTACACAATATTACCATAATACATAAGATATTAAATAGAACCATAAAGTTATCTTGGGTCATTACTTACACAATCTTGTAACCCACTCGGCTACCTTATAATTTGTAACCCTCACGGCTACCTTACAATTTGTGTAACCATCACAGTTACACTTGGAGTAACCATACGGCCAACCTCCAACTAACACATACCCAATGCATTAGAGGGAAATATAGTTACCACCCTTCATCATAAACAATTCCCAATAACCATAACATAATCATACAACATTAATAATATCATAAAAACATTGGTTATGAATATTTTAAAACAAAATTTTAAAAGAGGATTTTAAAAGGAAAGTCCATTATAAATATCATATAATAGAAGTGAGACTTAATAGAGTGGATGGAATATATATAAAAACTGTAAATAAAAATAATTAAAAATATTATATACAAAAAAAATCACATAAACAATTTTAATAACACATAAATAATGAAGTAGAATGTTAACCCAAAGAAAGGAAATCAGGTAAAGAATTATCTTACCTCGGGTTTTTCATACATAAAACTTGTTTAAAACTTCTTTATAATGGTTAAAAGAAGGTTATTATTATCTTAAAGAAATATATTAATCTTTGTAACATCTTATATGATCATTTTATAACATAATTTCATCCTTTATTTGTTAGTATTTTGTTCCTTTCATTGTTTCTTGTGTGTTCTTTACATGATTTCCAGGATCAATTCACGAGGAATGTTGTTATAGATTGGAAGTGAAACACTAGAGTTGGAATATAATGGAATTTACATATTTATAGAACCATAAATTATACCATTTATCATTTTGAATTCTGAAATGAGGATGATTAAAAAGTTAAAACACTAATGATGTTCATTTAGATCATTTTAGTGGTTGTTTGATAATAACGGCCTCATTTGGATTCATAAATTAAAACCATGTGTAAAAAAGGATTATAGAACCATGTATTAAGAATAATAAATATATTATAACCTGGTTCAACCATAAAAATGGTATCATGACCATAATTTAAGTAATTAAAGCAAATTGAAATCACATCTTCCACGATGTCGATAATTCAACACATCATGGACAATGTTTTTATTCCTTGAATAAGTGGGAGAGGAGAGGAATAATGATGATGAATTTTCCGTGAACATGATAAAATAAAGAATATTCAATATTTTTGGAGCTTTCATGCCTCTTGGATAAGAGGAGGGAAGAGAATATAATAAAATAAAAGGAAAGGTAAGGTAAACACACGAAAAAGGAAGAGGATTTCTTACCTCTTGATCTCTTCTCCTTAAGATCCTCCTTAAGGCCTTTGATTTTGGACTTTGGGTGATAACGATAGGTCTTGGACATGGGGAATAATATTGGTGAGGTAATTTAGAAGAAATTATAAAATTATCAAGGCTTGAGGGGTGTGGGGGGATGAGGGGGAAATGGGTGGTATTTATAGTGGAGGAGGGGAGCGATTTCACATTATTTTAATTATTATTTTATTATTTTTCCTCAAGAAAATCAATAGTAAGTCTTCCATGACTAAAAACAGTAATAATGGAATTTTTGTCGAGATAATGGGCTTACATAAGCACCACATCATCAATGAAACCTTCATGATGCAGAAATTCATTTATTTGTCAAATACCAAAAAGTCACTATTCACCAAAAAATCAAGTATTTCATAAAATTACCAAAACATCACCCCAACCATTTTTCAATGTGTAGAATCCAAAAATGAACTACATTTTATCAAAATAATTTTATAAATATGAGAAAATTAATTTTTAAATAAAATAATACTTTATTCAGAAAATAACAATTTTAAAGCATTTATTTACTTATTCCATGATATGGGTGTACCATACTTTCAATTAAATCTTATATATACATTATAATAGGTGAGGTTACTATTAATAAGGGTATGTTTCTATTAATAAGGGTAACAATTATATTTATAAGGGTACATTACTATTCATTAGGGTCAAGTTACTACTCAGAAGGGTATATTACTATTCATAAGGGTACATTACTATTCTTAAGGGTATGTTACTATTCATAAGGGTATGTAACTATTAAAAAATTATGTTGGTCTTATAAGACTCTAAATAACTTACTGATCACAATTTTAGATTACCATTTTTTTAAAATTCAAAACATAGAAGCAATAAAATTATGTTTAAAGGCTAGTTATAAATATCTACTTAAAACTAAGTTTCATGAATTTCATTTATTTTTTTTAAACTTGGGGTGTTACATACGCTCCTATGGATTTAGAATTTAAACCATGCCTTACAGAAAAAAGATGGAGTACATGGAGTTTACATGGGCTACACCTCATGTGGTCTCTGAGTTACATGGTTTCCAATCAGGTAGGTCATGCAAGAAGATAAACAACCCAACTATGAGTAAAGGAATATATGTTGTGTACGGAAGTTACATAGAGTGTACTCCAAATGACCATGTTCCAGTCTATCCTGGTCAACATGTGATGTAAAATTGAAGGCACCATGTGTAATAAATGCACATGCCTTGAATTAATTCATAATTAATTCTTGGTGCATTGAACACTAGTACACGTTTTGTACCTCTGGGTTACACAACATGTACATCGGTGTTATCCATCCAGATTCCTCAGCACCTCTAGATGATATCTCCAAATTTATTTCATTCATAAAATTAATCAATTTGATTATATTTATGAGAAACTTAAGAGAGAGAAGTAGATGTCTCAATTCATATTTAATAATGATTAAACAGGAATTGAAAACTAAATTACAAATGCATAAATCAATCAATGATCTTTAAATAATTATAAATAATTATGTGAATGCTCTGATACCACTTGAAAGTTATGGGCACAATGGAAGAATGTGATGGGTCATGCCTAAAATTGGGTTTTGTGGTGATCGATGATCAATATAAGATTTACAAAATGATAAATGTTGGGATCAACAGAGTTGAATCAAATAATATAGAAAATGGATAAAATGTCGGGACTAGAGCACAGGATCATCAAATATTGTTTATAATTAATTTAAGTAATTAAATAATTACCTTGAATGAAATTATTTCTTTTTTGATGGATCTAACAATGTCTCTACATCGTACCCTCATTGAATTATAGGAATCAAGGGAATATTCCCTCTAGAGGTGATCCACATGTATTCCCCAAATCATTGTAGGTCATTGTATGAATCTCTAGGTGCTAGCGTGGAAAATCTAATTGTTTTCTTCATTCACCTTTGATCACCCCAAGAATTGATTCCAAATTATTATCTTTTATCTATCTTGACTTGATTGTGGAAGGAGTGGGAATATCACTTTCTGTTCATGGGATCATTCTTAAATAAGGGTACTCTATAGGGATTCAAGAGCATTCTCCAGATTCATTGTGCACAACAAATGAAGTTGGATCTATTAAAAATACTATAATTGGGTTTATATACCACTAGGGTTAGAAATAAATAATTGCACAAGTTTCCTTAATTATTTATTTAATCCCTATGGAACCCCATGTCAATAATAATAATAATATTATTATTTCCTGACATGTGGTAAACTCGTGAATTAAAATTAAATATTATTTAATCAAATGATATTCAATATATATAATTTTTCACAGGACCTATAAACTCAGTTTTCAATTACTCCATAATATTAACTGGGCCTTAAATAATGACTATTTTTTAATAAATAAATATCACTACATTATTCACCAAAAAATAAATAAATATTATATTCACTAAATAGAAAATAAATATTTATTAAATATTCTACTCACGTTATAGTCTGTCGAATAACCAGTGATAGAATATATGTGATCAATAAAACATGACTAATTATTAAACCATGTGTGGGAATAATATTTATTCAACTTGTTAAATAATAAATAAAAATATATTATTTAAATGAGGTTCTCAATACACTTAGTGTGTGACCCTCTATGCCTCTTTCTCAGTGGAATTAGGAGAAGAAGTCTAAAGTCCAATGTTAGTGTATAGAAACATGTTAAGTCACCCATAGATAGATAAGTTCATGCCAAAATTACATAATACCTCATATATATGCTCACTGTGTAATATAATACCTCTATCATGATATCTATAATCAATCAGGTTTCATTCTAGTGGCATCAACCTATGCATTTGATGTCTCTTTATTTGAATTTATAGAAATTGAACTTGCCTATAAAACATCATGGAAATTAATTTATTTAGGCTATATCATTTCTATCAAAGTTCCTTATATATCAAATTTTTTTAAAGATCACAAAAGAAAAATCCTTTCTTGCATTATTAATTAATTCAATATTACTTGTGATGCACCCAACAATTCATACCTCACCACGAACATATGTTTTCATGATTTTTTTTCGATACATCAAAGTATGTGACTTATAATACTCATTAATAAAAATATTAGTGTCTAAGGATCAATACACACATCAATAGATATAGAGATCCAATGACATATATAAATGTGGATTTCCTACTGGTGGGTCTCATTCTGATAATATCTAATACTAGATATTACCAAGGGTTTACACCATGAGAAGATACCTCAAAGTCCTATGAGTCTTGGCCCCCAATTTCCTAAATCATTTTCGTCCCTCGAATGATTTCATCTATCAATAGAAAATATATTTAAGATTATTTTCATGGAACATCTGGGTTCTCATCATAGTGGGGAATTTCTATGACCTTTTAGTGCGATAACTACTCTTAGAAAATTATCACATACTATGTTACATAGAATAACAATCTTGATGTGATAATGAGTTTATTAATATTAAAAACATTAATACATGTTATTATAAAGTACAGAAAAAAAATTCTAGGGAAGCAACTCCAACTGTAAGGATCCATCCGAATAGTCTCATGAAAACTATTATTTTAAGAAGAATCAATAAGAGGAAAGTTATTTTCCCAATATCCTCTAAAATAAAGTAAACATGTTGTAATCATATACTTTAGTACCTATATATTTCACTCAAATTGTACATCAATATAAGTGTGGTATGTTGTACATAGAAGTACCTGAGAACCAAGATCCTTTTATAAACCTTACCAGAACTGAGATGTGAATGAAGAGTACCTATTTTATACAATGGTATATGGAATCCGATGAATGTGTATGATCTCTTAGATATATATCCTCCCATGTTTTTTCACTCATAAGGTCTCCTGGATGTGAAAAAAGTGGGTGACCTTCATTAGTATATCCATAATTACCCATAAAGAAGCACTGACTTGAGGTGACCTTGGTAACCCCATCAAGAAATCCATGGTTACGTCATCCCACTTACATTATTGGATGGTAAGTATATATAAAAGAACAACAGGCCACTGGTGTTATGATTTCACCTTCAGATAGGTAGAACACCTACTAACAAAGATTGTTCCCTCCTTTTTCATCCCAAGATACCAATACTAGTAGTGTAAATCATGATATATTTTTTTGATTTTAGTTTATACAGCCCATTTAGAAACATGATATTCTCACATCATTTAACCTCACATTTCTGAAAGAACCTAAACACGCCCATGGATATATAGTATCTCATCCTCCTTGAAAACCCAACTAGGCGGTGGGACCTCAACAAAAACACTTTCCCTCATGATCAAGATTTTGAGATATAAAAGTTTCCTCCTTTTAATTGATCCATAAGTAACTAATCCACTGATAAATCTATGATAAATACATTCTCATGACTCCCTTGAACCCCTAGATGTATTTCCAAAAAATCATTAACTTCTGTTCACTATTATCTTCTTGAATAGTTTGATTTTGAGTCTTTAATTTCCTATTTTTAGCAACTACATTATCTTTACCTAATAAATAATAAATCTTAAAGTCAAAATACTGAATATATTCAACCCATATTCTCTTTTAGAGGTTTAAGTTATGCTAATGAAATATTTATTTTTTGATTTTATTGTTTATGTATACCATAAACTACTCCCCAGAAAAATAATGTCTCCAAAAACATGAGGCAAGAACAACAGTTTCTAACTCTAGTTCATTTTTCAATTAATTATGCTTATGAGGCCTCAACTGATGAAACTTTTATGTAGTGAATTGTTACCCTTTAATTAAAAAATCTCCCATCACAACAATGAATGTGTCACAATACACTATGTATCCACTTCTCAACTCAGGAATAACTAGGATTGGTGTTGAGGTTAACCTTACCTTTAACTCATGAAATTCTTTCTCACAATATTCATTCCATGTGAACTTTTCACCCTTCTTCGTCAAGACCATACAAAGTACTAAAAGGTGTGAAAAGTTATGGATGGGGTTTTAGTAGTAAATAGATAATCCCAAGAATATTTTGAAATCAAAAACATTCTTAGGTTTCTCTCAAGATATAATGGCTCCCACCATCTCTAGATGAACAGATATCCATACTTTTCATATAATGCTACATGAGAAGTGAACTTTGTCAATTCAAAAGTGGCACTTTGAGATATAAGCATATAGTTGGTGATCTCTTATTTTAATCAGTGTGATATCAAGATGTTTGGCATGATCATTCCTAGTATGAGATTACACTAATATTTAATCCATAAAAATGACCAAAAAGGCATCTAGGTATGGGTGGAAACCTGGATTCATAAATTCCATGAAGATAATAGATGTATTCATTAGACCTAACAATATTAAAAGATATTTTTATAAGCCATACCTTCTTCAGAAATATTTATGTGGTGTATCTAAGGTCTAACTCTCACTGATGATATCCCAATTGAAAATCAATATTTGAGAAGTCCCTAGCTCCTTGGATCTACCGAAGATGTTTTATATTAGAGGAAGTGGGTATTGGTTCTTAACTTTGAGCTAATTCAACCACCTGTAATCCACAAATATCCATAAGGTATCATCTTCCTTCTTGGTGAAAAGTATATATGAACCCAAAGAATAATTAATGGGTTATATAAACCCATTTTAATCATGTACCTATAACTACCTCTTGAGTTCCTAGAGCTTAGTAGGAGTCATCTTGAATAGAGAAATAGATACTGGTTCTGCTCCCAGAACAAGCACAACGGTAAATTCTACCTCTCTATTAAGAGGTTTCCTAGAAAATTATTTAGAAAAGAAATATTTGAATTAGTCTACCATAAGAGGATAGACAAACTTTTATACTCATTGATAATCAAGATAAGGATGGAAATCTAGATCGACACTCTGCCCAACCCATGATGCTCAAGTCCAGCTCGAGTTTCCTGGAAATCTCATTCTCCCTTGTGAACATATCTACCACTCTCCAGTGATGAGAAAGACACACTCTAGTAATAAGAATCAATATGGTCTCTAAATACTAATAACCAATTCATCCCAATAGTTATGTCAAATCTAATAATCTCAAGGATGAAAAGGTTCTATAGGGGGCGGTAACTGCCTATATCAAGGGGAAAATCCTTGAATCTACGAATACTCTATGAGAATATTCCCGAAAGAGTTTAAAGAGACATCAACCCCAAAAAAAATTTCAATATCAAGACCAAGACTTACCATTAAAGTATAAGATATAGAAGAGTGTAAATTAATTATGTCAATTAAAGAAGAAACTAATGCTGAGGCTATTAGGATCATACCTCATACTGTATACGACACAACACTTTTCTCCTCATTGTATATAAGTTTCCAGATTAATATTTTTGAGTCAAAACCTGACCTCCCTGAGAAGTTCTACTCTGATGGTGTTACACAACCTGTCTATAGCTCCATCTACCATTACTACCTCCATGGACTAAATGTCCAATATTACTTTAGCTTCCTACCTGGAATGGAGCCATAGATCCCACAACATAACTCGAAGTTATTGCAGATCCTATCTTACTAGGAATTGGTGGAAAGGTCCTGTAAAATATATAGAGATGTCCCGTTCTACCATAGGCTTGACACTCTAATGTTATCTAGTACATTGGATGTTCATGTGACCCAGCCTTCCATACTGATGGCATACCACATAACTACCTTTCTATACACTCTGACAACTACTTCCCTTATGAGAAGTCTTAAAGATATGCTTCATTCCATTGGATCATACACTACTTAGCCTAGAAGCTCAACCACCATACCCTGTAACTTCAACTTCCCTTAAATTTTTCTTGGATATAAGGGTCTGATTCACCATCTCATAGAAAATATTCAGTCAAAATACACTTACCTAAAATCATATGTCATACCTAAAACCATACTCAAAGTTTCTTATATTAGATAGCTCATCAATAGAAAGAGTGGCCATAAAGCACTAGAGTTCAATGAACTGAGTTGAGTAATACATGATGGAAATAGTACCCTACTCAAGATGCATGAATTACAAAGCTTGATCAAACATCAATGTATCTATGAAAATGTAATCATAAAAACTAATATGGAAATCTATCCTAATGATATCCTGATGTTGATTTTTCAAAGTAAGAATGTACCACCTCACTTGTAATATACATGAAACATATAAACTATGGGCTTCACCCTCTCTTATAGAGGTGTCTCCAAATGTTAAAAGATCATGTGTATAGCCTTTAACTAAGACTCTACAGCCTAGGGACCACCTTCCCCCAAGAAATTAGGTGGATTCTAGTATTGGAACTCCATCGTCAACTCAGACATAGTTTGTGCAGGTCATGGATCTCCATCCATTGACTATAATAGACATATAAAACTCTCTCTAAGATGAGAATATGTGCCCATTCCAAGAACAATAGGTCACACTATGGGAGGTGTCACAAGTGGAACTACAAGTGGTTCAAATCCCACTACCTAAAGAGCATGGTTTCTACCACCCTCCTAGGGCTTGACTTGAGGTCATCATGGTGGAATATATCTATAATTCCAAGAACTTAACTCAAAACATGATATAAGTAAGAAGATATTACAAATAGGAAAACAATATATTTATAAGGACTTACTACAAATGATACACAAACCCAAACTACCAGCTTATAAGGTTAAGTAAAGAAGGTATGATCTCATGTCTTAATAGTAGTGGATCATTTATATAGGGTGTCAACTCCAAGTTACAGAGGAAAACACTCTTTATGTTTTAATTGGCATCAGCATTTAATGGAAACCGATTTTTTATCATTATTAGTAATTTAAATTTTAGCAAGTCTATACATAATAGTTACGTTATACAAATTTCCATTCTCGAGTTATAAATACATAAACATTATAAGATATAGTTTGTATTCTATTTATCTGAAACCAAACATTTAGATCTAGTATTAGAATGTAAGAAGTCCATATATGATGGTATTTTTATTTTTATTTTCATTCCCAATTTATATAGGTATAATAATATAACTTATAATTGGTAGTCCATTTCACTTCAACTAACTAAAAGTTTTAGTTTATGTAACCAAGCATTCATAGTTTAATCATGTTAAAATTGGTTAGGTAAGGTGATATTAGCAATATATGTGAGAAAACACCATTTAGGTTGATGTAGAAACTTTAAGTAACCAAATTTTTAACTTTTTTCCTAGAAACAAGCATTAGGAATTACTAACATTGTATTAAATGCAGATAAAGTAAGAAATATGAAATACAAGTGATGAAATATTATTTTCATGGAATATGTATGACATATAAATACCTATGATCCTATAATAACAAGTGAGATATTTATCCCTTATGTACTAGAAAAAGGTCTAAAATAAAAAAACATAATATAGTAAAGCATGTGTGTCACCCAATGGTAAAAATAGTTCTACTATAATAGGAGAAACACAGAACGAAAAGTCTCATCCATGGAAACTTAACTTTTCCCCCACACATGGGTTAGATACTCCCAAGAACATCTTATTAACATGTTCCAAAACTTATTAGTATCCTTTTTACCAACCCTAAACAGTATGAAAAAGGAAAAAAGAAATATATAATACCACATTTTGACATCTCAGTCCCATTTCATAGATAAGTGATCGATCTGATTGGCCACAATGCCTAAATTGCACCTCCTAGTACTCCAAAGGATCCCGACTAGCAGTGAGGGTGTATAGTGGTACGGTGGGTATATTATAGCCTCATTTTAAAAGTGAAACATAGTGGTAAATAAATAACTAGAAATAATAAGGCAATGAAAATAAATTATACAGATAATAAAAATAGACATAAGACATTAATCAAAACTATAAATATGGTGTCATGAAAATAAAAAAAAAGTGAGTACAGAAAGACATGGTAGAGGGAATACAACCAGAAAATTATAAAAAAAAGTAAAAAAATATAAAAATAGTTGTCCCCATAAGCATCCCAGTAACTAGATTGATCATGTACTCCAAAACTCCTATCCAAAAAGAAAATCAAATATCCATAGTTTGGTTTTTTCCTTCTTCCTTACATGCATCATAGAAATATTCTTGGGTATCAAACAGCATCGAAAAAAGGGTGTGAGTATAACTTAGTATGCCACCACCACTGATGTCAAATGAAAATCCATTCTGTGATCCTAATATGTAACAATGTGAAATATATAAAAAAACAAAAGTTGTAAAGTGGAGGAGAAGCAAGAAATACCACCTTCATCGGACTAGAATGAATATATATAAGCATAAGACATTTTATTTTTCCATGTAATCAAAGAATATGGATAAGGAATATTAAAATAAGGACTAAATAATCCATGGAGTACCAACATAAGTCTTGGTATTTTTGGTTTTAAGTGTAATCCAATAGCGTTCTAAGGAATTCCACTTTTGATAAGGGCTTTAACCAACCTGTAAGAGAAAGTCCAAAGTAATATTAGGATATAATTTATTAGAATAAAAGTTAATAATCCAAGTAATTATATGTCCAATGAAATAAATCCAAATCCTAGGAGATCATCTAGGAATTTTTTTGAGAGGAAAACAAAGCATATGACATCAATTTGATGCATTCATCAAAGTAAGACAATATTGAATCCAAGATTGGTGTACCACATGGATTTCATGTCAATGAATCAGGTGGTCTCCTATGAATTTTCTTAATGATTTTTAGGTCATGAATCCATGGCTTTCTCAATGTAGACAACACCTTTAGTGGTGTGATTAAGTATATAGTGGTATTCAATTATATGTGATAATAAATCATAAGTTCAAGTGATGTACTCATGATATTTAATAATTCAATTTATTTAATTAAGAAATAGAACATGCAAGGAAAATCCAAACACACCATAAGGGGTGTCTTGGTTTTAAGTAAATTATGGTTGCTAAGGTTATTTAATTAAATAGAACCTGAGGGGTGGTTTAGGTGGTGGTCATCAACCTCTAATGGAGTATAAGGGTACATAACAATTCTAGGTCAAGGTTTGGGTGAACAATTTTAAGAATTAAACATTTTAAGGAAAATTCATGGAAGGTTTGGCATGCCTCACAATGACACAAATTATAAACATTGATAATTTTAGGGAAAATTAACAGACCACCAACCTAAGACCCATAGAAAACTCCTCATCTGGTATCGACCTCAAATTTGGGCTAGAACAAGGGAAATTTGGATGACCAGACAAAAGACCTGAAAATTGGTAATAAATGATAAATATAGAGGAAGATATTTATATGGAAGGATAAATTAAGAAAGGAATTTAGTGAAGTTTTATCCTTATTGAGGGTGTTTACAAGTGATTGATAATGAAATAATTGAAGTATGAATAGGGGAGATCCACAAAAAATACCCAAGGGAAGAAGGGAGATCTATAGTAAAAGCACTGTGAAAATGAGGGAGGAGGAAGAAAGAAATTAGTTTTAATGTAAATGAGGGTAGAATAGTCATTTTCAACATTTTTAACATGACACATAGTTTGGCCATAATGTTGGCCAAACCGTGTTCCAACCGTGTGTCCTTACTATCTAGGAGCACTACACCTTTCATGGTTTAGGTACATGGTTAATCAAACCCTGAGCAAACCATTCATAGTAAACCTATAAAAAATTATAAAGATCATATGGTTTATAAGCCCCATTTTACATGGTTTATCAAACCATGTTCCTCCCATTCTGGTTCACATGGTTTAGGTTCACAATTATCAAAACCATATGCTAATTGTGTGCCTCATACTTCTCCAAAAACCTTAACTCTATTCCCCTAAACCCTTATAAACACTCTTGAATCCTATAATAATCCCTTTAAAACTTCCATTAGAAGAATTTTTTTTATTATTAAAAAGTTTCTATATGTAATATATTAGTTTTTATGTGAGGTATAGAACCTTTTTATTTCTAGTTTAACTCGTTTAATTTGACTTAATATGAATGTCTAGTGAGGCTATGGAGGAAATGGGGGTTTCCGAGTCTTGTTTGGATCCTAGAGCCTAAGGTTTTGGAGGAGGAAACTGTAATATATTGTTAGAGGAAAATTTAAATCCTACACCATATATTTTTGAGTAAACTGTGCAGGGTAGTCGGGCCCACTATCCAGGGCCACATGGTTTAATGAACCTGTGCAATAGGGGCCACACCCTCCTACAAGTGTTGTATAGTTTTTAGCATAGGTAAAATGCAGGGTCAATGGACATTTTGTCTAATAATTCACCATGAATGTATAAGGAGTGATTTGGGATAGTGAAGGGTGCATTGTTGGTGAAATTTTTGGGAAACTATGTGACCAAACCATGTGACCCAGTATTTAATGGTCAAGTGACCATTTTTTCCCTAATTCATTTAAAGTTTAAACTCTCTTCCCCTTTTCTTTTAACCATCCATGGCCAACCCCTCTTTATCCCATTCGAGTTCCCCAAGAATACTACCTAGGATTTTATCTAGTTTCACTATTATATGTCAGATTTAGGTATCATTCATCTCATTAGATATACCCTAGTGACTTCTACATTCATCTTTCTTCTTTCGATGTTTTCCTTGATATCAGTGATAATATTTTGATGCATGATCTTGCTCCCTTTTTCTAGAGTGTTCATTAATTATTCCATTTTCTTATAATCTAGATAGAATCATTGGTTAATACTATAATGGTACTCCACCGCGGGCTTAAGGTATGTGGTATATAACATTTCTTGAAAAGAATCATTATTTATCTCTTGTTGTCGTTATGCCATATGCCAAAATTTCTGGCCAATTATTTATAAATTAATTAAACCTTGAGTTAAATTATAAAAACATGTTTGATATATTAAATAAAAACATTATTCAGGTTTTTAGGTTTTCAACCTCAACCTGAACCTCCCATGGGGTGGGTTCTACCTTTTTATTGTGATTATTCCACCCTTAGGGTGCGATGAGATATCCTGGTAAATAAGAGAATTGAATTGAGTATTAAATTGAATTTTTAATGGTTATAATAACCTTGTAATCTTTATATGAAATGTATAAATTGTTGAATCACTTGTATAATATATGATTATGAAGGGATAAATGAATTTTAGAATGAATTGGTGAGTATTCCTTGGACATTTTTACTCCTTATATCCCATTTAACTAGTACGCTTGGATTCCATGGAAATTTCAACTACTTTGATTTGATTGCTTGATTTCCTTGAAATATTAGGATGACTTGGACATTACTACTCCTTATATATGATGAAAAAATAGCATTACTTGGAAATTTACTACTCATTGGATCCTGGTTACATGACTCATTAGGATGCCTTGTACATTTATACTTCTTCGGTCCTAGTTACATGGTTTACTAGGATGCCTTGGACATTTATAATCCAATGATCCAGTTTAACTAGTTAACTTGATATTATATGATGCCTTGGAAATTTATACTCCTTTAATATGATGACTAATTAGGATTCCATCAACATTTGTAATCCTTAGATAATATTTACATGTTTTACTTAGCTTACTTGATTACCTTGGACATTACCACTCCTTGGAACCTAGCCCATGTAGTCTTCAAACTTGATTATACAGTTTAGTCTATTGTTGTTGACAGTTATTATGATTTATTAATATCCTTATCCTTTATTTTATTGATCATAGTGAGAATTTATAGACTATATATCATTACTTCTACTATTTTACTTGAATGACTGTTATATCTGTACACATATTTTTCTTATATATATATATATAATGGATTTGTTATAAACACCATTGGTGGTAGAATACTGAGTGTTATCTCACACCTTGTTTGGGTTATCATTACGTACCCAAACAAACTTCATGGATTTAGGTAGAAACGGGGGGAAAGGCTCACTTTTTGATGCTTGACTGGTTGTTTTATAAGCGGAGGGGAGCACAAAATCAGTCTATGGCTCATGATTATATCTGTGAATAGTTTCTTTTTGTTCTTTTTTTACTTTTGATACATGTATTTTACTAGATACTATTTTACATGTATAACTTTTATTTTCATAGAATTCCCTTATCATCATTATATATGACATTGTTGGATGAGATTACCTGATTATTTATATGATAGATGTTTATTCTTCCACTACTCTATTATTTATTATGCTTTCACTATTGTAAATTCTGATTATATCATTACATTGCACTCTGATCATGTGGGTGTTGTCTCCCTACTATTCTATTGTGGACCCTCACTTCTAGTCAGTAGCATATGGTGCATGGGGAGGCATTCTTGAAGCCATGTGTTCCATTCGGTTCAGTTAATTTTGTGTGAACTGGGTTCAGATAATCACATTGTACCTCATTAAAGAATCATGATCTTACAGTTTTAGCATCTTAATGATTATTATCTAACACTTTTGGACCCTAAAGGGTTCCAAAAGTAAATTTCTATTGATTTTTTTGTAGGGATACACCACATTGATTTATTGATCTATAATTTTGTGTCTTATTCATAAAAATAGTGTTTCATCTCTTGAAATAATCAATCAATTTTTTCCATCATAATCAGTTGGTTAAATGCTATAATTAAGGGTCTCTTAAATCATTAATTTTCATAGAAATTTATACATCAACCATGATCTACATTGGAAAAGTTTTTTTACCTCTTAAGTTTTATTTCCCTCTAAAACTTAATTTCAATATCTATCCACTCCCTCTCTCTCATCTATGTTTTCCTAAAAGAGGATATGTAATCTTTTTAATCTTTTCTTTCTTAGTTACTCCTAAAATTATTTTCAAAAAAAAATCTTATTAACTTTTTTCACTTTTTCTATATTATTTATTTTATGTGATATATATTCCTTATTCTATAAGTATTCTATTTTTATTTCTTTGTGAATATTTAATGATAAGTTAGTAATTCATATTATAATTGGTTTAACTTTTTTGCAATTAACCTCTTACTATAGTTTTCTATTTTTTATTCCTTTTTATTTTTTAGAATCACAAAGGGGGAGATTTTTTCGTTATTAGGAAAACCTTTCTTTGGTCAAAGGGGGAGAATTGTTTTATTAATTAAAAGGGGAAGAAATGTTTTCTATCACCGAGAGGGAGCTGTTTATTGGTTATTATGGGAGAAGATTTGTAGTTATAAAAGGGAAGATTTTATTTTAATATATTTTAATTAAACTATGGAGCTTGTTTAATATCATAATATCTTGAATTTATTTAAATACATGTTTTACTATTCATTTATAATTAATTTATCTTTTTATGATAAACGTTTTTTATCATAAAAATAGGGAGATTGTTGTACCTCTCTTTCTCTCTCTTAGTATTTTCATGATCACAAACACTCTCTTTTGTATATAATGTTTTTATTTGAGTTAATATCAATATAGAAATATGAATACCAAATAACGTCCCTTTACTCCTTGTCGTAGAAAGATGCGTAAGAGAAACTACAGTGCAAGGAAAAGGGACATGAAGAAGTATAGATTAGTCTAACTTCCTCTATGAAGACCATGGTGAAAATCCTAAAATTCATTCCATAGTAAAATATCAGTTCATATAAACTTGGGTATGGACCCACCGTAATATGATGTTAAGTCATAGAACTTATACACAATAGTCATTCATGGTATAGAATAAGGAGCATGTTGTAGCTACCTCAAAATCAACAGAACCTCCAAAAGGATTATTCAAGACTCTAAGTCATATCCCAAGTCCATACACCATAAATTTCACTTCCCTGGCATAGTGAAGTCTACTATTCCATAAGTAGATTAAATCTAAATCATTCAATAAGCTTTCATTTCTTATCTTTAAAGACATGTCTGGGAAATTTAAAGAATTGGCTCTACCAAAGAGTCCTTAGAATCCTATAAAGGATATAAATAAAAGCCCTAATTTCTTGGATATTAACAACAACCTTGTGAATAAACTAACTGATCAAATTGATGTTCAATCTCTATCCATATCCAATCCATCCACTCAAATATAAAACCTTTCTTTCCATGTAACACCCTGATATTTTAAAATAGGAATATCATGTTTGATAGTTTGAATGACATGAAACACCAATATTATAAGATAATATAACACCCTAAGACATTATGATATATTTATTTTTAAATAAATTCTATCTCTTTGATATCTTATGATACATGCAACACCAGGTTTAAAAGAAATGTGATACTCTATTCAAATATTATTTTAACATGAACATTTTAACCTATCCATTAAATTATAGGGTATGAATATTAATAAATAAATAATAAAAAATATATTTTTTACACATTTTCATTGGTTATATATTTATTATAAATAAAAATAAGAATAATTTGAAAGTAAAAGAAATGTTTTCTAAAAAATATTTTTTTAAGAAAACAACTTCATCCTTTCTTGAGCACTTATGATCAAATTGATTTTAGAAAATTTTAAAAAAATTATTTAACAAAATGACCCTAATTTTTTAAATCATCATATTAAAATTATCTTAGGGTGATTTTTTGGTATTTTTCTAAAAAGTTTCTTTTTTCAATTAATACTAAAAAACAATATTTATATAGAAAATGTTATTTTCATTTTAACTATTTACAAAGTAAAATTATATTTTAAATAATTTTTAAAGTAAAATTAGTTCAATTATATTATAATAAATTAAATTTATGTTAGTGGAATAAATTTAATTTTAAATTTTGATATTAAAACCTTTTATACTTATGAAAATTTTATCTTTGGAAGCCCTATTTTCATCATGCCTGTGAGTTTAATTTTAAATTGAATTATTTGACTACTATGAATTTAATTTATAAAAATTGATTCTATATTTTGAAACATAATAATTTATATAATATATTAATTTCAAATTAATTTTTGACAATAATGAGTAGTGAAAATAGAAAAAATTAATTATCATGGTTAAGGTAAAATGGGTGTTTTGGGAAATAAACTAAGAAGATACTGGTTAAAATGGTGTAAAACATGTAAAACACCCATTTAATAGACATATTTCAACCTTATAACCTCTATGTATCGATACTTACCCATTTTAGAGGATGTTTTCATGATAAAAACGTGGGTATCACTTTTTATTGTCAAAAATACCATGTATGTCTTCTCCCCCACTTATAAAAGGACACCCCCTCTCATCTCCTCTTCACACTTTTGAATCCCTTTGGTTCATCCAATAACTAAAAAAATCCTTAATTTATTCTATATTAAAATAATATATGATTTTTTATCATAAATCCAATCTATTAAGGATTTAATTCTAAACATAAAAGAGTTCTCCGAAGAAGAGGTAAAATTATTAACATGAATATTGATTTTATTTCTTCTTCCAACTCCTTAAAATATTACTAAATCATGATAATATAATAACTCCAATATATATCATGTATTAAGATGTTATTATTTTAATTTAATACCCTATATCCATATCCACTTCCATCAAATGGAAAACAAAACCGTCTATCATGTGTGTGGCGGACTATCGCCTCATGAATCGATGTAATTCATTCTCCATCACAACATTTCATGGTTAGATATAATGATGTATTTAACATATTTATAATATATTTATTACATTACTATAGTTATATAGTTATTATATCACATATGTCATCTTACTTTCAATTTTTTTGGGTGATATGATAATGTCACTCTGTATGGCGGACTACCGCCTCACAAAGTGATGTGATTCATTTTTCACTTATTATTTACATTGAAGGTAGTAAGGTTAAAATAAATGTATGTATATGGTATTTATGAACTAAAAATAATTATATAAATATAATATCCCAACTAAATTCTTACCTTACAATTCATTGGAAAATAATAACATCACTCAAGATTACATGTGGACTATCGCCTCAACATAATGATGTGAAATGTTTTTCCTTTTATTTTTTATGGATTATAACAAGGATTTATTTTATTAATATAAAGTAAATATATTTAATAATTATTATTTTTTAAATGTAAATTTATATTTATTTTCCTTTTATTCCATCCATCAAGAAAAATGGAAACAACGTTCATACATAAGTATGACCTACATTCTCCTTGAATGATGTAATCCATTTTCTGTCTATAATTTTTATAGATTAATATAAATATATATATAATGAATATATATTATATTTAAATAATATTTTAAAATATGTATATTATGAAACTATGATCAAATTAAAATTACCAAAATTACCAAACTAAAATATACATGAAAAACAAAGCAATTATCACCCAAAACGGTGGTTTTAACAAAGAGTTGTTATTAAATGGGTGATAAAATTATTTAAGTAAATAATATATGGTATGATATATATTATTATATTTCCTTAATAAATTTATAATAAATCCATATTTATTATATTGGAGGTAAAACATGTACAAAGGAAATCTGATCTGAGGTAAGGGTTTCTCGTCTCACATTTACTTCTGTGAGACATGCCATATTCACCACTTATTACTTTATGTGGTGTATATACTTCCCATTTTGATATACTAAATCATGAATATATTTATATTCACAGTATTTAAAGTTTCATTTGATGTTATTTATTTCATGGGGATTATGATACAATAGTTACCAAAGTTGTAAGGGTTTATTTCACAATCTCATCACTATCCGGGATTGATTATGGTTAAGTCTTCCTTAGGGGAATTATTTGATATTTATATCAAAAAATAAATTTATTTCATTATAATATGGATAATATTGAACTTTTCATGTAATAGTACAATTTTTACACTCTTTGGTACTTAAAATGGTTGGTAAAATGTTTTTAAGAAAATTCTATTTCATTTCTCTCTTTGGCTGAAAATCATTTTCCTTCCAAAAATATGTTTTATAAATATATTTTCAAAAATGTTTGTAAAATTATATTAATTAATTATTGAAGAATTTTTTACCCATGTTTGACCTTTTTACAAAAAATAAATAAATGAATCTTCATGTCATTTTCCAAATAATGCCTATTTGGATTTTACAGAAAATGTAAAAGGAATCGTTGTTTTAACATATATGGAATGAATATTATTTTATACCATAAATACCAATAAATTTTTTAAAGATTATTTTTAAAGTTTTAAAATGTTATTTTAAAATAAAATTATTTCAAAATATTTTTTAAACTTTTAAAAAAAAATATGTTTTCAAAGTGAAAAGGTTATTTTCCTCAAAAATGTTTCTAATGACATTTTTATGGTATTTATATTCATAAATGACATAAAAACATTACTGGACTTATGTTCCAATGGTGATATGTTGTATTGATATAATTATTATCCTTTATTTATATGTTTTATGATCATTTTTATTGTGGGTGTAAAATTTTATTACCATTCACCATATTACTCTAGATGGTTTATGATTTTGTTTATTTTATTTGAGAAAGTATTAACATTTCATATGTTTGTTTTTCAATATAAATTTTTATATTTATTTTGTTTCACCCATATAATATGAGTAATTCATTGGAATTTTTATTTTATTTGTGTCCTTAGTTGTAGATATCTCCTTGATGCATCTACAAGTCTCATGAGACAAATCATTTGAATAAATTATATAGGTTTCAACCCATGGATTTAAATTTTCTTATGAAAGGTCTCGAATGTATGTTTCAGTTTTCTAGCATTATTCATTCCCTTATTATGAGAACAATTATTTATTTCCATGTGATTATTTGATTAGTTATAATATATATGGATAAGTTTCAAGGTCATGTGATTATTTATATGCATTTATTAGACAATAATTTATTTCTTATATATTTTGTTCAAGTTATTTTTTAAATGGAATGTAAAGACCCAAAAATATTGTGGAATTTTTTTTAATACATGGGATTTTTACGAGTCCGTAAAAGTTTATGGCACTTGATTCTGAGGCCTGGTGTTCCCAGAATCAATTTTTGAAGTTTTGTTCGGGTAACTCCAGTAAACGTACGAGTGGGTTTTTATAAATTTTGAGTCGGTGCTAGAAATAGAAATCCAAGAGCACTGTTGAACTTGCAGCACCGATATTCGCTTAAGATGACTTTCACTTAGACGACAGTGAGTCAAGGATAAAAGTTAGTTTTTGGGTTTTCGTGTGAAGTAATAAAATAAAGTAAGCTCACTTTATTTTATTGTTAACCACCATGTGGGGGTTGGGTGGTTAAAACCTCCTCATGGTAGTTGGAGGTGGGACCACCACACCTTAACCTCCCTTGGGAGGTTATGGAGGTGGATCCCACCCGATCATAACCTCCCGCGAGAGGTTACGAAGTGGGGACCACCCGAGACTGCATAACATCCCTTTTAAATGATAGGGGTGGGGACCACCCAACCCCTATTGATGGTGGAGGATAAAACCTCTCAACTCTTCCTCGTTAATGAGGGAGAGCCACTTGAATTCCCCAACCCCCCCCCCCCCATTAAATGGGGAGAAACCCCCTTGACCTCCCCTAATTAATCAGTGACAACTCTCATGCATTAATTCGGTGGAGCCACTTAATTTAATTCTCCAAATTGAATTGTTGTGCCAAAGTAATATTAGAAAACCCAATATAATATTATTTCACTTTGGATTTTGGTGGAACTTGAGAAGAGGAAAACTTGGGAGGATTAAAATTCTTCCAACGAAGAATGCTCCTCCCAACGAAGAATGCGAAGAACGTCGGCGACGATTTCTTCTTCGACTTCTTCCCCAGACACCTACCGACGTGGAGCATCTTCCATGAGCTGATGCAACTCAGGTTTGGAAGTTCTTGGAGGATGCGATGAACAATTATCCTCTTTGTCTTCTTCCCGCAACTCCGTCAACAAACCAAGAACAACCAACAAAGGTAGGGGGTTTATTGCTTGATGATGTTATACTCTTTTTCTTATCTTCTTCATCGGATAAAAAGGGATTGTTGTGGATGTGTTGTTGATAATATGTTTTTCTTGATGAGACATTTGATACCTCCCTAAACGCGGAGGGTGTGGGACAACCTAACATGGCCCGACACCCTCCGTCGATTTCTTTCTTGGTGTTCTTCGGTATGGTGATGCAGCAACGAGGCGACGAAGGCGACAACAACAAAGGTTGCGCTCCCCTCGGCCTCTGCGAATCCCCCCCCCCCCCCCACAAGGCACTCTGATGCTCCTGGACGAATGCCGTCGGCCCGATCTGCGCTGAACCGGCCAGCCCGGATGCCCCCTGGCCACCGCCCGGCTTGCCAGCAGCCTCCCCGCACGCCCCACCGGCCTCCCGGCACCATGCCCGATGCCCTGCCAACCTTCCCGGCGCCCTGCCGACCTGCCCGGTGCCCTATAGTCCTACCTGCGCGCCCCAAAAACCTTCCAGAACCCTGCCTGATGCCCTGCCAGCCTGCCCGGTGCCCTACCAGCCTGCCCCGCACCCCAGGCAGCCTACTCGTGCCCCGCACGGCATCCTGGCGCCCTGCCCGATGCCCCGCCGGACTGGCCATGCCCCGCACCGCCTCCCAGCGCTGTGCCCGTGCCCCGCCGGCCTTCTTGCACCCTGCGCGGCCTCCCGACGCCCTACCGGCACCCAGATCAACCACCCAGGCCGAGCCATCTGAACTACACCCCTCCCAGCACTGGATGAACTGGCCCCGGCCTCCGGGCCGAGCTGCCTGCGCGGCAGCCTATGTGCCAAACCACCCCTACAGTTCGTTGGGACGGGCCCAGCAGACCAGGCAGAACCTAGCAGGCTGATCGGGTCAACCCAGACCGAGTTGGCACAATCTCAGTTGGGCCGAGTCGGTCCAATCGAGTCGGACCGGGCCCAGGCCCACTACTGACCGTTACTTTCTTTTGGCCATATCTTTGGCACTAGACGTCCATTTGAAAAAAGTCAATGATGATGGTATTCTTGGAACGTGACGGTCCCTTTGAGATTACCCTGCTGGAGTTCATGGTATATTTGATATACAGTCATATTGGATTGTACACGAATCCAACCGGGCCCTCGGGACTAAAAGTCTAATAACTCACAGACCGGGCGTCTGATCGATGCGCCATCTGTTACGTTGAGACCCCTGTGATGAGAAGGACCTTTTTGATACTTCTATATGGGTCTTCATGGAATTTGATGTATCTACACTTGGTTTGAGGAGCAGACCCTCTCGGAATCATGCGTGCTTTGTGGAAACCCTGTGGCTGGTTGTACTCTGAAAACTATTCATGGAACATGTGTTGGTCCGACAGTTTTGACTTCTGTTCCTGGATCATGTGTTGGTCCGACAGAATAGCTGGTCCTGGACCATGTGTTGGTCCGAAAGCTTTGACAACTATTCCTGGATCATGTGTTGGTATGACAGTTTTGACTTCTGTTCCTGGATCATGTGTTGGTCCGACAGAATAGCTGCTCCTGGATCATGTGTTGGTCCGACAATTTTGACTTCTGTTGTTGGATCATGTGTTGGTCTGACAGAATAGATGATTCAGTGGCTATATATGATCATCTCTATCTCTTTACATAAGTTGTATACCTGTGTGAGCTGAGTCAGTGACTTCTGTGTTTTCCCTCACGATTGAGATGGGTTACTTGATAACTTAGGTATATGTATGGGCATATACCTAAGTAATGTCTATCTGTTGATTTCACACTTTCTGGTTTATCCTTGTTGGGTTTTGTGAGACCTTGAGGGTCTTAGGATCCCTACTAAGTATCTTTATACTCACCCCTACATGGGTTATGCCCGCACCTCATTGTGTTGGATGCACACGATGAACAACACTAACCGAGGCTGAGTGTACGAGGAATGGATGGTACCCGGAGGTGGACCTCACGACGAGTCGGTACCCGAAAGATACTGACGGACGTAGAGTGCTGAGGAGGCTATCTGTAACTACCCTTCAGGTAGGATCCGTGTGGACGATCCAGGAGCTGTTTTTCACCAATTAGCTATTTTTGTCCTTTTCAGTTGGTCTTGTATTTCTGGCCCCTTTACTTTTCAGCATTCTTTTTTTATACAGTTTTACGTAGTGTTTTTTCTTCCATCTTACTCTGTTGTGTGTGTTCCCTATTTATAAAGGCAATGCCTTCCCAGTTTTAGGTATTTACACCTTTGGTGCTAGTCGCCAGCCCCTGGCCTATGGAAGGCGGGCTTGGGGTAGTCACGGCACGAGCCCCAGGGGACAGGTCTTGACAAATTGGTATCAAAGGAGTCGGTTCTACTGCAGAACTCCAGACTCTGATCTTTCTTTTCTATGAAGAAATAGTGTTAAGGTTACTGAGTGTGGTTTTCAGTTCATGGAGTTTAGTGTTGGTGCGGTGGCCGACGTATCCATACACCAGGACCCTGACTTCTGATTTCTGACTCAGTGCACAAAAACACTAATTTCGTGTGTTTTTTCAAGAGTTTTATTTATGATATCTTGAGTTAGCTCGCCAGGTATAACTTATTGACCATGGCGCACCTGTTTCTTTTCAGGATTCCTCCACGTAGACAGCCGGCCAGGGTTCTGAGAGATGTACGAGATGGTATCCCATCGAGTGATGAGGCCTTGGTGTAGGGCCCTATCACAGCGGAGGCACCAGCGGTACCACTACCCATTGGGCCACCGATACCACCAGCCCTAGCAGAAGAGAGTGCACTCCTCTTGAGCATGTTTCCTGAGTTCTAGTGCCAGAGGCTTCCCAGGTTCAGGGGTGAGACGAACCCGAAAGCAGCTGAGTATTGGTTGGAGACTATGGTGAGAGTTTTTAGACTGGAATGGAAACCAGCTGAACTTATGGTGATCCTTGCCGCGAGTCTCCTTCATGAAGTAGAAGGCATATGGTGGATTCTGATGCTCCAGGTGCATGACAAGGCGACACTACTTTGGGCAGACTTCGAGAGCCTATTTTGGGTGGAGATTGTCCCAGCCACCCTACGTGCGGTGCGGATATAGGAGCTACTTCATCTATAGTAGGGCAGCATGACAGTGGCACAATACTCAACGAGGTTCACCGACCTCTCACGCTACTCCACATATATGGTACGAGACCGATTCTTTAGGGCACGGACCTTCGAGAAGGGGCTCAGGCAAGAGATCAGGGCCTCGATGATCTCCCTCAGCATCCCGACGTAGGTGGGGGTGTTAGAGAGAGCCCTCATAGTAAAGAGTTTCCTTACTGAGCAGTCACCATCAGTGAGACCCATCACTAGTCGACATGCAACAGAGTCCTCTATAGTTGGATGTAGATAGATGTCACTGAGGTCCAAGAGGACTAGGCCATCTGGTGGAAGACCTCAGGATATGGGTTCAGTTGTGTGGGGCACACGAGACAGAGCCAGTCATTCCAGGAGTGGGCAATGTTACACCGGTGGAAGGCAGGGTCACATGGCTCGTGACTATCTGACCCACCATTCAGATGATCTGCAGACAGTTATGGGACCTCCTAGGCAGAGGCAGAGATTCGATTGAGGTGGTCCGCAAGGAGAAGGCAGATGTGGTAGAGGAGCTGGTCAAGTAGCAGGCAATGGGTGACGATTTGAGGTGTTACTACCACCACCGCCAGGAGGTCCACCCTGACCGCAGGGAGCAGGTTGACAAGGAAGATCTCAGCTCCAGGAAGCTGAGTCTTACGATCATGGCGCTCCGGAGATGATTCGAGGTATGATCCGTGTCTACTCCACCATAGTTGCAGTTCTTATAGACATAGGTTCCAGTCACTCTTTCATTTCCACTACCCTCATTTGGAGCTCAAAGATTCTGATGGAGTCGTTTTCTCGATCCTTGCGACTAGAGACTCCTACAGGAGTAGACTCAATGAATACGCACTGGTGCAAGTAGTGTGATCTTACTCTAGGAGGCGAGATATTTGGTTGGGATATTCTCATAGCGGCGTCAAGGCCTTACGACATCATCTTGTGTATGGACTAGTTATCTACATTCCATGCTCTGATCGACTATATTAGGTGAAAAGTGCGGTGTGTCTGCATGGATGGGACCAGTTTTACCTTCACTGGTGAGAAGAGAGCCTTTGCAGCGCAGGACGAACTTACTCGGAAGAGGGTGTAGCTGATCACTCGTCAGTTGGCTGGCCTTACCCTCAGAGAATTTGATGTGGAGAGTCTGAGCTCTCCTGTAGTGGTGGACCAGTACGTGGATGTTTTCCCTGACAATGTTCCAGGACTACCTCCTCGCAGAGAGGTGAACTTCTACATTGACATATACCTCAGGACGACACCGACATCTAATCCAGCATTTTAAATGGCTCCCTTTGAGATTCGTGAGCTGCAGGTATAGCTGGAGGACTTTCAGAGGAAGGGATTCATTCGGCCTAGTGTTTCTCCCTGGGCAGCTCCAATTCTGTTCACCAAGAAGGCGGATGGAAGCTTGAGGCTTTGTGTTGACTACCGTCGCCTGAACTAGGTGACCATGAAGAACAAGTACCCACTATTGATGATCGACGACCTCTTTGATCAGATGAAGGGAGAGAGGTGGTTCTTGAAGATAGACCTTAGATCAGGCTATCTCCATCTCAGAGTTTGAGATGAGGATGTGCAGAAGACGACCTTCAGATGTCGGTACAACCAATACGGGTTCTTGGTTATGCCTTTCAGTGTAACCAACGCTCTAGTAATGTTCATGGGACTCATGAACAGGATCTTATATCCATACCTCGATCTCTTTTTCATCGTCTTCATTGACGACATTCTAATCTACTCGACTACTGAGGAGGAGCATGCTTACCATTTTTGGGTAGTGCTGGACACACTCCGAGAGCACCATCTTTATTGTAAGATCTCGAAGTGACAGTTTTGGATCTGAGAGGTTCAATTTATAGGAAATGTCATCTTGGAGGCTAGAGTTGCAGTGTATACAGTGAAGATTAAAGCATTACTTTCTTGGGAGCCACCCAGGAGTGTGACGGAGGTGCTGAGTTTCTTGGGTTTGGCTAGTTACTACCGAAGGTTCATACCAGAATTCTCTAGAGTTGCAACACCACTATTAGCCTTGAAGAAGAAGGGGAAACCCTTAATGTGGTCACAGAGATGCCAGCAGAGCTTCCAGAAGCTGAGGCAGAGGTTGACTAGTGCCCCCATCTTGAGGCTTCTAGAGGAAGGTGTAGGATACATAGTTTACTATGACGCATCAAGGACCGGACTTGGGTGTGTCCTGATGCAGGAGCAATCAGTGATCGCGTATGGTTCTTGGAAGCTGAGATAGCATGAGAAGAACTACGCTACCCATGACTTGGAGTTATCAGCAGTGGTCTTCACCTTGAAGATGTGGCGACACTATCTGATGGGCGAATGTTTTACCATGTAATCTGATCACAAGAGTCTTAGGTATATCTTCTCTCAGAAGGACCTGAACCTGAGATAGCGGCGATGGATTGAGTTCCTCCAGGACTATGACTTCAAGATAGTCTATACTCCTAAGAAGGGGAATGTTTTAGCAGATGCACTCAGCATAAGATCTGATATATAGCTACTAGGTGAGGCAATAGATCAGCTAGCTGTCTTACAGATATCATTTGTGGATAGAGATGGAGCATTCTTTCTACAGTATCTTACAGTCACTCCCCCACTTCTTCAGCAAGTCAGGGAGGCACATCGTGGAGACACTGACTATGTGACATGACGTGCTCAGATTTCCACAGGGCAATCACCTGATGGATTTTCTAAAGGTGAGTAGAACATCATACTCTTCAGAGGACGTACTATGGTACCAGTTTCACTTCAGGAGGAAGTGTTGAGGGAGTTCCACACATCCCATTTAGCGGTATATCCATGAGTTGCAAAGATGTACCAGGACCTTCGATGACAGCACTGGTGGCTAGGTATGAAGAAGACAGTAGTAGAGTTTTTCTCTCAATGCCTCACTTATCAGCAAGTGAAGGTAGAGCACAAGGTACAAGCAGGCTTAGTTCAACCTTTAGAGGTCCCAGAGTGGAAGTGGGATGGGATATCCATGGACTTTGTGATGGGTCTTCCATGTACATCCAGGGGTCACAAATTGATTTGGGTGATCACTGACTGACTCACCAAGTCAGACCACTTCCTACCGATCAGAGAGCAGGGTTCAGTAGAGAGCTTGGGATACCTCTACGTGTAGGAGATTGTGCGGCTACATGGAGTACCTTCTTCTATTGTCTCTAATCGTGATGCACGGTTTACTTCCCGGCTATGGAAGGGGTTGCAGGAGGATTTCGGGACGCAACTTCGTCTGAGCACCGCCTTCCATCCTCAGACAGATGGTCAGACTGAGTGGACCATTCAGACTCTCGAGGACATGCTCTATGCATGTGTCCTCGACTTCGGTTGCAGTTGGGAGGATTACATACCTTTGGTGGAGTTTGCCTACAACAATAGTTATAACTCCACCATAGGGATGGAACCCTTTGAGGTGTTATACAGGCAACCTTGCATATCACCTTTATTCTAGACTGACCCAGGGGAGTCAACACTAGTGGGACTAGAGATGGTAAAAGCTACCACGGATAAGGTGCAGATCATCCAGGAGTGTATGAAGACTTCACCGAGCAGATAGAAGTTGTATACTGACAGGCGACAGAGGCCTCTAGAGTTTGAGGATGGCGACCATGTCTTCCTACGGTTCTCATCTCGACGAGGTCTATGGAGATTTGGCCGAGGTGGCAAGTTATCTCCAAGATTCATTGGACCTTTTTAGGTCCTTAGTAGAGTTGGAGAGGTGGCTTACCACTTGGTTCTTCTACCTCAGTTGTACCGGGTGCCCGACGTCTTCCATGTATCTCATCTGAGGAGATGCATGCAAGGCCCTTCCCACATCATCGACCATCATGAGATGGACATTGATGATGGGGCTAATTTCATGGAGATTCCAGTGGAGATTTAGGATCGACAGGAGCAGATCCTATGTGGACGGTTGATACCTCTGGTGCGTATTCGCTGGCAGCACATGAACCTCCAAGAGATCACATGGGAGTGGGAGTCTCAGATGCATTCTCAGTACCCCCATTTGTTTCCTTAGTTCGATTTTTAGCTTATGAGGATGTAGAACCCTGAGGGGTGAGAATGTAAAGACCCGAAAATCCCATAGAATATTTTTTAATACATGGGATTTTTAGGAGTTCACGAAAGTTTACGGCAATTGATTTCGAGGCTCGGTGTGCCCGGAATCAATTTTTGAAGTTTTGTTCGGGTACGTTTAGTAAAGGTATGAGTGGGTTTTTATAACTTTTGAACCAGTGCTCAAAATTGAAATCTGAGAGCACAGTTGAACACGCAACGCCGGTATTCTCTTAAAAAGACTTTCACTTCGACGGTAGTGAGTTGAGGATAAAAGCTAGTTTTTGGGTTTTCGTGTGAGGTAATAAAATAAAGTAAGCTCACTTTATTTTTTTTTAACCACCATGTGGAGGTTGGGTGGTTAAAACCTTCTCATGAGAGTTGGAGGTGGGACCACCACACCTTAAACTCCCTTTGGAGGTTATGGTGGTGGGGCCCACCCGAGCATAACCTCCCGTGAGAGGTTACGACGTGGGGACCACCCGAGACCGCATAAACTCCCTTTTAAATAATAGGGGCGGGTACCACCCAACCCCTATTGATGGTGGAGGATAAAACCTCTCAAATCTCCCTCATTAATGAGGGAGAGCCACTTGAATTCCCCAACCCCCCATTAAATGGGGAGAATCCCCCTTGACCTCCCCTAATTAATCCATGACAACTCTCATGCATTAATTAGGTGGATCCACTTAATTTAATTCTCCAAATTGAATTGTTATGCCAACGTAATATTAGAAAACCCAATCTAATATTATTTCACTTGGCATTTTGGTGGAACCTGAGAAGAGGAAATCATGGTAGGATTAAAATTCTTCCAACGAAGAACGCTTCCCAACGAAGAAAGCGAAGAACGTCGGTGATGATTTCTTCTTTGACTTATTCCCTAGATACCTACCGATGTGGAGCATCTTCCACGAGCCGACGCAACTCAAGTTTGGAAGTGCTGGGATGACGCGATGAATGACGATCCTCTTCGTCTTCTTCCCACAACTTCGTCATCAAACGACGAAGGACCAACAAAGGTAGGGGGTTTATTGCTTGATGATGTTATACCCTTTTTTTATCTTCTTCCTTGGATAAAAAGGGATTGTTGTGGATGTGTTTTTGATCATCTGTTTTTATTGATTAGACATTTGATACCTCCCTAAATGCGGAGGGTGCGGTCCAACCTAACATGGCCCGACACCCTCCGTCGATTTCTTTCTTGGTGTTCTTCGGTATGGAGATGCGGCAACGAGGAAATGAAGGTGGAAATGACAAAGGTCACGCTACCCGTGGCCTCTGAAAATCCCCCCCCCCCCCCGCGACGCTCCGGTGATCCCAACCGAACACCGTTGGCCCACGCCGAACCAGCCAGCCCGGCTGTCCCCCGGACTGACTGCGCGCCCCACCAGCCTCCCAGCACCCTACCCGGTGCCCTATTGGACTTCCTAGTGCCCTGCCGGATTACCCGATGCCCTTCCGGCTTACACGTGTGCTGCCCAAACACCCCGCAGTCCTTCTGGCACCCTGCCTGGCGCCCAGCCAGCCTGCCCAGCACCCTGTCGGCCTGCCCGATGCCCTGTCGGCCTGCCCCTCACCCCACGCGGCCTCCCAGTGCCATGTTGGCGCCCCGCCGGCCTTCCCGAGCCCCGTGCGGCCTCCCTGTGCCCTACCGGAACCCAACTCAACCTCCTAGGTCGAGCCGCTTGAACCGCGCCCCTCGCAGCGCAAGCCGAACCAACCCCAGCCTCTAGGCCGAGCCGCCTACGCGGCAGCCTCTAGGCCGAACCGCCACTGCAGTCCGCTGGGTCGGGCCCAGCGGACCGCACCAAACCAAGCGGGCTGACCGGGTCAACCCAGACAATGTCGGCCTAGAATGGGTTGGGCTGAGTTAGTTTGACCTGGTCGGACCGGGCCTAGGCCCACTACAGACCTTTACTTTCTTTTGACCATATCTTTGGCACCGGACATCCATTTGATGAACCGTCAGCGGTGTTGGTATTCTTGGAACACAACGGTCCCTTTGAGATTACCCCACTAGAGTTCGAGGTATATTTGAGATACGGTCAGGTTGGAATGTACATGAATCCAACTGGGCCCCCAGGACTAAAATGCTAATAACTCACAGACCGTGCGTCCGATCGACGCGTCGTCTATTGCGTTGAGAATCCTATGATGAGGCAGACCTTTTTTATACTTCTTCGTGGGACTTCGTGGAAGTTGATGTATTGAAACTTGTCTTGAGGAGAGGACCCTCCAAGAATCATGCGTTCTTTGTGGAAACCCTATGGCTGGCTGTACTCTGGCGACTTTTCATGGATCATGTGTTGGTCCGACAGTTTTGACTCTTGTTCCTAGATCATTTGTTGGTCCAAAAAAATAGCTGGTCCTAGATCATGTGTTGGTCTGAAAGCTTTGATGACTATTCCTAGATCATGTGTTGGTCTGACAGTTTTGACTTCTATTCCTGGATCATGTGTTGGTCCGACAGAATAGTTGGTCTTGGATCATGTGTTGTTTCGACAGCTCTGATGACTGTTCCTAGATCATGTGTTGGTCTGACAGTTTTGAATTCTATTCCTGGATCATGTGTAGGTCTGACATAATAGATGATTCTGTGGCTATATCTGATCATCTATATCTCTCTACATAAGTTGTATACCTGTGTGAGCTGATTCAGTGACTTCTGTGTTTTCCCTCATGATTGATATGGGTTACTTGATAACTTAGGTATATGTATGGGAATATATGTAAGTAATGGCTATCTATTGATTTCATACATTATGGTTTATTCTTTTTGGATATTGTGAGACCTTTAGGGTCTTAGGGTCCCTACTGAGTATCGTTATACTCACCCCTGCATGAGTTGTGCATGTACCTCATTGTGTTGGATGCAGATGACGGACAACGCTGACTGAGGCTGAGTGTACGAGGACTGGATGGTACCTAGAGGTGGACCTAACGACGAGTCGGTACCCAGAGGAGACTGACGGATGTGGAGTGCTGAGGAGGCTATCTGTAACTACCCTTCAGGTTAGATCTATGTGGATGATTCAGGAGTTGCTTTTCACCTTTCATCTATTTTTGTCCTTTTCAGTTGGGCTTGTATTTCTGACCCCTTTACTTTTAATCATTCTTTCTGTATACAGTTTTACTTAGTGTTTTTTCTTCCATCTTACTCTATTGTTTGTGTTTCTAGTTTATAAAGGCAATTCCTTCACAGTTTTAGGGATTTACACCTTTGGTGCTAGTCTCCAGCCCCTGGCCTATGGAAGGCGGGCTTGGGGTAGTCATGGCATGGGCCCCGGGGGACGAGTCGTGACATGGAATGTGTTTTAGTTATTTACCTTTACATATTTATTATTATTATTTATTCATGATAGCATTCACTGTAATCATACCCTTAATGATCATTTTGAGCTCACCCCTTTCTTATGTTTCTTTCCCCAGGATACCAATATATGTATTATGATTAATATACAGGGTTATGCTAAAGGCAATAATGATGCACTTGAAGAAAATAATATATTTTATTTTATTTTTTCAATTGTAATATGATATTAAAGTATATATCTAGTTTACCAAGACTAATTTACTATATAGTAATTCAGGATGTGATTATTTATATCTTATACCAATTTATTAATGTAACCACCAATGTCGAGATATTTAGGTTGGGGTCTTTCCATTTGGTATCAAAAAAAGTTTAGTAGAAACCTTGGGAAAAATATTTAAAAAAACATAGATTAAGGAATATAACCCTCTAAATCACTTTAAGGATGTGTATAAGTATAGAATAACATCCTAGAGTTTTCTTAAGGTATATATAATGTTGTCTTACTAGAATTACATCCATGTCTGGATACTATAAGTGTATGTGGTTCAATATTAGATGTACCTTGGGAGTAATAACTTCAAAAATGGCATGTCGGGCTTGACTCTAGCATTACCTGGTACATGAAAATGTTCCTTACAGTTCACTTGGTTTGACACTCCTATGTGATATGCTTTAGTTAATTTACAATTTATTTACAAAACATTATGAAAGATTTGAAAATATTTTATGATTTTAATACTTTCCCAAAGAAACAATGTTTATGATTATGTGATTGTCCATGTATAAATTTTTCAATTTATGATAAGTCATTCATTATTATTGGGATTATACATTATTTTTAATAATGTAATGATATAATCTAGTGTATTCCATTATTTATAAATGGATCATATTAGAAGTAATGGGAATTGTATCAATGCATATACCCCATGTATGGATTTCCCTCATGGGAAATATAATGAAGTTAGCACTAGAGTTGTAGTTGGAACTAAAGAAATCATAACCATATTGAGACATATTACTCAAGTTATGATCAATAACACTTCTTTCTTGGAGCTTCCTGATGATCCTCCACATGATGTAACAATGTTAGAGCACTTTATGTGTCAACAACCTTCATCATTAAATAAGAAAAAAAATCCTATTGTAGATGAGCATTGGATAAGTGCCTTAGAGAATATATTTCTCGTTATGAGAAGTAATTAAAGGGAAAAGGTTTTCATAGCAGTTTATTGTATCTAGGGATATATGGATAAATGGTGGTTATTGATTCAAAATAATAAGGAGTAATAAGAAATGGAAAACATGGAATGGTATGATGTTAAAGTACTCTTCTTAGAAAAGTATTTTCCTCGTGATCAATGTGTGGATATAGATAGACAGTTCCTAAGTCTAAGACAAAAGGAACATGAAAATATAGCTAAGTATGAATCCAAATTTACATGGATATAAAGGAATGCTACATACTATATATATAATCCAAATAGAAATATTTATAATTTCTTTTATTAGTTAAATCCAATCCTTTGAAGGGAATTATTCTCACAAACATTTCCATCATATGAGGGAATTGTACCATGTTTTATCAAGATAGATAAATAATTATCCAATCCTTATGGATTAAAATGAAAATATTAGAAGAAGTGGATGGTAGATAAAAGGATGGATAAAGGGAAGAAGAGAAATAAGGATTTCCCCACATATGACAATTATGGAAAGAAACACACTGGTACATGCTTGAAGGTAATGGGAGTTTATTACAAGCATGGAGAGAAAGTCCACCATGCTCATGATTTAAAGGATAAGAAAGAGGTTTCCAATGTTCAATGTTTCAATTTTTGGGATATGGGGAACTATAAAAATTAATTCCCCAAGTGTCAAGGGAATATTCCTCAAAAGAATCTAAGGGGTCAAGTTCAAGATTATGGTATTACTACAGATGAAGTGGAATCACTAATGTTATTTGGTTTGGTTATAAAAATTATGTCATATGAGTATTTTATCTATGATATTATATTTATAAGAATTATTAAATGTATAATTTTATTTAAGGATTTCAGATCATATGTTGAATGGTGCCAATGAAAAAAATAAATCTAGTGGAAAGTTGAGCTTCTTAGAAAAGACATTATTGAGGTAAGATAACCATTAATATTTACTTTTTACTGATATAATAATGATAAACATATGTTTACGGGATATTAATTGTGACCTTAAAATTGGTTAATTGATTTGATAGTTTATGTTATATTTCCTAGAGTTTACCACGTGTTTTTTTATAAAATATATTCAATAACCTAATATTTTTGGAAGAATTCATGTTTTCATTAAGGTTTTATAGTGATAAAGGTATTAAAATATTTTTAATGCGACATTAATAGACACTTTATATTTTCTAGGGAATATTATATTGATTTAGTGACCTTAGTTCTAAATTTTTTGACTTTAATTTGGTTAAAAATATTTTCAATGAGTCTAAAAGTTAACTATATATAGAATGGATTAATTTGAACTTTGGGTGTTATTGGATAACTTGTTCCAACTATTTAGGTCTTGGAAATATCTAGAGATAGGAGGAATGAGTTTTCATTCTTTTATTGATCCAATGATCTGTTAAATGTAAATCTTATTACTTTAGGTATAAAAATTCCTATTCGATATTAATTTCTTAGAGTAAGAGATGAAGTATGAATTGATCGAAGAATAAGTAAAAGGATGAAATTATAATTATATATTTTAGTGTTCACTATCAAAATGGTAACATAATTCCATAACTCTAGGAAAAGGATCCTAAAAAAATTTATCCTCATAAATTTATATGAATCAAATGGTCCCTTAAATCATCGTAGATTAATGGTTTTGAGGTCCTTAAATTTATATTAATCATTCACTTTATTCTGATCAATTATCTATTTCACTTTATATTAATCCTTGGGTGTTAATATTCTGTTCCATTTCTATGTATTCATTTCCCACCAATGTTCTCCTATTTGGAAACCTAGTAATGTGTTATTCTAGATAACATTCATACTTACCTTTATATATTATAAAGGGTAACTTTTATTAATACTGTTTAATACATGTGTTTTCAATAAGGGCATTTTCAAATGTCAAACACTTGATTATAGAGATCAATATTAAATAGCATGGATGTAATTTATTTAAGGGGGTAGAATGTAACCCCTGTAGATTTTAAAAGAGGAACATCATATTCAATAGCATTTATGACATAAAACACCAATGTTAAAAGAGAATATAACAACTTAAGACTTTATTATGTATTTATTTTTAAATAAATTCAATCTCTCTGATAGCATGTGATGCATGCAACATCAGGTTTAAACGAAACACGAAACTCTATTAAAATATTATTTAAACATAACCATTACAACCTATCTATTAAATTGGTGGGAATTAATAGGAATAATAAATTATGAAAAATATATGGTCTATACATTTTACTTGGTTATATATTTATTAGAAATAAAATAATTATAATTTGAATGTAAATGAAATATTTTCTGAAAAATTATATTTTTTTTCAAAGAAAACGGTTTCATCGCTTCTTATGAACTTATGATAAAATTAATTTTGGAAAATTTTAGAAAATTTATTTAATAAATTGAGATTATTTTTTGAAATCATCATATAAAAATTATTTTAGGGTTAATTTTGGTGATTTCTCGGAAAAGTTTTATTTTTTGGTGAATAAAAAAAATACTAATTTGTATTGAAAATTGATTTTTCATTTAAATTATTTAATAAGTTAAATTATATTTTAAATTGGTTTTAAAGTAAAATTATTTAAATTATATTATAATAAATTGAATTTTTTCATTAGAATCAATTTTATTTTAAATTTTTATATTAAAACCATTTATGTTAATAAGAATTTTCTCTTTGTAATCCCACTTTTTTGTCAGGCCTGTGGATTTAACTTTTAATTTAATTCTGCATCTTATGTGAATTGAATTTTTAAAAGAAGATTAAATATTTGGAGTAATAATAATTTATATTATCTAACAATCTCAACTTAATTTTTGACCATAATGAATAGTTAAAATATTAAAAATTAATTACCGCTGTTAAGGTAAAAATGGGTTTATGAGGGGTTAAACTAAGAAGATAAGGGTTAAAATGACCTAAAACATATAAAACTCCAATTTCATAGAATTATTTTGACCTTATAATCAATAAGGATTTATAATTACCCATTTTGGAATATTTTGTCATGATAAAAATATGAGTATCACTTTTTCTTTTCAAAAATACCATGTATATCCTCTCCCCCACTTATAAAAGGACACCCCATATACTCTACTCATAACAGTTAAAAATACCTTTGATTCTACCAATTACTACCCAAATTAGTTCCTTAATCCTATACTAACATCCTATTGTACTTTTTTATCATAAATCCAATCTTGGAAAGCATTAGTTATAAACTTAAAAGAGTTCCCCGAAGAAGCGGAAAAATTATTAATGTGTGTCTATATTTTTTATTATTCCACCTCCTTAAAATATTATTAAATCATGATAATATAAAAAAATACCATATTCTTAGATTTTATTATTTTAATTTCATAACATATTTTTATCTCCACTTCCATCAAATGGAATACTAAACCGTTGATCATGTGTACGACGGACTACCACCTTGCGAACTAAGGAAATTCATTTTCCATCACCACCTTCAAAGGATGGATATAATAATAGATTTAACATATATATTTATATATGATATTTTTTAATTTTTATACTTTTTTAATTATGATATCACATATACCATCATAATTTCCATTCCATGGGGGGATATTATATCGTCACTCGTCTTTACAGCAGACAACCTCCCCGTTAAGTGATGTGATTCATTTTCTCTTACACTTTATATGGAAGGTATTAAGGTTTAAATTAATGAATATTTATATTATTTATTACCTAAAAATACTTTTTGAAATATAATATCACATCTAACTGCTTACCTTCCAATCCTTTGTATATAAATTTTGTCGCTCCTGTGTGTGTGTGGACTCCCGCCTCCACGTAGCGATGTGAAATGTTTTTATTTTTATTTTTATATATATGCTAATGAGGATGTATTAGATTAATATAAATTATATATATGAAAAAAAAATCTTTAAATATAAATTAATATTGTTTCCCTTTTATTCCATCTATTGAGAAAAATGGAACCATCGTTCATGTATACGTACGGCCTACCATCTCCTTGAATGGTGTAATCCATTTTCTATCTCTAACTTCAATTGATTACTATAAATAAATATATAAATAATATATATGATAATAATATTATGGTTTATATTCTAGATACTATGTAACCATGATAAAATTAAAAGGACCAAAATTACCGAACCAAAACATACATTAAAAACAAAGCAATTATCACCTAAAACATTGATTTTAATAAAGAATTATTATTAAACATGTGATAAAAGATTGTAAGTAAATAATATATGGTATGATATATATGAGTATGGTTATATAATATATATATATATATATAATATATTTATCATATAGGATGTGTGAACACATGTGAAGGAAATCAATATTGAGGTAATATTTTCTTGTCTCACTTTTACTTCTATGAGACATATGTCATATTCACCACTTATTCCTTTTTATGGTGTATATACTTCCCATTTTGATATAATATATCATGAATATATTTATATTCATGTTATTTAAATTTTCATTTTATTTTATTTCTTTCACCAGTCTTATGGTTCAAAAGTTACCAATGTAGTAAGGATTTATTTCACAATCTCATCACTATTAAGGATTATTTATGTTTAAGTCTCACTTAGAGGAATTATTTTATATTTATATCATAAAAATATATATATTTCCTTATAATATGGTAATTCATGAACTTCTATGGTAATAGTACCATTTTTAAACTCTTTGGTACTTAAAATTATTGACAAAATGTTTTTAATAAGATCTAACTTCATTTATCTCTTCGGTCAAAAATCATTTTTCTTAAAAAAAATGTTTTCTAAAAATGTTTTCAAAAATGTTTTAAAATTCTCTAAATGATTTATTAGAGACTTTTTAACCCATTTTTTACCTTTTAAAAATTTTAGGGAAGATTTGTGTCATTTTCCAAAAAAATCTCATTTGGATTTTCCCAAAAATATGAAAGGAATATTTATTTTAATATATATGGCATGAATGGAATTTTTAACCATAATGACAAATATATTATTTAAATATTATTTTACAAGTTTTAAAAGATTTATTTTAGATAAAATTATTTTCGAAATATTTTTCTACCTTTTTGTTTAAAAAATATTTTCAAAGTTAAAAGGTTATTTTCCTCTAAAATGTATTTAATACCATTTTTATGGTATTTATATTCATTAATGACAACAACCATTAATTTAAATTATGATACACTAAGGATATAGTGTATTTATATAATCCTTATTATTTATTTGGATGGTTTATGATCAGTTTTACTAAGGATGTACAATTTTATTACCATTCACCATATCACTTTGGATGGTTTAGGATTCTGTTAATTTGATTAGGGTAAGTATTAACATTTTTTATGTTATTTTCTCAATATGAATTTTTATGTTGATTATGTTTCATCCCTTTCATATGAGAAATGCATTAGACTTATTATGTTAAGGGTGGGGCCTAGTTATATATATCTCATCGATGCATCAACAGGTCTCATGTGATAAATTAGTTGGCCAAATTAGATGGTTTTCTACAAATATATTTAAACTATCCTATAAAAAATCTTGAAATTATTCTTTATATGTATATAATTACGCATTCAATCATTATAATATCACTTGTTGATTTCAATTTTATTATTTGATTAGTTATAATATCCATATATAAGTTTCAACCTCATGTGATTATTTATATGGAATTATTTGATCATCCTTTATTACTTCCATATTATTATCAAGTTATTATTTAAATGGAATTTGTTTCAGTTATTTACCTATCAATATTTATTATTATTATTTATTCTTGATAGATTCCTCTTTATGTATATCCTTACTAAGAATTTGACCTCACTCATTTCTTACAGTTCTTTTCCCATGATTCCTAGATGTGAATTATGATTGATATATAGGGTTATGCTAGAGGAAATATTGATGCACTTGTAGAAAATAATACGTTATTTTTTATGTTTTCAATTGTAATGTGAGATTCAAGTATGTATCTTGTTTAAAAAAACTACTAAAATTTATGATCTATCAGGATATGATTCCTTATATCTTATTAAAATTTAATAAAGTAACCACCAACTACAGGAAACAAGGTTCAGGGTCCTCATATTCCAAATGTAAAAGTTTTTCATATTCTAATATATCTATCTATATCTCTATTTATATCAATATTTATACAGATATATAAGACTATATTTATAAATGATTTACACTAAGAAAATATCTATATCCTCCCCTCATTTTGTCAAAGGTTCTCACAACTACACAGTGATTAATGGGTTCTCATAATTAATAAAGTGTGGGATCTTCTCTGATGGGTTTCTTATCACAATCACAAAATGGAAATGTAAGTTAGTTTTTAGGTTTCCATGGTTTCCTTCTATTTTCATTAAAAATAAAAGGGAAGGTCTAGTAAGAAATATCTCTTTAATTTAGGGGTGGAGATATAGTATAGCCTCATGTTATATTTTCAAACTCGATATCAAATTGTGTTTTCTATCATATTTATTTTACACATTTCATCATTCTTCATCGTTTTCATAATTTTTTACATTTTATTCAATCATTTTCCATTATTACCAATCACTTAATTATATTTGATATTATTTTATAAATCAGATCAAATTTATCTTTTATCACTCAATTAATTCTATTAATTTAATTACTTTATCTTTTTAATATATTTTCATTTTGGATTATCCTTTTCATTTCTAATTTAAATTTTTTTAAAGGAAACCTCCCCCACACCCACACCCACCCCCTCTTTCCATTTATTCTTCAACCAACAATTTGTATTAGAAAAGATATATGTGTTTTTCTAAAAAATAAGAGTTTTAAGAAAATGATTTTAATTATCAAAATATTAACATATTTAAAATTAAGATAATTTTTTAAATGGAACCTTATTTTCCAAATTCTCCCAAAGTAAATTCCTTGGGAGGTTCTCCTTTATTTAGTGGTTAAAATTATTTTTATTGGAAAAAATGCATGCCTAGATTTATTAGTAGCTTAGGTTATCCTATTTGAAAAGTGGTTATACAAAGCTATAATCCAACAAAATAATCTATATATAAATGGAATCCTCAAGATATTGCTTCTTTTTAACCTAAATAAAAATCCATTAACTCTCTCCATTGTGGGAATGACCAAAATGAATTTAATCGTATATATTCTTGAAAAGCCGGTCATGAAATCTATAAAGTCATAGAAGTAACACACAAAGGAACAAATAAATTTAATGACACTAGAGTGGATATGTTTTGATAAGTATTTTAAAGTTTTTACATGTATTAAAATGAATCTATTGTCAATATTTTTATTGGATTTATTGAAATATTCAATGGTATAAGTTATCTCTTTGATGATTTATTTATAGAAACTTTATAAAATAAAATTATATATGTATTTCCATGATCATGGGATAAAGAGGCTACAGACATACAAGAATAAAAAAGCATAAAAAATATTTCACTTGAGGAACTCATCATCTCCCTTATGACATAAGAAATAACTATGAAGAAAAAAGTTGATAAAGAAGCGAAGGAAGTTAAAGAATCCAATGAAATTGTGTTTAAAGAAAAAAATCATGATTCTTCGAGAAGTGAATCCAATAATCCAAAATATCTTGATAACCTGAATATAATATACAATAAATTTAATAAAAATAATAAATCCTTTGAAAAATAAAAAAAATAAAAAACAAATTGAAGTTTATGAAGTTACTTACTTCGGTTTCAAAAAGAAGGGTCACATCAAATAATATTGTCCCTTGAATAAAATGTCTAAATATAATAAGAAAGGTAATAAGGCTTTAAAGATTCAACTTGTAGTGCTAGTGAGTATTCAATTTCAACATATGAATCAAGTGAATCAATTATAAAATTTACATGTCTTATATCGTATAAAGAATCATATTTTTTGTGTAATTTTTTTTAATTATATGGAATTATTAAGAGTTTGTGAAAATTGACGGTGCATGATTTGGAGTCCTGGTGTGCTTGGAACAAATTTCTGAACTTTTTTAGGCACATTCAGTAAACTTGTGAGTGGAGTTTTCTAACTTTTGAATCAGTGCTCGGATTAAAAATCTGAGGGCACCATTGAATCCACAACGCCGAGATTCACTTTAGGGAGGCTTTACTTTGACCATGGTAGTTCTAGAGAAAAAGTTTTGTTTTGGGACTATTAAAAAGAATAACAAAAATAAATTAGTTAATTTTTATTTTCTCTTTTATCTTTTCCTCCGACAGATAAGCGGAAATGTGGGACCATCGACGTGTTAAGACAATAAATACATTGACCTTTCAATCCTCAATAACAACCCCATTGGGGAATTAGGAAGGTTCCTAATTAATGAGCCTCATTAAATCCCATGAGTGTTAGACACCCTCCTCCTCTCTTATTTATATGGAGCTTGGGGGAGGAATCAGCACTGCGTTTCCAGGAAACGAAGTGCTGACAAAGTGCCGAGATGCCTAACCCTAGGATGATGAAGCTAGTTCCGGCAAGCGGTGACGAGCAACACTGAAACCCCAAACTGAAGATCAACAATCGAGCGACATCATTGGATGCTAGTTGCGGGGGATGGCGAACAATGACCCACTTTCTAGATCATGGGAGTTCTACATCGTTCCTGAGGTAGGGTTTTGTTTTTGATTAAATTCAATTGGTTTTGGAATCCTTCATACCCACTTGTTGTCAACCCAATGCAAAGGGCGCGGGCTAAAAAAAGGCCCTGTCCCTCCGCCCTTTTGTTGAAAGTTTGTGTGTTCTTTGCTAACTTTACCTTCGGGTTGGATGAGCCCCAGAGTGAGAAATAATGGTGGTGGATGGCACCAGCCGACCACAAAGGAGGTGTGGTGTGCCATCACATGTCATCGGTGAGCAAGGGGTTGCGACCGAAGACATGGCGAATGAAAGCGGCGGCTGGCACCCCATCCATCCATGAGGAAGGAGGTGGAACACATGTGCCGCCGAAGGAACCGGTTGTTGCTCATCAGCTACGACAGTCGGAATAGGGGTCGGAACACTGGTCAGGCACGGAAGCGGAGGGCGGCGCGACCAGCGCACTTCCAGAGAAGTCGTGGCTCTGACGTCACGGCGGTGGGACCCACAGTGGGTCCTATGGTGACCTAGTAGTTCCCTAAGGCGGTACCATTCTACCTGGTGAATGGGGGACCACTCTCCTTCTGTGCCAGCTCGGGTGGACAACGCTACGAGCTGGGCCGCGCTCCATTGAGTCGGGTCACGCATCATGCGGCCAGGCCGCTTGCCCAGTGGGCCACGTTCCCAAAGGGTCGGTCCACCCCTTACAGGCTGAGACACCCCCTTCCAGGTCGGGTCGCACCCCCTTGTGGGCCGAGCCAGACCTCGGCCCCAATCGGGTCGGGTCGGGTTAGCCCGACCGGGTCGGACTGGACCCGGTCCCAACCGGACCCAGAAACACTTAAAGGGCCATATCATGAGAACCGGACATCCGTTTGATGAACCGTATATGGCGTTGGGATCCTTAATTCAATATGGTCCTTTGGGTATAGGTCAATTGAGTTTTGGAGACTGTTGGAGTATGGACAGGTTGGATCGAACCCAAATCCAACCGGGCCCTCAGAACTAAAATGCTTATAACTCACAGATGGGTTGTCTGATTAATGTACCATTTGTCACGTTGGAACCCTTATGACATAGTGGTCCTTTGGGTTACTCCTTTATAGATCTTAGTGGAAGTTGAGGTACAACTGATATCATGAGGTGTAGATTATAAGGAACTCAAGCGCACTGAGTGCAAGGAATCCTGTGGCTAGCTGTAACATGAAGAAAGAACATCAATCCTGTGTTGATCAGTATCTATAAATCATGTTTGGGTCAGCTTATATCAGATCCTATATGGTTCAGTGCTCAGTAATCCTTTGTGGGTCATATCCTATGTGGGTCAGCGGGGGTTATTACCTATCGATCATGTGTGGGTCAGCAGCAGTGTTTCTTAACCAGATAAGATGATCTAGCTTACGACTAATCACATGTACTTCTGTACTTAAGTTATAACTGATTGTGAGATGAGTCTCTTCTATCTTTGTGGTGTTACCTATGTGGTACTCTTATCTTCGTGTTGTTACCTGTGTGGTACTTCTACCTTCATGGTGTTGTCTTAGTGGTGTTACCTATGTGGTACTTCTACCTATGCGGTACTTCTATCTTCATGGTGTTACCTGTGTGGTACTTCTATCTTTGTGATGTTACATGTGTGGTACTTCTACCTTTGTGGTGTTGTCTTAGTGGTGTTACCTATTTAATACTTCTACCTTTTTAGTTTTGTCTTCATGGTGTTACCTGTGTGGTAATTCTACCTTCTTGATGTAACCTTGTGGTATTTTTCCAACATGAATGAGAAGAGTATATATTGATAACTTAGGTATATGTATGGGAATTTACCTAAGTAGTGTTTAATAATTTCTTTGTGTTTTTTCCTTCGTGGAACTATAGGAGACCTACAGGGGTCTTGATGTCCCTACTGAGTATCGTTATACTCACCCCTACATGGGAAACGCCCACACCTTGTTGTGTCTTGTGCAGATGACGGAAAGCTTTGATTGAGGTTGAGGGAGCCAGGACTGAATGTTACTCAGTGGTGGACCTTTTGGCATGACTTGACGTAGGGACTACTGATCATGAGTTTTACCTAGCCTTTACGTAGGATCCTCGGGGGATGATCTAGGAGCTATTTTTCACTTTTCAGTTGTATTTGTACTTTTTAGTTGTACTTGTACTTTTCAATTGGACTCGTATTCTGACCCCTTTACTTTCAGCACACTTTTACTACAATAGTTTACTTTGCGGTTTCTTCTTGTTGTGTTCTTAGACTGTGTGTTTATACAGGTTAAAAGTAAATTCCTTCTTGTTTTAGGGATACACCTTTCTGATGCTAGTCACCAGCCCCTGGCCTATGGAAGGTGGGCTTGGGGTAGTTACAACATGGGCCCTGAGGGATGGTTCATGACAAAGTGGTATTAGAGGAGTCGGTTCTACTAAAGAACTAGGACTCTGATCTTTTCAATGTGGTGATAGTGTTAAGTGTTATGAGTTTGGTTTTCAATTTGGGGAATCTAGTTTTGGTGCGGCGACTAACATATCCATACACCAGGACCATGAATTCTGATATCCAACTTAGTACACATAAATACTAATTGCATGTGTTTTTGAAAAAAAATATGATGTATTCATGTCAGCTTAACAGGTGTAACTTATTGATAGTGGCACACCTGTTTTATTTCTGGATGCCGCTACGTAGATAGCCATACAGGATTCCAAATAGAGTATGCGATGATGGCCCACCGAACGATGAGGCCCCGGTGCAGGGCCCTCTTATGGCATTAGCACCTTCAAGTGGTGTACCAGCAGCACAACTACCCGTTGGCTAGTCGTTGCCACCATCCCCACTAACAGAGGGTTCACACCAACTGAGCATGTTGCACAAGTTTCAGTGGCAGAGGCCTCTGAGGTTTTGAGGCGAGATGGACCCACAGGTGTCTGAGGATGGGCTGGAGGTTATAGTCAAAGTTTTCCACCTGGTTGGGACACAATCTGACCTTATGGTGATCCTAGCAGCCCGACATTTTCAGGTAGTAGTAGAGAGATTTTGGATCTTGATGCTCCAAATACATGATGAGGTGACCCTCATTTGGGTGGACTTCGAGAGCCCTTTTAGGGTAGATTTCATCCCAACAACCTTATGATCCGGGCATATACAGGAGCTACTTCACTTACAATAGGGCAGCATGACTGTGGCCCAGTACTCAGCGAGGTTCATTGATCTCTTCCGATACTCCACCGACATGGAATGGGGCCCTTTATTCAGGGCCCGGACCTTTGATCAGGGTCTCTGATGGGAGATCAGATCATCGATGATATCTTTTAGCATTCCAACGCAGGATGGGGTGCTAGAGAGAGCACTTTTGGTGGAGAGCTTCTTATCTGAGTAGGCACCGACAACAAGAGCCACCACTGGACATCAGGTAGCAGATTCATCTGCAGCAGGCAGTAGATAGATGATTTTGGGGCCCAAATGGACCAGACCTTTAGGTGGATGACCTCAGGATATAGGTTTGGTGGTTCGGGGCCCACAGGACAAATGAGGACAGATTAGGAGTAGGCAGTTCTACTCGTGCGGCGGGTAGGGTCACATGGCTCGCCACTGCCTGACCCGCCATATGGAAGACCAGTAGATAGTCAAGGGACCATCAAGGTAGAGTCAAAGATTTGATCGAGGAGGTCTGCAGGTAGTAGTCGTATGTGGGAGAGGATCTAGTCGTGCAGGAGGCGGTGGGCGGCGATTCGAGGTTCTACAGCCACCACCTCCAGGTGGTCCACCCCGACCATAGAGAACAGGTGGACAGGGATGAGCTCAGCTCCAGGCAGTTGAGGCCTACAACCACGGTGCTCCAAATATGAGTAGAGGTATGATATGTGTCTACTCCACCTTATCTACAATACTTATAGACACATGTTCCAGTCACTTTTATTTTCACAACCCTCATTCAGAGCTCAGATATTTTGGTGGAGTCGTTGGCTCGATCCTTATGGCTAGAGACTCCTATAGGGGGGGATTCAATGATTAAACACTGGTTCTGGTAGTGTGAGATTACTCTAGGAGGCGAGAGAATCAGTTGGGATCTTCTAGTAGCGGCATTGAGGCCTTACATTGTCCTCTTAGGTATGGACTGGTTATCCAAAGTACATGCCTAGATTGACTATTTTAGGTGCAAAGTACGGTGTTTCTATGAGGGTGGGACCAGGTTTTCCTTCACCAGTGAGAAGGGAACCTTTGTATCACAGGATGGAGTTACCCATAGGAGGGTTCATCTGATCCCACTTCAGTTTTCCAGCCTTACCCTTGGGGTAGTTGATGTTGAGAGTTTGATCTATACTGTAGTGGTGGACCAGTATACCGATGTCTTTCTTGATGATTTTCTGAGACTACCTCTATGCAGAGAGGCAGACTTTTACATTGACCTGTACCCCAGGACGACACTGATATCAATACCAGCATATCGGATGGCTCCCACGGAGCTTCATGAGATACAATTAAAGTTGTAGGACTTGCAGAGAAAGGGGTTTAAAGGCCCACTATTTCACCATAGGCAGCCCCGATTTTGTTCTCTAAGATGGAAGATGGGATTTTGAGACTCTATGTAGACTATCAGTGCCTGAACTAGGTGACTGTGAAGAACATGTATCACCTTCCAAGTATTGATTATATTTTTTATCAGTTAAATGGAGATCATTAGTTTTCAAAGATAGATCACAGATCAGGTTATCATCAGCTCAGGGTATGAGATGAGGATTGCAGAAGACGGCCTTCAGATGTTGGTATGGAAACTATGAGTTCCTTTTTATGCTATTCGGCATGACCAACACCCCTATAGTGTTCATGGGACTCATGAACAGGATATTCCAGCCATACCTTGATCACTTTGAGGTGGTCTTCATCAAATACATCTTGATATACTGAGTGTAAGAGGAGGAGCATACCTATCATCTATAGATAGTTATGGATACACTCTGAGAGCACTAGATTTATGGTAAGCTCTTGAAGTGCCAGTTCGGGATATGAGAAGTCCACTTTCTAGGACACGTTATCTTGGAGGCTGGAGTTCCAGTGGATCCAACAAAGATAGAGGTTGTGCTTTCTTGGGAGCCACCTAGGAGTGTGATTGTGGTGCAGAGTTTCTTGGGGTTGGCTGGATACTGCCGGAGATTCATGCTTGACTTTTACAGAGTTGTGGAACCCTTATCAGCACTGACGAAGAAGGGACAACCCTTTGTATGGATGGAGAGATTCCAGCAGAGTTTTTAGAAGCTAAGGTAGAGACTGAAGAGTTCCCCCATCTTAAGGATTCAAAAGAGGGTGTTGGGTATGTAGTCTACTACGATGCATCAGGGACTGGACTTGGATCTGTCCTAATGGAGAATCGATCATTAATCTCTTATGGTTCATGACAAATGAGGCAACATGAGAAGAACTAAGATACCCATGACCTGGAGTTAGCAGTAGTGGTCTTCTCCCTGAAGATGTGGTGACATTACTTGATGGGAAAATGATTTACAATCTACTCTAATCACAAGAGTCTCAGGTATATATTCTCTCCGAAGGACCTAAACCTAAGACAGCGTTGATGGCTATAGTTCCTCTAGGTCTATAAATTTTAGATAGTCTATACTCTTGGTAAGGGGAACGTGGTAGTATATGCACTCAGCAAGAGGTCTGGTCTGCAGTTGCTGAGCGAGGCGACAGATCATCTATCTGTGTTGCAGATATCATACATGGATAGAGATGAAGCAACATACCTCCAGTCTATGACAATCACTCCCCCACTCCTTCAGCGAGTCAGGGAGGCATAGCTTGGGGATATTGACTATGAGGCTCAACGTGCTCAAATATCCTCAGGATAGGCACCTGATGGATTTTCTGAAGGTGGGGAACACGTCATCCTCTTTAGAGGACGTACCATGGTACTGGTGACACTACAGGAGGAGGTGTTGAGGGAGTTCCATATGTCCACTCTGGTGGTACATCCTGGTGTGGTGAAGATGTACCAGGACCTCCAGTGTCATCACTAGTGGCCAAGGATGAATAAAGTAGTGGTAGATTTTGTTTCTCGATGCCTCACTTATCAGTAAGTGAAGGTTGAGCATCAAGTTCCAGTAGGCTTATTACAACCACTAGAGGTGCCAGAGTGGAATTAGGACGGTATTTCAATGGAATTTATGGCAGGGCTTCCACACACTTCCAGGGGACATGATACCATCTAGGTGATCATTGACTGACTCACCAAGTCGGCCCACTTCCTACCTTTCCGAGAGAAGGGATCAGTAGACGGCTTGGGATGCCTCTACGTGCAGGAGATTGTACGACTCCATAGGGTTCCATAAATGATCCTCTCTGACTGTGACACACATTTCACATCTCGGTTGTGGAAGGGATTACATGAGGTGTTCGAGACTCAGCTACATTTGAGCACTTCCTTTCATCCTCAGACGGATGGTCAGACAGTGCGGACTATATAGACACTAGAGGACATGATTCGTGCTTGCATCCTAGATTTTTTCCATAGTTGGGAGGATCACTTTACCTTGGTTGAGATCACATACAACAACATTTATCACTCCACCATCAGTATGGAACCATTCGAATCCCTATACGGTCGACCTTGCAGATCACCTCTATGCTGGATAGACCCAGGGGAGTCATCACTTATGGGTCCTGAGTTAGTATGAGCTACCACTGAGATGGTGTAGATCATCCAATAGTGGATGAAGACTCCACAGAGCAGAAAGAAGTCTTATTCTGATAGGAGGCAGAGACCTTTGGAGTTCGAGGAGGGAGACCATGTCTTCCTATGGGTCTCACCTCGAAGTGGTTTGCGGAGATTTGGCCAAGGAGGCAAGTTATCACCAAAATTTATCAGACCATTTCTGATACTCTGGAGGATAGGTGAGGTGGCATACCACTTGGAACTTCCATAACAGCTGGATAGGGTGCACGATGTCTTCCACATATCCCAGTTGAGGAGATACATGCATGATCAATCTCACGTCATCGATCACGGTGAGATGGACTTTGACGATGGGGAAATGTTTACGGAGGTTCTAGTAGAGATTGAGGATCGAAAGGAGTGGACCATTTGTGGATGGTCAATGCCTTTAGTGCGTGTTCACTGGCAGCATTGGCACCTCTAGGAGATCACTTGGGAGTGGGAGGCTCAGATTTGTGCTTAGTACCCCCATTATTTTCTTAGTCTATGTTGTGCCTTTCGGGGATGAAAAGCCCTAAGGTGTGAAGAATGTACAGACCTGGATTTTCCATGTAATTTTTTTAATTATATGGAATTATTACAAGTCTTTGAAAATTGACAGTGCGTGATTCTGAGGCCCAGTGTGCCCGAAATGAATTTCTGGACTTTTTTTAGGTACGTTCTGTAAAATCGTGAGCAGCATTTTCTAACTTTTAAAGTGGCGCTCAGATTAAAAAACTGAGGGAACCATTGAATCCATAGTTCTGGGATTCACTTAAGAGAGTCTTCACTTTGACCGTAGTAGGTCTAGAAAAAAATTAATGTTTTGGGACTTTTAAAAATAATAATAATAATAACTTAGTAAATTTTATTTTCTCTTTTATCTTTTCCTCCGACGGACAAGCAGAAATGTGGGACCAGTGACATGTCAAGATAATAAATGGCTTGCCCTTTCAATCCTCAAAAACATCACCATTGGGGAATTAGGAAGGTTCCTAGTTAATGAGCCCCATTAAATCCCACGAGTGTTAGACACCCACCCCCTATCCTATTTATATGGAGCTTGGGGGAGGAATCAGCACTACTTAACCAAGAAACGAAGTGTTGAAAAAGTACTGAGACACCAAACCCTTGGAGGAAGGAGCCGGTTCTGGCAAGAAATGAGGAGAGACACTAAAACCCCGAACCAAAGATCGACAATCGAGAGACGTCATTGGATGCTAGTTGCGGGGGAAGGCGAACACTGGCCCACTTCCTCGATCATGGGTGTTCTACATTGTTCTTGAGGTAGGGTTTTGTTTTTGATTAAATTAAATTGGTTTTTGAATCCTTCCTACCCTCTTGATTTCAACCTAATGTGGAGGGCATGGGCTAAACAAACAAGGCCCGGTCCCTCTTCCCTTTTGATGAAATTTGGTGCATTCTTTTCTAGCTTTAACTTCAGGTTGGACGAGCCCCAGAAAAACAAATGATGGTGGTGGCCAGCACCGACCGACTATGGAGGATGTGCAGAACGCTGTCATGCGCTGCTGGTAAGCAAGGGGTTGTGGCCGAAGCCGCAGCGAATGAAGGCGGTGGCCGACACACCGTCTGGCTGCGAGGAAGGAGCCGGTGCACCCGCGCTACTGGAAAAACTGACTGCAACTCATCAGTAGTGGCGGTCTAAAGAGGCATCTAGCACACTAACTAGCCAAATAAGCGGAGGGCAGCGCGACTGGTGCGCCGCTGGAGAAGCCGCGGCTCTGACACCGTGGCGGCGGGACCCGCAACAGCTCCCACGGTGACCTGGCAGCGCCCTTAGGCATTTTCGTTCAACCTGTCAAACAGGGTGGGGGGCTCACCTCCCATTATAGCTCTATTAGACCATGTTGTGATCTAGGTCACGCTCTATCGAGTCGGGTCATGCCTCATGCGGACGAGCCACCTGCCCAGTGAGTTGCACACCCAGAGGGCCGCATGCCCAGCAGGTTGTGCCCCATTACGGGATGGGCTTCCTACTTGCGTGTCTGGCCACCCCCTTGTGGGTTGGGTTGCACCCCCCTTGCAGGCTGGGTTGGACCTCGGCCTAGACCGGGTTGGGTCGGGTCAGTCCGACCGGGTCAGACTGGTCCCGGGCCCAACCGGACCCAGAAACACTTAAAGGGACATATCTTTAGAACCAGACGTCCATTTGACGAACCGTTTGCAGAACTGGTAATCTTGGTTCAAGATGGTCCTTTGGGTATACTCCACTTGATTTTTGGAGATAGTTTTGGTACAAATGGTTTGGATCGAACCCAAATCCAACTGGGCCCTCTGAACTAAAACACTTATAAATCACAGACTAGGAATTTGATTGACACATCGTTTGTCACATTGGAACTCTTATAACATGGCAGTACTTTGGGTTACTCCTTTTTTGAGGTTAGTGGAGGTCAAGGTACGACCGATATCTTGAGGGGTAGATTCTACGGAACTCGAGCACACCGAGTGTGGGGAATCTTGTAGATGGTTGTAATGTGAAGAAAGAACATCGATCCTGTGTGGGTCAACATCTATCAATCCTATGCGGGTCAGCTTCTATCAGATCCTGTGTGGGTCAGCGCTCAACAATCATATGTGGGTCAGCACATACTGATCCTGTGTGGGTTAGATCCTATGTGGGTCAGTAGGGGTTAGTACCTATCGATATTGTGTGGGTCAGCAGCAGTGATTCTTAATAGGATAAGATGATCTAGCTTACAACTAATCATGTGTACTTCTGTACTTAAGTTATACCTGATTGTGAGCTGAGTCTCTTCTATCTTTGTGGTGTTAATTTTGTGGTACTCATGTCTTCGTGGTGTTACCTGTGTGGTACTTCTACCTTTGTGGTGTTGTCTTAGTGGTGTTACCTATGTGGTACTTCTACTTGTGTGGTATTTCTATCTTCATGTTGTTACCTGTGTGGTACTTCTATATTTGTGAGGTTACCTATGTAGTACTTCTACCTTCGTGGTGTTGTATTAGTGGTGTTACCTATGTGGTACTTCTACCTTTGTGGTGTTGTCTTCATGGTGTTACTTGTGTGGTACTTCTACCTCTTTGGTGTTACCTTGTGGTGTTTTTCCCTCATGTATGATATGAGTATATCTTGATAACTTAGGTATATGTATGGGCATATACCTAAGTAGATTTAAAGTATTCTTTTGTGGTTTTTTCTTCGTAGAACTATAAGAGACCTACCAGGGTCTCAGGGTCCCTACTAAGAATAGTTATATTCTCCCATGAATGGGCTACACCCGAACCTTGTTGTGTCTTGTGTAGACGACAGACAACATTGATCGAGGCTGAGGGATCCAGGACTGGATGGTACTCGGAGGTGGACCATTTGGAGTGACATGATGTAGGGAATACTAATCATGAGTTGTTCCTACCCTTCAAGTAGGATTATCAGTGGACAATATAGGAGTTGTTTTTCACTTTTCAGTTGTATTTGTACTTTTCAGTTGTAATTGTACTTTTTAGTTGGGCTTTTATTCCAGACCCTTTACTTTCAGCACACTTTTACTACAGTAGTTTAATTCGTGGTTTCTTTTTGTTGTGTTCTTGGACTGTGTTTTTTTACAGGTTAAAAGGAAATTCCATCCCATTTTATGGATATGCCTTTCCAGTGCTAGTATCCATCCCCTAGCCTATGGAAGTCGGGCTTGGGGTAGTTACGGCACGAGCCCCGAGGGTCGGGTCGTGACAAATCGAGGTTGGTTAAGAGGTTAGTTCTCAATCTCCTCATTCCTCTTCTTCTTCTTCCTTTTCTTATTGATCTTATTATCAAGAAAACAGAGTTGAATTTTGTTTAATGAACTCATTTGAAAATATAATTTTTTTTAAAGAAATATAAACAAGTTCTTAATAAGAAAAATAAACTTCTTAATGAAAATGATCCCCTTCAAATATAAAAAATAATTTTATTTTGAAATTAAAAAAATAATCAGATGTTTAATTTTTAAAATTTTAAATCAAGGATATAAAAAGATCTATTAATAAATTAACCCATGGTTTAAAAAAAATTTCAAATAATCCTTATTACTAGATGTGTTTCAATCAATATTCATGGTTTTGTGTTTTCAAAAAAAGAAATATCTTTTAAAATTACAACTTTTGTAAAAGGTGTTTCTCAAAATAATTTTTTCAATTATTATCAAAAAATTTGGAATTAAATTTATGATTAAAATTAAAAAAAATTATATATATATAATACCCATGTTCATTCATCTTTATTCTAAAAATTATAAAATAAATTCACATTTTATACATATTTGGGTTCCTAACTCCTTTTTAGTAAACATTTGTGGACTCAAGTTTGTTTCAATATCACAATGTTTATTATATAAATCTATTAGGACCCTAAAGGGTAAAAAAGGTACTTTATATTGAATTTTTTTTAGGGATACACCACTAATATTAATTGATCTATCATTTAGTGGATTCTCAATAAAAATGGTGTTTAAAATCTTGAAATAATTGATCAATGATTTCTATCTTGGGGTTATTGTTAAATGATTCAATTAAGGGGGGGGGGGGCGAGTTCTTTCTTTTCTAAAGAAATGTATGCGTCAACCTTGATCTAAATGGGAAATTTTTTCAACCTATTAATTTTTATTTCCCTCTTAAACTTAATTTCAAAATCTCTCTTCTCTCTCTTTTCTATGATTTATTAAAATAGGAGATATCATATTTTTAATCTTTTCTTTCTTACTTACTCCTAAAATTTTTCTCAAATAAATATTTTTAACTTTTTTTCTCTTTTTTCTATCTTATTAATTTTCTATGGTATAAATTCCTTATTCTCTAAATATTATTTTTTTAAATATTTGTTAATATTTAACGATAGGTTAGTATTTCATTATATAATTGTTTTACTTTTTTTCAATAAACCTATTTCTGTAGTCTTCTCTTTTCCCATATTTGATTCATTTTTAATAATCACAAGGGGGTTTTTTTGGTTATTTGGAAATCCTTTTTTGAGGGTCAAAGTGAGAATGAACTATTTTATTGGTTCAAGTGGAAGAAATGATTTGTATCATAAATGGGGAGTTGTTTCTTGGTTATTTGGGGAGAATATTTTAAATAAGAAAATGGGAGATGTTTTTTTAATATCATGTAGTTAAACTCTTGAGAATGTTGAATATATTACTGTCATGAATTTATTTGAATACATGTTTCACTATTTATTTAAACTTAATTAATATTTTTATGTTATGTGTTTGTAATCAATAAAAGGGGTAGATTATTGTACCTCTCTCTCTCTTAGTGTTTTTATGATCACAAACACTCTATTATATATATAATTTTACTTTTTGGTGAATTCCAATATAGAAATATGAAAAATAGGACGAAATCATCAACTATACACCATAGAAATTGAAAAAAGAGAAACTATTTCACATTGAGAAGGATAACACTATAGAACTGATTAGTCCAACTTCCTCTCTAAATTTCATAGTGAAAAACTTTTAATTCACATTATAGTCAAATATATGTTCTTATAAACTCAGGTAAGGCCACACCACAAAATGATATTACTCTGCATTACTTATATGTTAGAGTCATCCTGGGTGGAGCATGATGGTTTCTCTATAACTACCTTGAAATCGACAGAACATCTAAAATGATCATTCAAGGAACTATGTTGTATCCTAAATCCATATGACACAAATTCCACCTCCAAATCATAGTGAATTCTACCATTCATTAAGGATCTTCAATCCAAATTAGTCAACAAGCATTCATTTATTATCGTTAAATCCTTGATATGGATCATTAATGTATTGGCTCAAGATGAGAGTCCCCTGAATCCTATAAAGACTATAAATAAAATTTTTGTGTTCTTGGATCACAATAATAGCCTTTTTAATCAACTCTTAGATATAATAAATATCAAATATCTAGATATCTCTAATCCCTCCTCACAAAGTGCCAACCTTTCTTTCCAAATCATAAAGGCTCCCCTTTGTCTCTATATATATCTCAATTTTTATCAATCCTTATAAATATATAGAATACTATATTTGAGAAGGATTTAACCTAATAAAATATATTTATTCTCAAATCATATTTTAAAGGTTATCACAACTATATATTAACGGATTAGTTCTCATAACTAGAAAAGTGAACGATATTATCTGATGGGTTTCTTGTCACATCCATGAAAAGGAAAGGGAAATTGGTTCTTGGTTTTCAATTAAAACCAAGGGATGTTTATTTCTTATTATTTTGTTAAAAATAAATGGAACATCTAATAATACATATCACTTTAATCAAGGTGTGTAGATGTCAAGGAACAATAAGTCATATTTCGAAACTCCTTATAAAATTTTGTTTTCTCACTTATTTATTTTACACATTGTATTATTCTTCATCAATTCTCATAATTTCATAAATTAAATTCTATTATTTTACATCGTTCTCAAACCCTTAATGAAATTTGATAATATTTTTATAACTTGGATTAAATTTATATTTTATTTCTCATTCAATTTCATTGATTTAATTTCTTTAACTTTTCAATTTCATTTCATTTCTTAATTATGATTTTCATTTTTTACTTTAGATTTTTTTAAAGTAAATTCACCACCCTCCGCCACATGAATTCCATTTCTTCTCCAATGAAAAATTGGTATCAAAGGAGTTATTTTTTTTTCTCAAAAATCATTGTTTCAAAATTTGATTTTAATTTTCAAAATCTTAAATGATTTCAATTTTGTTTTTCATAATGAAAAATTATTTTAAAAATTATTCCAAATTACTTTCTTGGGGTTGTGTTCCTTTCTTTGATGGTTAAGATTATTCTTATTGGAAAAATTACATGTCAATATTTCTTAGTATCATAGGTTATCTTATTTGAAAAAAACTTATGCATGGTTATACTCTAACAAAGTAACCTAAAGATAAGTTTTCACATCAAGATATTGATTTTTTAAACTTAAATGAAAACCCATAATTGATCTCCATTGTGTTCTTGACTAAAATTAATTTAATTATATATATATTGTTGAAAAATTTCTCATGAAATCTAGAACTCTATGAATTCACACATGAAGGAATTAGTAAATTTATAGAAACTAGACTATAAATATTAGTAAAATACTTTAAAAATTTTCCATTCATTTGAATGAATCTGTTACTAATATGTTTACCAAATTTACTGGCATTTTAAATGGTGTAAATTTTCTCAATTATGATTTATCTATAGAAACCTTACTAATAAAAATTATTTGGGTCTTTCAAAGATCATAGGATCCAAAGTTTATGGTTATAAAATAAGTTAAATAAAAAAAATATTACTTTAGGACCTCATCATCTCCCTTATGACATATGAAATAACAATGAAGAGAAAAATTGATAAAGGAGAGAACGAATTCAAATAAACCAAATTAAAAATTACTTTTAAAGTAATAAAATATTATGATACTTTAATAAGTGACTCCAAAAATCAATCTAATATTTATTTATTGAATAAAAAATTGAACAAATTGAATAAAATGAAGAAATCATTCCAAAAAACCAAACAGAAATTTCAAATTAAAGTTTCAGATGTTACTTGCTTTAGTTTCAAAAATAAGGGTCACATCAAACTGAATTATCCCTTGAAAAAAGTCTAAAGAAAAGAAGAAAGCTAAGAATAATCTGAAATTTTCAACTTATATTTCTAGTGAGTATTAATGTTCAATATATTAATTAATAAAATCAATTCTGAAATATATCGTGGATCATATAGAGGTAGGTGACGAGGTTATTTACCATTCTCCTTCTCATTCCTCTTATTTTCTTCTTCTTCCTCTTATTATTTCTCTTCCTATAAAGAAAGTTAAATTGAAATTTATTATAAAAAACTCATTTCAAAAAATGACTATATTTTAAATAAATATAAAAAACTTAATGATAAAAGTAATCTTCTTAATTAAAATGAACTTCTTTCAAAAGAAATATATGAATTGTTTTTTAAATTAAAAAATAAAATGGATATTCAGGTTTTAAAATTTAAAATCAAGGATCATAAAATATATATTTATAAATTTAACCATGGTTAAAAAATCTTATCATAATCCTTGGTTTCCAATGTGTTAAAATAAATAATCATGTTTTTTTGGTTTTCCAAATAAATAATTCTCTTAGAAAAATAAAAAAAATTAAAATGTGTTTCTAAAAATATGTTTTAAAATTAGTGTTAAAAATTATTGCATCTAATTTATAATTTTTTTTTAAAAAATGATAAATTTGGAAGATTAAAATAAATTCATGTCTATTCAAAAAATTTCGAAATAAAATATCATTATAAACAAATTTGGATTCCTAAATACTTCTTATCCAATCTTAATAGAACCTAGATTATTTAATCATCTCAATTTTTATTAGATAACACAATTAGACCCTCAAGGGTAACAGAAGGAACATTATTTTTAACTTTTTATAAGTTTATTCCATTGAGTTTCATTGATCTATCATTTGTTGACTTCTCAATAAAAATGGTGTCTCAACTCTTGAAATAATTAATCAAAACTGTACATCTTGAGATCTTTGTTAAATTCTACAATTAAGTTGGCACCTAGATTTTTCATTAGTGGAGAAATTTGGACATCAAACTTGATCTACATGGTAAAAGGTTTTTCAACCTCTGAAGTTTTATTTCCCACTTAAAATTTATTTCAATATCTATCCTCTCTCTATCTCACATTTATGCATTCTAAAAATAGGAGACTTCATTCTTTTAATATTTTTGTAACGCCCTGATTCCGGAAACCACCCAAAGGTGCCGCATACCCCGTTGGTCACATGGCCTCAAGCGCATTTCCCCGAACTCCAGAGGCTGCCGACTAGCAGTGAGGGCCTTGGGTGTGATAGTGGGGAAACTATGCCCTCATTGTCAGAGTACACAGTGGAAGAGAAACAAATAACAATATCGTAAATAGTAAACAATCCATACACAAGTGAACAACAGAAAACTAAATATAATAAATAGTAGGAACACATATATATAAATTATTCATCATACAATTGTGTCTAGGAAAACATCAAAACAAGTCACAATGCTGAATACTATACTAAACCAACGTATAAAAGAAAAACAGATGAGAAAATCCTCAGCATCGCAAGCCTCGGCTTGGTCCCATGCTCCCCAGATCTAGTGAAATCAAGAACCTCAAGTAGAAGGGTTCTTACCCTTATCTATACCTGCAATAATATAATCTGTTTGGGCCCAAAATCATGGCCCAAAAAGGGTGTGAGACAAAGTCCTAGTAGGCAACCACCCAAAAATCTGTGCCTAATAGTCAGTGAATATATGGTAGGTAAAGGTACAGTAAAAAGTAAATAGGTAAATACTAACAATAAACAATCCACAGTTTCTATCATATAATTACAAACAAGTAAACAGCCACACAAGCAAGTAGAAAAAATAGGTAGCCTCTGGGTAGTTCTCACAGCCTGACCCCTATGGTTCAACCTACAAGTACTAGCAACCCTCTGGGAGGAACACATAGTATCACCCCTCTGGTTCAGCTAAAGAATAGAATCTCTAGGGAAGCACTCACTATCAATTCCCCCTATAGTCTCGTATCATACTAAAGGCACTCTGGGGAAGCACTCAACGTCTCATTCCCCATGTGGCCCGTAGCGAGGAACTACAGACACTCTAAGGAAGCACTCAACATCAATTCCCCTTATGGTCTTGCATCATATTATAAGACACTCTAGAGAATCCCTTATGTCCATTCTCCCTATGGTCTACTACACTATTTTCTCACAACCCTGTGTAAAGTCAGCAAGTATCGCATCACGTAACGGCCAAGGTATACTCAAGAACTACTTGGATAGCATCTACAACGTCTTAGCATGGAAGAATAGTCATACCATACTACAAACTAAGCATGGAACAGGCAATATCCTAACAAGAAAAACTAGACCAAACGGTCATAAATAGGAAAAAATGCATGGGAAAAACATCCAAAGCACATTAAATTACCCTATTCAAAAACAATAACCTCTACTCAAGAATATAAGAAAAGCAGGAAAATAATAAGGGAAAAACAGGAAACACACAATTCCCCGCTCAAGGATATTGGTGGAATTTACACAAAATACTCAAAGACATCCTACAAAAAGGCACAAACCACCTACCTTGATGCTAGGAGATCTATATACTTGAACCGTGAGGCTTGAATATCCTTAGACCATCGTAGATCTACGAAAATTCATAAAGCATTCAACCCAAGATAACATGAAAAATAGGAGGAATTAGAAAAAAAATCTCTAGGAGAAGGAATAGCTTACTGCTGCGGTTCCAACGCAATCGACATCGGTCTATTCGGATAATGGACGGAGGCTCTGAGGTTCTTCAAAGATCCGCGGTCGTACGGAACACTCTTGATCGAAGAAACTAGAGAAGAAGACGTTTCTGGGGTTAAGACGCGACCTATAACACCCCTAGATTTTATGAAAAACATTCTTTTAATTTCATTAATGTCTTGTGTTGTATTCTACACCAAGATTACCTTGCGCTATACGCAACACCGTATTAGCTTGCAATATACGCAACACTATTCTTGGATCGTGTTACACACAATTTTGATAATAGTTATTCTACGCAACATTGAGTATATATATATATATATATATTCAATGTATAAATGAAATATGGTTGGATTCTGTTATAAGAAACAACTAATGATTCTTTCACAACACGCAACCCTGACTTGGCTTGCATTACACGCAATCGCGACCTTCCTCGATAGCGTGTGTTGTACGCAATACCGGGTTTTAATAAACAATGTTATATTATTATAATATTGTCATGAACTAGCCATTATGAATATTATTAACTAAATTTTGAATTTTATAACATTATTATTCATCTTACACATTTCTAGAACATGGTATAAGAACAAAATAAATTTTTCGGGTAAAATAAGTATTTTTCAAAAAATGCAGTTTTTTCGCCTTTTGATGGCGCACCCACTTTAAATCTAGTTTTTGACATGTTTATAAGTTAAATTTGACAAAATAAAATTCTTCTTTGGAATCAAGAAATAAAAATTTACTTTGGATAAATTTTTCATATTATTCTGGTAACTTTCACATTTTAATGAATAGTAAAAACACGCTATATTTTAATTAAAAACAACTTTTTTCATTGTAATATCTTATTTGGTTAAATTATAATATTGAATGGTTTTAAAGTATAAATAGAATATATTTTTACCATTTAATATAATGTATGTCATTAGCATTGATTTTACCTTGAATTCGTAGGTTAAATCAATTCAATCTTTTGCAATGTTTTAAACAAAAACCCGTTTTTATTCGACAACGGAATTAATTTTAATTTAATTTATTCAACTTCTGTGTATTGAATTTTAAAAAATTGATTCCATATTTGGAATAAGTGGGTCAAAATTATGTTAATAGGATACTTTTTATTTTTGGGAATTATGAATAGTAACTGCGGTAAATTTTATTTACCATAGTTAAAGGTAAATCTAGTAATTAAGGGTAAATATAATATTTTAAAATTACCCTAACAAATGTCAAAATCCTATTGGATGACTAAAAATCAACCCATATCACCTAAGGGTCGGATTAGATTCATTTAATTAAATTTTTTCAATGAAAATAATTTAATTATTATTAAAACCAAAGAATGTGACAACATGTCACTTTCTTAAATATTATAAGTATAATAATTTAAATATAGTGATAAACTTCATGAAACTTCGAAAATTAATAGTCTCCAGAAAGCTAATACAATTATCTACATCATAGGAATTTATTTAGAATTTTTAGGGATTAAATAATTATCATTTATTATGACACAAAGATGATGTAGTAATTGTCTTATTAATGAAATATTGACATAATTGATGTTATAAATGACCAAATAAATGTAATTTGAGACTTTTTATGACTTACACTAATTTTCTAGGTTAATATGACATGTTATTGTTGATTTAAGTAACTTGGTTTGAACTTATCGTTCTGTTATGAATTTCATAAAAATCATGTACCAAATAGTGTCAAAATTGACATAAAATAGTTTTTAAAAAAAATATTATATTATTAATTGTTATTTTATTCCTAAAAATCTAAGGTTCTGCCAAATGACTTAGATAAGATTGTATATATTAATAATAAACAACTTGGGGTTCTTTTGGCTTGATATAGTAAGTTTGTTAACCATATAGTGTAAGAAAACAAAAAGACACGGTAAAAGTTAAATTATTTAACTTAGAGTTAAATCTAATTGATAAGGTTAAAATAATAACCTAAACTTGTATAAATCCTATTGTATGAGAGGATTTATACCCATCCAAATCTTAGACTCGAAATAAATCAATTTGGATCTATTTAAAACCGAACTTGACTTTATAATAAAATAATATTTTTAGTTATTCCAAAGGTGCCCCTCTCCTCCCTTATAAAAGGGAACCTCCTCCCTCTCTTCCTCACACAACTTTGAGCCTTAAATCTCGTCCAATACCTGCCAAATTATCTTCTCCACTTCCCTAGTAACATCCTAGAGGTTCTGGTCTTCCTCAAAGACCAATTTTAGTGCCCTAAGAGGAGGTCTCAAAGAGGCGCTTCAAAGAAGAGGTAATTTCTGTTACCGATTCTTTCACCTTTATTTCTTCTTCCACTTCTCCTTATTAGGTTGTTTCATTATTAATTAATAACATCAGTATCACTAATATACTAATATGTTATTATAAGTATGAAACAATCCTATTTCACCATCTATCCATCCTACGGAAAATGAAATCACCGCGCATGCGTACGTACGGAATACCGTCTCTACGCCGTGGTGAAATCTATTTTCCACCAACACCTTACATGGATGGGTATAATGGTGTAAATAATAACTATACATAGTTATTATAACATCATATTGATTCTGATATATTGTATCATCCACTCCAATTCAATTCAATAATCATGAAAACGATATCATCGCTCGTGCGTACGTACGGACTACCGTCTCCACGACGCGATGAGATTCATTCTCCACTTTAACCATTCGTGAATGATTATAAAGTACATATAATAAGTAATAATTAAATATATGAAATAATAATGATACTGGATTTATGTGTATATATATGTTTGTCATCTACTTAATTCCATTCAACTCAATAAGGAAACGAAAACAACGTTCATGTGTACGAACGGTCTACCATCTCCATGAACGGTGTATTTATTTCCATTTACTGATCTATTATATATATATATATATTCTGAATATATATTATATATAAATCATGTTTTTTATTCTGGAATTAAGTAATCATTATCTAAGTAATCATATGAATAATTACAAGTTAAAACACGAACGACAAATGAGATGATTTTACCCAAAACGCTACTTTAACATGAATTTACAAAAGAACGGGTAATATAAAGTCATAAGTGAACCATATATGATATAATAACAATGAATATGATTCTGTAATAAGTAAATGACATTATTTAAATCATTATACAGGAGGTTCGGACACTTACGAAGCAAATCGGACCTAAGGTAAGGGAAATATCACAATCTCATTTTTATCCGAGATTGTTTATACTTTGGAATTTACTAGGGTGTATTTTATCATCCAAATCCATGTTTCCTCAATATGTAATATTATTTCCATCCACCTAAAATTGTTTAAATCCAATTTTACCCTTCGGTGAGTTTTTAGTAAAAGATAAGAAATGAATCTTTTGTCGTTTTTCGTACGATGTACTTTTTTTTACTTTTCCGAGAAAAGTACGAGAAGAATGTTTTTTTAACTTATATGGCATGAATGGATTTTTAAAACATTATTTACAAGAAGCTTCCTTTACAAGTTTTCAAGTTTATTTTTAATCAACTTCTTTTAGTTTATAATTGTACGACATGTTAAGAAAGGAAAAGTGTTTTTGAAGCAGAAAGGATATTTTCCTCAAGAATGGAGTTCAAGTGTTTTATCAAAATTATTTTCCATCTAAGATAATATAGGGTCTTGTTTCTATCCCTATTCTTACATTGATTTGATTATGTTGTGATGGAATTATTTTTATGAATTCCTTTATCTTATATGAATTGTTTTATGATGTCATGATGTTTAAGAATCCCATTTTTATTACATGGGTTATGAAATGATGTATGGTTTATGATTTTGTGGCACACATAAGAATGGTATCATTATGAGATGGGTGGGACCTATATCTCCCTCTAATGCATTGGGTAAAGATTTTATATCTCATGAGATAGACATGGCTGGAATGGTAGGTTATACCGGTTCAGTGAAACAGGACTGAAACGAGGGTGACTCGATTTAGAAAGGGACTTTGTCCACTAAGATAGTCTTGGCAATGAGTCCTGACTAACAAGAAATTATTCTCTATGATTATTTGTGTATTCCAAAAAGCTTCATGTTTTAAGTTATGATTATTGTGATTACATTTCACTGCCATGATTTATCCCATGTTATGAAATTATGATCTCTTTTGCAGGTTAAGATTTCCAAAATTTATGTGCTTATGTATATGATGTGATTGATATTTCTTTTGTTTACCATTACTGAGCATTTGAGCTCACCCTTTTGTATGTTTTATTTTCCCCAGGATATAAAGAAAGGTTTTAGGTAAGAAAAAAAAGGGGAAGATCTTTATGGGAGATGTTGAAGATCTTTCACCATGATTAGAAGATTACGTTCCGAGTTTCCAAAGACACTAAACTATTATGATCCTTGTGTGTGTGTTTTTGTTATGTACTAAGTATTCCTCAAAAGTAATGTAATGTCCATGTACGTCAAGCTTTGGGTCTCTACAGTTGGTATCAGAGGAAAGGTTTAGTCAACCTTTGGAAACTAGGATGCGAAAGCGTTAGTGAGATCCCTAGAGATATTTCTAAGGTATGTCTAGGGATGTACCTAAGGATAATTATACGTATAAGATACAGTCCTAGAACTACGGTAACGATCATAGAATTTAACCTAAGAAGTTAGATATTGAGGATACTCCCCCTTTATAATGTTGTTTTCACTAGCATGATTTTTGCCTCTCACACTATTCTTTTTGGGTTTTAGACGATGGCTGGAACCCGAAGGAACCGTGTTGATCAATGCAATGGACAATGCAATGATTGTCCTCCTGAACAAACAAATGTTATGGGAGATGGAGTGCAAAATCTTATTGCTATACTTACACAAGCTATGAATCATTCTGGACTTCCAAATGAGCAGAGAAGGGAACAATATTCTATTGAGTCCTTCATGAGGCAACGTCCACCTTCTTTCAGTGGGACTTCCGATCCACTTGTTGCTGAACAATGGATCAGTACCACTGAAAAGATATTTTCAGTTCTTCAATGTTCTGAACATGATAAAGTCATCTTAGCAGTATATCGTTTGGAAGGTGAAGCTGATCAATGGTGGAATCTTATCAAGAATACGAGGCCAAGAGATGAAATTGAGTCCATGGAATGGGACGAGTTCAAGAACTTGTTTTTCAGTAAGTACTTCCCTCGTATTCTTCGAACAAAGATGGAAAAGGAGTTTCTTGAGCTGAAGCCAAAGGATGATGAATCTGTTGGTATATACGAAGCGAATTTTACAAGACTTGCAAGGTATGCATCTGGCATTATCATCCAACCTGAAAGTAAAGTTGATCGATTTTTCAGTGGCTTAAAACCAAGTCTTCGAAGGGAATTAGCTATAAGAGACTTCAGTAGCTATGAAGAAATTGTGCTTTGTGCTATCAAGGTAGAAATGGAAGTTGGTGTTACATATCCATCTCATGGTTTTGACAAGAAACGAAAGATGGAGTTTAAGGAGAAATCTCAGAATAATGGTGAAAAGAAGATGAATGTTTCCTTATGCACAAAGTGTGGAAAGAAGCATGGTGGAGATTGTCTTAAAGGGACTAGAAAATGTTTTAAGTGTGGAAAAGAAGGTCATCGAGCAGCTGCGTGTCGAAGTAATGGAAAAAGGGTTTCTAATGATGTCAATAAAGCAAACACTGCAGAGAATGCACCACCAACACTTCAATGCTTCAAGTGCTAGGAAATGGGGAATTATGCTAATAAATTCCCTAATTCAAGGGTTAGTGATGATCGACATGAGCAACCGCTTAAGGCAAAGGACAAAGGGAAGTCACATGCGATCACTATTGGAGATGTTGAATATGACAACGATGTGGTGGAATGATTAAGTGTTTATATAATGGGATTCCAAAATAATGTTGTATCATGGAGTATTGGAATATTTATGTATTGGTCTAATGTGGTATTCAAAGTGATTGAGATATTTTTGGAAATAAGATGATATGCACATAATGAAGGGAAAACGAGAAAATGAAATGATATAAGGACTAAGTGATATCATGGTTTGAGTATATAGAATTTTGAGGATTTTGGTATGTGGAAAGTGTTAACTTTTAACTGAATTCATGTTTTCACTAAGGTTCAATGGGTATTCATTCTTCAAGAGAATACATGATTAAGGTATTCACATGTTTGTAATTTGACCAACAAGATATATCTTATGATATATGGGGGATAAATGATGGCATTCACGTGATTGTTCTGTGACATTTCAAGTAATCATTTTCTTTATACTATGATCTTGGACCGAAGTATTTTAGATAAGCCTAAAGATTAGAATGGATTATGTTGGACATAAGTTAGGATAAAACATTTTTTGATATTATTGATGGGATGTTATAGTAATATAGCTTTAGAAAAAGGACAACCTGCAGGACGGGCGAAAGCCCATCGCGTCGGACAAGGCTGTGGGAATCAAACCCACAACCGAAGTGCGACTGGCCTTTATCGCCTACCACTGGCCTACAGGAAGTCCCTGTTTAGTAGAAACTAGTTTTATTATATTAAGCAGTATGATATATGAAGTATAAGTCCATTTTAGGAACCATATATGATTAATCTCACTATAGAATGACTTATGTATATTTAATAACTTTTGCCAACCTTTTGTTTGAGACAGATGGAATGACCCGTCATTCTATCACATGATCTGCTAACACTTCACGAATAACAAATTCAACTTCATTTATTTAAGAGATGAAGTGGAAATTGTTCAAGGCACGAACAACAGTGATATTGTACCAAAATAAAGTAAGTATTTATTCTAATTCAAATTTTCAACTTTAGGGAAACGATCTTAAAAACCAAAAATTTTGTCCTAGTGCTCTTATATCTGATTAATCAGATGGTACCTTAGATCGTCACAAATTTATGGATTTGTGATTGTTGGCTTTTCCATAGCCATGTTCTCTACCACTCTCCATCAGAACATGATGGTTAGATTTTTCTTCCATATCCATATTTTCACCTATGTGGAAACCCAGTGATTAGTTTATTTGGATAACCGTTACGTTTCATACTTTTGTTTTTAAAGATTGGTTTTGGTATTCCTTTTTACGATGTGGGTTTCTATTAAAGAAACTTTCGAGTAGTAAACCATTTATAACCCCGACGAATTTCGAGGGCGAAATTCATTTTAAGGGGGGTAGAATGTAACACCCCTATATTTTATGAAAAATATTCTTTTAATTTCATTAATGTTGTGTGTTGTATTCTACACCAAGATTACCTTGTGCTATACGCAACACCGTATTAGCTTGTAGTATACGCAACACTATTCTTGGATCGTGTTACACACAATTTTGATAATAGTTATTCTACGCAACATTGAGTATATATATATATATATATTCAATGTATAAATGAAATATGGTTGGATTCTGTTATACGAAACAATGAAGGATTCTTTCACAACACGCAACCCTGACTTGGCTTGCATTACACACAATCGCGACCTTCCTCGATAGCGTGTGTTGTACGCAATACCGGGTGTTAATAAACAATGTTATATTATTATAATATTGTCATTAACTAGCCGTTATGAATAGTATTAACTAAATTTTGAATTTTATAACATTATTATTCATCTTACACATTTCTAGAACATGGTATAAGAACAAAATAAATTTTTCGGGTAAAATAAGTATTTTTCAAAAAATGCAGTTTTGCCGCCTTTTGATGGCGCACCCACTTTAAATCTAGTTTTTGACATGTTTATACGTTCAATTTGAAAAAATAAAATTCTTCTTTGGAATCAAGAAATAAAAATTTACTTTGGATAAATTTCTCATATTATTCTGGTAACTTTCACATTTTAATGAATAGTAAAAACACGCTATATTTTAATTAAAAACAACTTTTTTCATCGTAATATCTTATGTGGTTAAATTATAATATTGAATGGTTTTAAAGTATAAATAGAATATATTTTTACCATTTAATATAATGTATGTCATTAGCATTGAATTTACCTTGAATTCGTAGGTTAAATCAATTCAATCTTTTACAATGTTTTAAACAAAAACCCGTTTTTATTCGACAAAGGGATTAATTTTAATTTAATTTATTCAACTTCTGTGTAATTAATTTTAAAAAATGGATTCCATATTTGGAATAAGTGGGTCCAAATTATGTTAAAAGGCTACTTTTTATTTTTGGGATTTTATGAATAGTAACTACGGTAAATTTTATTTACCATAGTTAAAGGTAAATCGGGTAATTAAGGGTAAATATAATATTTTAAAATTACCCTAACAAATGTCAAAATAATATTGGATGACTAAAAATAGACCCATATCTCCTAAGGGTCGGATTATATTCATTTAATTAAATTTTTTCAATGAAAATAATTTAATTATTATTAAAACAAAAGAATGTGACAACATGTCACTTTCTTAAATCTTATAAGTAAAATAATTTTAATCTAGTGATAAAATTCATGAAACTTCGAACATGAATAGTCTCCAGAAATCTAATACAATTATTTACATCATAGGAATTTATTTAGAATTTTTAGGGATTAAATAATTATCATTTATTATGACACAAAGATGATGCAGTAATTGTCTTATTAATGAAATATTGACATAATTGATGTTATAAATGCCCAAATAAATGTAATTTGAGACTTTTTATGACTTACACTAAATTTCTAGGTTAATATGACATGTTATTGTTGATTTAAGTAACTTGGTTCGAACGTATCATTCTATTATGAATTTCATAAAAATCATGTACCAAATAGTGTCAAAATTGACATAAAATAGTTTTTAAAACAAATATTATATTATTAATTGTTATTTTATTCCTAAAAATCTAAGGTTCGTACAAATGACTTAGATAAGATTATATATATTAATAATAAATAACTTGGGGTTCTTTTGGATTGATATAGTAAGTTTATTAACCATATAGTGTAAGAAAACAAAAAGACACGGTAAAAGTTAAATTATTTAACTTAGAGTTAAATCTAATTGATATGGTTAAAATAATAACCTAAACTTGTCTAAATCCTATTGGATGAGAGGATTTCGACCCATCCCCGCCTTATCCTTGAAATAAATCAATTTGTATCTATTTAAAACCGAACTTGACTTTATAATAAAATAATATTTTTAGTTATTCCAAAGGTGTCCCTCTCCTCCCTTATAAAAGGGCACCTCCTCCCTCTCTTCCTCACACAACTTTGAGCCTTCAAGCTCGGACAATCCCTGACAAATTCTCTTATCCACTTCCCTAGAAACATCCTAGAGGTTCTGGTCTTCCTCAAAGACCAATTTTAGTGCCCTAAGAGGAGGTCTTAAAGAGGCGCTTCAAAGAAGAGGTAATTTCCGTTACTGATTCTTTCACCTTTATTTCTTCTTCCACTTCCTTTTCTTAGGTTTTTTAATTATGAATTAATAACATCAGTATCAATAATATACTGATATATTATTATAAGTATGAAAAAATCATATTTCACCATCTATCCATCCTACGGAAAACAAAATCACCGCGCGTGCGTACATACGGAATACCGTCTCCACGCCGTGGTGAAATCTATTTTCCACCAACACCTTACATGGATGGGTATAATGGTGTAAATAATAACTATAAATAGTTATTATAACATAATACTGATTCTGATATATTGTATCATCCACTCCAATTCAATTCAATAATCATAAAAACGATATCATCGCTCGTGCGTACGTACGGACTACCGTCTCCACGACGCGATGGGATTCATTCTCCACTTTAACCATTCGTGAATGATTATAAAGTACATATAATAAGTAATAATGAAATATATTACATAATAATGATACTGGATTTATGTGTATATATATGTATGTCATCTACTTAATTCCATTCAACTCAATAAGGAAACGAAAACAACATTCATGCGTACGAACGGTCTACCGTCTCCATGAACGGTGTATTTCTTTCCATTTACTGATCTATTATATATATATATATATTCTGAATATATATTATATATAAATCATGTTTTATATTCTAGAATTATGTAATCATTATCTAAGTAATCATATGAATAATTACAAGTTAAAACACGAACGACAAATGAGATGATTTTACCCAAAACGCTACTTTAACATGAATTTACAAAAGAATGGGTAATATAAAGTCATAAGTGAACCATATATGATATAATAACAATTAATATGATTCTTTAATAAGTAAATGACATTATTTAAATCATTATACAGGAGGTTCGGACACTTATGAAGCAAATCAGACCTAAGGTAAGGGAAATATCACAATCTCATTTTTATCCGAGATTGTTTATACTTTGGCATTTACTTGGGTGTATTTTATCATCCAAATCCATGTTTCCTCAATATGTAATATTATTTCCATCCACCTACAATTGTTTAAATCCAATTTTACCCTTCGGTGAGTTTTTAGTAAAAGATAATCAATGAATCTTTTGTCGTTTTTCGTACGAAGTACTTTTTTTTACTTTTCTGACAAAAGTACGAGAAGAATGTTTTTTTTACTTATACGACATGAATGGATTTTTAAAACATTATTTCCAAGAAGCTTCCTTTAAAAGTTTTCAAGTTTATTTTTAATCAACTTCTTTTAGTTTATAATTGTACGACATGTTAAGAAAGGAAAAGTGTTTTTGAAGCAGAAAGGATATTTTCCTCAAGAATGGAGTTCAAGTGTTTTATCAAAATTATTTTCCATATAAGATAATATAGGGTCTTGTTTCTATCCCTATTCTTACATTGATTTGATTATGTTGTGATGGAATTATTTTTATGAATTCCTTTATCTTATATGAATTGTTTTATGATGTCATGATGTTTAAGAATCGCATTTTTATTACATGGGTTATGAAATGATGTATGGTTTATGATTTTGTGGCACACATAATAATGGTATCTTTATGAGATGGGTGGGACCTATATCTCCCTCCAATGAATTGGGTAAAGATTTTATATCTCATGAGATAGACATTGCTGGAACGGTAGGTTATACCGGTTCAGTGAAATAGGACTGAAACGAGGGTGACTCGGTTCAGAAAGGGACTTTATCCACTAAGATAGTCTTGGAAATGAGTCCTGACTAACAAGAAATGATTCTCTATGATTATGTGTGTATGACACAAAGCTTCATGTTTTAAGTTATGATTATTGTGATTACATTTCACTGCCATGATTTATCCCATGTTATGAAATTATGATCTCTTTTGCAGGTTAAGATTTCAAAAATTTATGTGCTTATGTATACGATGTGATTGATATTTCTTTTGTTTACCCTTACTGAGCATTTGAGCTCACCCTTTTGTATGTTTTATTTTCCCCCGAATATAAAGAAATGTTTTAGGTAAGAAAAAAAGGGGAAGATATTTATGGGAGATGTTGAAGATCTTTCACCATGATTAGAAGATTACGTTCCGAGTTTCCAAAGACACTAAACTATTACGATCCTTGTGTGTGTGTTTTTGTTATGTACTAAGTATTCTGCAAAAGTAATGTAATGTCCATGTACGTCAAGCTTCGGGTCTCTACACGACCCCTATTCGTTTAATGAAAAAAAAGAAAGTACACAACATGTACTATTGGAGTAAACGACGTGTACTAGGCTTTTCCGTACTCTGCTTTAGGCGGCCTCCAAGTCACCCCTACATGGCTGTGTCTGTGGCCATGACACGACCAACACATGGCCTCGAGTGGTAACAAAGTACACGACATGTACTCATAAAGTACATGGCATGTACTTAAAAAATTTCCAAAAACTCCTCTTTTCTTGAAAACTCCAGAAAAAGGAAAAAAATACCTAAAAAGAATGTCCGGGTTCTTACAAACTTCCCCCCTTAGGGAAATTTGTCCCCGAATTTCTCTAGCGAGGCGTATAAGAAGAAACCCCAAACAGCTCCAGCCACTATGATCATACCTCAGCCTCCCTCTCCCATGTCTCATCCTATACTCGCCCGTGCTGCCACAACACCCATACCAGAGGAACAGACCGGCCACGAAGAACCTTCGTACTAAGATCGACAATCTGGATAGGATGCTTCTCAAATGATGTATCCACTTTGAGATCAACCTCCTCAGGTTGAAAGATATGAGACGAGTCTGAAAAGTAAAGTCGGAGCTGAGAGATGTGGAAGACGTTGTGCATATCCCGGTACCTCTGAGGTAACTGAAACCAATAGGAAATAGGACCAACTCTCTCCAACACCTAAAACGGCCCGACGTACTTGGGTGAAAGCTTAACCTGTCTCTGAATCCTCTTGTGTCCCAACCTCGGCACGACACGCAAAAAAAACCCGATCCTTGACCTCGAACTCCAGAGGCCATCTCCACTAATCAGCATAAGACTTCTGTCGAGACTGTGCCATAGCCATCCTCTTCCAAATCAACTCTATCTGCTTTGAGGTCTCCTGAACGAGATAAGGTCCTAGAAAAGATGCATCTCCTGCCTCCAGCTAGCATAAAGGTGATCGACATGGCCTACCATACAAAGCCTCGTAAGGTGCCATCTGAATAGTCTCCTGAAAATGGTTTTTGTAGGTGAGCTCTACAACATATAAATTCTTCTCCCAAGAACCTCCAAAGTCTAGAATGCAATCTCGAAGCATATCCTCAAGCACCTAAATCGTGCGCTCAGACTGTCCATCTCTATGGGGATGGTATGTTATACTCAAAAGTACCTGTGTACCCAAAGCCTTCTGAAGCCCCTGCCAGAACTGAGAAGTAAAATGCGCATCTTTTTCCGAAAAAATGGAGTGTGGAACTCCATGTAGACGTACAATCTCACAGATATAAAACTGTCCCAGCTCATCAACACTAAAGGTCTCCTTGATCGGCAAGAAGTGAGCAACCTTCGTAAGCCTATCGATGACAACCCAAACAGTATCATTCCATCGAGGTGACCTCAGAAAACCAGTCATGAATTCCATCGCGACATCGTTCCACTTCCACTGAGGAATGGGTAACTGCTGCAAAAGACCTGCTGGTCGTTGATGCTCTGCCTTCACCTACTGACAAGATGAACACCTCATGAAAAAACCAGCAACATCTCTCTTCATACCTGGCCACCAATAAAGGCAGTGTAGATCACGATACATCATGGTGATGCCAGGATGAACTGCCCAAAATGAGGAATGAAAATCCCACATCAACTCCTCGCATATGTCTGCTGGCACCCATACGCGTCCCTAGAAATGCAAGATCTCATCCTTGTCCACTGTCCATCTAGGAAGAGGGTCCTCTCTGGACACACTCTCCCATAGGACTAGGCCTTCTGAGTCTGATAGCTACCTTATCCATACCTGATCAAGAAGTGTAGAGGTAACAACTATAGAAGATAGAAAAGTCTGCCCTTGTCTGTCATGCACCTCCAGATGCATCTCATAAAACAGAGCCATAAGCTATCACTCACTGCTGGCCTCTTGAAATTCTTGTACCTGATTTATCCAGCTCAACGCGTTAGCCACTACGTTGCCCTTTCCAGGTGTATAGGCAAGCTCAAATGCAAAGGACTGTAGGTACTCAACCCACCTGCGTTGTCTCAGATTCATATCACACTGAGTGAAGATGTACTTGAGACATTTTTGGTCGGTGAAGACCACAAAATGCACTCCTAAAAGATAATGTATCAAATAGAGTAAGGCATTAACAACTGCTTCCAACTCAAGATTGTGCGTCGGGTAGTTCCTCTCATGTGGCCTCAACTGCCGAGACCCGTATGCAACAACCCCATCTCCCTGTATTAGCACAGCTCCCAGCCCAATACCTAAAGCATTGCAGTAAACAGTATAGCTCTTTCCCAGATCTGGAAAGAATAGTATTGGTGCTGACATAAACCTCCCCTTCAACTCGTGAAAGGGTGACTCACAAGAATATGACCATAAGAACCTCTCACCCTTCGTCTTCAGACCTGTCAGTGGTGCTGCTAGGCATGAAAAGTCCTGGATGAAGCATCTGTAGTATCCAGCCAGCCCCAGAAAACATCGCACCTCAAGGATATTCTTCGACTGTTCCCAGGAAACGACTGGTCTCACTTTCTTTGTGTCTGCTAATACTCCTATCTCTGAGATAACATGGCCAAAAAAGTAAATCTGATCCATCCAAAAGTTTCACTTTGAGAGCTTAGCATATAACTGATGCTCTCTCAGTGTACTCAAAATGATCTCAATATGGGTAGCATGGTTGTGTCGAGTGTGAGAGTACACCAAGATATCATCCACGAAGACCACCATGAAAGAGTCTAAGTATGGATGGAACACTCGGTTCATCAGTGCCATGAAAACTGCTGGCACATTCATGATATTGAACGGCATAACCGTATACTCATATAGACCATACCTGCTCCTGAAGGCTATCAGAGTTATATCTGATGGTCTAACGCACAACTGATGATAACCAGACCTTAAGTCAAACTTCGAGAACACTCAAGCTCCTCGAAGATAATCAAAGATATCATCGATCCTCGGAAAAGGATATTAGTTCTTGACCATCAACTGGTTCAACTTCCGATTGTCCACACACAACCCGAGGGTATCGTCTTCCTTCTTCGCAAACAGGATAGGCGATCCCCAAGGACAAGTACTGGGTCATATGAAACCCTTTTCCTGCAACTCCTCCAACTACTTCTTAAGCTCCTGTAACTTAGGTGTATCCATCCTATAAGGAGGAATGGACACCGATGCCACTCTTGGAATGATCTCAATAGAAAAGTATACCTCACACTCCAGAGGAAAACCTGAAAAGTCCTCTAGAAATACATTGCTAAAATGATCTACCACTGGAGGAAAGTCTAACTGTGAAGTCCCATAGTCATCCAGATATAGACTAGAAATCTGGGATGTAACTCCTCCTAGCACATGATGCTCGGGTCCTGCTCTACTCGCCTGGACTTCCCACTCGCCTTGATGAAGAAAAGATTCACCCTCTAGTGATATGAAACTCACCCTACGGCGATAACAGTCTACGGATGCCTAGAAGGGAATGATTCGGTCCATTTCATGAATGACATCATATCCTGTCATCTCTAGGACATAGAGATCTCATGGAAAGTGATACCCAACCACCTCTAGAGGGAACTCCTTAAACTGACGTACACTAGCCATCCTAGTCCCCAACTATGTGTCTAGATTCAAAGTATTGATAGAGGAAAAGATGCAGATCCCAAGGCTCTCCACAATAGCAACAGAGATAAAGCTATGGGAATCCCATGTACAGTCATATTTGGTGTCTGATCGCTGCCTGGAAACTGGCATACAACCAGAGAACATCTCTATGGCATGACTCTGCAAGGTCAAACGTACACCTTAGATCGACATTAACAAGAACTGAAAAACTGAAGGCACAAGAAGGAACAGGGAAAATAAGGCATTCAAGTTATGAAAAACAAGACTACACGGCGTGTACTTTCCCTACACAGTGTGTTCCCTTAAGTCATTCACATGGGTGTGTACTTCTACCTAAACTGGTCGTGTAACACCCCAGATACATGGTGTGTTGTCCTAACACATGACATGTACTTGAATCTTATTCCCTACCCGAGTCCTTCTACAAGGTTAAGACACACAACTCTTCCAAAACAAAACTACACAACGTGTTCAGGGCAGACACAATGTGTAATAGACATGCCTTACCTGGCTCGTGTTGTTAGAGACATGGCCTAACACATGGCTGACACTACACGGTGTGTTCTAGGCTGACACGGTGTGTACGATAAAGGGTAACACCGACCCATGTTGTTTGTGACATGGTCATGTACCTAGATCAGATGACATGGTGTGTAAAATTCAGACAATGCGTGTATGTAAAAAGATAACATGACCCGTGTTGTTTGTGACACGGCCGGGGTACCTATTTCATTCTATATGGCATGCTAAACTAGTATGCGGCATGTTCTTATAAGATTTTTTTTCACAACCCTGTGTCCCTGCTCGCACAGTTAGTGACACGATTATAGACTACACGGTGTGTAACCATAAAGTACACACCGTGTATTCTGGGTTTTTCCAGGCAGTAGCTCAAAAACTAATCTGAAACCCCGAAAACACAGAAAACAAGAGTTAAGGTGTCAAATTCTGATCCGTGAGGGCCCATACTCCCCGCAAATCAAAGTTTGGAATCTTATATAAGTTACAAAAAAAGTAAAGAGGTAAATGATCCACAAAATTCCGGTCCATGAGGGCCCATAACACCTCAAGAACCAATGGTTGGCATCCATCTAAGAAAATAACTGTACAAAAAAATTCCCTATGAAAAAGCAGGGATTCTATGAAAGCATCTATCACAACAACATGCATAATCTACACAACATCGATCACAACAACATTAAATTGCTAATTCATCCTAGATGGCATGGAAATAATGCATGGAATGTGATTTCTAACAAGTACCTATATGATGCATGAGATGGAATACCCTCATCTCATCAGGTTACGACAGAAATAGAACCACAATAACAACAACGGTAATAGCACAAAGCATGTGAATCACCCAACGGTGAAATCAATCAACTGTAAAATTTCAAACCATTAAAACTGCAACTAAACGAGGTAGTATGGATTTTCCCTATACACGGGTTAGCTACTTCTAGGAACAACTCATTACCAAGTACTTGTTCCGTCCTATCCTAGGCTATAGTCTTCGAATAGTAAGTCAAGAGAAAAGAGACCCCTCTAATACCACATTGTAACGCCCCGGTTCTGGAAGCCACCCAGAGGTGCCCCGTACCCGGTTGGTCACGTGGCCTCAAGCACATTTCCCTGAATTCCAGAGGCTACCGACTAGCAACGAGGGACTTGGAGGCGATAGTGGGGAAAACTATTCCCTCATTGGCAGAGTACACAGCAGAAGAGAAATAAATAACAATAGCGGAAGCAGTAAAAAATCCATACACAAGTGAACAGTGGAAAACTAAATATGATAAACAGTAGAAACACATATATATAAATGTTTCATGATACAATATCGTCTAAGAAAACAGCCAAACAAGTCACAATGCTGAATAAAGTACTAAACCAAAGTACAAAAGAAAAATATATGAGCAACTCCTCAGCATCACAAGCCTCGGCTTGGTCCTATGCTCACCAGCTCCAGTGCGATCAAGAACCTAAAGTAGAAGGGTGCTTTCCCCTTATCTATACCTGCAACAATATAATATGTTTGGGCCCAAAAGCATGGCCCAAACAGGGTTTGAGACAAAGACCCAGTAGGAAACCACCCAAAGATCTATGCCTAATAGTCAGTGAATATATGGCAGGTAAAGGTACAGTAAACAGTAAACTGGGAAGTACTAACAGTAAACAATCCACAGTTTCTAGCATATAATTGCAAACAAGTAAACATACACACAAGCAAGTAGAACAAACAGTAACCTCTAGGTAGTTCTCACAGACTGTCCCCTATGGTTCAGCCTACAAGTACTAGCAACGCTTCGGGAGGCACACATAGTCTCAACCCTCTGGTTTAGCTAAAGAATAGACACTCTGGGGAAGCACTCACAGTCAATTCCCCATATAGTCTCGTATCGTACTAAAGGAACTCTGGGGAAGCACTCAACGTCTCATTCCCCCTGTGGCCCACATTGAGGAACTACAGACACTCTGAGGAACCACTCAACATCAATTCCCCTTGTGGTCTCACATCGTATTATAAGACACTCTGGAGAAGCACTTACATCCATTCTCTCTATGGCCTACTACACTAGGTTCTCACAGCCCTGTGTAAATTCAGAAAGTTTTGCATCACGTAACGGCCAAGGTATCCTCAAGAACTAGTTAGATAGCATCTATGACATCTCAGCATGGAAGAACAGTCATACCATCCTACAAACTAGGCATAGAACTGGCAATAGCCTAACAGGAAAAACTAGACCAAACTGTCATAAATAGGAAACAATGCATGGGAAAAAATCCAAAGCACAGTAAATTACCCTATTCACAAAAAATAACCACTACTCAAGCATATAAGCAAAGCAGGAAAACAATAAGGGAAAAACAGGAAACACACAATACCCCGTTCAAGTATATTGCTGTAATTTTCACAAAATACTCAAAGACTTCCAACGGAAAGGCACAAACCACCTACCTTGATGCTAGGATATCAATATACTTGAACCGCGAGGCTTTAATATCCTTAGAATGTCGATGATATATAAAAACACATAAACCGTTCAACCCAAGATAACTTGAAAAAGAGGAGGGATTAGAAAACAAAGATCTAGGATAAGGAAGAGCTTACCGCTGCGGTTCTAACACAATCAACGACATTCTATTTAGAGAAAGGACAGAGGCTTGGGGTTTGTCGAAGATCTGCAGTCGTACAGAACACTCTTGGTCAAAGAAATTGGAGAAGAAGACATTTATGGGGTTAAGACATGACCCTGGTCTGTTTAATGAAAAAAAAGTACACGACATGTACTATTGGAGTACACGACATGTACTAGGCTTTTTCGTACTCCGCTTTAGCCAGCCTCCAAGTCACCCCTACATGGTTGTGTGTGTGGCCATGACACGACCATCACACAGCCTTGAGCAGCAACAAAGTACACGATGTGTACTCATAAAGTACACGGTGTGTACTTCAAAAATTTCCAGAAACTCATCTTTTCTTGAAAACTCCAAAAAAAGGAAAAACATACCTGAAAAGAAGGTCCGGGTTCTTATAATTTTCCTTCACTATTACTCTTAATATTATTTTCAAATAAATATTTTTAACTTTGTTTTTATCCTTTTTATATCTTATGTATTTTCTATGATATACATGCCCTATTTTTTAAATCTTGGATTTTAAATTTTTTTAATATTTAAGGATAAGTTAGTATTACATATTATAATTATCTTACCTTTTGTTCAGTTAGCCTTTTTCTATAGTATTCTTTTTTCCTTCATTGTTTCCTTTTTAATTATCCAAATGGGGGACATGTTTTTTAGTTATTGGGATATCCTTTTTTAGGTCAAATGGAGAAGATTTTTTTTATTAGGCCAAAGGGGAATAAATGTTTTTTATCAAAAATGGGGATTTATTTTATGGTTATTTTGAGAGAATATTTTCAGTTAGAAAATGGGAGATTTATTTTGAATATATTTTAGATAAAATATTGATCATGTTGAATATCTTAATATCTTGAATTTATTTTAATACATGTTTCGCTCTTGATTTACACTTAATTTATATTTTTATGTTAAGTTTTTTTATCATTAAAAGGGGGGATATTGTTGTACCTATATCTCTCTCTCTCTCTTTGTGTTTTCATGATCAAAAATAAATTCTTGTGTTTCTAAAGTTTTCATTTGAGTTAATTTCAACCTCTAAATATAAATACCACATTATAATACTCTACTCTATGATGCTTAAAGATAAAAAATAGAAACTATTGTGCAGTTAGAAGGACCAAATAGCATTACAACTCATCCAAACTTCCTATCCAAATATCCTAATATAAATCCTATAATTCAGGCCATAGTCCAATCTTAGTTCTTATAAACTCGAGTAAGGCCACACCACAATATGATGTTATGTTATAGAAATTATATGTCGGAGTTATCCATGGAGTATCAAAAGGGCCACACTATAGCTACCTCGAAATCAATAGAACCTCCAAAAATATCATGTAAGACTCCATTCTATATCCCAAAGTTTCTCCTTAAAAATTCCACCTCCATGGAATAGTGAAGTCATCCACACCACTAAGATCATTGTCCACGATTTGTCAATAAGAATTCGTTACTTGTATTTAATGTCCTAACTTGGATCTTTAAAGCATTGGCTATACCTGAGAGTCCCCTGACTCTTATGGAGGCTATTAATAGAGTCCATGAGTTCTTAGATCTCAATAACAACCATGTGCATCAACTCTCTAATCGAATTGATTCTGAATCTCTAGCAATCTTCAAGCCCTCTACACGAAGAGATAACCTTTATTTCCAAATCTAAAAGGCTCTCAACTTGGTCTCAACATCTCTCTCTCAATTCATATCAATATTTACAGAGAGATATAAGCCCAGGTTTGTAAAGGATTTATGCTAAGAAAATATCTCTTTTATCACTTCATCTTATCAAAGGTTCTCACAACCACATAGTGATGGTTGGTTGCTCACAATAAGAAATTTGAGGTATCTTCTTCAATGGATTTATTATCACAACCATGAAAAAGAAATGGAATTTTGTTATTTAGTTTCTATTAAAACAAAGGGAATTTGGTTTGTTTCTACTTCTGCTAAAGAGATATGTAATGTCTAATAAGGTATATCTCTTGAATCGATGGGTGGATACATAGGGTTGCCTCATGTGCTATTGTAAAACCCCTTATTAGATTATGTTTTATATCTTATTTATATTATGAATTTCGTCATTAATTTTTAATTCTCAAAATTTCATAAATTTGATTCAATCATTTTTAATTGTTCTCATTCAATTAATTAACATTGATATAATATTTATAACTAAGATTGAATTTATCTTTTATCACTCAATCAATTTCTTTGCTTTAATTGCTTTTTCTTTTAAATATCATTTCATTTTAATTCTCTTCTTCATTTTTTCTTTAAAAAAATTAAATGTAATTCCCCCCTATTTCCATTTATACTCCAAACAACAGTATCCAACACTAAATTCCATCATTCTAAAAAATTTCAAAAATATATATTATTTTTTTCATCTTTCATTATCTTTATTATTAGAGAAATAAATTACAGGTTCATAAATACATACACTAATGTCATATCATACTAAATAGAAATTGTATATATATTCCTAATAAAAAATAAACATGGTTATTATGTTAGATCAAATTGATATAATTGAAAGAAATATAATAATCAACTTACATGGAAAAGACTTGAATCACTATAAGTCCCAACATACCTATAGTTATAAGCTCCAAGATATCTCCCTTATAAATCGTCCCTATAAAATTATGCCCACAAACATCAACACTCATTTAAATCTCACAAACATATAACAATATAAATGAATACGATGACAACTTAGAACGTCCTTAAAAAAAGTAGTATGTCAAAGCAAAGGGGCCTCAATATGTTTTTTATTTCTATACAATATGACTTTACCTTTAATTTGTAACACCCCAGGTAAATAAAGAATATGAAATTTTCATATTTATCCATATTTCTGAATAAAATATTAATATTACTTTAAAGGGGAATCTATGCACGATGGCGTACCCAATACGCAACAATGAGTTTCTTGGGAATCTTGCGTTGCACTCACATAATAAAATAATATTATTTTAAATGGTAGTTAACGCCTAGTCGTTGTAATGGCGGGAATGAACAGAACTAACTAAAAAATGATTATATATGTTTGTCAAATATTTTTACTCTTTACAATAAATGTTATAGGATTAAAAATGAGAATGAATCCAATTTTAAGCGTAAACATTCCAATATTCTTTAAAAGGTTGATTAACCGCCTTTTGATGGAGAACCTCTTTTAAATCCACTTTTTGACAATTTTATGTGTTATATTTGAAAAAATAAAATTCTTCTTTAGAATCGGGACATAAAAATTTACTTTGTGTAAATTTTTGGTATTTTTCCGAAAAAGTTCAATTTTTAATGAATAGTGAAAAAATGTTGTATTTTAATTCAAAACCACTTTTTAATATAATTTATTTATATGATTAGATTATCTTTTAAATTGGTTTTAAAGTGAAATTAGAATATATTTTTACCATCTAATCCTATAGTGTTCGTTGGAATTAATTTCACTTTGAAATCGGACTTAAACTAGTGACAATCTTTTGATACATTTTGTTTCATAAAAACACACTATTTGTTTTGACAGCGGGAATTAATTATTAAATTAATTAATGAAACTTATATGTTTTGAATTTTGTAAAATAGACATCATTTTTGAATTAGGAATATCAAATATAGCTTAGGGTGAATTTTTGGTAATTTTCTGAAAAACTTCAATTTTTGATGAATAGTGAAACCACTAAGTGGTACTTATAAAAACTGATTTTTTCAGTTTAAATGAAATTTTTCCATCTTTGTGTTTTGAATTTCAAAAATCCGACATATATGGTTGTCATTAAGAATTAAAATTTGGTTCAATAGGATTAGAATAATTTTTTGGTGAATAGTAACTTATTAAGTTTTTAATCGCGATTAGAGGTAATTAATGTAGTTTAAGGTAAGAATAATGTTTTAATGAAATGAAATGACCTAGACACATGTCCTAACCTCATTGGATGTTTCATGGCAGACCAAGACAATCCATGGGTCAACTTGGGGACCTCATTGAGCCACTTTGGTTGGAAAATGACATAAATACCTTTTTATTTAATGTTAAAGTAAAAATGACACAAACATGCGATGTTTTACTAAAACAATTTTTACATGGGGTTATACAAGTCAGATTTTTGACTATAAATAGTCATTGTAAAAATAAAAATATTTCCTACATCATAGTATTTTTTTATAATTTTTAGACATTAAATAAATTAAATTATTTATGACATCATGATGATGAAGCGATGACCTCATTATTTAACGATTTAAATAAAATGGAAAGATAATGTAAAATCTAAGACCTACACATGTCCAAAACCAATTGGATGGGTGGATTTCGAACCCTTATCACCTTATACTCGTAACACATCAATGTGGGACCATTAAAATCCGAAACTCATTCTAAAATAAAGTAACATTTCTTTACTTTCCAAGAGTGCCCCTCCTCTCTTCTTATAAAAGGCCCTCACCTCTACCTCCTTACCCACACTTCCAAAGCCTTTGACTCGGCCAAACCCAGCCCATTTTGTCTCTCCACATCCCTCTCTAACTCCTTGAAGCCTCACTGTGGGCAGAAGTCTTCCCAAGGAAGCCTTTCAGCTCAAACCAAAGGGAGTTACCCGATTTTAAGGAATATAAAGAAACGAACAAGATAAGTTGGACTTGTGGTAAGGGATCCTACTCCTCTCTTTATTTTTAAGTATACTCTTTTATGTCATTCCATTTAAAGCCCATATTTCTTGTTATTTGGATGTTCTTTTATATTACTCTTACTGTAATTTTTATGTTAATATGATGAGAGACCCTATTCTCTCTCATCAATCCATTTTGGAAGTTTTGAGTGGTGCCGTTAGGATGCCAAATTTTCGTAAGAGATCTAACCTCTCTATTTCTTTTTAAGTACTCTCCTTTATGTCACTTATTTTAAACTACTCTTTGTTATGTTGGGGGATGTTCTTTTATATTCCTCTTTCTGTAAACTTTATGTTAATATGATGAGAGACCCTATTTTCTCTCATCAATCTATTTTGGAAGTTTTAAGTGGCGTCATTAGGCTACCGAGTTTTCGTAAGGGATTTTTCATCTCACTTTTATTACCGTGAGATTTATGATACATTTGCCACAATTTCCTTTGAGTGGTGTATGTACTGCCTATTATTTTACTCATTGTGTAATATACTTTCATTTATGAGGATTTACATCAATGTTGTATTGTCCTTCTTTCACGGGGTGTATGTTTCGAAAGATACCCATATCGGTAAGGGAACCTTTCACCCTCCTCTTTTTAAAATACTTATTTTGTTATGTCTTTTAATTCACATACTATTATGTTGGGATATGTTCTTCTATATCCTTTTTGATTTAAATTTTAGGTCCATGTGATGAGATACCCTTTTTATCTCTCATTAACTCATTTTCTGTATTTTGTAGTGACGTCGTTAGGCTGTCAAATTTTTGCAAGGAAACTTCTTAACCCAAATTTGATTCTTTGGGATAAACTTGTACTCCTTGAATATGTCATTCTATGAATATGTGTGAATAACCTCTGATTGTTTTACACTTAATATCCACTTATATTTGGTGTATTCGTTTGTCACACATAATTATGTAATTGATTTATCCTTAAACCAAGGATACCATATTTGTATGGGACTTCGTCTTAGTCTCCATTCATTGAGGCATATTTTGTTTTATACACAACTTTCTTTTATATGGTGTATAAACCCCTTTTAATTTTACGTTTATCCAAAAAGGGATCTTTTTTATATGAAGTGTTTTACTAAACAACAAAAGGGAATGTTTTTGTCGTATGTATGCGACGACAATGACTTCTTCGTCGCCATGACCATTATTTGAGTTTCGGCTTCCTATACAAGACATAACTTCTTTTTAAAAGAAAAATAAATACCATGTTTTACATTTCTTTTAATTTGGTATTGAATATGGTTTTCATAATGTTTTTATATCAATGTATTGTATTGATATATGGTTATTGAAAGGTGGAAATGTTATGTTTCCTTTATGCATGTTTTATGTGATAAGATTATGTTATGGTTCTTGGGCATTATTATGAATATGGGTGGTTCCATGATAAACTAAGGGCGGGTGAGCCCGATATAGCTCTCCAATGCATTGGGTAACACGAAGGAGTGAAACGTTAAGGTTTATCCGAAGAGATTTAGGGAATATACTGTGGTGGGTATTCCAAACGTAACCAAGAGGGTTACTCCCTACGTAAGAATGTTATGAATGCCTCAAGTTACCTTTTATGTCTTATGATTTCTATGATTTATTAATGATTTGATGAGGTATGTTAAAGTCCATGTGTTTTATGGGTAAAGTATGATTTCATTCTTATGTATATATGAACTCATGTTTCCTTTCCATATTTTTATAACCCTTACTAAGCTTTTTATGCTCATCCCAAGTTTTTTTTGAAATGTTTTTCACAGGTCAAGGGAAAGGTACATGATATGATGATAGTGACAAGGAAGTGTCAATAAAGAATCCATGTTTTATTTTAAATATGTTTCCGTTGATGGGATAAATGAATACTATCTTTATGTAACCACTTTGTTTAAATGTAGAATGTAATGCTAGTTTTAGGATCTAATTCTCTAAAACTCTAAACCTGAAAAGATATTCAATGTGTAATCTTGTAATAACTCAAGATTAAGTAAGGTTAAAGTCTAGGGCCTTATAGTTGGTATCAGAGGTCGGTTTAGATAACTTTAGAGGTTAGGGTATCCTCTAAGCATAAGTGACATTACCATAATGGTTAGGATTTCAGAAAGAGTCCTAGTTTTAGATAAAGTGATTAAGTAAGTATATCTTAGTGGTTATCTTCCTCATTAGTACATGATGGTTTTATTGATATACTCACACTGACATTTCTATTTTTAGTGAATGGATGGATCTAGAAGGCACCAAAGTGACAATAGGTTTGAAGGAAACTGTGGTGGTTCTCTGATTAAGAGACTGGATGAAATGGAGTATTCAATGAGGAAACTCATGGTTGTTCTAAACCAACTATCAAGGAGTCATGATCATCCACTTGAACCTTGATATATTCTGTAATGCATCATGTACGAGATGACCAATCTATGTGGAAGTTCAGGTAATAATTATAAAGGTAACCATTAGGGTTTATATGATCCTTACTTTTGAGGTAATTATGGGTTATTATATGTTATGATGGAAAATGAAAGGCATGAGATAAACTTGAGGTTAAAATATTTTATGATTATTTTTTGAAGATTTTATCTCGTTTTGGGGAATGTTTTAAGAATTATATAGTTTTGGAAAAAGGACAACACGCAGACCGTGTGACAACCCTTCGCGCCAGACAAAGCTGCGGGAATCGAACCCATAACCAAAGTGCGACTGGTATTTATCGCCTACCACTGGACTACGTGAAGTCCCTGGTTAGTTTCACTAATTCTTTTTAGTTAGATGATTTTATAAATTAAGAGTAATATGATTTTGGGTTATCTATGGAAATTTATTAACCTATCATGGAGGATATGTGATTAGGTTAATTACTTTTCAATACGAGACTTTAGGAGCAACTGATGTTGTTTGGAGTTAAATGTTACAATTTAACATGGAATACTATGTGAATAAATCCTTTAAATATTTGGGTTTCAATCTTATTTTGGTTTAATTTGAAGTATTTTATGGACAATTTGTTTATTGAATGGTCTTTGTTGAACTTTGGGTATTGTTTGATAAATTTTGGAGATTAAGAATAGATTTTTTTTTAAAAGGATTATCCTTTTTGGGTATTATCTAATCTTGTAATAACCTTTTTGGTTTTGGTTTTGGTTAAGGTCTAAAGATATGGGAAGTATATAGTTCTCTTTTGTGGATTAGGTGATCCTCTAGAAGTTGATTATAGTACTATTAATGTGAACAAGTCTTCCTAAATACTCGTCTTTTGGGGAAAGTATGAGTTTGTGTAAGAAATCTAGTAAAAGTTGAAAGTCAACATGACAAGTAAGTTTGTTTCCTTAAGATCCAAAATAAATTCCTCAATGAAGAGTAACTTAAAACAAAAATGTTGTCTGTTAAATTTTCCTACTGGGGAATCGAATACCGTTTAACCCATCACAAGTTTGTGATTTTCTTATGGTTAACTTTCTTCTAGACATGTTTACTATCACTCTCCATCAGAACATGACCCTTTGTTTTTTCCTCCATGCCCATATTTTCATACTTGGAATCCTAGTATGGGTTAACTCGGGTGACCTCTGTACTTATCTTTATTTATTTTAAAGTGATTGTTTTACTGACTCTTGTTTCGATGTGGGATTTTCAAAGAAGTTTCGAAGCCCGATTTTAAAAATTGCGAGGACGCAATTCCCAAAAGGGGGGAAGGATGTAACACCCCAGGTAAATAAAGAATATGAAATTTTCATATTTATCCATATTTGTGAATAAAATATTAATATTAATTTAAAGGGGATGCTATGCACAATGGCATACCCAATACGCAACAATGAGTTTCTCGGGAATCTTGCGTTGCACTCAAATAATAAAATAATATTTTTTTCAATGGTAGTTAACGCCTAGCCATTGTAATGGCGGGAATGAACAGAACTAACTAAAAAATTATTATATATGTTTGTCAAATATTTTTACTCTTTACAATAAATGTTATAGGATTAAAAATGAGAATGAATCCAATTTTAAGCGTAAACATTCCAATATACTTTAAAAGGTCGATTAACTGCCTTTTGATGGCAAACCTCTTTTAAATCCACTTTTTTACAATTTTATGTGTTATATTTTACAAAATCAAATTCTTCTTTAGAATCGGGACATCAAAATTTACTTTGTGTAAATTTTTGTTATTTTTCCGAAAAAGTTCAATTTTTAATGAATAGTGAAAAATGTTGTATTTTAATTCAAAACCTATTTTTAATCTAATTTATTTATATGATTAGATTATCTTTTGAATTGGTTTTAAAGTGAAATTATAATATATTTTTACCATTTAATCCTATAGTGTTCGTTGGAATTAATTTCACTTTGAAATCGGACTTAAACTAGTGTCAATCTTTTGATACATTTTGTTTCATAAAAACACGCTATTTGTTTTGACAGCAGGAATTAATTATTAAATTAATTAATAAAACTTATATGTTTTGAATTTTTTAAAATAGACATCATTTTTTAATTCGGAATATCAAATATAGCTTAGGGTGAATTTTTGGTAATTTTCTGAAAAACATCAATTTTGATGAATAGTGAAACCACTAAGTGGTACTTATAAAAACTGATTTTTCAGTTTAAATGAAAATTTTCCATCTTTGTGTTTTGAATTTCAAAAATCCGACATATATGGTTTTAATTAAGAAGTAAAATGTGTTTCAATGGGATTAGAATAATTTTTTGGTGAATAGTAACTTATTAAGTTTTTAATCGCGATTAGAGGTAATTAGTGTAGTTTAAGGTAAGAATAATGTTTTAATAAAATGAAATGACCTAGACACATGTCCTACCCTCATTGGATGTGTCATGTCCGACCAATAAAATCCATGGGTCAACTTGGGGACCCCATGGATCCACTTTGGTTGGAAAATGACATAAATACCTTTTTATTTAATGTTAAAGTAAAAATGACACAAACATGAGATGTTTTACTAAAACAATTTTTACATGGGGTTATACAAGTCATATTTTTGACCATAAATAGTCATTGGAAAGATAAAAATATTTCCTACATAATAGTATTTTTTTATAATTTTTAGACATTAAATAAATTAAATTATTTATGACATCATGATGATGCAGCGATGACCTCATTATTTAACGATTTAAATAAAATGGAAAGATAATGTAAAATCTAAGACCTACACATGTCCAAAACCTATTGTATGGGTGGATTTCGAACCCTTATCACCTTATCCTCGAAACACATCAATTTTGGACCATTAAAATCTGAAACTCATTCTAAAATAAAGTAACATTTCTTTACTTTCCAATAGTGCCCCTCCTCTCCTCTTATAAAAGGCCCCCACCTCTACCTCCTTACCCACACTTCCAAAGCCTTTGGCTCGGCCAACCCAGGCCCATTTTGTCTCTCCAAATCCCTCTCTAACTCCTTAAAGCCTCAATATGGGCAGAAGTATTCCCAAGGAAGCCTTTGATCTCAAACCAAAGGGAGTTACCCGATTTTAAGAAATATAAAGAAACGAACAAGACAAGTTGGACTTGAGGTAAGGGATCCTACTCCTCTCTTTCTTTTTAAGTATACTCTTTTATGTAATTACATTTAAAGCTAATATTTCTTGTTATTGGGATGTTCTTTTATATTAATCTTACTGTAATTTTTATGTTAATATAATGAGAGACCCTATTCTCTCTCATCAATCCATTTTGGAAGTTTTGAGTGGCGCCGTTAGGCTGCCAAATTTTCGTAAGAGATATAACCTATCTATTTCTTTTTAAGTACTCTCCTTTATGTCACTTATTTTAAACTACTCTTTGTTATGTTGGGGGATGTTCTTTTATATTCCTCTTTCTGTAAACTTTATGTTAATATGATGAGAGAACCTATTTTCCCTCATCAATCTATTTTAGAAGTTTTAAGTGGTGTCGTTAGGCTGCCGAGTTTTCGTAAGGGATTTTTCATCTCACTTTTATTCCTGTGAGATTTATGCTACATTTGCCACAATTTCCTTTGAGTGGTGTATGTACTGCCCATTATTTTACTCATTGTGTAATATACTTTCATTTATGAGTATTTGAATCAATGTTGTATTGTCCTTCTTTCACAGGGTGTATGTTTCGAAAGATACTCATGTTGGTAAGGGAACCGTTCACCCTCCTCTTTTTAAAAGAATTATTTTGTTATGTATTTTAATTCACATACTATTATGTTGGTATATGTTCTTCTATATCCTTATTGATTTAAATTTTAGGTCCATGTGATGAGATACCCTTTTTATCTCTCATCAACTCATTTTCTGTATTTTGTAGTGACGCCATTAGGCTGTCGAATTTTTGCAAGGAAACTTCTTAACCCAAATTTGATTCTTTGGGATAAACTTATACTCCTTGAATATTTCATTCTATGAATATGTGTGAATAACCTCTTATTGTTTTACACTTAATATCCACTTATATTTGGTGTATTCGTTTGTCACACATAATTATGTAATTGATTTATCCTTAAACCAAGGATACCGTCTTTGTATGGGACTTCATCTCAATCTCCATTCATTGAAGAATATTTTGTTTTATAGACAACTTTCTTTTATACGGTGTATAAACCCCTTTGACTTTTACATTTATCCAAAAAGGAATCTTTTTTATACGAAGCGTTTTACTAAACGACAAAAGGGAATGTTTTTGTCGTATGTATGCGGTGACAATGACTTCTCAGCCACCGTGACCATTATTTGAGTTTCGTCTTCCTCTACAAGCCATACCTTCTTTTTAAAAGAAAAATAAATACCATTTTTTACATTTCTTTTAATTTGGTATTGAAAATGGTTTTCATAATGTTTTTATATCAATGTATTGTATTGATATCTGGTTATTGAAAGGTGGAAATGTTATGTTTCCTTTATGCATGTTTTATGTGATAAGATTATGTTATGGTTCTTCAGCATTGTTATGAAGATGGGTGGTTCCATGATAAACTAAGGGCGGGTGAGCCCGATATAGCTCTCCAATGCATTGGGTAATGTGAAGGAGTGAAACGTTAAGGTTTCTCCGAAGAGATTTAGGGAATATACTATGGTGGGTATTCCAAACGTAACCAAGAGGGTTACTCCCTACGTAAGAATGTTATGAATGCCTCAAGTTACCTTTTATGTCTTATGATTTCTATGATTTATTCATGATTTTATGAGGTATGTTAAAGTGCATGTGTTTTATGGGTAAAGTATGATTTCATTCTTATGTATATATGAACTCATGTTTCCTTTACATATTTTTATAACCCTTACTGAGCTTTTTATGCTCATCCCAAGTTTTTTTTGAAATGTTTTTCACAGGTCAAGGGAAAGGTACATGATATGATGATAGTGACAAGGAAGTGTCAATAAAGAATCCATGTTTTATTTTAAATATGTTTCCGTTGATGGGATAAATGAATACTATCTTTATGTAACCACTTTGTTTAAATGTGGAATGTAATGCATGTTTTATGATCTAATTATCTAAAACTCTAAACCTGAAAAGATCCTCAATGTGTAATCTTGTAATAACTCAAGATTAAGTAAGGTTTAAGGCTGGGACCTTATATAATTTACTATTATAATATGTATATGTTTGTGTGTGTGTGTTAAAATTTTGAATCAAATTTTACACTATTATGAAATAAAGGATATAATATATAAATACCTCAATGTAATGGTTTTGGATAAGTCTATATGGCCAATATAAAAAAAATATGATATTTTTTCAACTGTAGAAACATCATTAGTAAGGAATTGTAAACTATACCATGCACCTATAATATCTTGTATTGTTATCTTAAGTGGATCAATATGAATCTATTGATGGTGTGGGTTATCCCCATTATAATTTTTGATCACATATAAAATAATATGATACTATGTATCCTAAAAATATAACTCATAATAGATGGAAAACTATAGAGGAGGAGGTGGAGTGGGATATATTGGTAGATGTGGAGGAGAGGGATATTCAGACGGATGATTAAGAGTGGGATATATAGTATGAAACTTCCTTTTTATGTCTGAAATCATTAAATGTACTAAAAATAAAACCCTATCCTTCATATTCTATCCCATTTCCTAAACTTTAGCTTCTAAAGAATCTATTTTTTCTTTATATACACCATCTCTTGAATAAGTTTAAGAATGAACAAAAAATTATTAAATTAATACACCAACCATGTATCCTAGTATGTGACCTTGGTTCTTGGGATTTCCTAATATATTAGCTAAAATATACTTCCTACCCTCATGTATAATGTTCCCCTATGTGCTCTACTCCTCAAGGGATACCTGTATAGAATATTTGAAATATTAATTAGTGAATTACAAAATATAAAGAGTTTAAAAATAACATAAAAATATTTTTATTATATTTATAGTTGTAGACTTTGACACTTCTATAAGATATGTTTCACTTTTCACCATTTTTTCCCTTTTTAATTTTTCATGTCCAGCTAGGGGAGGAGGGTCACTAACTACAGATCCTAAAGAATCAGCTCCCAATTTTTCAAATTTTCTAACCATTATTTATTCTTCTAAGAATGTATAACCTCCATGAGATAAAGTATGAGGGTATATGATTTTTATGGGATATCTTGATGAGATATCTTCATCTCCTATTAAATAAGGAAAAACAAATCATTAATATATCATTTTTATTGATTATAAAAAATCAGAATTCTAACATATAATTTAACAAAAATGATTCATGTTTTCTACTTTTAGTAGACTTATTAAATGAATCCTCATCTAAAAAACATATATATCATAAGAATTTTCATTTTTTATTCCACTAAAAAAGAAATATAAAGTTAGTGTTGATTTTAAATCCCTCTATATATCAGAAAAAAAATAGAAATATTTCCTTCTAAAATTTTTAGTTTCAATTAAATCATATTTCCATTGATGAGAAGGAAAAATAACCTATATTAGTAAAATCATTTCATGAAAAATAAAATAATAATAAATTATCTTACCAAAATGGTCTCCCATAGATGAGGTTGTGTTTTCTAGTCGACACTTATCTAATAAAAAATCCAATATTATTATTCTTTCTTGATCTTTCATAGCCACAAAACTCCTAGATTGTTTCAAATTTATACTCTTATGATTATCATTACTATCAAACTTGGTAGATATCATATGGTCCCTACTATAAGAAAGTGAAAATATTAGTAAGCATAAGCTACCACATTTTCTAAATTTAGAAGCCTTGTCTTTATATAACACTAAATATTCTAAAATAAGAACATTTTTTTATAATGTATGTGACACACAACACCAATATTAAAAAACTAGTGAAATATATTTCTTTAAATTTAATGTCTTTGATAGCATCTAAAACACACAACCCCGGGTCTAAATGAACCATAATATAGTATACAGTTATAATATATCCATTTAATTGGAGGGTATGAATAATAATAACTAAAATATGAAAATTATAGTGATCTATTAATTATAAATAAAATAATAATAATTTGAAATAAAAAGAAATGTTTTCTGAAAAAAACTGTATTTTCTAAAAGACTGTTTAGTTGCGCTTTGCACACATAATTTAAAATAAATTTTTACCACTTGTAGAAAATTTATTTTATAAAATAAACTTAATTTTTGAAATCATAATATAAAAATTATATATAGGGTGAATTTTTGAGATTTTTCTAAAATGTTTCATTTTTTATTGAATAGTGAAAAATACTAAATTTTAATTAAAAACTGCCTTTTCATTTAAATAATTTATAACGTAAGATTATATTTTTAAATTTATTTAAAGTAAAATTATTAATATTATATATAAATTAATCTAATTTAGATCATTTTAATAAATTTCATATTTAATTTTTATATAAAAACTTTGTAAACTTTTTAACATTTTCTCTTTAAAAACTCGTTTTCTCATCGCATATGGGGGTTATTTTTAAATTTAATTTTTCCACTTTGTGAATGTAATTTGGAAAAATTTATTCTATATTTGAAGTCATAATAATTTATATTATCTAATATGGTTGACTTAATTTTTTACCAAAATGAATAGTGAATACAGTAAAAATTAATTATCGTGGTTAAGGTAAAAATGGTTTATCATGTGGTTAAATTAAGAAGATAAGGGTAAAAATGACCTATAAACCTGGAAAAAAAATATTATTTTATAACCATATTAAAAATTACCCTTCTTAAGATCTAATATAGGTTCATTTGGAATCTTTTTCATATGAATAACTATCATTTTGGATTATTTTGTGAACTTTCCATGTAATTTTCAAGAGGGTTCCCTTTCCCCACTTATAAAATGGAACTCATTCCCCTCAATTATTCACACCTAACAAGGAATTTTTCTCAAAAAACCCTAAAACATTCTCTCCCCAACATCCTTAGTAACATTCTAGAGATTATGGTCCTCCCAAACGACCATCCCTAGGGTCTTTAAGAGGAGATCTGAAGAAGGTTTCTCTTAGAGCAGGTAATTATATTAACAAATATATTTTATTTTAGTTATTAATTTTCCACATTTAATTATTTCCTAAAAAATAAAATCTAATAACACCATTAAATCCAATATACTGAGTTTTTATTATGTTAATGTCATAATATTTATCCACCAAGACTTCCATAAAATATGAACCAAAATCTTCAATCGTCTGTATAGTGGACTACCGCCTTGTAAATCAATGTAGTTTGTTTTCCATAACCACCTTTAAAATATAGATATAATGATGGATTTAATATATTTATATGATATTTATTATTTTATTATAATTTTTAAATTTTATTATCACATATTCCATTTTATTCTCTATTCTATTTAAAATATGATAACATTGCTCGTGCATATAGAGGACTACCGCCTCGCGAAGCGATGTGAGTCATTTTTCACTTATGATTTACATGAAATTTAATAATGATAAAATTAATAAATATATGTGATATATATGATATTATATTTATTTTTTATATTTAATATATCATCAACCTCTTTACCCTTTCAATTTTTAAGGGAATGATATCATCGCTCATGCGTACGTATGGCCTACCATCTCCATGAAGCGATAAGATTCATTTTCCATGTCCAAATTTTAAGAGTGGTTCTAATAAATAAAATATATAGTAAATATGATATTTATACCATTATTATCATTATGTATATGAATTACTTATATCCTATATACAATAATTGCAACTTTCATTACAAAACACCCATGAGAAAATAATGCAATTAACACCCGAAATAGTGAAAATAATAGAATATTATTAACTAAAGGGTGGTAAAATGTTATTAAAGGATAATATATGATATTATAAATATTATTATTGTTTTTTTATAAATTAATAACATTCCTAAAACCATTATAACTGAGGTTATGTCATGTTATACTACAAGAAAGCGTGAGGTAAGGGATTTAGTCTCAATTTACATTAAATTGAGACTTATTTGTTCTTATGCACCAAATTATTTTATATGGGGTATATGATACCCCTTTGACATGTAATATCATTATTACTTAATAATTCATAGTATTTTAAGTTTCAATTTTAATTACTTTGTCCAAGGGGATTTTACTTGATAATTTTAATAATGCCCAATCCCAACTGACTATAAAACCAATAGTCGGACCAATTACCACATGGCCTCAAGCGCACCTCCCCATACACCAGAGGATACCAACTAGTAGTGAGGGTATTATGGTGTTATATTAGGCAGAATATAATCTCATGATTAGATTAACACAGTGATATAATAATAATGAAACAATATACAATATCAAAAGATGTCATAGTAAGTGATAAAGTAGTGAAAGATAAATATAATGACTGAGTAAAAGTGGCCAAATGAAAATATAATTCATATTAGATGATGCTACAATGAAATAGGTAAGTACTTTAGACAATACAATATAACAAAAAAATCTCGAAGCCTAACTCCAAGAACATCCTGAGTACTATCTCATTCTTATACTCCTAAGATCCCATGAATAATGCACAGCTTAAGAAATAAATCAAGGACCTGTGAACATAAAGATATACTCAGGTACCCTAATAAAATGGCGGCCTAAAAAGGGTATGAGATATACTTAGTAGAACACCACTAATGGTGTATAAAGCATAATCAAATTTTTTTTGTATAAAATAATTAGTGTGCATGTATATCAAAAGGAAAATAGCAATGAAAAATAAATAATTAACTAAATCATGCTTATATTCATCAAAGAAACTAGGTTGTACCATACCTAATTCGGCCTCAGCTAGAAATTTCTGAACCAAAGGAAACTTGTAAAAAAGAGATATGTGGTAAGTGATAAAAAAATTTCATAAAATAGGTATCATGAGATGGACCAAACCCAAGCATGTGATTTGGATTAGTGAATGCATCCCTTGGATAAGAAATATGCATCATCATCCTTTACTATAAAATTAATTACCAAAATTAAATAAGAAACATCCTGGGCCCATCTGAGGTGAACCTTAACAATCAACCAATATATCGCACTAGAAGCACCATAAATTCTCACTACCTTCGGAGTCCATCCAATGTGATCCATGAATGTCCTCGCAAGTATCACTCCCAGACTAGTGTGACATAATGACCTTTGAGCCCATACCTGGTATCTCATGTAGGGGTATGAGTCTCACTCATGACTTGGTATACCCATCTATCAAGTGAGACCATCCAAGATTTATCCCCTAGGGAATCGATATCACTCATGCTGAGGTAAGGAAAACATATGGTGATCTCATCTTGGGGTTCTAGTATTTCCCCCAGCATTTACACACTCCACTAGAGAAACTGATTGCATGCATGAAGATCCCATCCTTAAAATTTTATTGAAGGAACCTTATTATCACTGATGAAATTCATAATTCATTTAATCAATTCAAATTAAAGAATACACAGTTCATGTTGGTGGGCATTCCATAGTATGAAATAAGGGTTCCTTAAGAAGGACACACCCATTTTTCACTTTGTTTTAGAATAAAATTGGCCCACATACATAAGTAAGTAGATCAAGAATCAAGAACCTAAAATAAGTCCATAGAAACACCAATTCCATAAATCCAAGAAAATAATATCACATATATCACTTTTTCATTTTGAATGATAGTGCACCTCATTGAGGGGTTTTATTAAAAAACATAGAATTTTTAATCAATCAATTCATTTTGTTCACTTTGGGCAATAAAATTCCATTACAAGTAATAAATAAACCCACCAAAAATTGGATTTTAAATAGGTGAGCATCACAATTTAATATATTATTAAAAAGTTCACCCAAAGGGGTGGCTCAACCAATGGAAGAAAATATTTAGAGAGGGATACTAAATGAACCCACCCTAAAGGGTGGTTTGGGTTGAGGTTATAACCACCAACAACACTAATAAGTGTCTAAACACATCACAAGGAAAGCTTGATAATTTAATTCAAGGAAATTTATTATTTTAAAGTGTCACTGGGTAATCCCAGTGTGTGGCACAATGGTAATATTTTATAGAGTAGAGAAACTTGAAGAAAAATCTATAGATAACATACCATAAACCAAGGATAACCCACACATCTAATATCAAGGATTTATTTCATTTGATTTGAGATAAATAAAATAAACAGATGAACTCACTAATAATAGGGAGTATTAGTTCAAACCAAAATATCATAGATGAGGAGTATAGAAACCAAGAAAATGGGAAGGAGGATTCATAGAATCATCGAGGTCTATACAACACACTTGATGGAACTCAAATTGGAGGCCATATGAAGGATATACCTCTATATCTAGAAGAGGATAGGAGAGGGAGCGCAAGAGGGATCCCTCGAGTGTGCATGAAGGATAAATAAAGGAGGGGAGAAAAGAAAAATGGAGGAAGGGGTATTTAGATAATTTCTATCCCCATTAATGAGGCATGTGATTTGTTTGCATGGCTATCCAAACAATTTGTTAACCATATCGGTGCTAATTCTTAAGGAGAGGGGTTACAAAGTTCATGTTCATAGTTTGGAAAGCGATGATCAAACTATTTACTTTAACACTACCAAGAACATTTAGAAATCTACTTGGTCATGCGACTAGTGTCCATAATTAAACCAATTTGTGTGACACCCTCATTCCCTCTAAGAAAGATGCACAGTTTCTGATGAAGGGTCAGATGATTACAAACAAAATGTACACCCCTTTTAGCCTTCTCTAAATTTTAGATTTTGGATTTGGTGCTCTAGAAACTCATCAGGACACCCATGACACCTCGCATTCCTTCAACCAAGTCTAAAAACAACACATTAAAGTGTTCTAACTCTCATAATTTAATTTTGAAGTTTAGTTTTTGAAATGGATCTTCCACCAAATGATAAAATTCAAATTTACTTTGGAATTTCATTCGGTCTAAAAAAATATGGGATGCTATAATCTCCCCACCATAGAATGTCATCTTCCCAGGTTATAAAGTCTCATTTAAGCTTATATGTTGTGTTACCAAACACCCAACTCACCTCTGATAAACACTTAAGCATATGGTACATAAGATATAGAAGCTCGACCCAATACTCATACTCGAAATTGAAATTTGAGATAGATATTACCCAATCTTGTCTAATAAAAGACCTAATCATGACATTGTATCTTTAAAAAACCAGCCTATAGCACCTTACCACTATAGTTTCTTTCATTTTAAGAGCCAATTTTAAGACATTGTATCTCCACCATTGGAATTTCCTACTTAAGCATGCCTGTAGCATTCTAATGAAGACCGCAGCATGATTCTCAGCTAGAAAAAGTTGTTTAATCCCAGTCAACCTCACTTATCCTGGTCGATCCAACCTTTCCAGGAAAATCCTTGGTTGACATTTACATCAAACCTTTTTAACATGATAGAATGCCTAAAATGGTTCCTCATCGACCGTATACAACGAGAGAGTGAGAGATAGAGATATATACTGATTCAAACCACCTCTAGTTGATAACCCTAAAACACTCATCTTAGATGGATTGTGTATTTCAAAAGCTAGAATATATGCCTTTAGGTGAAGTCACCTAGATATTTTCTCTGATCGTGATCTCTTAATCCCTTAACTGGCTTCCAGTGATGTCTTTATCTAAGATTTCCTTCAAGTTATGGTGTTGCAGCATGATCATGTCTATAAACATGATCCCAAACATTTGGATAATCACCCATAAACATCACATCTGATCTCGAAATTTTTTTGGGTAACCTCAGAATCATGAACTGAGAATTAAGGATCCCATCCAAGGTATTTAATATTCTAATGTTTACAAGTGAAATGTCAGTATAAAGATGAACATAAACATGTCAATAATACTTACTAAGCCCAAATTGGAATTCACTGGGTAGTCAGGTCAAACACTGACTAGTGTCTATTAGTTTTTCCAAGGCATTCCTACTCATAAACCCATGTATCATTCAGGACTAACGATGCCTTGATTACAACCAAGCTTCTGGAGCACAACAATGATCGAGCCTACTAAATTATCCCAATGACTTTCAAATTTAGTTCAACATATAACTGATGCTTTCTTAGTATACCCTAATGATTTTAAGATAAGGTACAGGATCTACATTGAACCTAGGGTATACAAAGAGGGTATCTAGAATTATCAAGAAGACTCAATATTGTTCCTTTGTATCCAAGATTAAGTTCTTAGTAATGTTCTAGGCTTACCCTAACCATCTATGGGAATTAGGAGGAGTCGAACCACCATCGATCAACCGCTTTTAAAAGAGATAATCTACACCTATTGATGCATCACCAATACAAATATCAAAAAAATTAAAGGTTTTGTAAATAGACAACTATTCCATCATCGTGCTTCCTTGAAATCACTGAAATATTTTAAACTCACCATCCCCAAGGTCTTTGAAAGTAAGACCGACCATTTCCAAGTAGTCTTTTCATATTTTCACTCCTAATACTCAGAAGAAATGCTACGATACTACTAAAATGAGGCTCCCCACCTTAGGAGTGTCCTTATCATCAAATTTACTAGAAATGGAAACCCATTTCATGACACACACTCTATTGATCACTAATTGTGGGTCCTGGAAATGGACAACACGCTTTAAAAAACAGTTAGACCAAAAAAGGAAAAAAAATAGCAACTTACAATCACATAAGACCATATTTACTTTAGATGTGTGCATGAATATTCCTTAAATTTTTCCACACATGCCATATCATTAGGAATAAGAGTCAAAACACCTTGACTAGCAGTGTCACAACACCTGGACCTTCCTGGAACATTGTCTGATCATTTGTGAAAGTTTGATTTCATTAAATGCTCAGTTAAACCTACCTCATGTATGAACTATGGATGAATCATAACATCTAAAGATTAAACAATGAACACTAAACGTAAATGTTTCCCTGCATGATTCAGTAACTGAACATTTATCATTTTTTCCAATAAATACCACCCTAAGATTGCATGAGAAAAATAGCACATCCTTGATATTATCCATAGGTTTATCGGTCATATGCCTTTCAGTATCTAATGGCCCAAAAAAAGAACTATTATAGATTTTTATTATCCCATATGACTAAAAAGAAAGCTGAGAACCTCCCAAGTCATCCAACACTGAAAAGTAATATGAAGAATGGTCACATGACATACTAAGTCATTAACAATGCCTGAGGCATGTCTATCCCACTAAAACTGAGAATTACAATATGCTCATGCCCATAATGAGGGTAAAAACACCAAGAAACCACACTTTAAGACAAGGGGCCATTTTAGAAACAAAGATTCCTACATGGAACTATAACACCTAAAGAGAACGACATGCCTAAAAATATTCACAATAAATTAGAAAGGGATTGGAATACATAAGGGCTCTACCTAAAACAGGTCATCCCCCTTACCGAAGCATAAAGAATTGATCCAAAATTAATTCATGCTACAAAAGGTCACTAGGATTAAGGTCATATCATTCAGGTTCAAGTTATAAAAGAAGGGGTCTATAGGTAACGCTCATGTTCCCATTTCAAGGAAACACATAGGAACACCAAACTACCATTACATGAGGGCCTAACCAAGAAAACCACTTAAGGTTCTACATTAAATCATTAAATTAATTTAAATTCAATTATTTAATAATTTTAAAAGTTATCATTAACACCAATTAATTGTTAGGAAAAAACATTTATACAAGGTATTTTATTTAGTAAAAACCATAAGGCACTCAAGAAAGTTATATTAAAGTTCGTTTTAAAAATTAATTTATTTTACTGAAACCCCTTCAAAAATAGGTTATTCGCTACATAAACTCTAATTTTAAACATCAATCATATATTTATAAGCTTTCACAATTATATTAGTTAATGAAAATTTCAATTTCAATCTATAGAAGAAAACACCATTTAGGTTTCAATTGGAATTTTAATTAACTAATGCCCCATATAAGTACAAATCAAAAGAAAATAAAAGGTATTTTATTAATTAAAGAGGCATTGGTAAAGTAAAATTACATCATACATCTATATGGGAACCCATATTAGCGGTTACAGACACCTTAAATAACCAAACCTATATAGAATAAATATACCCCCATGGGGTTGATCACTAAGGAAAACATAATTAGGGTGACCTATGAGGGTCCTATCTAATCATTTTGGGATCAACTAAAAGTTAACCCCATTTTATTTAAAACATTTGGAGTTTTCAAACACTCTTAATGTGTTCTAACTCATAATAACAAGGCATCATGACTGACCTAATTGGGTCGAGTCAAGTTTATCTCATAGTTATAACTGGTCAAGACCGACATACATGGGTCAAGTCATACAAAAGGTCCACAAGAAACCAATATACATAATATTTAAGATTTAGAATCTTTTACAATTATAAAATAGTTTCTATATATATATGTATTATTCTCAAAGGATGGTTTGATTGTATAGGTTACCATTTTATAATTCATAAAGTTCCCATAGACTTCATAGATTACAAATTGTCTCACATTTAATCACAACTAGTATGTTTCAGGCTATGAAACTAATGGTTAATGGATCAAACATGTAATGATTGGTTTTTCAAATATAATTTCACCATAAATATATGCATTAAATCACCACTTATATTGATGTTTGAATTTTATTTAACTCACCTTCACATTAAAATTTCTAACGGGCATGCTATCAAAAGCAATAAATAAAAGTAGAAAATTTGAATAAGCATAGAAGCATGACATATAAACATGGAAAGCTACTACTTAGGTTGATAAAATATCCAAGAATTGTATAAAATTAGGATAATTAAATACCCAGGTAAGTAAATACTAATCATTTTAATAAAGTACATAATATAGTATATATAATAAATAGGAAAATAATATACAGGGCACATCAATGATTTCAAATAGCCTAGCCATGCAATCTATATAACAAGAAGGAAAATAATATACAGGGAACATCCCTGGAAACTTAGAATTTCCCCTATACATGGGTTGATCAATCCTAGGAATGAATTTTTACCAAGCACCAACACATTCTTAGTCTCCTTTCTACCAACCCAAAATAGCAAGATAAGGAAAAAATAAAGCTCTGATACCACTTTGTAATGTCCTAACCCAACTTACTACTAAACCAATAGGTGGACCAGTCACCACATGGCCTTAAGGCACCTATCCATACACCCAAGACTATTGAATATAAATGAGGGTATAATGGGGGTATGGTGGGGAGACTATACCCTCATGATCAGAGTAGCATAATGGTATAATAATAAGGAAACAATCTACAATAGTGGAAGCATTGATAATAAGTGAAAAAGTAGCAAAAGATAAAAATATTGATAAAGTAAAAGTAGAAAATGATAAATATAAAACTATGCATGAAAGTAAGAATAAGATAAAATATAATAGGGAATTATAAGAGACAATACAATACAACAAAACAAATAAAATCCCAATGTCTAAAATCTGCGACCATCCTAAGTACTAGCTCAGTCATGTGCTACTAAGCTCCCATTATCAATGAATAGCATAAGAAATCAACTAGGGACCTTTGAATGTGAATATTTTCTCAGGTACCCCAATGCAATGGTGTCTAGAGTATGGTACAAGATATACTCAGTAGTACAGCACCAATGGTGTCTAAAGAATAATCAGGATTGTGCATATAAAATAAGTAGTGTGCATTTATATAAAAAGTAAAATTAAAATGAAAAATAAATAAATAACCAAGTCAAGATCAAGTTCCTCAAGGACTCCTCGCTCGACCATACCTTCTTCAGAATAATACATAAATGGTAGAACCATAACCAACCTAGAAAAAATAGATATGGGGGAAGTGATAAAAAAATGTCATAAAAAAGGTGTCATGATATGGACTGAACCCAAGCATGTGATGTGGCTTAGCGGGCACATCCCTTGTATAAAAAAATATGCATCATCAACCTTTACTATAAAATTAATTACCAAAACTTACTAATCATCATCCTAGGCCCATCTTAGGTGAACCTTAACAAAGAACCAATTTATCTCACTAGGAGTTCCATAAATGGTCACTCCCATCAGAGTTCATCCAATTTGATCCATGAATTGCCTCTCAAGTATCACTCCTAACCTAGTGTGATACAACGACCTTTGATCTCATACCTAGTAACTCACATATGGGACTGAGTCTCACTCGTGGCTTGGTATACCCATTTAGCTACCAATCTCATCCAAGGTATCTCCCTTAGGGAACTAATATTGCTCATGCTAAGGTAAGAAAAATGTTCGGTGATCCCATCTTGGCATAGTAGTATTGTCCTCGGAATCTACACACTCCATTAAAGAAACTAATCACATGCATAATGATTCCATCCTTGGATTTCTATGGAAGGAACCCAAGTATCTCTCACAGAATTCATAATTCATCTAATCAATTAAAATCAAACAATACAAAGGCCATGTTAGTTAGAATTCCATAGTATGAAACATGGGTTCCTTAAGAGGGACACACCCATTTTTCACTTCATTTTAGAATAACAATGGGCCACATACATAAGTAATCACAACAAGAATAAAGAATCTAAAATAAGTCCTTAGAACCACAGGTACCATAAATCCGAGAAAGGAATAACACATATATCACTTTTTCATTTTGAATACAGTGCATCTCATCAAGTGGTTCTATTTAAAAACATTACATTTTTAACCAAACAATTCATTTATTTCACTTTAGGCAATCCAATTCTATCACAAGACATAAAAAAACCCACTAAAGAGGTGGTTTTTCAATAGGAGAGCATCACAATGTAATATGTAATTATAAAGCACTCCCAAACGGGTGGCTCAACTAAAGGAAGATAACATTTAGAGAGGGGTATTAAATGAACCCACCATAAGGGGTGGTTTGGGTCAACTTAATAACTTTCAACCACACTATTAAGGGTCTAAACACATCACTAAGAAATATATACAATTTAATTCAAGGAAATTTATTATTTTGAAGCGTCACTGGGTGAGTCTAGAATACTACATATAAAATATATTCTATAAATTGGTAAAACTTTATAGAAAGGATATAGATCACCTAAGATAAACCAAAGATGACCCACATGTCTGACATCAAGGATATATTTGGTCTAGTTTAATATAAATCAACGAAATGGATAAATTCCCTGAAAATAAGGTGAACTAGGTAGCAACAAAATAGCATAGATGAGGAGGATAGAAACCAATAAAATGGGAAGTAGGAGTTTTAGACTCACCAAGGGATATCTAAATCACTTTATGACACTCATATCATAGGTCGTACAAGGATGATACCACCATACATAGAAAAGGAGAGGAGAAGGAGCTTGAGAGGGAGCCCCCTTGTGAACATAAAAGAAAAATAAATGATGGGAGAAAAGAAAAAAAGAGGTAGGGGAATTTAGTAAATTTCTATCCCCATTAATGAGGAACACAATTTAGCCACACTGTTGGCCAAACCATATTCCAACCGTGTTGGTGTTACTGCTTAAGGAGAGGGGGTGCACAATTTTGGAAACTGTTCGCAAACCATGAACTTTCCTACTACCAAGAATCGGTAGAAATCTGTACGATAATGTAGATTTGTTTATATAGTTAAACTGAACCATGTGACACCCCCATCCCCTTTTAGTAGGCCACATGGTTTCTACTGAAGGGTCACGTGGTTTTAGACCAACTTTGTGCCCCTGTCAGCCTTATCAGGATTTGAGATTTCAAATCCAGTGCTCCCAAAACACATTAGGATACCCTTGATACTTCTTTTTTCATCAATCAAGTATAAAAAATGCATTAAATTGTTCCAAATCTCATAATCTCATTCCAAATATCAGTTTGTAAAATGTCTTGTACATCAAATGATGAAATTAAAATTCCTTTTTAATTTCATCCAGTTCAAAAAAAACATAGGATCCTACAATTACCAAGTGTTTGTATCTATTTTATAATCACACTTTCTTTTGTGATTGTTATATTTCTCTTGAAACAATAAATTTTTTGTAATAATTTTTCATTTTTCATTAAATTTCTCTTAAATATAAAAATTCTTGTATAAGGGTTATGATTATTGCCTAAACTATATACCAATTTTATATACGGTGTTTACTTTGATCATTATTTGATTAACTGGGGAAATATTGATGAATATTTATCCTTTAATAAATATAGATATTTGATAATAAGGTATATTATTCATGAATTAAATTTATTATTTGATATATAAGGAATTATTTGGACATAAATACAGTATGGGGCCTAGTTATAGATATCATATTGATGTATCAATGGATCTCATAACACAAACTAGTTAGAAAAATTAGATAGGTTTTTACCCAGTATTTTTAAAATTTATTGAGGATATATCCTGATGATAGAGGTATCATGTTCCTAAGAAATAACATCTAATAATTAATAATTTCCTCCATTTATAATTCATTTATTATTATTATTCATTATATTTTTTCTATGATATTATCTTTGGGTTTAATTAATTATTAGTTATTGATTAAATAGAATATGTTTTCAATTATTTTCCTTTCCATATTGATTATTACTTATCTATTTATTTAAATGGAATATTTTTTTAGTTATTTACCTTCCTATATTTATTATTCTTTATCCTGTTATTTAAATGGCATGGGTGTTTAGTTATTTTCCTTGTTAAATTGATTATGCTTATTCATTAATGATAACTTCTCTTATACTTAGTCCTTACTGATCATTTGATCTCATCCATATTTTTTTCCTTTCCTTATGCTATGAAAAGGATATCTTGATTGAGTTTTCAAGGATTTAGTTCATTTACTTTGGTTGTGTATTTTTTTTTATTTTTTTTCAATGTAAAATGGGTATAATGTATGTATCTAGTTCTCTAAAACTACTAAATTGATAAGTCCTTCAAGATTTAACCCTTTTTATCTATGAATATATAATAAAGACCCCATCTCTAGGCTACTAGGTTCAGATTCATTATAGTTGGTATCAGAGTAAGTTTAGTAGAAACCTTGGGAATTAGATTTAGGAAAACATAGATTATGGATCACAACCCTATGATGGAATTAGACAATAAGTGTATAATAACATCCTAAAGTTTTGGTAAGGAAGAGATTATGTGGTTTTAATAGAAATACATCCATTTATGGATACTATAAGTGGATGTGGTTCTGGAATAGAGGTGCCTAGGGGTAATAACTTCGAAAAGGGTGCATTTGGCTTGATGCAATCAACCCCCGATGACTGAAAATGGGCCTTATTATCCTCCTAGTTTTTCACTCTAAGAGGATAATATTAGGATAATTCACATTTTATTTACAAACTATTATAAAGGATTTTAAAGTAAATATATCCCCAAAGAAACCAAGTTTATGATGAAAAAAAATTAAAATAAAATATGCTAAGTGTTAAACCATATTTAGAATTATACTGTGTGATTTAAAATTCATAATTTCATGATCTAATATAGTATATTCCATTTTTTATAAATGGAACCTGGAAGGAATATGGGTATCTATACTCATAGCCAATGTAGAGATTTCTTTGTTAAGGAATCCATTACAGTTGGTATTGGAAATGAGAAAATTATGGCTATATTAGTGCAGCTTAATCAAGTTATGACAAATAACCTTGATCGGATGGAGCAACCTATTATAAAATGATATTATCCTATGTTTTATCAATTTATATGACATAATCCCCAATTATTTGGTGGGACTACTAATCCAATAGTATCTGATCAATGGATTGATTCTTTGGAAAATATATTTTTGGCCTTGGGATACGGTGAAAATAAAAAAGGTTACACTTGTGGTGTATTGTCTCAATGAAAATGATGATCAATAGTGGTCCTTGATCTAGAATACTAAATAGTAAGAAGAAATATAACTCATGGAGTGGAAATATTTTAAGGATACATTCTTCAAAAAAATATTTTCCTTATGATAAAAAGACTGAAATGAAGATAAATTTCCTTAGCTTAAAGAAAATGGAAGAATAAAGTGTTAAAAAGTATGAATCTACCTTTATAAGGTTATCTAGGTATTCTATGGATTACATATGCAATGAAAAATGAAAGATTGACCATTTCTTTGAAGGGATTAATCCAAGTCTCCAAATGGTTCTAGTCTCTCAAAAAATTTCATATGATGAAATAATTTTATGTGCTATCAGGAAAGAGAAATAATTATCTATGTCTTATGGATTCTAAGGGAAGTAAGAGAATAATAGGATGGTAAATAAAAAATAGATAAAGGGAAGAAGAGAAATAATTATTTTCCCACATCTGATAATTAGGTAAAGAAACACCCTGGTACTTTCTTGAAGGGAATGGTAGTTTTCTATAAGTATGGATATAAAGGAAACCATGCTCATTATTGAAAGTGAAAGAAATAAATTTCTAATGTTCAGATCTTCCAATGTAAGGAGATAGGTCAAAACAAAAATGAATTCCCCAAGTTTCAAGGAAATATACTTCATAATAATCTAAGGTATTGAGGTCAATATTTTTCTATTAATACAACTGAAGATTAATTATTAATGTTTATTTGTATTTAGATCCAAGAAATATGTTGCAAAATTATTTTACTGATGATATTATCATTATATTAATCATCAAACATATAAGGATTGTACTGTAGTACAATTTCTTAAAGGATTCAAAAGCATGTGTTGAATGGTACCAAGAAAAGTGATTCAGTGGAAAGTTGAACTTTTTTGAAAAACACATGATTAAGGGAAGATAACCATTAATATGTGCTATATGTTGAGATAATAATGATAATGATGTTTTTAAGTGATAGTATTGGTAACCAAGAAATTGTTTAGTGATTTTATGCTTCATGTTATCTTTTCTATACTTTACTACATGTTTGGATCTATGGAATATATTTGACAACCTAAAATTTTATTTTTGGAAGAATCCATGTTCTCATTAAGTTTTTATGGTGATCATGGTATTTAAATATTTATGATGTTACATTAATAGACACTTTATAACTTATAGGTAATATAATTTGGATTTAGTTACCTTATAAAAATTTTTAGGCATATTTTTGATGAGCCATTCGGTCAACTATTTATGGAAGGTATTAAGTTGAACTTTGTGTGTTATTGGATAAATTTTTATAACAATATTAATTTTATTAAATACATGAAGAATATATTATTATTATTTTAGTTATTTTATGCTTGTTTGAAATTTAATTTTATCACTCCATGCATAAAAAATAATTTTAGGATATTCATTTCTTAGTGTAAGAGATGAAGTAGAAATTGATCTAAGCATAACCAAAGGATGAAATTATGCTTATGAAATAGAAACATATCATGTAAGTATATTATTAAATAGTGTGAAAATTCCCTATAATTAGTAAAATGATCTTGAAATAAAATTTTGTCATGTTATCATCATTTTTTATGATATCAATGACCTTTTTCATGCCTCTTTGGTTTATGGATTTTTGGTTGTTAACGTTCTATGGATCACCCACTTTCTTCTGATCAATGTTCTCTCTCACTCTACACAATTATTTTGGAGTTATAATTATCTTTCATGTCTATCTTTTCATTTCCCACCTATGTTCTCCTACTAGGTAATTTAGTTATGTATTATTCTAGATAACCCTCATACTTCATTTTCTCTCTTATTAAGAGTTCATTTTATTAAACTTTTTATGATGTTTATTTCTCAATAATGGTATTTTCAAATATCAAACACTTGATAAATGATATCAAGTTTAAATTGTGAGGATATAATTTATTTAAGGTGGATATATGTAATCCCACCTTTTTATTACATAACTTTACATTACATTGTATAAACAGAGTATCTTTTAAATCTTAGTTTCTTGGAAATAAGGTACATAATACATGAAAACATAAAAAAATTATTATACTAAACTTGAATGGATTATTCATAGGTTCATCCTAAGTAAAATTATTGAATATCATAACCTGGGGACATACATCAAAGGAAAGGGTGAGCATGAGGCCTAGTAAGGGAAAGTAAGGGAAATAGTTTACATGTGATCATGAGAATTATCGATAAGAACATGAGGAAAATCATAAAGGAATTATAAATAAGTGTATAATAATAAAATTTGAATAAATAATAACTTCTAAATGTGGATAAAATAATTAAATTATACATTTATAATCATATCACCATGGTTTTTCACCGAGGTGACATGAAAATTACTAAGGTTATTCACTAAGGTATCATAAAACATGTCATATCTAGAGATTAAATTCTTTATCCAATGAAATGGAGTGATATCAGGGAGCACCCTTTATATGTATTAATTAATTTGATCCATATATATCATAATATAACATTTTATAAATAACCCATTAATAATAAAAGAAATGGGTTTCGTATCAAAATCATGGCATTTTAAAAAAAATACTTAAAGAACGTGATCATTATGTCATTTTTTACCCATGGAAATGGAATATGGGTTTTATGTATGTCAAAAACAGAATAAAATAAATCATTTAAAAAAAATTAATACCATTATTAAATAAATAGGTTTTTTATTCACAAAAAATAAAATAAAAGATAATTTCTTGAGGAGAAGAGAGAAATTTTGAGAATTAAAAGCGGTAGCATAACGAGTATAAAATGTGGTTTTAGAAAATGGTAAAAATAGAGGGGATAGGGGTCTCCAATTCATAAAAAATCATAATATATTAAAGGTATATAATAAAATTGAAAAAACAGCATAGTTTGGAACTTTTAAATACATTTCACATGAAAAGAGAATTTGAATCAAAAAGAGAAGTTGAGATTTCTCATACCTTGAAGAGTAATTCCTAAAACTCGAAGTTTGGGACATTAGGGGATTGAGGACAGCTTGGGAGGACTCATTCGGAGGTAAAACTATCAGATCTTTGTTTATGATGAAATGGGGGTGAAATTAAATGGATATAGAGGTTGTTATTTATAGAAAAAGTGCGGGATTGTTTTATTAATTTCTAAATAAATGCATTGGACACCTAGGTAGTGGTAATTGCAAAACCATGGGCTTTCCAATGGTATTTTCCCATGTTATTAGACACTTGGATCATATTTTATGTAATTATATTCCAAAAAAAGTCTACCATAATTTTATATTACTTATTTAGGAAAGGAAAATTAAGGTTTCTACAAAATATCATTTTTTAAGAAAAAGTTTCTGTTTTAAAATTTGGACAGTAAATTATATATTTGGAAATTGATTAAGATCTATTAAAATGTATAATATTAATAAAATAAAATAATTTTATTCATAGATTATGGTTAACTAATTATTACATCAGTATGACATAATTATTTTATCATTAAACTTACTAAAAAACTCAAACTGTATTTTTACTATTCACCAAAAATAACATATTTTAGAAAATTATCATAAATTCTCCCTAACAAAATTTCGATGTTCTTATTTAAAAAATGATATTTATTTTATTATAATAATTCTCTAAATATTATATTTGTAACTTTTAAATATAAAAATCCTTATTTAATAAAAATAATTGCGGATGAAAAATGCATAGTAAAATTTTGGACACTTGAAAAAAATTATCATTCATTTTTAAATAAGAGTTTTTTAACAATGATATTTAATTAAAACAATAATAATTCCTAATACCATAGTTTATTATAATAATTATAAGTTTTCTAAAAAGCAAAATTTCTATCCAAAAAAATCAATTTATTAAATTCCATCTAAATTTATTAAACAAAACAATTCTTAAAACAGAATTGATAGAGAAAAAAATTATTTATAGAAATTAATTAAAATTTAAAGTAAATAGTAACCTGAAAAATAAACCCTTATTACACCATCATATTACCTAAGACTAAGGTGTGTAATGGTTGTAGTTTCGTGGGGTTGCCTCAGCTAACATTGACCGAGTGGTAATCTTTACTAGCTTAAACTTCTTCTATAGGAAATTTCATTCAAGATTCACTTATTGAATACTGGATTGGGATTACTCAAGAGATAATCCTAGTGATGATACCTACCTCCCATGTTTTGACATATGGGCTTCAAATTTAATTAATCTACAGGTTGAGGCCATTGACTCTTCTTTCTGTATCAATTTTCCTTTGTCAAAATTTTACTTATAAAATCTAATGATAACGTTAAAATTATTATCAAGAATATAGTTAACATTGTTAATATTTACCAATGGTCATAATTGAACTATAGTCATATTATATTTAAAAACAAAAAGTCACATTTCAATTTATACTCACTTCATTATTAAAGATGTATAGTTTTTTTGTGTATAGAACGCACATTTTTAGAAAAAAATTATCATTCAAAAAGTTCAGGTCATTACAGTGAGAATATAACACCCCAAAAATATAAAATAATATCATTGTATTTTATATCATATGAAACATTAAACACCAAGATTAAACAACCAACAAAATATATTTCTTTAAATTTAATATCTTCAATGGCTTGCGAAATACACAACGCCGATTCTAAATGAACTATAATACAGTATACCATTATAACCTATCCATTAAATTAGTTGGTATGAATCATACTAACTAAATTATAAAAATTATGGTTATATATTAATTAAAAAATAAAATAATAATAATAATTTAAAAGAAAAATAATATTTTTTGAAAAACTGTATTTTTTTTAAAGATGGTTTGTCACGCATTGCACACATAATTTAAAATTAATTTTTAACACTTTTAAAAATTTATTTGATAAAATTAACTTCATTTTGAATCATAATATCAAAATTATCTTCAGGTGAACTTTTTGTATTTTTATGAAATGTTTCATTTTATGAATAGTGAAAATTACTGAATTTTAATTGAAAATTTCATTTTCATTTAAATAATTTATAATGTTAACTTAAATTTTTAAATTAAAATTAGTTGTAATGTTATAATGTTATAATTATATTTTTGATGTGGTTTTAAAGTAAATTTTTTTATATAATATATAAAATAATAAAATTTAGGCCATTTTAATCATTTTTATATTGAAATATTTTATAATAACTTTGTAAAATTTTGAACATTTTCTCTTTAAAAATAGTCTTTCTCATCATGTCTGCTAGATTAATTTTCAATTAAATTTTTCCACTACATTGAAAGGAATTTGAAAAAATATATTACATGTTTTTAATTAGAATAGTTTATATTATATAATAATTTAAACTTAATTATTTACCAAAATGAATAATGAAAACAATAAAAATTTATTACCACGATTAATGTAAAAAGGGTCTTGCCATGGGGTTAAACTAAGAAGATAATGGTTAAAATGACCTACCAACTTATAAAAGTCTTATTTAATGGAAATATTTCCACTTTATCCTTATAAAATTTACATATGGTGTCATTTGTAAGCTTTTCATGTGAATAACTCTATCATTTTGGATTCTTTTGATAAATTTCCATATAATTTCCAAGAGGGTTCACATTCCCCACTTATAAAAGGGAACTCACTCCCCTCACTTATTCACACCTACCAATACATTTGGATTTAAATAACCCTAAAACTTTTATCCTCAACATCCTTAGTTACATTCTAGAGATTTTGGTCCTCCAAAAATACGATCCCTAAGGTCCTTAAGAGGAGATCCAAATAAGGTTTCTCTTAGTTAATGTAGTTATATTAACGAAGCTCTTTTATTTTCTTTCTTCTTTTTACATGTTCAATTATGTCTTAACAATTGAAATATAATAACACTATTATTTATAATATAATTATATGTACTTATGTTTATGGTATAATAATTATCTATCTTCACTTTTATCAAATGGGGAATGAAATCATCAACTATGTGTAAGGTGGACAACAGCCTCACGAACCAATGTAGTTCATTTTTGATCATCGCATTTCACGGTTGGATATAATGATGGATTTAAAACATGTGTATGATATTGTTGGCATTTTTATACATATTTAATTTTAATATCACAAATACTATTTTATGCTCCATGCTATTTAAAATACAATAATGTCACTCGTGTGTATGGAGGACTACCGCCTCATGAAGCGAGGTGTGTTGTTTTTCACTTATGCTTTATAGAGAATTTTATAAGGATAAAATTAATGAATATATGTTGTATATATGAAATTTTATTTATTATATAGATTTAATATATAACCCACTACCTTACACTTTCACCCGTTAAGAGAATGATATCGTCGCTCCGGCGTACGTACGACCTACCGTCTCTACAAAGCGATGTGATTCATTTTCCATGCCCAACATTTAAGAGTCGTTATAATAATGTGTATAGATATTAAATATGATACTTATACAATTATTATAATTATATATATTAATTACTTATATCCTATCTTTAATAAGTGTAACTTTCATTACAAAACACGCATGAGAAAATATGGAAATTAACACCTGAAACAATGATAATAGTGGAATATTATTAAAAATGGGTTTTAAAATGTTATAGGAGGACCATATATGATATTATAAATATGATTATGGTTCTATTTTAAAATAATCACATGCTTAAAAATATTATATAGGATGTTAAATCATGTTCATATAAATGAAAGCATGAGGTAAATGATTTCATCTCAATTTACATTCCATTGAGACTTATTTGTTATTATACATCAATTTATTTTATATGGTGTATATATTGTCCCTTTAACATTTAATATCATGATTAATTAATAATTCATGGTATTTTAAGTTTCAATTTTAATTAATTCATCTAGGGTGATTTGACTTGAAAATTACCAAGTGGTAAAAATTATTGTATAATCTCACTTTCATTTTTGATTGTTAACATTATCTTGAAATAATAAATTCTTTGTAATAATTTTTAATTATAAATTATATTTATCTTAAATATTAAAATTCTTGTATAATGGATATTATTAGTTCTTAAACTATATATTATTTTTATTTATGGTGTTTACTTTGATAGTTATTTGATTAACTAGGGAAATATTGATAAATTTTTATCCTTTAATCAATATGGATATTTGATGATAAGACATATTTTTCATGAATTAAATAAATTTTTAAATATATGAGGATTGATTTTTATGTAAATACATGGTTTGGGAGAAATTATAGATATCCCATTGATGTGTCAATAGGTTTCATGAGACAAACTAGTTGGCTAAATCAAATGGGTTTTTATCTATTAGTTTTAAATTTTCTTGGGGATAGATATTGAATGTAAAGGTATCATGTGCCTAAGACATGATGTACAATAATAAATCATTTTCATCATTGAGATTTTAGTTATCATTATTATCCATGATATTTTCTCTATGATATTATCTATGGATGCATTTCATTCTTAGTTATTGATTAAATGGAATATGTTGTCAATAATTTACCAATCTATATTGATTATGCCTTATCCGGTTATTTAAATCGTATGTATTTTTAGTTATTTACCTTTCCATATTTATTATTCATTATCCAATTATTTAAATGGAATATTTTTTCACTTATTTACCTTTATATGTTTATTGTGCTTATTAATTCATGATATCTTCCATTCTACTTAACCCTTAATGATAATTTGATCTCACCATTATTTTGTATCCTTTAACTAGGATATGAAGAAGTGAGCTTGAATGCATTTTCAAGGATAAAGTCATTTTTATTTTTTTATGTATTATTTTTTGTTTTTTACCCAATGTAATATGGGTATTATGTATATATCTGGTTCCCCAAGAATACTAAACTGATTGGTCCTTCATTATTTTACTTTTTGTATCTATGATAATGTAATAATTTAATACATCATCTCTAGGCAACTAGGTTCGAGGTCATTCCACTTTCCTTATAGAAGTTGAAATATCCTATATAGATGAATGAGGTGACTCCTTAGTATAATTATATGGAGGGTCCACCATTTAAGATTGAGTCGACGTGGCAGTTTCATCCAATATTATCCTAAAAATAAAATTAACAAATAATTAATAAAATATTATACAAGACTGGACATAATTTTTATCATATTTGTTATAGTATTTAAAAAAATGAAAAAAATATATTGAAAACATTTATGAGACATTAAATGATATATATAGAAGGATAAATATTTTTTAATATTACATAAATCCAACTTTTATATATATAATTGAATAAAAAATGGAAAATCATGCAAAGAAAATAAAAAAAAAATTATTTATCATATTCCATAAAGTACTTAACTACAATGTTAAAAAATACTAACAATGTTTATGAGACATTTTATGATATATATATATATATAGATTAAAATAAACCTTATGTAAAAGATTATACAAATCAAACTATTATATATAAAATTGAATAACAATTGGAAAGTGATACAAACACAACTAATCTAAACTAAACAAAATATTTATTATTTATTTTAAAGTAGTTAACTAAAAGCTAAAAAATATGACAACATTTATATAATATAGAATGATATATACAAAACAAAAAAAAACTTAAGTAAAATTTTATAAAAATCCGATTTTTATACATAAAATTAAATAATTGATAAATAATAAAAACTAAACTAAACTAAACATACTTTTTAAAATATTTATTAAAGTAATTAAATTAAGTGATAAAAAAAATTATGAAAAAAATTATGAGATGTGGAATGATATATGAAAAAAATAAAACTTAAATAATATTTAAAATGATTAAAATTTCATAAAAATTCATATTTATATGTAATGAATTTTCAAGTACTAAATAAACAATTTATTATATTTGTTAAAATATATGACTTAAATAAAAAATACAACTAAAAATAATATATCTCACATTTTTTAAAATTCGAAAAGTTATACAAGAAATAAGTATATGATACCTATAATATTAGAAGGTTACTAAAGGATTGTTTTCTCATAATACTTCAACATAATAGTTCAGTATGGTATAATTTATGTCTATGATGTGTTTATCAATATAATCTAACAATATTTCCAGGAAATTAAGGATATCATATAATCATTATCATTGTTAGATTTTTCATCATTGAAATATTATTTTTCCATTACTAAATGATAATTCACTTCACATTTTAATGATCAAGAACATAGAATAAATTCCATGTGTTTCCATGATAAAAGGGTCATTTATGTATTCCAATCAATTAAGATCTACTAGTTTCATCCTTTATTCATCATGTTTGACACTATTCTAATCATAAAACCTTTTATAATTGAACATACAAACTTGAAATATAATATAATCAATATCCCATATTTCTTCAATAAACCCAAAATATACTATTGATGTAGAGATTGAGTTTTTTTCTTTTGTACTTGATAAATGAATTACTTCAGTAAACACCATTACACTACAATTCTGAACTTTAATTTTATTGTACTAGTTTTTATTATAAAATGTGTATCTATTAATTTCATGCATGGACCATGTTATTACATTTAAACTTGGGTAATATTCTAATCATTTCAATGTTTCAAATGAATCATATATTCCACACATTGTCACTTTAAACTATACAAACAAAGTGTTTTAAGCTCATTCAGTTCCCACATATCTTTCTTCTTCAAGTAAAATTATATTAAAAAATTAATATATGACATCATATATGGTTGAGTGTCATCTATTATATTCAAAATTCATAAATTGCCTTTCATTAATTGATCACCTATCAGTAACTTTATTTTAAATTCATAGACCACATTCCCCCCAAAACAAACTTTTACATGGTGATATGTAGGTAAACCAATGTTCTATAATTCATATATGTAGTTTATAAAAAACTATGTCACCTCTATAGAAATATAATATTCAATAATGGATGTTTATTTTTTTAAAGATTCTTAACATACCCATTCAATATATTCATATATTTTTAAAAAGGATACATCTAACATAAATATACAGGACTATAAATATTTATTTCTCACACCAAATAAATCATTAAATGTACCATGATATTAGAAAAATATGGTGTAAGTTATATTTCATGATGAAAAAGTATATCAACTATATCATTCTCAAATTTTTCAATTAATTCAAATATATATCTTTGTTAAAAATGGAATTTAAAAAATAACACACCTTAATGATAGTCAATCTTATACGAATGGGTTGTATTACATGAAATGAAACTATAATTATTTGGTTCATCATAACATGATAATCATGATATTTCATGAATATTATATTTAAATCATTTAGTGATAGGTTTTTTTTACATTTGAAGAATAACCTTAAGGCACTTTGATACCATGGAAGATCTTGGAAAGTTTATTTTCACCCTATTAGATAAGGTATGAAAATCCATAGGAATTTATGTTTTCTTTTCTTTAGGATTTGGCGGTAACTCCAAATGTACTCCCATTGAAAGTAAGTCCAATATTCAATTCACACCATCTTTATTCTTGTCTTTAATATTTAATAATGTTATAAAAAACTATCACATATACACTTCTCAGCATGCATCACATCAATGTTATTTTTAAACTCATTATATATATAATATGGAAGCTTAAAAGGTATTGATATTTTCTTCCATATATTTCTATCATTACCATATCTTTATGTATTTCCAAATCATGCATCAATTTTTTTCATCCTCTCAAAATATTGATCAGTTGTAAGATGATTTAGAGAAATATCAAATTATTGAGATTTGTTCAATTCCTTTTTAATGTTTAATAAGATAAATCCATATATAAAAATATTTGATGACCCATGTATGTTTTTTTATCCCATTTTTTAATTGGTAACAAGAATTACCTTCTTTATAAATTGGAAAATATTTGTGTCCCTTAACACTGTATTGAAAAAAATAATATATTGGGAGGTCATTTATATGGAACATAATCATTTCATGTAATTAAAAATACTTTATTTTGTAATAAAAGGATTTGGAGAAATACCTTCCTCCCATAAGAAATTCAAATCATAAATTTATGGTGAAAAGTAAAGATTAATAACATTTCTAGGTTATTTTAGTTTACAAATAATTAAATTCAATATGATATCTTTCTGCTTCTTAAAAAATAGAGAGATAATTTTTAAATTACCCACAAAATAGGCTATAAACTATGTTTTCTACTAAGTACCTTATATAGATTCATTATATATATTCATAGTCTATGTAAGATATTTCTAACTCCATTTTTTATTATAGTAAATTTTTGATCAATTATCTTCCATTGTGGACAATCAACTGGATTACATAATTTTCCATTATATATTCACTCATTTGCATGTTATATTAACCCTTTTTCATCATTTTAATTTTTAAATGAACATTTGAAAAGATTAATTATAATATAATTCCAAATTTACTTTGTAATAGTCTTGGTATATGGAATATATAATAAATCAATTTGTGCATTTACTTTGAAATTATATCATAATGTCTCAAATTTAGGAAACTCTAATAGGCCTCAATATTTCTTCCTATATAAAACATAATAATTGGGTCATGAAAGCATCTTTGAGTGGGAAACTTGAAAGAGATATGGGTGTGATGGAACCTACCATTCGGCCCTCCCCTACATGCCAATATGGGTTAAAGGGGTGCCCTTCCATAGTGTGCCATACCATCAAACATAGAAAATCAATAATGGGTTAATGCAACATCCTTGAATAGTAGAACAACTGAATTGGATCTGATAGGGGGTAAAGTGACATTTGATTGGTGCTCTGGCATGATGAATGATACCTATTTTATTTTGAGACACTATGATCTTAGGCCTTCTAGATGTATAATATTGTAATTATTATAGGTTATTAGGCCTTTGTTTCATGTATGTATTTTCAACCACTATGATTTCAAGTCACACAAGCATTATCTCTCAACCTTGATAATGGAGGTATTTCTTTCCTTAATAAAAAAAAGGATTTGATCCCAACCTATTTAAAATAAATTCTAGCTAACAAGTATCATCTTTTACCCAAATCCCATCAAAAATAACATTTTTTCTCTATATAATGTGAATCTAAAAGATTGTTTTCTTCAAGAAGTATGTCTTTCAACAACTACAAAAACTCTATAAAATTATTATCTCTACACCCATTCTTGACTTTCAGGTTAATAAATCTTAAAATATTTGATAAAATGACAAAAAAATACAGCTAGGATATAATGGTTTTTCCTCATCACTATATAATTGCTCTATTATTGGAGTTTTCTTAATTTATTTAACTTCAATATCAAAAATCATTTCTTTAATTTGGTCAAAAATGTCATCTCAAAAATCACCATCGTCTTTATATCCTCAATTCTATCCAATTTCACCAGGTCAAATCTAAGGTCTATAACTCAAATTAAAGCCATTTAAAATTAAATGATCTTTGATTTCTCTTCATTACAACTTTCTCATACTTGAACATTTCATGCATGGATAGAAAAATAGTTTTGAAATATCAACCCCTTCCGCACATTCATCACTTGTATGTCATGTAGTGATCCAACTGCAATCCATTATCACTAATAAAAAAATTAATTATTATATATAAGTTAATATATTTTTATATTTAAATATAAATTTTCTTTTATAAATAAAAACTACAAAATAGTACTTTTTTTTAAATTAAATAACAATAATCTTACAAAAATATATATAAACTAATATAAATAATAAATATATTATATTTTAGAATAAAATATAACAAAATTTATATTTTATTGGCTAATATATTCTTTATTCATAAAAAAAATTTATATGAAATAAAATTTATTATCATTTAAAAAACTATAAACAAAAAAAAATTAATAGTTATTAATATAAAAAACTTAATTTTAAATCCATATATAATGTATTTCCTTCAGTAAAAAATATTTAATTGAGAAAATATAAAACATTAAATTATACAATGTTTTATTGTTAAAAAATAAACTTTATAGAATACTCTAAACAAACATTAATTATTGTATAAATAACATTCACATATTATAAACCAAAAAAAGGTAACGCATAACTGTGGTAAATTAAAGTCACAATCAGAGAATAAAAAATATATAATAGATAGAAAATGATTAAAGTAAAATAATTATAAAATTAAAATAATTAATTTAATGAGAAAACCTAAAATAATAAATTAAAGCTAAATCTTACAACTAAGATTAAGAAAATGGACCATAAAACACCCTTGTAACCACAAAATTTGTATGCACAAACTGGTGAAAATCAACCGATTAAAAAATTAAAAATAATAGAAAATAAATAACATGAGATGTAGCGGATGATAAAATAGTGATATGTTGGAAGTCCAAGATCTACAGATAGAGTCCAATAGTTGAAGAAGGAGATGGAGGCTGAAGATTTCAGGTTAAGAATATCATCAATCGATGAGTTAAAGATTGGTTTGGGAAAAAATTTGATAGATGTAATGTGTCTAAAATTAAATAAGATTTCATTCTTGGCATTTTCATATTTTTTTAATGATTTTAAACATCATTTATTTTATAACCAATATTGAAAATAGGTTTCTTACCTCCTTTATTTAATAAATAATGTGAAAAAATATATTTTTTATTTTTATTATAAAATAACTAACATAAAACAATCATCATTGGGTTTTTATGTTTTTTATTAACCAACATAAAAATAATTTATAACATTAGTTAAAAATAATTGACATTATAAATGGGTCATTTTAAATAGTATTTTTACTAGTGTAAGGATATATATACATGAATTGACTCATGTGATCTGGATTGATGATATTTAATTAGAAATAAATGGTTCCTATATGGAGAAACCAAATTGTATCATCAACTAGAGTGGAAAAGATATCTAGGGTAAGGTTGTTTTTTTTAATATGGGTGTGATGGAAAAAAGGGATACTTTAAGATTAAATCTAGAAGAGAGATTATAAGATTAAATCATAATGTTTATACTTGTTTCTTGAGGAGTCTCATCAATTCTTCTTAAGGTGAGAAGCCTGATAGTGGGGAGTTTGTAATGACCCTCATCATTTGAGTTGTTTTTTCATTTTGATTTTTTCATTTTAAAATTTTAAATGGTTTAACTTAGAATCTTAAGAATTTTAAAAGATGTAATGGGAATAGTTATAGGATGATGAGGTGGGATAGAAATGAGGGTATGTTGGTAAGGGCATTGGATACCTGATTCCTAACCTTAGAATGTTCAATGATTACCCGCTATAATTATAGTGGGTTATATGAGATATTTTTAAAGGTTTAAAGTGGTATTTTTATAATTTAAAACATACATGAAATGAGGCCCCTTGTATTTTTTATTCTTCAACCTCATATATCTCTACTCTAGTCATATCTCCTTATGACTCCTTCTCTTAGGTAAATACTCTTACAATCTTAATTTAGACTTATTCAAGTTTCTAAAAGGGTATTTCTTTAGTGGAGTTGAAATAAGATGTCCATAATTTCCTCTTAGATCTATTATATTTATATATAATCAATCTAATCCCTATATTCCTTTCAATCAAGGTTTTAAAATATGTCATCTTCCTTGATATTTATTTAGTCAATCTACTTGGTCTAGTTTTCTAATCATGTCATTTTTAGTATAGGATATTTAATACTAATCATTATAGTTGCTACAATATATATCTACATATATTTTTTCATGGTATTTAAAGTATGTGTAAGGGAATATATACTATTATAAATTAGTTATAGGTACTTTAGACCATTGACGCTGGCAATATAGGATTATATTAGGGTGCTTAGGGAACTTGATACATTATTCATCTTCCCTTATAAAATTATGCATGTGGGTACATGAATAATTTATCCCTTTCCCAGTATGTATGTGCCTTGGGAATATGATTAATTATCCTAGGTCCAATGAAAAACAAGATGTATGTTCTACAGATATGGATTTTGAGTATGGATTGAAGAATGTATAGTAAGTTTCCATTGTGTCTTATCCAGTGAATTGAAACTAAAAATAAAGATAGAATAGTTTGATTATTTTTTATCCTTATGTTATAAAATGAACATGTCTTTATTTTACATTATTGAAAACATTATATAAATAATACATAAAATCGGTCTTATTATAAACAGTTAGGGGTTGGGTACTGACCACTTATTAGGTATAATTTCCTCACACCCTATATGTATCCCCTTGGAATTCATGTAGATCTCATTTTTTGTGAATTGGGTAAAGGGAAATCAATAATGCCTTAGGTTTATTAGTATTTGGTGAAAATTTCAAGATAGATATTTTAGTTCTTTTTATGGATAGATCGATCATGGATTACTTATGATGTGTTTTCTAATTTTGAGTCTGGATTTCACATTTCCAATTCTTAGTTCCATTTCTATTCATTTTTGTTGTTTGTGTGTAGGTCTTATCATGGTTTCTTTGGACTGATGAAACTTTTTCACTTGGAATTTTTCTTTCTTTGAGTCTGCATACATACATACATATATATATATATGTTATGTTATATTATAATAATGAAAGTTACCCTTCGATATATATATTTTTATCCATGGAATATATTTTTTTTTATTTTTGGATAGTCCTACATAATAATGGGTTGTGGAAGTTTTATGAAAGGATATGTTATGTTAAAGACCTATTAAAATTACAAAGAGGTAAAATTGACTCCCAATATACCATACATTATCACCCAATATTTATGCCAACTTCTAGAAATTAGAGATCAAGAAAGAGGTTTTGTGGAGATTCAGGTCAAACCCTTCATATCTGGTTTGGTTTATTACAATTTTGTTTTCTATTCTCGAACCAAAACATCCCAATAATGGTATTAAAATTTATTTGGATCCACTTACTAAAGATTTTAATTTTTTTGCAATGTAGGTGTTATGGTGCATGATGTTCACAAAAAATAATAATTCTTATTGAGTTCCATATTGTTCAATATGATAAATACCCTTCATGTTTATATTAATTTATTAGTGAATAACATAAAAGGGAGATTATATTTTCATGCATGTAAATAATATAAATTTTATTTAGGTTGAAATATATTATGGTGATTTCATTCCTTGGACATTAATGGTTTCTACCTCAATGGAATTGATACTGATAATGGATAAAAATATTTTATGGGAATTTAGAAGAAGGTTTTTCACCCTCCCCATTAACAAGAGAATAATTAAATAATAAGGAAAAGGATTTTATAAATGTTTTTAGTAAATTTTCTCTAAAAACATTCTAAAAGTTTATTGGAAAATGTTTCCATTTTTTTGAACATCTTTATTAGAAGATTTTGCATGTCGTCTAATTTCAAGACTTAATTTATATCAATAAAAATTCTTATGATGTTGAAAATACCATGTTACTAAATACACAATTTCATAACACATATGGAATAAAATCATGGTTAAATATGAGTAACATGGGTATCATGAAGAGGTTTCTCTAATAAAGGATATAAGATAAGTTTTTCTTCCTCTACTGGCTCACACTCTTTCTAAGAGATATTTTAGTTTTGTAACTTTTTAAATAGTGTAATAATCTCAAAGGGATATTCATCAAATATCAATAATATGTTTTTGATGAATGGAATTAATTTAAAAGGTTTAAAATCAAATGACTATCATATTTTGATTAATGATTTTGTTATTATGATAATATAATGCATATTTATTAAAAACATGACCTAAAGAAGTTTCTAAAAATGGAAAGAAGAAATTGTTGATAGTTTATGTAAACTTGAGGTGTTCTTCCCATCATAATTATTCAATATTTTTATTCAATTAGTGATATATATTCACCTTTCTAGTCTCACACATTTCATATGGAGGTACTTGAAAGAACACTATATGATGATACTCAAATGGTATATTAAAAATTAAAGCTAACCATGAGTTATTATTATAGAGAGATATATTACGAAATAATATATTAAATTTTTTTCTAAATACCAATCTAGAATGGATAAAATTGGTCTTATAAAATCTTACCATGATAAGTGCATTAAAGGTGAATAAATTTCAATAAGAGATGTTGTAATAATACTCATCACAAATTGGGAACAAGATCAATTGTATGATTTTTGAAATAGTTAAAATGTTTTCCCATATGTCCAAACTCATAATGATGCACTAAATAATTTAAATCCAATAAGGGATAAAAAATAAACATAATAAAAATTTTATTAGTTGGTTTTGATACCACATGTATAATGTTATCTTCATATCTTAAATTCATCTTTAAAAAATTATTATGGCTGGTAAAAGGACCAATTGTGAATATATATATATATATATATATGATCTTACAAATTCTATAGAATCAATAGTTATATATTCTATAAAAAATTAACATGATGAATTTAGTAAAACAAAAAATAGTAGAGTCGCTATTATAGATGAAAAGATGTGTGTATCTGGTGTTAAGGACATAAATTCAATTTATTAAAATATGTCTTACTTTGAGATAATAGATAAAATATGGGAGTTATACTACATGTAATTTCATATAGGGGTGTGAATGGTTTGTTTCAATCAGTTAAGAACATCAGTTTTAATTGATCGATTGAAAAAATTACCTCAAGTTAAAACTAAAATTGACTGGTCATTAATCCAAGAAAAAAATAAACCAAACTAGTTGGTTTATGTTATATTCAATTTTAATCATTATGAAAATAATAATTACATATGATTAAAAAATATTTTTATGCTTTGTTTAATTGTTGAGTATCAATATAGAATAGTTTATAATTATCAAGGTTGTCAAAACTGAATTGTAACAGAAAAATATAATTTTAAAATATTCATCAACCAATTTTTACTGATTAATTAATTTAAATTAAATTTTATTGATTTAATTTTGTTTGGTTTGATCAGATTTGTTTAGTTTTATTAATTATGAACAAACCTAATTTTAGGTGTCAGTTTTTTTATATAGATGGGATGATAATATAATTTTAGTAAAGGGTGATTAATTGGAATTCCTAAAAGTGAATTTAATTAAGTAATGATATAAAGATGAATCATTCATAATGTAATTACAAGTAGTAAATATTTTTTATATACATGATTCTTTAAACCAAAAATGATCAATTATGCTTTTGGTATTGAAAACAAATGGGGAACAGAGTTTTAATTCATTGTAGGATGATCCTTTCCTTCAGGTTTCACTGAAATTTTCTTAGGATTCATGTAGATACATAAGAGGGAGAGGATTAATTGGTTGTTTCTAATCTTATACTTAATTTCAATTTCTCTTTTAAATGTTTATCCACTTTGGTATTTGAAACATTGTTATCTATTAGGATAATTGTGGATCTGTTTAGTTTACCCAATCCCGCACATTGTATGCAATGCTGGAAATAAAGAAAGATCATCACATATTTTTTTATATAGGTCACCAAAATATATTTTCTACATTTTGATATAAAAAACTCTAACAAATAATGTTGTCATGATCCTATAACTCTATAAGTACTTGGACTTAAAGTATTATATTATCTTTATTTTAAGTTAAAAATTAATTTTTTTACACTTAGAGTATATGTATGGTGTATAGTTTAAGTGAATTAGTTCATAACTCTTACATACTAAAACCATACATTATAAAGTGGAAACTTCTACTTTATTTCCATTTTTTCCATAAAATATTACTTTTAAAAAGAAACATGTCTTCTTTTTATGAAAAATATTCATGATTTTAAACTTGACTTTATATTTGTTCTTCCTCATCCTTAAACCCTATGAAATTCATTTTGAAATGTAGGATAAATATAAAAAACCTAGAATATGACATATAAAAATATTAAAATAAGATCATTAGTCCATTTCAAAACTATGATATCATATTAGAGATTTTTCCTTTAACATAATAAACTTTGAGCTAAAATAATAACTTACTTACATAAGAAATCATCTTTACTACCCAAAGTTTTTCATAAAACTATTTATAAGAAAACATAAAGGAAAAATCATAATCATGGGGGTTTCTTAGAAAACATGAGAACCCATGAAAAACATCTTCTTATAAACATACATTTTTACCCTTAAATGGAATAATCATTCCCTTAAACAAAATATCATTCACTTACCTTATGAAATGAAAATATTTCCAAGAAAACTCATTATAAATAATAGAAAATTCTTGTAATATCCCTGGAATATCATCTTCATATAACTCTTATAAGAACCCTTACAATTGGAATAACATGTTCAGTTAATTCTGAAAAAATTATTGTAAGAACATAATCATTACACAATGTGTTAGAGATATATATTAGGCTCACTCATTATCGTAAACAATTTCCAAGGACCATAAAATACATAAAATGCATAAAATCTTTCATTTACATCATCAAACTCATAAATATATACTTTTGAACCTAAATGAAAAACATTAATATATCACTTTCCTTTAAAACCAAATTATCAAAACAAAAATACCCATAATAAAGAGAATGAATTTTTTTTCTTTGAATAAAACATGGAATCCTATAAAGTAATTCAAACATAAAATAATGGTTATGAAGGTATGAAAGTATTTCAACTTCATATGTGTTAAAATAAAATATTCCTTTTTTCTTTTTGTAAATAAAGTAAAAACATCCCGTATAAAATACGTAAAAAAATTCATTTTGAAAACCTTATAATAAAGTAAAAAGTGACATAAAATTTACTTTATAATTTATTAATTTCAGTATAAATATATAAATAAAGTTATTTTAATAATATGGACATAGATGGAAAAATTTATAAATTAAATCTTTAGAACATTTAAAATAAGGATTTTTAGGTGAAGTGTATCTTACCTAAAGTCAGACTTACCATATAGATTCATTATATTCCGAAATGATAAGATTATATAAATTATTTACTATCATAATTACCTTTTTAAATTTTATTATTCATTTTATTTAACTTATATCCATGTTATACTTAATTACTTAGTTGATTAATCTCACATTGGACATTTGAGAACATTTGGGTTATTGGTCAGAAATGGATTCGGTAGGTTTGATATGGTCAAAGGGATCATTATTTAATTATATATATAATATTATTAATAAAAAATATTATATTTATATATTAAATTAAACTTTAGAAAATTCCATGAAATAAATACATGAAAAATGAATCACATTGCATCGTGGAGGTGGTAGTCCACATGTACATAAAAACAACGTTATCACTTTTCAAAGGATTGAAAGGTTAGATAATATATGATATATTATTTTTATAGAATTATAATTATATCATTAATATCATATATATCAATTAAATTTATCATAATAACCATCCTCATGAGGTGGTGATAAAAACAAAACACATCACTTTTTGGAGGTAGTAATCCACACGTACGCACAAGTGATTTTTCACTTCTCATAGGACAGGAAATGAGATGAAAAATTATTGTAACATAATAATAAAAACATTTTAAGTATTTAGAATAAAATTATTTTATTATTTCATCATGTTTAAAGAATATTTTAAGGATGTACAAGAAGAAATAAACTTGAAATAGGTCGGTTATGACTTATACCTTCTCCTTGGTTTGGATAACATGTTAATTATAATAGGTTTGGTATTTTTGTGAGACCAAGACCTATAAGATTTGGGAGGGATTTTGGGGAGATATTTGGGTAGGTATTTACTAAACTATATTTCTCAAAGAGTGTGATTAAGGGAGGATAGGATATGTTATTTTATAAGTGAAGGGAGAGGCACCTTGGGAATTACTTAAAGTATTAAATTAATATAAATGAATTTTAATATTAAAGTGGAGAAAAATTAACATATTTATAATATAGTATGTGTATTATTTGAAAAAATCTCATAATATAAAATTTGGAAAAAGTTTAAGTTATTTTTTCACCCTTATCTCTTAGTTTTAACCCCCTGTTAACCCTTTTGATGATTACCGTGATATAAAAGTTTTTACTCTATAGAATTCAAGAAAGTTACTATAAAAATAAAAGTGATAAATAAGTTTAAATTGGTTTATATTATAAATAAAATCTCATTAAATTATCTTAATATAAAAAATATTAATTTTAAATCATTAAATAAAGTATTATTTAACATAATAAAGCATTAAAGTCATTTTCAAGACTATTCACATAGTTTCAATTTAATGACATAAATATAGAAATATAATTGGAATATAAATATTAAAAACATCATTAATATTTTATATATATCTAAAAAATCATAGAACAAAATAATTTATCTAAATTTTATCACTTTTAATGTTTTTTAAAATAATTTACCTGATTTTTCGATTACTTGAAAAAGCGCTGTGTTGGTGTTGTGTAAGAATTTAAGGTAATTATTTCATCAATAAAATTTAAAAATAAATTACCATGATAAAAAAATTATTCATAATTAAAATAACCATTTATAAAAAAAATAACCTCTTTTGATCCCTATGAAAAAATATTAGAGATATTAAAACAATAAGAGTGACATTGTTTATTCTTTACTACAAATCATATTAAGGTTGTTATCAAATTAAAGTAGAAATAAATTGAAAAAATATTATATTTTTATTATTGAGACAAACATATAAAAAATAGAAGTTCTAGGGATTTTTTAGGCCTTATCGCATAGTTTTAACCTAGTTTTATAGTTTTACCCTTACTAAGGTGAAAAATATTTACTATGGTTACTATTTATAATGAAAAAAATAAAAGGTTCCTATTTATCAAATTTTAACCTATTAATTATAAATATGGAATCAATTTTTTAAGGTTAAATTTCTATAATTTTCATTAATAAATTTTAATATGAATACATAAAATGCAATGAAAAATAGTTTTTAGAAAAATGAGTTTTTAAGCCCAAAAATGAACTTATAACAAAATCAGGAATAATATTGGTTGCTATGTAATTAATTAGATTATTTATAATTAAAGTATACTTATGTAACTTTAACATAAAATTGAAAACATAATTATAATTTTATATTACTTTATTTAATTAAAAGTAATGACAATATTACAAAAATTGGTATCCTTTACTATTCACTTAAAATAAATATTTTAAAAAGATTCCAAAAAAATGAATCTAAGATAATTTTGAGTTAATGATATAAAAAATGATGTTCATTTTTTCAAATTAAAATTATAAAATTTAGAAATTAAACATTTTAATAAAATCATATGATTCATGAAAATCAATTAAGCAAGAATAAAATATTTTTCCTTTTAATTGGAAAAGTACTTAATATTATTATAGTGAATATAACTCTATAAAATATAATTTAGGAATATTTTTTTAGGTTAGAATAATATTTATACACACAATATGGGGTTTATTATGTCCTATTAAAAAACTTGACAAAATCAAACTTAATCCCTCTATGATTTGCAATGATGTGTAGTGTTCTTTTCTTTGTATAGATTATGTAGCAGAATAAATAGATAAGACAAAATAGAAATTTTTATAGTGTTTCAGGGCACAAATATCACATAGTCCACTTCACGAACATTCTCTCAATGAACTTAATGATTTTCACTAAAAAATTCTCTTATCTGGAGACTTTTCAATTAAGTACGGGTGGTTGACACCATATTAAAAGTTTTGTTATTTTATTGGGAACCTCAAAAAATACATCTTAGTGTGAGAAGATTACACTCCACCATGACTAATTATAAGAATCCAATATTTCAGAAAACAAGATTTTTAGTTTTTATTAGAAATAAATTCAACTCGTAGTTGCAGTAGCAACTGCAGAAGATGGATCTACTTTTAAAGAATAAAGACTTCAAAAAATAAAAACTCTAAAGTGATCCTAGTAGAAAATGATCTTCAAATAAATATATAAATTTATTAATAAACTTTTAAGATAATTTGATATATTACTCAAAGGATGATAAACATGTATTTATTCAAAGTGTATCACTGATAGTTGCTCTGATGAACTACATAAAAATATTGGCAATGGATGCAACAGTATTAGATGATGATCAAAAACTAACAGATACAAATATGTGTGTCTATAAAGTGTAGATCTTTAGAGAACTATATATTTCATCACATTTATTCTTTTGAGAAGAATAATATCAATGTATTTTATAAGATTATTGATTTACTTCAAGTAAAATAGATCTATAAAACCCACCTTATAAAACACAATCATTTGAATTTAAACACACTAGAGAAAATCATAGCTTCCCTTAGAATTAGGAATGATTTTTTAATGACCCCCCCCCCCTAAGGGTACCCATACTGGGATAGAAATGAGATAAGGGAGATAATTAGTTATTGAGTCCCACCTCCAATAGGCTCGGGGTTGGTGAATATCACTGAGGGTACAATAAACATACAATTGGATGTATTACTATCTAAGAGAACATGAAAAAGAGAGAGATAAGATATATACACCAATAAACACCTAATTATACATATATATATATAATAAATCCCAATTTCATACATGTAATTTCATACAATACTAAAACAACTGAAAGGGAAACTACAAGTACTAAGAATTTAATGACAATAATGACCACGAATCCCAAAAAATCTACTAAAAACCCATGAGATAGTAATAACCATCCCATTCTCCAACCAACTCCAACTGACCTGAAAATAGTTTATATATACATGGGGTAAGCATAATATTATACTCAATAGTATCATCCTAGAATCCTCTAATGTAAAAGATAAATAAATCATGCTAAAGCACAGTGAAGAACAGTTAAACAAACTCATCAACAAAATAGGTAAACCAAGTTCTGGTCCTCACCATGGATAAATCTCACCAAGTATCCCATAAAAGAGAGTATAAAATATAGTAATAAAAAATCAAGGGTACCCCACTACTAATTCCCCACTAGTTTTCCACTCTATCCCAACATCGCACATCCTGATCCATCCCTCTCTAAAAGTAATTCAACCCACTAACACCAGGTCTAAGTTACAAAACATACATCCCATTCATCACATCATCCCATATCACATCTCCATATACTAATCAATTATTTTTCAAGAGCCACCATAGCTCGTATGATGTGTATAATTCATCTGGTATTATACCAAAATCCATCACAACCCATACACTGAGTAAGGTAACTCAATCCATCACAAACTATACTTATCTTACCTATAATTTTCCTTTGGATAATATATCTAGGAATACATGTGTGTTAAGGAATCACAATTCATCACATACCTCTACATACATATGTGAAAAAACTGACCACCATGCATACTCATACATATAACTACCAAGAGAAGATAGCAGAGCCAGAGGGAGTAGTTATCCATCCATCCTCCCAATGGGACATATAGGAAAACACCCTCCCATATTCCATTGGGTGTCTATATCCCTAGAAAAAAATAGGCATGGATGCATATGAAGTCATAGAATATACAGAATATAATATATATCACATCCACACTATGGGAATAATCTAGTCTTAGACTCAACTGCAGCTAATGTCACTTAGTCTCTTGGCTACCACTGTTAAGACCAGATTTCCTATAAGTACAAAAGAATTTTAAAGATCTGCATTAAATTACCTTAATTTCATTCAATAATTAACTTTATATTAATTAATCCATTAGCCATTAAATTACTAGTAACATTATTCTATATTATATTACATTAAACATCATAGTCAAGTATATGCCCTCTAGGCATAATACAAACCAATTATATGGTTTCTCCAGATCATATCATTTTTATTTTATCATCAACCAACCACATTGGATAAAAATTTATTAAACATTAATAATAATTCCATATATCTAGGTACTCTAGGAAAATTATCCCAAGATAGGACCAAGATAAATCCAACCAATAACATCTAGCTACCTCAAGCAGTGGGTAAAATAATGCATATAAAACAAGAAACCTAACCACCATCCATTAAATAGATTAATTTAAAGTAGGCATCTAGCTTTATCACATCAATATTAAGCCCATCTTCAACTCATTCCATCATCTCTGGTTTCATCCCTGACACCCTCATGCGTATTGTGATATATCTTTCCATCACAGGTGACAACTTCTACCACATTATCTAGGCCTCCCCGCCCCATATCACATCATCTATCCCAAGCTCAAATATCTCAGGCTTATATCACATCACATAGAAAGGATCACATGCAGAGTACATCAAAAGAAAGAAATAAAACAAACATAGACTATCACGAACCAAATCTAGTCACCATATATACCAGCACCAAACCTGGCCCGTGACGAGGCCTGAAGGGCATTCCTAATCCCCATGGGTTGGAACAAGTGATCAAGTATCATAAACTGAAAATTGGGAATTATTTACCTGAGTTTATAAACATAAAACATCAAACGAATCCAATAAAACGAATCTGGATTTTTCAAACAAAATCATCTTTTATAAAATTTCAGAATTTAATAACACAACTTAAAACAATTCTCAAAGACCATTACAAAGGTATAAAACTAGAAATGATAGCCCAAGATCCTCCTTATGGCAAGAGGTACCTCCCTAAAACCATCTCCACAACACTGCATCACGTTGGACCTCTAAAACCAAAACCATAGGCACAAAAGTTGTACCCAAACTTGCAGCAACAAAATCAGAAAGTCTACTTACACCCAAAGATGTAAGTAAGGTGTTATCCAAATATTAGTATGTTACAACCACTATTAGATTCCATGGGACAAACATTCAAAGATGAAAAGCATGCAAGTTTTCCAAAACATGAAATGCTAGTTATAATTTTTGAAAGATGAAACTTTAAAAATTAAAAAAAAATCCAGTGGGATATTTTAAAGAATCAACACATTTAAATAAAATTACAAATATATTGAAATTTCCAACCAAACATATCATATGTCGACAGTAATAGTAAATCATTTAATGATTACAAGCAATAGGAAATAACCCCTAGGCACTATCTCATTGTGGGTCCCAGGTACCTCGTATCTCGGTTCGAGTATCCATCACAATATATGTTCTCGTGAATGAGCCACTAGTAGGGAACATACCCATAACATAGTGGTCCCCAATCATCATAATCATCACCATAGTTTTGTTAGTGTTTTAAGAGTCAATATTGCTACGTGAAACTGATGCCAAACCCCATGGGATCACTAGAATACTGGTACACATCCACCCACCCAGATATCTGGGTTTCCCTCTTGTGATCAAACAAGTTCATTAATCCATGAAATATAATTTGAACATGAAAATACCACTTCCACATAACACATAAACCATACATCCCACATGTACATCACACAAGAACATCATCCCACTTTTCATTCAAATTGATTTTGAAATCCAACTCACACCAAAATATCCCACAACACATTTTTCATATCTTTCACAATTCAACACATCCTTTAAAAAAATTAAAATCTTTCCCAAGATGCTAAACATCACATAACAGCCCACTCACATGTTAAATAGTACCCTTTTCATAAACAAAATCCATTTTTCACATCACACTCACACAAAACAGCCCACATCATGTTCACATCACTTTCACATTTTAGTAATTCCGTTAAACATTTTTATAAAACATTTACAAGAGGATACGCATCACATGATAGACCCTTTCACATTTAAAATGGAACATTACAAAATATAAACAATCCAAAATAGTTTTCCAATATGGTTTCACCTCTTACATAAATCATTAAACCATTCAAATATTTCATAAAACAATTCTAAGGAGTATACCCAAGCTTTGCACATAAAACCCATTTCAAAAACATCTTTCAAGGAAAAAATCAAACCATTACCAATCCAAAACAGAATAGGAAACCCAATAAAGATTTAATAAACCACTCTAAATTATTATAAAATAACCTCGAATAATAACACAAAAGGTGCACATGAAAACACACACATTTTCATAAAAACTTTCAACTTTCAAGAGGCTTAACATGGTTTTACACATAAAACCCATTAAAAACCCACTTTCAAACCCAATGTCACACCAAGACCCTACCAAAGTAGAATTGGAATCCAAAACAAGATTTAGTAAACCAATTTCATATGTTATAAAATAAATCCAAATAATACCCCAAGAGTTACACCTCAAAAACACACAATTTGAAGCTAAAATGCAACTATAAAATTAAACTCTTAACCACATAAATCATAAATAGTTTTCTCACCACACACAACATATGAGGAATATGAAAATGAGTAAATATAGCAAGCTAACTCATCATAAAATGGTTACACATGAATCACCTACCTTTTTGTGTTGAAACCCTCAAAACTTGGTGTGCAACATCAACCACACCACCGCCACACCACAAGGGGGTTAAAACCAACCCTAAACCACAATATTTGACCAAAAAGAAAAAAAAAATAAAACCCTAGGTTCTCACCCTAACTTCTGGACATTTTATATCTTCATTAAAGAGGGAAGAAACCCTAAGGAAAATGGAAGAAACCAAGAAGGAATAACTTACCTTGAACAATCTTGAAGAAATCACCCCAAATCCACCAAAGGTTGAATCTACAAGCAACAAAAACTGATATGTAGGATCAAATGAGGCTTAGTAGGTTTAGTGGGGATTTAAATGGGGTATAAAGAGTGAAAAATGAAAGTTTTATGAAAAAATCAAATTACCTTCTCAAATCTGGATGATTTGAGAAACCATGTGAATGTTTCCCCTAATCCGTGATCCAAATGAGCTCCAAAGCAGCGAAATAGATAATGAGAGTGAGTATCAAGTTTTTCTATTTGGGTGGGAGGTGGATTAACTGAAAAAAAGTACAAAATAAATGATATATTGAAAAATTTAAAAAATAATTTAAAGCAGGAAATGGGCTTACGGGCTAGCCCAAAACCTTAATAAAAAACCCAAATCCATCATTATTATGGATTACTAGGGGATAAAAATTGATATGATGGTTTTAATATACCAGGTTATACCAATTGGGAAGTGTAATGGGTGTAAAATGTTGAAAAATGAAGAAGTTATAAAAGAAAAAAAATTATTTTTAAATCTGAAAATGGGCTCACAGTTTTGCCCAAATTTTGAAAACCCACCTTTTCCACCAAAATGAATGAGAAACCTTCAAAAAAAGAAATAATGGGAATTAAATGAAAAATAACTTTAAAAGAAGTCATGGTTGTGACAATTATCCCCACCATAAAACTTTCCACCCTCAAAAAGACATAGCAAGGCTAAAGGCAAAAACCAAACCCAACTAATAGGCAAAAATGGACTCCTTTACCAAGTTTCACCTTCCCCCAAAAGGCTAAAACACCTCCAATTGATCAATAAAGGAAGGAATACTCTCACTAACCAAAACATACACCACTTCCTAAAATGATCAAGTATATTCATATTTTATCCCAAAAGAAAACTCCTCAAACACTATCCAAATAAGATTCCGACAATTTACCCAAATGAACAACAATAACGAACAAGGTTACACTTACCTTGATTTAAACAGACCATTGGGAATTCTCCACTCCCAACGTTTACCTAAGGAATATGTTGGTAGTTAGATAGCTCTGAATAAGATTACCTACTACCAAAACAACGCCAAGGACCAATCTAAGTTACTAGTATGGGGAGACACAAATGGGCTCCCCACCATAAGAGACAAATCAAATTTTCTAGAGACAATATTGGGAAACTACAGGGGGAGGCCCAAACAGACACCCTAATATAGGGGGTAGAACTCCATTCTAAATTTCCAAAGGAACATACATGAGAATTATAGTGGGTCTCCCCACTATAACAACCAACCATCTTGAGTGACCAGCATGGGTCGATATAGGAAGAACCCAAATTTAAAGAGTCGGTATGACCGCATGGTTAATCCGCACAGTTTGAGAAAGTGTGCACTAACCATGTGGATCCTTCTACTTTCATGGTTTTATGGGGCATGGTTACTACTAACCATGTGAAAACTGTGAACTCAACCCATCTATCCAAATTCACAACCATACACCAAAAACTCAATGGAAACCAAAGGGGAAAAGAATGATATTGGGAAATAACATCGACATGAGGTCCTCCCACCTCTTTACATCGAACGGGAACAAAAAAAAGATGGAAACATCAAAGGTTTAAACAATTCCCCATATTTTATAATGAGGATAGGACTTTTTAAAAGGTTTTAAATAGCCCAGGGATTTCCCCATACTACGTGTCGGCTTCTCTCTAGGACCTATGGCTGGTTCTCAAATGATTGAAGCATCTTCGGCCTCGTAGTTAGGCTTTGGAAACCCCAAAACTAAAATTTTCCTTTCAGTTCCATGGAAACTATACCCTAATACAAGATGGGTTAACCAAGACATAACACATTGCAAAAGTCACTTTACCCTAACCCACCATTTCACTGAAACAAGGGCTTATAAGATGCACACACACATCACACCTTGTTTCTTCGGGTGAGAAACAACAGAAGGAAAGGACACATATAATCACCTTCCTCTAAAACAGAGGATTTTGAAGTTTTCCCACAAGAGACATACTCCCAAAATTTTAGATACTCTCAGATTATTGCATGACCTTCACCTTTACAGTCAATGAGAAAATGACATTATAAGGCGTCATCGAACGTGACCATTGCGACTGATAGAAACAATACATGGAAGGGAACCTTATGCCAAGTCCCCAAACAACACACAATTCCATCAAGTGACCATAATAGCCTCTCATGACCATATTTCCCACACTGGTGGTTTAACATAAACCCATACTTCGAAGAGACTAGGAAGGACCCAGAGGCCTTCTTTGACACCATCTAGATACTCATCCACACTAACAACCCCATACCACTTCCACCTTCAATGATTCTGGTAAATTTAGAAACTAAGGTATCTTTCAAACTTCCATGAGAACTCTCTCACTACAAGAGGGTCCAAAAAATAAATAAATGAAATTTTGTAAACTTAATCTCCCAAGATCGAGAAAATGATTCATTATATTGATCAACTAGAGGATTTTCCAATGGAGAAACAATTCAGGTTGCACTTCAATCGTGCACTAACCCTTAATAGGGGCGTACCTTATCCAAATAAAGAACCCAAGGACCCAAACATGCTGGTAAATTATTCGAAACATGCTACAAACCAAAACCAAACATGTGAGGGGAACCACCATAAAGGCTTCTTGAACTTTTATTAGAAGAGACCACTAACCAGCCCTTCAACCCAACTTACTGACCAAACACAAACCCAAAACATTGTTCAAACAGGAGGGGTTCTTGGAATCAAAACATCACACAATATTAACATTTTAAAAAACACATAATACACACAATCCCAAACCATTCATCAATACATCAAGTTTTCCTTTAAAAATATTTCTTTGAAAACAAACGGTTCAGCGGTTAGCATATCCACCAATGGTATCCCATGGGCCTCACACATGCATGTTTCTATGCCACACTAGGAACCCTCCTCATATCCATACCAAAACTCATAAATTCATGCCATTAACCATAAAACATACCATATAACCCCATGCATTTGGTCTCTCATGGAAATACCAAAGGTTAAAACAAAAATTCTTTCCACTTTTCAAAACCAAAACAATCAACCAATACTTCCTTTTTCTCAAGACCGCTAACCATGAAATTAAAATCCAAATCATTCAAATTAATACTCACTTTAAAGTCATATACTTCAATTTTAAAACATCTCATCTCATTAAAACACCTTTAAATAGTTTAGAAAACTCTATTGGGAACACTTTTTCAAAACCAACTTTAAAATAATTTCCTTCTTCCAAAAGAGGTGTAAACACACCATTTTCCATTTCAAAATAATTCTGAAAATTCAGTTCCACCATTTCAAAAATCAAAACATTACCTCTTTATTAAAAAATAATTTCACAGAAACTTTACGCTTCTTAAAACCAAGTCATTTTTTCTTTAAAACCAAACTTCCAAGATTTCAAAACTAAAGAACACAATACAATGCGAGAGGAAAGTAGTTTCATTGGGTAACTTGGAAATATGGTTGGTGGACATAATCCAATCACTTCACCATCATGGAGAGTGCTCTAGGGTAATATCCCCAACTCCACATGGCTTTCTAGGCCCTGTAATCTCACTGAGACCATTAACCCAACTCTCTTTTCATTTCCCCTAATCATTGTCAAACCAAGAAAACAAAAGGACTAAGACAAATCCCGACTTCCCTTGGTGACTCGAATCCCATCGTGGGGTGTGATGGATAGGCACACTACCCATAACCATAATTTCATGTCCCAACAGTCCAAACTCCAGACTATCCTGACTGTTCCCCACATTTCATGACCCAAAAGATTGAACCTCCTCTGATACCATTTTGTCACGAACCAAATCTGGTCACCATCTAAATTGGCACCAAACCCAGCCTGCGACAAGGCCCGAAGGGAATTACCTATCCCCATAGTCTGGAACAAGTTCCCATGTATCATAAACTGAAAATTTGAATGATTTACCGAAGTTTATAAACTTAAAACATCAAACGAATCCAATAAAAAGAATCTGGATTTTTCAAACAAAATCATCTTTTAAAAAAATTCAGAATTTAATTACACAACTTAAAACAATGATCAAAGACCATTATAATGGTAAAAACCTAGAAATAATATCCCAAGAACCTCTACATGGGAAGAGGCACCACCCTCAAGCTATCCCCACAACACTGCATCACATTGGACCCTTAAAACCGAAACTATAGGCACAAAAGTTGTACTCAAACCTGTGGAAACAAAATCAGAAAGTCTAATTACACCCAAATGTGTAAGTAGGGTGTGAGAAAAAGCCTAGTAGAATACCACCACTATGATATTCCATTTGATAAATATTCAAAGTCAAAAATCATGCAGGTTTTTAAAAACATGAAATGCTAGTTACAATTTCTAAAAGATACAAATTTAAAAATTAAAACAGTTTTCAAGTGGGATATTTTAAAGAATAAATAATTTTAAATAAAATTAAAAAGCTAATAAAATTTCCAGAAAAACATATCTTATGACGATGGTAAGAGTAAAGAATCTAATGAGCATAAGCAATAGGAAATAACCCCTAGGCACTAGCTCGTTGTGGGTCACAGGTACCTCGTATCTCGGTGAGAGTAACCATCACAATATTTGTTCGCGTGCACGATCCACTAGTAGGGAACATATCCATAACCTAGTGGTCCACAATAATGATCATAATCATAGTTTATTTATTATTGTAAGCATCAATATTTCTATGTGAAACTGAGTCCAAACCCCATGGGATCACTAGCATACTAGTACACGTCCACCCACCTAGATATCTGGGTTTACCTCTTGTTCTCAAACAAGTTCAACAAGCCATGAAATATAATTTTCACATGAAAATACCACTTCCACATCACACATCAACCAAACATACCACATTTACATCACACAATAACATCATCCCTCTTTTCATTCAAATTGATTTTGAAATCCAACTCACACTAAAATAGCCCACAACACATTTTGCATATCCTTCACAATTCAACACATCCTTTAACAATTTTATAAAATCTTTCCCAAGATACTAAAAATAACATAACATCCCACTCACATGTTACATAATACCCTTTTCATAAAAAAAATCCATTTTTCAAATCACACTCACACAAAACAGCCCACATCACGTTCACATCACTTTAACATTTCAGTAATTCTGTTAAAATTTTTTATAAAACATTTCTAAGAGGATACCCATCACATGACAACCCCTTTCACATTTAAAATTGACCATTTAAAAATATACACAATCCAAAATTGTTTTCAAATATGGTTTCATCTCTTACATAAATCATTAAACCATTCAAATCTTTCATAAAACAATTCTAAGGAGAATACCCAATCTTTGCACATAAAACCCATTTCAAAACCATATTTCAAGGAAAAAATCACACCAATACCAATACAAAACATAATTTTCATCCCTATAAATATTTAATAAACCACTCTCAATTGTTATAAAATCACCTCGAATAATACCACAAAAGATGCACATGAAAACATACACATTTTCATAAAACACTTTCAAGAGGCTTAACATGGTTTTACACATAAAACACATTCAAAAACCCTCTTTAAAACCCAATGACACACCAAGACCCTACCAATGTATAATTTTAATCCTAAAAAATATTTAGTAAACCAATTTAATATGTTATAAAATACACCCAAATAATACCCAAAGAGTTACCCATGAAAAACAACCAATTTGAAGCTAAAATGCAACTATAAAATTAAACACTTAACCAAATCAATCATAAAAAGTTTTCAAACCACACACAACATATGAGGAATATGAAAAATTATTAAATACAGCAATATAACTCATCATAAAATTCCTACACATGGAATCACCTACCTTTTTGTGTTGAAACCCTCAAAACTTGGTGTGAAACATCAACCGCACCACCGCTTCCCCACAAGGGGGTGAAAACCAACCCTAAACCACAATATTTGACCAAAAATACAACAAAGAAAACCATAGTTTCGAACCCTAACATCTGGACATTTTATAACTTCATGAAAGAGGGAGGAATCCCAAAGGAAAATGGAAGAAACCAAGAAAGAATCACTTACCTTGAACAATCTTGAAGAAATCCCTCCAAATACACCAAAGGCTAAATCTAAAAGCAACAAAAACTGATAGTTAGGGTATAATAAGGATTATTAGGTTAAGTGGGGACTGAAATTAGGGATAAATATAGAAAATTGAAAGGTTTATAAAAGAATCAAATTACCTTCTCAAATCTGGACAATTTGAGAAACCCTGAGACGTTTTGCCTTAATCCGAGATCTAAATGAGCTCAAAAGTGAATAAATAGATAATGATAGTGAGATTGGATTTTTTTTATTTGTTTGGGAGGTGGAATCACCTAAAAAAGTAAAAAATGAATGAGAAATTTAAAAATTAAAAAATAATTTAAACCAGAAAATGGGCTTACAGGATGGCCCAAAACCTTAATAAAGAGACCCAAATCCATCATTATTATGGATTCATATTGGGTCAAAATTGATATGGTGGTTTTAATATACCAGGGGATACCAATTGGGAAGTGGAATGTGTGTAAAATGTTGAAAAATGAAGGATTTATAAAAGAAACAAAATTTATTTTTAAATCTGAAAATGGGCTCATAGTTTGGCCCAAATTTGGAAAACCCACCATTTCCACCAAAATGAATGGGAAACATACCAAACAAAAAATGGAAATTAAATGAAAAATTCCTTTAAAAGAATTAATGGGTGTGACAAATAAAATAGGGAAACTTTTCACTAAAATAATTCATGTAGCCTTCATATGAAAACAAGCTCTCATAGATCTCAACACAATGTGTGTAGCCTTTATAAGAAAACAGAAACTCTCAACCAAAAAGATTTAACTTTATAAAAAACATTTTTTATACCATATCGAATTAACTGATTCATAATTCATATGTTCTAGCTATGAGAAAACTAATTCATTGGCTATAATAAACTATCAAACTATTAAACATTCTCTCAAGCTTCAAAACCAATTTCATCAAACTGTTAGAAGAAGAAAACTCATTTAACATGCCTTATTATTATTTCCATTATCAATAAAATTATCTTAATAAACATTATTTATCAAATTAAATTAATATTTTTAAGATCATATTCAATTAAACATGTTTCTTTCATCAATTTGAATAACCATTGAATTATAAAAAACATTAGATTACAAATATACCTCTTATTTAAATTATTAATCCAATTAATCAATTAATTATAGATTCATGTTCATTTCCATTTTATATCAAGAACAATATGTTAATTGATAGCATAAAAAACATACTAACAAGAATAGTATAGATATCACACTATCTAGAACAATAAGTGGCAACCTGTTATCACGACATAGATCAATAGCATCAACATGAAATCACTATGAAATTTATTTATTAATTTGGTTTAATCATTATTAGATTAATCACATTTTCATCAAAGGGATAAACCATGCTAAATTTATTATTTCACATGAATAAATAAAATAATCAATGAATCCCCTACCTAAAATTTGTCAATGTTGTTCACACGAGAGTGGACCAATGGCGTAGATCTTGATCACCCCTACCAAGAGAGATGCATCTCTATAAGGATGACATTCTACAACTACACCAAAAAACTAATAAATTTACGTTAAAATGATGTATATAAACTGCCATTGCATGGAAAGAAGAATTGGGAGGATTCAGATCAAAGAACCACAAGAGAAAAAAGGTTATAACGTACCTTGGGTCATTGAAAATCGAAGAATGAAAGTAGGTATTGATCCCAATAAAAGATCTCATAATGTATTAAAGAAGAAATTTTTGGATACTTAGAGTTTTTAGAGAAATATTTGTAGGGTTTGAGAGAGTTTAGGGTGATGTATGTTATAAACCGCACTTCCCAGGCGATATTTTTAGCGTAAATCATACATTTATGTCGTAAATGTTTTGAATTTTAAAATTAAATAAAAAATACATCACCTAAACCATTTAAAATAAAAATTTATTTATATTGTAAACCTATAGTTTATGGCCTAAATTCCATGGACCACATAACACAAACCACAACACGCTTATGCTGAAAACCCCTCTTACGTTGTAAACCCATACTTACGATGTATATTCTCCATGATTCTATATATTAGAAACCAAACATCACCAGAACCCCACTATGAATCTTCTGAGAATAAAAGTCTTTAGAAACACATAAAGGGTTGGAATACATGGATCCAATACCTTACATCAAATACCTCTCAAACAATTCTCTTCCTAAAGAATCCAAAACCACACCTAAAGAGAAAAATAATGGGTCATATGAATAGCCATGTAGAGACCTATTTTTTCATTATAAAACTTTTAAATACTTCTATATATTTATTTTCAGAGCTAGGTACTGATATGGAGTGTGATTACAGTCCCCAGTGTTCTCGGAATTAATTTTATAAAAATATTAAATATATTTTATATTTAATACACACAAATTCTTAAGGAAAATGGGATTACTCTTAAAAGGAAGATCGAATTATAAATTCGAGACCACAGTTGAGTCTGGAACATATTTTTTTCCCTAAGAACGGTATAAAAAGGGTTGTCATGGGGATTTCGGACTCCTCACTCATTGGAAGTACGTTTAGTGGAATAATTATTTATTTATTTATTTATTTATTTATTTCATTTTTATGCCCTAAAACGATCTATAATATTACTATAATGTATAATTCTTCAGGTTTAGTTGTATAAACCCTTGTAGAATTCTAGATATCCACATTTCATCTTCCTTGGTGAATCACATTGGACGACGATGAAATGCTGGATCGGAACAGATCAAGGTGAAGTGAACACAATGACATCTCTCAATTGTTAGTGGATGTGTTATTTGATGAATAATGATTCAATATCCATGTAGGAATCTTCAATTGGTGATTTATGCCCTTTGATTAAATTTATTGAGTAGATCTATCCTTTTTATTTAATATACGCCAATCGTGGCCAATTACATTCACCCATGTATTCAAATCATAATTTACTTCATTGGTTTCTAACCCCAGATCTATGTTCATGATATTTGACCAAGAATTCTTCTACAAAGATCATATAAACCATTTTTATGCTGATTTTCTCCCATTTATTCTTCATTTTTATCTCCAGTAGGACCCCACGGTCCTAATTTGACATTTTCGGGCGGTACTAAACCCGATCAGACCCCTGAAACCACGATGGTTCGAGAAAAAAAGCACATATCGATGAATTATGGCCAGAACTAGGATGTTGGAAAGGAATAGGAGATCATTTTGACAATAAAAGTATGAATCAATGGTAGTGGAAGGTAAGTTGGCATGTAGGATGTGTTCCAGATCTCTAAAGAACCACTGATGACCATTTTCCATTGAGCGATGACCGAAAACCCAAATTTTTTGCTAGATACACTATTTTCATATGGCGATAAGGGTGGATATGAAGAGGAAAGGCTTGATTCAAGGCATGGATCACGGATTTGTAATTCTTGATAAATACCAACTACACACCATGTAGTGGGATAAACACATTGGAGAAAGACCCAACTACACACCATGTAGTGGGATAAACATATGGCATGTAGCCCCTCGGTAGAAGAGGCTAGGGTTTTGAGAAAAATTAAGGATGACACAGTGTATATCCCTCCTATAAGTCATGTATCCCTTCCTTGAATGTACAACCCATGTGATTGATCACATGTACGGGATCCTGTGTGGAAGTACATGGATAGGTACACAGTCATGTACTCAAGTACACGGACATGGGTTCATGTACATGAACATGGTGTCTAGTACACAAACATGGCCAAAATGACATGGCCTTGTCCAGGGAATCTTGGATGTGCCATGTATTCCACTTAAATGACAAGTACTCTTACACTATTGGGATCCATGTACAAACCAGGGACATGTCTAGGCGGTGGAGTGGGACCACATGTCGTGTGAGTCCCCTCACATGTCGTGTACCCCTTAACATATTTTTAGAAAACTTCAAGGTTCCATATCTCCTTCATTTAGACTCAGATTTTGGACCATGAGAATCCTATTCTGATTGTTTTTTTACATATAATGTGATGGTTCCATCAGTTGTATATTCAAATATATGATGCGAAATATTCAAAGAATGGAACTTATTTAAGAGACACTCAATGGAAGTAGTGATCAGACAGAATCACTAGAGGCTACTGAGATATACCCTCTAGTAGATATGGGTAGTGGATTTCTTAATCTATAGATTGGAACCCCCATCATCATGAGCATGGGTCCTCTAAAACTACCTTCTGAGTGGAACCCCCTACTGGGTAGGGTGCGGGACCTCGATGACTAGAGTGGAACCCCCCTGTCACACCAGGGTGCGAGTCCTCAACCTATAGAGTATAACCCCCCCCCATTAGTATGGGTGTAATTACTCTACCTTACCAAGTGTAACCCCCTATCAGATAGGGCACATGTCCTCATCACACCATATTGGAACCCAATATCATCATAGGGTGTGGGTACTCATGAAAATAGAGTCAAACCCCCCATCGGTATGGGAAAGGTTCCACTACAAATTCATATAGATTGGAACCCCCTTAATGTACTAGTGCATGGGTCATGTACTTTGAGTTTCTGGCCCCTTGGATATGTGGAATAGTGACAAGGCATGAGATGACTTGGACGGTTACTTCTGAGTAGACACGTGAGATGTTGGGAATCATTGATAGACTTTTGGAACTATTGGATACTCTTCTTCTTGGGATAAGCTACGAGATAGAGATACCCTAACTCTCTCATTTGGGATTATTTTAACTAATTATATATATACATATATCCTTCTATATCCACACCTTGTATTTGGTTACTCTCCTTCTAGGAGATGAAAACATGCACAGGGTATGCCCCAAGCTTTATGTGTTTAGATTATCTGGGTTAGATGAGTCCACTATCCTTCTATAGGTGTTGAAGACTCAATAGGTAGTTCATCTAATCACTGTTTTTATCCCCTTATGCTTGTACAAGGTTATTTTCACTCTTGGTTTGGGTTGAGCTATTTTCTTTGATTGTATCTAGAATCTGTTGTCTTTCTTTTCTTTTTGTATCTCTTACTGCCCCCCTTCATCTTTCAAGGCATCCTACTGGGTATGTATATACTCACCCCTTTATGGTCTTTTCATGCACATGTTGCATCCCGTGTATATGATGGGAAGGTTAGTAATGACTTCATAGGAGCTTAGGGATACCTGGTACTTTGGACCGCGTATGGTGGTCACAGCTTGGGATTCAGGAGTTAGGCTCTCTCAACAGTTTATTTTTCCAGTTTCCTTAGGTTGGGACATATTTCTAGTTAGCCTTGTATTTTTCCCCATTAATTTTTTTAATTATCATACTATTTTACTATCTAGAGGTTTTTCATGCATGGTTGTTCCTTTAACTTTCAGCTTCTTTCAATTTTACTCACTTTGTACTTTTTCTTCGAGATGTTTTTATGTGTGTGTGTGTACATGTACTTAGGCAAATCCCTCCCTATATTATTTATTCCTTTGGTTCTAGTCGCTAGACCCTGGCCTATAGAGGTGGGCTTGGGGTAGTTGCGACTTGAGTCTTGGCTTGGGTTAGGTCATGATATATTAGTATCATAAGTGGTTTGATCCTTGAGATGTTGTTTGGACTAGTTCCCATAAGAGGATTTGGTTGGGTTTAGGGTAATAGTGCTAAAGTGTCTCGGGTGTGACTGTAACATCCCCAAATGATAAAGGGTTAAATGACTAAATGATATGACTCATGTCAACAAGGTTCACCTTCCTTTTCGGGGGCCTACCTGATTAGAACTCCACAGTTAAGCGTGCTTGACCTGGAGTAGTGATCAGGATGGGTGACCCTCTGGGAAGTTTCCCAGGGTGTGTGTGAGTGAGGACAAAGCACACTGGAAAGGACATGTGTTGGCTTGTGGGGAATGTCATTAGTCAGATGACACGTTCGAGCATGTGGGTGGACCCTGGGGTGGGCCCCACGTGTCTGCGGGGGCAACTGGTGGTACCTAGTGGGCCAGAACCCGACGGCCATGTTAAGGCGAGGTGGTTGTGCTGTCACCGGGGCCCGGTTGTCACATTTGGTATCAAAGGAGGAACCCAGCCTTAAGTGCGCGGTGCACTGCCTGGGTTGAGATGTAGGGCCCACAACGAGGGTGTTGTGCTCTAAAGGGGGGTGATTGTAACATCCCCAAATGATAAAGGGTTAAATGAATAAATGATATGACTCATGTCAACAAGGTGCACCTTCCTTTTCGGGAGCCTACCTGATTAGAACTCCACAGTTAAGCGTGCTTGACCTGGAGTAGTGATCAGGATGGGTGACCCTCTGGGAAGTTTCCCAGGGTGTGTGTGAGTGAGGACAAAGCACACTGGAAAAGACATGTATTGGCCTGTGGGGAATGTCATTAGTCAGATGACCCGTTCGGGCATGTGGGTGGACCCTGGGGTGGGCCCCACGTGTCTGCGGGGGCAACTGGTGGTACCTGGTGGGCCAGAACCCGACGGCCATGTTAAGGCGGGGTGGCTGTGCTGTCACCGGGGCCCGGTTGTCACAGTTACTCTCAAGCCAAGGAATCTAGTGATGATGTAAAAGTCTGATGTACCCATTCACCAAGACCGTGATTTCCGACCTTTCGACTCTACATACTAAGATATTTGTTTCAAGGATCAATAGTAAATTCATTATATAGTATTTAGTCTTTGAATATCCTTCTTGATTTAGGTCCCCATTTTATGATATATATATATATATGATCATATGAACACGGTATATCTTTATAAATCTCAATATGCCTCTGTGATAATATCCAACCAAGATAGCAGTTCGGGATCATGATGTAGATCTGATAAGTGATGAGACTTGAGTTCTGGGTCAATCCCACAAGCTCAGGGTGTGTGTGAGTGAGGACAAAGCACACTGGAAAGTACATGTGTTGGCCTGTGGAAAATGTCATTAGTCAGATGACCCGTTCGGGCATGTGGGTGGACCCTGGGGTGGGCCCCACGTGTCTGCGGGGGAAACTGGTGGTACCTGGTGGGCCAGAACCCGACGGTCATGTTAAGGCGGGGTGGTTGTGCTGTCACCAGGGCCCGGTTGTCACAGTGACTCTCAAGCCAAGGAATCTAGTGATGATGTAAAAGTCTGATGTACCCATTCACCAAGACCGTGATTTCCGGCCTTTCGACTCTACACACTAAGATATTTGTTTCAAGGATCAATAGTAAATTCATTATATAGTATTTAGTCTTTGAATATCCTTCTTTATTTAGGTCCCCATTTCATGATATATATATATATATGATCATATGACCATGGTATATCTTTATAAATCTCAATATGCCTCTGTGATTATATCCAACCAAGATAGCAGTTCGGGATCATGATGTAGATCTGATAAGTGATGAGACTTGAGTTCTGGGTCGATCCCACAATCCCTTTCCTCCAGGTGGGTAGGTAGAAGCACCTCCACCTATCGAGTAGCAGATCATTACAATAGAGCAGGATGAGGATGTGCATAGTCTTAGTGAACTTTTTGAGTTCTAGTGCTAGAGGCCTCTGATGTTCTATTGTGATCTACATCCTTAGGAAGTATAATATTTTCTAGATTTATTGGTTCATATCTTTGGGTTCATCTAGACACCGATGGATCATGTGGTTTCACCGGTAGCTATCCTTTTCCATGGGGTAGCTAGGCACTGGTGGAGTCTCATTACGTAGATGCATGATGAGTAAACACTCTCATGGACCTAGTTCTAGAAGCTATTCTATGAGGATTAATACCCCTACTTCTCTCACATAGTTCTGTTCCTAGAGATTTTGGAGTTGTAGTAAGAAGGGATGATCATGGATGAGTATGTAGCGAGGTTTAAATACCTTAAATGATACTTAATTGATATGATCCAAGATGGATAGTTCCGAGAATGGAAGTTGGAGTAGGGACTTTATAGAGACATACATTCCAGTGGTGTTCCCTTGTGCATCCCCACCTATTCCAGGGTGTTGTATAATGCACTAGTGATAGAGAATTTTTTTACAGAGGGATGCAAGATAGCTAGAGCTGGTAGTGTGTGCCACAGAACTAAGTCTTTTGTAGAAAATAACAGATGCTAAGTTCTAGGATCTCAGCATAGGATACCTCCCAATGATAAAACTTAGGAATGTGGTTAGAGAGAGCATAGAACATCAGGGCAACCCAAAGAGGGGTGGTACTTTACTTGTGATGGGTGAGGTCACATGGAGTGAGACTGCTCGACCATACGTTTCAAGAAGCATAGGCAGATAGCTAATGGATTTCCATGGAAATGGCAGCACCATGATCAGGGATCTCTCCTACAAGGGTAGGGAGGCCCCAGGGAGGCAGAGATGGAAGAGGATTAGGAGGATCCATGGGTGTTGGATGACGCTATGAGATCCTTCAACCACCACCCCAAGGTGTCCCACTTTAGGCTTAGGGAGCTGGTAGTCGAGGTTGTGGGCAACTATAGGCTTTGGAGGTTTATGATACCATAGTGTAAGAGATTATTGTAGGTGTGATCTATGTTTTTTCTACTATTTCTTTAGTATTATTAGACACATTTTCTAGTAATTCTTTTATCTATATACTTCTGGTGTGAGAGCTAGATCTCCCAGTTGAGGTGATATCCTATTAGCTTTATCTTGGGGTTCCTATAGGGAACACTTATTCTGTATCTTTTATATACTGGTAGCACAATCTATCATTTGGTAGATAGAGGTTCACATAGGACCTTATGGTCTTAATGACAGAACACTATGACATCATCTTGGTTAAGTGTTTTTTATCCATGGTCTGATCCTATATTGATTGTCACCAAAGACAATTCAGATTCCATCACACTAATGCAATGAGATTATATTTTTTTTGTGAGAGAGATCTCATGGTAGGATGAGTGGGTTTTTTAAGTAAGAGGTTATATCCCATCACCCATCAGTTGGAGATTATATCCCTTGGTGTGTTAGGCTCTTCAGACATCTGGGTTTTTGCAGTTGTGGGTGATTATATGGATTTCTTCCTTGAGGATGTTTTGGGACTACCTCTGAGGTGGGAGATATATTTTTTTCATTGACTTTCATCCTAGAACCACTATAATATCTTCTTATCCATATCATACAGCCACTACTTAGCTCCTAGAGTTGTGGTTGTAGTTGGAGGAACTTTTAGATAAAGGTTTCATCAAACCCAGTATTCCCCCATGGCCAAATCTAGTGTTGTTTGTGAAAAGGGTAGATTTTACCTTGTGTCTTTGTGTAGATTATCATCTCCTGAATCAGGCCACGATAAAGAAAAAGTACCCATTTTCACGGATTGATGACCACTTTGACTGGTTTAAAGGCACAATATGGTTCTTGAAGATCGATCTTAGGTCCAACTACCACCATTTGAGGGTTCTCAAGGATGATATTCCAAAGTTGGTATTCTGATATCTCTACAGACACTATGAGTTCTTAGTGATTCCCTTTGGGCTGATTAAGTTCCCCACCCATGTTTATGGATTTGATAAATTAGGTCTTCCAGCCATACATGGACTAGTTTTTTTCTTTATTCCTCAATTACATAATCATATACTCTTTATCAGAGTAGGAGCTTATAGATCACTTAAGGATAGTCCTAGATTTTCTTCGAGAGCACCAGATTTATGGAAATATACCAATGTTTCAATTATTGATTCATGTGGTTCACTTTCCGAGGAATGTCATTTCTAATCATGTTTTTTTCATGGATCCAACAAAAATCGATGAAGTTCTTTCTTTGGATCCACCCAAGAGTGTGTTAGAGGTTCAGAGCTTTCTTGGATTGGCAGGGTACTATATGAGGTTTGTGAAAAACTTATCCAAATTTTTAGCCCCTTTGACTACCTTGACATGGAAAGGGAAGTTTTTTACTTGGTATAAGCAGTACGAGAGGACCTTTGAGGAGATGAGACTGAGGATGATGTGTGCTTCTATATTGATACTACAATATGAGGACATGGCTTATATAGGGTTTTGCAATGCCTTAGGAGCTAGGCTCGGCTACGTGTTGATGCAGTGGCAGGCAGTTATCACATACGGGTCAAGACAATTGAAAACCCACATAAAGAACTACATGACTCATGACCAAGAGCTGGTAGTGAGAGTCTTCACCCTAAGGATTTGAAGGCACTACCTTCTATGTGAGAGCTTTATGGTTTACTCAAATCACCAAAGTCTCAAATATGTCTTCACATAGAGATACATGAACCTGAGATAGAGGAGCTAGTTAGAGTTACTATAAAAATATGACTTCGATATAGTCTATACTACATGGTAGGAAAATGTTTTATAAGATACCCTTAGTAGGAAGTCCTGGGCTTGCTTAGTTTAGGAGGCTTCAGAGCAATTGGCCTCCTTGCAGCTAACCCTGGTGGAGTAGGAGGTTACAGTTTTTTTATATTAGATGGTGTTTACTACTCTGATTCTCAAGTGTGTGAGAGATTCCCAATTAAGATAAATCAACTGTAAGGTCTTATGTGATCATATATCCATAGGCAACTCACTATATGGAAATTCTAAAGGAGGGAATCACTTCATCTTATTCCAGGAGAAGACAGTGGCTCCAGTCACGATGCGGGGGGGTGATGTGAGAGTTCCACACTTCTCCCTTAGATGTACATCCCAGTGTGGGGAAAATTTTAAGAGACCTTAATTGGTAGTTTTGTCGGTCCATCATGAGGTGGATCATAGCTGAGTTCATCTCTTGGTGCCTCACTTTTCAGCAAGTGAAGGATGAACACCAAGTTTTTGAAGGTTTGTTGCAGCCCCTTGAGATCACATAGTAGAAATGGGACGACATATCTATGTAATTTTTTATAGGTATTCCATGTACATTGAAGTTCCATGAAGTCATTCGAGTGTTAGTTTAATGAATCACAAAGTCGGTGCACTTCCCTGCTATTAGGGAGCATATTTCGATGGACATTTTGGGGTAGTTGTACATACATGAGATTGTTCACCTTCATGGACTTCCCTTGATGATCATCTCTAATCATGATGTTTTTTTACACCACAATTGTGGAGAGGCCTATGGGAGGTATTTGAGACCTAAATGAGGATGAGTATATCACTTCACCCCTATATCGATGGGAAGACTAAGCATACTATCCAGGTGTTGGAGGATATGTTGAGGCCTTGCATGTTGGACTTCGACCAGAGCTGGGAGGATCACCTTACCTTGGTATAGTTTTTGTACAACAAAAACAACCACTCTTCCATTAGAATGGAACTTTTCAAGACCCTATATTGGATACCCTTCAGGTCACCCTTTTGTTGGATAGATATCGGTGAGACATCACTTTTGGGCCCAGAGTTGGTACGGGTGACAGTGGAGAAATTCCAGGTCATCCATGAGCAGATGAGGATGGCCCAGAGAAGATATAAATATTATGTAGATCATCATCATAGGACCTTGGGGTTTGGGTATGGATACCATGTTTTCCTAAGAGTCTCCACACTATGAGGATTTTGGAGGTTCGTCTAGGGAGGAAAGTTATCCATAAGGTTTATCAGGTCATTTGAGATCATGAAAAGGGTTGGTGAGGTTTCTTACCACCTTTCCATACCCCCACAATTGGATTGGTTGCATGATGTTTTTCACATGTCATAGTTGAGGAGATACGTTCATGACCCCATGCATGTCATTGACTGGGGAAAACTGGACAATGAGATGGATCCACCTGTGTAGAGCACCCAGTGGAAATAGATGATTGATAATAGAGGACCCTATATGGGAATAAAATCCCCTTGGTTCGTGTGTTTTGGTAGCATGGTAACATGCAGGAGAGTTCTTGGAAGCGGGGGAGCCACGTGTGGGATCAATATCCCAAGTTTTTAGTTTAGATTTTTTTTTGGATGAAAATATTGAAGGAATGAATGATTTAGAGACATATTTTTTCCTTTTATTACTTTGAAATATTTTTATATATATTTTTTTAGATCTAGGAATTGAGATGACATGTGATTCTGAGGCTCAGTGTTCTCAGAGTTAATTTTATAGAAATATTAAATATATTTTATATTTCGCTTGTAAAAATTCTGAAGAAAAATGGAATAAATATTAAACAGAAGATTGGATCATAAATATGATATTGAAGTTGAGTCCATAACATGGTTTTTACCCTAGGAACATCATAAAATGGGTGGGTGTAGGGAGTTGTGACTCCTCTCTCATTGGTTGTACGTTCGATGGAATAATTAATTATTAAATTAATTAATTATTTCATTTTGACGTAGAAAAATGATCAATAATATTACTTACATGGATAATTATCTAGGGTTATCCACATAAACCCTGGAATAATTCTATAGCTCCTCCTTCCTTCTCTATTGGTGAATCACATCAGATGACAACAAAACACCAGATTGGAGGAGATCAGGACACAATGAATGAAACGAATCCTCTCAATAATTGGTAGATTTTTTCTTAGATGAATAATGATTTAATATATAGTTAGGACACATAAATTGTTTATTTACTCCCTATGATTAAATTTATTGAGCATATCCATCCTTTTTCTTGAATATGTTCCTATTGTATGTGCCAATGTATTGAAATATTAATTTACTTTATTGGTTTCTAACCCCAGATCATTGTTCATAATCGTTGGCCAAGAAATCTTGGACAACAATTATTTAAAACTTTTTTATGGTTCTTTTATCTCATTTATTATTTGTTTTCATCACTTTTAAGACCATGATTTTTTAGTTTGTCATTTTTGAGCAGTACCGAGCCTGGTCGGACCCCCAGAACCGTGATGGATTGAGAAAAAAAAAGCATGAATCGATAAAGTATGGACATATATGGGATCATTTCAAGGCATGTGAGATTTTTTTTGATGATTGGAATATCATTACATGGTGGTGGAAGGTGATGTGGTGTGCGGGGTGTGTGAAGAACCACTTGTGACTGTTTTCCAGCGAGTTATGGCCGGAAACCTAGATTTTCATCTAGATCCACTATTTTCGAATAGAGATAGGACCATATCTTAAGATAAAAGGCTTGATTCAAGGAATGGATCAAAAATCTATAATTTTGGAGAAATCACAACTACACACCATGTACTAGGATGAACACACACCATGTATCCCCTCAGCAGCAGCAGCTAGGGTTTTAAGAAAAGTTAAGGATGATGCAGTGTGTAGCCCTCCAACACACCATGTATCCCTTCCCCGAATGTACAACCCATGGGATGGATCAAACGGATAGGATCCTATGTGGAATTACAAGGCTATGTACATGACCATGTACCCAAGTACACATACATGGGGTCATGTACATGAACATGAAGTCTGGTACACATACACGTCCAGAAGGACATGGCCCAGTCCTGGGTAGCTTGGACACACCATGTAGTCCACCTACACAGTGTGTACTCCTACATGGTCAGGATCCATTTGTCTTCTTGGGACATGGAAAGGTGGTGGAGAAAAACCACACATCATGTGGGTACCCCCACACATCATGTACACCTTGGCCTTTTTTGGGGAAACTTCAAGGTTTCATATCTCCTTTGCTTGGAATCAAATTTGGATTGTGGGTAGTCCATCCTGAGTTTTTTTCATGTATAATGCAATGGTGACCTCAGTTTTGGATTTTTAGATATGATGTAAAATGTATGGTCACATTGCTTATTTAGGCAATGATCGATGATGGCAGTGATCAGGAAGAATCACCAGATACTACTGAGTTGTACCCTCTAGTAGAGGTGGGAAGTGGATTCCTCAACCTATAGAGTGGAACCCCCCATGGGAATGGGAATTATTAATCTATAATTACCTTCTAAGTGGAACCCCTACTAGGTATGGCATGTTTCCTCGATGACCAGAGTCGAACCACCCTATCACACCAGGGCACGAATCCTCAACCTATAAAGTGGAACCCCCATCAGCACGTATTTGGATCCTCTACCTTTTTGATTGGAACCCCCTATCAGATAGGGAATAGGTCCTCATAACATAAGAGTGTAACCCCCTATCATCAAATGGTGAGTATCCTCATGACACTATATTGGAACCCCTGATTAGCATGGGAATAGGTCCTCTACGAATGCTTATAGAGTGGAACACCACTAATGTACTAGGGTGCGGGTACTCTACTTCATGTTTGTGGCCCCTTGACTGTGTGGAATAGTGATGAGGTGTGGAATGAATTGGATGGTTACTTATGAGTAGATACATGAGATACTGGGCATAATTGATGAACTTTTAGGACTATTGGATACTCTTATTCTTAGGATAAGCTTTGAGATGGAGATCTCCTTTCTCTCTTGTTTGGGATTATTTTGACTGAGTATATATATATATATATACTTCTATATCCACACATTGTATTTAGATACTCTCCTTTCAGGAGAGGAAAAGACATGTGAGGTATTCCACATGCTTTCCATGTTTAGCTTCTCATGGTTGGATGAGTCCACTCTCCTACTATAAGTGGAGAATACTCCATGGGTAGTTCATCTACTCATCGTGTTTATCCCCTTATGATTGGATGAGGTTACTTTATCTATTGGTTTGGGTTGAGATATTCTCTTTAACTGTATTGTTCATCAACTTTATTTCTTTAACTATTGTATCTCTTACATATCCCCTTAATATTTTATGGTTTCCTAATAGGTATGTATATACTCACCCCTGCATGAGCTTTTCCCACACATGTTGTGTCTTATGCAGGTGATGGATAGGTCAATGGTGACTTCAGAGGAGCTTTGGTATACCTGGAACTTCGGACCATGTACAGAGGTCACATCTTGGGATTTTGGTATTGGGATCTCTCAATAGCTTATTTTCCCAATTTTTTTAGGTTAGGGCATATTTCTGGTTATGTGTGTGTTTTTTCCTTTACTTTCTAGTTTATACTACCATACTATTGTACTATCTAGAGATTTTTAATGCATAGTTGTTCCCTTATATTTCAACTTCTTTTACTTTTACTACCTCTGAACTTTTTCATCGAGATGGATATGTGTGGGAATATAGGTACATAGGAAAATGCCTCCCCATGTTAGTTATTCCTTTAACACTGATCACTAGCCCCTGGCCTATGGAGGTGGTCTTGGGGTAGTTGCAGCTCGAGCCCTGACTTGGGTCGGGTCATGACAAGCCACCCTATGAGATACCATTCAAGAATCATGCCATCATAGAAGCTCAACCATGTCATCATAGGAACAAGGTAAAAATCATTCAATAGAAACAACCAACTCTTAAACACTCTCTAGAGGTATATACCACTCAAATGACAGTAAATACACAACAAAAAACTAGAGGAAACAACTTGATAACCAGAAAAGTTCGACATCTAAAAAATAAACAACTATAGAAGATCTAAACGTCAATAATATTAGGATGTTGAGAATGTATTTATGACTCACATTCCTAATTACTCTCCTCCACACCACTATGTTGTCACAAGACACAAACTGAGGGAATATAATTCCTGAGCAGCACCATCTCTTGGTGGTCTGGGATCTACATAGGTCACTCCTCAAGGGTCACATCATTATCAACATCGATATAACCTCAATAGATAATGTGAGAGTCATCATGAAAGTAATGAAAGATATGTGAAACATGAAAACATTGTATATCCATATCATCTATAGGGGAAGTTCTATATGATATGATGCGGCTCCAATATGACCCAACACCTCAAAAGGTCCAAAAAACACGGTAGAAAGATTACTCCCATGACAAAACCTTTGCTTACCATGATTAGGATTCACTTTAAAGAACACATTGTCTCCAATGTCAAACTAAATAGGTCTCCTATGATTGTTATAGTATTTATGAAGACCCATCGTTACCTTCATACTTTCATGAATTACCTGAACCATCTCTATTGTAATATGTACTAGTTTTATCTTGAGAATTAATACCTCTATGAATCCAGTCTAGAATAATGGAGAATTGAAAGGTAGGACATGCAAAGATTAAAATATAGTAATGAAAATGGTGGAGTGAAAACTATCATTGCAAGTGAACTCAACCAAAGCTAGTTTCCTCGTCCAAGAACCTCCAAATTCCAGGACATAAGAATGTAACAAGAATTCAATATTTTGGATGGTCCGCTCTATCTGTTCATTTGTCTATTAATGAAAATAAGTTCTAAGGAATAAATGAGATCCAGAATAATTCTAGAGACTTCTCTACACCATATAGGTAAAATGATGATCTTGGTTAGAGATGATCATTCTTGGGACTCTGTGGAGCCCCACCACCTCCTCCAGATACTTCCTTGACAAAACCTCCACTAAGATCAACTCTTTGATCACTATGAAGTGGGATGATTTCATCAAAAGATCCACTATTATCCATATATCATCATAAACTCCACGATCTCAAGGTAAACTAGTAAAACTCCCATATATATTCCCTCTCAATTATTCTAGTGAATATCTAATGGATTGAGCAGAAAATCAAGAACATGGTGCTCATCCTTCAACTTCTAGTAGACCAAACATCGAGAAACAAAATCTAAAACAACATGCTTCAATCCAGGCCACAAAAATTGACCTATAAAATATTGGTACATATTTTTCATCATTGAATGTTCCGCTAAGGTTGATCTATAGAACTCATAGATAACCATATCATTAATTTACAAAGGAATGAAAATCCTCCCTTGGAACAAACCTAGTTATTTTCATCCTTAGACCAACCATTAGGGTCATCACCAAAAAACATCTAGGTTCATCCATACCTCCACCTAAGAATCCCCTAGATGGGACTCCTCCACCTACTTTACTAAATATTACTGCATTTTCATCTATAAAATACATCCTCTACCATAAACCTCTCTCATATCAACATGAAACACTAAGAGTTCTTCCATCACTCTGTAAGAATATATATACTCATGAACGACATCACTATGTGACTTCTTTCTCATCCATTAGCTACAATATTTCCCTTACTTGGCATATAAAAATTCTCAAAGAGGTAATCCTGTAAGAATTAAATCCACCAGAATAGTTTAAATTTCATGTCACATTGGGAGAAGAAACACCCTAGTCTCTAATGAGTAGTAAAAACCACAAAACACTCTCTGATGAGGTAATGTATCCAAAACTTCGTAGAAAATACAACTACCACTAACTTGAAATCATGGGTTGAATAGTTACACTCATGGGGATGTAACAACCATAAACCATAATAAATAAAAAATATCTACTACATCAGAACATATCTCAACCAAAGATTATAAGAATTAAAAAAACCTCAAAAACTCCCTTGGATGGAAAACAAAGGACCGATGCACTTACCAACCCTCCTTTAGGTACTTAAAAGTTTTCTTGTAATAACCCCAACTATAGTAGCCCAGAGTTGGTGGTTACATTATTACATTGGAATAAGATACAAGTAACCACATCCAAAAGGTAAAAATAGTTTATTAGTATTTGTAAACTAGATACATACATGATTCCCAAATTATTTTTTAAAACACAAATTATAACATTTTTTTAGAATGAAATTATTCCTTCTGGAATATCCTTACATAAAAATCATAGTACACTTCATGGATTATTGAGGAAATAAAGAAAAATAAGTGTGACCTAAAATACTCATTAAGGGTTAAACACAGCAGAAGCTATCATAAATCAATAAGCATAAACAATATAGAAAGTTAAATAACTAAACTCACATTCCATTTAAATAACTTGACTATCATAATTAGATAGGGAATAATGAATATGGAATGGTAAACAATTGAACACACATTCCATTTAAATCAACATAATACAAGTGAAAAAATATATAAGGTAATAAAAATTCATTTCACACATAATCTTAACTTGAAATAATCAATGAAGTAGATGTTTAAACTAATGAATGGAAATTGAGTTAAGAAATCTATTACCTCATGTTTGACCCCCTTAAAATGTGTTAAAACCACTTTTATAATGGTTTTAAACATTTTATTAATTTACACCAGAATCATTTTCATATTTATAACATCTTCTATGATCCTTTTATAACATTTTACCACCCTTTAATTAATAACATTTCAATATTTTCACTACTTTGGGTGTTGATTGCCATGTTTTCTCGTGTATGTTTTATCTTAAAAGTCTTGATTCTATTTCATAAGATATATATCCATCATATGAAAAATTATATTAATTTTATAAATATCATATTTAATCACTAAATATATTTTTATAACCATTATTTAATTTTGATCATGAAAAATGAATCACATCGCGTAATAGAGATGGTAGGTCATACATACACACGAGCGACGATATCATTCCATTAATGGGTGAAATGATAAGGATGTGGATGATATATTAATTATAAATAAATAAAATAATGTAATATATATCATATATATCCATTATTTCCACCATTAGAACCATCTAAGTAAAACGGTGATGAAAAACAAATTACACCGTTATGTGGAGACAGTAAGCCATAAGTACGCACGTGTGATGCGTTCATTTTTAATAGGATGGATAAATGGTAGAATATGGTTATTTCATTATAATAATAACATATTAGTATATATATGATAATTTATTTGTTATTTTATTATGGAAAAACACTTGAATATGAATTGGAAGAAGAAATAAACATAAAAGAGTCGGTAAAGATGATTACCTATTCTTCGGTGAACTTCCTATAGATCAATTTTTTGGGAAAATAATGTAGGTATTTTGGAAGTAGAAAAACCTCTAGGACATGTATATAGATATTAATAATATAAATTGGTAGGTGTTTTTGAGAGAAATGGTTCAATGTGGTGTAAGTAAGTGAAGTAAGGGGTACCCTTTTATAATTGAGGTGAAGGGAACTTTAGGACTTTATTAATATATTAAATCAGTACAAATTAATATTTAGTTAAAAATGGATAAAAAGTGAGTTATGTCGAATATAATATAATTATGGGTTGAAATACGCTCATAAAATAATTTTTAGACAAGTTTAGGTCACATTTTTACCCTTATCATTTAGTTTTAACTCTTATTTAACATCTTTAACTCTTATTATGACAACATGAATTTTACTATTTAAGGGTCAATATTGTTACTATAAAATAAAAAGCGACCCAAAAATGAATCATGTTTGATATTTTAAACCATATAATAATAATTTTTATGAATTTAAGATTTTTTGGAATTTTATATCATTTAATAAAATATTATTTACTATAAAATAATCATAATGTCAATTTTAAAAACTATTCATTACTTTGACTTTAATAAATCAATACAATAAGATAACTTCAAAAAAATACTTTAATACATACCTAATATGTAAATTTCATTTATAAAATTCATGTATGACATTAATTATCTCAAATTATATTTATTTTTATATTTCTAAAATCATTTATTTAATTTTTCCATTAATTGAATAATTACTTCATCATTGTTGTGTAATTATTTAAGGTAATAATTTCTTCACTAAAAACTAAAAAAAATTACCATGATGTAGATAAATATTTTATATTTCAAAATAATATTTATAGTTGAATATATATTTTGGATAACACCATATTAAAAAATTTATAGTTATTCAAATCATGAATGTGACCTCTTTGACTTTTCATTAAATAAAATATTATAAACATCATAATCTCATTAAAATGGAAATGAATTGTCATATAACAGAACCTAAAATGATTATGTATGAAAAAATTTCAAGTTTTATGGTCATTTTATAGTCCTTATCATTTTATTTTTAACCTAAATTGCCCAATTTATACTTTACTGTGATAATAAAAAATACCAAGATTACTATTCATATTAGTTAAAAATAAATGGAACATATTTAATAAATTTGGTCTTATAAAACCAAATCTATAATCTATTTTTTCAAAATAAAAACACATAATTTTCATAATTTAATTTAAAATTAATCTAGTAAAATGTAACGAAAAATAGTTTCCTTAAAAAATGCATTTTTAAGCTAAAAAATGTACGTATACAAAAATAAGGTATGAGGATGATTAAAATGAAATAAATTATATTATTTATAGCTAAATAGTTATATATTTACATTTATATAAAATTAAAATCATAAAAATACTTTTAATGTAAAGAAATTTAGAGTTTTATAAAAATCGTTATTTTTCACTATTCACTAGAAAATCAATCTTTCCGAAAATTCCCAAAATTCGTCATAATTTAATTTTAATATTATTATTTAAAAAATTATATTGTTTTTATAAAATAAAGTTTATATAATTTCTAGAAATTTAATAAAATATTTACTTATAAAAATTAAGGAAACCATTTTTGAAGAAAATGTATTTTTTGAATAATAAAATGATTTTACTAAAAATTAAGAATGTATTGACAAAATATTAATTAATACATTAAAAATGAGTTATAAAATTATATATTTCATAATTTGGTTAATATTATTCATTCATTCCAATTAGGCTGATATGTATAATGATCACATAATAATATTTCATTGTTCGTTTAAGTTGGGTGTTGCATAAAACATAAGCAATCAAAGAGGTCAAATTTAAAAATATACATAGTATAAAATCTTGGGGTGTTGCATTCTATCCTCCTAAAATAAAATTAATTCCTCACACTTTTAAATTTCACTTTAAAAATCATACGTTTATACTTGAAAATTCTTTTGTGGGAAACTTATATCATAAATAGGGTTAATAAAACATCATCTTAATAATAAGGAAAGTGGAATGTAAAGGTCAGCAAAAAATTAGGCTTTTGAATTGGAGAACATTATCATAAATGTAAAATATGGATATGGAAGATAAATCTAACTATAAAGTTATGATGTATAGTTATAGAGAACATGGTCATTATAAAGTTAACCATCATGAAACCATCAGTCAGTGATTGATTAAAAAGACCATTTATTTCTTATTAATAAAATTAAATGAATAATGTTTTTGTTAAAAAATCATTTTCTTATAGTTGAGAGATTATTTTACTATAAAGATAACGCACTTGAGAAAATAAGTTTACCTGAATTTATTCCACAATATAATCCCATACTTTATCTTTTCATTGATCTATCTCCACTTCATTTTATACACCTGTAGATGAATATTCAAGAAAAATATTCTCCTAAAGAACTTTTATCTAAATATCCACAATACATTCCTTCAGAATTTAAATATTTACCAAAAGAAAAATTTTATCACATGGTATCCAATATAATAAATCATACTTTAACCTTAAAAAATAATATCCAATGTTCAACTTAATCCATTCTATAAGTAGTTAACATTAAAACTCATCCAAAATAAATTTATCTAATAATTTAGAAGGAAGGTCACTGAATTTCCAAAATCAACTTAACATCATATTTTCTCCAAAAAACATAATGTAGCTCTTATTTTCACATAACAAATATATGAAAACCTTGATCACCTTTATACCTTAATGAAAACGTGCATGCTTCCAAAAATAAAATCTAATATTTTTCAATATATTCCTTAAATTCAAACATCTAATAATCCTATCAAAGATAACATAAACCAAAAAATTTCTAACCACATTCATGGTCACCAATTTTGTCCCATAAACATCTCTTTATCCTTATTATCTCATCATCAAGCACATATTATGGTTTTCTTCCCCAAATATTTTGTTTTTTGAAAATTATCAACCTGACATAGAATGAATTCTCTTGATTATTGGTTATATTCATCACATACCTCCAAATTATTAAATAAATGGTATTGTACTACAATACGTATATGGTTCATGATTCTTATAATGATAATGTTAAGAATATTTTTACAACATTTTTCTGGGTTATAAATAAACAAGCACAATACTCATTCCACTTTGGTTATATGAATAACATAATCTTGACCTTGATCCCTTTATTTCTTCTAAGTTATATTCCATTGACACTTGGGACATTTATTTTCATAGTCCCCTATATCCTTTTAGTGGAATCATATCACATTGAAAAATTATTTCTTACCATTGAAATCCTTATCATAGTGTCTTCTTTCCCCACACATGAAAAAAACTCATTTTCCTTTTAATCATGTACCAAGTTGTTTCCTTCTAAAAGTATCACATGTTATAAAATCCTTATTTTCCTTCTTCCCTTTATCTATATTTTTATCATTCATACTCTTCTTCTCTTTCTTCCCTTCAAATTAATAAGACTTGGAGATTTTTTTTTCCTTTTTATCAAATGATATTATTTCCTCATATGAAAATAATATTTTGAATACTAGTTCCATTTGAATTATTGGATAAACCCCATCAAATAAAAGATCATTTTTACTCTTTAGATTATGTATATTTATACAGTTTCCATTTCTTCCACTAGGGTCTATTTCTAAAAAATGAAATACTATAGATTATATCAAAACATTATGAAAAATAATGTATAATATAAAAACTACTAATACACTTAACATAAATTGAAAATTTAGGTATAAATAATCTCTAAATCATAAGCTTAGTTTATTTGGATATATTTCCAACTTCTGTCATAGGTTTAAAATATTTAATATATTTTTTCCAAATCTAGTTCCCAATTAATATACTAAACTTTCTATAATACCAACTATAAAAACCCCAACTCTTATATCCCTAAGTCAGTGGTTAATTTATTACATTGGCATAAGATACAAGGAATCACATCCTAAAGGACTGAATAGTTTAGTATTCTTGGTAATCTAGATAAATACATGATTCCCAATTACAATTGAAAACACAAATTATAACATATTTTTTTCGAGAATAAAATTATTCCTTCTAGTATATCCTTTTATAGTAATCATATTATAATTTACATATTCATGGGGAAATAAAAAAAATAAAGGTGAGATTAAATGATCATTAAGGATTAATTATAGTGTAAGTTTTCATAAATCAATAAGCATAAAAAATATGTCAAGGTAAATAAATAAACACACATTCCATTTAAATAACTTTACTATCCCAATTAGATAGGGAATAATCAATATATAAAGGAAATTAACTGAACACGCATGCCATTTAAATAAGTTAATTGCATGAATAGATAAGTAATAATCAATATGTAAAGGTAAATAACTGAATACATATGTCATATAATCAATGATCTGAGAATTAAATGCATCTAAAGATAATATCATTATAAAAATTTCATGGATAATAATAATAAATGAAATGAAGGAAATTATTAATTATCATGAATCATGTTTCCCAGGCACATGATACCTTTACCATTAATACCTTTTATAAGACGGTTTAAACAATAGGTAAAAACATGTTTAATTATAGCTTAACTAGATTTGTATCATGAGACTACTAATGCATCAAGGGGCTGTCATTAACCAGGTCTCACCTATGTCTTTCATGCCCAAATAATTCCTCATATATTGACTAATTTATTTAATTCCAAAATAATTTTCTTTATCATCAAATATTTATATTGAGTAAAATATATATATTTAACATTACATCCCCAGTTATACAAATAACTTTCAAAGTAATCGTTGTATGTGAAAATAGTATACAACTTAGGTAAAAAACATATCCATGGTACAAGAATATTTATATTTAAGAAAAATTTAGTTTTCAATGAATTATGATCATAAATAAGTCAAAGGTGAAATAAATACACCATATAAAATAAATTACTTTCATAATATTAAAATATGCCTCAATAAAGTGATATTGAGATGAATTCCCTTACCACTTGTAATCGGTTGAATTGTATTCCCCGTGAATGAATAAAATTTAAAAAAAATATTAAATATCATGATAATAAATAAATCCATTATATAACATATAAAAGTGAGATCATATACCCCTCATAAAATAATATAGGTGAATAATATCAAAATGTGCCTTAATGAGAGAAAATTTGAGATGAAGTCCCTTACAAAGACCATATCATTGAAGTGAGCATTAATAAAATGAATATATTATGTGTATCTATTGTAAATATACATAATAAAAGTGTAAATACAACATAATGTAATAAAAATTCATTTCACACATAATATTAGCATGTCATACTCAATGAAGTAGAAGTTTAACCCAATGAATGAAAATTTAGTTAAGAAGTCCCTTACCTTAGGTTCAACTCCCTTAAAAATTGTTTAAACCTACTATTTAATGATTTTAAAAATGTTATTAATTTATAAAAGAACCATATTGATATTTATAACATCTTATATTATCCTTTTATAACATATTATCACCCTTTCATTAATAATATTTCATTATTTTCACTGTTTCGAGTGTTGATTTCCAGGTTTTCTCAAGCATGTTTTTTCATAAAAGTCCCAATTATCTTACATAGGATATAGATACATAATATAAAAAATGATATTAATGTTATAAATATAATATTTAATTATTAAATACATTTTTATAACCATTATTGAATGTTCTCCATTGAAAATGAATCACATCACGTTGTGGAGACGGTAAGCCATACGTACACACGAGCAACAATATCATTCCATTAATGGGTGAAATGGTAAGTAAGTGGATTATATATTAACTATAAAGAACTAAAATCATGTAATATATATCATATATATCAATTATTTACATAATTATAATCATCCAAGTAAAATGGTGATGAAAAACAAATTACACCATTACATAGAGATTGTAAGTCGTACGTACGCATGTGCGGTGCTTTTATTTTTCATAAGATGAATAAAAGGTAGGATATGGTTATTTAATAATCATATTAATATCTCATTGTATATATTATTCTGGTTTTATTATTTTATTATTGAGACAATGCGTGAAGAGTAAGTAGAATAAGAAATAAACTTGAAAGAGTCGGTAAATACGATCACCTCTTCTTCGGGAGACTTTCTTTAGATCTCTTCTTAGGGACACTACAGTAGGTGTTTTGGAAGAATCATAACATATATAACATGCATAAGGATATTAATAATATAAATTTCATATTTTAGTCAATATATATGGCTCAAAGTGGCATAAATAAGTGAAATAATGGGTGCCCTTTTATAATTGAGGTTGGGGGCACTATAGGAATTTCATAAAATATTAAATTAATACAAATTAATTTTCAATTTCAAATGGTTCCAAAGTGATTTATTTATCATATAATATTATTATTGGAAAAAATACTCTCATATAATAATTTTTATACAATTTTAGGTCACATTTTTACCCTTATCATTTAGTTTTAACCCATTTAACCCATTTAACTCTTACCATGACAACATAGATTTTACTCTTTAAGGGTCAATATTGCTACTATAAAATGAAAAAATACCCATAAATGGATAATTTTGGATATTTTAAACTATATAACAATAATTTGTATAAATTTAATATATTAGGAATTTTATATCATTTAATAAACTATTATTTATATAAAATATTCATAATGTCAATTTTAAGAACTATTCATTACTTTGACTTTTATAAAATCAATAAAAACAAGATTACTTAGAAAAAAATATGTTAATACATCCCTATCATGTTGAGGTAGTATATAAAATTCATTTATGTAATTAATTATCTCAATTTATATTTATTTAAATATTTATAATATCATTTATTTGATTATTTTATTAATTGAATAATTAATTCATCATCATTGTGTATCTATTTAAGCTAATTATTTCATCACTAAAAATTAAAAATAAATTACCATGATTTATATAAATATTTCATATTTAAAAATTATATTTATAGTTAATGATATATTCTCTATAATACTATATTAAAAATGTTATATTTATTAAAATCATGAGTCAGACATCTTCGACTTTTCATTAAATAAGATATTATAAACATCATAATCTCATTCAAATGGACATAAATGGTTATATAACCAAAAAGTAAATAATTATGTAAAAAATACTCATGAAATAAATTTTTTTCAAGTGTTAGGGTCATTTTTTATTCATTAGCATTTTATTTTTAGCTTAAATTTCCCAATTTACCATTTACCATGATAACAAAAATTTCCAATGTTACTATTCATATTGGTAAAAAATAAGAGGTACCTATTTAATAAATTTTGAACTTTATAAAACAAATATTTTATCCATTTTTCAAAATTAAAAATATCTAATTTTCACAATTTAATTTAAAATTAATCCCCCAAAACGCAATGAAAACCAGTTTTCTTGATAAATGAATTTTTAAGCCCAAAATGTACTTATACTAAAATAAGGTATAAGAATGATTAAAATGAAATAAATTATATTATTTATAAATACATAGTAATTAAGTTAAATTTAGATAAAATTCAAATCATAAATATACTTTTAATGTAAATAAATTGACAGTTTTATAAAAATCATTATTTTCACTATTCACTGGAAAATCAATATTTTCAGAAAATTTCCAAAAAATCACTATAAATTAATTTTAATATACTGATTTAAAAAATTATATTCATTTCATAAAATAAAATTTATATACTTTACATAAATTAAATATAATATTTACTCATAAAAAACAAGAGAACTATTTTTGAAGAAAACATATTTTTTTGAAGAATAAAATGATTTTACTAAACATTAAGAACCTATTCAAAAAGCATTAATTACTATGTTAATAGTCAGTTGGAAAATTATATATTTCATATTATGATTAATACTATTCATTTCCATCAATTTAATATCTAGTTTATAATGATTACATAATAATATTTCATTGTTCATTTAAGATGGGTGTTGTGTGCAACATGAAGGACCCCAGAACACCCTGATGGGGGAGGGGTGAATCAGGGTATAAAATTTTTCTTTTAAACTGATGTATATTTTTTCCATTTTGTTAGGAACCTGTTAAACTTTTCTGATGAGAAAGGACAGAAAACAAATAATCACATGAATAGGGAAGATGCAGAAATTTTACTTGGTTCACCACTAAGGGCTACATTCATGGAGAATATGCAAATAGATAGTTAGATGTACCAATGTCCACTAATCTTCACTAGTTGTGGAGTAAATTTTTTTAACATAGTCACTCTATTCTAGGAACACTTCATTTACAAGGTTTTAGGGATAGCACACTACGTCCCTTGGATCACTTCTATTTACTCCCCCTTACTCATTGTGTTGGGAAGAATCTGAACTCAGTTTATCAACTTAAAGGTCACTTCAATGGGTTGGAATTAAATCATACATCCTCAACTATATATAGATTCTCTATTGAAGTATTTTTTTCACCTGTAGACGTATTTCACTTTTCCTTGCACTGTTATTTCATGAAATGTTCCTCTACATACTGACCTCATTCCTCTGCAAACCATACTGCACCACGTACTGTGAGTTCTTCCTATACTAACTACTTCTGCTCTCCATGTACTACACTACTTCCACTGTATATTTCCTTTATCTGTTTACTATGAGGCTTCCTCCATGTATTTCTTTTGAAAATTTTGATTTCGTATCGTCTTTACAAACTGTGTATGCATACTACTTCTTCTCTCCAAACCAAACTCCTCCTCCGCGAACTGTCTTCCATGAACTAGCCTTCTTCCTCCAAATACTTTCTTCTGTTAACTCTTCTGGAATTCACCAAATTCCTTTCAAATTTTTAATTAAATTCATTGTGGGGTTGTCTTTCTGTGAACTTCTTCTAGATTTTTCCAAATTCCTCTCATATTTTAAATCACAGAACTGAGACTTGATGAAGGGATTAGTTATCCTTATATAGGAAAATAGATTTTTATAATCTTCTAGACCAATATTTATTAAATCTTTGATACAGAACTGCCTTTATAGAATATCGTGCATTTCCTACAAAATATATTCCCTATCCAGTCCAAGTACCACCATTCTCCCTATGTGGTGGCACAAATCACCATCTCGTTTTAGTAAGTGGCACCCTTCACAGCTTCTCAAAACTATACCTCATTTTCAAAAATGACATGAAATCCTGAAAAATGTTTTCCTTTCGTGAACCACAGGACTTCCCGCCAACCTCCTTCACTTCAAAAATTGTTCCTCCTATGCGGTCTATATACTGTTCCTACTTCATGGTCCGCAGTTCACCATTCCAGGTACCATATTTCATGATCCAAGAACTATTCCCAAAACATGGTTCATGGTCCTCTATTCTTTTTCCAAAAATCTTCCTTTTCCAAAAACAATCTCTTGATTTTGAGGTCCAAAAATTTGAAAACACCTAAGAAACTACACCACTTTAAATACTACTTTCAGCATCAATCGTAAGACCATATTCCTTGAAAAATCTTTGACCAACCTAATGTGGATTGAAAACAAACACAAAAAATACTCTGTATCTAGAAAAGAACATACTTGGTTTCAATAATCTCCCCCTTTGGGTTTTTTGGTACTCCGCATATAAGTTCAATGAAGCACCTGCGATAGTCAAAACCTAATACACAAGAAACAACTCAGCCAACAACACTCTAAGTATATATGAGAAATTATCATTATAGAAGAAAAAAAATAGGGTAATCATGAATTGTATTCTCATGTCTTGGAATGCTTTAAATATGTCCAAGTAAACTCCAATATTATTCTCATAACTCCAAATTGTTGTTTTTTCATTATCATTGAATTTATCCCATAACCAGAAAAACATTCATTCCACTCCTTTCTATATTCTTCATTCCTTTATTTATTAATATTGAATTTATCCATTCTCCCCCATTGTAAATAAACCCATAGAATCGAATTTTTACTTGTAAATCTTTAAGCACACTCCCCCTAGACCATATCTCCACTATAAACCTATAACATTTCAGAAAATAGATTAAAATAGTTAGCACAAATAGGGATAGGGGAACCTTTGTAACCTCCTCATGCACTATGAGGTGGTTGAACACCTAGGTTCAACTGATGCTTCACGAACACATGTTCTAACAATGGTTTGGTCAGTATGTTAGCCACTTGATCATATATTCCAACATGATCCATTTTAATCATGCCTTGCTCAAATGTTTCCTTAATGAAGTGATATCTAATTTCAATGTGTTTCATGTGAGAATTCTTAAAAATATTCTTCGAAAGATCAATTTCACTCTTGTTATCACAATGAATCATTATTGGTTGTTTCACCTCATCACCAATATCAATCAGTTGTTACTTCATCCATAATAGCTGATTGAAAGCCTTCATAGCAGAGATATACTCAGCTTTAGAAGTACTGAGAGAAGTTCATTCTTATTTCTTACTCAATAATCCCACATATTTCTTTCCAATAAATAATGATTCACCACTTGTAGACTTTCTGTCAATAACATCTCCATCCTAGTTATCATCAGAAAATGTTGTTAGTTCACTGTCTTTTCCTACATCAACGTATAAACTGTAATTGTGAGTACCTTGAATATACCTCGTGATTATTTTAACCACTTACATATATTCCTCCTTTGGATTAATTTAAAAGTTGACTGCTAAGAATATTTCAAAGACAATATCTCACCTCATTGGAGTTAAATATAGTAAGCTTATAATTATTCTCCTATACATGGTGGGATCTATAAAATTCACATCCCCATGCTTTCTAAGTTTAGTTCCAACCGAAATTGGATTTCACATTATATTAGATTCATGCATATGGAATTTCTTCAGCAATTCTCTTACATAATTCTTCTAAGAAATGAAAGTGTAGTCTTTCCTCTAAATCACTTGAAACCCAAATAAGTATGCGAGTTTACCAATCATTGACATTTCAAATTTTGATTTCATGTGATTGGAAAATTTATCCACTGATACCTACCTACTTCCTCCAAATATAATATCATCTACTTACACTAAAACCATGAAATGGTCTTTTTGAGAATTCTCCAAAAAAGGATTTTAATCCCATCCTCCTCTTTTAAATTTGATATTCTTCAGATAAGAATCTAACTGAGAGTACCATGCTTGTGGTACCCATTTCAGACCATGTAGATCCTTCTTTAATCTAAAAACCTTCATTTCATTGTTACCAAGAAGAAATCACATTGGTTGTTCAATATATACTTCTTCTTCAAGAACACTATTTAAAAAATCTATCTTGACATCCATTTGATACACTTTTTATCATCTTTGAATTGTCATGGAAAGAAAAATTTTAATTGACTCTAGTATAACCATCAGGGAAAATTTTTCTTCAACATCAACACCTTAAATCTGTTAATAGACTTTACACACCATACATGCCTTATTTTTAATCATATTTCCATGATCATTAAATTGATTTTTAAAAATGAAATTCATACCAATCACATTGTGGGTTTTGAGTATCTTAACTAGATCTCATGTTTGGTTCTTATTGATCTAATCCAATTCTTCTTTCATGGCCTTAACCAATGATTCATACTTTACAAATTATTCAAATGAGGACGGTTCAACAATTGAAAGGAATTCGGATTGTGCACTATTCCTCATTCTCCTTGTCTTTTTGGGAGTTTTCCAATCCCCAATGATGTTGTATCAATCAATTTTTGGTCTTTGATTTCTCCTATGAAGTTCAGAAGAATTTTCTTCAACCATGGTTTCTTCTTCTGAGTAAACATCATGATGTGACTCCTGGATATTTTTCATGCCTTCCTCTACTTCTATATTTGGATCTGTTCTATGTCCACATTCTTCCTCATCTTCTATCATATCAGTAGATGAATTCCTTGATCCATTTGTGTGTTTGTCTTCAATGATCTTCACCTCACTACTTCCCAAAAAAATCTAATACTTTTATTAAAACATTTTTAGGATTTTCTATTCATTTAATATCTGAGGAATATTCCTCCATCTGTAGCATCATCATACTTTCCTTGATTTCTATCTCTATTTCAAATAAAACATTTACTTCTAAAAACATGAAAATACTTAAAAGAGGGATTCCTTCCATGCCATAACTCATAGGGTGTCTTGGTTCCCCCCATATAATGCCTATTTTGTTTTGAATATAATCTATATCTTGAATAGACCCTTTCTAGTAATGGCGAGAGATAAAACTCTCAATCATCATAGTTCTAGACATATTATTCACATATTGATTCTAGTGCTCAATAACTCCATTTTTCTATAGATTTCTCACAGCATCTACCTCATGTTGTATCCCATGTTTCTCTAGGTAGTTTTCAAACTCAATGGATGTATATTCTCCACCATTTTCAAACAGTAGAACATTAATTGTTCATTCAGTATCATTCTCAACTATTTGGTGATAAGTTTTTAGGTAATCAAGCACTTATTGTTTCCTATATATAATTTTTTTTGGGATGAATTCTGGAAAAATGCCCATAACCCTATAATTTATTCAAACAAAAGGATCATACAAGTTATATGAGTCAAAATGAGGGCAATATTCTAGAATCTCTAATAAAAAAAGGAATCAAATCTGGTGGGAGATCATTCCTCCAAGTGATCTCATGAGAGACTCCCATGTTGGCAAGACTATTAGCAATATTGTTTTCTTCATGGAAGGTGTGTGTAGCAATGAAGTTGAGACTGTTGAGCGAGTTGAGGCAGTTAATCCATCGGGGGTGAGAGTCCATGCAAGGTGAGTCGCACCCTTCCAGATGGCTTGCACAATGGTAGAAGAGTCTCTCTCGATCCAGATGTTTCTCCAGTTGAAAAGTTTATCAAAATTGATAGAATTAATGATGCCCAACATTTCGGCCTCCAGAGAAGAATCAATGCTGCATCTTCCATAGAAACATCCAAGAATCTGATCAAGATGGTCTGTGAAAACACCTCCATATCTCGAAGGTCCAGGGTTTCCTTTCAAGGCTCCATCAACATTGATTTTAATCCATCCAGGAGGAGGAGCCTTCCAGAAGAATTCAATAGTGTATTTTGGTTTTGGATATATTCCAGTTACTCCAATCTAGTGGAGGGTTTCAAGATCAACAACAGAATTCTCATAATGGTATTTTTGGATCATGGAAGCTTCGTTGATGGAAATAATTATCCTCATTTTACCGTCATTTAGTTTAAAATAGATATTGTTGAAAATAAAATCATTTCTACCATACTAGAGGATATGAAGAAGCTCTTCAACGCTAGTGAGAAAAAGGTTTCTAATTTGCGGTGACCTCGGAAGTTCAATCTTCCTTTTCAACTGCGATAAAATAAAGTTGTCCAAAATCCATCTGCACTCAAAGAGGTAAAAAATTCAATGCCAAAGAGAAGTATCAGTCTCACAAGATAAAAAGAGTTGGTTTATGTCCTCCTGATGTTGGTTGCACAATCTACATTTAGATCAAAGATTAAAACCATAAGACTAAACACAACCATCGGTAAGAACTTTTTGGTGAAAAATTCTCCAAATGAGGGTAAGAGGAGAATGTTTTATCCAAGCCTTATTGAAATTGGAGATCCAGCTAATATTATCATCAACGTTAGAGAGATGGTGCTTATAATATTTTTTGGAGTCCAACAACCCATTTTTAGCTAGTTCCCAAACCAGAAAGTCATCATTGTAATTGAAGTAATAATTCTCGACAATCTCTTTAATAGAATCTGAAAGATGAGCACCAAAATAATTGATCACGTCCCTGATGGAGCAGTTAGTGGGATCAGGAGAAAAAGAAGTAGGCATCTCTGATATAAGAGGGGAACCAGTCCAGTTATCAAACCAAAAATTTAAAGTGGATTATTTACTAACAATTCGTCTAGAATTTTCCAAGATAGAAGAATAAGAAGATTTAATCGAGGGCCAGATAGAGGAAGACATGTAGTGCAAATTACCATATTTAAACTTATCAAGAAAACGAGTTCTGAGAAATTTCAAGGAATGAGAGTTATTATTAATGAGGGACCATGTAAATTTATCCTGTAGAGCCTCATTAAAGTTTTTAAGATTTTTAATTCCTATACCACCTTCTTCAATAGGCTTATAACATGAGGTCCAAGAAACCGTGACCAATTTTCTCTCCAGAGTGCTTCTGCTCTAGATGAAGTTCCTTATATCAGTATTTAAGCATTTAATAAGACCCACCATCCACTTGTAGACCATCATAGAGTAAATCAATTTAGAAACAATGGTGGATTTCACAATGCAAACCCTTCCTATCATTGAAAGGGATTTTCCTTTCCATGACGAAAGTTGTTTATGAATTTGATCCACTATGTGCTGAAAATAAGATGATTTGGGTCGGCCTCAGAATATGGGGACGCTAAGGTAAGTGAAGGGAGTGAACCTTCCTTAACCCCTAAAACATCAGTGAAATGAGTTTTCCTGTTGAGGGGGAAATTTTTACCAAAATAGATAAAGGATTTATGGCAGTTAACACGCTGACCAGACACTTCTTCATAGTGAGAGATGATGGATTTAAGGTTATTGATATTTCTTTTTTCCCCCTGGAGGAATAAAATGATTTCATCTGCATAAAGAATATGGTAAGGTGCCTGTAAATTCCTAGAGGCAAGAATCGGTTTGATTTTTCCTTGATCAACATTGAAGGTGAGAAATCTTCTAAGATAGTCTTCTGCAATAGAAACAATGATAGTAGAGAGAGGGTCTCCTTGTCTGATGCCCTTGGTGAATTTAAAGTAACCTCTAGGAGGGACATTGATAAGAATGGAAATATGGGCTGAATTGAAAATGGTTTTGATTCTATTGACAAAAGTGTCATTGAAACCTAAACTAGAAAGCACTTTAAAAATAAATTCCCAGTCAATCATGTCAAAGGCTTTAGTAATATCTATTTTAAGAGCAACATTTCCATCTCTAGTGTTTCAATTCAATAAATTGGTGGATTCAGAGGCAAGACAAATGAAATCTTGTATAGACCTGCCTTTAATGAAGTCTAACTGGTCCGAAGAAACAATTATGTTGCTAATAGTAGAGATTATATTGGCAATGATCTTAGTAATAATTTTAAAAAGAGAGTATAATAGGGCGATGGGTTGGAAAATGTGAATTTCATCGGCATTTTCAATTTTAGGAATAAGAGTGAGAAATTGAGAATTTAGACCATGAGGAATAACCACTTTTTCAAAGAAGGTTCTAACTAAGTTACAAAAATCATTTAGAAAAGAATGAGGTACCATTATCCATGAGTTCCAGCAACATTTATTAGACCACATATGTCTATATGAATGAGATCGAGAAGATTTGATGCCCTTTTCTTCCCTGGCCTATATGAAATGCAGACGAACTTCCCTAAAATGCAAGAATCACAAGTATTTTCCAATTCACACTTAAGATTAGGGATATCCATGACTATATTCATCTTATATATCTTTTATATGTCTTTTTTATTGATGTGACCCAACCTCCTATTTGACAAGTTGTTTTCCTCTTCAACAGTCATGTAGTAAATGTTCTCTTTCTTATCAATTTGATATAGGTTTCCATATGTTCTACAACCATTCATGAGATAATTCCATGTTATTCCATTTATAGTGCACCCCTTTTCATTGAATTTCACTATAAGTCCTAAGTCATAGAGTTGACTCACACTCAAAAGATTGTGACGCAACCTATCCACATAAAGAACTTTGGTCTTCTTAGGCTCTTCATTGTCCAGTTCATTACTTCCACTACCTTTGATATTTAAAGAACCATTATTAATGAATCTCACTATTTAAATAACCTTTTTCTTGATATTCATTTATATTTCTACATTCCCCATTATATGGGATGAGAATCCACTATCATGAATCCAAGTGCTACTGTTTTTTGTAGCTTTGAGAGCTACATTTTCAAGGTTAGATTTTTCAATATTTTTTCCCTTTCATGAAATATTAGTTTGATTAAAGGATAAAAATGTATTTTAAAATCTATTTTCCATGTTCATAGGTTCATCATACTCACACTCTTCTTACAGAGGACAAAACTTTTTTTTAAGAACAACATCTTGTTGGCGAGTATTGACTTGTCTCTAAGTTCTGTATGAATTTTTCCTGCCTTTCTTATGCCTACAATCAAAAAATTTATATAAAAAGTTAAAATAATGAAAATAATATCCATATAAATCATTTCTTCAATAATAATTAGGATATGAATTATTTATCCTTTTTTGACTTCCTAGATCTTCCTCATTCAAATAGCTCCTTACCTCTTCACAGTTTGACATGGTATGGCCCATATAGCCACAGAATTGATATTTCATGAGTGGAAATGTCTTTTAAATTCTATTATTCCTCATGTAAACTCTAATATAAGGATATATTGACTTTCTATAATCTTGGGAAACTCAAGTATATTTTTTAGTCCTCTTTTCAGTCTGATTTAAGACTTTCTTTGTTTGGACTTCATGTGTCTTTATGATATGTCTAAATTTTAGCTTTAATTTATTTTTTCCCATTTTACTTCCAGCATTTAATTTTTCAGCATTAAAACCAATTATTATGTTTCCCATGCATGAGTTTCTTTAATCATTAAAAACCTTTTCAACTCCATCAGAACCACGCTTAACTCTCTCTAGTATCTCAACATCTGAGAATTTTCCAAACTGAATTTTCTTCTTTATTTCTTTTGGACTTGATTCACTTTCAAGTTTACTCCTAAGATTAACAACTTCTTCTTCAAGTCCCTCAATATTTTTGGACTTCTCCTATAGTGTATATGTAAGGTCATTAATGACCCTTGTCTATTCTTCAATTCTAATATTTAGTTCAACAATATATTTTGATCATTCAATTTTTTTTGAATGATCCTTTACTACTTCCTCAAGTCGATCAATTTTAGCTTCCAGAATATCAATATATATAGATGAATCTTCCGCAATTTATTTAAACTTTTTTCAAATCTTAAATTGATTCTCAAGCTTACCAAAATCATCCTTAAGTTGCAACTTTAGATTGAAATCAATGGTCAACTGATTATTTCAAGATTCATCTCCCGATGGTTATAATTTTTCAACAGTGACCATCATTGACGCATGGGTTCTAGATTTAAAACTAGTTCTTATTCTTCAAAGAAGTCACAATAATCATCTTCTTCTTCAAAGACAAAAATATTTCTCTGTATTTTCTTACCATACTTCAAATATACCTTTTTTAAAAACCTTCTTCAAGGCTTTTACATTTCTCCAACTTCACTTTCTTCATCATCTAACTTTCATGTGCATTGAGAGGCAATGTGTCCAACTCTTCCACAATGAAAACAAGCCATAGGTAACTTTTATTAAAATTTACCTTTTCCCTTCTTGAATTTCTTAGCAATGAGAGAAAGAATTTATTTTTCCTCCTTATCTTCATCAATATTATCTCCTAAAATTTCAAGTTTATCCATGGATTTGAATTCCATTTCCTTGCTTACTTGATTCATTGCATATTTTGGTTTGACACTCATCTCATATGCCACTAGGCTACTCACCAGATCATCCAAATAAAGTTTGAAAAGATTCCTTTCCTCAAGGACTGAGACCTTTTTATTGTAAAGAGAAGAAATCATTCTCATGAATCTCTTAACAACATCAATGTATTTTATTTCTTCACCAAGTCATCATATTACTCCAAAAAAATTAGTAATTTGATTGAAAAAGGAATCTAAAGTTTATTTAGGATGCATCTTCAGATCAGCAAACCTATTGTGTAAAAAATTTAGTTTTTTCACCTTCAATTTGTTATCACATTCATAAATATTATCTAGTTTTTTTCACATTATATTTTTTGATGTAAAACTCATTCCCTTTAGATAAATATGATAAAAAAGAGATACAGTGAAGGAATTTTATGCTTTAGTATCTATATCAAGAATTTTCCTATATTTATCAATAATAAACAACCCAGTTTTATCAATGACTTGTATTCCTTGTATAGTGGAAAATAGGACTTCCATTCCAAGATATCTTAGATGTGATCTCATCTTATTCTTCTAGATCTAGAAGTTGGTTCCATCAAAGAGGGGGACTCCCCTTCCATTCATTGTATTCTCTATGGTAGAAATTAAGGATGGATTTAATACTAGCAACCTTTACCCTGTGATACCACTTGAAGAACCCCAGAACACCCTAAGAGGGGAGTGGTGAATCAAGATTTCAACTTTTTCTTTTAAACTAATGGATCTTGTTCTCATGTTGGTAGGAACCTATTAAACCTATATGATGAGAAATGGAATAAAAAAATAATCACATGAAAAGAGAAGACACATAAATTTTACTTGGTTTTCCATTAAGGGATATGTCTAAGGAGCATACACTGAAAAGTTGTCAAACATACCAAAGTCCACTAATATTCACCAGTTATGGAGTAAAAAAGTTTAGCACAGTCACTATGTGCTAGGTGCACTGCCTTTACAAGGTTTAGTGATAGAAAATTGCATCCCTCATATCACTTCTGTTGAATCCCCCTTTCTCACTACGTTGGGAAGAATTTGAACTCATTTTAATGACTTTAAGGTTGCTTCAATGGGTTGGAATTAAATCATGCATCCTTACCTGTAGATAGATTCTATGTTGAAGTCATATTTTCACCTGTAGATGTATTTTACTTTTCTGTGCACTGTTAGTTCACAAAATGTTACTCCGCATACTGACCTCCTTCCTACATGAACTATAATGCACTAACTATCGTGAGTACTTCCTCCATAAAATAATCCTGCTTTGTCACGTACATCATTACTTCCACTGCGTACTACCTTGCTCCACATACTGTGAGGCTTACTCCGCATACTTCCTCTACAAATCGCGACCGATTACTGCCTTTACAAATTGTGTCTATGTACTTATTATTCTCTGCAGACCAAACTCCTCCTTTTTGAACTATCTTCCATGAACTATACTTCTTCCTCCGTATACTATCTTTCATGAATTGTTCTATACTTCATTGAAATCCTTTCAAATTTTTAATTAAATTCATTTTGGGGTTGTCTTCCCGTGAACTACTTTTAGATTTTTTCAAATTCCTATCAGATTTTTAATCTCAGAGTTGAGACTTAATGAATAGATTAGTTCTCCTTATATAGGCAAATAGATCTGTATAATCCGCTAAATCTATATTTACCCAATGTTTGACATGGAACCACCTTTATTGCATATCGAGCATCTCCCATGAACTATATTCCTTACGTAGTCCACGTACCCCCATTCTCCCTATTCAGTGGCACAAATCACCATCTCATTTCCTCAAATGACACCCTCCGTGACTTCTCAAAACTCTTCCTTGTTTTCATGAACGACACACTAACCTATGACCCATTTTCCTTCTGCGAACCATAAGCCTTCCCGCAAACCTTTTTTCTTCACGAACTATTCCTCCTATGCAGTCTGTATACCATTATCACTTTGTGGTTTGCAGTTCTCCATTTTGTGTACCATATTTTGTGTTCTGTGAACTATTCATAGAACATGGTTCGCAGACCCCCATTCCTTTTCCAAAACTCTTCCTTTTCCAAAAACAAACTCCGGATTTTGAGGCCCAAAAATTTGGCAGACACTGGGAAACTACACCACCTTCAATACTGCTTTCATCCTCAATCGTAAGACCACATTCCATGCAAACTCCTTGATCAACCCAATGTGGATTTAAAATAAACACAAACCATACTCTATATATAGTAAACAACTACCTTGGTTCCAACACAATGTACGTTATCAAATAGGTTAAATTTAAAATGATACATACTATAAATTCTTGGGGTGTTACATTCCTGGAAATGGTTATTCCACAAGAGTGATTGATCCTTTCTGGTCAAGGATATCAAGGGATTCAAAACCTAATAGTAATTAGCTATAAACCTCCTATAAGAGACTATAAGACCAAGGAATCTCCACAATTTTGTCACTGTCTTGGGGGATTTTCAATAAACAACCACCTATATCTTAAAAGGATCCATAGATACTCTCTATTGGTACATGGAATGCTGTAAGAAATTTTTGGGCCCTAGAACACCCTAATAGGGGATTTTTGAATTAGGGTTTCAACTTTTTCTCTTAAATAAATAGATCTTGTTCCCACATTGGTAGAAACTTTTTAAACCTATCTGATGAAACCATGCAGTAATTAAACATTCACATACATAGAGACAACATAGTAGTTTTACTTAGTTCACTACTATGGTATAGTACAAGGAGAATACAATGAATGTGTTTTGGCTATACCAAAAACCACTAATCTTCACTAGTTCTGGAATAAAAAAGCTTATACACAGTCACTCTATGCCAAGAAAATTGACTTTTAAGATTTTAGGGATAGCATATTGCCTCCCTCAGAACACTTCTGTCAACTCCCCTTAGCTACCTGATTTGGGAGAAGCCTTACTCAGTTTAATGACTTGATGTTCTCATCAATATTTTGGGTATTTAAGTCTCTTTCCTTGATTATCACGAGACACTGATTACACCATAGTTCTGAAATTATGCACTTGAAAACACTAATAAAACAAATCGGATATTCAAAGACCTACGAGTCATGTAACACAAGCACTTGTGCGCAACACCTGCACTTATACACAACTTTTGGATTTTTCATGAAAGATAACTTTTGTGTAACCCATATCGTTCATGAAACCAAACCATGAGTTTCAAGTGGTCTTGATAGACACAAGTAACACTTCTGTGTGCCATTTTTACTTCATGCAACTCTTCTGCACACAACTCTTTCACATGGTAGAGACACCAGATCTTTATTGGAAAAGCTACTTCGAATGAAGGGGTGGCCTCCTATTTATAGAAATGGATTTACCTATAATCAATTTCCTTTAATACCTTCCAAAATTCACACAAATATTATTTTGACATTATATTTGGTGTTTAAAAGTCTTTCCCACCTTCCATGGTGCATAGATTTCATGTGTCGTGAAAACTTTTCTTTCCCGCAATTTTATCTTTTGTGTGTAGATCATTACTTTGCCGTATTTTGATGTGATGGTCCTGAAATATCACTTGTTTGTATGTCTTTAAATGACCTTCAAACTTGCGTACAACTTTTTAATTTTTAAATGAGCATGATTCCTTTTTCAAAAAAAAATCTCTATCCACCAAATTTTGGACACCAAAAATATAGAAAACACTAGAAAATGATGCCACCTTCAATACTGAAGCCATATTAACCTTAAAAACAATTTAATTGAAAATATATGTGATCAAAACTTTTTTTTATTGACAAAAAACACAAAACACACTCCCTTTTTAGAAGTGAAAACCCTTGGTTCCAACAATATCCCCCTTTGGGTTTTTTATAAATCTGTAGATAAATTCATTAAAGCACCATCCTCAAAAAAACCTAAAAGTTGAGAGACAACTCATCCAACACTATAATTCTATATGAGAAATTCTTGGTATATAAAATAATAGAGGAAACATGAATTGGGTTCTCATGTTTTGTAATGATTAAAGATGGACAAGATAATATCTGAGAACTATGAACTATTTCCTCATAACTCTTAATTCTCATCATGTCACAAAATCATTGTGAATTGTTTCCTCATAACACCTAATTCTCATCATGTCATAGAATCATTGCATGTTTTTTCAAAAATCTAAAATCCATAAAACCTTTATAACATTGAATTTCTCCATTCTATTCTTTTAAAAATAAACCCAAAGAACCTATATTTTTACTTGTAGAGATTAAAAAAACTCCCCCTCGATCATATCTCCCCCATAAGTCTACATCGCTTCCACAGAAAGATTAAAACAATTAACACAAATGGGTAAAAGGGACAACTGTAACCTCCTCATGCACTGGGAGGTGACTAAACATCGAGGTTCCACCAATATTTCTCAAACACATGTTCTTCCAATGGATTAGTTGTAATTATATCCACTTGTTCATCAGTTCCAATAGGCTCCATTTTAATCAAACCTTGTTCAAATTTTTCCTTGATGAAGTGATATCTGATCTCAAAATGTTTTGTATGAGATTGATAAACCGGGTTATTAATAATATTTGTCGTACTCTTGTTCTCATAGTGAATCATTAATGGTTATTTCACCACATCACCAATATCAATTAGTTGTTTCTTTATCCACAATAGCTGAATGTAAGAAATTATAGAAAAGATATACTATTATTCATCTATTCTAAGAGAAGTGATTTCTTATTTCTTTCTTAACTATCCCACACATTTGTTACCCATGAATAAAGTTCCACCACTTGTAGACTTTCAATTCACCACATATCTAGCCCAATTAGAATAAAAAATTGTTAATAATTCATTATCTCTTCCTGATAAAAATTATAATCCAAAATTGAGTGTACCTGGAATATACCTCATGATTCATTTAACTGCTTCCATATTCTCTTCCAATGGATTACTTTGAAAATGGGATACTAAGAATGTTACAAAGATGTTATATGTCTATATTGTAGTAAATTATAATAAGATTTCAATGATTATCCTATATAGGGTGGGATACATAGTTTTCCCATCTTCATGCTTCCTAAGTTTCTCCCCAACCACAATCAGAGTCAACATTATTTTGGAGTCATTCATGTTGAATTTATTCAGAAGCTCTCTTGTGTATTTTTTCTAATAAATGAAGGTATAATCCTTCTTTTGAACCACCTAAAACCCCCAAAAATTTTGTTATTTCACCAATAATGGACATTTAAAATTTGGATTTCATGTGATTGGAAACTTATTCCACTAATATCTACCTTCTTCCACCAAATATATTATCATCAATATAAAAAAGCACCATAAATTAATCTTCCTATGAATTATCATGATAGATATTATTATTGAAACCTCCTATTTTATTTTTAAGCTTCATCAAATAATCATACATTCAAGAATACCATGCTTTTGGTGCCTGATTTAGACAATAGATAGCCTTCTTTAAGCAAAAAAACCATTGCTTCATCATTTCCAATCAAAGATCCCACTGGTTATTCAATGTAGACTTTTTCTTCAAGAACCCCATTTAAGAATTATATTTTGGCATCCATCAAATAATCTTTGTATCCTCTTTGAATTTCCATAGTAAGGAAAATCTTGATCAACTCCATTTTAGATACTGTAGAAAAAAATTCTTCAACATCAATGCCTTCAATATATGTATATCCTTTACACACTAAGTGTTCCTTGTTTTTTATTACATTTTTATGCTCATGGAATTTGTTTTTAAAGATACACTTTATTCCAATCACATTGTGATTTTTAGGTCTCTTAAAAAGATCCTATGTCGATTTCTTTTCAATCTGATCTAGTTATTCATTCATTACTTTAACCCCTGATTCATCCTTCATTGCTTCTTCAAACAAGGTCGGTTCCACAATTGATAAGAAGGAATAATGTTCTTCATTATTCATTCTCCTTGTCTGTGTGGGTGAGTTCCAATCCCTAATGATGTTTGATTGATCAATTCCTTCCATTATATTTCCCCTATGAGGTTATGATTAATTCTCTTCAGCTATGGTTTAATCTTCTGATTATTCTTATAAATCATCATCGTTTTGTGATGCATAAATGTTTTCCAAGACTTCTACTATTTCTGAATTTGTATGAGTCCCTTGTACACTTTCTTTTTTATATTCCATCATATCATTATATGAGATCCTTGAGGTATTTATGGTTTTATATTCATTGATCCTAACATAATTCTTTCTAAAATTATTCCAAGATGATTATTATAAAAATTTTAGGCTTTACTCATCATTTAATATCTAAGGAATATTCCCTCATTTGTAGCATCACCATACTTTCCATGATTTCCTTCTTTGTTTCAGATGAAACATTTACTTCCAAAATATGAAAATACTTCAGAAAGGGATTTATTCCATTCCATAATTCATATGGTGTCTTGTTTTCTACCATAAAAATCCCTATTCGATTTTGATTTTGCATCACTACTTGAACAACCTCTTTCTTGTAATGACAATAAATAAAACTCTCAATAGGCATAGTTATAACCATATTTTTACCTATTCATTTCTACATTCAACAAATACATTTTGTTGTGGAGTTATCACTGTAGCCATATCACAATTTATTCCATGTTTTTTTGGTAATTTTCAAATTCAATGGATTTTTATTATGCTCCATTGTTAGATTATAGAATCTTGATTGTGCGGACAGTTTAATTGTCATCTATTCAATGATAACTTTTCATACAATCAAGAACTTTAATGTTTCCACTATATAATCATTATACAATCCATTCTACTATAGTCATCAAAAAAATAATATAGTACCTCTCTCCATATGTTCCATCCACATTTATTAGACCACATACATTTGTGTGGATTTGATCAAGAAGATTCGATTCCCTTTTTTTATCCATCCGATTTTAACTCTCAACCATCTTTCCTCACATGTATTTATCACAAGACTTTTTTCATCCATGATTAATATTAGGAATTTCAAAAACTATATTAATCTTAGTTATGTGTTCCATACTCTTTTTATTAATTTTACCCAGCCTCCGGTGCTAAAAGTTGTTTTTTTTTCAACTGTTGAGTAGGAAATGTTCTCTTTACTCTCAACCTGCTATAAATTTCCATCTATTCTGCATCTTTTCATGAGATAATTACCTATATTTCCTCTAATATTTCACCCCTTTTGATTAAATGTCACTATAATTCCTGATTCACATAGTTGACCCACACTCAAGATATTGTGATGTAAATCATCTACATAGAGAACTTTATTTTTCCTTTGCTCATCATTTTCTTGTTTTATACTTCCACTATATTTGATCTTTAAAGAGCTGTCACTGGAAAATATCACCGTTATATCAAACTTGTTCATAACATTATTCAAAAAATTCATATTTATTGTCATGTGGCATGAGAATATATTATTAAGAATATAAGTGACACTATTATTTGTAGCTTTTAGGGATATTTATACAAGGTTGGATTCATTTATTTTATTATTTTAATTCCATGAGATACCTGATTGAGTGAAATAAAAATATAGACCTTTCAATCTCTTCTTAATATGAATGGGCTCATCATATTCATATTATTCTTCCAGAGGATAATACCTATTTCCAAGAGAAATTATACTTAGTTGATGAGCATTGAGTTTCCTTGGAGATCTGTAGTTATTTTTTCTACCTTTCCTCTACTTGGAATGAATAGATTTATGGCCATAGTTAAAATAATGAAAACAATATCCATAGAAACTATTTATTCTATATGATGAAGGATATGGTATCATCCTCATTTTTTTACCTCTAGGTGCTTCCACATTTCGATAGCTCCTTGTCTCTTCGCTTTAAGACAAGGTAAGGCCCATAAAGCCATAGAATTGACACTTCATAATAGTAAAAATATTTTCACTTCCATTCCCCCACATATCCCTTCTCTAGTAATTATTTTTGACTAGCGATTCTTTCTGGTTACTTGAGGATTACTTTCAACTCTCTTTTCTATTTTATTTGAGACTTTATTTGTTGGGATATCGATTGCATTTGTGATATGTTCAACTTTTTACTTTCCTTTTTTTTGGCTCATCCTATTTCTAGCCTTTTATGTTTCTACATCACAACCAATTCCACTTTTACCCATGTATGTGGATATATGATCATTCAAGGCCTTATCTACTCATTCAGAACCACATTTAGCTATTTTTAATAGCTCTACACCTGATAATCTTCCAAACTTTAATTTTTTCTTTATTTCCCTTAATGTTGATTGAGTTTCTAGTTTACTCTTTAGAGTAACAATATATTATTCAAGTTCCTTAACTTTAGTAACCCACTCCTCTAGTCTTTATGTAAGTTCATTGATGAATTTTTCCTACTCTTAAATCATGAGCATAAATTCCATGACTTCTTCTAATATTTCAATAGTTGTTCAATGTTATTCTACCCTTGCTTCTAATAGATCAATATCTGCTTCAAGATGATAAACATACTCTGATGAATCTTCCAGAATGGATCTCACATTCATGTTTCTATTTCTTTTAATGCCAATCTTATCAAGTTAACCCTCAAGCTACACCTTGAGATCAACAACTATAATCAACTAGTTATATTTATATTTTTAAGTTTCTACCTTTTAAACTACATCAATCATGAAAAATTGGGTTTGAAATTTAAACTCTGGTTGTGAATCCTCCAAAAAGTCATTATCATCATGTTCTTCTTTATAGAAGAAATTATTTTTCTATAATTTATTTCCTAATTTGAATTCTCCCTTTTGTGGAAACCTTTTCTGAGGCTTCTTCATGATTCCTGCTTCACTTTCTTAATCATTGAACTTCCTAGAGCACCGAGAGGCAATGATCCCAACTCTACCACATTGAAAACATACCAAAGGAATAATTTCTTTAAATATTACTTTTCATCTATTTAATTTATTTGAAAAAAAGATATAAATAATTCCATCTTCCTCATTACCTTTATCAAAACTATCTCTGAAAATATCAATTTTTCCCATGTGTTTGAATTCAATGTCCTTTCTTACTTGAGTTGTTGCATATTCTGGTTTGACTCTCATTTCATAAGCAACTAGAATGCATATCAGATCATCAATAGAAATATTTGTAAAATCCCTTTTCTAAATAGATGAAACTTTTGGATTGTATAGAGGTGGAAGCCTTCTCAAGATTTTCTTCACAATATCAATATCTTTAATTTCTTCTCCAAGCCAACAATTTTTTCCAAAAAAATAGTAATTTGATTAAAAATCTATTTTTATTTTCATCAGAATAAATTTTCAGATCATTAAACCTATTATGTAAAACTTAGATTTTGGCATCCTTCACTTTTTTATCTCCTTCTTATATATTTCCCAGTTTCTCCCACATATACTTGGATGAAGTGAAACTTATCACCTTCAAATATATTTGATCAAATAGAGTTTTATTTGGGTATTTTTTTCATTGGCATCTACATCAAGAATTTTCATGTCTATTTTATTCATAGAAATACCTATCACATCAGTGACTGAAATCCCTTATATAGTGGAAAAAAGAAATTATATCCCAAGATATCCCATATGATATCTCATCCTATTCTTAAAAATTAGGAAGTTTATTACATAGAAGAGGGGGAATCCCATAACATTTGCTGAATTCTCTAGGTAAACAATAGAGGACATATTTAACTCCAACAACTTGGCTCTATTACCACTTTTTGGTCCCTGAAACACCTGAGAGGGGAGGGGTAAATCAAGGTGTCAAATTTTTATTTTAAAGTGATGGATATTTTTACATATTTGTAGAAACATGTTAAACTTTTCTGATGAAATCATGCAGTAATTAAACATTCACGTGAAGAGATACAACACAGTAGTTTTACTTTGTTCACTGTTAAGGGATAATCCAAGGACCATACACCAACACTGTGTCGGTCATACCGGAAACCACTAATATTCACTAGTTGTAGAATAAAAATTTTTATACATAGTTAATTTGTGCTAGTAACACTGTCTTTACAATATTTTAGGGATATCACACTACCTCCCTCAAAACACTTCCATTGACTCCCCCTAGATCACTATTTTGGGTGAAGACTTACTCAATTTAATGACTTCAAGGTCAATTCAATAGTTTAGTCATTTAAGTCTTTTTACTGATTAGTATGATACATTTCTATCACCATATTCCTAAACTAATTCACTTCAAAGAACTGATCAAACAAACCTAATATTAAAAAACCTACTAGTCACCCAACTCAAGAACTTGCACATAACACCTGTACTTATGCACAACTTTTGGATTTTCATGCAAGATAACTTTCACGAAGCCCTTACCTTTCATGAAACTGTACCATGAGTTTCACTTAGTCTTGATAGAAATAAGGAACACTTATGCACAAAAGTTTTACTACATAAAATTATTCTGTACATAACTCTTTGACGCGGTAGAGACATCATATCTTCATTGGAAAAGTTACTTTGAATAAAGGGGGTAGTCGCCTATTAATAGAAATAGATGGCCCTATGTGCATGTTCCTTGTGTCCTTCCACCATGAACACTACTCTTTTTTTGATTTCATATTTGGAACTTAAGTGTTTTTTGTGCCTTCCATGGTGTGAAACTTTCTTGTGTCATGAAAACTCATCTTTCACACAATTTCATCTTTCACATGCAACTCATGCCTTTCTTGTGTTTTAATGTGATGGTCCCAAAACATCAATTTCATGCAAGTATTTAAATTAACTTCAAACATGAACAAAAAAATTTAATTTTTACACAAACATGCTTCCTTTTTCAAAAAAAAACTTTCTCCATCCTCCAAATTTTAGACACCAAAATGTAGAAAACACTGGAAAACAATGTCACCTTCAATAATAAATCCATATACACCATAAAATAACTTGTCTTTCAAACTATTTGACTAAAACTAGTGTGTATTGACCAAAAACACAAAACACGCTCCATTTTTGGTACTAAAAAACCTTAGTTCCAACAGAAATGAACTTCATGAGCCTAAAACTCACACTTCGATAACTTTCCAAATAGATTCACAAGACAAAGAACTCACAAAATAGCATGTAGATGCTTTGCATGATCCTCCTCAAATTTTGAGTACATAAGGATGCTATCAATGAAAACCACCATAAAATTATCCAAAAACATTCTGAACACTGCATTCATCAACCCCAAGAGCACTTCTAGAGCATTATTCACACCAAACATGGTCACAATGAACTCATAATTCCCATTATAATACCAGGAAGAAGTTTTTCGAATATCCTTATCCTTCACCTGTATATGATGATATCATGGTTGTAGGTTGATCTTTGAGAACCAACTTTCTCCATTCAATTTATAGAATAAATCATCAATTTGTGGAAGATGATAGAGGTTCTTTACTTTCACCTGATTCAAGAAATGATAATAGATAAATATATGCAAACTACCATTATCCTTCTTTATGAAAAAAATAGGTGCACATCATAGTGACAAACTCTCCCAAATAAAACCTCACTATAATAGATCGTCGATCTATAAATGAAGCTCTCACGGATCATAAGGATCCATCCTATATGGAGACATCAAGATATGAGACATTCCAAGTTGTTTCTCTATCCCAAACTCAATCTCCTATCGAGGGGTAATGTTACAACCTACTTAAGAAATACATCAAGGTACTCTTCCAAAAACTTGTCAAATGATAACTCTAGAATCTCTAATGATCTCATCATAAACTCGTCCATAAAATATGATAAGTACAGAACACACCTCCAACCCATCTAAGGGTCTCTCTTACTAATGAACACTACTGGCTCTCCATCAGTATCATATAATACAAGCAGTCTCCTCAAGCAATCCATAATATCTTGCATCGAATATAGACAATCCATACCGAGGATGATGTCATATAGTTGTATCCATAATCATAGTAATTATCATAAAGAGCAGTGTTTCCCTAGAACTAGCACATAGTCACTACATACTTTATACAGGCCAGCTCGACCAACAACTTGAATAGTAAATTACAAGGGCACGGGTAGCCTCTACAAATCATGTCCCAAAGCATGGATAAGGGCAGGTGATATGAACAAGTACATAGCTAATAAATCAAAAAAATCATACACCCATGTATAAAATAAGAAATGTTCACCTCGTATGATGTTTGTCTTTCCTGGTTCTAGAATCACTAAAGCATGAAGATGAACGCAACCTACTCCACAACATCTTTGACCCCTCTGACGACCACCTACATAGTCGTGATTTTCTCTCTGAGGATGAGGATCATCTTGAGGTTTTCCTATTCCCAACCCATATCCTCTCTATTGATCCCAATATAGAGCACCCTTCTATTGTTTCCTTGGCTAAAACTGCCTCAATGGAAAAAGCTGAAGTGGAACACCTAGCCTATGCTAACTACTCATAAAGTTCAAGCACTCTCGCCATGGATGACCTCATCCACCATAAGAAAAAATATGTATGATCCCTTGGAAAAGGTCTAAGAGTTACCACCCCCATATAAATGAAATGATAAGGGATGGGACCTACCCATATCTAGCCGAAAACTCTATTGTCTAGGTAACTTGGAACTTCATACTATAGCTCTTTTTCATGAGAAATCTAGATGAATTTATTCTCATGATGATCTACTTTAGGCCAACATCCTATCAACAACCTATTCTCTCTCCAGAACCTTAAGATTCATATTTATCATAAGTGGGGTGACCTAGCAGTTGATATTTGGATGCAAAGACTCTTCACAATACCTTTTTGTGGCCTCATCACTGCCCCACATAGCATCATCACAAACAACGAAACCTGGTGTTATTTCTGAGCACATATCGAACTGAAATATATCTCACCCTCCTCTAATAAGTATTCCATGAATAAATATGAAATATTCCCATCATACTTCTACATAATGTTTTGTTAAATATCTCATAGTATCCTCTTCTAAGTGTCTTCGTCATCAACCTCTACTCTATGCTGATCTGCTGGCACATCCTGCTGAATATCTTCAATGTGAACCTAATGATGATGTCGACTTAGATCCATAATTGTAAGAAGAAAAACTATTTATAGACTCCTAAATCTAGAATATATAATAGTTAACATTAATTAATTGATTTATTTATTTATTATCTTATTTAAAGTTTAACACATCCCAAGGTCTATCCATTTCAAACACATGCACAAAGAAGAATGATGCATGATCATTTCCTTGGTCTCTACCCTACAACCAACATCACTGAATTTAGTAAGATCAGTAAACTTAAAGGTTCATGCATTAGATCATAGGGGGAAAAATACCCATGTCCCAGTCAGTCTCTCATGTTTACACCTCTTACTAAACTTGGATGATACTATTTCCCTACCAACCCAGGCAATCTCACATATGCCTAACTCCAAACTCTATCTTATACCTCAACCTAAACCTTTGATATCACCATGCCACAGCACCCTCTCCCCAAAGGTCACACCTCCTAATAAAAAAATGAGAGAAGGTAGATAGTGACTACCTGGGTCCTACCTCCAATAGGTCCTGGGTTGGAGACTTTCACCAAGGGTATAATAAATATACAATGGGAGGAATTACCCTCCAATGTAACATGAAGAAGAGAGAGATAATACTGATATATGAATCAACACCTAATCAGAAATATATATATATATATATAATAAACCCCAAGTGCATTAATTTAATTTCATATAGTACAAAAATAGCTGAAAGGGAAACTATAAGTACCAAAAAGATAAAGGGTAGTGACCATGAATCTCAAACAGTACTTGAAAAACCACGAGCTAGTAATATCCATTATAATCTCTAAAATACTTCAATTGACCTTAAAATTTTTTTATATATACATGGGTTGAGCATAACAGTATACTCAGTCGGATCCTCCGCAAAGCCTCTCATAAAAAAGACAAAGAAAGCATGCTAAATAACAGTGAACAACAGTGAAACTAACCAATCACCTAAATAGGTATACTAAGTTTCCAACCTCACCATGGACAACTCTCATCAATTATTACATATAAGAGATCATATAGTACAATAATTAAATGTCAATGGTACCCATCTACCGCTTACCCACTATTTTTTCACTCTTCCCCAATGTCGCATGTCCTGAGCCACTCTCTCCAAAAGTAATATAACCCGAAAACACCTGAGATAAGTATCACAACATACATATCATACAGAACATCATTACATCATATCATATCACATCTCCATATAGTAACCAATTATTTTTTGGGATCCACCACATCTCGTATGATGTGTATCATACATCAGGTATTATACCTCAAGCTAATATAGCCTATACACTGAGTAAGGTACCTCAAGACATCATAATCTATATACATTATACCTATAATAATCCTTTGGATACTATATCTAGGTATTAATGAGTGTGAAATAACCATAAGCTATCATAAACCCCTACACACATATATGGGAAAAGTAACTAGCATGTATACCCACACATATAACTACCAAGAGAAGAGAGTGGGGCCAGAGGGGGTATTCGTCTATTTATCCTCCCATCGGGATGTTGGGAAAAACATCCTCCTCAATCCCATTAGGTGTCAGTCTCTCTAACTAACATGCATGGGGTAGCATATTAAATCATATAATATATAAGATATAATATATATCAAAACTACACTATGGGAATAACCTAGTCTTAGACTTAATTGCAGCTAACATCATTCAAACTCCCAACTTCCACTACTAAAACTAGATATCTTATTATCACACAAAAATTTTAAAAATTTGTATTAAATTGCTTTCCTTTCATTGAAAATTTCACTTTAGATTAATTAATTAATTATTCATTAATTAACTATTAACATTATTCTATATTACATTACATTAAACATCATATTCAAGTACGTACCCTCTAGTAATAATCCAAACTGAGTCCAAAATTTATCAATATCATCTCATTCGCATTCCAACATCAACCAACCCTATGGGTTAAACATTTATTAAACATTAATAAATGTTCCATATATTTAGAAACTATAGGAAAACTATCCAAAGATACCACCAAGATAAATTCAACCAAACACATCCAGTTTCCTCGATCAGTAGGGAAAGGAATACAGATAAAACAAGAAACCTAGACATTGTCCGTTAAACAAATTCATTTCAAGAAAGTATCCAGCTTTATCACATCAATGGGTAATCTCTACTTTTATGTGTTCCATTATCTCTAGTGTAATACTCGACACCCTCATGTATATCCCAATGCATCTCACCATCATAGTTATCAACTTTTTCCACATTACCCAGGCCTCCCCTCCCCATATCATGTGATGTCCCATGTTTTTGAACCATGGAAATATTCCCTATAGATTTGAAATTTTAATTTTGTGTATGGGATGTATCCTAAACTCATATTTGGAATGTGAATATTAGCTTTTAAGTTCTTAAATATGTTTTTTTATATGGGGTTTAAGGCTTAAGAGTTATTTTAGGTGTTTTAATGAGTTTCAGGAGTGTCGGCCCCTAAAAACTCAATTTTGGTAGAGGCAAACAAGGGTTTATGGTTAGTTCTAACCATTTGAAACAACCATGTGGCCTATTTTTTATAGGTACATTATTTGTTTAAATCATGTGTCCCTCTAGGATAAAATGTGAAGCATGTTCTAGGGTAGATCGGGTGTCACACGGTTTAGTCTAACCATACAAGAGGATGCACACATGGATGTGAATTCATCTATAGAAAACTATAGAGAGGAGTGCATGGGTTGCATAAAATTTGAAAAACCATGCATCTAGACTACACCCTTAGTGCCACTTCAATATTGGCACCACACATTTAGAGAATGGTTATCCAAACTATGCGGTTCGTTTAAGGGTGTTATATTACCCTTTTTCCCCTCTCCTCCTTAAGGGTTTCTCCTCCCTCATTCTCCCTCACTTCCCATGAAAAAAAAACTTACTCATGATCCACCTTGGAACTCCTCATAGGTATGGAGAGATCTACATCATTTGAGATCCAAATTGAACACCATAGGGTGTTTTGGAAAAATATCATTAAGCTCTCAACTATTATTTCTTCTTATTTTGTTTCCCCTCATCGTATGTAATACTAAATCCATGTGAGCTAATTCACCTTATTTTTATGGGGTTTGTTCATTTCTTTGATTTCTCTTGAACTGAATTGAATCAATGATTTTTATTGTATGAGAGAAGCTTCCTTGTTATATAGTAGGTGGTATCATGCTTTTCCATTAAATTATATCATGTTTATAAATTACACCATTGTGTCATGTGCTATAATTTTTGGGCATCACCTATTAAATTTGAAATTAGACATGTAAATGATTAGGCCTAAATTTATATTTTCCTTATGCTTTTAGATTGAACTATTAGAGGTTATAAACCTCGAATCAAACCATTACCTTGGGTTGTGTCACTTATATTCCATAACCCTCAATATTTACCTTGGAATTAAAATCACCCTTTGAGCATGTTAGCTTTATTTTCTTCAATTGATATGGTTAAAATGAATTTAATGAACTATACATAGTGTGGGTTACTCACTTAGATTATGATTATTATATATAATATAATAGATCCATCCTTTATTAAGGAAATGGATATCTAGAATTGAGTGGGGTGCTTAGGGTAAGGATTTACCCTTGTCCATAAACAAGTTACAAACTGGATTTCTTGACCCCCTCAATCAAGTGAAGTGATAAATATAAATAATTTTATTTTTTGGAAGGGTAAATCAAATATATTTATTTGAAATGATAAATGGAATGGATCATCCCATGGCTTTTATGATTACCTATAAATAGAATGATCCAAATATGTATTTAAATTGTGATATGGCATGCTTATGGACATGGAATTCCCTATTAGTTATAAAATTTAATTGTGATATATCAAGAACTCATGGTCATTGGTATATCATCAAATGAATTTTTCACAACTAGAGTGATACTCAAGTTCCTTTTTACGGAACACCTATGATGGGGTCGTAGATTGTTGAGATTATATGCACCATGAGTGATATTAGTTTTCTCATTATAAAATACCAAGGATGGGATCATAGGTTACTTAAATTATATTATGCCTTAAGTGATACTTGGGTTTCATTTTTATGGAAAACCTTCGATAGGATCACAGGATAGATTATTTTCTTTATCTTCTGAGCAATATTTGTGTTTCCTTTTATGTAATTCCTTGTATGGGCTCATAAGAAAATTGGATTTTATGAGAAATGCTTGGGTTTCCTCCATTCAAAATTCTATGGATGGGATCAATGAATAAATTGTATTACGTTACTCCTTGGGTGATACCTGGGTTCCTCTTTATGAAATGCCTTAGATGGGATCATAGGATAAACAAATTATATCATGCATGTTTATTATTATATATGGATAGTGGTATCTCCTAATTATGATTACTATACTATGATTTATTGTCTTGTACCTTGGGTCCTTGACCAACTAATAGTCTTATGTTCATATAAATGTGACTATCTATAATTTATCTGACGTTTAGAGTCACTAATTATACATGGATGATGTGGGTTTAACCCTTTATCCTATAAAATTTTTATACTTTTATGACCTTGGATATGTTCCTTGGTTAGGATGTCTTAGATGATTCCTTTAATTAAATAAATTATCCTCGTGCTTTATCGCATCGATGTCTTGGACATACACCTTGGATTCTCACTAGTTTATGTATATCTTTGCATATGTTAGTTTACATATAACATTATATATACATGTGGGCATGTTAATAGATATTTTTTATTAGGATGAAGTATATATGGTCGGTCATATGTTCTTAAGGAACTTGAGACTGAATTTCTTACATTTATTTATTTACTACCTTATTGAAATTCATGCACACTATTGTATTTTATACTCACATACTAGATAGAATTAGAAACCATTGTTGGTGGCCTACTGAGTTTATATCACACCCTATTTGAGACACCATTACATTAGGGTATTGGAATAGACCTCATGGTTTCATGTTCAGGTCCATGGATTATGCTTGTGTTGTTATATTTTTACATGGGATCTTAGGAGCACAGGACTGAGCTGGAGCTCGGGATGCTCATGGAGATAGCCTTTTTGAATTTTGTCTTTATTTTTATATCATTTATTATATCACCTACTATATTTTATTTTATTTTAAAATGTAGAATCACGTGGGAATTTATGATTATTCTTCCATTTATTGTTTATTTTTAGTCATTATATTTCTACAACCTTTCATTTATACTACTTCTACTATTGATTAATATATTATTTATTCTATACTGTTGTGTTACTCTAACCATGAGGGTATAGTCTCTGCATTGTAGCATTATTAGACCCTCATTGCTAGTTGGAAGCCTCTAGGGAGGTTCGCTTGAGGCCATGTGACCAACAAGTTTGGAGCACCATTTCAGTGCCTCCCAGGTCAAGATATTACAAAATTCTATCAAATGGTATTTTCCCATGTATTACTATTTTGGGCTAGTAGAAAGGAGACTAGTAATGTGTAATAACTTGGTAAATAACCATGTATAGTAGTGATTAACCCACACATTAGGGAAAATACCAAGTGGATAAGGATGAGACTATTGTTTGTGATGTTCTTTATTATAGTTGGTTATTATTTCACCTAAAGTGATTGGTGTACTCTCTATTGTTCACTAATTTATGAGATTTATGGTATTTTACCCTTGGTCTGGTATAGAAATAAATTATTTTTACATGCATCATTATAGGAACATAGAGATTCACATGTCTTTCATATGCCATTCCATATAGGTTTCATTGCTTGAATTCCTGATACATATTGGATGTGTCATGTGAGTTTTAGCAGTATGATTATTTTAATACCATGTTTTAGTGATTATTTATCATGCATACCTATATTCCATGATTTTTTGATTTCCTATTTATATTTTTTTATTCCTTATTTCTAGGTGATAGAATTCCTTGATATGATATTAATATAATATTGGTTATTAAAGTGTTAGTATCAACCAAAATGGTTTTTTCCTGTATAGATTGATGGTGTCACCTTAACTAACCAATAACTAAATTTTTTATCCATGGACCATTGGTCACATGGGAGGAAACATGTATGTTTGTGATTAAATGGGTGTTAATAATAGCTTATAAGGTGTATGGGACCTTATAAATTGGCAGGGGAAACCCATATAATCAAAAAACTAAATATGAACTTTCTATATTTTAAAATCAAATGTAAAACCTAGTTACAACTACATGAATTCCAATTTTAATTTATAAAGGAAAATAACTTTATAAATTGGGAATAGTAATTCATCTAACTAAACCATGATGCTTGTATATGTATGTTGAATTTTAATTCTTATAGAAAATGGTTTCTTATATAAAGTCTTATACCTCTACTACTTGGGCATGATGAGCCATATAGCTAAATTCATAAATGCATGATTGGGTCCAAGTAGGTCATTTATATAATTTTTCTTATACAATAAACCCACTAAGGGTGTAATTAAATATTGGAATAATTGAAAGGACCCTAGTAGCTCTCCCTTGTCTCTTATTCTTTAGTACTTAACCCATGGGGGTATACTCATACTAATGGATTAGTTTTTAATGTTCATGCATCTTCTTGTATGGTGTTTCATATATATGTATGGTGGAATCTTATATAACCAATACCCATTAAAATGATAAAAGACCTATTATATACTTTTGATATGTACTTATTATGAGGTTTTAGTTAATTAAAATACCAATTACAATCTAAAGGGTATTTTCCTCTATATATTGGAATTGAAATTTCATTTAACTAATCCCAATTATGAGAAACTTATGGATAAATAAAATGGATGAAATAAATTTATAAGATAAATTTATTAATTATGAAAAGATGTTAGCTAAATAAAAGATACTTTAGAGGAATTTGGATATAAATTTCCTTTGTTTACTTGTGGAATTAGTTAAATAAAGTAACAAGTATAGTTTTTAATCATAACTAGTACTTGGTGTTCCATAAATTAAGATGCTTTAAATGCTTGAAAATAAATGTGAATCAATGCAAATTGTTGAATTGAAACCTTAATGTGGTATTATTATTTTCTACCCTCATGTAAGGGTAGTTTAAATCCTTCTTTGAGTATTCCTTGGAATAGAAACATGGGAATTTCCCATAGAATTATTCTACTATCATTTGAACCTAAATGATAAGTGGTATGGCAAACTAATCTTCCAAGCATGGCCTAGTTATAAGGTCAGCAATTTTTATTTCAATAAGGGGCTTCTTGAGGTAGGTAGCACCCTCAGAACATAAATAATTTCTAAATGTTATGATGATTTTTTAGATGTTAGGTGTCATTTCTACATCGAAGTACTGAGTAGGACTCTTAGTTCCTAAACTAACACTTGGGTGGAATGCATGGTCATGTGGTAAATTGACCCTTGTTAAGGATAGCAGGATTGTGTAATGGTCTATTTCAATAGTTTATACATTCCTAGGACATTGTTGCTTTTTTATTAGGTTTTGTGACCCTTCTTCTTCTCTAGTGATGGACTACTTGGTAATTCACCAGCCAGATTAATATTCATATGGGGTAATATGAATCTGGACTTAAATATTTTATATATTCTATCGTATACTATGATGCATAGTGATGATATTTCTGTGAATAGTATCAGATGATGTGTTGTTGTGTTGATGAGATCTTAGAGTAGTGTGAATTGATACACACGGTACCCATAAAATTGATAAAATGGTATTAAAAAATGTATGAGTTTAATGAAAAATTCATTCAGGCCTTGAGAATTTAAGCTATGTACATAGTTCATCTCTAGAGTAGAGTGACCTGGGCATTGTGATCTCATTAAAAACATTAAAACTTTGAGATCTTGATTCTAAAATAAGTTTTTGAGTGGTTCATGGTGATGTTGTAAGAGCATCAAGAGTTATAACACTATCGTCCAATTTAGTTTTAGCTTATATTCCTTATACTAATAATCTACATGAGTGTGGATTGAGATAGAGAATCATGCATATACCTATATTAAAATTTGGTCTAGTGTGCATTTAAGAAACTATTTTCCCTTACTTTTTGTTTTGATGCTTGGTAAAAGCATATTGTCCATGTCCCAAACCATTTTCAGTTGTGTATGGATCATGTGCCATTAGAGGAGTTCATTTCCTTATTAAAGTATTATTAGGTCACTCCTAAGGTGGGGAGCATCATGTATAACATGTTTTTGTGTTTCCTTCTAAGTAGAGGGAGCACAACAGAAAAAGACCATCTACATATGGTTAGAATAGATTATAAAATCCCATGATGATAGCAGTTGGTTTATCTAGTCCTTGATATGATTCTCAATATAAAACCTTGTTATGGGTTTTGAGGGAGTATAGAAGCTATATTTGGCCTTAGGGTGCGTGAGTGACCCAGAGAGAATAACACTTCTGAGGCATGTTGGTGCTTGCAAGGCATCACCATGATGAAATAGTTAGCTATGTACATAACCTTTAAATACAATTTTAATCATTTTTTACTTTGTTGGTTATACTTGAATGATCAAAGTATGCCTCAGTAGTGAGGTTATCATGGTCGTTTAAAGACAATGCATCAGCATATGCAGTCGAGCTCTTTCAAAAGAAGTCGACCGTTAGTGGTTTGACTATTCTTCTTACCTGTAATTGGTTATGCTTGGTTAAAGCTATAACAACGCAACCTATTATAAAAAATTTCCCATTTTCATTTAATTAAATGTATTATTATATAATATGATTATAAAAAGCACATTCACTTTTTTACATCCTAGTTGATTTAAAATACTCTTAAATATATTTATCATTGTTAATATAGTCATTGAACATTGATCATATGATTAGAATAAATATAAGGTTTTAACAAATCCAATTGACTCATACAAAGAAAGTGATGGACTCAACCAGTAGGATCGTACCCTATGAAGCCCATTTATTAGAGCTTACAGGGGAGAGAAAATCATTGTGCATTTCCATTGACCAAACACAAGCTTATATACAACAAATTAATCATGAGTGAAATTATTTATGGGATAATTTCAATCTCATCGTGATCACGACACAGACCATGTATGTCGAACCGCCCTAAGAACATCTCATAGTTTCACACCATACTCTTAAAGAGTTTACTGGTGTATTAAATGGATATCTATCAAGACCCTAGAAAAATGATTATGTAAATTTTTTAATATAATAATGAATATATTTTCATCATATTATTGTTACTTTATAATTTTTTATTATTTTGATACAATAAAACATGAATAGTATTTTTTGATAACATTAAAATTCGATTAAGGAATTTATTTTGATTAATTAATGTATTTTTTAAATAAATTATATTTTAATAAAATATTATTATTAAATAATTTTAATTAAATATAAATGGTCATATAATTTTTATGAATTCAATTGTAATATTTATAAGGGTTCAAAAATTATTATTATCAAACAAAACCCATCATTTCTAAATAAATGTCAAATATTATATTAAAATTGAAAATTAAAATATTTATAAAATTATTTAGACAAAATTATTATTATTTTTTAAAACATAACATTGAAATTATCCAATGGTTAATTTTTCATAATTTTCTGAGATAGTTTAATTTTTGAGTAAAAAATAAATATTGTATAAATATAAGGTGTGAATTATGAAATCATAATGAACCAAAAGAGATGTAATAAATACTATAAATGGTATCCATGACCAATTACGTGTTTTCCCTTTAAAATAATTTTATTTTATTCTTATTTGATTAATTTTATAAATCCTTTATGAATCCTCTAAAATCATTAATATATTTTAAGGTTTTAAAATCATTTCTTTAAGAGTGTGACTCACCTCCGCATAAGAAAGGGAATTATTTTAATAATTTAGGATATTTGGATAATAAAATAATTAAAAACCTGCCTATTTTGAAGAAACCATATGAAGGTTTTTTGTTTTTTTTATTTTATTATATAGAGTTCAAAACCTAAGTTTGTGAAATATTAAATAATCCCCCTATTTTTTCCTACATAAACCCATGCAAGCTCCCATTTATCTTCACTAAAAATCCTTTCAGAATTTATTTACTCTTTACTCCCCTCTATATAATCCTCTCAAGGTGACCCAATCTCTCAAGAAGTGCCTTTTCAATCTTTTGGAGTCACACACTCAAGTAAGGGATTTTTCCTTTCTCCTCTTTTTAAAAGTATCTTCTTACCCTTATGTATTTTATCTTCATTTCCTTATGATGGGATATGTTATTACATATTCTCCTTAATGCCTATTTTATTTAAAAATTATTAGATACCTCTTTCTCTCTCATCAACCCATTTTATGAATTTTTATGTTACGTCATTATGCTGCAAAAATTTCATAAGGGAACCTCTCTTTCTCCCATTTATTCAAGAATATTATTCATTTTATGACCTTTTATTTTCAATTCCTGAATTTGGGGTTTGTTTTTAAACATTACCCATACATACCATATGATTTATAAATTATTATAGACCCCTTTCACTCTCATTTATCCCTCCCATGAACATTTATGTGCTCCCGTTATGTTGCTGAAATTTCACTGCAAGAATCCAGGCAAAAAAGAATGTGTAGTGAATACCCATACCCAATTCCTACCAAGGGTGTTCACCTTTATTCACTTATACTCATTTTATTGGGTAATTACATGTATTTATTCTACACTCCTAGATCATGGAATAAAATATTATGAAAAATGAATCCTTGTTGTATGATCTATGTGGTACACTTAAGCATGAGAATGAAATGAATGTGACGGGTGCACCTAGAATTATATAGAACTCTAATGAATTGGTTAATGTTTAGTATCATGATACATCATTTTGGGATTGGTATTAAACATTATTCCTTTATAGAAATTTTTTCATCATGATGTATTAGCAGTTAGCCTTGACCTATGTTTATGATGCAGTGTTTTAAGTTGTTTCCATATTTCCCATGTTATGATTATCATGTTATATCATGCCTCATTATTCACATTCTTTTTAAGACCCATTGATATTCCTATCATCTAAAATGTATTATATTCTTCATGTTATGTTTTTTTATTCCCTTATATATATTTATATCTCACCTGTTTCTAATGCATGTCCCCAGGTCATCCCATGTAGTTTTAAGTTCGATGGAATATTATGATCATGTTAAGAAAGTTTTCAATAATGTTTTTCTATCCCATGATATAAGTTGTTATGTAATGTACCTAATTCCAAAAGACACTAGACTAATCTATCTCCCATGTTGTATTAATTTTAATTTTATGTAATGAATCATGAATTAATGTGTAATAAAGACCAGGGTTATCATAGTTGATATCAAAAGAAAATTTTAGTTATTTTTGGGATTAGGATTAGAAAACTCTAGAGAAATATTTTGGGATAATACTAATTATAATAAAACATCCCTAAATTTTGGTAAGTATAGATTTAGTGTCTTATTAAGAAAATATATCCATGTTTGGATAATACAACTGGATGTGGTTCTAACACAGATGTACCTAGGGGAAATAACTCTGACAAGATGTCCCGGGCCTAGTTTGGGGTAACCAGGTACATGAAAATGGGCCTTATTGTGCACTTGGTTTGACACTCCCAGGGGATATTATTTGTTAAATTCATAATCTCATTATAAACCATTATTAAGGGGGGAAATCCCATAAGAGTATATGTTAGAAAATAGATCATAGATAACATATATTGAATCCAAGAAATTCATAAGTTAAGGAAATAAATGTAAGTTATAAGTTATCCATTTAGTGTCATTAAATTTCCATTTATGTATTTAAATTTTTAAATATACTCATCCTTAATTTTTTCCTTTTTTCTAGTTAATGGCCATAAATAGGAGGAATCGAGTAAATAATCAATGTCAAGGTCAATGTGATGACTTCCCCATTGAGATTCCCAACACAATGGGAGAAGAAATCACAAACTTTATAATGATACTCTCTCAGATAACTCAGGTTATGAATAGAAACCTAGATCAAGAGAAACTTCCAAATTCCCCAAAGAGAGATAAATCTATGATTTATTCCTTTATGTAAAAAAGGCCTTTGACTTTCAATAGATCATCTGATCCCTTAATCATGGAACAATGGATCAACTCCATTGAAAATATATTCTCTATCCTATAATGTTCCAAACAAGAGAAGGTTATAATGGATGTTTATTTTATGGAGTTTGAATCTGATTAGTGGTGGAAATTGATCAAAAATAAAAATCCCAAGTAATATATTGAAGTGATGAGGTGGAAGGATTTATGGAAAAAAATTCTATAAATATTTTCCTCGCGCTCTTTGTATTAAAATGGAAAGGGGTTTACTTTACCTCAAGAAAAAAGTCAAAGAACATATTGGGGTGTATGATGAAAACTTCACAAGATTTTCATGATACATATCTGTATTTTTCGTTTCCCCTTAATTCAATATTAAACACTTATTTGGTGGGATAAAACCTAGTCTAAAAAAATCCCTGGAGATCCTAGAATTTGATAGATATTAAGAAATTTTCTGATGTGCCCTCAAAGTTAAAATGGATATCAATGAATCCCAAGGGTATCATCGGGATAAGAAATAGAAAGTGGACTATAATTATGGTGGTTTGATGGAGAAATATAATGGTGCCAAGAAATTATAACACCTAACTTGTCAAAAGTGTGGAAATAATCGCCCCAGAAATTGATTAAAGGGGATAAGTAAATTCTTTAGCTGTGGGAAGGAAGAAAACCTAGCTAATGATTATCGATAAGAGGAACCTACTACTGAAGTGGAGGAAAGGAATGCTCCAATCAATCCTCAATGCATTTTTCATTGATACAAATATAAGGAACTAGGTAACTTTGTGAACCAATTCACTAATCCATGGGTTTTTTGAGACAACCAACAACCTCCAAGGTAGTAAGGGTGATATTTTTCTATCACAACCATCGAGGTGGATCCTGACAAGGAAGTGGTGATAGGTACACTATTTATTTATTCAATAATAGTGAACATAATTTTTTATTCTAGTTTTATGCATTTATTTATATCACAAAACTTTAGTATAACTATTAAAGAATCACCTCAAAAAATGGAAGTAGAGATTTTAGTGAAAATAGAAAATGGGGAAATTATTGCATCCCAAGTATATAACTCCTCCCTTATAAACTTTTGTGGGATTAACTTCCCAGAAAACCTTTTAATATTCCCTTTGGTGTGATTTGATGCAATTTTGGGAATATAATGGATTTTCCTATATAGATCCAAAATAAATTACCGCAAGAAGGAAATCACTCTTCGTATTGTGAATCGTTCTCATATTCTATACAAATGCAAGGATATGGATGAATATTCTTTAGTAAAATCATCTCAATCATGGATATTATTTCCCTATGATAAATAATATCTATCTCAAATTATTGATTCTAAGGAAATAACCATCCTCAAAGACATGCCTATTGTAAAGGAATACTATGATGTGCTTCCTGAGGAATTGTCTAGTCTTCCTCTTAGCTGAGAGGTTGAGTTTTCAATCGAGCATATACTTGGGGAATTTCCATTATCCAAGAATCCATATAGAATGGATTCTATGGAACTTGAGGATCTGAATAAATAACTATATAAGAATCTGGATAAATGGTTTATGCACCTAAGTGTTTCTCCATGGGGTGCACCAGTCCTCTTCATCAAGAAGAAGGGTGGGTTAACGCACCTTTGCATCGATTATCAGGATCTCAACAGGATCATGATAAATAAAAATTATCCTCATCCATATATTGATGACTTGTTCAATTATCTATGTGAAGCACAATACTTATCCATGGTGGATCTTCGGTTAGGATATTACCAAGTAAGGGTGAATAAGGAAGATATCTCGAAGATTGCTTTTTGTACAAGGTATGGACACTATGAGTTCATAGTAATGTCATTATGAATCACTAATTCTCCAGAAATCTTCATGGAAATGATGAATATATTCTTTAGATATTACCTTGAAAAAATTTTATAGCCTTTATAGATGATATTCTAATATACTTCAAAAGAAAGGAGGAGCATGAGGAGCATCTGAGTAATGTTCTAAAGACCTTGTGAAAGGAGAACATTTATGAAAAGTATAGAAAATGTGAGTTCTTTTTGAAGTAAGTATCTTTATTGAGGAATATAATAACAAGAAATGGGATATCTATGGACCCTTCAAAGACATAAGAAATTAAAGGATGTTCGATGCCAACATCTATGATAGATATCCATATTTTCTTTGGGTTAGCTGATTATTATCATCAATTTTTTAGAAATTTCTTGCGATTATAAAACCCTATAACCAATATAACTTAGAAGGGAGTCAATTTTCTTGGAGTAATGAATTTTAAGAGATATTAAGGTATTTAAATAAGAGTCTTATCACTACACATGTTCTCACACTACCCACAAGTTGAGGAATTTTCATGGTATTCAGCGATAATTCGAAAAAGGGATTGGGTTGTGTGTTAATGAAAAATGAAAAGGTCATAGCCTATGCTTCAAGGCAGTTGAAAGTTCATGAATAGAACTACCCAATGAATAATATAGAGTTGGATGAAGTGATATTACCTTTGAAAATTCGGTGGCATTATCTCTTTGGGGAAAAGTATGAAATATATATAGATCACAAAATAATAAAATATATATTCACATAGAAAGAGATGAATATTTACTAATTAAGATGGATATATCTGATCAAGGACTATGAATTATCAATTCACTACCATCCTAGGAAATCAAATAAAGTGTTAGATGCTCTAAGTATAAAGGATCTATCATTTCTATAATTTATGAGAATTGAGAAGGATCTGATCCTCAAAAATTTGAACTTGGGAATCATAAAGGAAGGAACATCATCAATCCTTTCAAAAATAATTGTTTAATTGTCTCTTCTATAGAGGATAAAGGATGCTCAAATAGATGATGTGGGAATTCATAAGAAATTGGAAACTATAAGAAAAATAAAATTCTTGGAGTTAAATGTTAATGAAAAAGGAGTTGTAATATTTAAGCCATGGTTATGTGTACCATCAAATCCTAAGCTAAAGAAGGATATGTTGGATGATTCACATACTTTGACTTTATATATCTATCCAGGAAGCACAAATATGTATCTAGATCTATAATAATTCTATTGGTGTTACAATGTGAAGAAATATATTTTGGAATATACATCAATATTTCTTCTATGTTAGCAAGTGAAGGTTAAAAGAAAAAATTATAAGGTGGTGATACAACCATTACCCATACCTTTATGGAAATTTGAAAATGTCACGATAGACATTTTCACCGAACTTTTAAAGAAATCATGGGGAAATAATGGTATCTAGGTTGTGGTGGATCATATTACCAAGACTTCACCACTTCATTTCAATTTTATAGGATTTCACACTTAATCAAATTTCACGAATATACATTATACAAGTGGTGAGGCTGCATGGAGTACCACTATATATTTTATCCAATCGAGATCCGAGATTCACCTCCATGTTCTAGAAAAGTCTCCAACATGCTCTAAATACTAAATTATACTTCATCACATCTTATCACCCCCAAACTAATGTCCAATATGAGTGGACTATCCATACACTTGAGGATATGTTGAGAGCATGATCAATTGACTTCAAAAGAGTATGGTATCATCATATTCCTTTGGTTGAGTTATCTTACAAAAATAGTTTCCACTTGAGCATCCAAAGGGATCCCAATAAATTCATTTATGGGAAGAGATTTAGGACACCTTCATGTTAGGATGAAGTTGGGGAACAAAAACTTCTAGGTCCTAAAATGGTTAAGGTAATTGTGGAACATATTATGACCATTTAGAAGTATATCAAGCCTAATCAGAGTCGACATAATAGCTATACTGAAAATCATCAATGAGACCTAGAGTTTTATGTTTGAGAGATGGTATTCCTCTACTTATCTACATGGAAGAAAGTGATGAAATTTTTCAAGAAGGGCAAGCTTAGTCCAAGATACATCGGCCTGTTTTAGATCCTTGATCACATCAGAGCGGTGGCCTACTAACTTTCACTTCCACATAACCTATCTCAAGTACATGACGTATTCCATGTATCACTATTGAGGAAGTAAATACCTAACCCTAAACATGTACTCAATACAGAGGTGGTACTATTGGATAATGACCTCTCATGTGATGAGTAGTTGGTGAAGATCTTATATCATAGAGACAACGTTATATGAAATAAGATAATAAACCCAATTAAAGTGTTTTGAAGAAACCAAGAGTTTGAATAAGAAACATGGTAACCAAAGGAGGTGATGAAATAGAGTTACCCTTGTTTGTTTTAATGTGTAAAAAGAAAATTTTTATGGTTAAATTTCTTGAGGGGGAAAGATTGTAACGACCTGACCTATTATAAATAAAATTCCCCTTTTGATTTAATTAAATTTATTGTTACATAATATGGTTATAGAAAAAACATTCACTAATTTATTTCCAAGTGAAATTAAAATACTAGTAAGTATATTTACCTATGTTAATATAGTTATTGAACATTGATCACATAATTAGATGACAAAGGAAGTGATATCCTCAACTAGTAGGATCGTACCCTATGAAGCTCATTTATCAGATCTTACAAGGGAGATATCATCTCTGGTATTTTCCCTTTACCAATACCAAGATTATATCTAATAACTTAAGCATGAATGAAACTGTTTATGGGATAATTTCAAGCGCATCGTGATCACGACCTAAACCATGTACGCCGAATCACCCCAAGAAAATCTCAGAGTTTCACACCTTAATCTTATGGAGTTTTTTGGTGTATTAAATGTATATGTATCAAGACCCTAGAAAAATTATTATATAAATTACTTTTTATAAAATAATGAATATAGTTTCATCATATTATTGTTACTTTATAAATGATTTTTATTTTGATACTATAAAACACGAATAATATTTTTGGGTAATATTCAAATTAGATTAAGGAATTTATTTTGATGAATTAATGTATTTTTTAAATAAATAATATTTTAATAAAATATTATTATTAAATAATTTTTATTAAATATAAATGTTCATATAATTTTTATGAAGTCAAACGTACCTTTTATAAGGGTTTAAAAACTGTTATTATCAAAAATATCCAACATTTATCAATAAATGTTGACTCATATTTTAAAATTAAAAATTCACATATATATAAAATTATTCATATAAAATTATTATTGTTTTTTTAATAATTACTTTGAAATTATCCAATAGTTTATTTTTTATAATTTTCTGAGACATTCAAATTTTTGAGTAAAAATTAAATACCGTATAAATATACAGTGCGTATTATGACGTCATAATGACCCAAAAGTGATGTAATAAATATGATAAATGGTATCTACAACCAAATCCATGTTTTCAATCTAAAACAATGTGATTTTATGTTTATTTTATTACTTTTATAAATCCTTTATGAATCCTCCAAAACCATTAATATATTTTAATGTTTTAAAATCATTTCTTTAAGAGTGTGACTCACCTCCACATAAAAAATGGAATTATTTTAATAATTTTGGACCGTTTATAATAATATAATTAAAAATTATCCTATTTGGTAGAATCCATGGTCAAAAACCATGGTAAGGTTTGTGGCTTTGGTTATATTATTATATAAAGTCCAAAACCTATGTTTGTGAAATATTTTAGAATTCCCCTATCTTTTCCTATATAAACCCACCCAATATCCCATTTATCTTCATTAAAATACTTGGATCACATCCTTACTCTCCCCTAACCACTCTAGAATCCTCTAAAGGTTCTCCAATCTCTAAAGAAACTCCTTTTCAAGCTTTTGGAGTTGCACACTCGAGTAAGGGATCTTTTCCTTTCTCCTCTTTTTAAGTATCTTTTTAACTTATGTATTTTATCTTCATTTCCTAATAATGGTACATGTTATTATATATACTAATTACTACATATATAATTTAAAAAATATTATATACCCCTTTCACTCTCATTAACCCATTTTATGAATTTTTATGTGATATCATTATGTTGTCAATATTTCATAAGGGATCCTCTCTTTCTCCCATTTATTCAAGAATATTAATCATTTTATGCCCTTTTATTTTAAATTTCTAATGTTGGGGTATGTTTTTACACATTTCCCATACTGTAAATATGATTTCTAAATGATTATATACCCCTTTCACTCTCATTTATTCCTTCTAGTAACATTTATGTGCTCTTGTTATGCTGCTGAAATTTCACTGTAGGAATCCATGCCAAAAAAATATGTAATGAATACCCATACCCAATTCCTACCAAGGGTTTTCACCTTTATACACTTATTATCATTTTATTTGGGACTTAAATGTATTTTTTCCACACTACTAGATCTTATAATAAAATATGATGAAAAATGAATCCATTTTATATGATCTATGTGGAACACATAAGCATGAGAATTAAATGAATGTGATGAGTGTGACTAGAATTATATATCTCTCCAACGCATTGGGTAATGTTTAGTATCATGATACATCATGTTGGGAAAATTATTAAACCTGATTCCTTTATGTGACTTTTTCTATCATGATGTTTTGGAATTTATCCTTGACCTATGTTTATGTTATAGTGTTTTAAGTTGTTGTCACATTTCCCATGTTATGATTATCAGGCTATATCATGCCTTATTATTCATGTTAATTTTAAGACTCATTGATATACCTATTTTCTAACATGTATTATCTTATTTATGTAATGTTTTTTTTATTCACTTACTAGGATTTATGGCTCACCTCTTTCTTATGCATGTCCTAGGTTATCCCATGCAGTTTTAAGTTTGATAGAATATTATGATAATGTCAATGAAGTTTTCAATAATTTTTTTGTATCCCATGTTATAAGTTTTTATTTAATGTACCTAATTCAAAAATACACTAGACTTATCTATCTTTCATGTTGTATTAAGTGTAATTTTATGTAATTAATCATTAATTAATGTGTAAAAAATAGTAGGGTTATCATAGAAACCATACCAAAAAATTCTTCTTGAATATGATGGGAGTGTATAGAGTCTTATTGGTAATCATAATATCATCTTAGTGTACTCTTTTATTAGTGAAGATCATTACCCTTATCTTGGAATCTTCCAGGCTACACTGGGAAAGTGTCAGTTATATTTTGAGCTAAAGAGAGGAATTAAACACCTTGTTTGAATGATAAATAGAATCATTTGGGATTATGATTCAGAAGTGTGGAAGAATCTTAGAGTCATGGACTGTCTTGAATAATACTAATATTCCTATGTAGGAAGGCCTTGTATGTATTCACGGACACCAAAAAATTATTTGAATCAATTTCTAGGTGAAATAATGTTGTTGGGATTAGTCAATGTTATTAATACGTGTACATATTGTATATGTACCAACATCTCACTGGTAAACTCCTAATAATGAACTACCTTGAATGAGAACCTTGGATTAAAGTAGATGATTCTGAGTTTACTTGGACTTGAAGTTGGGCTTGAGTGGTATAATATGATTGAGATGATCCAAGAATACTATATTGGTATACACCTATGTTGGTTCCATGGAATGACAATGGAAATGATCCATTGGGATAGAGACACCATCCAAAGTTTAATTGCAAGTTTCTATGAACATGATCGAAGAGATCTTGAGGTACCTTAGTTTAAAGGTGTCCGAATTGGGTTTTTAGATGTATGATCTGTTAAAGATGATCGTTTTTGTAAATAATCAACTTGTAGTGTCCCAACTTGCTTTCCCTTATTTAGTTGCATGAGATCGGTGAGAAAATGCATCAAGAACATCATTGGGATGAGGAGAGTGTGGTGAAAAGGTTGTTCAAGTCTTTTCATGGATCGGCCAGGCTCAATGAGGTTGATTGGGAATCAACCTTTCAATCTAGTTCAGAAACATGCCAAATTGCATCATTTGAATGTTGAGGGTGTTCTTAAATAGGAAATTCCAATGGTGGGATCACTATGACTCAAAATTTTCCATTCAAGTTAAAACCTATGGTGGAGATAATCATAGTCTAGTTGATAAAGGAGATGATGATGTGATAATGTATTGGGTTATATGGGTTCAGTTAAGCACTATCTCAATGTTTATTTTAGAATATGAGTGTTAAGTGATGCTTGAGTTTTAACAGCTTATTTACTGTATGCATGAAGGTGATGCTTATAGGTGTGCTAGGAATTTAAAACTAAATGAATCCATTTAAATAGAATATTCATGATCTAGGTAGGTCTAATAATGCTTTATAGTTCCCCAAGGATTCTCAGGGATGATAAGTTCTAAGTTAGGGAGGTTGTAATGTCCCATGTTTTTGAACCATGTAAATTTTCCATAGGAATTTGAAATTTCCATTTAGTGGATGGGAAGTTTCTCAAAATCCTCTACATAATGTAAATACGATCTTTGGAACACATAAAAGTGTTTTTTTAGATGGGTTGTAAGGCCTGAGAGGTGTATCAGGTGTTTGGATGAGATTTGGGAGTGTCGGGCCCCAAAAACTCAATTTTTTCGAAAGCGGACAAGAGTAAATGGTTGGTACACAATGAAAAAACCGAAACCCTAAAAACCTGATGGTGTCTTAGTTAATTACATTGGAATAAGATACAAGTAATCACATCTTAAAGGACATAATAGTTTAGTAGTCTTAGAAAAGTAGATACATACATGATTCCCATATTACATTTGAAAACACAAAATTACAACATAATTTTCTTTTATAATTACATTATTCCCTCTAAAATATCCTTTAATATCAATCATAGTAAAATTAATTGATCCCTAGGAAGGGAAATAAAATAAGATTTAGCTCAAATGATCAGTAAGGGTTAAGTAAAGTGGAAGATATCAGGAATTAATAAGCATTATCAACATGGAAAGGTAAATAACTAAACACAAATTCCATTTAAATAACTTGAATATCATAATCAATAAAATAAAGTTAAATAAATGAAAATAAAATTCATTTAATCAATATCATGACTATCATATCTAGATAAGGCATAATCAATATGGAAATGTAAATAACCAAAAACAAATGTTATTTAATCAGTAAAATGAAAATGAAATGCATCTATAGATAATATCATTATGAAAATATCATGGATAATAAGAACTAAATTCTTAGTGAAGGAAATTATTAATCACTGGATGTCATGTTCTTGATAACATGATACCTCTACCATTAAGAAATTTCACAAGATGGTTTAAAACTATAGGTATAAACACATTTAATGTAAGCTTACTGATTCATTTTATGAGACTATTAATGCATCTAGGGACTATATAACTTCAATCCCCATCCATCACTACATTTCCAAAGCATTCCTCATATATCGAATAATAGATTTACTTCATGAACATTATTCTTTATCATCAAATATCTGTATTGAGTAAAGAATATGAATTTATCAATATTTCCCCATATAAACAAATAACATTCAATGTAGAAAACATTATGTAGAAATGATATATGTTTTAAACAAATAAAAATATCCATGATAAATAATATGGATATTTATGGGAAATGTATAGTCCAATGATCATAGAAAATTGAATAATTCATGGGAAATTTAATGAATAAAAAAATGAACCAAGGAAGTGAATTTCAATAATATACTAGGTCAAAATAATCATAAACTATCTAAAGAAAGAATAAATATGGTATTAATACAAAATTTCCCCATTGGAGTATATATAAAATAACAGGTTGTTTCCATTTATGAATAACAATACCATAAAAATATGATTAAAAACATTTCTAAATAAAATAACCTTTTCATTTTGAAAATATATATTTTAAAAAAAACTTCAAAAAATATTTCGAAAATAATTTTCTTTGAAAATAAACTCAGAAACATATAAAATAATATTTAAAACATTGAGTGTTCGTGATGGCTGGAAATTCCCTTCATGGCATACATATTAAAACAAAGATTCCTTTCACTTTTTTAGCAAAATCCAAAATGGGCCTTATTTTAAAAACAATATGAATATTCCTTTAAAAAATTGAAAAAATTATGAATGGGTAAAAATGTATTTAGTAAATTAGTTTGAATAATTTTAAAAATATTTTTTAAAACATTTTTAGAAAACATGCTTTTGGAAGATAAAGGATTTTTGACCAAAGAGAGAAATGAAGTCATATTTTAATAAAAACATTTTATCAACCATTTTAAGTACCAAAGAGTGTTAAAATGGTAATATTACTTTAAAAAATCATGAATAAATAAAGGATAAGAAAACTAAATGGTTTTATTAGATAATGATAAGTTAATTTTCTTCAATGGAAATTCAAGCATAAATAATCCAGATTAAAATGAGATTGTGAAGTAAACCATTAAAAAGATCATAACATTGAAGTAAAAATTAAAAAATGAATATATTATTTGTACAAAATATAAATCCATATAAAATAAAGTGGATATAAAACATCATATAGTAAAAATTCAATACACACATAATCATAGAATATCAAGGATAATAAATAAGTAATATAACCCGATGAAAATAAATTGAGTTATGAAATTCTTTACCACTTGGTAATTTTTAATTCAATTACCCTTTGATGAAATAATTCAATTTGAAACTCAAAATAACATTAACTATGAAGGATTAATAATATTACATGTAAAATGGGCAGTATATATATTATATAAAAGAAATTAGGTGCATAACATTATGATATTCCTCAATGAAATGAAATTGAGATGAAATCCCTTACCTCACACTTCATTTTGGTTGAACATGATTTAACCTCAGGTATAGTGTTTTTAAACATTTTATTAACCTATACAAGAACCATATTAATATTAATAATATCATATATGATCCTTTTATAACATCTTATCACCCGTTTGTTAATAATCATTCATTATTTTCATTGTTTCAAGTGTTAATTCACTTGTTTTCTAATAAATACCATATTATTTATGTAAATATACTTATATATATCATCCATGTGGTGTGGTGATTAAAAAAGAGTCACATTTCTTCTTGAAGGTGGTAGTCTACACATACACAGATGACATTATCATATTTTAATGAGTGAAAAATGTAAGAAATAAAATGATATATTATCATTTAATAATGATAAATATGTCATTAATTTTATAATTATGTCATTTATATCATATATTTATTAAATTTATCCTTATTACCATCCATTTAAATCATTAGTGAAAAATGAATCACATCACTTTGTGAAGCGGTAGTCCGCCGTACACACAAGCAACATTATCATATCCCTTATGGAATGGAAAGTAAAAAAATGTACATATTATATAATGACTCCATAGGTATATTTTTTTTATAAATGTCATATATATACTTTATATCTATCATCATACCTAGATGTGAAAGATGTTGATGGAAAACATGTCACATCGATTCATGAGGTGTTATTCTATCATACACACGAGCGACGTTATCATTTCCCATTTGAGGGAAGAGGATATGTATTGTAATGTATTGACTCAGCTCACCACTAAACCGGTGGTCAGATCGGTCATCACATGACCTCAAGCGCGTCTCCCCGTACACCAGAGGTTGTTGGATAGTAGTCAGGGTCTATGGATAGTCAGTGGGGAGACTATAACCTCATATCAGAGTTAAATAATAGAAAATGAAAATAAATAGAGGAAACAATATAATAAATGATAAAGTAGTGGAATGCATATTTTATAAATTTTGAACAAAACAAATGGCCAACACCAATTATACAGTAGATGCCAGGCATGACATGCTAATGATACAAAAATGGAAAATGTGAACAAAACAGCATGCCTAACATTCCAATACAGAAATAAGTAAAAATTGACTCAAATCCCTGAGGGCGGTCTCCTTGAGCATCCTGAGCTTCCACTCGGTCCACTGCTCCTATGTCCCAAGTAAACGCAAACAACACCATCCTATAACCAAATAGAATCTACTCGGGTACCCCAGTGAAATGGCGGCCTGAGTAGGGTGTGAGATATAAATCTCAATAGGCCAGGACCACCGGTGTCTACCCAAATCTAGAAATTTAATAAATAATTTAAACCATGTGAAGGAATGCATAAATAAAGTAGTACAATGTAACTATATACCCAAGTACCTACTTTAGCCCTCAGTTGGTGTCTGAACCTACATTATACATTTTTCATGCATACTCAATAATCATTACATAATCATTTTCATTTATCAATTATTCAAATCTCATTAAATTATAAAAGTCTTGAGATTAGACCTACACCTGACATCCCCTATAAAAGTCACTCACCACAGATGTCTCTAAAGACCATCTATGTAATCAAAGTAAAGACTGAATCCAAGTTTGTGATTTGGCTTAGATAATGTGTCATAAGATATTCAATTTAATCTTTCATATACTATGTCCGAGCCCATCTAATAAAATAGTAATTCTCTCTTGGGTCTATCCACTAATAGTGATTCACCCAATTAATTATTAAGACTGAACCCTTTCTCATATTCAATTCACAAATCATTATATCACAACATTTTTCATTAACCATTAATTCCTTTTATGTGCGACCAATTGGACCCATAGACCGATGTCAATTAATGGGTTTATAAAATCATGTCTAGATCCCTCGTGAGTATTTGGAGTGTCAGTCCTTGTCTCACAACCCATGGGTATTTGGAGCATCATTCTTTGTCCCATAAAAGAACATTTTCATGCAAATTGGGTTTATAACGCCATGTCTAGCACCCCGTGAGTATTTTGAGCATCAGTCCCTATCTCACAACTCATTTATCAATCATACATATATATCTATCATTAGTGTAGAAATCCATGTATGACACCCCAAAACCATCCATTAATTAATTCATAAATTAATTAATCCAATTTTTTAATTAATTCAACAACTAACTAACAACATAAATCACTCGTCAAAAAAGTCAATAATTAATTAACCATTCAATATCTCATTAGTTAATAATTAATTAACAATAAATTATTCTTATCAAGCCAAATAAATAATTAAATCAACATTTAATTTATCTAAATTCTTTAACAAGTTGAACCCATCCACTCAAATAGTGATTTGTCTAGGACTTTAACAATTTACATGCACGTCATAATCATCTCAAAACATGCTGAACAAAACCAATATATTTAGAAACCATCTCACAAATCATATCATATTTTTAAACAACTCCATCCAAGACAAATTAAGTCATGGAAAACTAATATGCATCAAAAGGAACCCTTGGCCAACAGTCATAACAAACAATTAATTCACAATCTTAATTTAATACATGAAAATTAATTAATTCAACAATTAATTAATTAATTAATTATTAACTATTTAACTAATCACTAATTAATTAACAATTTACCATTTAACATGTAGTAATAAATCCATCCATTAATTATTACTATTTTCCAATTTATATTCCGAACACGTCAAATATTCAATATTCTCAATAATCAGTAAAAGATATAATTTTATTCCAATTCGTGACTTGATAATTAATTCTACAATTAATTAACCTATTACCCATTCTACCCATCCAAATCATTTAACTATTTAATCATATCACTTTAACCAAATTTGAAAAACATGTTTAAAATCAACACATGTTCAAGTCCTCATTTATCTCATGTGGGTGGCATCATTTAATAACATCAAAAGTGTCATGCATCGATATATCATAATCAAGGAAACTTGCATTCTGAATTTATTTAAAGTAGCTATAATTCTTAAATAAAGTTTTAAGGATTTGGGACCCTACCTCAGGGTGGCACCATTTTTAATCCAAAAGGATTTAATATACTTGGTAGCAACCAGTCTACAACTGGTTCACAATCGCACATGTGTGCACCTTATATATATCTTTACACACACACACACGCAGATATATATATATATATTTATATACATATATATATATTCACTCGTGTTCCCTACAACAATATAAATAAAATTCAAAATATTAAAATGGGTACTCATAATGAAAGAAGTAAGGACCAACGCACCTCTAACTAGGTATCGAGGACTCATATAAATTATCAAACCCTTAATTTAATGATGTGAAACAATATGATAGTTAAATAACCTTACCTGAAACATGATGGAAAAACAAAAATGAACTCATCTACCTCACCTTTGTTAGTAGATGCCAGAATACAGATCAAAGGGTCTAGAGGAGCCCCTTACACATCCCTAGAACCGAAGAAACAAGGAAACCCAATAAAACCAGAGCCTTAGGATTTTGGCCAAGAAAACAGGGTGAGGGTGGAGCCAAACAGCCGATGTGAATCACAAAACAAATGCAGATGGACTCACCTCAATGAGATAAGTAAGATTCGATAAGACACCGAGAGGATTCGATCGCACGAAGAGGAGCCGGTGAGCGGGGTGTAGCACGCCTCAAAGGAGGGGCCTTGTGCGTTTTTGTTGTTCCTAACATATGGTGGTGCACCACCCTCATGTTCTCTCCCCCAATTATCAATTACACCCAAGATAAAATAATAGTCTTAATATAATAATAATAACATTTATTATTCTCATTTAATATAATGTTACTTCATTAACTAACCTTTAAATTAATGTTTCACAATTAATTCTGAAAACTACCATTAATCATCCATTCAAATTAATATAGTAATAATAATATCTTTATTAATATTATTATTAAATATTTATTTTATTTAAAATAAAATAAAAATAAATTATTTTAAAAATCGGGTAACCGCATAGCTGACCCGCACCATTTGACTAACCGTGCACAACCCGATATCTATATTTAAAATGGTTTAATTAAATTAAACCCAACTCCACATTTATTACTTATTTAATATTACCATTTAAAATTACCCTTTTTCGATAATGCCCAACTCCTCATTTGTACATTATTTAATTAAATTCATTCAAAAAAATTAGTTAAATAATTTCCCCACTTAATGTTTTTAAATAAATTATCTCAACACAATTTAATTAAATTTAAAGACTCCAACTCATCATTATTTAATTAATTATCTCAACACAAATTAATTAAATAAAAACCTTTGCTCCATAGCGATTAATTAAATTCTTATTGACCTTTTATTTAATTAAATGAAACCCCAAAAAATCCATTATTATTATTATTCATAATAATAATAATAACCACTCATAAAACCATAATAATAATAATCGCATTATTATTATTATTAAACCTTAGATAAAACCCAACACCTCTTATTAAATAAAAACACTTCTTTATTAATTACGAAACTCCTTATTTAATTAGAAGTTTTTTTGAGATACCCAAAAGCCTCATTAATTTCACATAACTATTACACCTCATTAAACATCCAATTAAAATATTTTAACATAAATGTTACACCCCATATAATTAAAAATGATTCTTTATTCATTATTCTCTTAATAAACATTTCATAATTAATTAGAAACTCCCAATTTATTACAATGTCATTAATATGATAAAAACTCCAACCCATAACCCCAAATTTAATTTCCATAATAATATTTATTATTACATTCATAAAACTAAAATAATAATAATCTCATTATTATTATTTTTCAAACTTTTAATAAACCCAACTCCACTATTTAATAACAACGCTTCATTAAATCTGAAGCTCCTCATTTTATTAAATGTTTCTTTGAGAAGCTCAAAAGCAACATTAAATTCTCATAAATAATATATTCCTTTAACATGCAATTAAAATATCAAAGCATCAAAATAATTTATGACACCATAATAATAATAACATTATTATTATTAGAACATTCCTCCATTTAATAATAAATAGTCCTTTATTATTAAAACTTTCTTTTAATTATTCACAAACTCTCATATAATCTTATTTAATTAAATTAAATAATTTATTAAACAGGGTAAACTGCATGGGTTGGACCGCAACTGTGCATTGCCCGTGCAGATCCATTAAAGTGGACTTTTCCGAAATCGGTGTTCCTGATATCCACCGAGACACCTGGGAAAATTATCGGGTAATTACGCAAGTCCAAAAATGACTCCTTTAGGTGTTCCAACACTCATAATAAAATTCTAGAGCTCGGTTTAAAAAAACGACCCATTGATAAACTGAAAAAAAATCAAAAACATTCATATTTTAACACAGTTCAAAAACACGGGACATTACAATATACCCACCTTAAAAACTTCTCGTCCCCGAGAAGCCATCGAGAACCACTACTAAAACAACCAACCTACCAAGTTCATTTAATCTTATTAGAAGTGACGTGTTCCATTCCCAACGCCAAACGCACATTTAACCCTTCACAAGCCTAATAGACAAGCCTTTAAAACCAGATCCAAAGCTCTCTTTATAGTTTAAACATCAAAACAGATCTTATATTTTAGGCCATTAGAAGGAACTCGTCAATGAAAATGGTTGAATCTCGATAAATCAATAGAAAAGGTTGTGCATACTTCCCTTGAAAGATGTCGTGGACCCAAAACCCACATTCTCCCTTTATCTGATGATGTGCCCTTAAAACTATTCCAAAACCATCCACATGTATAACTAAATTATTACCCAATATCTAGTGAAATTTCCATGTCAAGACATAGCATGGATATTTAAAAAAAATCATGCCCCAACACGAATAAAAGAGTTTCCCAAAGAAACCATGCATCCAGCGTACTACCCAGATAACAACCACTCATCAAACCAACAACATTTAAACTGTAGTGTGGAATAAGACCAACGATGTCTTAGTGTCCCCATGATGAGGTCAAGATATGGGAAATGATCATCGTATTCATAAGAGAGCACTAAGATAAAATCCATGTTCATTAAGAAGATTAGTCAAACTATTACCGGACAACTCTGTTCTAAAAGCTCGGCATCACCTGCCGACACGTTTATCAAAAACAAAGTGATAGTACCCACTTTAGAATTTTCCATGACGTCTCAAGAAAAGATCAGCCTCTCCCCAGTGCATGTTTTTAGAACACATTAATGCATGTGTGTGACATATCTCGAACCATGATCACCACGTCAAACATTGATCATAAAAGTCATAGAACAAACCTATATGAATTCCATAACACTTGAGAAGCAATAAGTCCTTCCAAGTAGTGGGACGAACATACTTTAATGGCCTAGAAAATTCTAAGGGTACTACCTACCATGGGTTATCCCCTTACAAAACATAAACATTGACCATCTCTCTTGGTCACACAAAACTAAAATCACAAGGTTAAAAAATCCCTTTTTATTTTTAGGAATTTTAATTGATTCATTTAAACCTTTTAACATTTTATTGAATTTAAACATACACACATGTACATCTACACAAAAATTCACTTGGTTTTCAAAACAACTCCCTATGGAAAAAAAGGAATGCTTTCACAACCATCCACTTTAATCATTTAACATTCAGTGTTATTCAAATTTAAACGGGAAATTTAGCCTCTAAATTCATTTTTACCAAGAAGGTGACCTCCGAGGGTCCCTTTTTTTTAATTTGGGTTCTTCAAAAGGGAACCCAACAATAGTTCATTATAATAAAAACTCAGCAGTTTTACATTTGTAATCATTTTAAAACATATTATGGTTGTATAAGGTTCAAACACATCGGTGGCCATCTACCAATTAATAAGGCACCCATACACATTATCGCTGGAATTTTTCTCCCATTTATCACAATCAATGTTTATTTAACATTTTATCTATAACACCCCTTTCACATATCCAAAAAATCTCTAACATGTTAGCATAAGCAGAAACAAAAAAACATGTTATAACATATAATCATAGAACAACAACAAAACATTCTAATAACTGAGGCAGTATGGAATATAATCACTCAAGTATGTTATATCAATCATAGAAACATGTTATCTAGAGAGGCATGCAAAAGCAGATCAAAACATGGCATTGAACCCAAGGAACACAATCCAAATTAGTAGGCATCCTACTAATGCAACTACATGGCATGTTATCTGTATGAAATGTGAATCTCTAAGTGCCTAAGATGATGCATGTATGAAACTTCCTTTCCATATCAAGACAATGAAATTATTTTTCAAAATTATAAAATTAATAAACAGCGGAAAATACACCAATTACTCAAGGTGAAATCATATAAATTGTAACCACTGATAGTACAAACATCAATTCCCATATCTGGCCACTTGGTAATTTCTCATACATGAGGTGATCAGTTCCAAGCATGGCTATTAACCCAAGTGCCAACACATTCCTAGTCTCCTGTCTACCAACCCAAAAATAGTAAGAAAAAGGAAAAGAAACTCTTTGATACCACTTTGTAACATCCTGACCCAACTCACCACTAAACCAGTGGTCGGATCGGTCACCACATGACCTCAAGCGCGTCTCCCCGTACACCAGAGGTTGTCGACTAGCGGCGAGAGTCTATGGATAGTCAGTGGGGAGACTATACCCTCATATCAAAGTTCAATAATAGATAATGGAAATAAATAGTGGAAACAATATAATAAATGATAAAGTAGTGGAATGCATATTTTATAAATTTTGTACAAAACAAATGGCCAACGCCAATTATATAGAAGATGCATGCATGACATTCTAATGATACAAAAATGGAAATAGTGAACAAAACAACATGATTTACATTCTAATACAGAAATAAAAAAAATTGACTCAAATCCCTAAGGGTGGTCTCCTCGAGCATCTCGAGCTTCCGCTCAGTCCACTCCTCTTATGTCCTAAGTAAACACAAACAACACAATTCTGCAACCAAATAGAATCTACTCGGGTACCCCAATGCAATGGCGGCCTGAGTAAGGTGTGATATATAAATCTCAGTAGGTAGAGACCACTGGTGTCTACCCCAAATCCAGACATTTAATAAATAATTTAAACCATGTGAAGGCATGCATAAATAAAGTAAGCAGTACAATGTAACTATATACCCAAGTACCTACTTTAGTCCTCAACTGGTGTTTGAACCTGCATTATACATTTGTCATGCATACTCAAAAATCATTACATAATCATTTTCATTTATCAATTAATCAAATATCATTAAATTATGAAAGTCTTGAGATTCGACCTATGCCCGACATCCCCTGTATAAGTCACTCACCATAGATGTCTCTAAAGATCGTCTAAGTAATCAAAGTAAAGACTGAATCCAATCTTGTTCTTTGGCTTGGATAACGTTTCATAAGATATTCAATTTAATCTTTCATATACTATGTCTGAGCCCGTCTACTAAAATATTGATTCACTCTTGGGTCCGTCCAATAATATTGATTCACCCAATTTGTTAATAAGTTTGAACCCTTTCTCATATTCAATTCACAAATCATTATATCACAACAGTTTTCATTAACCATTAATTCCTTTTATGTACGACCAATTAGACCCATAGTTCAATGTCAATTAATGGGTGTAGAACATCATGTCTAGCTCCTGCGTGAGTATTTGGATCATTAGTCCTTGTCTCACAACCCATGGTTATTTCGATCATCAGTCCCTATCCCATAAAAGAACATTTTCATGCGAACTGGGTGTAGAACGCCATTTCTAGCACCCCATGAGTATTTGGAGCATCAGTCCCTGTCTCACAACCCATTTATCAATCATACATATATATCTATCATTGGTTTATAAATCCATGTATAACACCCCAAAACCATCCATTAATTAATTTATAAATTAATTAATCCTATCTGTTAATTAATTCAACAACTAACTAACAACATAAATCACTTGTCAAAAAATTCAACAATTAATTAACCATTAAACATCTCACTAGTTAATAATTAATTAACAATAAATTATTCTTAGCAAGCTAACTAAATAATTAAATTAACATTTAATTATCCAAATTCTTTAACAAGTCTGAACCTGTCCACTCAAACGGTGATTTGTTCTGGACTTTAACAATTTACATGCACGTCATAATCATCTCAAAACATACTGAACAACACCAACATATTTAGCAACCATTTCACATAGCATATCATATTTTTAAACAACTCCATCCAAGACAACTTATAGCGTGAAAAACTAATATGCATCAAAAGGAACCCTTGGCCAACAGTCGTAATGAACAATTAATTCACAATCTTAATTTAATACATGCAAATTAATTAATTCAACAATTAATTAACTAATTAAATCTTATCTATTTAACCAATAATCAATTAATTAACAATTTACCATTTAACATGTAATAATTAATCCATCCATTAATTATTACCATTTTCCAATTTATATTCTGAACACGTCAAATATTCAATATTCCAAATAATATGTAAAAGACATAATTTTATTCCAACTCATGACTTGATAATTAATTATAAAATTAATTAACCTATTACCCATTCTTCCCATAAAAATCATTTAAATGTTTAATCATATCACTTTAACTAAATTAGAAAAACATGTTTAAAATCAACACATGTTCAAGTCTTCATTTATCTCAAGTGGACGGCATCATTTAATAACATAAAAATTGTCATGCATCGACATATCATAATCAAGGAAACTCACATTCTCAATTTATTTATATTATCTATAATTCTTAAATAAAGTGTTAAGGATTTGGGACCCTACCTCGAGGTAGCACCATTTTTAATCCGAAAGGCTTTAATATACTTGGCAGCAACCAGTCTACAACTGGTCCACAGTTGCACGTGCATGCACCTTATATATATATGTGTGTGTGAGTGAGTGTGTGTGTGTGTGTGTGTGTGTCTATATATATATATATATATTCACGTGCGTTCCCTACAATAATATAAATAAAATTCAAAATATTAAAATAGGCACTCAGAATCAAAGAAGTAAGGACCAACGCACCTCTAACTAGGTATCAGGGACTCATATAAATTATCAAACCCTTGATTGAATGATGTGAAACAATATGACAGTTAAATAACCTTACCCGAAACATGAAGGAAAAAAAATGAACTCATCTGCCTCACCTTTGTTGGAAGATTCCGGAATATGAACCAAAGGGTCTAGAGGAGCCCCTTGCACATCTCCAGAACCGAAGAAACAAGGAAACCCAATAAAACCGAAACCTTAGGATTTTGACCGAGAAAACAGGGTGAGGGAGGATCCAAATGGCCGATGCAAATCAAAAAACAAATATAGATGGACTCACCTCACCGACACAGGCAATATTCAAGAGGACACTGGGAGGATTTGATTGCGCGAAGAGGAGCCAGTGAGGGGGGTGTAGCGCGCCTCAAAGGAGGGGCCTAGTGCGTTTTTGTTGTTCCTCCTGTATTGTGGTGTGACACCCTCATGTTCTCTCTCCTAATTATCAATTACACCCAAGATAAACTAATAGTCTTAATATAATAATAATAACATTTATTATTCTCATTTAATATAATGTTACTACATTAATTAACCTTTAAATTAATGTTTCACAATTAATTATGAAAACCCCCATTAATCATCCAATCAAATTAATACAATAATAATAATAATATCCTTATTATTATTAAATATTTATTTTATTTAAAATAAAATAAAAATAAATCATTTTAAAAACCAGGTAACCGCACAGCTGACCCGCACCATTTGACTAATCACGCACAACCTGATATCTATATTTAAAATGGTTTAATTAAATTAAACCCAACTCCACATTTATTTCTTATTTAATATTACCACTTAAAATTACCATTTTTCGATAACACCCAACTCTTCATTTACACATTATTTAATTAAATTCATTCACAAAATTTAGTTAAATAATTTCCCCACTTCGTGTTTTTAATTAAATTCCCTCAACACAATTTAGTTAAATTTAAAAACTCCAAATCATCATTATTTAATTAATTATCTCAACAAAAATTAATTAAATAAAAACGTCCACTTTATAGAGATTAATTAAATTCTTATTGATCTTTAATTTAATTAAATGAAACCCCAAAAAATCCATTATTATTATTATTCATAATAATAATAACAACCACTCATAAAACCATAATAACAACAATCGCATTATTATTATTATTATTCAACCTTAGATAAAACCCAACACCTCTTATTAAATAAATACACTTATTTATTAATTTCGAAACTCCTTATTTAATTAGACGTTTCTTTGAGATACCCAAAAGCCTCATTAATTTCACATAACTATTACACCTCATTAAACATCCAATTAAAATATTTTAACATAAATGTTACACCTCATTTAATTAAAAATGCTTCTTCATTCATTATTCTCTTAATAAACATTTCATAATTAATTATAAACTCCCAATTTATTATAATATCATTAATATGATAAAAACTCCAACCCATAACCCCTAATTTAATTTCCATAATAATAATTATTATTACATTCATAAAACTAAAATAATAATAATCTTATTATTATTATTTTTCAAACTTTTGAAAAAACCCAACTCCACTATTTGATAACAATAATTCATTAAATATAAAACTCCTCATTTTATTAAATGTTTCTTTGAGAAGCACAAAATCCATATTAAATTCTCATAAATAATATACTCATTTAACATGCAATTAAAATATCAAAGCATCAAAATAATTTATGACACTATAATAATAATAATAACATTATTATTATTAGAACATTACTCCATTTAATAATAAATAGTAATTTAATAATTCTAAAACTCTTCATTTAAATAAAAAAAATCTTAGATAAATCCATAATCCACATTAATTTCTTCAACCGTTATTTAATTAATTCTTTAACATTCATTTAATTAAACAAACACAATAATAATAATAATAACTTCATTATTATTATTATTAAAACATTATTTTCATTATTCAAAAACTCTAATATAATATTATTTAATTAAATTAAATAATTTATTAAATATGGTAAACTGTATGGGTTGGACCGCAACCGTGCACTGCCCGTGCAGATTCATTAAAGTGGACTTTTTCAAAATTGGTGTTCCCAAGATCCATCAGGACACCTATGATAATTATCGGGTATTTACACAAGTCTAAAAACAATACCTTTAGGTGTTCCAACACTCGGAATAAAGTTCCAGAGCTCGGTTCAAAAAAATGACTCGTTGATAAACTGAAAAAAAAAATCAAATACATTCTTATTTTAAGCCAGTTCAAAAACACTGGACTTTACATGGATATAGGTCATGTGATTTAAATAATAACATATTATTATATGGGATATACTTTTGTTATTATATAAGAATAAATTAAGAATATTGTAAGGATATGGAAGAAGAAATAAAATAAACACGCATAGATAGGAATTTTACCACTTCTCAGACCATTTCTTTAGGATTATACCAAAAGTTGTTCAAGAATGGATTTATGACTAAAAAAGGATTCCATAATTAGGTTATGTAAGTTGTAAAGTGATTTTGGTAGGTCTTTTATGAACCAAAAAAAAATTAAGGTGTGAAAAATAGAGGATATGGGGTTTCCTTTTATAAGTGTGGTGAGTGGCGCACTTGTAATTTTTGAAAATAAAAATGTGTATCCACATTTTTTACATGAAAGAATGTTCAAAAATGGATTATTATCGATAATTATATATTATAAGGTAGAAAAATGTCCATAAAATATATTTTAGAAAAGTTTTTAGTTTATTTTAACACTTATATTTTTAGTTTAACCCCCTAGTAAACCCATTTTTACCTTAACCACATAAAATAATTTTTACTATTTTCACAATTAATTTTGGTAAAAAATTAATTTGACCTTATTATATAATATAAATTATTAGGATTCAAATTATTCAATCCATTTTTTCAAATTAAATTCACATAAGTGGAATAATTAAATTTAAAATTATACCCATATATGTGATGAAAAAGAAGGTTTCCAGTAAGAAAATTATTATAAGTATAGAAGGTTTTAATATAAATATTCACTATGAAATTAATTATAATTACCTAAATTAGTTAAATTTTAATATAATTTAAATAATTTTACATTAAAATAAATTTAAATTTAAATTTAAATTTTTTAATTGTTTAAATGAAAAGGCAGGTTTCAATAAAAACCTGTTTTTCACTATTCATCGAAAAACGAAACATTTTAGAAAAAATCCAAAAAATTAACCACAGGTTAATTTTATATGATTATTTAAAAAATTAATTTAATTTTATCAAATAAATTTTATAAAAGTGGTAAAATAAATTTTAAATTATGTGTGCAAACCACGACTAAATTGTCTTTTAGAAAAAAAATACAATTTTTCAAAAAAAACACTTATTTTCCTTTTAAATGCTTCTTATTTTATTTCTAATCAATAGATAACCATAATTTTCATAATTTAGCTAGAAATATCCCGACCTAAAAATTTAATGACTATTTTATAATGTTATACTATATTACATTTCATTTTAACTCGGGTTGCATGTTCTGCAAGCTATTGAAGAGAATAATTTTAAATAAATATATTTCATGGGTTGTTTAAGCTCAGTGTTTCATGTCACATATGAAATCAAATAAAATGTTATTATTTTATAACTTTTTGGTGTTACATTCACTCCACCTTAAATAAATTTCATTCTCACAATTTTAACTTTCTACTCATAAATCAAGGGTTTGGTATTTAAAAATTCCTTTTTGAAAAACCCACATCATAAAAAGGGTTAATAAAACATCGATAATAAGAGATAAAGTTAAGTAAAATGGTAACATGTAATAACACATAAATGGGTTTCTAATTAGGATAAAACTGGTGGAAATTAAAGATACTTATATAAAAAAAATCGTAAATAATTATAGAGAGTGATATAGGTCATTAAGCATAAGAAAGTGAATGATCAATAGAAAATTAAAGACCTCAAAAACATAAATTTGTGATTTTTAAAGTTCTATTTGATTAATTGGATAAAAAGGTAATAGGATAAAAAATTCAAGATTATTTTCCTAAAGTTGATGGATTATTTTACCATCTAATAATATAAGGAAATATACTTACTTGTTATGTTTCTATTTCATAAGCATAATTTCATCCTTTGGTTATTGTTTGATAAATTTACAATTCATCACTTACTCTAATAAATTAATGTCTAAAAATGATTTTTTTATTCCTAAAGAACTAAAATTCACTTTTAACAAATAATAATATCCATAAAAGAGTCAAAATTCATTCTATATATCTATAACTATTTTCCAAACCCAATACGGTTAGCACAATTTATTCAATATAATACATTAATATATAAACCTCATTAGTAACACCATTTGTTAAATATTAAAATTTATTTATAAATTTTTTTAAGTAAAAACAATAATATATTAACCAGAACATCACATAGGCTAGTGGTAGATGTTAAAACCTTATCTCCCTTCAGTTATGGGTTCGAGCCCCATAACCTTATCAAATGAAACAGGTTTTCCTTTTTCCAAAGCTATATAAATATAATTCCTATAACATTTCCACAAAGTGAAATAGATCATAATTACCTCAACATGAAATATAAGATAAACCCTAAAGGTTAAAAATACCTTTAAAATTATTCCCTTAATATTTAATTTCATTATTCCTTAAAAAACTTTTTCACTAAAACATATACTAATCCAATGGGTTTTATTACAATAAATATTTTCAGAGAAAGTCCTTAATCATGCTATGTTTCTACCCAAAAAAATCTAAAGGGGTGTTTAATACTTTGAACTTATGATCAACCTTAAACTCATAAACCCGTGATGGTATCTATAACTCTAAAGTTAATGAAGAAACATATGATTCTAAAATATTAAATAATCCTTAAATGTTTCATGGTTCTTATAACCAAAATACCATTTGAAAAAATACTTCTATAATATAATTCTAGAATCCAAATGCATAAATACATCATCCATTTTATTTCATTATAGGTTCTTCATTTGTTTAGGGTTTAACCTTTAGAAGAGTGAATTGACTCAGATAAATCCCACATTTCCCATATTTAATATATTAAACTATAAATAGATCCCTAGGATAAAATTTATTTCCATCTATCATACTATTCATTTTTCATCAGAAATTATTTTTTGTATTCCCTAATTTTCCACATATAAATAATTTTATCATTATTTCAAGAAACATTTCTGGGTGTTTCTTTTCATATTTCTCACATGATGTAAATTGATCATTATTTCCTCTATGGTCTCCACCACTCATTCTCTTAGAAAACTCTATCCTTCTCTTCTTTGGTGATTCTGAGAGTTAGTTAAGGTATTGGTTATTAATCATATTTCAGGAAAAATAATTAGGCATAATCATGATATATTTCACTCTTATCATCATACCATTTGGCTTCTCATAGTCACTACATTATATTTCATATTTAATGTTAACATGATTCCTTTAGGTTCCATCCATTGGCTAAAAACAAAAAATCGTAGTGTGATAAAAAAATAATCATAGTAGGAAAATCATATAATCACTTATAGTATGTTTAAATCATGGCACCTTTTTTAATATAAGACACCATTGATTTATCCAAGTCTATTCATTGTCATTATCTATTCAAACCCATTATAATGGTTTGTAAATAAAATGTAAAATATCATAAGAATATCCCTTGGGAGTGTCAAAATAGGTTTATAGTAAGACCCATTATCATGCACTGGGTGAAGATCAGGTCAATCCCAATGTACCCTCTTTTGATTTATTACCCCTGGTTACAAATGTGTCAGAACCACATCCAAATTTAGTATCCAGACATTGATATATTTCTAGGAAATACAACATAATCTCTTCCTTACTAAAACTTTAGGATGCTCTTCTTTAATTATCATCAAATTCTATCATAGGGTTATGTTCTAAAATCTATGTTTTCCTAAATCTAGTTCCCAAGGTTTCTACTAAACTTCCTATGATACCAACTATAACATACCCAAATTTAGTTATCAAGAATCTATATCTTATTTTATTACATTGGCATAAGATATAATTAATTTCATCCTGAAGGACTGAATAGTTTTGTAGTCTTGGTAAACTAGATGCATACATGATTCCCATATTACATTTGAAATTAAAAATTAAAAAAATAGTTTTTTTCAAGAATAACTTTATTCCCTTTATAATATCCTTGAATACTAATCATATTACACTTCAAATATTCCTAGTAAAGGAAATAAAATAAGGGTGAGGTCAAATTTTTAGTAAGGGTTTAAGTATAGTGGAATCTATTGTGAATCAATATGAATAATAAACATGGAAAAGGTAAATAACTAAACACACATGAAATTTAAATAACTTGAGCATAATAATAAATATGGAAAGTTAAATAATTTAAAACACATTACATTTAATCAATATCTTGACTTTCATAAATAGATAATAGATAACCAATATGGTAAGGTAAATAACTAAAAAAATTCCATTTAATAAATAAATTGAGAATGAAATTCATCTATAGATAATATCATTGTGAAAATATCATGGATAATAATAACTGAATTATTAATTAAGGAAATACGTATTCATTATATGTCATGTTTTTGGGAACATGATACCTCTACTGTCAAGACCTTTTGAAATACTTTTCAAAACTACATGTAGAAACCTGTTTAATTCTAGATTACTGATTTACCTTATGATAGTAGTGATGAATCAAGGGGATATATAATTCTAGGCCCCAACCATCATTGTATGTCCAAATAATTCCTCATATATTGAATAATTTATTTAATTCATGAATAATATCTTATTTTCAAATATCTGTATTGATAAAAGAATACATATTTATCAATATTTCCCCAAATAAACAAATAACATTAAATTTAGAACACCATATGTATAAATTATGTATATTTTAAGTAATAAACATATCCAAGATAAATAATATGTATAATTATAGGAAAATTAATGTCTAATGATCTCAGTAAAGTTAATAATTCAAGGGAAAGTTAATGACTACAAAAATGAATCAAGGAAGTGAATTTCAATACTATCCTTGGTCAAAATAATCATAAACCATCCATAGGGATAATAAATATGGTATCAATTAAACATATAGCCATTGTATTATTTGTAAAATAAAGGTTTTTTTGTTGTTAATGAATATAAATACCATAAAAAGATCTTTAAAAATATTCCTAATAGAAATATCATTTTCACTTTGAAAATATAAATTTATTTATATTAAGAAAAAAACTAAAAGTTAAAAAAATATTTTGAAAATAACCTTTGGAAATTATTAAATAATCTTTAAAACATTTAATGGTCATGATGTCTAGAAATTTAGTTTATACTGTACAAGTTAAAATAAAAATTCCTTTCACTTTTTTATTAAAATCAAAATATAACTTATTTTGAAAACGATATGAAGATTACTTTAAACAAATTAAAAATTATAAAATGTTAAATAGTTATTTAATAAATAATTTTTAAGAATTTAAAAAAAATTAAAACATTTTTAGGAAATATGGTTTTGGAAGATAGAGGATTTTCAAATGAAGATAGAAATGATGTCGGATTTTACTAAAAATATTTTAACAATCATTTTAAGTACCACAGAGTGAAAAAATGGTACAATTACTTTAAAACATAATGAATAACCATAGGATAATAAAATTAAAGGGTTTTATTTGAAAATTATCAAATAATTTCTTTTAATGGAAATTCAAGCATAAATAATACCAATTAAAATGAGATTGTGAAGTAAACCCTTACAAAGATTGTAACTCTGTAGTGAGAATTAAAAAATGAATATATTATGTGCACAAAATTTAAATACACATAAAACAAGAGTATATAAAAAATAATATATTAAAAATTAAATAAAATAATAATCATATAATATTAAAGACTTTGAATAAGTAATATAACCCAATGAAAAGAAATTGAGTTATGAAATTCTTTACCACTTGGTAATTTTCAAGTCAATACCCTTGGTTGAAATAATTAAATTTTAAACTCAAAATACCATGAAGTATAAATTATTCATTATATTACATGTAAAAGGGTTATTATATACACCACATAAATAAATTAGTTGCATAAAATTACAATATTCCTCAATAAATGGAAATTAAGAAGAAATTTATTACCTCTTGATTCCTTTTAGTTGAACATCCTTTAACCTTATGAATTATAGTTTTAAACATGATATTAACTTATTAAATAACCATATTAATATTTATAATATCATATATTATCCTTTAATAATATATTATCATCCATTCATTAATAATATTTCATTCTTTTCATTCTTTTGGGTGTTAATTGACTTATTTTCTCATTCGTGCTTTATCATAAAAATTTCAGTTATTGTGAATATTATATAGTTAAATCATATCCAGAATAAAAATAATTAAATAATTATCAAATTTATAAATCAATTATACTTTTAATACTAATTATGAAATATTTTCTTGAGAAATGAAGTGTGTTACGATCATGGAGATGGTAGGTCGTAAGTACGCAATAGTAATGTTTCCATTTTTCAATGATCATTTTGGAAAGAAGGTAAGTAATATTTTATCATTAAAAAATTATAAAAATATCATAAATATCATATTATTTCTTTAAATATACTTATATATATCATCCATTTGGTGTGGTGATGAAAATAGAGTCGCATCGCTTCGTGAAGGCGGTAGTCCACACGTACATGAATGACATTATCATCTTTTAGTGAGTGAAAAGGTAAGAAATAAATTGATATATTACCTTTTCAGAATTATAAATATTTCATTAATATCATAATTATTTCATTTAAATCACATATATTCATTAACTTTACCCTAATTACCATTCATGTAAAGAATTAGTGAAAAATGAATCGCATCGCATCATAAGGTGGTAATCCTTTTTACACAGGAGCGACGTTATCATATCCCCTATGGAATGGAAATTAAAAAATGTATATATGATATAATTAATATAGAGGTATAATTAAATTGTAAATATAATATATTTAGTTTAAATTCATCATTATACCCAACTATGAGAGGTGTTGATGGAAAACGTGCCACATCTGTTCGTGAGGTGGCAGTTCGTCATACACATGAGCGATGTTGTCATTTACCATTTGAGGGAAGAGGATATGGATATATGTAATTACCTTAACATAATAAAATAAAATTATATTTTAGATATTGGAGTTATTATATAATCATAAATTTATAATATTTTAAAGTGGTGGAAGAAAAAATAAAATAAAGACACATAATTAGGAATTTTACCTCTTCTCATACCACCTCTTTAGGATTATACCTAAAGTATTCCTACAATGGTTTTATGAACAAAATAAGGATTATATTATGATTATATGTAATTTGGGAAGTTATTTGGTCAATTATTTGAAAAACTAAAATGGTTTTAAGTTGTAAAGAAGAGAGGATAGGGGGTGGCCTTTTATAAGTGAGGTGAGTGGAACACTTATGCTCTTTTAAAATAAAATGATGTACCCACAATTTTCACATTCTCAAAGGGTTAAAAATGGATTATTATAAATCATTAGGCATTATAAGGTGTAAATTTTGTCATAAAACAAATTTTAGACATGTTTTTAGGTCATTTTAACCTTTATCTTTTTAGTTTTACCCCACAATAAACTCATTTTTTACATTAACTGTGGTAATTAATTTTTTAATGTTTACACAATTCATTTTTTTTCAAAAATCAAGTTTACATTATTATATAATTTAAATTATTTTTATTCCAAATATAGAATCCATTTTTCCGAATTCAACTCAAAAAATTGGTGGAATTCAATTTAATATTATACCAGTAGACACAATGAAAAGCGGGTTTCCAAAGAGAAAATTATCATAATTATAAATGGTTTTAATATAAAATTTCATTATAAAATTTATTAAAATGACATATATTAGTTAAATTTTAATATAATTTAATTAATTTTACTTTAAAACTAATTTAAAATTTAATTTAACCTTGTGAATTAATTAAACAAAAAAGGCAATTTTTAATAAAAATCAGTATTTTCACTATTCATCAAAAAATGAAACATTTCAGAAAAATACCAGAAATTTACACTAATGTAATTTTTATATGATGATTTAAAAACTAAAGTTAATTTTATCAAATAAATTTTCTAAAAGTCCTAAACATTAATTTCAAATTATGTGCATAAAGCGTGACTAAACCATCTTTTAGAAAAAATATAGTTTTTAAGAAAACATTTCTTTTTATTTTAAATGATTATTATTTTATTTACAATCAATAGATATCCCTAATTTTCATAATTTTTTTAGTACTATTCATACCCACTAATTTAATGTCTAGGTTTTAATTATATACTATATTACATTTCATTTATACTCGAGGTTGCATGTTCATCAAGTTATCGAAGAGATTAAATTTAAAGAAATATATTTCATGGGTTGTATAAGCTCAGCGTTTCATGTCTCATATGCTATCAAATAAAAAGTTATTATTTTATAATTTTGGGGTGTTACACATAGTTAGTTCTAACTATGTGGCACAACCATGTGGCCTTTTTGTATAGGGACATGGTTTTTTTAAATCATGCATCCCTCCTGGATATACCATGTGACCTAATTGAGGGGATATGGGGTGTTTCATGGTTCATTTTAACCATGTTGGGGTAGGTTCACATATATGTATGGTTATCTCTAGAAAACTGTATAGGGGAGTGTACTGGTTGTGCACGGTTTGGAAAATCATGCACCTAACCCACACCATTAGTGCCCCTTAGGTAGTGGAACCATATGGTTGGATCATGGTTATCCAAACTATGGGGTTCATTAAATGGGGTGATTTTACCTTTTTTCCCTTATCCTCTTTAAGGGTTTTTCCTCCCTCTTTATCCCTCACTTTCCATGTGCAGCAGCCCTCTCAAGCTACCCCTTACAACTTCTTCTAATAATGGAGATATATCCCCAATTTGAGCTCCAAATTGAATGTCTTTAGGTGAATTATAATTGTATCAGTGAGATCTTGACTCATCTTGATTCTAATTTCGTATTCCCTCACCATATGGAATGTTAAATTTGTGTAAGATAAATTTCCCTATTTTCAGGTTGTTTTTATATTTCTCTAATTTATCACAAACCAGATCAAATCAAATATTGTAATTATATGAGTGAATTATACCTAGTATAAGGTAGTTGGTTTTGGGATTTTCCCTTAATGTATAGAATGTTTATAAATTACTCTATTGTGTCGCATGCCGTAATTTTCATGTGTCACGTATTAAATTTGAAACTTAACATGTGAATGCTAATTCCTAAATTTATATTGTCTTTATACTTTAATAATGAACCATTGGAGGTTATGAACCTTGAATCAAACCACCCCCTTAGTGTGTGTCACTTCTATTACATGACCCTCAGGCTTTAAATTAGAATTAAAATCATCCTTTGAGCATGTTAATTTGCTTTTCCTCAAGTGACATGGTTAAACATAATTAAATGAACTATACATAGTGTGAGTGACTCACTTAGATTATGATAATTATTTATAATATGTTATATCCATCCTTTATAAAGTAAATGGCTAGATAGAATTGAGTGGGGTGCTTAAGATAATGATTTACCCTTGGCTATAACTAAGTTATTAACTAGAGTTCTTGACCCCTTCACTCATAAGTGAAGTGATAAATATAACTAATTGAATTTTTTGGAATGGGAAATCAAGTAGATTTATTTGAAATGATAAATGGAATGGACCTTCCCATAGACTTCTTGACTACCTATAAATATAATGATCCAAATGTGTACTTAAATTGTGATATGGAATGCTTATAGACATGGCCTTCGTTATTAGTTATAATATTTAATTGTGATATGGAATGGAATCATGGTCCTTGATATATCATCAAATGAATTTAGCACACCTAGAGTGATACTCAAGTTCCTTTTTATAGAATTACTAGAACATTCTCAAAAGTTGTTGAGATTATATGTACCATGAGAGATATCGGTTTCCTCATTACGTAATATTAAGGACGGGATCATAGGTTACTTGAATTATATTACACCTTGATCGATAATTAGGTTACCATTTTACCAAATACCTTAGATAGGATCATAGGAAAGATGATTTTCTACATGCTCTAAGTGATACTTGGGTTTCCTTTTTCTAGAACGCCTTAGATGGGATCATAAAGAAATTGGAAGTTATGAGCGATACTTGGGTTTCCTTATTTTAGAATTCCATGGATGGGATCATTGAATAAACATGATTATATTACTCCTTGGGAGATACATGGGTTCCTCATTATGGAACACCTTGTATGAGTGACATGTGTGTGATTGTATGCATAGAAATTTAATATTTATAATCCTACTTACTACCTATAACTATTATTGTGGTAAGAGGGTTAAACCATAGGGAAGGACTGATTTGTGCATGAGTTATGAAAAACAGGACAAAAAATAAAGAAATACATTATAAGAAATAGTAGAGGTTGGTGATGAAATAGTGATGAGGATGAATATTTGTGTGAGAGTGAAAGTGAGTGTGATTTCAGACAAGAAGGAAGATAAAATATCAGAAAATACAATGAAAATAACAAATTGATTAATAGGGGAAATTTATTGTATGGTTTTTATTATTATTTTCATCTATTCATACATTTTAATTGAAACACCTAGAATAGATTCAAATTGGATAACCTAATTGTTCTTCAATTAAACTTGTGACTAAATAACCTCTATAGTTTATCAATTGTATAGATCATTAGATCTTTGAGTGTGAACAAATCAGTTATCACTGAGTTTAATTTTTCATTATTCTACTTTCTATTGATCTTGATTCACTTTTTAGTTAAATCCTCAGATTGACCATTTTAATTAAGGCCTAATCAATATTAGATTTCACTGATACTTAATGTTTTATAAAAAATGATTGTTCAAAAGGAGATAGAGAGAGATATATATAGAGATAGAGAAGAAACTGGTAGACAGAATGCATGAACACAGTAAAACAAATTAACCAAAATGGCCTACTCCATTAGTGGTGATTAACTGAAAATCATAATCACATTAAGAATATTAAGATATTTTAGAACTAAATAATCCATGAAATAGTAATAAAGAAATAAAATAAAAGATAAATGAGTGTTCTCTCTCCTTGATCAGTCTCTAGAATCTCTCAATGTATGATCTCTATTCTTTGCTCCTGTCTGCTACAAATGGTATATAATTCTAGTCTAATGTCCCACTCCCTAAATCATAAGTATTCCTTATTCTGTAATCTTCTTATGTTGTTAATATTCTATCATCGTCTCCTGTGAAAGCTTCAAAATGATCTTTATTGCCTCCATGTGGCACATTCATTGTGCCTCTTCCTCCTCGATAGTGACTAGAGCACAAGCCCCTTCCAACAGAATGATCAGCTTATTCCATGTAGCATGATCTCGCACTCAGATTTTATCCACATGGAATGTTCACTATATATGATCTCCAAGTGACGATACTCGAAATTTTTTCCCTTGATTGTATTCCCATGGTCACCTTCATGACAATCTGTAAACATTTTCCTTCAGTTGTGGCCACATCATATTTACAAGGAGGGCTTGACCACGTGGCTTCATGGTCTCCAATCAGAGGGTGATGGGAGCTCGAAATGGGTGGTGGTTCTAGATTCAGGTTCCTTATTAGTGATGATGTATTTGGTGTCTCATCAGCATCGGGTGATGGTTACAAGTCTACAATAGAGGCCCAGCGGCATTGGGGTTCTTCACATCTAGTGAGGAGGTGGTATGATTCAACTCGATTCATAAGGTGGAGCTTGAGCTTAGGTGTAAAGGAGGTTCTCATTCAATGGCCTCTTTGGATTTGGATTCAATTAGTGGTGGTTTGAGAGTTAGGGCTTCAATGAAGAAGCAGAGACATTATAGTTTTGGTTGATGTAGAAAATTGGTATATTTCTTGTTCCTTAATGATTTCATCTCATATGTGATTAATTTTGTAGAAATATCTAGCCACTAATCATATATACATCTATGGTGGTCACAACCTGATTATTGTTTCTTAGGTTACAGGGATTTTGTGGGTATGTTTCGTAGAAGTTGCAGACGATCTACCGATGGAAAACTGATAGATGTTGATCTACCAGTGGCCACTGGTAGATCTGGGTGACAGTGGATGGTTGGCAAGAAAGGGTGGAGGGTGGCTGGAAGAATATGGTTTCACTGATAGATCCTTGGTTGATGGTGGATGGGGTGTTTCAGAGGGGAAATAGAAGTGAAGATGGTCGGGGCCTCTGGTAAATTAGGGTGTTATCAGTGATGGAAGGGTCAGTGGTGGATCTATGGTGCTACTACTGATGTAGGTCGATGGTGGATGCAAGGAGAGGAAGAAGGTTGTTAGTGGTAGAAGGAGGCCAATGGTAGATAGATGAGTGATGGGTGTAGTAGGAGGCCAATGGGAAATGATTAAGGGTTGGTGGTAGAAGGTTAATGGTAGAAGGTGGCCAATGGTAGCAGACGACGGTGGATTCTCTACTCTTGAAAGTGGATGTTATTTTGTTGATGTTGTATTATAGGCATAAAAATAAATAAAAATTTAAGATAAAAAATACAAAAAAAATAAAAATGAAAAATTAATTATTTGAAATAAAGGATCAATAAATTATTTTACTTAATACTTCAAACAAAAAAAATTAAAACATTTAACATTTATTATAATGAAATAAAATTGTTAAGACTAAATTATTTTAAAAAATAATAAATTTAATTAATCTAATAAATAATATAATTAAATGAAATAAATAAATAAAATTAAAGAATGACATTGAATATCTAAAAATAATTATTTACACAAAAAATGAAATAATGAATGAATTAACAAAATTGAAGTAAAAAATTATAATTTAAATGAAAATAAATGAATAAAAAATGGTGGTTAATATAAAATTATTTATTAAACTTTAAACTATTAAAAATAACTAAAACAGACAATAAAATACATATTTTAAAAAAAATTAATAAATAAATACAAAATTAACAATAGTTGTACATTATTCAAGAAAAAACATTATTTTGATTTAAATAATACACTAAAATAAAAAAATGATGTGGAAAAGTGTGTTAAAAACATTCACATCAACAGGATCATAGGAAAAATGAATTATATCATGCTTATTTATTATTACATATGTCAAGTGGTATCTCTTGGCGGTGATTATTATACTATGATTCCTTGGATTGTACCTCGTTTCCTTGACTAACTAATAGACTTATGTTCAGATGCATGTGACTACTCAAAATTTCTTATAGGTTTAGAGACACTCATTATACAAAGACATTGGGGTTTTACACTAGTTCCTATACAACTGTTATACTTTTATAACCTTGGCTATGTTCCCTAGATAGGATTTATTGGCCGATTGCCTTAATTAAATAAATGATCCTTAGGTTTTATCATGTGGATGTCTTGGTCTTGCACCTTGGATCCTTTTTGGTGTATGTATATATCGACATATATTTGTTTATATATATGCTTATATATACATGTGGACATCTTCAGAGATATTTCATCTTAGACCAAAGTAAGTATGGTCGGGAAAATCTCCTTAAGAAACTTAAGCCCAACTTATTTAAATTTATTTATTTACTTTCTTATTTATATTCCTACGCACTATTGTATTTTATACTCATAGACTGAATAGAATTAGACATCATTTCTAGTGGCCAACTGAGTTTATCTCAGACCTTATTTGGGCAACCATTGCACTAGGGTACATAAACAAACCTCGTGGTTATAGGTTCAAGTCTATGGGTTATACTTGTATTGTTACATTTTTACATGGGATCTTAGGAGCACAAGATAGAGCTAGAGCTTAGTATTCTTGTGGAAATGGAATTTGAGTCTTTTATCTTTATTTTTGTATCATTAATTGTATCACTTATTTTATGTCATTTTCCTGCACATTGTAGCATAACATGGATATTCATGATTATGCTTCCATTTATTATTGATTATCAATCATTATATTTTGGTTTCCTGTCATTTATAAAACTTCCACGGTTGATTGGTCTATTATTTATTCTATACCATTGTGTTACTCTATCCATGGGGGTATAGTCTCCCCACCATGCCATCATTGGACCATCATTGCTAGTCGGCAGTCTCTGGTGTATGGGGAGGCACGCTTGAGGCCATGTGACTGATCAGCTTGGGGAACCATTTCGGTGGATCTCAGGTTAGGACATTACATATCACATCATCCATCCTAGGATCATATCATATCACATAGAAAATCTCACATCCAAATCAAATCATAAGGAAGTAATCAAATAATCATAGTTAATAGGGCAACTTTCCCCTAAAAAAGGCATTCATCCTTCACATGAAAATGAGCTCTCATGGATCCCAACACAAGGAATTCGACCTTTATAAGAAAATGGGCACCCTCAACCCCAAATATTTACCTTTAGAAAAAAATTGGTTTTTATTCAAACTTTAATTAAATAATTCATTATTCATGGGTTTTAGCTATGGGAAACCTAATTCACCGGCTATAATAATATATCAAATTATTAAACATACCCTCAATCATCAAAACTAGTTTCATCAAATAGTGAGAAGAAAAAATCTCATTTAACATGCCTTATTATTATTTTTATTATCAACATGAATTATCATTATTCACATTCTTTATCGAATTCCATTAACATATGGAATATTATATTCAATTAAACAAGAACATTACATCAATTTGAATAACTATGAAATTGTAACAAACACCAAATTACAAACATACCTATTATTTAAATTCTTAAGAAAATTAATCAATTAATTCCATATTTAAGTTATTTACCATTTTCCATTAAGAGAAACATGTTAATCCATATCATAAAAAAAACATTCTAACAAGAATAATAAAAATAGCACAATATCCAAGAAAACAATATGCAGACCATTATCATAAAATAGAGAAACAACATCGACATGTGATCACTATGAAATTTATTTATTAATCTAGTTCAATCATTATTAGGTTAATATAATTTCAATGTAAGGGATAAACCATGCTAAATTTATGATTACACATAAATAAATAAGAGAATTGGGGAATACCCTACCCCAAAGGCATCAACATTCTTTTCATGAGAATGGACTAATAGCATAGATCTTGATCACCCCTCCCACAAGAGTTTCATCCCTCCAAGGACGTCATTCCACAATCACACCAATAAAAAACAATAAAACTTTATAAAAATGATGGATAAAAACCACCATCACATGGAATGAAGAAGTAGTAGGATCTAGATCAAAGAACTAGGAGAGAAAATTGTAGAATTTACTCTGGATCATCATGGATCGAAGATGTAAATCTAGGATTGATCCCTATCTAAGGGATCTTGATCTCCTAGTGAAGACATCATTGGCCACCAGAAGTTTTGGGAGAAAGTGTCGTAGGTTTTGATAAATCCAAGGGAACTGTAGGTTATAAACCACACTAACCAGTGGACATCTATAGTATAAATCGTTCATTTAGGTTATAAATGAGTTGAATTTTATGTTTCACCAAAAAACATATTGCCTCGTCTATTTTATCTCACAATTTATTTACGATGTAAATCTAAAGTTTATGATATAAATTTCATGGGATGTATAATGAAAGATACAACCCACTTACATTGTAAACCACTATTACATTGTAAACCCATACTTTCACTATAAGCTCTCCATGCTTCCAACATTTAGAATCCAAACACCACCAAACACCCACTAAGACTCTTCCAAGCATCATAGGATTTGGAAACATACAAAGGGTAAAACTAAAAGGATCAAGGACCTTATAGATTTAATCTTTTGAATAAGTAACTTTGAATTAGTCTTTAAACATATTTGTAGAGACCCAAATCTTTACGTACATGGAATTTACATTACTTTTGCGGAATACTTAATACATAACAAAAACAGACACACAAGGACCATAATAGTTTAGTGTCTTTGGAAACTTGGAATATAATCTTCTAATCGTGGTGAAAGATCTTCAACATATCCCATAAAGATCTTCCCCTTTTGTTTTCTTACCTAAAACCTTTCTTTAAATCCTGGGGAAAAGAAAACATATAAAGGGTGATCTCAAATGCTCAGTAAGGGTAAGCATGGAAAAAATTAAACAAATCATATACATTTAAACTAAAAAAACATGATCATAACGTTTAAACATCAAAATCTTGAGCAATGACATAAAAAATTGCAGTATGTAAGGCATATATCATAAAGAAACATTAATCGTGATAAAATAGTATGGGATTAAAACATGTAATTTTGGAAAACCATTAAGCACATGATATGATTTCCATAGTAGCCAAGGCATTTCTGCTAAGACCATCTTAGTGGACAAAGTACCTTTCTGAATCGAGTTCACTCCTCATTCCAGTCCTGTAACACTGAACCGGATTAACTTACCATTCCAGCCATGTCTATCTCATGAGATATAAATCTTTACCCAATTCATTGGAGGGAAATATAAGTCCCACCCATCTCATAATTAAATCATTCTTACGTGTGCCACAACATAAACATAAATCATTCATCATAACCCAAAGAATAAAATGGGTTTCATAAACATCATCCCATCATAACATAATCCATATAAAACAAATAGATATCATTTCATCATAAGAGAAGTGAAAACATGTAAATCATAGAGACATTATACTTGAAACATACACATATGAAATAATGTCATCTTAGATGGAAAATGGTTTTGATAAAACACTTGAAATGAATTCTTGAGGAAAATATCCTTTCTTCTTCAAAATCATTTTCTTTTCACAAAATTCCATGTAATTTTAAAAGAAAATTATTTTTTTGAAAATAGTCATAAAATATTGTAGAGTAAGCTTCATGAAAATGAGGCGTTATGAAACCGTAAAAATCTATTCACGTCGTATAAGTTAAAAATAACATTTCTCTCGTACTTTTGTCTGAAAAGTCAAAAAGTTCTTCATGTGGTAAAAAAAAGTAAGATTCCTTTCATAACATGTGGTAAATTTCAAAAATGGGTCAAAAGGACTTTAAAAATACATGAAAACAGTTTTATAAAATATGGGCATGGATGATAACAATAACCCCAGTAAATACTTACGAATAACAATCTCGGATAAGAACGAGATTGGAATAGTTATCCCTTACCTTAGGTCTGATTTGCTTCGTACATATCCGAACCTCCTTTATAATGATTTAAATAATGTCATTGACTTATTAAATAATCATATTCATTGTTATGATATCATATATGGTTCACTTATGACTTTATATTACCCGTTATTTTGTAAATTCCATGTTAAAGCAGTGTTTTGGGAAAAATCGTTTCATTTATCGTACGTGTTTCGACATGTTGTTCTTGATATTAGTACTTATATACTGATTTAATTAATTCCATAATTTAAAACATGATTTATATATAATATATATTCATTATATAAATATATGGAATGAAATACACCATTCATGGAGACGGTAGGTCGTGCGTACGCATGAACGCTGTTTTCGTTTCCTTATTGAATTAAATGTAATTAAGTAAATGAAACATATATGTACATAAATCCAGTATCATTATTATGTAATATATTTCATGATTATTTATTATATATTCTTTATAATCATACTTTAATGATTAATCATGGAAAATGAATCTCATCGCGTTCGTGGAGACGGTAGTTCGTACGTACACACGAGCGATGATATCATTCCCATGATCATGGAATTGTATTGAAGTGTATGTATAATATTTAAGAATCAATATCACTTTACAATAATCATATATATTTATTAATTTACACCATTATACCCATCCAAGTAAGGTGGTGGTGGAAAACAGATTACACCATGATGTGGAGACGGTATTCCGTACGTACGCACGCGCGGTGATTTCATTTTCTGTAGGATGGATAGAAGATGAAATTGGGTTGTTTCATATTTATAATAACATATAAGTGTATGATTGATACTAATTTTATTAATTTATTATGAAACAAATATATAAGAAGAATTAGAAGAAGAAATAAATTGGAAATAATCAGTAAAGGATATTACCTCTTCCTTGACGCGTCTCTTCTTAACCTCCTTTTAAGGCACTAGGGTTGGTATTTTGAGGAGACCAGAACCTATATAATGTTTATAGGGAAGATGAGAATGGAAATGGGTAGGGTTTGTCTGATCTTCAAGGCTCAAAAGGGTGTGAAGAGAAGAGGGAAGGGGTTCCCTTTTATAAGGGAGGAGAGGGGCACCTTTGGAAAAACTTAAAATATTATTTTATAATAAAGTCATATTCAGTTTATAATATCTCCAAATTGATTTATTTAGAAGCTAAAGTGTGGATGGGTCTAAATCATCTCAAAAATATGTTTTAGACAAGTTTAGGTTACTATTTTAACCTTATCATTTAGATTTAACTCTAAGTTAAATAATTTAACTTTTACCGTGTCTTCTTGTTTTCTTACACTATATGGTTAATAAACTTACTATAACAAGCCAAACGAACCCCAAGTGGTTCATTATTAATATATATAACCATATATAAGTCATTTTTCCGAACCTTATATTTTTAGGAATATAATAACAATTAATAATACAATATATTTTTCAAAAACTATTTTATGTCAATTTTGACACTATTTGGTAATTGATTTTTTGGAAAATTATAACAACATGATTAGTTCGAAGAAAGTTAATTGAATCAATATTAACATGTCATATTAACCTAGAAAATTAGTGTAACTCATAAAAAGTCTCAAATTACATTTATTTGGGTATTTATAACATCAATTATGTTAATATTTTATTAATAAGGTAATTACTGCATCATCATTGTGTTATAAAGAAATTAAATCATTTAATGTTTAAAAATTATAAATAAAATACCATTATGTATGAAATATTTTTATCTTTCTAATTAATATTCATAGTCAAATTTATCTTATGTATAACCCTATATTAAAAAAAATTTAGTTATTAAACTTTGATTTTAACTATTTTAACTCTTCTTTAAATAAAATAATAATAAGTGTCCTAATCTAATCCAAGTGGACCTAAAGGGTTATATTTTATTCCTAAGGTTGTTTTTGGTCGAATTACACTTATCTAATAGAATTAGTACATGTGTTAGGGTAATAATAATATCAATTTTACCCTTAATTACCCTATTTACTTTTAACTGTGGTAAATAAAAGTAAAAAGTTACTATTCACCAAAAATTATTTTTATCTTATTAAACCAAATTTTACTCCTTGATATTAACCGTGTCTCTCGGATTTTCAAAATTCCACTCACAGAAGCGGTAAAATTAAGTTTTATGTAGATTTTCAAATTCTCCTAGGAGGTGGGTAAAAGACGGTAAAAAGTTCAATAAAATTTTTATATATCTAAAATTATTATAAAATGACTCAAATGAATTACATTGAACTTATAAAGGTATTATGTATCAATTTTGACCTAAAATAAATTTAAATAAAATAAATAATTATTTAAATAAAAAGTCGTTTTTTAAATAGTAACCTAGTGTTTTCACTATTCATCAAAAATTGAAAGTTTTCAGAAAAATACCAAAAATTCACCCTAGGCTAATTTAGATATTCCAAATCCAAAAATGAAGTCCATTTTGAAAGATAAAATTTATAAAATTCCAAAAAGTGGGTATTACTATTCATAACGGCTAGTTTATATAATATTTTAATAACATATCGTTGTTTAGTGAAACTCGGTATTGCGTACGACACACACTATCGTGGAAGGTCGCGATTGCGTGTAATGAAAACCAAGTTGGGTTTGTGTGTAGTGCAAGATTCATTTGTTTTTGCATATAATAGAATCCAACCATATTTCATTTATACATTGAATATATATATATATACACTCAATGTTGCGTAAAATAACTTCTATCAAACGAACTTGAAATTATGTGTAACACGATCCAAGATTAGTGTTGTGTATACTGCAAGCTAATACGGTGTTGCGTATAACGCAAGATAATCTTGGTGTAGTATACAATAGAATATATGAAAGAAATTAAAAATAATATATCTTATAAAATCTTTGGGTGTTACATTATACCCCCCTTAAAATGAATTTCGCCCTCAAAATTCATCGGGTTTATAAATTGTTTACTTTTTGAAAGTTTCTTTAATTGAAACCCACATCATAAAAACGAATACTAAAGCTTAATTTTAAAAACTAATGTATGAAACGTAATGGTTACCCAAATTAACTTATCCCTGGGTTTCCACATAGGAGAACATAGGTGAAAATATGGATATGGAAGAGAAATCTAACCATCAAGTTCTGATGGAGAGTGGTAGAGGACATTGATATGAAAAAGACAACAATCACAAAGTCATAAATTTTTGATGATCTAAGGTACCATATGATTCATCAGATATGAGGGCAATAGGAAAACATTTTTGGTTTTCAATATCATTTCCCAAATGTTGAAGAATTTTTGAATTAAAAGAAATACTTACTTGATTTTGGTACAATCTTATCATTGCTCGTGCCTTGAACAATTTCCACTTCACCTCTTAAAGAAATGAAGTTGAATTTGTCTTTTCCAAAGTGTTAGCAGATCATGCGATAGAATGATAGGTCATTCCATCTATCTCAAACATAAGGTTAGCAAAAGTTATATACATAATTCCATCTATGGTGAGATTAATCGTATATGGTTCTAAAAATGGACTTATACTTCATCTATCATACCGTTTAACAAAATAAAAATAGTTCCTACTAACTAGGGACTTCCTTTAGGCCAGTGGTAGGTGATAAAGGCATGTCGCACTTCGGTTGTGGGTTCAATTCCCACAGCCTTGTCTGACGCGACGGGTTGTCGCCCGTCCTATGGATTTTCCTTTTTCTAAAACTATATTGTTATAACATTAAAAAAAATATCAAAAAGTTCTAGCCTTAAAAAATACTATCTGATGTCTAACTTAATCTATTCCAATCTTTAGACTTACCCAAAATCACAGTATACGGAAAAATATTGATAGAGAGGTCATCTACCAAGCATGTAAATACCGTCATTTATCCCCATATATCATAAGATATGTCTTGTTGGTCACATTCCAAACATTCGAATTTTTTAATCATGTATTCTCTTGAACAATGAATACCCATTGAACCTTAGTGAAAACATGAATGCTATCAAAAGTTAACACTTTCCACATACCAAAATCCCAAAATTTCTATATACCCAAACCATGATATCACTTTGTCCTTATATCAGTCATGAGCTCATTAATACTATCAAACATATTATGTTCTCATTATCCCTTCATTATGCGCATATCATCTTCTTTCCAAAAATATTTCAATCACTTTCCATAGTTACCGGTACCATATAATTATTGAAACCCACAATAAACCAATACATAGATATTCCAATATTCCACAATACTAAAAATGAGATTCCACAACATTATTTTGGAATCTCGTTACAAAAACACATAATCATTCCACCACATCGTTGTTATACTCAACATCTACAATATTGATCGCAAGTGACTTCCCTTTATCCTTTTCCTTAATAGGTTGTTGATGTTGATCATCATTAACCCTTGGATTAGGGCATTGATTAGCATAATGCCCCATTTCATTGCACTTGTAGCATTGAAGTGTTGGTGGAGAATTCTCTATAGTCATTTCTCTATTCACATCATTAGAAATATTTTTCCCATTACTTTGGCACTCAGCTGCTCGATGACCTTCTTTTCCACACTTGAAACATTTTCTAGTACCTTTTAGACAATCTCCACCATGCTTCATTCCACACTTTGAGCATAAAGAAACATTCATCTTCTTTTCACCATTGTTCTGAGATTTCTCCTTGAACTCCATCTTTCATTTCATGTCAAAACCATGAGATGGATATGTAACACCAACTTCCAGTTATACCTTGATAGCACAACACAAAATTTCTTCATAGCTACTGAAGTATCTTATAGCTAATTCCCTTTGAAGACTTGGTTTTAATCCACTTAAGAATCGATCAAATTTACTTTCAGGTTGGATGATAAAGCCAGATGCATACCTTGAAAGCCTTCTAAAATTCACTTCGTATCTACCAACAGATTCATCATCCTTCTGATTAAGCTCAAGGAACTCCTTTTCCATATTTGTTCAAAGAATACGAGGGAATTACTTACTGAAAAACAAGTTCTTGAACTCATTCCATTCCATGGATTCAATTTCATATTGGGGCATTTTATTCTTAATTAGAGTCCACCACTGGTTTTCTTCACCTTCTAACTGGTAAACGGCCAAAATGAATTTTTCATCCTCTGAACAAGGAAGTATGGAATATATATTTTCAATGGTACTAATCCATTTTTTAGAAAAAAGTGGATCAGAAGAACCACTGAAAGAAGGTGGACGTTGCCTCATGAAGGACTCAATAGAATATTGTTCCTTTCTCTGCTCATTTGGAAGTCGAGAATGATTCATATCTTGTGTAAGTATAGCAATAAGATTTTTCACTCCATCTCCCATCACATTTGGTTGTTCGAGAGGACAATCATTTCATTTTCCATTACATTGATCAACACGGTTCCTTCGGGTTCCAGCCATCGTCTAAAACCCAAAAAGAACAGTGTGAGCGGCAAAAATCATGCTAGGAAAACAACATAATAAATGGGGAGTACCTTCAATATCTAACATATTAGGTTTAATTATAATATTGTTACCGTAATTCTAGGACTATAACCTATACTTATACTTAACCTTAGGGACATCCCTAGATATACCATAGAAATATCTCTAGGGATCTCACTAAAGTTCTCACATCCTAGTTTACAAAGGTTGACTAAACCTTTCCTCTGATACCAACTGTAGAGACCCCAAACCTGATGTACATAGACATTACATTACTTTTTGTGGAATACTTAATACATAACAAAAACAGACACACAAGTACTGCAATAGTTTAGTGTCTTTGGAAACTTGGAATATAATCTTCTAATCGTGGTGAAAGATCTTCAACATCTCCCATAAAGATTTTCCCCTTTTGTTTTCTTACCTAAAACCTTTCTTTAAATCCTGAGGAAAAGAAAACATATAAAGGGTGATCTCAAATGCTCAGTAAGAGTAAGTAGGGAAAAAATAAAACAAATCATATACATTTAAACTAAAAAAACATGATCATAACGTTTAAACATCAAAATCTTGAGCAATGACAAAAAACATTGCAGCACATAAGGCATAGATCATAAAGAAACATTAATCATGATAAAATAGCATGGGAATAAAACATGTAATTGTGGAAACCATTAATCACATGATATGATTTCCATAGTAGCCAAGGCATTGCTGCCAAGACCATCTTAGTGGACAAAGTCCCTTTCTGAATCGAGTTCACTCCTCGTTCCAGTCCTGTAACACTGAACCGGATTAACTTACCATTCCAGCAATGTCTATCTCATGAGATATAAATCTTTACCTAAGGCAGTGGAGGTAGATATAGTCCCCACCCATCTCATAATGAAATCATTCTTACGTGTTCCACAACATAAACATAAATCATTCATCATAACCCAAAGAATAAAATGGGTTTCATAAACATCAACCCATCATAACATAATCCATATAAAACAAATGGATATCATTTCATCATAAGAGAAGTGAAACCATGTAAATCATAGATACATTATACTTGAAACATACACATATGAAATAATGTCATCTTAGATGGAAAATGGTTTTGATAAAACACTTGAAATGAATTCTTGAGGAAAATATCCTTTCTTCTTCAAAATAATTTTCTTTTCACAAAATTCCATGCAATTTTAAAAGAAAAGTGTTTTGTTGAAAATAGTCATAAAATCTTGTAGAGTAAGATTCATGAAAATGATGAGTTATGAAACCGTAAAAATCCGTTCACGCCGTATAAGTTAAAAATAACATTCTTCTCGTAATTTTTTCAAAAAAGTAAAAAAGTTCCTCATGTGGTAAAAAAAAGTAAGATTCCTTTAATAACATGTGATAAATTTAAAAAATGGGTAAAAAGGACTTTAAAAATACATGAAAACATTTTTATAAAACATGGGCATGGATGATAACAATAACCCCAGTAAATACTTACGAATAACAATCTCGGATAAGAACGAGATTGGAATAGTTATCCCTTACCTTAGGTCTGATATGCTTCGTACGTATCTGAACCTTCTGTATAATGATTTAAATAATTTCATTTACTTATTACAGAATCATATTCATTGTTATTATATCATATATGGTTCACTTATGACTTTATATTACCCGTTATTTTGTAAATTCCATGTTAAAGCAGCATTTTGGGTAAAATTGTTTCATTTATCGTACGTGTTTCGACATGTTGTTCTTGATATTACTACTTATATCCTTATTTACTTAATTCCATAATGTAAAACATGATTTATATATAATATATATTCAGTATATAAATATACGGAATGAAATACACCGTTCATGGAGACGGTAGGTCGTGCGTACACATGAATGCTGTTTTCATTTCCTTATTGAATTAAATGGAATTAAGTAAATGAAACATATATGTACATAAATCCAGTATCATTATTATGTAATATATTTCATTATTATTTATTATATATACTTTATAATCATACTTCAATGGTTAATCATGGAAAATGAATCTCATCGCGTTCGTGGAGACGGTAGTCCGTACGTACGCACGAGCGATGATATCATTCCCATGATTGTGGAATTGTATTGAAGTGTATGTATAATATTTCAGAATAAATATAACTTTAAAATAATCATATATAGTTATTTATTTACACCATTATACCCATCCAAGTAAGTTGGTGGTGGAAAACAGATTACACCACAGCGTGGAGACGGTATTCCGTACGTACGCACGCGCGGTGATTTCATTTTCCGTAGGATGGATAGAAGATGAAATTGGGTTTTTTAATATTTATAATAACATATAATTATATGAGTGATACTTATTTTATTAATTTATGATGAAACAAATAGAGAAGAAGAATTAGAAGAAGAAATAAATTGGAAAGAATCAGTAAAGGATATTACCTCTTCTTTGATGCGCCTCTTCTTAACATCCTCTTAAGGCACTAGGGTTGGTCTTTTGAGGATACCAGAACCTCTATAATGTTTCTAGGGAAGATTATAAGGGAAATTTTCAGGGGTTGGACTAGATTAAAGGCTCAAAACGGTGTGAAGAGAAGAGGGAAGGGGTGCCCTTTTTATAAGGGAGGAGAGGGGCACCTTTGGAAAAACTTAAAATATTTTTTTATAATAAAGTCATATTCGGTTTATAATAGCTCCAAATTGATTTATTTAGAAGCTAAAGTTGGGATGGGTCTAAATCCTCCCAACCAATAGGTTTTAGACAAGTTTAGGTTACTATTTTAACCTTATCATTTAGATTTAACTCTAAGTTAAATAATTTAAGTTTTACCGTGTCTTCTTGTTTTCTTACACTATATGGTTAATAAACTTACTATAACAAGTCAAACGAACCCCAAGTGGTTAATTATTAATATATATAACCATATATAAGTTATTTGGATGAACCTTAGATTTTTAGGAATATAATAACAATTAATAATATAATATATTTTTTAAAAACTATTTTATGTCAATTTTGACATTATTTGGTAATTGATTTTTGTGAAAATTATGAAAACATGATTAGTTCGAAAAAAGTTAATTTAATCAATACTAACATGTCATATTAAACTATTAAATTAGTTTAATTCATAAAAAGTCTCAAATTATATTTATTTGGGTATTTATAACATCAATTATGTTAATATTTCATTAATAAGGTAATTACTGCATCATCATTGTGTCATAAATAAATTAAATAATTTAATGTTTAAAAATTATAAATAAAATACCATTATGTATTAAATCTTTTTATCTTTCTAATGAATATTTATAGTCTAATTTATCTTATGTATAACCCTATATTAAAAATGTTTTAGTTATTAAACTTTGATTTTAACTATTTTAACTCTTCTTTAAATAAAATAATAATAAGTTTCCTAATCTATTCCAAGTGGGCCTAAAGTGTAATATTTTATTCCTAAGGTTGTTTTTTGTCAAATTACACTTATCCAATAGAATTAGGACATGTTTTAGGGTAATAATAATATCATTTTACCCTTAATTACCCTATTTACTTTTAACCGTGGTAAATAAAAGTAAAAAATTACTATTCACAAAAAATTATTTTTATCTTATTGAACCACATTTTACTCCTTGATATTAACTGTGTCTCTCGGATTTTCAAAATTCCACTCACAAAAGCGGTAAAATTAAGTTTTATATAGATTTTCAAATTCTTCTAAGAGGTGGGTAAAAGACGGTGAAAAGTTCAATAAAATTTTTATATATCTAAAATTATTCTAAAATGACTCAAATGAATTACATTGAACTTATATAGGTATTATGTATCAATTTTGACCTAAAATAAATTTAAATAAAATAAATAATTATTTAAATAAAAAAGTCGGTTTTTAAATAGTAACCCAGTGTTTTCACTATTCATCAAAAATTGAAAGTTTTCAGAAAAATACCAAAAATTCACCCTAGTCTAATTTCGATATTCCAAATCCAAAAATGAAGTCCATATTGAAAGATAAAATTTATAAAATTCCAAATAGTGGGTATTAGTATTCATAATGGCTAGTTTATATAATATTTTAATAACATATCATTATTTAGTGAAACTCGGTATTGCGTACGACACACGCTATCATGGAAGGTCGCGATTGCGTGTAATGAAATCCAAGTCAGGGTTTTTTGTAGTGAAAGATTAATTTTTTGTTTCGTATAATAGAATCCAACCATATTTCATTTATACATTGATTATATATATATATATATACACTCAATGTTGTGTAAAATAACTTCTATCAAACGAACTTGAAATTGTGTGTAACACGATCCAAGATTAGTGTTGTGTATACTGAAATCTAATACGGTGTTGCGTATAACGCAAGATAATCTTGGTGTAGCATACAACAGAAGATATGAAATAAATTAAAAAGAATATATCTTATAAAATCTCGGGGTGTTACATATTTAAATTATAAAAACATTATGAAGAAACTATTGCATAAATCATGGAAATAAACCATAATTCAAATCTGAAATATGACTTGGTCAAACATAGGGCTTTACTATGTATAGATAATATTTAAAATTTTGGTTGGAAATGTATGTATAATTCCAAAATTTGGGTTGATGAACCATATTTTAAGTACACAAATGCAAGGTAATTGATAAAATTATGGTTCCTAAACGTTAATTTTACTTCAAAAATAGGGTTCCAAAAGTATCAATCCTTAAAAAAGTAGGGTTCTTGATACTTACTTTTATTTTATACCTAGGTTACATAAAAGTTATTCTAAACTAATTTTAAATTCCTAGAATAATTAATAAAATTAAACTTCATCCAAATTAAAACCAAAGTAATATATACATGAAATTCACTTAAAGTAATTTCATTAGTAAAACAAATGTGAGTGTTTTTTAGCATAAAAGTAAATGATAAATTAATGAAATTTTTGGATCAACATGGGCCCAACAATCACCACATTTTTTATGATCATAAAACTCATAGAAATATAAACACAAAAACAAAGGTTATAATTAAATAATAAAACAATATAGATTCAATAAAAACTAAGATTACATTCATCCATATTTCTCATAAATCCAATTTTCTCCTTTCACCCCTTTAAAAAATATAGTATATACTAGACTTAGAAAGGTTATGTTTATCCATGTTTCTTCCCTATTTTTGTGATAACAAAAATAAATTATATAGATAGATTAAAAAATGTTTAATTTAACACTAAAATATAACTTAATTTTGAATCAATACAAAATAAATGTTTCCTAAAAAATTGAATAGGCTTAGATATAAAGAAAACAATAAAATAAAACAAAAGAATATATTTCATTAATCCGTCTTGATTAAATGAAATCATTAGATCAAGGATGAAAAAAAAAGTTAAGTAATAGGATTTTAAGATGGTGAAGTATTAGGTTCTAATGATGATTCTAAGGTTAGTGAGTCATAAACAGTCTGATGAACAGATTTGAGCTCTTCCATCAACATCTCCAAATTCGGATTCAATGAACCAGCCCATGGTTTCATAAAAAGATTTTATTCCTGACCCATATTCATATTTTCAAACAAATTAACTTTTATAAATTCATAGATAGTTTTATAAGACTATAAATACTTGCTCAACATTTCTCCCAGTTGGTTGACAAGATTTCGAACACCAGGATATTCATATATCATCCTTGTAATAAGATCATTCTAATTTTACAAAAGAGTGTGAAGTGGGATAATATCACAATGAAGGTTCTAAATTCTATCATTTATGATAGAAAAAAAATATTTTAGAGACTCAATTATTTTTATTAAATTTGGGGAATTTTTGGTGTCATAAGTAGAAGTGATTCCTTGGCTTGTACTTGCTCTAATATATTCAAACTAACTGGCCAAATAATTTTTAGATATCCAAAATTGGACTTAAAAAACTAATTTTTCTCAGATATTCCCAATATTATCTTCTATTTCTCCTTTCAAATAATCAAAACCCTTTCTAGAAATTTAATTATCCTTTACACTTTTCAATTGAGCCGTTATTATTTCTAACTTTGTTCTTAGAATAGGTCAACTCCTTAAATTTTCATAGGATTTTCTAGAACTTTATAGATCCCCTTGCAATTTACCATTAACTTCCCTCAACTTATTAAATTTAGAAATCATATACTCAATATGAGAATTAAGATAATCAGAATATTTTTCTACTGGTTTCCTTGAGGGTACAAATTATTCATCCAAAAGAAGGGAATATACTTATAATATTTCTCTGGATAGAGATGATAAATCACCAAGAGCTTTAGTTTTCTCTACATCTTCACTGAAAGTCTTTTACAAAGAATCTTCAACAACAAAATGTGTCAGGTCTCTAATTATATCAGTTTTTGCAACTAGAGGTGTGTGAACAATATCATCATCTTGAACTTATTTAATAACTTTCCCTTATTAATGAGAATCCTCATCTCCACTATGATCCACTTTCTCATCCACATTATCTTTATACTCATCTTTATGAGATTTAGTTATTCTTGTAAAAGAATCTTTAACACTAGCTTCTTCTATTATTTCTTCAAAATTAGGTCGGTGTACCTGTCCAACCTAAACATTGTTATCCTTTCCTATAATCCCTATAACTCTTTATTAAACCATTTTAACTAGTTAATTAACTTCCTCAATAGCATGATGGATAACCTATTCAATAGGTTTTTATTTTCTTTTAGGTCTAAGAATAAGGTTGGAGACACTGTCCTCATCAAAAGTTATTTCAAAATTTATTAGGACATGAGAAAATCCCATTGAGATTGCTTGATTAGACACATCAACTCTTAACCTTCTTCTTGAAGATACAGTAATGTTAGCTGCAAAAAATTTCTTATTTTCATCCACTTATACAGCTCCTTATATCCTATATTCTCCAACATCCTCAGTATGAAATCTCATAGAACTAGAATATTTTTCTCTTTTGTGCTCTGCCAAAGAACTATCTCCAGTTAGTTCTTCCTCCTTATCTCTAGAAGGAATTAACTTTCCTTTCAATATACTCTATAAAAATCCAAACTTCATGAGAATCCTACTTTAGATAATATTTTCATGTAGAAATTTTATACTTTTATAGATGTCACTGATTTTTCCTTTCTTCTAAATAAAAATATAAACTATTATTCCATAAGGATATAAGGACGTCCTTGCATCCTCCTGATAGAAATGATCCATGTATCTCAAAAATAAATCTACTAAAATTAAAATTAATGTCTCTAAAGGATAATAAAATCAAATACATGCTAGGAAAAATTATTTTCTCAAGTTTTTATATTCTTGGTACTATAAAAGTTTGATAAAATTAACCGAAATATTTTGATCTACCTCGAGATCCTTTACAAACATTTTTTTGACATTGAAGGACCCAAAAATAAATGACATTATTTCCTATGACCTATGAAAATTGTCTCTAATTGACCACAAACTAAAGTGATACTCCTCGCCATGGGGTCACTTGAAAATTTGAGTGAGATCGACTATAGAAACTGAATACTCTTGATAATTTACCTTTAAACAGATGACATCTTTAGAATATCCAAAGCTAAAATGAGTGTGTTTTCATAAAATTTATTCAGTTCTTGATCAAAAATATACTATGTATTTTCACTATTGAATAATAACTCTTTAATTTGAAAGATTAGGGTTTTCTTAAATATGAGATACATTTGGAACAACCACGGAAGATCTACCACTTTTCCTTGAAGAACTCTCTTGTCTGAACTTGAACCTTTCTATTTCTTCAATCTACTTAGACCTACTTCATCAGTTCTCTTTGTTTTTATAATTTTTTAGAATTATAAGGTTTGGGGTTTTAAGATTAGTATTGGAAGAGATATTGAGGATTCTAGAGGATAAAAGGGTGAAAGATCAAGTGTAAGAGAGATATATTATATTTAGAATTTTTAAAGTATTGTTTCAGTTTCTCAAGCCAAAAACTTAGTGTAATCATTTGGATTTTTAATTTTTAAAATACAATTTAAAAAGATTAAATTATTTAATTATGATTTAAAATTTAAAATTTGATAAATAATGAGAATAAATTTAAAAAAGGAAATCTAAAAAATCATATAAAATGTATACTTAGTGATTTAAAAAAACATAGTAAATAACCAAAAGTATTGAATAAAATAAATTTACAAGGAAGATTAAGGAATTTATTTAAAATTAATTAAACCTAACTCCCCCTTAATAAAATCAAAACAAGTGGTGGGAAGTGGTTTAGTGAAAATATCTACATGTTTATATTCTGTATTTACAAACTCTAGAGGAATATCACCTTTCAGGACATGATCTCTTGGAAAATGATGCCTTATATCAATAAGTTTGGTCTTAGAGTGACTCGCATGATTCTTTGAAATATTTATAGTTCTAGTATTATCACATAAAATAGTAATATGATTAAAGTTAAGTCCAAAATATAAACGAGTGTGATTTATCCTCAAAACTTTTGTACAGTAGCTACCAGCAAAAATATATTATACCTCGGCTATTGACAATGAAACTGAATGTTGTATCTTACTAAACCATGAAACTAGTGACTTTCTTAAAAAGTGATAGGTTCTTAAAGTTATTTTTGTATCTAATCGACACCCTCCAAAATCAGCATCTGAATATGAAATTAAATTAAAATTAGAAGTTTTTGGATAAATTAAAGATAGAAAAATAGTTCTTTTTTAATATCTAAAAATTATTTTGACAACAGTAAGATAAGATTAATTGGGATTTTATTTTCAAAGACAGGCTAAAAACATAATGTATAGCCTACTAGCAGTAAGATATAACAAACTAGAAATCATTCATATATATAGATTATTGTACATTGGTTTTCTAGCTTCATCCAAATCAAGTTTTACGTTCATAAATCGATTATTTTCATAAGTCTTACTATTTTCAAGTACAAAATTTTTTGATAAATCAATAATATATTTACTTTTATTCAAAAAAATCCAAAATATTTTTGAAAAATTTGAAAAACTGGAAATAAATTTAATTCTCCCATAATACTCATTTCAAATTCCTTCTACATAAGTTTTGATAAATCATTATTATATTTTTTATTAGTTGACCAAAAAATAACATTATCTATATAGATTTTCACTAATAAAATATCAAAACAAGAATTTTTCTTAAATAGAGTAGCATCTTATAATACTACTAGAAAACTATTTTCTAAAAGAAAATAAATTAATATTTCATACCAAGCCCTTGGTGATTGTTTAAGTTTATAAATATCTTTAGTATGTTTAAAAATAAATTTTGGTATATGAGGATTTTCAAAACCTATAGGTTAATTAATATAGAATTCCTCTAATAAATAACAATTTAAATAAGATTTAATATCCATATGATATAATTTAAAATTCATATAAGATGCATAGGATAAAAGGATTTAAATGTATTCTAATCTGGAAACTGATTAAAAGGTTTCTTCATAATCTATTCCTTATTTCTAGTTATATACTTTAGAAACTAGTCTGGCCTCATTTCTAATAATTATACCTTGTTCATATTTCTTATTTATAAATACCCATTTGGTTCTTATTACTGGATGGTTTGAGGTCCTATCAACTAATTCCTAAACATTATTTCTCTTAAACTGTTTTAGTACTTATTATATGTATATTATCCAAATTTCATCATCTAAGTCTTTTTCTACAGTTTTAGGTTCTAAATAGGATAAGAAGGTAGAGAATTTAGTTAGGTTTCCTATATTCCTTCTATTACTAACTCTTGGATCTATGTATCCTCTAACATTCTCTAACAAATGGACTTTAAGGTTTTAGGATGTCTAGGTAAGACACTTTTAGGTTCTCTAGTTTCATGTTCTTTTAAACTAGTTTTAATTTCATCAAATTATAATTTTTTTTCAAAAGCATCTTTAGAGGATTCAAGTATCAATTTTTTAAATAATTATTAACTTCATCTATTTGATATTTAGTGTGATTAAAATGATCAATTTCATCAAAATTTACATGAATAGATTCTTCAAATATCCTTGAATTTTTATTAAATTCTCTAAAAGATTTATAAGAAGAAGAATATCCTATAAATATTCCATCATTATCCATCAGATCAAATTTATCAAGGTTTTCCTTAGTTTTCAGGATATAAACCTTGTATCCAAAAAATTTAAAGTATCCAAATTTAGTTTTTCTATTATTCCATAATTCATAGGATGTCTTTTTAAGAAATTGGATTATTAAAACTCTATTCATGATATAGAAATTAGCAAAAAAAAATTCCCAGAAATAAGTAGTGATATTATATTCATTTAACATCATTATTTAAATTTCTTTAATAATTCTGTTTATTCTTTCTACAATTTCATTTTTTTGATGTTTTATTAGAGAAAAAAAAGGTGTATTTAATACCCAAGTTTTAGAAAAATTAATTAAATTATTGATTCTCAAACTCTCCTCCATTATCACTTCTTAATGAAATATTTTTTAAATATTTTTCATTTTGAACAATTTTTCAAAATCTTACAAAAATAAAAAAATATTCACTATTAAGTTTTAAGAAATAAACCCTTGTAAATCTAGAAAAATCATCAACTAATAAAAAAACATAATATCTCCCAACCATGATTTCTACTCTTTATGGTCCAAAAAAATCCATTTGGATAATTTATAAAGGTTTAAATGTATTAACCTTGTTAAAATATTTAAAAGATGACTTATGATTCTTGTCTATTTAGAATGAATTAAAAATTATTTTCTCTTTAAATTTAAGATTGGGAAAATCAGAATATAAATGTTTCTTAGATAACTTAAATAAGAAAAATATATTAGAGTGTTCAAGTCGCTTATTTTAATTCTAGGATTCATTTATTTTATTAGTTAAACAATTCAATTTTTTCACACAAGGAATTAAGGTCCAAAGTATAAATATTTTAAGTTCTTGGTACTATAAACTTAAACAGTTTATCTTTAAATGCATAGCATGAATTATTAGAAAAATAAACATAAAAACCATAATCAAATAGTTGATAGATAATTTTTATATAGGGATTCAATCCTTGAACATATATAAATTTATTGATTAGAACTGACTTTGGATTTCCCACTGATCCAACTCTAATTATTTTTCCTTCAAAATTGTCTCTAAAAATGACTAACCCTCCATCAACTTTTGATAGTGTTTGAAATTTTGAAAAGCCACCATTCATATAACTTAAGAAACCACTATCTATATAATATATTTCACTTCTAACCATATATATTTTTACCTACAAATAGTATCACATAAAAACATTTTTTGGTACCCAAAAAATCTGGGGTCCAGCTGTGTCAGCAAATAAGGGTCTTGGAAATTAGATCTATTTAATTTTTCTAGAATTGATAGAACAAACTTATAAAATTATCTTATAAATAAAGGATTTATTTAAACTATTGATTTTATGGTTCCTGGTGTAACAATTATTATCAAAATGAACATTAATTCCATAGTAAAAACAAGTAATCCTAGGAATGTTGTGTTTCTCAGAATTGGGAATAAAATAATTTTTAAATAGTTCAGACTTTTCAACATTGCTTCCAATACCATATTTTTATTTTCTGTAAAAAAAATTGATAATAATATGATTTAATGATTTTTATCCTTTAGTAAGTATACTATAATCACTTTTAAATTATTCTACTTCAGCCTATAACTATTTAATTTTATCTTCATACACAATGTATTTTGAAGCATATTTTGCTAGATTTTTCTTTTAATTCTAGGTTTTATTTGAACATCATATGTTTTTCACTTATAACTACATTATGAATATTATTTAATGATTTATCCTATTTTACTAGGGATTCTTATTTTTCTTTAAGCATATATCAGTAAGTTGGTAATTTATTATTTGATAAAATTTCATAATAGTATCTAAAAGAGTAATAGGATTGTACCTATTCTTAATTTTACATAAAGCATGTATATTTTTCATATTTGATGAATCATTCTCTAAATCATATTTAAAGGAGCTTCTAGTGTATTTAGAATAACTCTAGGTATCCTTTATAGCTTTCTTTCCTTTTCTCTGATAATCAACTTTCATATGATATTTTTTTTATTTCAATTCCATTTTTCTTTTCTCTTATTTTATCTATAAGAAATCAGGTTAGATGTACTCCCATTTATTTTTATTCATAAAATATAACATCCTTCATTCCATGACTATTTTTCTTTAAATCAATTAAATACTTTTTGAATACTCTTTTCTTCTTATAAAACTTATTAAATATTTTGTCTATATGTGCCAGTTCTATTCCAGAATAAAAACATTCAGAATCATTTGAGGATTTAGCATCCTCCTTAGATTTATTTTCATTTTTAAAGCAGTGACATTGAGAGAAGAATTGTCACTTTTTATCATTCAATTATCTTCTTCTTGGACATACATTTCAACTTCATAAATAATTCGAGTCCCAATTAATTCCTTCATTGAAATATTTTTTATTGGAGTGGATAATCTGATTGTAGTAGATATTCCATTCCATTTTGAGGGTAATACTTTTATAAATTTTAATTCCTGATTTGGTTTAGTAATTATATCTCTCAAGGAAGCAACACCATTGACTATTTCATTCAATATTACATTCATTTTTGTGATTATTTCACCATCATACATCTTAAAGGTGTAAAACTTTAGCTTAGTAGTGTTATATATATATTTCCTAACATTTTCATTTACATCATAAGTAACAGTGATTGTTTTCCACATCTGATATGTTGTATCATATTGTGATACATGATTGAATTCATTTATACCAATTCCACATATAATTGCATTCACGGTTCTTGAATTAAAATCATATTCAGCTTTCTTTGTAATATCCCACTTCTCTAGTTCTACAAAAATTTTATAAGGTTTCATAGTCTTCATATAGACTTTAAAACCAATATTCTTTAAATAAATAATCATTTTTTCTTTCCAACATCCATAATTTTCTCTATTAAAATATAGTGCTCTGATAATTGGCATGCCTTCTTTGAGTTCATCCACATAATTCTTTATATAGACCTTTGACTCATTCTTATAAGATCTTAACAGAATTGTTTCAAAGAAAACTCCTTTGATACAATTTTTTAGGTATAAATAATATGAATACATGCAAGAGGTGGGTGAATTGTGTCCTTTTAAAAATCTTGAAAAAATAAAACTTAATCCCTCATTGTGGTTTTCAATGATGTGCAATGTTCTTTTCTTAATGAATATTATGCAGTGAAAGAAACGAAGAATAGAATATAGTGATATTTATAGTGATTTAGGGTATAAAGATCCCCCATTCCACTCCACTAACACTCTCTTAGTGAGCTTGATGATTTTCACTAAACATGTCCTCTTATCTAGAGACCTCTACAACTGAGTGAAGACAGTTAACACATTAAAAAAAAGTCATGTTATTTTACAGGGAACCTAAATAATCATATATTAGTGTGAGAGGATGAAACTCCACCACAACTAAGTACAAGCATCCAATAATTCAAGAAAACAATATTGGTTGTTTTTATGAGAAATAAATTCATCTCATATGCAGTAAGAGACAGATGATGGATCTTCTTCTTCATAGAATAAATTCTTTAGGAAAGAGGAGATTTAAAGTGATCCTAGTTGAAAATGATCTTCAAATAAATATAGATTCAGATGAATACCATTTTAATAGAATTTGAATAAACACTCAGGAGTTGATAAACATGTATGTCCTCAAATTTTAGCTCTGATAGTTTCTCTGAAAAACTGAATAAAAATATTGACAATGGATATAGCAGCAGTAGCACGGCAATCAAAAAGTAACAGATCAAAACATGTATGTCTGCAAATTGTATCTCTTCACATAACTATATTTTTTCACATCCATTATTTTTAGAATAATAAACTCATGGTATGTAATGATATTCTTGACTTACTTCATATCAAATGAATCCAAAAAATCCTCCTAATAAAACATGGTCATTTGAATTTATGCATGCCCAGAGAAAATCCTAACATACCTTGAAGTTAGGAATGATTTAATCTATTTAATATGTTCATTTGAATTAGTATTTAAACATATTTAATGATAAAATCATACCGATGAAACCATTGTAGACATCATGGAAATAAACCATACTTCAAATTTTGTAGATAACTAAGTCAAACATAAGGTTGCACTATGTATGGATAATATTTAAATATAAGATTGGAATTTTATGGATAATTCCAAAATTTTGGTTAATGAAACACACATTAAGTACAAAAACATAGGGTGGCTGATAAAATTATGGTTCCCAAACTTTATGTTTACTTTAAACATAGGGTTCCAAAAGTAATGATCCTTACAAAATAAGGGTTCATTATCCTTACTTTTACATCAAATGTAGGGTATAAAATATTGATTCTAAACTACTTTTAAATTCCTATAATACTTAATAAAATTAAACTTTATATGAATTAAAAATAAATTAATCTAGACCTAAAATTAACTTAAACTAATTTCATCAATAAAATAAATTTGGGTGTTTGTGAGCATAAAAATCAATGAGGAATTAATGAAATTATTCAATCAAAACATGAACAACAAATTTATAAGGAATGAAATCAATCTATTATCATCATTAAATGGGTTATTATATTCTTCCCCACTTTTGGATATTTCATCCTCATAATTTTATTCATTACTTAAACAAGTGGGGATATTTTTCCTTCATAAAATTTTATGGTTCCTAAGTTTCTTCTTCAATCAAATAGTTTTTTCAAAAAACCATAACCCAGTGAATCGCCTTATTCTAAAATGCTTACTCTCTATGGTCAATAATAGTAATAAACCATTCCTCATAATAAAATTTTATATTCCAACTAAACTAATTTAGGAACCAAAATATGAGATGCATCTGGCACATACTTTTGTAATAATGAAACATGAGACATATCTTGTAGTTGTTATAAAATTGGAGGAAAGAAAATTGGTCAAACATTATCCATGATTTCATATGGTCCAATGAACCATAGACTTAACTTTACTTTTTTACAAAAACACATAACACTTTTCCAATGAGATTCTTCATGAAAAACATGATCTTCTACCTTGAATAAAATATATTTCCTTTGGTTATCTATATAACTTTTTACTTACTTTAATTCATCCTAGTATGTTGTTGAATCATCTTCACCTTCTCAATCATTTCTTCTATCAATTCTAGCCCCAACAAATTTCTTTCCTTGTCTTTATCCCAACAATATGGAGTTGAACACCTATTTTCATATAATACCTCAAATGGTGTCATTTGTATACAAGAAGGAAAAGTTTTATTATAAAAAAAATAAACAAATAATATATATTTATCTTAACTTCCTTGGTAATCCATAGAACAATCTCAAAGAATTTCTTCCAATATTCAAATCATTCTATAGAATTTTCCATATGATTGAGGATAAAAATCTATACTAAAATTTAATGCAGTACACAATAACTTCTGAATAATTTTCCAAAAAATAGAGGTAAACCTTGGATCACTGTCAAATACAATAGAAATAGGGACCAAATGAAATATGATAATATATTTAACATAAATTTTAAAAATATTATCCAGAGATATATTATCACTAATAGAAAGAAAATATGAAGATTTAGTTAAATGGTAAATAATAACCCATATTGCATTATTACCTCAATATGCCTTTGATAATCCAATCATTAAATACATGGATATATGATACCATTTCCATTTTGGCACTAGAAAATATTAAATAACCCTTTGATAATTGTATATTTCTTTAACATATTGACAAGTGAAACATTTCATGGTAAACTCAACAGTATCACTTTTCATTCCATCCCACTAGAAATGTTCTTGAAGGTATCTATACATATTAGTGATATCGGGATGAATATAAAATGGATACCTATGAGCTTCACTCAAAAATTATTTCTTCTATTGGGAATCACAATTCACACATAATATTTTTATGAATCTCAAAACAACTTCTTTTTCAATGTTAAATTTAGGAAACTTATCTTTCCTAACTAATTCTGTAGAGACCCAATCTTGACATACATGGACATTACATTACTTTTACGGAATACCTAATACATAACAAAAATAAACACATAAGGACCGTAATAGTTTAGTGTCTTTGGAAACTCAGAATATAATCTTCTAATCATGGTGAAATATCTTTAACATCTCCCATAAAGATATTTACCTTTTTGTTTTCATACCTAAAACCTTTCTTTAAATCCTGGGGAAAATAAAACATATAAAGGGTGAGCTAAAATGCTCATTAAGGGTAATCATGGAGAATATAAAACAAATCATATACATTTGAACTAAAAAAACATGAACATAATGTTTAAACATCAAAATATTGAGAAATGACATAAAACATGGCAGTATGTAAGGAATAGATGATAAAGAAACATTAATCATGATAAAATATCATGGGAATAAAACATGTAATTGTGTTAACCATTAATCACATGTTATTATTTCCATAGTAGCCAAGGCATTGCTTCCAAGACCATCTTAGTGGACAAAGTCCCTTTCTGAATCAAGTTCACTCCTCGTTCCAGTCCTGTATCACTGAACCGGATTAACTTACCGTTCCAGCCATGTTTATCTCATGAGATATAAATCTTTACCCAATGAATTTTAGGGTGATATAGATCCCACCCATCTAATAATTAAATCATTCTTACGTGTTCCACAACATAAACATTAATCATTCATCATAACCCAAAGAATAAAATGGGTTTCATAAACATCATCCCATCATAAAATAATCCATATAAAACAAATGGATATCATTTCATCATAAGAAAAGTGAAACCATGTAAATCATAGAGTCATTATACTTGAAACATACACATATTAAATAATGTCATCTTAGATGGAAAATAGTTTTGATAAAACACTTGAAATGAATTCTTGAAGAAAATATCCTTTCTTCTTCAAAATCATTTTCTTTTCACAAAATGAAATTAAATTTTAAAAGAAAAGGATTTTTTTGAAAATATTAATGAAATATTGTAGAGTAAACTTCATGAAAATAAGGTGTTATGAAACCGTAAAAATCTGTTCATGCCGTATAAGTTAAAAAAACATTCTTCTCGTACTTTTGCCGAAAAAGTCAAAAAGTACCTCGTATGGTAAACAAAAGAAAGATTCCTTACATACCATGTAGTAAAAGTAAAAAATGGGTAAAAAGGACTTTAAAAATACTTGAAACCATTTTTAGAAAATAGGTACATGGATGATAAATATAACCCCAGTAAATACTTACGAATAAATAATCTCGGATAAAAATGAGATTGGAAAAGTTATCCCTTACCTTATGTCTGATATGATTTGTATGTATCCCAACCTCCTGTATAATGATTTAAATAATATCATTGACTTATTAAAAAATCATATTCATTTTTATGATATCATATAGGTTTACTTATGACTTTATATTACCCGTTCATTTGTAAATTCCATGTTAAAGTAGCGTTTTGGGTAAAATCGTTTCATTTATCGTACGTGTTTCGACTTGTTGTTCTTAATTATATCCTGATTTACTTAATTCCAGAATATAAAACATGATTTATATAGAACATATATTCAGCATATAAATATATATTATATATCGATAAACGGAATGAAATGCACCGTTCATGGAGACGGTAGGTCGTACGTACGCATGAATGTTGTTTTCCTTTCCTTATTGACTTGAATGGAAGTAAGTAGATGATATGTATATATATATATATACATAAATCTAGTAGCATTATTATTTTATATATACCGTTATTATTCATTATATACACTTCATAATCAATCTTGAATGGTTAACATGGAAAATGAATCTCATTGCGTCATGGAGACGGTAATCCGTACGTACGCACGAGCGATGATATCGTTCCCATTATTATTGAATAGAATTGGAGTGAATGATATAATATCTCAGAATCAGTATGATGTTATAATAACCATATATAGTAATTCTTTACACCATTATACCCACCCAAGTAAGGTGGTGGTGGAAAACTAGATTACACCACGGCGTGGAGACGGTATTCCGTACGTACGAACGCGCGGTGATTTCATTTTTCATAGGATGGATAGAAGGTGAAATGGGATTGTTTCATATTTATAATAACATATCAGTATATTATAGATAATTATGTTATTACTTTATAATGAAACAAGTAAAGAATAATAATATGAAGAAGAATGAAACTTGAAAGAATCGATAGAAGAGATTACCTCTTCTTCGACGCACCTCTTTTAAGCTTCCTCTTAAGGCACTAGAGTTGGCCTTTTGAGAATACCAGAACCTATAGAATGTTTCTAGGTAAGTGTAGAAGAGAAATGGTCAGGGTTTGGCCGAGCTTGAAGGCTCAAAGTTTTGTGAAGAAGAGGGGGATGAGGTGCCCTTTAATAAGGGAGGAGAGGGGCACCTTTGGAAACCTCAAAAATATTAATTTATAATAAATTCAAACCCCACATAAAAACTTTCAAAATGACTCAAATCTGAAGCTTAGATGAGATAGGTTTGTAATCTCATCAATAAATAAAATTTACACATGTTGGGAATTTATTTTAAACATTATCAACTTGGTTTATCCTTATTTAATCTATTTAATTTTATTTGTGGTAATAATATTATGAATTTTAAATTGTTATAAATAATTAATTATGTGTTTTAAATTGTCCATAATTGGATAATTTATTACATTTTAGTCCAAATAAATTTTAATTTATAATTTTTAAAAAAATTTGTGATTTTTAAGCAATTTTATATTATGTTATTTTTATAAAATAACAAGTGTCAATTTTGACACTATTTATTTATTTGAATTTAAATAAAATACTCACAGAAGATATGTTAGAAATGAAAGATTTAATAGATTCATATCATTTCATATTTATCTAAAAAATTAGTGGAGTGCATTAAATAGTTCATAGAATATTTATTTTAATATTTTTAAAACCATTTATTTGATATTTCAATCAATAAAATAAATTCAACATCACTATTGTGTCACATTTAATGATAATTATTTAATCCCTAAAAATTATAAATAAATTCACATGATGTATATAATTTTATTATATTTCTGGAGACTATTCATTTTCACAGTTTCATGAAGGTTATCACTAAATTAAAATTATTATACTTATAAGAATTAAGAGAGTGACATGTTGTCACTTTATTGGGTTTTAATAATAATTAAATTATTTTCATGGTCAAAAGTCCATAAAATTAATCTATTCCGACCCTTAGGTGATATGAGTCGACTTGTATTCCTCAAATAGAATTTTTTCAGGTGTTGGAGTAATTTTATAATCTTATTTTTACCCTTAATTACCTGATTTACCTTTAACTGCAGTAAATAAAAATTACCATAGTTACTATTCATAATATCAAAAAAATAAAAGTAACATATTAACATAATTTGTACCCACTGAATTCAAATATGGAATCTATTTTTCAAAATTCAAAATAGAGAAGTTGCAGTAATTAATTTAAAATTAATCCTGTTGTTAAGAAAATGGGTTTTAAAAGTTAAAACATTGCCAAAGATTGAAATGTTTTTACCAATGAATTCAATGTAAAATTAATTGTAATGAAATAAATTATATTAAATGGTAAAAATATATTATATTTATACTTTAAAACCATTCAATATTATAATTTAACCATATAAATTATTGCGATGAAAAAAATTGTTTTTAATTAAAATATAGCATGTTTTTACTATTCATTAAAATATGAAAGTTATCAGAAAAAATATGAAAAATTTATCCAAAGTAAATTTTTATATCCTGATTCCAAATAATAATTTTATTTTGTTAAATTGAACTTATAAACCTGTCAAAAACTATATTTAAAGTGGGTGCACCATCAAAAGGTGGCAAAACTGTATTTTTTTTAAAATACTTATTTTACCCGAAAAAATTATTTTGTTCACATACCATGTTTTAGAAAATGTGTAAGATGAATAATAATATTATAAAATTCAAAAATTAGTTAATACTATTCGTAACGGCTAGTCTATAATAATATTATAATAATATATCGTTGTTTAGTGAAACCTGATATTGTGTACTACACATGCTATCAGGGAAGGTCGCGATTGCATGTAATGAAAACCAAGTCAGGGATGCGTGTAGTGCAACCTCCCTTTGGTGTATCTTACATCACAAGACATCAATTAAAAAGAATAATTCTTATAAAATCTCAGTTTGTTACATTCTACCCCCCTTAAAATGAATTTCGCCCTCGAAATTCATCGGGGTTATAAATGGTTTACTACTTGAAAGTTTCTTTCATAGAAACCCACATCGTAAAAAGGAATACTAAAACTAAATTTTAAAAAGTAAATTAAGAAACATAATGGTTACTAAAATTAACTCATTACTAGGTTTCCACATAAGAGAACATAGGTGAAAATATGGATATGGAAGAGAAATATAACCATCAACTTCTGATGAAGAGTGGTAGAGGACATGGCTATGAAAAAGCCAACAATCACAAAGCCATAAATTTTTTATGATCTAAGGTACCATCTGATTCATCATATATAAGGGCACTAGGACAACATTTTTGGTTTTCAAGATCATTTCCCAAAAGTTGAAGAATTTGAATTAGAATAAATACTTACTTTATTTCGGTACAATCTCACAGTTGTTCGTGCCTTGAACAATTTCCACTCCATATCTTAAAGAAATGAAGTTGAATTTTTCATTCTTAAAGTGTTAGCAGATCATGTGATAGAATGATGTGTCATTCCATCTGTCTCAAACAAAAGGTTAGCAAAAGTTATCAAATATACATAAGTCCATCTATGGTGAGGTAAATCATATATGATTCCAAAAATGGACTTATACTTCATCTATCATACCGCTTAATAAAATAAAACTTGTTTCTACTAACCAGGGACTTCCTGTAGGCCAGCGGTAGGTTATAAAGGCCTGTCGCACTTCGGTTGTGGGTTTGATTCCTACATCCTTGTCTGACGCGATGGGTTGTCGTCCGTCCTGCAGGTTTCCTTTTTCTAAAACTATGTTACTATAACTTCCCATCAATAATATCGAAAAATATTCTATCCTTAAACAATACTAACTTATGTCCAACATAATCCATTCCAATCTTTAGGGTTATCTAAAATACTTTTGTCCAAGCTCCTAGTATAAAGAAAACAATTACTAGAAATGTCATCTACCGAGCATGTGAATACCATCATTTATCCCCAATATATCATACGATATATCTTGTTGGTCACATTCCAAACATGTGAATAATTTAATAATGTATTCTCTTGAAAAAAAATGAATACCCATTTAACCTTAGTGAAAACATGAATGCTTTCAAAAGTTAACTCTTTCCACATACCAAAATCCAAAAATTTCTATATACTCAAACCATGATATCACTTTGTCCTTATATTAGTCATGAGCTCATGAATACTATCAAACATTTCATTTTCTCCTTATCCCTTCATTATGAGCATATCATCTTCTTTCTAAAAATATTTCAATCACTTTTCATGGTTACCGGTACCATATAATTATTGAAAATCAATACATAGATATTCCAAAATTCCACGATACTATAAATGAGATTCCATGATACGATTTTGAAATCTCGTTATATAAACACTTAATCATTCCACAAAATCATTTTCATACTCAACATCACATATAGTTATTTCATGTGACTTCCCTTTATCCTTTGCCTTAAGAGGTTTCTCACGTTGATCATCATTAACCCTTGGATTAGGGCATTGATTAGCATAATGCCCCATTTCCTTGCACTTGAAGCATTGAAGTGTTGGGGGAGCATTCTCTGTAGTCTTTTCTCTATTCACATCATTAGCTACCTTTTCACCATTACTTCGACACTCAACTGCTCGATGAACTTCTTTTCCACACTTAAAACATTTTCTAGTACCTTTTAGGCAATCTCCACCATGCTTCTTTCCACACATTGAGCATAAAGTAACATTCATCTTCTTTTCACCATTATTCTGAGATTTATCCTTGAACTCCATCTTTCATTTCTTGTCAAAACCATGAGATGGATATGTGACACCAACTTCTAGTTCTACCTTGATAGCACAACAAACAATTTCTTCATAGCTACTGAAGTCTCTTATAGCTAATTCCCTTCGAAGACTTAGTTTTAATCCACTGAAAAATCAATCAACTTTACTTTCAAGTTGGATGATAAATCCAGATTCATACCTTGCAAGTCTTGTAAAATTCACTTCATATATACCAACAGATTCATCATCCTTTTTCTTAAGATCAAGGAACTCCTTTTCCATCTTTGTTTGAAGAATACGAGGGAAGTACTTATTGAAAAATAAGTTCTTGAACTCATCCCATTCCATGGATTCAATTTCATCTCAGGGCCTCGTATTCTTAATTAGAGTCCACCATTGGTCTGCTTCACCTTCTAAATGGTAAATAGCTAGAATGACTTTTTCATGTTCCGAACAGCGAAGTATGGAAAATATCTTTTCAATGGTACAAATCCATTGTTCAGAAACAAGTGGATTAGAAGACCCACTGAAATAAGGTGGACGTTGCCTCATGAAGGAATCAATAGAATATTGTTCCCTTCTCTGCTCATTTGGAAGTCCAGAATGATTCATAGATTGTGTAAGTATATCAATAAGATTTTTCACTCCATCTCCCATAACATTGGTTTGTTTAGGAGGAAAATCATTGCATTTTCCATTACATTGATCAACACGGTTCCTTCGATTTCCAGCCATCCTCTAAAACCCAAAAGAATAGTGTGAGAGGCAAAAATCAAGCTAAGAAAACAACATAATAAAGGGGAAGTACCTTCAATATATAACATCTTAGGTTTAATTCTAAGATCGTTAAAGTAATTCTAGGACTATAACCTATACTTATACTTAACCTTAAGGACATCCCTAGACATAGCTTAGAAATATCTCTAGGGATCTCACTAAAGTTTTTGCGTCCTAGTTTCCAAAGGTTAACTAAACCTTTCATCTGATACCAACTATAGAGACCCAATCTTGAAATACATGGATATTACATTAATTTTTCGGAATACCTAATACATAAAAAAAACACACAAGGACCATAATAGTTTAGTGTCTTTGGAAACTCGGAATATAATCTTCTAATCGTGGTGAAAGATCTTCAACATCTCCCATAAAGATCTTCCCCTTTTTGTTTTCTTACCTAAAACCTTTCCTTAAATCCTGGGGAAAATAAAACATATAAAGGGTGAGATCAAATTCTCAGTAAGGGTAATCATGGAGAAAATAAAACAAATCATATATATTTGAACTAAAAAAACATGAACATAATGTTTAAACATCAAAATCTTGAGCAATGACATAAAACATGGTAGTACATAAGGAATAGATCATAAAGAAACATTAATCATGATAAAATAGCATGGGAATAAAACATGTAATTGTGGCAACCATTAATCACATGTTATGATTTCTATAGTAGCTAAGGTATTTCTGCCAAGACCATCTTAGTGGACAAAGTCTCTTTCTAAATTGAGTTCACTCCTCGTTCCAGTCCTGTATCACTGAACTGGATTAACTTACCATTCCTGTCATGTCTATCTCACGAGATATAAATCTTTACCCAATGCATTAGAGGGAGATATAGGTCCCACCCATCTCATAATGAAATCATTCTTACGTGTTCCACAACATAAACATTAATCATTCATCATAACCCAAAGAATAAAATGGGTTTCATAAACATCATCCCATCATAACATAATCCATATAAAACAAATGGATATCATTTCATCATAAGAAAATTGAAACCATGTAAATCATAGATACGTTATACTTGAAACATACACATATGAAATAATGTCATCTTAGATGAAAAATAGTTTTGATAAAACACTTGAAATGAATTCTTGAGGAAAATATCCTTTCTTCTTCAAAATCATTTTATTTTCACAAAATGCAATGAAATTTTAAAATAAAATGATTTTGTTGAAAATATTCATGAAATCTTGGAGATTAAACTTCGTGAAAATAAGGCGTTATGAAACCGTAAAAATCCGTTCATTCCGTATAAGTTAAAAAACATTCTTCTCGTACTTTTTCCAGAAAAGTCAAAAAGTACCTCGTATGGTAAAAAAAAGATTCCTTATATACCATGTAGTAAAAGTCAAAAATGGATAAAATGGACTTTAAAAATACTTGAAACCATTTTTAGAAAATAGGGACATGTTTGATAAATATAACCCCAGTAAATACTTACGAATAAACAATCTCGGATAAAAATGAGATTGGAAAAGTTATCCCTTACCTTATGTATGATATGCTTCGTATGTATCCGAACCTCCTATATAATGATTTAAATAATTTCATTGACTTATTAAAGATTCATATTCATTGTTATGATATCATATATGGTTCACTTATGACTTTATATTAACCTTTCATTTGTAAACTCCATGTTAAAGCAGCATTTTGGGTAAAATTATTTCATTTATCGTACGTGTTTCCACTTGTTGTTCTTAATTATATCCTTATTTAATTAATTAAATAATTTAAAACATTATTTATGTAGAATATATATTAATCATATAAATATATATGATATATTGATAAATGGAATGAAATACACCGTTCATGGAGACGGTAAGCCGTACGTACGCATGAACGTTGTTTTCCTTTCCTTATTGACTTGAATGGAAGTAAGTAGATGATATGTATATATATATACATAAATAAAGTAGAATTATTATGTTATATATACCATTATTATTCATTATATACACTTTATAATCAATCTTGAATGGTTAACATGGAAAATGAATCTCATCGCGCCGTGGAGACGGTAATCCGTACGTACGCACGAGCGATGATATCGTTCCCATAATTATTGAATAGAATTGGAGTGAATGATATAATATATCATAATCAGTATGATTTTATAATAACCATATATAGTTATTATTTACACCATTATACCCATCCAAGTAAGGTGGTGGTGGAAAAACATATTACACCACGGCGTGGAGACGGTATTCTGTACATACGCATGCGCGGGGATTTCGTTTTTCATAGGATGGATAGAAGGTGAAATGGGGTTGTTTCATATTTATAATAAAATATCAGTATATTATAGATAGTTATGTTATTAATTTATAATGATAAAACTAAATAAGAATAAGATGAAGAAGAAAGAAACTTGAAAGAATCGGTAGAAGAGATTACCTCTTCTTTGACGCACCTCTTTTAAGCTTCCTCTTAAGGCACTAGAGTTGGCCTTTTTAGAAGACTAAAACCTATAGAATGTTTATAGGGAAGTGGAGAAGATAAATTTTCAGGTTTTGGCCGAGATTGAAGTCTTAAAGCGTTGTGAAGAGGAGAGGGAGGAGGTTCCCTTTTATAAGGGAGGAGAGGGGCACCTTTGGAAACCTCAAAAATATTAATTTGTAATAAATTTAAACCCTACATAAAAACTTCCAAAATGACTCAAATACGAATATTAGATGATATAGGGTTTTAATCTCATCAACCAATAAAATTTAGACATGTTGGGAATTTATTTTAAACATTATCAACTTGGTTTATCCTTATTTAATCTATTTAATTTTATTTGTGGTAATAAGATTCTAAATTTTAAATTATTATAAATAATTACTTATGTGTTGTAAATTGTCCATAATTGGATACTTTATGACATTTAATACCATATAAATTTTAATTTATAATTTTTAAATATTTTTGTGATTTTTAAACAATTTTATATTATGTTATTTTTATAAAATAACAATAGTGTCAATTTTGACACTATTCATTTATTTGAATTTAAATAAAATCCTCACAGAATATATGTTCTAAATAGAAGCTTTAATATATTCATAACATGCCATATTTATCTATAAAATTATTGGATCACATTAAATAGTTCATATAATATTTATTTTAATATTTTTAAAACCATTTTTTTGATATTTCAATCAATACAATAATTTCCACATCACTATTGTGTCACCTTTAATGATAATTATTTAATCCATAAAAATTCAAAATAAATTCACATGATGTAGATAATTTTATTATCTTTCTGTATACTATTCAAGTTCATAGTTTCATGAATTTTATCACTAAATTAAAATTATTATACTTATAAGATTTAAGAGAGTGACATCTGGTCACTTTCTTTGGTTTTAATAATAATTAAATTATTTTCGTGGTCAAAAGTCCATAAAATTAATCTATTCCAACCCTTAGGTTATATTTATCGACTTTTAGTCATCCAATATAATTTTGTCAGGTTCTAGAGTAATTTTATAATCTTATTTTTACCCTTAATTACTTGATTTACCTTTAACTGCAGTAAATAAAAATTATCATAGTTACTATTCATAATATCAAAAAAATAAAAGTAACATATTAACATAATTTGTAACCAATGAATTAAAATATGGAATCCATTTTTCAAAATTCAAAACATAAAATTTTCATTAATTAATTTAAAATTAATCCCATTGTTAAGAAAACGGATTTTAAAAGTTAAAACATTGTCAAAGATTGAAATGTTTTTACCTATGAATTCAATGTAAAATTAATGGTAATGACATAAATTATATTAAATCGTAAAAATATATTATATTTATACTTTAAAATCATTCAATATTAACCATATAAATTATTACGTTGAAAAAAGTTGTTTTTAATTAAAATATAGCATGTTTTTACTATTCATTAAAATATGAAAGTTATTAGAATAATATGAAAACATTATCCAAAGTAAATTTTTATATCCTGATTCCAAATAAGAATTTTATTTTGTCAAATTGAACTTATAAACCTGTCAAAAACAAGATTTAAAGTGGGTGCGCCATCAAAAGGCGGCAAAACTGCATTTTTTGAAAAATACTTATTTTACCCAAAAAAATTATTTTGTTCACATACCATGTTTTAGAAAATATGTAAGATGAATAATAATGTTATAAAATTCAAAAATTATTTAATACTATTCATAACAGCTAGTCCATAATAATATTATAATAATATATCGTTGTTTAGTGAAACCTGGTATTGCGTACTACACACGATATCGAGGAAGGTCGCGATTGCGTGTAATGCAATCCAAGTCAGGGATGCGTGTAGTGCAAGCTCCCTTTGGTGTAGCATAAAACATAAGACATCAATTAAAAAGAATAATTCTCATAAAATATCGGGTTGTTACAAATTCTACCTTTTCCTATACAACACAATCCTCCTTTTGAGCTTCCTTAATTATTTCTGACAATGATAAATGCACTGACACCAAAAACTAAATAGAAGAAGTTCTTGCATTCAAAATTTCAATACTAAAATTCATCAAATCATTTACCAATGAATCATGTTCCAAACATAGCATAGTTAATAATACTTTATCTTTTTTTCTTCAAGCATCATCTACCCTATTTCATTTTCTTGGATGGTAATTAATTGTGTTTTCATAATCCTTAATCAGTTTTATCCATATTCTATACCTCATGTTCAACTCTTTCTAAGTGAATATATAATTCAAACTTTTTTGATCATTATATATTTCACACTCTACTCCATATAAATTATATCTCTATATTTTTAAATCAAAAATCACTACAGCTAGTTCAAGGTCATGCGTAGGATAATTTAGCTAATTAGGTTTCAAATGATGTTAAACATAAGAAATTACTTGATCATTTTTCATCTGAACATAAGAAAGTTCCTTCAAAGAAGAATCATTTTATATAATAAAATCACTATTTCTGTATGTAAGGTCTAAAACTAGAGAATTAACTAATCCTCTTTCCAATTCCTAGAAACATTCTTCACAATCTTTCATCTAGATGAATTTCACTCCTTTTCAAGTTAACTTAGATTCTGGGATAGATAACCGGGTAGAGTTTTCAACAAACCATTAATAGTAAATAGTTAATCTAAGAAAACTATGAATCTATATGACATTTTTAGGTATTTTAAACTCTTCAACTACTTTAGTTTTAATTGGATCAATAGTTATTCCATATTTATTTACAAATTTTACAAGGAAAGAAATATTTCTCAACCTAAATTAACATTTACTAAATTTTACATAAAATTTATTTTCTTTTAAGGTCTACAAAAACACCCTAAAATGTTTCTCATTATCATCATAACTTTTAGAATATATCAGGATATCATCAATAAACACAGCCATAAATTTATCTAAGAACTCATGGAAAAATCTATTCATAAGGTCCAAAAATATAGCTGGATCATTTTTCAAACCAAATGGAATAACCAAAAAATCATAATTCAAATACCTATTATGAAACTCCATCTTCATAATATCATTCTCCTTCACCTTTGGTTGATGGTACCTAGACTAGAGATCAACCTTCAAAAAATATTGATCTCCCTGGCACTGATCAAAAAAGTTGTCAATATGAGGAAAAAATAATTATTCTTAATAGTTATTTTATTCAATTCTCTATAATCAATTCAAAACATCAGGGAAGCATATTTTTTTTAACAAAACAAAATAGGATCACCCCAAGATGAAGTACTTGGATGACAGAACACAATATCAAGAAACTCTTGTAACTTCTTTTTCAATTCCAAAAGTTCTACTTGTGTCATTTGATAAAGATGTTTTCAAATTGGATTAGAATTAGGTATTAATTCAATAGTAAATTCAATCTCCTGATCTAGTATAATACCATGAAATTCATCTAGAAATTCATTTACTATAGGAATATCACTAATTTGAACAGTTTCATTCTTCCTAACAATATGTTCAATATAACTTTAAGTTCTATATTTAACCAATTTATGAGCTTCTTGATATGTAATTAAAGGTATGAATTCATTATTTTATACAAAATGAAACTCATTTCAAAAAAAATTAACTCTAAAATTTATCTTAGCATGATAAATAGAAATCTAATTCATATCCATAATATTATAAAAATCTATAAGTATAAAGACCATAAGGTTTGAAAGTAAAACCCTTATATAGATGATAAAATGAAGATTATTATAATTTATTTTTTCCTTAATACTACCCCTAAGTATTTTTAACAGAATTTTTAGATTCATTTCTTAAGGTGAAATTACTAATTTATTAGAAAATTTCTCAAAAATGAAAGAATGTGTAGAGCCTGAATCAAACAAGACATTGGCATAATCTAGAAAAACATGTAATGTACTTGAAACCACATCATTTCATGGTCTAACATCTACTGAAGTAGTCGTAAATCATTTAACCACACCTTTATACATGTGATATTGATGAATTCCATCCATTATTCCTATATTTGGAAAATTACTTGTATAATGAACCATATCATTATAATTAAATAATCATACTCTCATTTTTTCATCATTTGTCTAATTATTTTCTTTGCAGTCATGAGCTACTTGTCAAAAAAATTCAAATTAGAAAAAATTCTTAAATTTTATAATACATTCTCCAGTTTTCTTTTTACCACACTTATCACAATATAGAAACTTGATTTTATTACCTTCTAATTTTTTTAATGGATACTTCCCCATTACCTAATATATAGACCTCTTTTTCTATTTGTTGTCATGGAATACATGATCATGAGAAAACTCTTTTCTACTTTCTCATCCCATCAAACAAGTTTCTCATAACTTTTGAATTCACAATAAACCAATGATCTTCAATATTTGGGATTCAATATTGAGTAAAACTAATTATTTTTAATATCAATATCTCTAATAAAATTTGGTGTGTACCTTTCCAATCATGTGAAGTTTGCGTTATACGTGATTACTGAATCTTCCCCCTTCTGTCTCACTTCCAAGAATTTTTTTTCTATTATAAGTTTAAAAACATTAGAAAAATACTTATCAATGAAAATATTATTAAATTTATCAACATTACAATGCATCAATATCTTCTCTTTCTCTAATATTGTTAAAAATTGGCTACTACTAGTTGGTTTCACCTTCAAAACAATAAGTATCAAGATTTTCCTTTTAATATTATGAACATCCCATGACTTTAAATATATTTTCCAAGGATTTAACCCATCCTTTGTCTATCATAGGGTCATATGATCCACTAAATTTTGGAGGGTTTTGTTTAATGAAATGATCTATAAGGACATGTTCCTCATAGGTGAATGTGGCTACTCTATCATATGGATACCACCACTATTAATAGCTTGTTTCAACTAATCCATCACAATAAAAAACTAATTTATTATAATTACCACTATTCCGTGTTTTTTATTTATAAGGATATTGTCCTATTAGTGCCTTTCTACTTTAGATTCCCTATTTTATCTATAGAAAACCATTATAAAAAAACATAGTTTAGATGAAGCGATATGGTAAATTAAAATAACCATAAATTAACATATCTTAAGGTTAATTACTTATATTATCTTAAACTCTAAAATTATATAAACCTTTATTTTGATACCAACTATAAGGACCCATCATTAAAACATTACATGATCATTAGTTTTAAGTCAAGAATTCATTTTCTTACATTTTGAGGATTATTATGGTTTAGAAAAATGAACCAACCCTAATAACCCAGTACACCGATATTCGAGCTAGTCCTAATATAACCTAAATGGTGTTCTTAATCCCCTTGGGTTGGCGACTAGCACTTGGGAATCATCAATCAGTCAGGGGAAACGATTTCACCCCAAGAATAAAAAACAATATAAAATAGTGGAATGTAAAATAAAGAATAGTAAGTATTCCAAACACTCATCAACGAGAAAAAATTGGCATAAGAAGATACATATCCCAAAGTAATACATCATCCAAAATTGGACACAACATCCATCAAGACAAAGTACCACAACTCTATGTAATGAGTGGAGCACATGATCCACTAGTTATTGTCATCATCCAATGTCCCATGAATCAAGAACACTTTCCACCTTCAAGTGGTGTTTTCCTTTTTATTAGACCTAGAATAATATAATCTATAAATTCCCAAAGTAAAAGGTAGGTTGTGAGAAAAAAAATCACGTAGGATTTCAAAAAATGTTCCATAAGAAGATCTATAAAAAATAAATCATTTATGCTTCAATTTAAATAAAAAATGAATGTTAAATCATTTCACATTTTCAGTCAAAACCTACTTTCAAAATTGCAAGATGGAAAGTAAATCAAAATAGTATTAAATGAAATTTTTTCATAAAAAAATTAGGTCTTGAATAAAGCAGTTCTATAATCACTAAAATGTAATGATCAAATCATAATAAAGTCCCATGGTTATATGCTCTAATCTTAGTTAATTATTAGATATATTATTCTCACACTACTTAGTTAATCATCACATTTCAGTTTGTGTGAATATTTCCCTAAGGCTAAAGCCATCGGGATAGAATTAATCAACACCCCATTCAGGAAAATCATGCCAAAATTATTTTATTACAGTTTTCATTGGAAATCCATTACTAGGGATCCAGAGTCTTTAATTACTTATCCCAATCACCCACTAAATACCCATTATAACATGTTCTTCAATCAATAAAACAATCAATCATGGTAAATATCAATTCAATTCACCATTCATAGTTTAAGTTCCTAATTTCAAGTTTCAATATGTCATTTCAATTTTAAAACCAAAACATGGGTTTTAATCAAATTCATTCCTTTCAAAATCATCCTTCATTTAAATCCATTTTTCTTAAGAATCAACATCAAATCATTTTATCAGATCGATTTTCATTTCAATCCATCTTTTCTTGAAATCCACCCAACACTTTCAAATCCTTTGAAAAGGGGTTTTATTTCAAAAATCCATGTCTTTTTAAATCAAACATTAGGTTTACTCAATTTCAAGGAAATAAATTAAAATAACATTTCAATTTAAGAAAAAAAATCATGTTTTCAAGGTTAGGGAAAATCCTTATGAAACCACTTACATTTTTTGTCAAGTGAATAATCAAACACCTGAAACAAGAACCGCCAACAAAGAGTTGAAGGAAAGGGAGATCAAAGAGGAATCCATCAAATCAAAATCCATCAAATTGAGTTCTAGATCCACTAACAACATGAGGAATCATCACTCTCAAAAAATATATAAGAGAAGAAATGAGGATTACAAATCAAATAGAACACCCTTATAGAAGAGGGATCAATAAAATCTATTGATTCTTCGATCTAAGAAGAATAGAGTTTGAAGGATCCAAATCACCTCTTGAGAGCCTCTAAAAGCCAAAGGGTCATATTAGGGATGATTAGGTGGTGTTTAGGAATTATAATGGGGGTTTAAGGATTTTAATTACACTTTTTGGGGGACTATAAACATGTTCACATGGTTTAATTGGTGAGGATACATGTTTAGTACTAATTTTGTGCCTAATAATGCACCCTCACTGGGATTCTGGAAGAGCTTCATGGTTTGGCCATATGGTTAGAAAAACTATGCACTAGCTATCTTATCCTCTCTAGGCTAATGAGAAGGGTTCATGGTTTGGCCACACGGTTTAAAAAAACCATATGTCAAACTTGAAAATACCCATTATACCAAGATTAATGGTTCATGGGGGATGATACATTGTTTGAACTAACCATAAACCACCCTCAAAATCATAAATACATGGCTTACGGTGTGTTGGGCCAAACCGCATGGTTTTCCTTAATGGTGTTCCAACCAGGAACATCCCTAAAAAACTTCATAGTTTTAAAAATTCACCAGAAACAACTTGGAATGAGATCCAAACAAAGTATGATAAAAAACATGGTTCATAGGTATCTAAAATCTTGTAATGTGATGTTACAATATCCCCACCATAAATGATTTATGCCCCCATAAAGCCTATCCAGAAGACACCATAACTAAGATATTAGGTCACTAATCTCTCATTAGTGCCTCACGTATCCAAGTCTCACATGAATCAGAACCATGATTCTAAAGAACATGAACCAAAGGTATAGACTTACCATGAAGAACCTTCATATTAGAATCTAAAATCTAAAATTTCTGCTTAGGCATAGATAAATCAGGTTCCACATGAAGTTCATCCCATCACAAGACATGAGATGGGGTAGAGAGATACTTCCTGGGTCAAGACACATGAAACATGTTATGAATTAATGTCAACTAAGGTGTAAAATCCAAATGGTAATCCACCTTTCCAATCTTTTCAATAACCTTGAATGGTCTCACATGTCTCGGAGCTCACATTCCCTATTTTCCCAGTCGTCGGTGATCCAACCGAGGTGAAACTCTCAAAAAAACCCAGTCACCAATTAAAAACTCTAAATTTCATTGAATATGATCAACATAATATTTATACCGACTACAAACCATTACCATTCTATGATAAATCAACAACATTTTTTTTATCATCTCTTAAACCAAGTTAGGCCCAACTAGGGATGTTTCAACAATCTCCAACTAACACAATTAATATTTTCATGAGAATTTATAAAAGGCCTCAAAGAGTTTCATTCTAGTGGTGACTAGTAACTGTTGTTATAGAAAAATTCAACCAGTATGAAGTGGCTCTCCCAAGCTTCACCAAAGTCAAAAACACAGACATGGAGCAAGTCTTCAAGAATCTCTATAGTGCATTTTTTGGCCACATGTTTATAGATGACATTCCATACTCAATATAACCTAAGTTCCTATTACCTCCTGGAGTAATTTACATAAATTATAAGATAAAATTGGATCTCTGATAGAAACTGTAACATATAGAACTCTATAAAATCTATTGATCTCATATACAGAATGATTTTTAAGTCCTCAACTTTGGTTGTATCTTAAATGTGGATAAAGTGATCTGATTTGGTATTTTGATCAATCATAACCCATATCACATTCTTCCATCAACATTTACATAGCAACATATCCATGAAGTCCAAAAAAATAGTATCCCACTTCTAAGATGGCATGAGAATGGGATTAAGCAAACTCGAATGTTTCTGGTGCTCAACCTTAAACTGCTAATAAGAATAAAAACAAGAAACAAAGTGATCAATGTCTTATTTAATACTTGGAAAACATAATAATTATTTTATATCATAGAAATTAATTTTGGTTTCATGTTATACCACCCATTTAGAGTTATATAAATCCCTCTTCGTATCTTTTCTCATGGGAAATGGTATGATTTATTGGTTTTGAAAACATAGGATACCCTCAAAAGATAAGGACCACTCACAAATGGTCTCCCCAATATAAATAGAGTGCATAAGGCCATGAAATTCATCATCAAGATGTTTCTCCTGAATAATAATCTTAATAGGTGAGGATTATGATGGAATTATTGCCAGAAAAATCTTTTTCTCATCCTCCCAAACTCTTAAATGAATTTTAGAAAATAGAGACATCAGATTTCATGCTTCTGTTGATTCTTTCACAAACTAGGTTAGAAGATTCCTACTCAAGGAATTAGCAATAAAATTTCCCTTTCCATAGGTGTAGGTAATATTGAAACCAAAATATTATAGGAACTCCAACCATTTCCTATGATAGAGGTTTAAATATTTTTTAGAATATATAACTCGGGATTTTGTGATTAGAAATAATGATAAAAATTTATCCAAAAAGGTAATATCATCAACTCTTGAGAGTATGTATCACAACTGTGATTTCAAGATCATGAGTAGGATAGTTCTTCTCATGTTCCCTAATATATAGGAAACTATAAGCCACTATATGCTCACTCTTATTGAAAAATTAGCCTAAATTGGAACCTGATGTGTCAAAAAAGACCATATAGACCTAACCAACCTCTAGATGAGTTGACAATAATGCAGAATTTAACAAGAACTTCAAATCATTGAAAGAAATCTGAAATTTTGAATCAAAAATTAACTTCACTCCCTTTCTAGTGAGAGTGGTCATAAGAGAATCCAAATTTAAAAAGTTTTTGATGAATCGTCAGTAATACCCCACTAAGCCTAAGAAGCTCTGAATCTCAAAAACATTACATGGTTCTTCCCATGTCATAATAGCCTTCACCTTTTTAAGATCAACTGAAATACCATGTTCTGAGACCACGTGTACCAAAAAATTCAATTCTTGAATCCAAAAATTACATTTTTATATCTAGAAATAAATTTAGTGATCCATCAAGATTTCTAGAACTACTCTAAGATGACTCACATGGTCTTTGGGATTTCAGATTATTTGATTCTCAACTGGTGGTAACCATACTAAAGATCTATCTTGAAGAAACACTTTTACTCTTTCAACTAGTCAAACAAATCATCAATCTGTGGGAAAAAAATATTTTTTATTTACCATAACTCGATTGAGTTTCTGTTAATAAATGTAAAGGTGAAGAATCCCATCATTTTTCTTTACAAAAACAATAGGTTTCTCCCAAGGAGACACACTCGGGTGAATAAATACTTTATCCAAAAAATCATCCAACTGAGTCTTTAAATATTTCAGTTAAGATAGTTATATATGGTAAGAATTAATATAGATAGTTTGGGAACCTAGTACCAAGTAAATAGAAAATTCAACCTCCCTTATGGGAGGCAAGATAAAAAAATTGATTGAAGCACTTTTTGAAACTCAATGACCATTATAGAAAGATCACCACTCAAAGATTATTACTCTTGATCGAAATAGAAAACATATATCACCCTATAAAACTTTGGAAAAGTTGGTCCAACTCTACTCTACTTTGGGTCCCACTCTCCCTAGAAAACACAACACACCACATCGAGGGTAGTAAAAGAGACCCATAAAAGGTAATAGTTAATATAGTACTTATGGGAAAAATTCAATCTACCCTAAGAATGATATTAAAAGGTTTCATGTAAGGAACCAAAAAATACTAGGTGATCTTGATCTCAGAAAATAGAAGACACACAGTGGGCATTGGAGACCCTTCTCTCTCTTTGTTTCTAAGGGCATAGCAATATCCATCAAAAAATACATAAGCTTCATAGGAAGGTTTATTAAATTAAAAATATGAGTTAATATAATATAATTAGATACACCAATATCAAATAAAGTAGTAACTAAATATGAATCTATAGTGATGGGATGTCTCACTATCCCTAGGCCCACAAAAGCTTCCTCTGGAAACTTTTCCATGTGTGAAGAATATTTATTTTGGATGCCTATTAATATAACCCCTTATTTCTTGAAGCATATGATTGAAACATAGTACCTCTTGTTATTGATGATCACATTCCATTTAATGGGGTAGAAAAGATATGATAGAACTTCTTGAGGTGGCCTAAATGACTGCATGAACTATAATTCTTTGGTTCCTCTGTACAAACTCACTTTGAATACCTGACCTTTCCATATTGTAAGAAAGTTGATGAGCCTCTTATATACACCATATAAATTCTAGATGATTACTGATATAAATATCCTCTATGAGACTCATCATGTTTCATATTTACTTTAATGGAACCAATAAAACTACCACTATGAGTAAGAGGAACTCCCCTCAACCCTAACTTACCATCCAGGTCAAGCTCAGCTATCAACACTCTATACATCACAACTTTATACTAGATGTGCTTCAACATGAAAACTTGAGATGGAATATTATATCAAATATCCATTTCATATATTCAGGCCTTCATCTTCTCATTCATCACTACATCAAGAGAAAATTAAACAAGTTTAGTAAGGAGGTTTTCATAATGAGTAGTGGTTCTATCACCTTTTTGGAGGATGATAAATTTTATAGACTTTTATAAAATAATTACCTCTTGATAGAAATTCTATATGAAAAGTTATCTAAAGTATTTCTTCCCTAAGAACTCATGTTTCTAATTTGTAAAAATAAAATCAAACCACCTCCTTCTTGTCCCTATATATTAAGGTAGAACATTTCACCTTTATCAAATCTTCAATTTCTAATAACTCAAAAATAAAATCAATCTTCTTCAATTAATCCTAAACCTCTTGAGGATAATTTGAGCCTTGGAAAGCTAGTGGTTTTCTTCTAAATAAACTCCTTAGCATAATCTATAGTTTCATCCCTTTAAGGTTCCACTATTATATCCTAAATGGTAATGGGTGTGCCTATCTATCCCAAATCCTAGAATGCACGTACCACTATATAAATGAGGTTTTGATCAATCATAGGGTCCGCATACCATAGTAAATCAGCAGATCCCTCTTTAGGTCTATTAAAACATATTCTTGGGGTCATTGTACTATACAATATCAACAGTAAACAAGAAAACATTGGAAAAGATACTCATATCATCAAATCAATAAAGATATATGAGAATATCAATTCCATTAGATGGAATTAAATTTTTTTTAGATTTTAAAAATATCAAATCAAGTTTTAAAAAAGAATATAATCGTATCAATTTATTCCTCAAAATGATTTTGCCAAACACCCATCATCACTTAAGGCTTTCTACAATGATATTTGGCTAGGAAATTTCTTGTAACTACCCCTTAAGCCCCAATAATCATACCTCCTACCTACCAGTACATATCAGACTACATACTAACATCAAAGAAAGATGATCAACCTCATTTGATACCATTTTTTCATGAACCAACCTAAATACCCCGGTACACCATTACCCCAGCTGGTCATAACATTACTCGAAGGGTGTTTCCAATTCCCATGTCCTGGTGACTAGTGTCTGGGCATCATTAATTGATAAAAGGGAGATATTTCACCCTAAGAATAAATAAACAGCATAAAAAGTTCAAGATAAAATAGAGAATAGTTAGAAATCCAAACACTCTTCAAGGAGAAAAGAGCTTTATAAGTAGATTTATATCCCAAAGTAATAGATCATATAAAATAGGACAGAACATTCATCAATACAAAGTCCCAAAAATTCATGTAATGAGTGGAAAACATGCTCCACCAGTCACTACTATCATCCAATGTCCCATGAATCAAGAACACCCACCACCTCTAAGTGGCATTTTCCCTTTTCTTAATATTGGGATAACATAATCTATAAATGCTTGAAGTTAAGGGTAGTTTGTGAGAAAAAAAACAACCTAGTAAGATTCCATCAAAAGTTCCATAAGCAGTTACATAATAAATAAACCATTTATGCTTCAATTTAAATAAAGATAATTCATAGAAAATAATTTCATATTTTTAATAAAAACATTATTTCAAAATAAGAAGATGAAAATTATATCAAAATAGTATTAAATGAAAATTTTTCTTAAAAAGGTAGGGCATGAATAAAATGGTTCTATAATCACTAGAATTTCATAATCAAATAAAAACAAAGTTCCATGATCATATTCCATGAGGTTAGTTAGTTCATGGATATGGGGTCCTCACACTACTCAATAAATCATCATGTCTTAGTGTGTGTGTGCACATCCCTAAGGCTTAATCCATCATGATAAAATCAATCAAAACCCCATTGGGGAAAATCATAATGAACTTGGTTTAGTTAGAGTGGTCATCATCAATCCATTTCTAGGGATTCAAAGTCTTAGTGTGCTTGTACCAATCACCCACTAACTACTAAGGCTCACATGTACTTCAATGAATCAAAAAATTAATCATGGTAAATTTCAATTCAACTCATAATTCATTATTCAAATGACCAATTCTAAATTTCAAAAATACTTTTCAATTTAAATATAAAAACATGGGTTTTCACCAGATTCATGACTTTTAAAATCATCTTTCATTAAAATGCATTTTTCTAAAGAATAAATATCAAATCATTTCATTAAATAAATTTTCATTTCAATCCATATTTTTTTGAAATCCACCAAACACATTCAAATCCTTTGAAAAAAGTGTTTTATTTCAAAAATACATGTATTTTTAAATCAAATATAAAATGTACTCAATTTTAAGTAAATAAAGTGAAATCGGATTTCAATTAAATTAAGATAACCAAGGTTTCAAGATTAGGGAAAATCCTTATGGAACCATCTACCTTTTATCACACCATTAATCAAACACCTGAAATGGGAACCACCAACAGAGAGTTGAAGGTGAGGAAGATCAAATAGGAATCCCAACAATCAAAATCCATCAAATTGAGGTTTGATCCACCAAAAACATGAGGATTAATCTCTATCAAATAAGACAAGAAAAGAGGATTCCAAATGAAAGATAATACACTTTCTGGAGATGGATCAATCACATCTATCGGTGCTTCGATCTGATAAGAAGAGAGTTTGGAGGATCCAAATCACCTCTTAAGAGCCTCTAAAATCCAAATGGTTAGATTAGGGTTGATTAAGAGTTTTTTAGGATTTATAACAGGGGTTCAGGATTTTAATTAAAATTTTCAAGGGATTAAAAATTCATTGACACAGTTTCCTTGGTTAGGTCACATGGTTAGTACTAATCTTATGCCTAATTTTGAGCCCTCGCTAGGACTTTTGAATATATGCATGGTTTGGCTGCATGTTTAGACAAATAATGCATGAACCATGCACTCCACTCTAGGATATTGATAATAGTTCATGGATTGGCCGCACGGTTTAACAAACGGTGCACCAACCATGCAAATCCTTATTGTGCTAAGACTCACTGTTTATGGGGGAGGAAGAATGATTTAAACTAACCATGTTCCACCCACTAGAACCTAAAAACATGAAACATGGTTTTTTTTTACAAACCACATGGTTTTCACTAACTATAAACCAACCATGCCCAGCCCCAAAAATCTCCAAATTTTCAAAAAGTCACCAGAAACAACCCGAAATAAGATCCAAAAAAAAGGATGATCAAAAAACAAGGTCCAAAAGTACCATAAAGCTGGTAATGATATTTTAAATTTATATTTCTAAATAATTATGTCATAAATATTATATAATAAATCCATAAATTAAAAAGTGTACACTTCCACTCAGTATCAGTTTTTTCCAAAAAACATTACTTTTAAAATTAAACATGTTTTTTTCATGAAAAATATTCAAGATTTTTATCTTGACATCAACGTTTTTCCTAATCATCCTTAAAAACTATAAAAAACTTTATAAAACATTGTATGAGAACAAAAAACTCAACAAGGGACATATAAAAATATAAAAATAAACTTATTATTCTATTTCAAAACCATGAGATCATATAAGAGTGTGTTCCTTTAACATAATAAAATTTGAACTCAAATAATCATTTACTTACGCGTGAAATCATCATTAATTGATAAATTTTTTCATAAAAAACTTTATAATAAATCATAAAGATTAAATCATAATCTTTTGGGTTCCTTATAAAATATGAGAACCCGTGAAAAATATTTTTTTAAAAACATACATTTTTACCCTTAAAGGGAATAATCATTCCTTTAAACATAATAACATTATCTTACCCTATGAAATCAAAATATTTTCATGAAAACTTATTATAAATAATAAAAAAGTCATGTAGATTCCTTGGTACATCATATTCAAAGAACCCTATAACAAACCCTACAAGAACCCTTACAAATGGAATAACCTGCTCGGTTAATTACAATATAATTCTCTAAAGAACATAATGATTAACCAATGAATTTGAGAGATATAATGGGATAAACCATCATCATAAACAATTTACAAATACAATATAATACATTAAACACATAAAATATTTCATTTCCATCATCATACTCATAAAAATATACTTTTTAACCCATGGGAAAAACATTTTTAGATTTTGATATATTACTTTACTTTAAAACCCAATTTACAAAACTAAAATACCTATAAAAAAGGGAAGAAGGGTTTTTCTTTGAATAAAAAATGTAATATTTTAAAGTAATCCAAACATAAAATAACAATTTTAGTAGTGGTAAAATCCATTTACATCATGTATGTTAAAATAAAATATTCATTTTTTCCTTTCTGTAAATAAAGTCAAAACATCCCATATAAAATATGTAAAATGATTCCATTTTAAAAAATTTGTAAGAAAGTAAAAAGTGAAAAAAAAAATTGAATTTATAATTTATTTATATCAATATAAATATATCCATAAATAATTTTAATAATATGTACATGGAAGGAAAAGTTTTGAAATTAAAACTTTAAAACATTTTAAATGAGGTTTTAAGGTAAAGTATCCCTTACCTTGAGTCTGCATTGTCATTTACATTATTTATCTTCCTGAATAATAAAATTATTTTAATTTTTTACTTCCTTAATAACCTTTTTCAATTTTATTATTATTTTTATTTCACTTATATTCATGTTATAATTAATTACTTAATTGATTGAGTTCATGTCAGATGTTTGAGAACATTCAATTTATAAGTTAGAAATGGATTGGGTAGGTTGACTATGTTCAATGGGGTCATTATTCCATAATCTATATAATATTAATCAGGAAATAATTATCATTTTTATATATAAAATAAAATTTTATAACTATCCATCAAAGGTTTTCATGAAAAATGAATCTCATCACTTCGTAAAGGTGGTAGTCCACACATACGTACGAACGTCATTATCATTTCTCAATGGATGGAAAGGTAAGAAAATAGATGATATATTATATTTATAAAATGATAATTATGTCATTAATATCATATATATTAATTAAATATATCATAATAACCATTATAGTGAGCTGGTGATGAAAAATGAAACACATCACTTCGTATAGGTGGTAATCCACATATACGCACCAGTGATTTTTTTCATTTTTCATATGATGGAAAATGATATTAAAAAAGATTTTATCATAATAATAATAACATTTAAGTATTTATAAGATAATTATGTTATTATTTCATCATGGTTAAATAATATTTTAATGATTTAGAAGAAGAAATAAACTTTAAATAGGTTAGTTATGACTTATACCTTATCCTAGAAAAAACCTCTTTGTCTTACACCTTGATCCCTCTAGGTATGATATTTTAGTGTTATAAAGAACTATAGAAAATGTGTAGGGAATTTGGGTAGATTTTTTGGAAGGTATTTGATGAACTAGTGTGCTCAAAAGGTGTGATTAAAGGATAAAATGATGTTCCAATTTATAAGTGAAGGAAGGGGTGCCCTTGGAAATACTTAAAGTATTAAATTGAATAAATTAATCTTCATGATTAAGTGGGAAAAAAATTGAAATATTTTGAATATATGATGTCTATGAGTCTAAATAATATCATAAAATAAAATTTGGATAACTTTAGGTGATTTATTCACCCTTATCTCTTAGTTTTAACCTCCCCCCCCCCCCCATTAACACTTTTGACGATTACCGTGATATCAAATTGTTTTACTCTATAGGAGTCAGGAAAGTTACTATAATAGAAAAAGTGACCCATAAGTGAAAAATGGTTAATATTATAGAACATATCATATTAACTTGTCTGAAGATAATATTTTTATAAAATTTAAATCATTAAATAAAATATTATTTAACATAATATACCATTAAATCCATTTCTGGGACTATTCACATACTTTAACTTTAATACCAAAAAATATAGTAATGTAATTTGAATAAAACTTTAAAAAAATATGATATATTTATCTAAAAATATCATGGAACAGAATAATTCATCCAAATTTTATAACTTTTTAATGTTTTTTAAAATCATTTATTTGATTTTTTGTATTACTTAAACAAACACTATGTCGGTATTTCATAAGAATTTAAGGTAATTATTTCATCACTAAAAATTAAAAATAAATTTTCATGATAAATAAATTCATTCATATTTCAAATAACTATTTATAACTAAAGATAACCTCTTTTACCCCCATAAAAAATATTAAATATATTAAAACAAAGTGAGTGGCATTTTGGTTTTATTCATTACTTAAACTCATATTAAGGTTATTATCAAAGAAAGGTGGAAATAAATTGAAAAAAATTGTATGGTTATGTTCAATACATGGTTAAAAAATAAAATAAATAAAATTGATTGGGATATTTTTAGTCCTTATTTCATAGTTTTCACCATGTTTTACACATTTTACCCTTACCGAGGTGACAAATATTTACTATAGTTACTATTTATAATGTCCAAAAATAAAAGGGGTTTATTTACCAAATTTTAACCTTATGAATCCAAATATGAAATAAATTTTTAAATATTAAATTATGGAATTTTTAGAAATCAATTTTAATATAAATCCATAAAGCGCAACGAAAAATAGTTTTTAGAAAAATATATTTTTAAGCCAAAAAAATGAACTTATACTAAAATTGAGTATAATGCTAATTCATTTAAAATTAATTAGATTATTTATAATTAAATGAGACTTATTTTACTATAATATAAAATTAAAAACATAATGGTGCTTTTATATTACTTTATTTAATGAAACAAAGTGATAGTTTTACAAAATTGGTATCTTTCACGATTCACTTAAAAATAAATATTTTTAGAAAATTAATAAAACATAACTCTAAGATAATTTTTAATTGGTGATATAAAAAAAATTATTTTTTAAGAATTAAAATTCTAAAATTTAGAAATTGAACTTTTGGATAAAAAATTATAATGCATGAAACTCAATTTAGTTAGAATAAAACTATTTTATTTTTATTGGAAAATAATTAATATTATTATAGTGAATATAAATATATAAAATATAATTTATTGTTATTTATAAGGAATAAAAATTTTATATTATTGAAATTATCTTGGTTGTTACATGCTCGTTCTCCTCAATCGATCCATGTGGGTGTGTTCTCATGTTCTCCTCACTTTTTCTCACGAACAACGCATGGGTGTGTCCCCACGATCACAAATATTCCATTTTGCCTCAAACCATTATATCAAGTGGTATTATAAAAATAACCTTTATCATTTTTTTCTCATTTTATCTTATCTAAATAAATATTCCATTTATTTCTACAAGTAATTTCGAGATTCTTTTTCTCAACAATATTCCACAAATATTCATATTGAAATCACTCTTTATTTCTGTATGAAAATCATACAATGGTAATAGTTATGGTGTGTATTATTTCCTTCATTGCATGAAAGTATCTAAATTTCTAGTATGATCTCCAAATTTCCTTTATATCATCAGATAACATCAATGCTCGGCCTTCTCATTCCTATAGTTAATCACATGTTCTTTTTTAATATTTAAAACATTTAAGATTTTTACAAGAATCATCAGATTTATTTTTCATATTTATTTATTTTGGAAGTTACTCATATTATATTCATTCTTTTTAATAAAATTTCCCTCAGATTTGATCTGATTCTTCTTGTCTTGAATTCCAATATCTCAATCATTTATCTTAAATCACAAGTTTTTTTGTGTTTTTTTAATCAATAAAGAAGAACTCATGAATCATTTGATTTTAATTCTTTAGAATATTAAGGATTCTAGAAATATTCATTTTCAAAAATTTACACAAATTGTTAAACTTGATGTTATTGAGAAAAATCCCTATACAAATATATGGATAAAATATACGTTAATGAACTCTATAAAGATGTACTCTACAAATTCATCAACTCAAAAAAAGTCATTCTAAATTTCAAATTCCTATAGTTGATCTTAAAAAGTCCCAAAATAGGGTTTAAGACTTTTCTAAGTTTTTATTATCATAAACCCTATTAATTCAACCATGAACCTTACAAATTATAAACCTTATGAAGTTTATAAACCTTATGAAGTTCTAAGATGAAACCTTATGAAGTTTTAATTTTCTTAAAGTTTTGAACTCTATGAAGTAGATAAACCTTATGAATCATTATAGATTAACTCTATGAACTTCAGAAACCCTCTGAATTTGAATCTTATGAACTCTGGGAACCTTACGAAGATCAATTTAGGGTTTAATACTTAGACATTCTTTCTTTTTAAACATAGAATTTCCAAAATTATTCTAATCAATTAAAAACTTTTTAAAATAAACTCTGGACCACCAAAATCACTTAAAATAACTTTAGAATAGATGAAAAAAATTATGGGAATTATTATAACAATTTAAAACACCTTTAAATTGTTTCTCAAGCCTTTATAAACATTTAAACACCTAATTTAGAGTATTTTAAATATCCCTATTACTTCAATAATTCTAGATTTAATCTAACTTTATCAAAACTTTATCCATGTATGTTTATTCATTAATTATAGTAAACTTAATGCTTATTAAGGATAGTTTCTCTACAACCTTGGATAGCATCTCTCAAAAATTTAAAGTTATTTTAATCCTTTTAATTACAGATATTCAAGTTGTTCATCAGTCAGTTCAGCATCTAACTTCACTAATAGCTTCTTTAATATTTGTAAAATATTGTAGATAGTACCACAACAAATTCAACACTTTTATTTCACATAAATATCATCACAAATATCATTTTATTTGAGGGTTTCTCACTAGGAATCTTCTTCATCCTTTTCCTTACCCATAAACTGAAAAAGAAACATCTTCATGTTCATTATTGGGTGGATTATTCCTCTATCACCCACCATCTTAAATACATTCACATTGACCTATTGACATGCTTATTGAAAAAAAATAAAACCAACTCAAACCTTTGGGAACTTCAATCTCCCCATTTATGTTTGTTTTCAATACATTTAATTTCTTCACAAAAATTCATGCCAATAGAAATTCTCAGTTTTTCTTTTATCTCTTATTAATACCATAGGTACAAGATAAGGTCTTCTCAACACTTGAAATTCCTCAAGTGTAACATTTTCTCCCCTCTTTTTTATCCCTTTTCTTTGTTCTTATATTTATTGATATATTTAGACAATTCCATTTGAGATAAGGGTGGCACCACATTTTCATTATCAATGTGTCGTCAAATTATTAACTCTAAGTCTACATGAGAAAACCTAATGTAGAAAATAATAGTGATCAATATAGACAAAAAACTATTCTATATTCTTACCATAATACAATACAAACACAAACTTCACTTCTTAAGGGTTGTATAACATGATTTTCAAGAAATTTATTAACTTGCACTCAACTTCAACAAACACAATAAAAAATTCAAGTGAAATAATGTCTTTTCCATTTTTTGTTAGATAGTAACTCACCTTAATAAAAAAATTCAACATAAGTCAAAAAAATAATGGGAAAAGTGATCATCACACCCCATATTTAATTTTTTAAGGGATATCTGGAATTCCATATTTTAAAAGAGGCAATATTTCTCTAGAATATTTCTCTTATAAGATCCCCCTCAAGGGATGATATTCAATAATCTTAAACATGGTAGTTTTCCCATAATTAATATCTAAACATTTATGATACCAATTGAAGTTTGATACTAATTTAGATATGTTAAGTAATTTTTTGAAAGGAGAAAACTTGATGTCATACAAATTATTCCATGATGGATAATTATTTTGTCTAGATAAACATCACTGTAATTATTCAGTTATAATTTTTCTTTACCTTCAATTCTTAATTAAATAAGTGAAACTAAACATATAATGGAATAAGATGAGACTTAATTAGATCGTCAATGTGAGAAATAGGTATGAGACTCGGATCTCAACCCAGAAAATCCTTTCATTTTAGCTCCAAATTTTTTAAATATCTTCATGCTTACTTCATTCTTGACTTCCCAAATTTTTACTTCATTGTACAATATAGATTCTTTTTTATTTTGAAATTTATTATTTTTCTATAACAACCTTCTTAACTTTAGTAAGAAAATTAATTTCATTATTTTAATCTTTCTCCATATTTTTAGCCTTTTCCAACTGGGTAGGCCAAATTGTTAGAAAATATTTTGGGGTATGGTTATCTTTCATCTTGAGTGTGGAATCCTTTATAGGAATAGTTTTAGAACTTGAATTCATGGATGGTTTTCCTTTATTATTCAATGAATTCTCTTGTTCATAAAACCATGTCTTGCATTTGATAGTTATATGACCAGTCTAATTTCACCTCCAACACTTCTCTTTAACATCCTTGGAGTTACCCTTCTTGGGAAGTATTTCAAATTCTTCATTAGGGGTTCTAACCGCTAAACCAATATTATTATCTCTCTCTTGGACTGATATTTTCCTTATTGATTCCATATTTCTCACTTTTGACTTGATATCAATTACTAATTTGAAATTTTTTTAGGATGTGGTATCTCTTAATACAATATAATTATCTCTTCCATGTTGGTTTTTAATTCTCTACTACTTTCTTTTCTGAATTCTTAGGAGTGGTTGATTCAACTTTCTTCATTTGTTTACTTCTCGAGGAAAAATTGTCTTCCTTCTTCATATTCTTCATTTATTGTGGTATTCTATTCACATCAGCATAAGAGTTGGGATATATTAGTATATACCAGAACTCTTATTCATTATTACCACCTCAATTTCAATACTCATATAAATTTTATAAACAATAAAATATATTCATCATATATAGATTCTTCTTTTTCAATTATTTTTGTTTCAATCTAGTAGGTTTTATATTCACTCTAGATCTTCTCCACTAGCTTTAGGAATTATATAATTTCTTTTTACTGACATGTTATGAAAGAAACCAATATAATTATGCTCAAATATCCAATATCACCAATAATAACTAACAAACCTACATCTTTTACTTGTCAATAAAATCTAGCTAGAATTTTGAGCTTATTGTTTTTGGGAGAGATCACCTTCTTTGAGGATCTATTTGGGGAACTTCTCTTTGGAAACTTTGACATAAACCCTTGATTAATTGGTGGTACTGACCACATTTTTCTATATCTATATTTCTTCCATAACTATATTTATAACCAGCACAAACATATGATATTTTATTAGTAAAAATAGATTTTTTAAAACAGTTGGTTACCTTTATCTCTGAGTTTACATTAGATGGATTTGTAGATGATCGCAAGATCTTTTTTCTACTAAAATTATTCTTATTAGAAGCAAGACTCTTTTTATAAATTTTTTCGACTGTATTTCTCTTTATTTTATCCAATTTTGAAGTTTCATCTTGGGTGTTTTATATATTTCTCAGTTTTATACCTAACTCAATACATTTCAAATTACGCAAGTACATATGGTCTTCAATTTATTTCACCCTTTATTTAAATTATCTTATCATATTTCTAATATAATCCTAATGTACTTGAATTATCTATAGAATTTAAATATCAAACACCTTTATTATCTTTCTTTTAACTTCTAGCTGAGCATCTTTGACATTCATAAAGATTTAATGTAGTTTTTTCAATACACAAATCACCTCATTGATAACTTTCTCCCAAATATATTTTTTAATTATTCCTAAATCAATGAAAATATTTAATTTCAAAGTGATATATATTCCCCCTTAAATGTAACAAGCTTTGTAAGAGTGCTTCACTTTTGTAACTTCTTCACCAATGCATCTTTCATATCATCATCTTCCAGATCCAGTTGTTCATTAAGTCCCTTGATACATGAAAATATATATGTGAAAATTTTTATAGGAACTTTCTTCAAATAATCTTTTATTTCATAATAAAAATCACTGAGTGGTTTATTAAAAGAATCTTCATTAGAGCTTGAACTTTATTCTTCAAAAAAACATAATCACTAGATTTATCAACAAAAAATTATAACTGTGAATACCTATATCAAGTTGTGATTCATCCTTCATTTGGAAATATTTTCTATAAATTTTTTATTTTTTATTCATGTTTTACAATGTCTTGGATGAAACTCCCATTTCCTCACTAAAATGGATGGAAACAAAATTATCCATTTGAGGTTCTTTTAAAAACTATTTAAATCTGCACTCCATATGTTTCATGTAAAAACAATAGGGAAATAATAATTTCAAATAAAATCATAGGGAACCTTCTACTCTGATACCAATTGAAATTACCTTAGTATTCATCCACACACCTGAGAGGGGGGTGATTCGGGTGGTGCTAATCTTTTAGCAAATTCAAATTTCATATTTAACTATTTACCCACTTTGGTATTTGAACCTCTATTAGCTATTAGGATAATTTTGGATCTATATAGTTTACCCAATCACACAAAAACATGAAATTAAGTAAATATTATCACGTGTAACAAGGTGCACATTAAGAAATAAGTCTCAAGAAAATGAATTTGAGATAAAAAACCAATTACGGTTTTAGTAATTTTTGAATAAAAAGTTATTGGAAGCATTAAAATAATATGTTTATATAAATATCTTGAATTTAAATCATATAGTATGATAAATAAATTCTTGGGAATTATATACATCATAGAAGTAATAAATTGGTGCATAACATTGCAACATGTCTCAATGAATAAAAGTTGACATGAAAAACTCCTACCTCAGTCCTGATTCATTTTTCACTTGCACTAAACATCATGAATAATTAAATTAAATTTATTAAATACATACCCAATAACCTTATTCATAAATATAACAATTTATACTATTCATTTACAATCATTATATACACATGAATATTAGATTTTTTTACCTATTTTCAACACCGGGTGTAAGAAATCTTTATCGCTTTGAACTAGTTTTGTAAAAATGGTATTGATATCTATTATTTTTCCAATTACATCATTATTATATCATCTAAAGTACTAGAATATATTTTCCAGGATATTTTATAAAGATATAAGTTAATTTCATTGTATTTTTTATTACAAACCATGAAGATGACATCAGTGATGATCATGTTTCGGTGATTCTTAATGAACAAAAGGTGTTTTCTTAATTAATTAGTTAAATGTTGATATAACCTTACCAAAACCAAAAAAACATTATTTACATATTTATATCTTATTATACTATTAAATAAATTCTCATATTCATACATGATATAAATTTATTATATTGGTCAATAGGGTGGTTAAATCGACATGAACATGGACCTACCATGATTAATGGATAATTATGAGGTGGTTTAGATATAATAGAATTATAAAATTATAATAGTGATCTTATTTAGTGCTTATTAGTGTGATATATAATAATTTTAAAGAATATTAAATTAAAGATAATTTATAAAAAAGTCATTACTTAGAAAGAAGGGATCATTTTCCTCTTATTTCACTGATTTTAAATGATTGAATTAACAATAATAGTTTGTTGATCAAATAATTAATAGGTTATAATATTTTCCATACTATAACATTAATGATATTATAAAATTCATATTTATAATTTGATATCATCTTCATGAATGTCCTTATAATATGGTGATAAAAACAAAAAAAGAAATCAGTAGTTCCATGGAAGTTGTGGTCTACACGTATGCATGGTCAATGATTTCATTTTCCAAAGAACAGGAGAAAGGAGTAATATGGTTTATTATTTCATAATAATAAACATGTAGGTCACCATAAGGTATCATGGCATATGACTTAGAAAAACATAAAACATGAATCAAAATAGTGTAGAAACATGAGTCAATAAAAAATGATCAATGAGAGCTTAACATGATCATGATAATAAGAATAAAATTGTGAAAAAAACAACTTTTTTATAGACATTATTATAGGGAACATTACTTTAATGAGCCACACCATCAATTCCCTTGATTATGAGAAACTAAAAAATTAATCACGAATACATTATCTCATGAGATATAAACTTTAAAACAATGCATTGAAAGGAGATATAGGACCCCATATTTTATCATCCATACTTATGAGTGCTGCTTTAAATAAATCAATTATCACATCATAAAGAAGCCTTGGAAATTAAATGGGTTTAATAAAAGTTTACAAATAAAAATCATTCAATTTCCTAGCATAAAGAACCCATGGGAATAAAATGGGTTTCATTCAACAAATATTAAAGAACCAGTGGAAATAAAATGGGTTTCATATAGATTCTCATAAGGAATTCATTAATAATTCCATCAATAATCATAACATGATAAAACCATAGAAAATAAATGGGTTTCCAATGACATCAAGTAAATTTATAAGTAAATACCATTAAATCAAGATAATAAATCATATGGTATTTACACTCTATATATAATGTGTATACATTTGTGTCAATAATTTACCCAAATAAAACAATGTATGGCATCTAGGTGAATACCCTTAAATAAAGTGAATCAAAATAGGGTATTCACAAAGGAAAGGAACTGGGTGGAAATTTAGGATCATACATTATGGATGATTCAGAAAGATAAAGGTAGTAATGGATCATTCCTCCAAAAGAAAAGGATATTACATAGGTTATATAGAGAAAGAAGGTGGATGGTTACATAAGAATAATATCCTTGATCATGTACAATGTCTATCAAAGGATTTGAATTTAAATTAAAATCATTTTTAGGATTATTAGGAAAAACCACTTTAGATAAAGAACATCCATGATTTTTTTGGAAACATTTTAGATAGAAATATCTTATAAATAAAATAAAATAATATTTTATTTTATAAAACCATTAAATCTTATAAATAAAGTGTTATATAAAATGAAAAGGATGTCAGAAATAATTTTTCAGATGGAAAACATTGAAAATATATTCTTTCTATACTTTGATGAAAATGACCCATATGAGAAAGATAAATAATTTATTTAAAAAAAATTTGAATAAGATATAGTAGTATAAAATGAACTAAATAAATTATTGAGGTATATATAAGGACATTTTCAAAAACATCTAATGAATTATGAAAAGTAAAAAAGATAGTTTTCCGGTCGATAAAAAGAGACAAGGTCGGTTCCAATTATAATAATTACTTTGGGTAAAATATGAGTAAATGAGAAATAAAATATAAAGGAAACATATAAAACCCCATGAATATACCAAGGAAAATATGATAGGATTTATAAAGATTAAAAATTCACCATATGTATTATCTTTCAAAAACAATCATGATTTGAAAATAATATTGACAATGAGTAACATTTTGATCAAAACCGCATTCAATTTTGGTATCTTTTGAATTGATGTCCATTTAAAGAAAGTAAATTATATGGATATTAAAAACCCATGAGTATGGTAATAAAAATTCATTCTGAATTAATAAAACTATATTAAAGGTATCATGGTATACATTAAAAAATAAGTCTTGAGAAATTAAATTTGAGACAATGAACCACTTATGGATTTAGTAATTTTTGAATTAAAAATTCATTGGAAGATTGAAAATCATATCATTTTATAAATACCATGAATTTAAATTATTTTATATGACAAAATAAATTCATCTATAGTATATAAACCATATAAATAATAAATTTGTTCATCACATTGAAACACGTCTCAATGAAGAGAAGTTGAGATAAAAAAACCCTTATCACAATCCTAATTCATTATGCACTTTCACAAAACATCCTAAATAATTAAATTTATTTTATTAAATACATACCCAAGAACCTTATCCATAACTATAACCATTTATAATCTTTATTTACAATCATTTTATACACATGAATATTAGATATTTTTTACATATTTTCAACATCGGGTGTAATTAATATTTATCACTTTGAACTAGTTTCATAAAAATGGTGTTGGTATCTATTAATTTTCAAAATTCTATAATTATTATATCATATAATGTATTTTAATATATTTTATGTGATATTTTATAAATCAATAATTCCCTTTCATTGTAGTTTTGATTACAAGCCATGAAGATGACATCAATGATGATCATGTTTTAGTGATTCATAACTAACAAAAGGTGTTTTCTTAATTAGTGAGTTAAATATTGAGATAACCTTACCAGGAAAAACATTTTCATATTTATGTATTATTATATCATTAAATAATTTCTCATATTCATTCATGATATAAATTTATTGTATTGTTCAAGTAGGTGGTTAAACTGGCCCAAACATGAACCAACCATGATTAATGGATGATTATGAGGTGGTTTAGTTATAATATAAGTATACCATGAATATAATTTATATGAATTCATTACTTAGAAACAAGGGATCGTTTTCCTCGTATTTCACTCATTTTAAATGATTGAATTAACGATAATAATTTTCTAATAATATCATTAATAGGTTCTAAATTTTTCCATAATATAACCTTAATTATATCATAACAATCATATTTTTAATTTAATATCATCCTCATGAACATCCATGTAAGTAGGTGATGAAAATAAAAATGTAAATCAATCGTTCCATGGAGGCGGTGGTCCACAGGTACGCATGGTTGATGATTTCATTTTCCATAGAATAGTGGAAAGGAGTAATATGGTTTATTTTTTCATAATCATAAAAATTATATAAATATAATAATTATTTAATAAATTTCTCTTTTATACCATCCTTTTAAGGTGGTTAAGGAAAATGAAACGTGTTGCGTTGTGGAGTCAGTAGTCCGTACAACGCATGATTCATGTATTCTTTTTTCTTAATATAAAAAGGAAAATGTGATTAATTATTATTCCAATATAATAATAACATTAATTATATAACCAATAATAATTTTATTATACAAGGTATTGAAAATTATAACTAGAAAATAAAAATTGGAAAGGAATAAGTTGAGTAAAAATGATTACTCACATTGAGCACTTTGAAATTTCCTTGGAATATCCCTTGAAAATGGATGTCATAGGCTAATATCTTGTGAACATAAGCTCAAGATAGTGAAATAGTATCATATTGTATAGATAAATTGTAGGTTTTCATTAGGAAACCTATTTTTTGGAGTTCCTTGATCGCGAGGTGAGAGGGACCTTTTATAAGCGGTGAGAATAACATTTTTGTAAATATTTCAACTTAATATTAAAGGAGCACGTGTTAAACATGTTAAGTGGCACAAAAATTTAGAAATAATTGAGTGTGGAAATGATAAGTGTGATTAAAACCTCATTAAATCAATTCTAGACATGTTTTTATCATGTTTCAAGCCTTTTACCCCTTGAATTATTACTTTTACTATTTTAGCTTTTACTACAGTAACTAGTTTTTACCTAGGGTAACTTATCCTTTATGACCAAAAATAAAATGGCCCTTATTATATAATTTGAACCTACTATTAAAAAAAATTCATTTTATTTTATTTTATTTCTAAAGGTGATATGAATTAATTTTAAAATACTACATGTATAATGTATTAAAAACAATTTTTTAAAAAATATAATTTAAATTCAAAAATATAAAATATTGGTTTATAAATTTAAAAAAATAATAAATTCAATTATAAAATAAATATTTTTTCTTACAAAAAGGTTTCATGAATTTCCAATTCATACTTATATACTAATAATGTCACAAAAGTCGCATTATTTGTAAAAAAAGTATTTTCACTATTCACCTAAAAAATCAATATTTTTAGAAAGATACTAGAAAATCATGATAATATAATATTGATATTTTTAAACCAAAAATAAAGATATTTTATTCAATTTAAAATTGTAAAATTTATAAATTATATTTTAAATTAAAATGCAATATTTTAAGAAAAACTGCTTTTAAAAAATTAAAAATTTTAAACATCAAGTGTTTTTAATCTTACTCATATATATTTATAAATAATTTAATATTTATATATTATTTTATATATCTAAATATTACCTATTATGATAAACTTTTAACTATGATCAATTTAATTTATTAAGTTAAAATACAATACCATCTTTTTAAAGGGTTATTCAAATGGCATTCTTTATTTTAAAATATTAATCAAAGAAAAATAGTGTTACATAATTATTTTAATTTATTATTATCTTTTTTTACTAATTATTACATTATTAATGTAATTTTAATTTATACAGTTTCATTTTAGTGAGGTTTTATGTCAGTTTGGTGTTGCATGTGACAGAAGATATCGAAGATAGTATCAATTTAAAGGGTCCAAAATCCCAAGTCGTCACATTATACCCCCTTTAAATAGATTGTATCCTTGCAATTTTAATTATTAATCACATATTAAATTAGGATATATTATTCTTAACATACTCATTATTCTATAAAAAACTTCTAATGTGACATCTACCTTAATATCTTAAGCATGATCATCGTACTTATATTTCTATAAACAACATTGATTGTTTATACCCTAATCATATATTCTTCCGAATATACTTTTTTCAAATTTACCTAAGTCTCCAAGTCACAAAACCACATTTAAATCACGTATTCTTCAAAAGTATTAATTCTATAGTTAATCCTAAAATTTTATTATCCACTAGTTCATCAAATCACACACTAGACAATATATACCATAATCCCAAAATGAGATAAAATTCACTAAAACTATCATGAATTATCATCAATCCAAATTATTTTGATACTACATAACTTAAATTTTCAAAATCACTCAACCCTTTATTATCTCGACATAAAACATATACTAAACCTAAAACTTATTCATCCTTTAAAAATTTTCTCTTTATTAGTTATCTCCAAAAATATAACCATTCCATAAAATAATTTATCAAGGTTATTAATACCATTTATTATATAATTTCAAACCATTGATGAAAAACTAGTGAAGAAAAATCCTTATATATTTCACATAATCCTCAATAATTTTTAGAATATACCAAAATGTCATCGATACATTTCATTTCACTAATTAAAATATCTTTGAGCGTCAAGATTTAATTTCTATTACGATATCAACCTTGTTACCTTAGGTAAGACTAGAAAACTCATTTTCCATCATAACAGACATATACTAAAATTCTTCTATTTAAGTATTCTCTCATAATTGGTTATAAAACATAGTGGTTTTTGGATGCGTACCTTTATCTCTATCATTTTTTGTGATCATATTTCAACCAAATTGTCACAACCCGTCCCCCAGGACCTGTGTCGTGACTACCTCAATCCTACCTCTCAAAGTCCAGGGGCTGGAGACTAGAACCAAAGGCATTATCCCGCAAGTGGGAGGAATTTTCCTGAGTACTTTTATGCACGCACGCACACATCCCCATTCCATAATGCTGAAAATTAAACATGCATGCCACTAAGACTTCCACAAAGAGTAACAGTACAAAACTGAAAGTAAAGGGGATAGAATACAAGCCCAACAAAAGACAAGTAAAATCTCATGAATTCCATCTGTTTTAAATCCTACCTAAAGGGTAGGTGAATGGGGTATCGCCTGAATCCATAGAAGTATGCCTCAATTGTCAGATCTCACTGGGAACCTCCTGGTCCCGGACCACCAAGGACTCTTTCAAAGCATCTTTCTACTGCACAAGACATGTCACATGCGGGCAGATCCCATACAGGGGTGAGTAACAAAATACTCAATAGGTAACCCAAAAAAAAGGTAATACCACAAAGGATAGTATGCACAAATTTTTTTTAGCTCACGCAGGTATAATCTAAAGAAAGGGAAGCAAGAACATAAATTGTAAATACTGAACACCTTGTACTACTGAGGAATTCATCCTTGTTGAGTCACTTAGGCCCGCTAGATCACCTAGAACCACTCATCACTTAGTATTTCTAGGTCACCTAGACTCGCTCTTCACTGTATCACCTTGACCCGCTCGTTGTTGGGTCACCTATACTCGCTCATCATGATCCTCTCGTCACAGCTAGCCACAAGATTCTTGCTCGCAGTGTGCTTGATTCCAAAGGAATATATTCCTCAAGAAATTGGTCATATTTAAAATCCCATGAACACCAACTTAGATTATATAAAAAGGACCTCCTCATCGTGAGGTTCCCAACTCCTCAAACGTATCTTCAATTAGACGTGTGGTTTGGAAGTTATGAGACTTTTAGTGGAAAGGGGTCGGTTGGGTCTGGGATGAACCGATCCAGCCTAGCCCATTGGCCCGTTGGGCCATGAGTCCAACCCGTTGGCCCGCCCAGCATCCCGGTCTTCATCCAGCCCATTCCATGCTGGCAGGCCAATTTTCACCCAGCCGGTCTTCTCAGCGACCAGTTCCTCCCCTTCAGCCCAGCCCGCACTGGTTGGCTAGTTTTGTTCATCTGGGATGCGGTGAGTGTTGCGTCCATCTGATCCACATGGGCCACCACAAAAATTCCTCGTGGATTTACCATGGGCTCCTACCATGGTCCTCCAGTGTATGACGTGGCTCAAATCCACTCCTGATCGAGCCACCACTGGTCGTTTATCGGCGGCCCCTATCCACCACACACGAAAGTTTCCGCGGGTTCCACCACTGCAGCCCACCTGGATGCAGCCTTCTACCACCATCGAATCCCATGCATATGGTCATTCATTTGGCATGGTTGTGCCACCAGTCTGGTGTCGCTTCCATAATCATACTCATCATGTGCTGAAGAACACGGTGAATGGGGAAGAGGAAAGGGACATGAACACTTGAAAAAAAATCCAGGCATTTGTTCATGTTGGCCCATATTTTTTCTTGTCAATAGGATCACAAAGAATTAAATTAAAATCACTAATATTAAATCCCCAAATCATATCCCATAATACAATTCCCAAACCTTTAAGAATTATCAAACCGCGAATCAACTTGTTAGTGAGTTGATCTACATTCGTATTTTATAAGGTGAGAACGGGGAAAACTAATCACTTAGAAAGGAACCCTTACTTGGATTCGGATCGTTTTTCAGTTAATAACAGAGTTATTCCGTCATCATTTTTTGATCCCCAACTCTCGTCGATGGTGAGATCATTCTAAGATGAAGGAAGGAAGGTGTTCTTCATCATGTGCAGTTCATTGTTTTCCAATGCAATTTCTCTAAAGGTTCAAAAAAATCTCCCTAATCGTGCTCTGATTCACTTATCCACATTAGGCTATTAATTTATGAAATGAATTTTAGTGTTTCTATTATACCGATTCATTTCATTGAAACGCTTTTCATTTATGAAATGAAATAGTTTCATCACTGCTTCATCACAGTGAAACATTTTTGAATAAAATAAACTATTTTAAGTTTATTTTATTTTCCCTTAAAACACCCTAAAATTAACTTTTTCCCTCGACCCGCGTTGGTCGAGGTTAGATCCTTCCTTGCGTAAAGTCGTCGTTTCAGATGCAACGGTGCCCTCAGATTTTTAATCTAGGCACCTATTTAGAAGTTTCCAAAACCACACATGCATAATATTTTAAACAATCTAAAAAAAAGTTTGAACATTTATTTCAAGCTCACTGGGTCGCAGAATCATGAACCGTCTGAGCACCTAGTCTCGAAATAATCTCATAAAATTTTTAAAAAATTTACATGTAATTTTCAGGACATTACATTCTACCCACCTTAGGGATTTACATCCTCAAAAGACAAAACAAGGGATAAACAAAAAAAATGGAGATATTGAGTGTTAATCTAAACCTCTTACTCCTAAGTTATCTCCTGGAGATTCTCGTGTTGCCACGAAACGTGCACCAGAGGAATCGACCGCCCATGAAGGACCTGCTCCTATCGATCCTCAATCTCCATTGGGAACTCCACAAACATTGCCCTGTCATCAATTTCCATCTCACCATGTCTATGATGTAACACATAAATATTCCATAATACTCTTCTTTTTAAATAATTCAATGGCTTGTGTTGTACGCAACCCCAAGTTCAAGCACACCATGACCTATCAAAGCAGCCGTTTAAAAAGTAGTTATGACTAGTATTAACCATATTTTGAAATTTTATAAACTTTATTTTTCAAAATAGACTTAATTTTTGAATTTATAATATCAAAATTATCTTAGGGTGAAATTTTGGTAACTTTCTGAAAATTTTCAGTTTTTGATGAATAGTGAAAAATACTGCATTTTAATTCAAAAATTCATTTTCATCTAATTTATTTATATTTTTATATTGTCTTTTAAATTGGTTTTAAAGTTTAATTTGATTAATATTTTATCATTTAATACAATTATGTTCATTGTAATTAATTTCACATTTAAGTTATACATAAACATATGTCAATCTTTTGGTAGTTTTTACTTCTTAAAAACCCACTTTTTGGTTTTGACAATGAGAATTAATTTTAAATTAATTACTAAAAATTATGTGTTTTGAATTTATAAAAATGGATTCCATATTTGTAATCATAAGTTTCAAATTTTTTAAATAGGTACCTTTTATTTTTGGACATTATGAATAGTAACTTCAGTAATTATTTTTATTTACCATGTTAAAAGGTTAAATCTGGTAAATAATAGTAAAAAATAATATTATAATAATATTAAACTACCATAACACATGTCCTAATCCTATTGTATGAGATATTTACTACCATGGGCATCCTTGGTTCAATTTTTTGACCCAATGGAGTCACTTGGGTGTGATAATGACATGTTATAAGAAATAATTTAAAGTAAAGAGAAATATAACATAAACATGTATCTTTTACTAAAAAATAAATATAGGGTTATATGACTAATATCTTTGAATATAAATATTCATTATAAATATAAAAAACATTTCATACATAATGGTACTTTATTTATAATTTTTATACATTAAATAAATATATTTATTTATGACACAATGATGATGCAGTGATTACCTTATTATTGAAAGATTCAAATAAATGATAATATAAATATTAAAATAAATGTAATTTGGAAATTTTTATGACATAAACAAATTTTTTGGATTATATTTACATATTATATTTGATTTAATTTCTTTTTCAGTGGAATAAATTTTTTATGGCTTTAACAAAAATCAATTCCTAAATAGTATCAAAATTGACATTAATGAGTTTTTAAAACAAATCCTATATTATTAAATGATATAAAAGTCATAAAAATATATGATTTGTCCAAATGAATTATATAATGTCACAAATTTCATTAATTATCCACTTTTGGTTCTCTTGGTATTTTATTGTAACTATAGTAACCATATATTATGAAAATACAAGAAGACAAGGTAAGAGTTAATGTTTTTAACTAAGGGTTAAAGCTAAAATATAAAGTTAATTTTTTGACCTAAACTTGTCTAAAACATATTTTTTGTGATTATTTTTACACATTATCATCTTATCCTAGAAATATATCATTTTTTAACTATTATAATTCTAAAATCGTTTTATAATAAAATAATATTTCAAGATATTCCTAAAGTGCCCCTTATCCCTCTTATAAAAGGGCACCAACTCTACCCACCTATTCACACCTCTAAATCCCTTTGACTCAGAAAAAACCTACCCAAATATCCTACCAACTTCTCTCACTTCATATTAGAGGCCACTCTTTGTGAAGAAAACCAACTTAAGGAGTTATTTTGTGCAAATCAAAAGGAGACACCCGATGAAGATGTAATCATTTTATCCCTTCTTTCAAAGTTCATTTCTTATTCTACTTCCTCTTAATAAGTTGTTACCATAATAAAATAATAACTTCATAATATACTATATGCTAAGATGTTTTTATGATTATGTGACAACCATATTCCTCTTTTACCCATCCTATGAAAAATAATATCACCATGTGTGCGTACGTACGGCTTACCATCTTCATGACACAATGAGATTCATCTTCCACGTTCAACATAAAAGAATGATTATAAAGATATATATTATGAATAATTAAGAAATATATGACATAATAATTCTATTGGAATAATATATATATATAAACAATAATAACAAGCCAAAACATGTATGATAAATGAAGCAATTATTACCTGAAATGTTGCATTAACTTGAAATTGTTAATAAATGGGTAATATAAATTCATAGAAGAATCATATATGATATAATAAATATTAGTATTATTATAATATAAGTTAATAATACCAACATATAATATTTTTGGACAAATACAGAGAGTATCGGACTTAAGGTAAGGGATTTTGTCTCAATTTCATTTCATTGAGGCATATTGTAATGTTATCCACCTAGTTCCTTTTATACAGTGTATATTCTACCTTTTGAATTGTTATATCATGAATCTAATTATTTTAATGATATTATATTATTTCCTTTATGGTAATTATTGATAGATCCATATTACTCATTCAATATGGTTATTTGATCTGGCATATTATTTATTTTGGTTATTCGATATGAGAATTACTTTGGACTGGAAATGATGGGTGGATCTCATACTTTATATAGCTCCTTGATGCATTGATAGGTTCTCATGAGAAGAATAAGTTGGCCAAATGTGTTTCTACCCTTAATTTTAAACTGTCTTATGAAAGTTCTTGATGGTAATAGATTTTCATGTACCTGAGACATGACGTCCTTAAATAAAGTATTTCCCTCATTTAATTTCTGTTATTATTTATCCATGAGATTTTGTGTCGAAATATCTATAGAAGTAGTACATTCTCAATTTATTGATTTATGTCATATGTTTCAGTTTTTTATTTTACATATTATTTGTGCCTTATCTAGTTTTATAAATAGAAAGTATTCTTAGATATTTACCTTTCCATATAGATTGATTATTGATTCAGTTGTACTTACTATTACTGAGCATTAGAGCTCACCCTTATTATGTTTCTCTCCCCAGGTTATGAAGAAGAGAACATTGATTAATCTTTTAAGGACGTAGTTTATTTCAATTATTATGTAGCATGTCTTATTTTTTTCAATGTACTATAGGTATCATTTATGTAATCTGGATTTCCAAGACTACTAAAATATATGGTCCTTAAGGATTTTTTCCCCTTGTAATAATGCCAATGAAATATAATAATGCACCAGATTTATATTATCTAGGGTTAGGGAATTATAGTTGGTATCATAAAAATTTTAGCAACAACCTTGGAAACTAGATTTAAAGAACATATATTAGGGAACATACCCTAAGTTAGACTTTGGGGATACACTTATGATAATTCACCCAAAATAACAAAATTTTATGATTTATGATGCATAAATTTTTAATTTATGTTTAGTGTTTTACCATATTTAAAACTAGTAATTTTATGAGTTAATCTGATATGTGTAATTATATAGAAATGGAACCTGGAAGGATGAATGGTATCAATAATCAAGGAAATTACAGGGGTTTCCCTATAGATAAAACCAATACAGCTGGTATTGGAATGTATCAAATTATAGAGATATTAGGGAAACTTAATCAGGTTATGACAAATAACCTTTCCTGAATGGAACAACCCTTTCCGTAGAGGGAATCTCATATGTTGGATCGCTTTATGGGACAAAATCCCCCACAATTTAGTGGGACAACTAATCCAATTGTTACTGAGTAGTGGATTAAGTATCTGGAAAAGATATTTATAGCCTTGAGATGCAATGAAATAGAAAAGGTTACTTTTTCGATCTATTATCTCAAAGGTAATACTGATCAATGGTGTACATTGATCCAAAATACTAGGGATAAAGAAGAAATATAACTTATGTAAAGGAGAACTTTTAAGGAGACATTCTTTGACAAATAATTTCTTCATGATCAACAAATTGATATGAAGAGGTAGTTCCTTATCTTATAGCAAAAGAAAGAAGAGAGTGTTATAGATTATGAAGCTAATTTTACAAGGTTATCTAGGTTTTCTAGGGATTATATACACAACACAGAGTGAAAGATTGGTCACTTATTTGAAGTTCTTAATCCAAATCTCTGAAGGGCACTAGTTTCGCATAATTTTTCATCATATGATGAAATAGTTTTGTGTTCCATCAAGACAGAGAAGTAATTTTCTTGGATCAATATATTCAAATGAAAACAAGACAATAAGAGTCCATCTGAGAACCATGAAAAAGAGAATGCATCAAAGAAGAAGAATAAGTTTGAACTATTTTCATCTTGTGAAAACTATGGGAAAAAGCGCCCTAGGAAATGTTTGAAGGGGTTGGGAGTTTGTTATAAGTGTGGAGATAAGGGACACCAGGCTCCTGAATGAAAAGGGAAGGAAAAAATCAATGATGTAAAATGATAAAATTGTAAAGATATGGGACAATATGAAAAATAATTCCCCAAATTTCAAGGTAATCTACCATAGAAGAGTTCAAGGGGAGATGGCTAAGATTTTACGATCACGACTACTGAGGTTGAAGTTCCTAATGTTGTGGTGGTAGGTACTTTAATTATTTCCTAAAATTTAGCTAAAGATTTATTTTATTATGGATCATTGAATTCCTTTATTTCTTCTCAATTTTCTTTAAAAATTAGATATTTCCAATTCACCATGACAAGGGAATTATCAATTAAAACTCCTAGTGGGAACCTTATTGCAAAAAAGATGTGTCAATATGTTCCTATTATGGCATATAAACATGCTCTAATGGATAATTTTTTTATCATACCTATGTTTGATTTTGATAAAATCCTTTTTATGGATTGTATTTCAAAATATTATGTGAAAAATATATTGCAAGAAGAAGGAAGTTCTGATTTATGAGGAAGATGTAGAATCTATTATCTTTAGAGTGGAAACTTCATCACCTGATTCTTATCAAAATCCACCCCCAGTAGCTTTACTAAATGAGATTATTGGGGAGTAAGAGAAATAAACATCTAGGGATGAAGGAGGTAATCTTCAAATTGAGGACGTACCTATTGTAAAGTAATACATTTATGCTTTTTCTCAATATTTACCTGGACACCCCCCAAATCGTGAAGTTGAGTTTTGTATTGATTTAATCCCTGATGCAAGGCCAATATCAAAAACTCCCTATAGAATTGCCACTTTGTAATTAGTATATCTAAAAAACAACTTGAATATTTGGGTCAAAATGGATTTATCTGCCCTATTGTTTCTCCATGGGGAGACCCTGTTCTCTTTATCAAGAAGAAAGATAGATCCATGAGGTTGTGTATTGATTATAGGGAAATCAATGCGATTACAATAAATAAAAAGTATCCTTTACCTCATATTGATGATTTATTTGATCAAATTCAAGAAGATCAATTATTTTTGAAGATTGATCTTCATTCTGGATATCATCAATTATGAGTGAAGAAGGAGTACATTACAAAGATAGATTTTTAGATGAGGTATGGTCATTATGAATTTACAGTAATTCCTTTTGAATTGAATAATGAACCCTTAGTTTTTATGGATCTCATGAATAGAGTATTCAAGGAATATCTTGATGATTTTTTTGTGGTATTCATTGATGATATTGTGATATATTCTAAAAGCTTTGAAGACCGTGAGTATTACTTGTGAATCATTCTTGAGACTCTCAGAAGAAAAGAATTATATGGTAAATTTAGCAAGTGTGAATTCTGTCTTCAGGAAAATTTCTTTCCTTGGCCATATAGTCTCTAAGGATGGAATCTATGTTGATCCTTCAAAGACAAAGGCAATTCAAGAATGGCCAGCACCGACGAGTATAACCAAGGTACGCTATTTTAAGTGTTTAGTAGGGTACTATCATCATTTCGTATAGAATTTCACCCAATTAGCTAACCCATTAACCAAGATCACACGTAAATGGGTTAAATTCATTTGTAAAAAGATTGTAAAGAATTTTTTGATGAATTGAAGAGAATATTAGTCAATTACACTATCTTGACTTTACCATCTGGGAATTATGGTTTTGTTCTTTATAGTGATGCATCAAGAAAAGGACTTGGCTATTTCCTTATGCAGAATGATAGGGTTATTGCATATGCATCAAGGAAATTAAAAACCTATTAACTAAACTATCTAACTCATGGTCTTGAGTTAGCTATAGTAATCTTTGATCTGAATATATGGATACACTATCTCTATGGTGAAAAATGTGAAATATATACTGATCACAAGAGTTTGAAATATATTTTCTCATAGAAAGAACTCAACATGAGACAAAGGAGATGGCTTGAGCTACTCAAGGATTATGATTTCACAATACACTATCACCCAGGGAAGGAAAATAAGGTGGTGGATTCCTTGAGCAGAATGGACCATGGAGTTATAAACAAGATGAGAGTTGAAATGGATCCTATTTTCATGGATCTAGTAAAGATGGATATGGGAATTATCATTAAGGTTGAAGCATCGCTACTTTTTCAAATGGTTTCCAAACCATATTTTCTGGAAAGGATAAAAATTTCTCATACTAATGACGAGGAGTTTAAAAAGAAAATTAAAGTTTTGAATGATAAGAGATTGATTGATTTCGTATTTGAAGATATCATTTTGAAATTTGGGGAGAGGATTTGTGTTCCTGCTATACCTAAACTAAAAAGGGAATTATTGGATGATTCTCATAGCTCCAATTTCTCTATACACCCTGGTTGCACTAAGATGTATATATATTTGAAGGAACATTTTTGGTGGGACAATATGAAGAATGAGATTGTTGATTAAGTTTCAAAATGTTTGGTTTGTCAATGGGTGAAGGATTGAAGAAAATATCCTAGAGGAGTCATGATACCTCTTCTTATACCTATGTTTAAATGGGATGATATTATGATGGACTTTGTCATGGGGCTACCAATGACTCCCAGAAGGAATGATGCAATATGGGTTATTGTTGATCGTCTTACCAAGTCAGCACATTTTCTTGCTATAAGAGAAGATTTTCCACTTGAACGTTTATCAAGACTATCTATTAATGAAGTTTCAATACTTCATGGTGTACCCCTACTGATTGTTTCTGATCATGATCCCCATTTTACATTAAGATTTTGGAAAAGTTTTCAGAAGGCCCTAGATACTGAACTTCGTTTGAGCACTTTATACCACCCTCAAACTAATGGAAAATCAGAACAGACTACTCAAACTTTATAAGACATGTTGAGATCCTGCTCATTTGAATTTCAAGGTATGTGAGATTATTATTTACCTCTAGTATAATTTTACTATAACAATAGCTTCCAATCAAGTATTCATATGGCACCATATAAAGCATTATATGGAAAGAGATGTTGCACACCAACTTGTTGGGATGATTTTGGTGAAAGAAAACTTTCAGGTCCAAAACTTGTTGAAGAAACAAGGAGAAGGTGAAGATTATCCAAACCCATATCAAAAAAGCTCAAAGTAGGCAAAAGATTTATGTCGATAATAAAAAGAAGGATTTGGAATCTCAAGTAGGAGATCATGTTTTCTTGAAGTTATCTCCATGGAATGGTGTTATAAAATTCGTTAAGAAGGGTAAATTAAATCCAAGGTACATCAGACCTTTTTAAATTCTAGAACTAATAGGAGCTTTATCCTACTGTATTGCATTGCCTCCAAGTCTCTCAAAAGTTCATGAAGTGTTCCACATATCACTGTTAAGGAAATACATGTCAGACCCAACACATGTACTCGCCTATGAAGAAATAGAACTGTAACCTGATATGTCTTATTGTGAAGATCCTATCAATATTCTTGATACCAGAGAACAAGGGTTGAGAAATCATACAACTCGTATGGTAAAAAATCTTTGGAGAAACCATAAAATGGAAGATTCGGCGTGGGAACCTGAGGAACATATGATGAAGAACCACCTGAATATTTTTATGTCATGATATTCTAGAAATTTTTAGGATTAAATTATTTGAAGGGGGAATAATTTAACACCCCAAGATTCCACAATATAATTCTTTTTAAATAATTCAATGGCTTGTGTTGTACGCAACCCCAAGTTCAAGCACACCACGACTTATCAAAGTATCTATTTAAAAAGAAGTTATGAATGGTATTAACCACATTTTTAAATTTTATAAACTTTATTTTTCAAAATATATTTCATTTTTTAATTCATAATATCAAAATTATCTTAGTATGAAATTTTGATAATTTTCTAAAAAGTTTCAATTTTTGATGAATAGTAAAAAATACTACATTTTAATTCAAAACTGCCTTTTCATATAATTTATTTATATTGTTAGATTGTCTTTTTAATTGGTTTTAAAGTATAATTGGATTAATATTTTATCATTTAATCTAATTATGGTCATTGGAAGTAATTTCACATTTAAATTGTATATAAACACATGTCAATCTTTTGAAGGTTTTTACTTCTTAAAAACCTGCTTTCTGGTTTTGACAATGAGAATTAATTTTAAATTAATTACTGAAACTTTTATGTTTTGAATTTGGAAAAATGGATTCCATATTTGGAATAATAAGGTCCAAATTTTTTAAATAGTAACCTTTTATTTTTTGACATTATGAATAGTAACTTCAGTAATTATTTTTATTTACCATGGTAAAAGGGTAAATCTCGTAAATAAGGGTAAAAATCAATATTATAATAATATTAAACTACCCTAACACATGTCCTAATCCTATTTCATGAGATATTTCTGAAAATGGGAATCCTTGGGTCGATTTTTTGACCCCATGGTGCCACTTGGGTGTAATAATGACATGTTATAAGAAATAATTTAAAGTAAAGAGAAATATAACATAAACATGTATCTTTTACTAAAAAAATTTAATATAGGGTTATATGGATGATATATTTGACTATAAATAGTCATTATAAATATAAAAATATTTCTTACATCATGGAATTTTATTTATAATTTTTATACATTAAATAAATAAATTTATTTATGACACAATGATGATGTAGTGATTACCTTATTATTGAAAGATTCAAATAAATGATATTATAAATATTAAAATAAATGTAATTTGAATATTTTGATGTCATAAAATAATTTTATGTATTTTATTGACATATTATATTTGAGTTAATGTCTTTGGTTTTAAGGAATCAATTTGTTATGACTTTAACAAAAATCAATTCCTAAATAGTGTCAAAATTGACATAAATGAGTTTTTAAAAAAAATTCTATTTTATTAAATGGTATACTAGTCCTAAAAATATAATATTAGACCAAATGACTTATATAATTTTAAAAATTTCATTAATAATCCACTTTTGGTACTCTTGTCATTTTATTGTAACTATAGTAACCATATATTATGAAAATACAAGAATACATGGTAAGAGTTCAGGTTTTTAACAAAGGGTTAAAGCTATAAGATAAGGTTAATTTTGTGACCTAAACTTGTATAAAACTTATTGGTTGAGAGGATTTAGACCCATTATCATCTTATCCTCTAAATATATCACTTTTTAACTATTATAATTCTCAAATAATTTTATAATAAAATAATATTTCAAGATATTCCTAAAGTTCCCCTTCTCCCTCTTATAAAAGGGCACCACCTCTACCCACCTATTCACACCTCCAAATCCCTTTGGCTCGGCCAAAACCTACCTAAATATCCTCCCAAATTCCCTCAATTCATCCTATATTCCACCCTTTGGGTATAAAACCAACTTAATGAGTCCTTTTTTTCAAATCAAAAGAAGACACCCGGAGAAGAGGTAATCACTTTATCCCTTCTTTCAAAGTTCATTTCTTCTTCTACTTCCTCTTACTAAGTTGTTACGATAATAAAATAATAAATCCAGAATCTACTATACACTGATATTTTGTTATGATTATGGGGAAACCATATTCCTCTTTTACCCATCATATGAAAAACAATATCACCATGTGTTCGTACGTACGGCTTACCGACTCCACGACGCGATGAGGCTCATCTTCCACATTCACCATCCAAGAATGATTATAAATATATATATTATGAATAATTATAAAATATATGACATAATAATTCTAATGGAATAATATATATGTGTGTGTTTGTGTGTGTATGTGTGTGTATATATATTTCATTCACTTACTTCCATTCATACGATAAGAAAACAGAAACAATGTTCATGCATACGTATGGCCTATTGTATCCATGAATGGTGTATTTATATCTATTATATATATTTATATTATGAATATATATGATATATAAATCATATTATACATTTTTTAATTTAGTAAATCATGATATAAGTAATATGATCATGAATAACAAGTCAAAACATGTACGATAAACGAAGCGATTATTACCCAAAATGTTGCATTAACATGGAATAATTAATAAAAAGGTAATATAAATTCATAAAATAATAATATATGATATCATAAATATTATTATGATTATAATATAAGTTAATAATACCATCATATAGAAGTTTCGAACAAATACAGAGAGTATTAGACTTAAGGTAATGGATTTCATCTCAATTTCATTTCATTAAGGCATATTGTAATTTTATGCACCTAGTTCCTTTTAAACAGTGTATATTCTACCTTTTGACTTATTTTATCATGAATATCATTATTTTCATGATATTATATTATTTCCTTCATGGTAATTATTAATAGATCCATATTACTCATTCAATATGGTTATTTGATAAGGCATATTATTTATTTTGGTTATTAAATATGAGAAATACTTTGGACTAGAAATGACAGGTGGAGCCCAGACTTTATATAGCTCCTCGTTGCATCGATGGGTTCTCATGAGATGAATAAGTTGTACAAATGGGTTTCTACCTTTAATTTTAAACCTTATTGTGAAAGGTCTTGATGGTAATAGGTTTTCATGTGCCTAAGATATGACATCCTTAAATAAATTATTTCCCTCATTTAATTTCTGTTATTATTTATCCATGAGACTTTGTGTCAACATATCTATGGAAGTAGTTCATTCTCAATTTATTTATTTATGACATATGTTTCAGTTTCTTATTTTCCATATTATTTTTTCCTTATCTAGTTTTATAAATGGAAAGTGTTCTCAGATATTTACCTTTCCATATAGATTGATTATTTTTTCTGTTGTACTTACCCTTACTAATCATTGGATCTCACACTTATTATGTTTTTCTCCCTAGGTTATGAAGAAGAGAAGTTTGATTAAGATTTCAAGGATGGAGTTTATTTCAGTTACTATGTAGCATGTATTATTTTGTTTTCCCAATGTACTATGGGTATCATGTATGTAATATGGATTTCCAAGACTACTAAACTATAAATTCCTTTGGGATTTGTTTCCTTGTAATAATGCCAATAAAATATAATAATTCATCGACTTCAGGTTATCTGGGTCGGGGTGTTATAGATGACATGCGATGGATCATGCACGTACCTCCATAACTGCGAAACATGAAATACATTATGAACTCGATGCATATGTGGGGGAAGAGATAGGTGGTAAGCTGCCTCACCAACTCTACTTGGAATCTGGAAAGGGTCAATGAATCTCAGAGACATCTTGTCACCCCAGTCAAATCTTCTCAATCCCCATCGAGGTGAGACTCGAAGGAACACATGGACTCCGTCCTTGAACTCCAAGGTCCTATATTTCCTATCAGCATAAGATTTATACCTGCTTTGTGCAGTCCTCATTTGCTCCTAGATGATTTGCACCTTCTTGATGGTGGGTCATACCAACTCTAGACCCAAGTGCTGACTCCCCTGGATCTTTCCAGGAAAATGGTGATATGCATAGTCTCCCATACAGTGCCTAAAACAATTCCATGTGAATGGTGGAGTGGTAGATACTATTTTACACAAACTCCACCAGTGGTATATAGTCCTCCCAACTACGACCAAAGTCCAGGATGCAAGCACAAAGCATGTCCTCCAAAACCTGGATAGTCCTCTCTATCTGGCCATCCATCTAGGGATGAAATGTCATGCTCAAACATAGTTGAGTCCTTAATGCCTCCTACATTCCCTTACACAGCTGGTAAGTAAAGCGAGCATCATGGTATGAAGCGATCGTCGAAGGTACCTCATGAAGCCAAACCTTCTCCTAAACGTAGAGGCGTCCCAAGCCCTCTACGAAGCCCTGCACCTAGATGGGTAAGAAGTGGGTCAAAATAGTGAGTCAGTCAAAGATCACCCATATGGAATCATGTCGCTTGGATGTGTATGGTAAAAATGTCATGAATTCCATCAATATACCATCCCATTTCCACTCTGGTACCTCAAGTGGATGAGCCAAGCTTTCTAGAACCACATTCTCTACCTTCACTTGTTAACAAGTGAGGCATCAAGAAATTAACTTTTCCACTTCCTTCTTCATCCCCGGACACTAGTACTAATATCAGAGATCCTAGTACATATTTTCCAATCCTTTATTCACCACTAATGTAAGGACCCGGCCCCAGTTGCCCGGAGTCGGTGCCTTGTTTGATTATGTTGGCATACATACAAGGAATATGAATCCCGAAGGACTGAGTAGTTTAGTATTATTGGAAACAAGATTCATACATAAGTTCAATATTACAACTTGAAGATAAATACAACATGGAAACTCCATATACAACACCCATAACTCCTAAGTTATTTCAGCATGTCATTTATAATAAACTTCTCCATGTCCTGAAAAAAAATGATACATAAGAAAGGGGTGATCTCAAATGCTCAGTAAGAGTAAGAAATATAGAATAAGATAGTATAAACATAATACATGGTTCATAATTGAAAACACATGCCTTTAATAATAAACTTGAACACATTATGGTAGGAAAATGATCTGAGTAAATAATTCCATAATAAAACATAATCATGGGTATTCTAATAATCGAATAACCACATGAAATATCAATAGATGAACTCATAATGATGGAATTCATAATTCTAGACATTCTGAAACATTTTTTTAAGGCATCGGCCAAGACGTCTAATGATTAAGGCCTTGGCCAAAATCCATATCACATTGGGAAAGGCCTCGGCCAATTCCACGTCTATTTGTCTCATGATACCTACCGATGCATCGAGGGGATATAGCAGGCCCTGCCCATCACATAATAAGTCCAATTCATTCCTCATATGAGTGGGTATAAATATAAAAAACATATACATTCATATTGAAACTGTCATATGAAATTTAACTAACATTCCCCAATCATTAAACATAAAACACTAACCATTCGGAATAATATGGTGAATGGTTTTAGGATAGATCATCCACAATAAAGTTAGTCATAAACCATTTAATAAAATATGGTATATGAAATCATAAATTATTAACCCCAACAAAACATAATAATCAACAAGATTGTTGATTAAAATGAGAATAATCTTCTAAAATCATTAAGCAATTCTTGTGATAAATACTCTTTAATTTTGAAAAGAAGAGTTCTTTTGGAAAAATATTTGTATAAAACCAGAAGTAAAGTAAGATAGTATTTCATAATAAAATGAGTTTTTTTATTTGGATAATTTTTTCCAAAAATAGATTATATCTTTCCCTTGAAAATAGATATGAATTTGAAAAATTCCCTTGTATCAGGCTCGTATTTTTTTGAAACAGTTTTGAGAGCTTCTTTTAAAACATGTAACTATCCAGAAAATAGGGAAGGATTCTGGTTGGTGTACATATATATAATACTCACACATAATTTATTAGGAGTACATAACAATACATAAGAATTTCATCAAGGAAATTAGACAATAAAAGTAACTCGAATGAAAATGGAAGTTCGGATGAAAAACCCTTACCTTAACTCTGAACGTGTTACGCTCTTGTAATTAAGTTCCTGGAATATGAAATTATACTTATTAATAACTTATTTCAGAACCTATTATACATGTATTTATTTTATCATAATTTTTGTTAGTTAATTTATGTCTTTATTGATTAGTTATTGTATTGACTTTTGTTGTTCCGGAGTGTTCGTTTCTCTTATTTTCATATTCGGTTCACTTGTTTTTAAGTAATGAAGTGGAATTGATGTAAATATTCAGAATTGAAATTATATATTATTTATGAACATAAATAGGTGTTATTGTTAATTTATATTACTTGGTTACATGGAACGAGGATGAATTATCATATAGAACTTTAATGATAATTGTTTTGGTTAATTTGTGGGTTTTGATTACAACGAACTCATTTTTATTTATAACCTAATACCATTTGAACAAAGGGATTAAATAATATTAAATAGGTTATATTATATATAATAATCTGGTTCAACCATAACAAGAATGGTTTCCTGACCAAAATTTAGAATGATAAAAGAAATTGAAAGTCCATCGTCCTTGAATGTGTAAAATTGACACATCTCGGATGGTGTTCTTGCTACTAGTATAAAAGAAGGTAAAAAGGGGGAGATGATGATAACTTATTCCACTATAATGAAAAAATTCCAGTACATATAAGGTACTAGATTCATCACAAAATTTTGATAAAGAGAGGTAATAGAAAAATAAAACAAATGAACTTGAAAGGAAAGATAAAGAATTGAAAAGAGGAATTTACCTCTTGAACCAAACTTCCTTGAGAACCTCCTTAAGGGAGAGGTTTTGGTCTTTTAATAAGACAAAAGATTTATGGAAGTGGGAGAGGAGTTTGGGAGGGTATTTTTCCAGAATTTTTAGAAGGCACAAGGCTTGAGAGGAGTGATTGGAAGAGGGGGCGAGAGGGGGTTTTTATAGTGGAGGAGAGAGGGGATTTCTTAATATAAAACTCATTAGTTTATTATTTATTCAAAAGACAAGTAATAGTAAGTATTCCATGACCAATAATAGTAATTTTATCATGTGAATTCGTATTAAGGGTGGTTACATCAGACATGATGCAAGGAATAGTCTATTTAGCTTATAATGTATATATATGGTAAATTACCGTATTTTACTATTCATCAAAAAATAAAGTGTTTCAGAAAAATCCCAAAAAAATCACCCTAACCATTTTTTGACGTGTAGAATCCAAAAATGAATTCTATTTTTCAAAAATAATTTTCTAAATATTATTAATTTAATATTTAATTAAAATCATAATTTATTATCAAAACCCAGTTTTAAAACATTCATTAACTTATTCTAAAATATAGGTATATCGTACTTTCAACATAAATATTATTTATATATTATAATAGGTAAGGTTACTATTCATTAGGTTATATCACTATTCATAAGGGTATGTTACTATTCATAAGGGTAGGTTACTATTCACCAAAAATTAAGTTTTTCTTATTGGACTCTAAATAACTTACTGATCATGACTGTGTATGTCGGATTTTTTAAATTCACATCACAGAAGTGACAAACTTATGTTTTAAGGGTCTTATAGAACTTAGTAGTTAATGTGATTATGATATATTTATAAGAAAGTAATTTCCTTTAAAAAAACTATTGGATCTTTACATTCTCCCCTCCTTACAAAAAATTTTCCCTCGAAATTTCATGTACAATCTAGGCCAAGAACAGGTGGGGGTACTTCTCCTTCATTGATTCCTCTAGTTCCCAAGTTGCCTCTTCGTACTTATGGTTTCTCCATAGTACCTTGACCAGATGAGTAGTCTTGTTGCGTAGAACTTTGTCTCTACGATCCAAAATTTTCACCGACTACTCCTCATAGTAAAGATCATCCTCCAAATGTGCCACCTCTAGAGAGAGTACATGTGAAGGGTATGGTATGTACTTCCTTAAGAGGGATACATGAAAGAAATCATGTACCTTTGACAAGGTTGGTGGAAGTGTCAGTCGATATGCCACAGCTCTGACTCATTCAAGGATCTCGAAGGGGCCGATATACCTGGGAATTAGATTTCCTTTCTTCCCAAATTGCATGACCTTCTTCCATGGAGATATGCGTAGAAATACCAGGTCTCCTACTTTGAACTCTAGGTCTCGTCGACGGTTATCCGCATAACTTATGTCGACTTTGGGCTGCCTTGATATGCTGCTGAATGGTTTTCACCTTCTCCGCCATTTCCTCAACCAATTCAGGTCCTAGCATCTTTCACTCACCGACTTCATCCCAACATGTCAGTGTTCTACACCTTTTCCCATAAAGGGCTTTATATGGTGTCATACGGATGCTCGAGTGGAAACTATTTTTGTCGGAGAATTCAACTAGTGGAATATGTTGGTCCCATCCTCCTTTGAGTTCCATAGAACATGCCCTCAACATGTCTTCCAGTGTCTGAATAGTCCGCTCAGATTGGCCATCTTTTTGAGGATGATAGGCCATACTAAAGTTTAGTTCAGTGCTTAAAGCATGTTGAAGACTTTTCCAGAACTTTGAGGTGAATCTAAGATCACGGTCGGATACAATAGAGAGTGGTACTCCATGCAGCCTTAACACTTCTTTGATGTAAATTCGTGCAAGTTGATCTAATTAGAAGTCCTCTCGAATCACTATGAAGTGAGCTGTCTTTGTAAGACGATCCACAATGACCCATATAGAATTGTTTCCTCTAGATGTCCTTGGGAGTCCAGTGACAAATTCCATGGTAATGTACTCCCACTTCCATGATGGTATGGGTAGTGGTTGCATCATCCCCTTAGACTTTTGCCTCTCAACCTTCACTTGTTGACATACCAGGCACTTTGACATATATTCAGCAATCTCCCTTTTCATATTGTCCCACCAAAATTCTCTTAGAGATCTCGATATATCTTTGTGCTACCATGATGTATAGAGAAATTAGAGCAATGATCATCATCCAACTGTTCTCTCTTTAGCTCAGGAATAGCGAGAACACAAAGCCTCTTCCCAAATTTCAAAATGCCATCTTCATATGAGAAGTCAGTCACCTTCTCATCATTTATTGCTTTAATTTTCTTTTGAAACTCCTCATCATCAGCCTAAGAACTTTTTATCCTCTATAGTAAAGAAGTTTGGGAAACCATTTGAAAACGTAATGATGTGCTACCTTCCTTAATAATTCCCATATCCATCTTTACTAGATCCATGAACATAGGATCCCTTTCAACTCTCATCTTGTTTATAATTCCATGGTCTTTTCTACTCAATGCATCTGCTACCTTATTTGATTTCCCTGGGTGGTAGTGTATTGTGAAATCGTAATCTTTGAGTAGCTCAATCCACCTCCTTTGTCTCATGTTGAGTTCTTTCTGTGAGAATATATACTTCAAACTCTTATGATCTGTATATATCTCAAATTTTCTCCATAGAGGTAATGTCACCAAATCTTCAGAGAAAATATTAACACTTCTAACTGAATATCATGGGTTGGATAGTTTTTTTCATTAATTTTTAGTTGCCTAGATGGATAGGCAATCACTCGATCATTCTGCATAAGGACACAACCAAGTCCTTTCTTTGATGCATCACTATAGATAACAAACCCATCATTCCCCGATGGTAAGGTTAGGATCGGAGCATTCACTAACCTTCTCTTCAATTATTCAAAACACTCTTCACATTCCTTGGTCCATATGAACTTAACCCCTTTTTGTGTGAGCTTGTTCATTGGGTTAGCAAAATGGGTGAAGTTCTGAACGAAACGCCGATAATAACCTGCTAACCCAATAAAACTACGTACCTCAGTTACGTTCGTTGGAGTGGGCCATTCTTGCACAGCCTTTGTCTTTGTAGGATCTACAGATATTCCATCCTTAGAGACAATATGGCCCAAAAATGAAACTGGTTAGATCTATAAATCCAACTTGCTGAACTTCCCATATAATTTGTTTCTTCTCAGAGTCTTCAAAATAGTGCGCAAGTGATTTTCATGTTCTTCATAGATTCTAGAGTACACCAAGATATCATTAATAAAAACCACCACAAAGTCATCAAGATATTCCTTGACGACTCTATTAATCAGATCCATAAAAATAGATGGTGCATTATTTAGTCTAAAAGGCATTATTGTAAACTCGTAATGCCCATATCTAGTTCGGAATGCTGTTTTTGGAATGTCTTCCTTCCTCATAAGTAACTGATGATATCCAGATCAAAGATCAATCTTTGAAAAATATTGGGCTCCATGAAGTTGATTGAATAAATCATCAATTCTTGGAAGAGGATACTTATTCTTTATTGTAATAGCATTGATTTCCCTGTAATCAATGCACATCCTCATGGATCTATCTTTCTTCTTAACAAAGAGGATAGGGGATCCCCATGGAGAAACACTAGGTTGAATAAATCCTTTATCACTCAATTTTTCTAGTTTCTTCCTTAGTTCTACTAACACCACAGTGGCCATTCTATAAGGTGTCTTTGATATGGGTCTTGAACCAGGAATTAAGTCAATGAAAAACTCAATTTCCCGCTTTGGAGGATGTCTAGGTAAATCTTCTGGAAAGACATCAATATACTCTTTCACAACAGGTACATCTTCTATTTGAACATTCTTTTCCTCACCCATAGTTATTTCATTCCATTCCTCCCCAATAATTGAATTTAGTTGAGCTATTGTGGGTGGATCAAGATAAGAATCAGGTGGTGATGATTCTGCTCTAAATATAAGGTGTTCTTTATCATCGTCATCAAAAATCATAACCTCCTTCTTCTTACAATAAATTTTTGCATCATGATCCGAAAGCCAATCCATACCAAGGATTATATCAAACTCAATCATGGGTATGATGATGATATCAGAAGATAAAGAACATTTATATTCCTTAATGGGAACTGATTGACAGAACTTTGTATCAATGATACTTCCCTTAGGAGTTTTGACTGACAACTCCCTTGTTAAATCAAATTGGAAATATCTAATTTTCTTAGCAAAATAGGAAGATATGAAACAATGAGATGATCCAGAATCAAATAAAGAATTGTCTAATCTTGATGAAATGATCAAAGTACCTGCCACCACATCACGCGGAACTTCAACCTCTGCAGTTGTGATCGCATATGCTTGTCCTTGCTCCCTTGGCCTCTTATGTTGCATATTTCCTTAACGTTTTGGACAATTATTAGCATAGTGCCCCATCTCCTGACAATTATAGAATCAAACATCATTGGATTCCTTCTTTCCTTTGTAATCACCAGTAAGATGGCCTTTCTGGCCACAATTGTAGCATACTCCTTTTCCTTTTAAGCACGCACTGGGGTGTTTCCTTCCACAATTGTAACATGCTGGAAATTCAACTCTTCCCTTCTTCCATGTTTCCTTATTTCCTTTACCATGGTTTTCAGTAGCCCTCTTATTTTCTTTCTTTCCCTTAAAGCCATAAGACTTAGAGAATTATTTTTCAGTCTTGATATAAAAAGAAACTATGTCCTCATATGATGAAAAAATTTGGGATACCAGTGCCCGCCGGAGGAATGGCTTTAGGCCATCACAGAATCGACCGATTTTGCTCCTTGGATTTCATATGTAGTCCACAGCATGTCTTGAAAGCCTTGTAAAGTTGGATTCATACTTGGAAACATTTTCATCCTCCTTTTGCCTCAGATTCAAGAATTTCCTCTCCATATCTGCTCTTTGTTCACGAGGGGAATATTTTTCTAAGAAGATTTCCTTAAAATACCTCCATTCCATATCTTCTATTTCTTCCTCCTCCTTTGTGTTTTTGATTAATGGCCACTATTGATCTGCATCTCCTGATAGAAAATATACTTCCATGACAACCTTCTCTCTTTTATTACATCCCAAAGTGAGAAATATCTTCTCGAGGGAACATATCCACTGCTCTACTACAAAAGGGTTTGTAGTCCCATTGAACGATGGAGGATGTTGTCGCATAAAGCGATCTAGAATAGCTCCTCCATGTGATGGATCCGGATACTCCATATAGGTAAGGTTATTATTCATAACCTGAGTAAGTTTTCCCAGTATATTTATTAGTTTCTTAGCACCAGTCACAGCACCATAGCCAACATCCTTATTTTTCATCGGAGGAAAATCCCTACAAGGGACACGTGTGCTCATGCGGTTTCCATTACTTCCACTTGGCGCCATCTCTAGATAATGGCATACACTATATTAGGTTATGAATCAAAATGTATAATCTTAACTTAACAAAATACTTAGAAAAAAATTGAGATCCTACAAATGGCTAATCCCATATTCACAAATATGGTTTATTTGAGGAATATTTTACATTTCAATCCTTCATAATGGCTTGTAAATAAAATGTGAATTACCCTAAGCATATCCCTCAAGAGTGTCATAACCAAGAGTGCATCAAGGCACGTTGTCGTGCACCATTTCTCGTTCGAGTCTAGCTCAAAGTGGTGTTTTTGGGTTTTACCCCTAGATACATCTGTGCCAGAGCCGCCTCTACCTGCTCGTATCTAGACAGGGATGTATTTCTTGAAAGATCTGCATAATCTATTCCTTACCAAAATACCATGAAATTATTGAATGTATATTGAAAGAGCACTGTCGTGGGCGCCCTCAAATGATTAGTGTAATTTGGGGTACTTAGGTGCAGCAGAGTGGCTGACCAAGGTCATCTCTCAAAGGAGGAAGTGAATTTAACAACTTATTAGAGGTATTCTAAAAATAAAATAAAAGAGAATAAAATAAAAACACTACTTTAAAGGCTTGGGGTTTTTTTATAGTTTATGAATCTAGAAGAATTTTTCTGGAAGAATATTGTATATTTTTTTTATTTTTAGTTTTGAAATGAAGTTCGATTAAAATGACACAATAAAAAGATGTTTTTTTAGACAATATTTAAAAGGTGTAATAGATCTAACTCTACCTCTTAATTCATTTATTAATCATTATCATTTAAATTAATATTCACTTAAGTATGATCCCCTAATTTGTTATCCCTCGAACCCTACGAGAGTTAACTTAACCACAAAGATGATGTGAATTTAACCCTAGGCTAACTTCGGAACATGCAATCGCAGCACCCTGCTTTGATTGATGTTCTAAGATTAGCTTATGGTCAGTGGTAAATTAAGGCTCATATCCATTCTTTAAATGAGGATGAATTGTGTTTAGGGATTATATTTGAACTCTACAAATTTATCTCGTGTGGTATTGTGTTACCGATTAAGATCGCGCTCTCACAATTTACACAAAATCCCGACCTCGCGTGTTTTTGTGTTAATTGTTCAATTGCTTGCTTAGTTTCTTACAATTTAAAAACACAATTCATGGATCATATTAAGTGAATTACAGTAGCTAAATGATTCAAAATAATTAAATTAAGAGGGTAGAAGATATATTGATTACTAAAAGACTACTCTTCCATGGGTGGCGTAATCATCGTAGAAGCGTTTTGCATGTGCAAAGGTTTATAATGGGTATAACCCAATAACGCTTCTACTCAAGAATTCCAGCCCAAAGAGGAAGATTAATAGAATAATAAATTTAAACAAAACATAAGAAAAGATAATAAATAAAAGAAGAACAAATAAGTTTATTACACAAATGAAAACATTACAAAATGAAGAAGAGAAGGAGGCTTCGATGAGGGGATCCTTGCTTCAAGAGCTACCCCTCTTACAATGGTTGGAAAATTTGGGTGAAACAAATTCTCCTCTACCTCCAATCTCCCAATGCACGTCTCAGCCCCTCTAAATGAGAAAAAATCCAATTTATAGAGGGGAGGGGAGGAGAGGTTACAAGTGGTTTCAAGTGTGAATGTGGAAATTCGGCCAAATATTTTAATGAAAATTGCACCGCCCATTTGACCACCAAAACGCGTGAATTGGCCGGTCTTCAAGAAGGATAAAATGTGATGATATGGGTCCTATATCTCCTATACAAATTTGGGATCAATAAAAGCCCATATGTAAGAGTTATGGCCTAAATACAGAAGCTTATCCATTCTGGCGAGTCCAGCCTAGCTTTGACTTTATGTCCCCATTACTCCATTAAAATGCATTCTTTTGATATAGTGTCCTGAATAAAAGTTGTAGATAATTAAGTTAGGAACACTTTTAAAAAAATTAAAATTCAAATAATAAATATAAAAATATTTATCTTCGAAATACTACAGTAAACTATAAAGGGTAAAACTGGAATTTTCATCAAATATTCAAATGAAAGATCTAATCCCAAATATTTTATAAATAAACATATTTAACACAATGTGAGGAAATTATATCATTTATTATAAATAAAATATTCAATAAAATAGTGTTTTATCAACTCCCCCACACTTACCCTTTTGCACACCTGGGCAAAACCTCATATCAAGAAAACATCAATATCAAATCAAAACCAATTTTAAAACACATATCCTTAAGATCAATCAATTTCACACCAAGAATCAAAAGATATCATGCCTCATAAAAAACCTTATTTCAAGTTCTCCATTTATATCATTCAATATATTTCCACTTCATTTATCGGTCCATGTACAAAACACTTACCTCACTGAATTTTCTCTCATCACTCAAATATCAATTTTTTTGCAATGTCTTTCTCATCCAAACTCATACAAGGGTCACCATAGGCTTGATAGATTCCTACATCGCTACCCGATGTGATTCAAGGACATATGTTTATCATGAGGACTTTTCAGGGTTATTATGTGGCTTTCGGTTGGTAGGATTAAGATGTGAAAAACTCTGAGGTTGAATGAGGAGGGTTTGACTCTTTTGAAGCAAAATTGCATTAATCTAATTTTCACTTAAATATGGTCTTCTCTTCAATCCTCATAGTATCAATTCAGCTCCATCATCATGAAAAGTCATGAAAGGTTTACACCATTCATCATTTCAGCATAAAAAATGTCAATCTTCTCAAACATGATTTTCTTGAAAACTCCAGATGGGCACAGCTTTCCACCTCAATTAGAAGCTCCAGAAAAGGCACAGCTTCACTTGTCATGAAAGCTCTAGAAAAGGAACAGCTTTCAATATAATAAATTTCTTTAGCAGAAAACACATCTCTTTAGAATTTAACTTTCCACCCAAAGTATCACAGAATGTGGTGGCAAAACACAAGACAACTTCCCCCACACTTAAGCTCAACTAGATTATGCAATTTCACTTCAAGAGTTGGTTGGATAGGGAAAATTGGCTTGTAATGTGGATGACCTAACAGGTTTTGCATGGCTTCTAAGGGCTACAAGGATTAAATATTCAAGGTAGGCCATTATAAAAAAAAGGATTCTTTGAAATATGGGCTTTAATACCAAACAAATGCCTCAATCATTTAAACATAAGTACCTCAACCCCTCAAGTTTTGACAAGAATGGATCAAATTCTGGTTAAATCAAGTATGGTTTGGTTCTCTCAAGAAGTTAGGTGAATGTAAAGAATATGAAAATAATGGTTTAGAAGCCTCACAGGAAAGTGATTTTAAATATAAAGATAATGATATTGGCATGGGATTCAAAATTCAGCGTACTTTTCATGAAATTACTAAATATTTTAACTTGAAACAAAGTCATTTCAGCATTCATTTAAGCTTAGTTTCAAGGGTTAAATTGTTTCACTTATTGATATGGATTTAAAAATGGTGATGAGAATCATTTCAGCCCAAAAGTTTCAAAAACACACAGAAAATTATAAAATAAACACACAAAATTTGAAAAACACGCAATTTTTTTTTGGTTTTTTTTTTGAACAAGAAAGCAATTGAAATTACTAAACTAAAAGGTTCCCTCCCCCACACTTAAAATATTTCATTGTCCTCAATTTGAACCTATGAGATGATATATGCACATGAAATGAAGAATTTTTAAATAGGACAAATAATATAAAATTGAAAGGGTTAGGAACAGCCTGATGTGCTCAAGTGATGATGGGGTCATGCAGTGTGATAAAATCCACTACATCAGTAGGAAGTCCCTCAATGTATCACTTCAAACGTTTCCCATTAACTGTAAAGCTCCTTCCAATGTCCTCTTGTGTGATCTCCACTGAACCATAAGGAAAAACATTAGTCAAAACATAAGGACCTAACCATCTGGAACGCAACTTACCAGGCATCAGCTTCAGTCGTGAACTGTAGAGAAGGAATTTCTCTCCAACATGAAACTCCCTTTGTTGGATCATTTTGTCATGAGATGATTTTGATCTTTCCTTGTAGAGCCTTGAGTTCTCATATGATGATAATCTAATCTCCTCAAGCTCTTGAATTTGCAGCTTCCTTTGGATTCCAGCTTGGGCCAAATCCATGTTGCATTTATTTATAGCCCAATAAGCCCGATGCTCGACTTCCACTGGGAGATGACATGCTTTCCCAAAAACAATATTAAATGGGGACATACCAATGGGGGTCTTGTATGCTGTTCTATAAGCCCACAATGCATCATCCAAGCGCTTGCTCCAATCCTTCCTATTTGGCTGCACGGTTTTCTCCAAGATTTGTTTCAACTCACGATTTGAAACCTCAGCCTGGCCATTTGTTTGGGGGTGGTATGGTGTTGATGTTTTGTGTGTCACCCCATACTTTCGAAGGAGGGAAGCAAAATTCCTATTGCAAAAGTGTGTCCATTGGTCACTGATGATGGCCTTTGGTACTCCAAACCTGCAGAAAATTTAAGCCTTAACAAAATCCACTACAACATGAGAATCGTCAGTCCTGGTGGCCTTGGCCTCCACCCATTTACTCACATAATCAACAGCAACCAAAATATACAAAAATCCAAATGAACTAGGAAAAGGACCCATAAAATCAATGCCCCATACATCAAAAATCTCACAGAATAATATGGGTTGTTGGGGCATCTCATGTCTCTTAGAAATGTTCCCAGTGTGTTGGCAACGAGAGCATGACTTAAAAAAAACATGGGCATCATGGAATAATCTAGGCCAATATAATCCAGAGTCCAAAACCTTCCTAGCTGTCCGTTGGGGTCTAAAGTGTCCACCACAAGCAAGTGTATGATAGAAATGCAAAACAGACTCAAACTCATGATCAGGAACACACCTCCTAATGACTTGGTCACTACACATGTTCCATAAGTATGGATCATCCCAAACATAAAATCTTGACTCACTCTTTAATTTTTGGACTTGATGTTTCTTTAAATTTGCAGGGATTTCAGAAGCAACAAGGTAGTTAACTAAATCAGCATACCAGGGATGCGTACCTGAGATGGTATAAAGATGCTCATCAGGGAAAGTGTCCCGAAGTGGTACCTGATCCAAGGTGTCATCCTCTAGTGTGTGAGTAAGACTACTCATGTGGTCCACCACCAAATTCTCTGATCCCTTCTTGTCCTTTATCTCAATATCAAATTCCTGAAGAAGGAGCATCCAACGGATAAGTCGTGGCTTTGCATCTGGCTTCTTTAGGAGGTACCTCAAAGCTGCATGGTCAGAAAAAACAACTACTTTAGAGCCCAATAAATATGAACGGAATTTATCTAAAGCAAATATGACAGCAAGAAACTCCTTTTCTGTGGTTGTGTAATTTGATTGGGCTGAATCCAGTGTCCTTGATGCATAGGCAATCACATGTGAACGTCCTTCCACCCTCTGAGATAAGACAACTCCAACCGCGAAGTTGGAGGCGTCACACATAAGCTCAAATGGAAGGTCCCACCGTGGGGGTTGTATGATAGGTGGAGTGGTCAGACACTTCTTTAGCTCATCAAAGGAAGTCCTACAAGAATCATCAAACACAAAATCAGAATCTTTTTGAAGTAATCGTGACATAGGAAGAGCGATCTTACTAAAATCTTTGATGAAGCGCCGATAAAATCCTACATGCCCTAGGAAAGATCTAAAATCACGCACACATGAAGGATAGGGTAAGGATGAAATAATTTCTACCTTAGATCTATCAACCTCTATCCCATGTTTTGACACCACGTTCCCTAAGACAATGCCATGCTCTACCATAAAATGACACTCTTCAAAGTTCAGGACCAGATTCTTCTCAATACAACGATTCAACACCTTTCCCAAACTACTTAGACATTCATCAAATGAAGACCCATACACTGTAAAATCATCCATAAATACCTCCATGAAGGTCTCAATAAAATCAGAAAAAATACTCACCATACATATCTGGAAGGTACCTGGGGCGTTGCAAAGTCCAAATGGCATCCTCCGGTAAGCAAATGTGCCAAAGGGACAGGTGAATGTAGTCTTCTCCTGATCCTCTGGAGCTATAGGAACCTGAAAATATCCAGAAAATCCATCCAAGAAACAATAGTGTGTTTTCCCAGCTAGTCTCTCGAGCATTTGATCAATAAATGGGAGGGGGAAATGGTCCTTGCGAGTGGTCTGATTTAGTTTCCTATAATCAATACACACACGCCAACTGTTTTGCACCCTCATTGGAACTAAATCATCTTTATCATTTTTAACAACAGTAAAACCAGTTTTCTTAGGAACAACCTGAATTGGACTTACCCACTGTGAATCTGAAATGGGAAAGATTATACCGGCCTCGAGCAATTTCTCAACTTCTTTTTTAACAACTTCCAAGAGGGTGGGATTGAGTCTCCTTTGTGGTTGTCTCACCGGTTTAGCCCCATCCTCCAAGAGAATCCTATGCATGCAAATGGAGGGGCTAATACCTGATATGTCAGCCAAGGTCCACCCAATCGCCCTGATGTTCTCCCTCAAAATATTCAAAATCTTTTCTTCATGTTCAAAAGGGATATTGTTAGCAATGATAATAGGTAATCTCTCACCACTCAACAAGTATGAGTATTTCATATTTGGTTGAAATGGATTGAGTTCTAATGAAGGAGGGTGTAGTATGGATGGAAACATTGAAGGAACCGAAATATGTGCACAAAGAGCATCGGTATCAGAATATACATCATCAAAATCAGAGAATAAAGCATCAAATCCATCAGCATACTCTATAGCCATGTCATAATCAGAGTTCACATGAACAAGATCAGAATATGAATCCATTTAAAAATCAAATCTTAGAGAGTCTTGTTCATTAGAAATAGGTGTGGAAGTTCTCTTAGACATTAAACCAGAACCAATACTCATAATCTCCTTAATCATAGGACAATCAAAATCCATGGAGTTTTTACTTGGTGGTTCAAAATGGGAGATAACAAAAGCAGAATGGTCCTCAGAGGGGTACTTCATGGAATCCATAACATTAAATATCACAAATTCATCCCCAAATTCCATGGAAAGTGTACCCTCATTGACATTTATGATAGTTTTTGCAGTTTTGAGGAAGGGCCTACCTAAGATAATGGGGGCATGAGAACTTACCTGATCATCCTCCATGTTAAGAACATAGAAATCCGCTGGAAAGATCGTGTCTCTTACCCGGACAAGTACATCCTCAAGGACTCCCGCTGGATATTCCATAGCTCTATTCGTCAATTGCACAACTACTCTTGTTGGATTCAACTCACCAACCTGCAAGGAAGAGAATACAGAGTGAGGCATCACATTTATTGAAGCTCCTAAATCACAAATAGCATCAGAGAAGTGCAACTCCCCTATGGTACATGGGATGGTGAATGTCCCTGGATCCTTGCACTTTGTTGGCATTGCTAGAGTTGGTGTAATGAGTGCTGAGACATTCCTTCCAAGGTTGATCCTCTCATTTCCCTTGAGCCCTCTTCGATTGGTACAAAGTTCTTTTAAGAATTTCTCATACCTTGGAATTTTCTTAATGGCTTCAAGTAGAGGAATTTTGATCTCCACGTGCTTGAATGTGTCCAAAACCTCCTTTTGCATTGCTTCTTCAGCCATCTTCTTGGTTTGAACAACCCTGTTTGGAAAAGGAAGGGGTTTAGGAGGTACATCATCAATCTTTTTCTTACCTTTATCTTTCTCCTTGGATTGCTCATCAGTTGGTATGGAATGCGGCTTCTCTAGAGTAGAGGTGAATCCCAGTGGAATGGTAGGTCCAGATGTATCATTAATTTTCTTCCCACTTCTCAATGTGATGGCACTAACATTCCCCTTTGGATTTGGAGTGGGTTGGGAAGGTATATTTCCAGAATTCTTACTCACAAGTTCATGGAGGGCGGTGGCAATCTGTCTCATTTGAGTCTTCAACTCTCTCAGCTCCGAACCTTGACTCTTCAGCTCATTCTGTTGATTAAGAACAATTTGTTTCAAAAGATCATCAGTGTTAGAGTCTACCTTGTGTTGGATATTCCCTTGTTGCTGACTCGTTGATGTTTGAGATTCGAATCTCCTTTGGGGTTGTTGGAAACCCTGTTGGTAAGTTGGAGGTTGCTGGAAGTTTGGTTGAAAAGGGGGCCTTTGTTGTTGTCCAGATCCATACCTCATGTCTGACTGATCTTTCCACCCTTGGTTGTATATTGTATCAAACTTCTTTTGGGGATATGGTTGTTGTTGTTGCTGCTGAAATGGTCTCCCAGGGAACACTGCTGCACAATCTTCTGTCTCTTGTAGTTGTGGGCAACAATCAGTTGGGTGGTTTGTCTCAGTGCAAATGCCACATGGCCTTGAAGGAGGGGGTTGGGATGTCTTTTGAGCCAATGCAATCTGCCTCACCATAGTTTTCAATTCTTCTAACTTAGTATCAATCAAATGACTTTCAAGAGAAGAAGGACTTACTTGATGTACTCTTCGAATGTGTGGTGTACCTCTATCACCGAATTGTTGAGAGTTTTGGGCCATTTTGTCGATCAATGCTCATGCAGCTACTGGTGTCTTTTCCACCAATGCTCGTCCAGCTGCAGCATCCACCATGCTCCTCTCCATGGGTGTGAGTCCTTCATAGAATTACTGGATGATTAGTTGCTCACTGATTTGGTGATGTGGGAAGCTTGCACACAACTTCTTGAATCGCTCCCAGTACTCATACATTGACTTTCCTTGTGCTTGCTTGATCCCCGATATCTCCTTTCGAATGGATGTGGTCCTTGATGCTGGAAAAAATCTTTGTAATAAAAGACATTTCAAATCATTCCAACATGTTACATCTTTAGGTTGCAAATAATACATCCAATCTTTTGCAGCTCCATCAAGTGAGAATGGGAATGCTCTTAATTTGATTTGATCTTCAGAAATATTTCTTGGTTTTAACATTGAGCAAACCACATTAAATTCTTTAAGGTGTTTGTTGGGATCCTCACCAGAGAGGCCATGAAACTTTGGAAGTAAGTGAATTAACCCAAATTTCAGTTCAAAGTCCGATTAGAGATTTGGGTATGCAATACAATTTGGTTGATAGTTAATATCAGGTGCAGTCAATTCTCGAATGGTTCTATTAAGTTCATTTCCATTGTTTTCAGCCATTGGTTCCTCTTTTATGTTTTAATTTTAATAGCTTCCAATTTCAATGTTTCCAGAAGAGAGGAATTCACCAACTGGTTGAATATTGAAACTTCCCGTAGACTGAGAGTGTCTGATTCGAGCCCTAAGGCTACGTTCAATCTCAGGGTCAAGATCTAAGAGATCTTCGGGATTAGTTCATGTCATAGATAAAATAAAAATGAAAAGAAATAAAGTGGACCATAGTAAAATAAAAATGAGAAGTTTGAGTTGATGGTCCAAAAAAAAGTAGAAGAAAATAAAAGAAGAAGAAGAAAAATCAGATTGGGTAAAGAAGGAAGAAAGAAGAGAGGAAGAGAATAAAATGTAAAATAAAATAAATACCTCTAATTGGTTGAAATAATTACTTGCCTCCCCGGCAACGGCGCCAATTTGAAAGAGCACTGTCGTGGGCGCCCTCAAATGATTAGTGTAATTTGGGGTACTTAGGTGCAGCAGAGTGGCTGACCAAGGTCGTCTCTCAAAGGAGGAAGTGAATTTAACAACTTATTAGAGGTATTATAAAAATAAAATAAAAGAGAATAAAATAAAAACACTACTTTAAAGGATTGGGGTTTTTTTATAGTTTATTAATCTATAAGAAGTTTGCTGGAATAAGATTGTATATTTTTTTTTGTTTTTAGTTTTGAAATGAAGTTCGATTAAAATGACACAACAAAAGGATGTTTTCTTAGAAAATATTTAAAAGGTGTAATCGATCTAACTCTACCTCTTCATTAATTTATTAATCATTATCATTTAAATTAATATTCACTTAATTATGATCCCCTAATTTTTTATCCCTCAAACCCTACGAGAGTTAACTTAACCACAAAGATGATGTGAATTTAACCCTAGGCTAACTTCGGAACATGCAATCGCAGCACCCTGCTTTGATTGATGTTCTAAGATTAGCTTATGGTCAGTGGTAAATTAAGGCTCATATCCATTCTGTAAATGAGGATGAATTATGTTTAGGTATTATATTTTAACTCTATAAATTTATCCCATGTGGTCTTGTGTTACCGATTAAGATCGCGCTCTCACAATTTACACAAAATCCCGACCTCGCGTGTTTTTGTGTTAATTGTTCAATTGCTTGCTTAGTTTCTTACAATTTAAAAACACAATTCATGGATCATATTAAGTGAATTATAGTAGCTCAATGATTCAAAATAATTAAATTAAGAGGGTAGAATATAGATCGATTACTAAAAGACTGCTCTTCCATGGGTGGCGTAATCATCGTAGAAGCGTTTTGCATGTGCAAAGGTTTATAATGGGTATAACCCAATAACGCTTCTACTCAAGAATTCCAACCCAAAGAGGAAGATTAAGAGAAGAATAAATTTAAACAAAACAGAAGAAAATAGAAGAAATAAAAGAAGAACAAAGAAGTTTATTACACAAATGAAAACATTACAAAATGAAGAAGAGAAGGAGGCTTCGATGAGGGGATCCTTGCTTCAAGAGCTACCCCTCTTACAATGGTTGTAGAATTTGGGTGAAACAAATTCTCCTCTACCTCCAATCTCCCAATGCACGTCCCAGCCCCTCCAAATGAGAAAAACTCTAATTTATAGAGGGTAGGGGAGGAGAGGTTACAAGTGGTTTCAAGTGTGAATGTGGAAATTCGGCCAAATATTTTAATGAAAATTGAACCGCCCATTTGACCACCAAAACTCGTGAATTGGCTGGTCTTCTAGAAAGATAAAATGTGTGGATATTGGTCCTCTATCTCCTCTAAAATTTGGGCTCAATAAAATCCCATATGTAGGAGTTATGGTCGAAATACATAAGCATATCCATTCTGGCGAGTCCAGCCCATCTTTGACTTTATGGCCCAATTACTCCATTAAAATGCATTCTTTTGATCTAGTGTCCTGAATAAAAGTTGTATATAATTAAGTTAGGAACACAGTTAAAAAATTTAAAATTCAAATAATAAATATAAAAATATTTATCTTCGAAATACTACAGTGAACTATAAAGGGTAAAACTGGAATTTTCATCAAATATTCAAATGAATGATCTAATCCCAAATATTTTATCAATAAACATATTTAACACAATGTGAGGAAATTATATCATTTATTATCAATAAAATATTCAATAAAATAGTGTTTTATCATATATCCTCAAAGACTAACTTAGGGACTCTTCCCTAATTCAACGTTTTCTAAATCTAGTTTCTAAGTATTCTACTAAACTTCCTCTGATACCAACTGTAAGGACCCGGCCCTAGTTGCCCGGAGTCGGTGCCTTGTTTGATTATGTTGGCATACATACAAGTAATATTAATCCCAAAGGACCGAGTAGTTTAGTATTATTGGAAACAAGATTCATACATAAGTTCAATATTACAACTTGAAGAGAAATACAACATGGAAACTCCTTAGACAACACCCATAACTCCTAGGTTATTTCAGCATGTCATTCATAATAAACTTCTTCATATCCTGAAAAAAATGATACATAAGAAAGGGGTGAGATCAAATGCTCAGTAAGAGTAAGCAATATAGCGGAAGATAGTATAAACATAAGACATGGTTCATAATTTAAAACACATGCCTTTAATAATAAACTGGAACACATTATGGTAGGAAAATGAGCTGAGTAAATAATGCCATAATAAAACATAATCATGGGTATTCTACTAATCGAATAACCACATGAAATATCAATAGCTGAACTCATAATGATGGAATGCATAATGTCAGACATTCGGAAACATTTTGTCAAGGCCTCGTCCAAGATGTCTAATGATTAAGGCCTCATCCAAAATCTATATCACATTGGGAAAGGCCTCGGCCAATTCCACATCTATTTGTCTCATGAGACCTACTGATGCATCAATGGGATATAGCGGGACCTTACCATCACATAATAAGTCCAATTCATTCCTCATGTGAGCAGGGATCAACATAAAAAACATATACATTCATATTGAAACTATCATATGAAATGTAACTAACTTTCCCCAATCATTAAACATAAAACACTAACCATTCGGAATAATATGGTGAATGAATTTAGGATAGATCGTCCACAATAAATTTAGTCATAAACCATTCAATAAAATATGGTATATGACATCATAAATTATTAACCCCAACAATACATAAGAATCAACAAGAGTGTTGATTCAAACAAGAATAATCTTCTAAAATCATTAAGCAATTCTTGTGATAAATACTCTTTAATTTTGAAAAAAGAGTTCTTTTGGAAAAATATTTGTATAAAACCAGAATTAAAGTAAGATAGTATTTCATAATAAATTAAGTTCTTTTATATGGATAATGTTTTCCAAAAATATATTATAGCTTGCCCTTGAAAATAGATATGAATTTGAGAAATTCCCTTGTATCGGGCTTGTATTTTTTTGAAACAGTTTTGAGAGCTTCTTTTAAAACATGTAACTATCCAGAAAATAGGGAAGGATTCTGGTTGGTGTACATTTATAGAATACTCACACAGAATTTATGAGGATTACATAACAATACATAAGAATTTCATCAAGGAAATTAGACAATAAAAGTAACCCGAATGAAAATGGAAGTTCGGGTAAAAAACCCTTATCTTAACTCCGAACGTGTTCCACTCTTGTACTTAAGTTCCTGGAATATGAAATTATACTTATTAATAACTTATTTCAGAACCTATTATACATGTATTTAGTTTATCATAATTCTGGTTAGTTCATTTATGTCTTTATTGATTAGTTATTGTATTGACTTTCGTTGTTCCGGAGTGTCCATTTCTCTTATTTTCATATTCGGTTCACTTTTTTTTAAGTAATGAAGTGGAATGGATGTAAATCTTTAGAATTGAAATAATATATTATTTATGAACATAAATAGGTGTTATTGTTAATTTATATAACTTGGTTACCTGGAAAGAGGATGAATTATCATATAGAACTTTAATGATAATTGTTTTGGTTAATTTGTGGGTTTTGATTACAACGAACTCATTTTTCTTTATAACCTAATACCATTTGAACAAAGGGATTAAAAAATCTTAAATATGTTATATTATATATAATAATCTGGTTAAACCATAACAAGAATGGTTTCATGACCAGAATTTATAATGATAAAAGAAATCGAAAGTCCATCATCCTTAAATGTGTAAAATTGGCACATCTCGAATAGTGTTCTTGCTACTAGTATAAAAGAAGGTAAAAAGGGGGAGATTATGATAACTTATTCCACTATCATGAAAAAATTACCGTACATATAAGGTACTTGATTCATCACAAAATTTGGATAAATAGAGGTAATATAAAATGAAAACAAATGAACTTGAAAGGAAAGACAAACAATTGAAAAGAGGAATTTACCTCTGGAACAAAACTTCCTTGAGAACCTCATTAAGGGAGAGGTTTTGGTCTTTTAATAAGACCAAATATTTCTGGACATGGGAGAGGAGTTTGGGAGGGTATTTTTCCGGAATTTGGAGAAGGAACAAGGCTTGAGAGGAGTGATTGGAAGAGGGGGTGAGAGGTGGGTTTTGTAGTGGAGGAGAGAGGGGATTTCTTAATATAAAACTCATTAGATTATTATTTCTTCACAAGACAAGTAATAGTATGTATTCCATGACCAAGAATAGTAATTTTATCATGTGAATTCGGATTAATGGTGGTGACATCATCTATGATGCTAGGAATAGTCTATTTAGCTTATAATGTATATATATGGTAAATTACCGTATTTTACTATTCATCAAAAAATAAAATATTTCAGAAAAATCCCAAAAATTCACCTTAACTATTTTTCAACGTGTAGAATCCAAAAATGGATTCCATTTTTCAAAAATAATTTTCTAATTATTATTAATTTAATATTTAATTATAATTATAATTTATTATCAAAAACCAGTTTTAAAACATTCATTAACTTATTCTAAAATATTGGTATATCGTACTTTCAACTTGAATATTATTTATATATTATCATAGGTAAGGTTACTATTCATTATGGTATATCACTATTAATAAGGTTATGTTACTATTCATAAGGGTAGGTTACTATTCACCAAAAATTAAGTTTTTCTTATTGGACTCTAAATAACTTACTGATCACGACTGTGTATTTTGGATTTTTGAAATTCACATCACAGAAGTGACAAACTTATGTTTTAAGGGTCTCATAGAACTTATTAGTTAATGAGATTATGATATATTTATAAGAAAGTAATTTCCTTTAAAAAACTATTGGGTCGTTACAACTAAGGGGGAGGTTTGGAACTCCCTCAGAACCTCCTCTCTCAATGTCATTGGTACAACAATGCACCCTCTAAAAAGGATAGTGTGCTCCCCAGCTATCAAATATTCATCAGGGGCCTACCTTATGGATAACCAAGCACATTGGGCCTTGAAATTTACATCCCCAAGCTATTACTCCCTAAATCATTGTAAGATTTGTGGAGTGACAACCATCTACTAATGGTAAGTTTATCCATCACTGTCTACGAAGTATATCTGCATCGCAGCTAACTTTTCTGAAGCCTCACTTAGTAACTACAACCCAGTTCTCCTTCTGAACGTGTCTGCCACCACTTTCTCCTTCCCATGAGTATAGAATATCTCGAAGTTATAGTCTTGTAGTAACTCTAGCCACCATCGTTGCCTCAAGTTTAGGTCCTTATGGGAGAACATATACCTGGTACTTTTGTGGTTGGAGTAGACGGTAAACCGCTCACCCATCAAGTAGTGCCACCACATATTCCAAGAAAATACCACTGATGCTAGCTCAAGATCATGGGTCACATATTTATTCTTATACTACCTTAAATATTGAAAACTATAGGCAATCACCACCTGCTTCTGCATTAGGAAACAACCCAGTCTAGTCCTTGATGCATCACAGACCACTACATATCCCACGCCCTCCTCTAGAAGTCTCAAGATAGGGGCACTCTTCAGTCTCCATCTCAGCTCCTGGAAAATCTACTGGCACTTCTCCGTCCACATGAAGGGATGTCCCTTTCATGTCAAATCCTATAAGGGTGCTTCTAACCTGTAAAAGTTAGGTACAAACCTCCATTAGTATCCATCGGATCCCAAGAAACTTTGCACCTTTGTCACACTCCTAGGTGGCTCCCAAGCAAGAACCGCCTCTATCTTTGCCGGATCCACTACAACTACAACCTCTGAAATGATGTGTCCCAGAAAGTGTACCTCCTGAATCCAAAACTGATACTTCGAGAACTTCTCATAAAGCCGGTGCTCTCAGAATGTATCCAGGACTATCTGTAGGTATGTCTCATTCTCCTCCTCAGACATTGAGTACACTGGGATATCATCAATAAAGACCACGATGAACTGGTCAAGGTAAGGCTAGAATATCCTGTTCATGAGTCTCATGAACACTGCTGGGGAATTGGTCACATTTAATGGAATCACCAAGAACTCATAGTGTCCATACCGATATCTAAAATCCATCTTCGGTATATCCTCATCCCGTACACGAAGCTAATGATAGCCAGACCTAAGGTCTATCATCAAGAACCACCTCACTCCCTTTTGTTGGTCTAATAGGTCATAAATTCTCAATAGTGGATATTTTTTCTTCATGGTAACCTGATTCAGGAATCTATAGTCCACATGTAGTCCCAAACTCTCATATGCCTTCTTGGAAAATAGAACTGGGGCCACCCAAGGTGAAACACCGGGCCTTATGAATCCCTTCCTCTATAGGTCCTCGAGTTGTACCCTCAACTCACGATGATTTGTGGGAGCCATCCAATTTTTTGGTGTGGATATCAATGCCATCCCAGGTTACAAGTCAATGCATAAGCCAACCTCTCTATGAGGAGGTAATCCCGGAACATCCTCGGGAAATATTTCCTCATACTTGTCCACCACTACAGGAAAATAAGGACTCCTATCATCCACCGCATCGAGGGTAAGGCTAGAAAATTGGTGTGTGATCAGTTTCACCCACCTATAAGAAAGTTTTTCCTATGCTTCAAGCATTCCTTTTTTGCTGGTAAAGGAAAACCTAGTTCCATATCTGTGGACACACCGCACTTTGCACCTAAAATAGTCAAACCGCACATGGACTGTGGATAACCAGTACATACCTATAATGATGTTATAATGCCTTGACGCCACTACTAGGATATCCCATTTAAAGATATCACTTCCAAGAGTAATCTCACACTACCAGTACTAGTGCGTGATTTTCAAATCCCCTCCCATAGGACTCTCTAATCATAAGGATTAAGCCAACAGCTCTACCAAAATATTTGGTCTCTGAACAAGGTTTATGGTAAAGAAAGAGTGACTAGCACCTATGTCTATAAGAACTTCAGTTAAGGTGGAGAAGACATATATTATACCTCTAATAATCTCTAGAGCATTGGGATCATAGGCCTCTATCACCTGAAGTTGGGCCCACCCCTATCCACCCGCTCCCGGAGCCCATGGTGGACCACTTAGGGGTGGTGGAAGTAGTACCTCAAACCTCCGGCCACTACCTACCACTCTGTCTACTCCCCTATCACATCTTCCTATCTGCAAAACACCATGTTCGACCCTCTGCCTCTACTTCAGTGGTCCCTCAAACTTTTATTGATCATTTGTATGGTGAGTTGGACAGTCATGAGTCAGGTGTCTATACACATTGCATGTGTATCCCACTCTACTCCTCTGCTAACTCCCTCTGCCCTGGGATCCTCATACTGCCAACCTTGTTTCATGGGTTCATCCCCTAAAAGGCTTGATCCGCTTGGGTCCCCGCATCTACTGCCTTCTACCCACCATTTAAGACTTTGTCGCCTAATGTCTACTGGTATCTCATGCTGCTAGTGCCTGCTCTTCTAGGATGGTATCCACTAGTAGAGATCACTCCAACACCCCAGCCAAGGTAGGGATGATAAGTGATACCATGGATTCCCTGATCTCCCTATGTAGTCCCATGCTCAAAATTTCAATCCCTAAAGAATGGGTCTCGCACCATGTATGTAGAGTAGTGAGAAATCTCATTGAATCTCACTAAGTACTCTGTTATTGTCATGATACCCTATTGTAGGTGAAGTAACTCCTGGATGTGTACTAATCACAGAGTCACTAGAAATAATTCCTCCCTGAAGAGGTTCTCAAAATCCATCCTATTGAGGGTATCCTCGTTAGGCATTTGGATCATCAAGCTCTTCCATATCCCTGTCGAGCTATGAATAAGGCTCGCGGCTAAGATCTCTATATGGTCGGGTGGTTTCCTCACAAGACGGAAGTCATAGGTGACCACCTCCAGCCAATCCATAGCTATCTAGGGGTAATTCTCACCCATAAACCTGAGAGGTCTCTACTTCTTGAACTCATGTAAGGCACTAAGCCTACGTGCATCCTCTATCGGTAATGCTGGTAGGAACTATTGATCGGTGGGTGGTGGTAGCACTGGTTCACCACCTAGTGGGGACACCTCCAGTACTAGTCCCTATATTGATACCTCACCGCTAGGCATACCGTACTCACAGTCACACACTGGAATTATAACAGGCTGTCGGTGTAGAGGCATCCTGAAACATATCAAGATGAACCACGGTCAATAGATTATACCTGGTGAGCTGACTCCGACTCAAGAAGGACATGAGAACACTCTCAATTCCTATATTATGCATGCAACCAGTTTTATTCATGTACCAAGTCAAAAAGTAGAATTCAGGATCCTGGTGTATGGATACATTGGCTACAGCACCAACATTGGACTCCCCAAGTTTGAAATTCGAACTCGAAACATTCAACAATTTCTCCCCAAAACAAAACCACTGACTCTTGGTCCTTAAGGAAGAACCGACCACCTCTGATACCACTCTATCATGAATCTTCTCCTGGGGCTCGTGTCGTGACTACCCCAAGCCCGCCTCCCAAATTCCAGGGGCTAGAGACTAGTTCCAAAGGCATTATCCTACAAGTTGGAGGCATTTTCCTGAGTACATTTATGCACGCACGCACACATCCCCAGCCCGCAATGCTGAAAATTAAACATGCATTACACTAAGACAACCACAGAGAGTAAAAGTACAAAACTGAAAGTAAAGGGGCCAGAATACACGACCAAAAAAAAGCAAGTACAAGATCCTAAAGTCTATCTGTAAATCCTATCTAAAGGGTAGGTGAAGGGGGTGTTGGATGAAGCTATAGAAGTATGTCTCATCTGTCGGATCTCACTAGGCACCGCCTGGTCCCGGACCACCAAGGTCTCTGTCAAAGCATTTTTCATCTGAACAAGACACGACACGTGCAATAGGAGCCTGTGTAGGGGTGAGTAACACAATACTTAGTAATTAACCCCAAAACAAAAAGGTAATACCACAAAGGAAAGTATGCACAGAGTGGTTTCATCTCAATTAGGTATAATCTAAATAAAGTAAATCAAGGCTATCAGTCATAAATACTAAATACCTTGTACTGTTGAGACACTCATCCCCGATGAGTCACTTAGGCCTACTAGGTCACATAAACCTACTCATCACTTAGGCCTATTGGGCCACCTAGACCCACTCATCATTTGGTCACCTAGACTCGCTCTTCACGGTCCTCTCATCACAACCAGCTATAGGATTCTCACTCATAGCACGCTTGATTCTGAGAGAATCTACTTCTCAATCCATAGGTCATATCTCAAATACCACAAAACCCACATAGATTATATTAAAAGGATATCCTTTTCATGAGTGTCTCACCACCACAAACGGCTCATTAATCGGACGCACGGTTTGGAAGTTATGAGGCTCCTAGTGGAAAGGGGCTGGTTGGATCTCTGCTTAGTCTGACCCAGTCGGACCGACCCAACCCAACCTGGATGCGGCATTCCATCTTCATCACAGCCCTCCTAGCCATGGCCTTCTACCGCCGCCAGCTCCCATGCAGGTGGTCATCCGCTTGGCCCAGCCGCACCACTGATCTGGTGTCGCTTCCATCATCTGCCTCATCATGTGTCGAAGAACACGAAGAATGGGGAAGAGGAAAGACATAAGAACACCTGAAGAACAAGTCGAGCCTTTTTTCGTGTCAGCCCGGATTCATTCTTGTCAGCAAGATCATAAAGCACAAAATTAAAATCACTAATATTCAATCCCCAAATCAGATCCCGCAATACAATTCCAAAGCCCATAAGAATGATTGACCTGCAGATCAGTTTGTTAGTGAGTTGATCTGTGTTATTCTTTTAGAAGAGAAGAACAGGGAAAACTAATCACTTCAAAAATAACCCTTACTTAGATTCAGATCTTTTTTCAGGGAAGAAAGGATTTGTTCTATCATCATTCTTCAATCCAAAACTCTCATTGATGGCGAGATCCTTCAAAGAGAAAGGAAGGAAGGTGTTCATCATCGCAGGTGGTTCATCGTTTTCCAATGCAAGTTTTCCAGAGGCTCAGATCAATCTCCTCGATCATGTTCTGATTCCCGTATCCACATTAGGCTATTAATTGATGAAACTTATTTCAACAATTCTATTATGTTGAGTCACCACATCGTTATGTTGTTTCATTTCTGAAATGAAACATTTTCTTTGTCGATGCATCACAGCGAAACATTTTTGAATAAAATAAACTCTTTTAATCTGAGCACCTATTTAGAAGTTTCCAAAATAGCACAAGTGAACTATTTTAAACAATCTAAAAAAAGTTCAAACATTTATTCTAAGCTTACTAGGCCTTAGAATCATGAGTCGTCTAAGTTCCTAGTCTCGAAATAATCCCATAAAATTTTCAAAAATTTTACATGGAATTTCCATGACATTAAAAAATACTAAAACCATTGTGGTTATGATAATATCCTAAATAATTAGACTATATGAATATAAAATCTATATCCTAAGATGTCTTCTCCAATGACACCTTTATTTCAACCTATTATACTTTCATTTCAACTATGTTATACTTTTTTAATCTTATAAATATCTTGGTTCTACCTAGGTTACTTTAATTTATGTTCTCTCATACTTATTAACCTAATCCCTTAAAGTATATAGAAAATAAATCTTTCATATTGGTTTGAAATATAATGTGATTGACCAAAGTATATCCCTTGAAAATGTCTAAATAGGTGTGCAGTTAGAGCTCTTTGTCACGCACCAGGTCATGGTTAAGTTAATACCCAACACTCCCTCTTTGATGTTATTTCCCCTGTGTAAAAATATGTCAGATCCTGCATCCACTTTTCTGTATACAGACAATGATGAAATTTCAAGTAAAACCACAAAATTTCTACTTTACAAAAAATTTCAGACTGTTATGATATTCTTAAACTTGTCCCTTAGACTTATTCCTAGGTTTTTCACTAAGTTTATATTATCATGATCCCTAGAATATTACCACAACTAGAATAATGGTTTGTCTATACCTTTAAAATTAGGATAAAGGTGAACTTATCAATTTCTATACATTCCAAAATCTCAAATTATCCTCAAATGATAACATTTTATTCTCCAAAGTTATCTAAACCCAAATATGATACCAACTATATCATCCTAGACCTAATTTTCCAATGATTACATTTCTTAAAGAAAATATTGCATTATAACACATTCCCAATACCTTTTAGGTTTATATTTTTAGAGAGTTAGGACAAAACATTAACTAACAAAACTCAAGTATTTTCAATTATTGGAAATTTTTCTTTCCTCTATGAGAGTAACTATTTAATCCATAATAAGTCTTAAATATATACCACAAATTCTTCTTATAAGATACCCTTCTGGACACATCTTACCTATTACTATTCTTCATAACCTAGGTAAATAGAAACATAAGAAAGGGGTAATCTCAAATGCTCAGTATGGGTAATTATAAGTGATAAAAATTGAATATCATAAGTGAAAATAAGATGATAATATGGATATATTAAAGATAAATAAGGAAATTCATACCTAATAAATCATAGATCATAAATCATGGCATATAAATTGGCCTAACATAATACATGATTCAAAAGAGTTTGGAAACACGAGTCAATAAACATAATCCATGAGAGCATATCACAGTCACGATAATAAGCATAAAACTATGAAATATCTTTCAACTTTGGTACAAACATTTTTATAGGGAACATTACTTTCATAATTCACATCATCAATGCCCATGCTTATGATCAACTATAAAAGTACTCATTGATATGTTATCTCGTGAGATAAAAACTTTAAACCAATGCATTAAAGGGATATATGGGACCCCAATCATCATCATCCATAATTATGAGTTCCACTTGAAATCAATCACTTATCATATTATAAATAAACCAGGAAAATAAAATGGGTTTCATAAAAATTTCCAAAGAACAATCATTTTATTTTATAGAATAAATAACCCATGGAAAGAAAATGGGTTTCATTTAACACATATTAAATAATCCAAAAAGATAAAATGGGTTTCATTCAACACATCTTAAATAACTCATGGAAAGAAAGTGTATTTTATATGGATTCACATATGGAATCCATTAATAATTATATCAATAATTATAACATGATAAACCCATGAAAAATAAATGGGTATTCAATAACATCAAGTAAAATTTTTGGTAAATACCATTCAATCAAGATAATAAAGTATATGGTATTTACACCATATAGATAAAGGGTGTTAATTTTTTTCAATAATTCCCACAAATAAATAAATGTATGGAATCTAGGTGAACACCCTGCAATCAAATGAATCAAAATAGGGTATTCACAAAGGAAAGGCATTGGATGAAAAGTTAGGATCATATATAGTGGATGATCAGGAAAAAAAGTAAGTGATGGATAATTCCTCCAAAAGAAAAGGACATTAAATAGATCATACAGAGAAAGAATGTGGATGGTTTCATTAAAATAATATCTTTGATCAAGAATAATGTATGTCAAAGCATGTGAATTTAGATGAAAAACATTTTTAGGAGCATTGGGAAAATTGTTTTGTAAATAAGAACACCCATGATATTTTTTAAAACCTTTTAGATATAAATATTTTATAAATAAAGGAGAATAAGATTTCATTTTATAAACCCATTAAATCATATAAATTAAGTATCATAGATTATGAAAAAGATGTTATAAATAAGTTTTCACATGAAAAACATTAAAAATGTATTCTTTTTACACTTTGATGAAAATGACCCGTATAGAAAATGTTAAATTTTTCTTTAAATTTTTTTGAAGAAGATCAAGTAGTAGAGTATGGCCATAATAAATTATTGAGGTATATATAAGGAAATTTTCAAAAGTATCCAATGAATTGGGACATGGAAAATGGGAGGTTCTCGACTGAAAAGAAGAGGCAAGGTTGGTTCTGCTTACAAGAAACACTTTGGGTAAAATATGAGTCAAGAGGAAATGAAATATCAAGGGAACATATAAAACCCCATGAATATACTAAGAAAATTATGATATGTTTATAAAGAGTGAAAATTCCTCAGATGTATTATATTTCAAAAACAATCTTGATTTCAAAATAATATTGGTAACAAAACCCTTATGGTTTGAGTAACATTTTGATTAAAACCACTTTCAAGTTGGGTATCTTTTGAATTGATTAAGATTTAAAGAAATTAAATTATATGGATCTTATAACTCCATGAATATGGTAATAGAAATTCATTATTAATTAACACTACGTTAAAGTTATCATGGTTCACATTAAGAAATAAGTCCCAAGAAACCAAATTTGAGAAAAATAACCACTTATGACTTTTGTAATTTTTTAATAAAAAGTCATTGGAAGCCTGAAAATCATATGTTTCTATAAATATATTGAATTTAAATCATCTAATATTCCAACATACATTATTGGATAGTATATACACCATGGAAATATGAAATTTGTGCATAACATTGAAACATGTCTCAATGAAGAGAAGTTGAGATGAAAAACTCTTACCTCGATCCTGATTTATTATGTACTTACACCAAATATCCTGAATAATTAAATTAATTTAATTAAATATATACCTAATAAATTTATTTATAACTATAATAATTTATACTATTCATTTACAATCATTCTATACACATGAATATTAGATAGTTTTTACCTATTTTCAACATCAGGTGTAAGTAATCTTTATCCCTTTGAACTAGTTTCATAAAAATGAGGTTGTTATATATTATTTTTACAAATTACATCATTCTTAGATAATATAAGGTACTATAATAGATGTATGATTATATTTTATAAATCTATAATTTCATTCAATGGTAAATTTGGAAACAAACCATGAAATTGAAATCAGAAATGATCGTGTTTCGGTGATTCTTAATGAATGAAAGTTGTTTTCTTAATTAATGAGTTAAATAATGATATAACCATACCAGAACCAAAAATAATAATTATTTAAATATTTATATATTATCATACCATTAAATAAGTTCTCATAATAATTCATGATATAAATACTTTAAATTGTTCAAATAGGTGGTTAAATTGGACCAAACATGAATCTACCAAGATAAATGGATGGTTATGAGAAGTGTCCAAGGACCGTGCAGTCACACTAAGAGGGGAGTGAATCAGGTGTGACCAATTTTTTATGAATTCTTTTTCACCTTTTAATTAAAAAATCTATCACCTATTAAGATGAGTGGATCATGAATGCAATGTATAAAGTAAATGAAACACAGAACATAGTATTTTTAAAAGGTTTGGTACTAAGACCTACATCTTTGACATGTTTGTTAGACCCCCCAAAATGGATTATCCACTATAATATTTTTATTAATTACAATGGATCAGGAAGAAACTAGTTATACACCCCAGTAATTGATCTCTAGTTGATTCTGGTTATACCCCCAAAAAATCCAACTCTTCTGCCTCAGTTAGTTAGAACCCCCAACTGTTCGACTGGTTATACCCCCCCCCCTAGTCTCTCTCAAGCCTCTTCAGAAACTAGTTAGACCCCCCAGTCACAAGCTCCTTCTTCTTCAAAAATCTAATACATGAATAGGATAATCACTTTGATCTTCCTCCATGATCTTGTTGGATCAAACTGGCTCATATACATTTTAAGTTCCTCTGCACTGATGTTGGGCTTGCTCAAAAAAAATTAACACTAAATATGATCATTTGTCTTAGTAAAAAGTTGCTCGAGAAAACATTCTTTCTTCTACTGAAGACCCAGCCTCACTAACCACTGAAAACTCAGATACAGAAATATTCTAAAACACTAATAAAACACTACCTCGGCTTCAGTCTCTGATTAATGCACACCGAATATTCAATTTTTTTTGCATGTACATTTATCAAACTTCATGCATGTATAAGAAATATTGCATGGTATTCTCTTTTATTTCTCACATGTTCATGTGAACATGAAATAATACATGTAAGTGTATTTCATATAAATCCTCAAACACACATTGTCCACTTTTCTCACTTCACAATTCATACACACCATTCACTTCATTCTTTATACACAAAGGTATATGCATGAGATTTCACACGTGCATGTTTATTTGATACATAGCACAATGAAATACCTTTATGTAAGAATCTATGTGTACACTTCTTCTTCTTATACTTATGTATGCATAAGAATTCATACATGTAATTCCCTTCTAATTCCTTAATGCAAACTCAAATAATATCACACCCACCACATGCACAATCCTCATGCAAATACAGCATGCATAGAATCTTTATTCTTCCTACAAACCCACTAACTTGTTGGGGCGCAGCGGAGGTGCGTGACACCACAAAACACAAAAAAAAGGAAATAAAATGGATCAACACGCGAATTTAAAGTGGTTCAGCGATTGAAGCCTACATCCATGGGAGAAATAGGGGCTCTTCCCTATTCCTCTCTCTGGATCTCTTCAGAGGTATCAAAACATTACACCACTGATTCACAGTATACAAAAAATGGGATTTTTATCCGGTTTTATAGATGAACCAAAACTAAATTGTTTTCTCTTGGTTGGTGGGTAGTTCATATACCCTTGAGAATTACTCTACCGGTTGTTGTCCACCGCGTCAACTGCCCACCATAGAAGACCTCTCCTACAGCCTCCAGGTTTGATTACTACCTTCAATGACTTCCACCACTACAAAAAAAATCCACCCCATATTGGGAGTGGCCCCCACAAATCTCCCCCTCACAACTAATTTGGGGAAGAATCTTGACTTGTAGTCTCCTTACAGGTGTTGAAAACTTCATCAGCAAATCAAACATACTTCTTCATGCCAGATGATGTGGCACTTTCACTATCTTCAATAAATCTCGGGATGACTTTGGTTCCCATAAAATGATACAACCCCTGTGACTCTTTCCCAGTAAGCTTTGCTACATCCCCACATGAGACTTACAACACTCCACCTGCTATGTAAATCTTGAACCCTTTTTCATCAATCCTGCTTAATGATACTAGGTTCCATCTCATCCTTAGAACAAATTTCACATCAGCCAGTTTACGAACTACTCCATCGGGTGTCTTCAATTTCACTATCCCGACTCCTCGAACCTCGTATGTCAACCCATCACCGAGTCTCACTAAGTCTTGAACTTGCTGAAAGGTATCAAATTTACCTCTCGTCATACAAATGTGTGTCGAGCTCCCCGAATCAAAAACCCATCCATCTTCCTTTGGATTTTGAGCCTGATCGTTCTTCCTTCTTAGAAAATGACATTATCGCTTCATGTGCCTGTATCTTTTGCAGTAATGACACTACACTTCTCCCCATTCAACTTTCACATCTGAGTGTGAGCTTCCCACTATCATGTAGACTTCATCATCTACCGATAATTCTGTGATGTTTGCATCTTTCTCTTCAACTTTCTCTTTCCCAGCAACATACTGTTTGCGCTCTATACAGTCACTTTTATAGTGACCCTTTTTCTCACACCAAAAATATGTGATTTCTCTAGGATCACACCCCCTATATTTTGGCTGCCATTCTTTACCTTCTAGCTGCATATGTTGGCTCCTCCCATGTTGATCATCTCACATCACCATGATTTTCTTTCCTGAATGCTTCATAGGTCTTTGGAATGCCTCTAAATCTTGAAGAGACACCATCACCTCATCCAACTTCAAAGTTTCCTTCCCCACGAGCAATGCAGTCATAATCCCATCGAATGAGTTTGATAGTGATGACAAAAGTAAAAGTGATTTGTCTTCCTGTCCAACCTTCAAACTGAGCCTCAATAACTGTGTGAGGATCTTGTTGAATTCATTGGTGTGATCCAACAAATTTGTTCCTTCGTCCATACACAACTGGTACAATTTCTTCTTCAAGAATAATTTTTTGGTGAGAAACTTCGCCATATACCGCTGCTCCAACTTCTTCCAGATCTTCTTCGGTGAGGTCTCGTCCAACACTGAGTACTTTAACTCATTCACCAAACATAGTCGAATTGTGCTGATGACCCACATCTCGAGCTCTTCCTAGTCATCTTTACTGGTTTCCTCGGGCTTTTCTATGATCAACGGTCTGATCATGCCCTGTTGCGCCAAAATATCTTTCATCGTACTTTACCAAAAGTTGAAATTGTTTTGACCATCGAAATTCTCAATATTAAACTCTGGTAGTGCTCTGCCACCAGTCATCGTCGTTGTCGCAAAACGCGATCACAACCGTCGATATCGCACCCTTCTGAAACCACCTGATGGAGTGTGAATTTTGAAAAACTAACCATATGGATGTGTCTAGAATGGTCGAAATAGTGTTAATTGACTTCCGGACCACCAAAAATGGAGTCTGATTGGCCGATATTTCGCCAAAACAAAATCAACAGTCCAGATCACCTACTGACATGGTGCTGATGTGGCATGTCGGAACACCTACCAGAAACTCACATAAATTCTCGTCGGAAGCGTGAACAGTATCGTCTTCTCCGGCACTGGGTTATTGTTAACCTACAAGTTTGACCAAACTTTGACTGAGGCTATATCCTTCGTTTTAGCTCCATTTTCAACGCCGCTTACGCTGTTGGAATCATCTCGTCGTCTTCTTCACGAATCTGGCCTCAGAAAAATTTTACGACCAACTTCAATTTTCTGATCACCAGAAAATTTGTTGTCATCTCAAATCCACTCGCTCTAACTCGCCTCTAATACCACTTTTGGGGGCTTAACGGAGGTGTGTGACATCTCAAAACACACAAAAATGGAAATAAAACGGATCAACACGCAAATTTAATGTGGTTCGGTGATTGAAGCCTATATCCACATGAGAAATAGGGGCTCTTCTCTATTCCTCTCTCTCTGGATCTCATCAGAGGTATCACAATATTACACCACTAATTCACAGTTTACAAACAATGGAATTTTCTTCCTGTTTTATATAGGAACCAAAACTAAATTGTTTTCTCCTAGTTGGTGGGTATTTCAGCTACCCTTGAGAATTCCTCCACCAACTATTTTCCACCACGTTGGCTGCCCACCATGGAGACCTCTCTTGTAGCCACCAAGTTTGATTTCCTCCTTCAATGACTTCCTCCCCTACAGAAAAACCACCCCATATTGGGAGTAACCCCCATATGACTTCAGTTTGCACAATCACTGTGTACAAAACAGAATGCTTATTATTCTTTTCTCAAGTATATATTGATATAGATAGTCTCCTTATTATGTGAAAAGTCAAATAGGTATAGACATAGTGTGTGCAATACCTTCTACATGAAAATTTAGTGTAAGTAAACACTACATGTGATTTCTCAAAATTATTCATTCAAAGTAGAAAAGCATGGGTTCAAAGTGATCTTTTCTCAAGCCTGAGAGACTGTATTCTTATCAAGTTATCTTAGATGCTTCATGGAACTTTTATCTCCACAAAGTAGAACAAATTTGACAAGAATAGGTTGTATACGTGTGGTATTCTTCACCTTCTCACAAAAAAAGATAACATGTAAACCTTTGCGAACCAGAGCGATTCACGGCACTCCTCTCACAAAAACTCATCTCAGATGTGAGATAAACAAACACTACAAATAAACTCGGTCTTGGTATTAATAGGCATTGAGAATCACCTTGGAATCTTCTAGAATCACTAAGATTCATTTCATCATCGGATCTCTCAAACATTGTCTCTATTCCATGACTTCAATAAACACCGTTACAAAAACTTTAATCTTCTGCACAATGACAAAACGATGGTTTGATCCATATTCTATTATGAAAACAACATTGCAACATTATTTTGATCATATTAGGATCATCATAAGACTCAAACGATGATCATGGAACTTAAGTCAAGCTTCTGTTCATTATCCATAGAGAATCTAATGTTCAAAAACCTCGAATAAGGCTACAGATGAAGAGGAAACTGCATATAAATCGAATAGCTCGGATATAAACATCAAACTGGTCTCATGGTTAAGAATGTAGTTATACAATATGACACCTAGGATAAAATAATCGATAGATCAAATGGTCTTGATTTGTCCAGTGCTTAAAAACTGAATCCCAGATTGAAATGCCTTCAATCTCGACCCTCCTTTATAATACAATACATGGCATCCTTAGTCCAATAATTTATATTCCCCCTCTATGGTACCACCCCATACCGGTTCATTGTAGGTGCGCTCTTATTCCCACCTCTACTTCCATTCCTCCCCACATGGTGGTTTCCCCGTCGCTGCTCAGCCTCTTGTAGGCATTCCCTATGCTCTGCTCGACTATGGTCGGCCTCATACTGGCTAGCTGGGGTTGAGATCAGCCTCCCACATAGTGTCATGTGCTACTCTCCTATATGGATAGTGTATAGGCTAGCCATATTTTTTTAACTAAGAATAGCTATAAAAATTTCACCAAAGTTCTCATAGAAAATAGCCAGATCAAATACACTAATGACACCTATTTAATGAAATACAAATCAGCTCATCAATCATCACATTTAAAACTCATTGAATTTTCATTTTCTTAACTAATTGAAAACACTTCCAACTTCACCAAATCACTTAACCACTTCACTCTCCCCATTTGGATTTTTTTTCAATACCTAATTCATATTAAAATTCAATGACATATTCTCCCCCTTATTGTCAATATATATAATGTTATAAACATGGTAAGGAATTCTCATCTCTAGAATTCAAATAATCTTCTTCTCTTATGACTCATATTTTCTAATTAACTTCAGAGAAGGATGGAATCACCATTAGATTAGAAAGGAGCTAAAAATAATCATCTCTAAGTCTATGTGAGAAATGATATATGTAGAAAACAAGAGTGATCAAATTTAACAACAATGATATCATTAAACTTCCAGCTTGTGAAATCAATCACTGAAACTTAATAGAAATTTCTCAAAAGATTTTAAACAAATCTTATGAATACATCTCAACAAACAGATTACAACTTACTTTTCCCTTTTTTCATTAAGTAATAAATCACTTACTTTCATAATTGATGAATTTTTAACATAAAAATAGGAATTTGAAATCAACATACCTCAATGATGACAATATTCAATTTCCAGATATTTAACTTTTAGAATGATCATTTTTATACCTTAATAGAACTTTTGATATTCATAAGATATCAACTGAAATAGAAATATATTTTGGTTGATCTTTTGTCCCCACCCCCTCAAGAGGTTCACTCAAAACTTCTTCATTGTGATTTAATTTCTTCAAGAATAAATTCTAAGTATCTTCTCATATTATTAGATATGTTTCAAATTAACAACATGATGCCAATATTCTTCCATGATGGACATATTTCTAGTTATAAGATATTCATAGCTTTTATAAATTCAGGTATCCCCATGAATATATGCTTCACCTTCAATTCCCTACATGAAAAACAAACACAATATATATGGGAATAAGGTGGTTCTTCAATGCTCCTCAGTTAGAGCAATAGGGTTGATAGTTGCTTCTCAAACCAACAATATTCTTAGATGAAAAAGGCTTCTTAGAATTTGATAATAAAGAAAATTCAGATTTATTAGCTTATTCCAACATTCTTGTCTCTTCTAACTTTTCTAGCCATATGATCAAACTCACTTGTGGAACATGCCCAGTCTTTACTCTATGTGTAGACTTCTTCTTACCAACATTTGAAGTCATGGATGCTCTCCCATTCTTCTTCAATGATTATTTTTTACTAGATAACAATGTCAAACAATTTTTTCTTGAATTTACAAAAAAATTGCACCTATCACACACAACTTTAGAATTCAAAAAGTTTACACTTTTAGGAAACTTTTCAGATTCTTCATCAGTAATGTCATTCACCAAATCAATCTTGTTATTTCTCTTCTGGACTGATTCTTTCTTTGATTATAGCTTTCTTCCTTTAGTATGAATGTTCATGACCAATTTAAAATGGTCCATGATGTGAAATTTCTTACAACAATAGAAACATATTTTCTTTGGTGATAAACTCTTCATGTTATTTTTCACAAACTTCTTGGGAGTTGTTTGTTTTAAAAATTTCTTCTTCTATTCATAACCCAAGGTTAATCGATCATCTTCATCTCTTACCTGCTTCACTTTATGTTGTGGTATTCTATTCACAACAACAAATGATTTTTGAATGATTAGTACATACCAGCACTCATCATAACATTGACCACTTCTATTACAATAATCACTGAAATTTTCAAAGTAATCATATTTATTCTTGATAAACTAATTCTCTTTCTATGAATTTTGATTCAGTTTTTCAGTTTTCAAATTTTATTTAGCTTTGATCCCCCTAAATTTAGGCATTCTATAATTTTCATACAATGACATATTGTGCCAACAATTAATTTCCTGATTCTCAATCTTCCAACAGCACCAAAAATAGCCAAAAAATCTTTATTTCTTCTTCTGTAACACATACTAACTATCTTTGACATTTTTATGCTTTTGGGTAGCACATTTATTATTTTTTGATTTCTTTTGGGAACAATAATTCCCACATTTCTTCACTTCCATTTTTTGAAGATTTTGTGGATTTATGAGTATTTTTCTTCACCCATGTTTTTCCATATTTAAATGTTGAATCTGCACTAGTCAATAAGATAGCATTAGTACATATAGATTTATCAGGATAAAGGGTCGCCTTCTTCAATGATCCAATAGTAGATTTATTTTTAGATAATCTCAAGATCTTCTTTCCACTAGTATTATTCTTTTTAGAAATATGACTCTCATCAAATGAATCCTTGGAAATACTTATTTTCTCAGTAAATTGGAAAGTATCATCTTGTGTCCCTTCCATATTCCTTAGTTTCACTTCAAGTTCAAGACACATTAAGTTGAGTGAAATATTCTCATCTTCAACTGATTTCATGCTTTCTTCACATTGAATCTTCATTTTCTAAATCTAATCATCATGTAACTAATTTTACTTTATTAAAAAATAGTCAATATCCTTGATTCTTTCTACTTTATCATTCATCTGGGAATCTTTGACATTTATAGATACATTATGCATCTTTTCAAGTACATATATAACTTTTGTAAAAACAATTTCAAAATTTTATTTATCATAAACATTAATTTCTAATTCTTCAACAACTTTAAAATGTATTTCTTTGAAAATATATATTATTTATTCCTTTTCTTTCACAATTATTATAAGAGTGTTGGAAATTCCAAACTTTTTAGTTAATACTTCTTCCATAGAATTAGCCTCTTCTTCTAGCTATAATTTTTCATCCTTAAGTTCCTTGAAAACCTGGTCATACATGTGACCACTTCTTTAGGAAGTTTCTTCATATGTTTTATGATTTCATAATTAAACATGTCATTATCACAGCATGAATTTGATTTATCAACTGATTTCACTAAACAATTTACACTCTGAGTGTCTTTAGATACCAGTTGATTTTTATTCATCTTTGAATTTTTCTTCAACTTCTGTTCCACTCTTTTCTAAATTTTTTTCTCTAATTTTACTAAAACATTAACATTTCTAACATCAGTAGTATAGATAGGATTTTCCATCTGAAGTTATTTTAAATTTTCTTCAAATTAAAATTCTCACTTCATATACTTCTGATATAAACCACTGGACAAGTATAGTATATCCAAATAGAGGTTCACTTTGCTATGATACCAATTGAAGTGTCCAAGTATCGTGTAGTCACACTGAGAGGGGGGGTGAATCAGGTGTGACCAATTTTTACTGAATTATTTTTCACCTTTCAATTCAAACCTCTATAACCTGTTAAGATGGGTAGATCATGCATTCAATATAGAAAGTAAATGAAACAGAGAACGTAGCATTTTTACAAGGTTTGGTAATAATACCTACATCCTTTCCATGTTGGTTATACCCACAAACAAGGATTATCCACTATGATATTTTTATCAATTACAGTGGTTCAAGAAGTAACTAGTTATACACCCTAGTAATCGAACTCCAATTGATTCTAGTTATACCCCCCATAAATCCAACTCTTCTGCCTTGTTTGTTTAAACCCCCCAACCATTTTAATGGTTAGACCCCCCCCCCCCCACCACCCCCCAGTCTCTCTCGAGCCTCTTCAACAACCGGTTAGACCCCCGGTCACAAGCTCCTTCTTAAGAAACATGATCCATAGATAGTATGATCACTTTGATCTTCCTCCAAAAGATTTCTAGATTAAACTGGCTCTTGTATAATTCAAGTTAATTTGCACTGATGTTGGACTTGCTCAAAAATTTCTAAACACTAAATATGATTGGTTGTCTTAGTACAAAGCTACTCAGGAAAACATTCTTTCTTCTGCTGAAGACCCAACCTCAGTAACCACTGAAAACTCTAACACAGAAATATTCTCAAACACTGATAGAACACTACCTGAGCTTCAATCTTAGACCACTGCATACTAAATATTTAATTTATGTTGCAATTGCATTTATCAAACTTCATGCATGTATAAGAAACATTCCATGGTCTTCTCTTTTATTTCTCACATGTGCATGTCAACATGCAATAATACATGTAAGTGTATTTCATATGAATTCTTAAGTACACATTGTCCACTTTTCTCACTTCACAATTCACACACACCATTCACTTCATTATTCATACAAAAAGGTATATGCATGAGATTTCACACGTGCATGTTTAGTTGATACATAACACAACAAACTCCCTTTATGTATGCATGTATGTGTATACTTCTTCTTATTCTTATACTTATGTATGCATAAGAATTAATACATGTACTTCCATTCTAATTCCTTCACACAAACTCAAAAAATATCACACTAACCACATGTACAATCCTCATGCAAATATAGCATGCACAGAATCTTTCTTCTTTGTACGAACCCACTGACTTCATTTTTCACAATCACTGTGTACAAAATAGAATGATTATTATTCTTCGTGAAATTATATACTAATTTATGCAGTCTCCTTCTTAATTGAAAACCCAAATAGGTATAAACATAGTGATAACAAGACCATCTATATGAAAATGTAGTGTAAGTAAACACTACTCGTGATTACTCAAAATTGTTCAAGAAAACCGAACAAGCACTGGTTCATAGTGATCTTCACTCAATCCAGATACACTATAAGATTATCAAGTTATCTCGCATGATTCACAGAACTTCATTCTTCATGAAGTATAATGAATGTTACAAGCACAATTTGTCTACATGGGGGATTATTTACCTTCTTGCAAACAAAGATAGCACAGAAACCTTCATCAACCAGAACAATTCACGGAACTCCTTCTCTCTCAAAAACTCATCTCAGATGTGAGATAAATGAACACCACAAATGAACTCATTCTCAGTATTTATAAGTTTTTATCATCACCTCATAATCTTCTAGAATCACCAAGATTCATTTAATTATCATCTCTCTTAGACACTATCTCTATTCTGCAACTTCAATAAACACCATCACAAAAACTTTAATCTTTTTAACAATGATAAAACAATGGTTTTATCCTCATGTGATCATGAAAAAAATGTTTTAACATTATTTTTATCATATTAGGATCATCAGAAGACTCAAATGATGATCAGATAACTTAATTCAAGCTTCTGTTTGTCATCCATAGGGAATCCACTATTCAGAAACCTCAAACAAGGTTGCGGATAAAGACGACACTCCATGGAAATTAGAAGACTAGGATATAAACATCAAACTGATCTCGTGGTTAAGAATTTTTTAATACAATATGATGTCCTGGATAAAATAATCAATAGATTGGATGGTCCTGATTTGCCTGGTTTTATAAAATTTAATCCCACAACGAAACACATTCAATCCTGGCTCTCCTTTATAATACAAGTTGCGGCCACCTTAGTCAAATTATTTTTCTTCTCCCTATCTGGTACCACCCCATAACGGTTCACTACGGGCACACTCTTGTTCCCACCTCTTTTGTTGTACCTCCTCGTATAGTGGTTTCTCCACTATTGCTCAGCCTCTCGTAGGTGTTCCCAATGCTCTGCTCGACTACAGTCGACCTCGTGCTGAATTTCTAGGGTTGAGTTCATCCACCCGTACAGTGGTATGTGTTTCTCCCCTATCTGACTGGTGTGTATTCTGGCCATATTTTTAACTAAGAACAATTATAAAAATTTCACCAAAGTTCTCATATAAAATATCCAATTCAAATACTCCACTCCAAACCCTTATGAAAAATAAATAACATTTTACACGGATCTTACCAGTTAATTTTGTAAACAAAGTTCCAAAATTAAATCACTAATGATGCATATTTAATGAAATACAAACCATCTCATCAATCGTCACCTTTAAAACTCATTGACTTTTCATCTTCTTAACTAATTGACAACACTTCCAAATTCACCAAATCACTTGACCACTTTAGTGGTTTAGTTGAAATATAATTATACCAGAGTCATAATGATATTATTTTGTGCTTATTAGTGTGATATATTATAATTTTAATAAATTATAAATAGAATATAATTTATATAAAGTCATTACTTAGAAATAAGGGATCATTTTCTTCTTATTTTTCTCATTTTAAACAATTGAATTAATGATAATCATTTTTTAATCATATCATTAATAGGTTCTAAAAATTTTCTTACCATAACCTTAATGATATCATAAACATAATATTTATCCTTTAATCCCTTCCTTTTTACCATCTATTTAATGTGATTATGAAAAGGAAAATATAAATCAATTGTTTTATGGAGACGGTAGTCCACACATACGCATGGTTGATGATTTTGTTTTTCATGGAATGGGAGAAAGGAGTAAAATGATTTATTATTTCAAAATTATAAACATGATATAAATATCATAATTATTTATTAAGTTCTCTTTTTAGATAATCCTTATAAGGTGGTTAAGTAAAACTAAACATGTTGCGTTGTGGAGTTGGTAGTCCACACAACACACGATCCATGTATTTGTTTTTCTTAATAGAAATGGGAAAATGTGATTAATGATTATTATCATAGTATAATAACATTAATTATATAACAAATACTAATTTTATTATATAAGGACTTGAAAAATATATTTTTAAAAGAAAAATATAAAAGGAATAAGTTAAGTAAAAGCGATTACTCACGTTAAGCACTTTGAGATTTTCTTGGAATATCTCTTGGAAGTGGATGGCATAGGTTAATCTCTTATGAACAAAATATAAATATAGTGAAATAGTATTATATGGGAAGGAAAAAGGGTAGGTTTTCAAGAGGAAACCAAGTTTTTATGAGTACCTTGAAGGGGTGGTGAGAGGTTGTAAAAATTTGAAAATTCCTTCTATGATTAATAAAAGAACTCTCTTTTTTTCATAATGACTATTTTATTATATTACACAATGGATGTATATAGAAATAATATTAAAAAATATTATATGTAAAGTAATAATAAAAATTACTACATCTAAAAATAGTACAGGGATATAGAAACCAAAGAATATTAACCATGTAATGGTATACTCTATAGGTTCAAACTATACCAAGAAGATTAAACCTACCATGAAAACTATAAAAAGAAAAAGAAAAATTAGGAATATAATTGACATTAATAAAGAATTTTAAAATCCTTGGGGAATCAATTAGTAAATTTTTATTAATGGTGGATTATATATAGATTATAAAGGGAAGAGTGATCGGTAGGATCTAGTCGTTACCTGACTGTTGGATTATACGACTGTTGGTCAATATGGCCATTGGTCAATATGACCATTGGTAAATATGAATGTTGGTCAATATGATAATTGGGTATTATGACTATTAGTAATAATTTTTACATTATAATTAGTGTTTATAAATGGTAATTACAAATGATAAATGATGCAGAAAGGAGAAACGATGCCCTCAATCAGTAGAGTCATGCCTTTTGAAGTCCATTTCTCAAAACTTAGGAGGGAGGTGTCATCATTGGGGTTCTCCCTTGACCAATACCCAATAGAGATTAAACAAGTGAATCTTTAACAAAATAACTTATGGTAGAAGTTCAATATAGTATAGATCACCACTAGGTCAATGTTAGTTGAGCCACCCCATGAAACTACCACAATCACACACATTACCCCTAAGGAATATGTGGGTGTAATAAGGGTTATGTATCTAGAACTTAGTATCATAAATTTTAATTTTAATTCTATAAATTAAATAGTTATTTCATAAATCCCATTTTTATTATTTTTTGTTTAATAAAATACACGTGAATATAGGATTAATTTGATAGATAGATTTTTTGGATACAAATAAAACATTATTGTATTTTCAGAAAACATATACACTTTTATAATAAACTCAAGTATTCTAAATAAAATTTATTTTCATGAAATATTAATTAAAAACATTATTTATCTAAATAAAAATAATAATATAATTTTATAATGTCTTGGGAAATTTTTATAAATGTCAGAAAGTTGACTATGGCGTAAAAACTATTATTTTTAAATAAACAAAAATTTATTATTTAAATGTTAAAATTATCATATTAAGAGAATTATTTTGATAAAATAAACATTATATTTTAAATCATTGTGTCTAAATTCAGTTAAAGCAAAATTTTTGAGAATTTTCTAAAATACATTATTTTTTAGTGAATAGTGAAAATATTGTTTTATGTTTTCAGTATGTTTTATGACATTATATATATATAACAATGATGTAATAATTAATTCTACATAATTCATGACAAAAATATATATTATTTTATTAATATTTTGTATTTTAATTATTTTAAATCAATTTCCAAACCTATAAATGACTTCCCAAAGTCTAAAATGGAAATTTTGGTTTTAAAAATAATATTTTCTGGAAAATTTGTTTTTCTATGTCCAAAGTAATATTAAAAAATGTATTTTGGTTATAATAAATTAAAATAATATAAAACATGACTTAAATTCCCAAAACTATGAGTAAAAACCATAGTTAATCCATTGGTTTTTCATTTTCCACATCCTAAGACTCTAAGACCTATATTTAGAAATTATTAAACCATTTCACAACTTTTACTATAAATACCCACCAATACCATCATTCCTCTCCACTAAAAATATATTATCCATGAATTTATAGTCATTTTTCCTCCCAAAGAGTCCCTTCAAGGTATATTTGAGGTCTTAAGGTGTCACACTCAAGTTCTAGGAAGCAACTCTTTAAGGTAAGGGAACTCTCCTATTTTTCTTTTCCATACAAGTACCCCTTTGGTAGTATGCCTTTTAAATATTGAATTAATTTCTTTTCATACACTTTTATTTATCCCATTAATGAAAAAATAATGTTTTATCAATGGGATGCCTTTTTTCCCTCGTATTATTCCTTTTCCTCAATCCTTGTTGTATGTCATCATGTTGTCGAATTCATTTCTTAAATTTCTCTCTTTTACATGAAATATTATTATATTATAAGTTAAAAAAATCCTTCCTTATCCATGGGTATTAACCTAAATGTAAACATTATTTATTTATTCATATATTTACATGTATGAAACCCACATTCCCATTTTGTGGGTTAAAAATGATGTAATGTTCAAGTCTTTGAGTACTTATGTACTCAATGGTTTTATATGAAACTCATTCTTTACTCTCCTCAGATTATTAATGAAATGATTTATTATGATCAATGTAGATTATATGAATTAATAAATATAAAGGGTTCACCATGATATCACTCTAATGAATTAGGTAAATAATTCATCTCAAAAGATAACATGTTTTATGATGCCTTGGTAATTATGTTTTATGACACCTTGGTGATAAACCTTGGTTATATGCTTATGAATGTATCATTTTTATGTTGTAGCCACATTTTCATGTTATGTATCAAGTACTTATGATTATTCTTTGATGGTATGCCTCTTGTTTTTATCCATGATGATTATTAATTCTATGTTTCCTTTATTATACCTTACTAGGATTTATACTCACCCTTTTCTATTGATGTATGTACCTAGGAAATTACTTGCAGTGAGGTGACCTAGGAAGGATTAACAAAGGAGTCTTTCAAAAGGAATAATGTTTATTTTTATGTTTTCTTTATGTAATTCATGTATGATTTACCTAGTTTCAAAAACACTAGACCTAAAAAGATCCTTTAAAGTTATTAATGTAATATTTTTTAAGGAATTATGTTGAAATTAATGTATTAAAAAGGAGGGATACCATAGAGACCCCTTTTATAAGTGGTGAGAATGACATTTTTGTAAATATTTTAACTTAATATAAAGGGATTACATATTAAACATGTCAAGTGGATCCAAAATTGAGAAATAATTGATCGAAGAAAAGATAAGTTTAATTCATGCATCATCGACTCAATTATAGATATTTTTTATCATGGTTCAAGTCCTCCATCCCTTGAATTATTATTTTTAACATTTTAACTTTTATCGGGGTAACTAGTTTTTACCTAGGGTAACTTATCCTTTATGAAAAAAACAAAATGTCTCTTATTAAAAAATTTGAACCTACTGATTAAAATTTTGAAATCCATTTTATTTAACTCAATTTCTAAAATTGATAAAAATTAATTTTAAATTACTAAATGCTTAATGTATTAAAAATAATTTTTTGAAAAATATATATAACTTAAATTCTAAAATTTCAAATGTGAGTTTATAAATTAAAAACAACATTTTTAAAATTACAAATTCACTAATAAAATACATATTTGGTCTTATAAAAAGGTTTTATGAATTTTTAATTCACACTTATAGACTACTAATATCACAAAAGTCATGTTATTTGTAAAACTAGTATTTTCTCTATTCACCAAAAATTCAATATTCTTAGAAAAATCTCAAAAATTCATGCTAAAATAATGTTGATATGTTTAAACCAAAAATAAATTTTTTTTTCAAACTAAAATTCTAAAATTTATAAATTATATTTTGAATGAAAATACAATATATTAAAATAACTACTTTAAAATGACCTTTTTAAACTTCAAGTGTTTAATATTATTGCATATATATTTTAAATAATTGAATACTTAAATGTTAGTTTATAAATACAAATATTACCTATTATGATAAAATTTTAACTATGATCAATTTAATTTATTAAGGTAAAATACAATACCCCTTTTAAAAGGGTTATTCAAAATGGATTCTTTATTTTAAAATATCAAACAATGAAAAATAGAATTATGTAATTATTTTAATTGATTATTATCTTTTTATTTACTAATTTTTTTATTCTTCATGTAATTTTAATATATGTTGGTTAGTTTTAGTAAGGTGTTACATTAGTTTAGTGTTGCTTGTGATATAAGCTATCAACTATATTATCAATTTATAAGATTTAAAATCTCAGGTTGTTATATCATTCTCCTCAATTGAACCATTTGGGTGTGTTCCCAAGTTCTTCTCACTTTTTCTCATGGACAACACATGGTCTTTTCTTCATGATAAAAAATATTCCATTTTGTCTCAAACTGCTATCTCCAGTGGTATTACATAAATACCCTTTTTCATTTTCCTCTTATTTTCTCATACCCAAATAAGAATCCCAATTATTTTTACTAGAAGGCCTGAAATTATTTTCAAAAATACTCCAAAAATATTTTCATTTAGAATACTCCTCATTTCTATATGAAAATAATACAACAATAATAGTTTTGGTGTGGATTTTTTCTTTATGGTATGATAATCTGAATTTTCAGTATGAGCTCTATCTTACCTTTAAATCATCAAAGAACTTAACTACTTGACCTTATCATTCCCACCTTTAATCACAAGTTCTTTTTTTATATTTCAAACATTTAAGGTTATTATAAGCATCAACAGATTCATTTTTTATATTTATTTATTCTGGAAGTTCCTCATTTTAGTTTCATTCATTTTCATAAAATATCCCTCATATTTGATCTTCTTATTCTTAGCATTAAATGAAAATATCACAATCATTCATCTTGAATCACAAGTTCTTTTTTTATGTTTTAATCAATGAATACCATCTTGTAAATTGTTTGATTTGAATTCTTTAGAGTACTAAGTATTCTGGAAATCTTTTTTTCTTAAATTTTCAAAGTGATGAACTTGATTATATTGGAAGGAAACCCTATGTACATATTGTTATAGTCTATTCCCTAGAATCAAATTTCTTTTTACTTGATTACATTTTTTCATTATTAATGAAGTTTTCTTATCACATCATGATCATTCTTATACATAAAATTTGTATGAGATAATGTCGTAAGAATATATGTCGCACTAAAAGGTCATAGTATTTATCCACTATGATGAGAACCTATAGATGTCACGATAGTATTCTTGGATATATATTCTATGGATGGATGATATTGTCTGACGAGACACAGAAAATATAGGTTATCAAGGTTTGGAGGCTCATAAGACATTGAGACACCTTCCCATGGTGTTTTCCCTTGGTTATCTGTAAGATGGAAGGTTGGGAGAATATACTCATCAATATAAAATCTATATTTCCATGTGTTAATGGATTTTACTATATGTGGATGTATGTATTGATCCGTAGACTTTAATATTATCATTAATGAATATCATGACTCGTGTAATTTTATGTATTAATGAAAACTATGACAACACATGATCACAACAAGGTACGATACATTGGGTGCATCGTGAGTGATATTGATTTAATGGATAATGTAAGAAAGGAATTATCCCTTTTGTACCTTGATAGAAATTAATATATTAGTCCCTTTGATAGGAATGGGATTTCTTGCATAAATCCATGGTCATGGTGTTTTGTGGGCGAGTTCATTTTTAGAAATTCAAAGAAATAGGAATCGAGAATATTATTTGATAGCACTGACATGAAACCTGTTTGATTTGATATATCATGATAAAGGGATTATATTACATGATAATCATTCATAGGAGGTTTAATAATGTTGAAACATTAACTTCTATCTCTATGGGTGTCTTGGAATGTTGTTAGATGCTAACCATGGACTTTATGTGCTTATGCCTAATTCCACTGAGAAAGAGTCCTAGAGAGTCACACACTAAGTGTATCTGTAATCTTGGTTAAATTTAAGTATTGAATTTAACAAGTTATAATAAATAATATTTATTCATATTTCATTTATTTCCATAATTTAATCACAAATTATTCAAGAATATAAGTGAGTTGGATAATAATAATAAATATTTACTTTAAAGTTTAGTGAATATAATATGTATTATATTTATTGATGAATTATGCAGTGATATTTATTTATTAAATAAATAATCATTATTCAAGGATCGATAAATGTTGAAGAGGGAAGGAGGACCGATATTAATGGTCTGATTGGAAATGGTATAAAAGATATTTATTTATATTCTTAAAGTTTTGTGCATGTCAAGCAATTAATAATAATATAGTTATTATTATTGTACATTAGGTCAAATAAGAATTATTAAGTGGGGAAAGGGCTTGTGTGTAATTTTTCAATCCTAAATATACCATAATACATATCTAATTATATCACTTTCCATAATCACTCTTCTTATGCACAACGAATAGAGAGATATTCTCTCAAACCCCGGAGAGAGATCTAGAATGTTCTCACTCTTCCTCCTCTCTCAATCCATCAGGAGAACATCAATATTTATTCCTCCTTCGAGAATAATTTTTTTGTGATCAACCATGAATAATTCAAGTGATCGGGATCAGTTGTGCTAGCATCCAATGATTCTATGTAAATTTTTAGAGATTGTTGTGTACGTGTGGATCATTGCTAGAGGTATTATTCACTTGGATACTATAGCGCAACAATGGTATAATGAGATCTGTTCAACTGGATCATCAAAAAAGAGAGAATTACAAGTTTTGGTAATTCTAAATCTACTCATAAATTAATTATAAATTACATGAAAATATCCTCCTCTTTTGGTTCTAGTGTTTTTCTTCAGTCAAATAATCTATGATTTTTATTAGACATGACGTTTTAATCATGTGCGGCAGTGATTAGACATAAATTAAGACTAAAAGTTGAGTTGACCATACCACCAAAGGCAATTCTATTGTGCCTGAAACCTTCAAGTTGTATTAGAGTGGTCACATGTTTAATTTATAAATTTTTATAATTCATTGATTGTTTTCATGTGTTTGAATTTCTTTTACTCGTATCGATTCATTTTAATATCTGACATTGTTGTTTCTTCTCTTCTTTGTTTTCACTAACATAACCTATAAATGGTTAAGATTAAAAATTTAAGAAAAATTGTAAAACACCATTTGGAGCTTTCAAAGGTTATTCCTTGACAAAACCAGAGTTCATGGAATGTACTGATTGTATACATGCCATGTATTAATGTTTCCACATCCATATCTCACAATAAAGTCAAATATATCTGATGAAATCAGATCTAGGATCTGAAAAAATAGGTCATAGGGTAGATTTGGATAGAGTGGAACATGGCTTGAAGAACTACATGTCGTGTAACCATTGTACACAATGTGTAGTACCCGGTTTCTTGCGACTGATAACACGGGGTTTCCCAGTGTGTCATGTATCAAATACAAAACACAAGGACTGATGATTTATGCCACTTTGAGGCCACACATCATGTATTCTGAGTACATGTCATGTAGCTCAAACTCATCTATGACAAGCGATATGCTCAGTCCCAAGGTGAGTGTTTCAGACATGAGAAGAATACGAAACATGTCAAGTAACATAGTACACACCGTATAGTCTTCTACAGACATTTTTCCCAATTTTTCATAGAGAAAATTTAAATATATAATCAAAATTATTCACATGTGTTTTGTGTATCATTTATTTAATAGTACACATCATGTCAATGGATTGATAATTATATATTAAATCAACTTCTATGTTAAAATTTTGGATAAGAACATGCAGTTGTCTCCAAGTACACTTTGTGTACTACATTAATTTTAAATGAAATTATTTTGTTTAAAATTATAGATGATGGTGAGTTAAGGATGCTTGGATGGAATTAAGATAAATTAAATTAATTGGATGAATTTTTGGAATATTATCTTAATTAATGAATGAATCTAAGTAATTTATAACTAGATTATAAATGTATTCTCATTGCTTGATGTGTGGATAATCATGAGATTAAATCATTCCTTTTTATGTTATTGGTTTCCTTTTAATTAGTTATTATTGATGGTCTATGTGTCATCACCTCCTACTTATTATGTAAGGTTCTGCATGACTGTGATTTCTTTTATGTAAACTCTCTTCATCCAATCCATTAGATCCTCTCACTTTCATGTGAGTAAAAGCTTATGTAAGGATGGAGCTCACATGCAAGAGGAGGCGATCCAAGAATATGAGTCGAGGCAAAACCAATTGAGGTGATACATAGGATCAAAAAGTGTAATGCTACAACATGAACCAAGCTATTGTTCAAGGTGTTCTCCCCTATGGTCAATGGTTAGTTTATCATCTGCTAAATAAGCTAATGATTAGATAATGTCATGATCATGGATCTTAAATTTTATTTTCTGAAAATTTCATGGTTAATAATTTATGTTTTTGGATGTTACACGATCACCTAAAAAATTAATTAACAAGAATGTAAGATGGAATAAAATATTTCTAGATTATGTATGAATATTTTATTAGATAAGGTTAATCACTTAAGTAAAATTCACTTAATATTAACAAGGCATGTGATAAAATGGGATTTTCACAAAAAGATAAAAATCCCTCAACTAGAATATGAAGTTGGTATAGCCTTCCACTACTTGAGTTGGAATCGACCACATAATTCAAAGTGCTTGACCAACCCAATTTTGGGTGCTTTCAATTATCGTGGAACTTTTATCTTAAAGGTATTGGGTTGATTTAACTTGGTTCATATCATGGTTTGACTTCCTAAGAAAAACTTGGTGTAACTAAGAGGAAAGGGTTGAGGAAATATTTATTCAAGATTTCAGGATTGGAGAGTCCACTCAATAGATTAAGGAACCACAAGTTAATGTAGTTGGAAAGCTATGCCAGCCTAAAACCATTCAAATAACTTGTCTGACCCAAGTTTTTGTTATGAGAAGGGGAATATGGATTCATGCCACTAGAATATATAAGTGACAAGATATTATGAAACTGATGATGAGGTATATTAGGTTTTGAAAAAATAGTGGGATATTAATGGAATTTAAATTAAATTTATCAATTTGTTTTATAATCAAACAAGTACTAATTATCTATTCTTAATTTGTAGAAATGGAAAATCAAATGAATTTTAAAATATAATTGTGATCTATACTAGATAAGGATAACCTTATCAATGGTGTGAATTTACAAGAATGGTACAGGAATTTTCATGTTATACTATGTCATGAACAAAAATTATATGTGTTGGAAAATCCACCTCATGAGTTGCTTTCCAAAGAGGCTAGTGAGAAAGAAGTATCTCTCTAATTGAGGAATGTGGACGATGAAATGTATATCCAATGTTTCATGTTATTCTCTATGTCTAATGAAATTTTAAATAAATATGAAGATATGGATGTGTATAACATCATTTCTCACCTTTAGGGTCTCCAATAAGAGAAGGCGAGATCAGAGAGATATGAGATCTCCAATGCACTGTTCACGTGCAAGATTAGAGAGACTGCGCTAGCTGCGCCACATGTAGTCAATATGATTGACTACATTGAGTGTCTAGACATCTTGGGGTTTAAGATCCCTAATGAACAGTGAAAAAATATCATTATATTCTCACTACCAAAATATTTTTCCAGTTTTATTGTGAATTATAATATGAGCAATAGAAAGAAGACACTTTTGGATCTTCTTAGTCTTATTCTCCAAGTTAATAAAGATATGGGGTGTGAAAAACCCACATTCCTTATGATAAATAATAAGATTATTAAAAAGAAAAGGGAGCCAAAGACTCACTCTAAGTCTAAGGCTCCAAAGCATCGTCCTTCCAAAAAGAAGATCTAGAGGCAAGGAAAGGAATAGGATGTGGTATGTTTTACATGTGGTAAGCAGGTCCACTGGAAGAGGAATTTCACCCAGTAAAATAATCAAGGGGAACCTTCAAGTGTGTTAATTATTGATTGTCATATTTCCATATCTACAAGTTGGGTATTAGATACTTCCTGTGGTGCACATATTTGTATCCAAATACAGGAACCAATTAGATTTCAGAATGTTGTCAAAGGTGAGGTGGATCTGCGGGCTGCCAATGGAGTGAGGTTGGCTTCTCTATCCATTGAAGACTACCATCTCACATTTCCAATAGTATAGATTTTGGTTTTAAAGAATTTTTATTATGTACCTAGTGTTTCCAAGAACATTATTTTTTTTTTTTTGATTAGGCATGGATGGATTTATTTTCAGCTTTAGAAATAAGGGTTTTTACTTTTATAAAGATAGAATATGTTATGGTATGTCACAGTTAAATAATAGTATTTATGTATTAAATTATGAAAAATAAATATTGGTAATTGATAACAAAATAAATACATGTGACTAATTTAACACCCAGTTATGGAATCACCGTCTTCGTCATGTAAATAAGAAGCATTTGACAAAGCTCTGTCAAGATGGTTACTTAAATTTTTTTATCTTAAACCACTTGAAAGATTTCACACTTGTTTACAAGGAAATATGACCAAACCACCATTCAGTTATCAATGTGAAAGGGCCATAGGGCTTCTAGAATTGGTACACACTGATGTTTATGAACATTTTCAAGTATAATCTATAGGTATATTATCATACTTTATTACTTTTATTGACTACTTGAGAAGGTATAGTTATATCTACTTGATGAGGTATAAGTTTGAATCCTTTGAGAAGTTCAAAGAGTTAAAGAATGAAGTTGAGAATCTGCTTGGTAAGAAGATAAAGAAACTTTGATCAGGTTGAGGTGGTGAATATTTGAACCAAGACTTTATCAACTTTCTACGGGAGTATGAGATTTTATCTCAACTCACTCCACCTTATACACCATAGTGGAATGGTGTTAGTGAAAGGAGGAATCATACAATACTAGACATGGTATGGTCAATGATGATTCCTGAAAGCCTTCCATTATCATTTTGGGGATATGCATTATAGAAAGTGTCATACTTACTAAACTGAGTACCAACTAAAGAGGATAATAGTATTCTCTATGAGTTATAGAGTGGAAAGAAACTCTTTTTGTCACATGTTCATGCATGGAGTTGTGAGCATTTATTAAGGCTGACTCAAGAAACAAACTAGCACCCCAAGGATCTTTATAGTGTATCTTAAGGAAATAAGAGGATATTATCTATAAAACCCTTCTGACAAGAAAGTAACTATCACAATACATGTCGTATTTCTTGAGAGGGAGTACATCATTAAGGAGGATAGTAGGAGAAATATTGAATTTGATGAAGTTGATGCTCAAGATACAAAAGAGTCAGTACGGGAATAGATTTCACTAGTCTCTATGGAATAAGTTTTTTCTGAAACATAAGTACTATTTAGGAGTTCTAGAGAGGTAAGAGAACCAAAGATATATGGTTTTCTAGTCTTTGATTATGGTGACTCATTATTGGTGTACAATGATTATCCTCACTCCTACAAGGAGGCAGTAAATAGCTCATAATCTACAAGATGGAAATAATGCATGAATTGTTAGATATATTCCATGTATCAAAACAAAATTTGGGTTCTAATTAATCCATCAGTTAATGTAAAACTCATTGGGTGTAAATGGGTATTCAATAGAAAATTGGACATAGAAGGTAAAGTAAATATTTATAAATCATAGATAGTGGATAAAGGGTTTAGAAAACATCAAGGCACTGACTACGATGAAAATTTTTTCTTATATTTCCATATTTAAATCCATTATAATTTTCTTTCCATAGAATCTTAGAAAGACTATGAGATTTGGAAAATAGATTTCAAAAATGATTTCCTTAATGGGAAGCTTCAATAAGATGTGTATATGATACAACCAAAAGGTTTTGTGAAGCCAGGAAATTTCAAAAGGGTATACAAGTTACAGATATCCATTTATGGATTAAAGAAAGCATCTATATAATGGAATATTCAATTTGATGAAGCCATAAAATAATTTGGTTTCATTAAGAATGAATGAGAGTTATGTGTTTACAAGCATTTTAGTGGGAGTACTTTTGTTTTCATAGTAGTATATATTGATAACATATTACTAATTGGAAATGATATACCATCCTTATAAGAGATTAAGGAGTGGTTAAGAAAATTCTTCTTCATAAAGAAATTAGGTGAATCAGTATATATTTTAGGGATCAAGATCATGCATGATAGATCTAAGAGGATGATTGAACTACGTCAAGGTACATATATTGATCAGATGCTGAATAGATTTAGTATGAAACAATTCAAGAGAGGATTGGTTCCAATGTCACATGGTATATATATTTCCAAGAAAATGTGTCCTCAGACACAAGAGGAAATAGATATAATGAGTAATATATCATATATTTCTATGACAATATCTATCATGTATATCATCTTATGTATGGGGCTTGATGTTACTTATGATTTGATCATAGTAGGAAGATATCAAGAAAATCCATGTGAATAGCATTGGACTACTATTAATCCTTTCCTTGAGTATTTGAGGCAAACTAAGGATATGTTACTATTGTATAGAGGAGATAAATAGCTAGTCACCCGGAGTTATAAATATGATAGCTTTCAGACAGACCATAATGATCTGAAGTATTAGTTTGGATATGTCTTTTATCTCAATGGGGGAGCTATGAGATGGAAGATTTCTAAGAAACTAGTTGTCGCTGATTCTAAAGTAGATTCCAAGTATATTTCGGATTCAGATGTATCTAAGTAAGTAATTTGGATTCTAAAATTTATCTAAGATCTTGATGTGGTACCTAGAATTCATGACCATATCACGGTTTACTATGATAAAAAAATTTATGTGGTTCTCTTCAAAAAGTCGATATCACACCAGATGAAAAGGCACATACTTTAGAAATTTCATCACTTGAGGAATTTTTCTCAAGTAGGTGAAGTTTCTGTGAGTAGAGTATTTATGGAAGAAAACATGGTGAACCCCTTGACCAAGGATTTATCTCAGTAGAGGCATGAGTATCATGTGAGATCTAGTGGACTGAAAGTTATTATCATTTGGTTCTAGTGAAAGTGGAAATCTGTTGAAGTTGGTGCCCATACTTGATTGCATGTTTTCATTATTAATGAATTTTTCTTGTCACATCATGATTGTTCCTCTACATGGAATTTGTATGAGATAATGTTATAAGAATATATTTCACACTAAAAGTTCATGGAAGTTCCCTGCTATAATGAGAATCTATAGATATCATGACAGTATTCTTGAATATATATTCTATGGTCAGATGAAATTATCTAACGGGACATGAAAAATATAGGATTTCAGGGGTAGAAGACTTATAAGATATTGAGACACCTTCTAATGGTGTTCTCCCTTGTTAATCTCTAAGATATGAGTGTTAGATTTGGTGTCCTGAAACCAACTTATGTGTAATTTATGATAACTTGTATTAATAGTTTTGAATATTAATAAACTTCTTATCACATCATGATTGTTCTTATGTGTAACATAGTATGTGATAATGTCCCTAGAGTAGTTATCGCACTAAAAGGTCATAGGAGTTCCCCGCTATGATGAGAACCCAAAAGTGTTACGACACTATTCTTAAATATATATTATATAGCCGGATGATATCATTGGAGGGACACAAATGATGCAGGCTATCAGGAATGGATAATAATAGGACTTTGAGACACATTCTCATGGTGTATGCCCTTAGTAATATCCAGTAGGATATTATGAGAACGGGACCCGCCAGTTGTAAATACACATTTATATGTGTCATTGGATGTTCCAATCTACGGATGTCTATACTGATCCTTATACTTTAAGATTATTATTAATGAGTATTATGAGTCACGTACTTTGATGTATTGATAAAAAATATGATGACAGATGTTCACAGAGATGTGGGATATGTTGGGTGCATCATGAGTAATATTAGGTTAATGAATAATTCAAGAAAGGATTTATCCCTTCTATTCTTTAAAAAAAGTTAATATCTTAGGCCCTTTGATATAAATTATATAGCCTAAATAAATCCATAGTCATGGTGTTATATATCCAAGTTCTATTTCCAAAAATTCAAAGAAAGAGACATCAATCACATAGGTAGATGGCACTGTCATGCAACCTGCTTGATTTGAGATATTGTGATAAAGGGGTTAAATTACACAATAAGCGTCCATATGAGGTATTATATCATTGTGGAATTAACTTATTTCTCTACTGTTACCTTGGCGTGTTTCTAGATTCTAACTTTGGACTTTAGGCTATTTCACTTAATGTCATTAAGAAAGAGGCTTACAAGGTCACACACTAAGTGTATCCATAATCTCAGTTAAATAATATATTATTATTTATTATTTTAAAATTTGAATAAATATTATTCTCAAATGTGGTTTAATAATTATTTATGTTTTATTGATCACATTTATTCTGTCACCAGTTATTTGAGTGAATATAATGTGAGCAGAATATTAAATAAATATTTATTTCCTATTTGGTGAATATAATATTTATTTATTTATTGGTGAATAATGTAGTGATATTTATTTAATAAATAAATATACATTATTCAAGGTAAGATAAATATTATCGAGGAATTAAGGACTAGGATTTTAGGTCCAGTGAGAAAATAATAAATATTGAATATTATTTGATTAAATAATATTTAATTTTAATTTGAAAGTTAAGAACATATCAAGAAATAATATTATTATTATTATTTGACATGGGGTTTTTTCTAGGATTAAATAAATAATTAAGAGAACTTATGAAATTATTTTATTTTAATCCTAGTGATATATAAAACTAGTTGTGTTATTTTTTATAAAAGATAACAATTCATTTGTTTGGGTTGTGCACAATAGAATGGGAGAATTCTCTCAAACCCTTAGATCTATCTTCTCCAAGATCGCTCCTAATAATGGAGGGAAATATTCCTCCACCATATCAAGGAGAACTCTTTGGAAGAAATTCTCATAGTTGTCAAACGCAGACAACGCAAGCATAAGGATTTGTCGTGCTAGCACCTGAAGATTCATTTGGCAATGTCTGTAGATTTGTAGAACATGTGTGGATCATCGCTAGAGAGAATCTTCACTTGATTCCTATAACGCAATGATGGTGCATCTCAGATCTATTTCCAGATCCATCAATGAATAAATAATTCCACCAAAGTGATTCTTATTTAATTAAATTAATTATAAATAATATGTGATGATCCTCTCTCTATGGTTCCAATGTGATTCATATTTTCTATCTTCTTTGATTCAATTCTGTCAAACATGGTGTTTATCATCATGTAGATCTCGTATTTATCATTGAACATTGTAAAAAAAAGTTGGGCATCACCCATCACATGCTTCTGTTGTGCCTGGAACCTATAAGTGGTATCAGAGCTATCACATAATTATTTATAATTATTTAAAGATTGTTCATGATTCATGCATTTTAATTTAGTTTTTCAATTCAAGTTTAATCATTATTTTAATATGAATCATGATATATTATTCTTCCTCATTTTTTTCTCATAGATCTAATCGATACAATTAATTTATAAACGAAATAAAAATGAATATATCATCTAGATGTTCCAAGGATTCTGGTCAGATAACACAGTAGTACACACCGTGTAACCAGATTTACACGTCATGTAGTTGTGTTTAATGAATCATGAATTAATTTGGAATTAATTTATTCATATGAATTCATGACTTGCGGTGTAGTTATTACCACACACCACATGTTTACTGGGACAAATTAGCACAAAATCAGTCAGAGTACATGTTGTGTATCCCACGTACATGGTGTGTAGTCCCTTTTAGTCACAAACAGGATGTGTATTACCATACACAGCCTACTTGATGGGTGACCGTGTAATTTGAATATCACACAACATGTATCCCAATGTAAATTCCATGTACTCCATTTTTTGAGGTATGATTTACACACTGAGTCCCTAGGCGTGTACCTCGAATAGATGGTGAGAGATATACACATCATATAGCTCACTTACACACACCGTGTACTTATACCAAATTAAATAGATTTAAAAGTTATTTATTATATTATGTATGCCTTGAGACATGTTCTTGTGTATGGTTATTAAGTTTATAGGACATGTTTTTATGGTATGTTCCCTCCCAGTTCATTACTTTTTCAGTTTTGGTTATTGGAGGTGTTCGAGGGAGGTTCTGAGATTTTTCATGGGAGTTATAGGTGCAGAAGAGCTTCTCTAGGAAATACACATTGTGTAAGTGTATTACACGACATAAAAGTTGGTTTCATGACTTTTCCAAGTCTAGTTATTAATGTATATATTTTTAGGGTTAAATAATAAAATGGAGATGCATTTTTTGGCGAAACTAAATCCCAGGGATTACACAATGTGAAAGGGGATTAAACATTGTCTAAATCCCCAATGCATTGTGGTTTTAAAAGTTATTTTTCATCTAATTTTCATTCATTTAGCTATGGATTCTTATTCCTCTTGTTTTGGGTGAACCCTAGGTGCCCCAAGGAGTTCTTCAAACCCTCTTCCTCCACTTTTATCTGTTAGTCCTAATGGTTGTTTGTTGGAAATATGTGGTTGATCTGTGGTAGGTTTTTCTCCCTTCTTGGTGGATTTTCCTTCATTATTCTCCTAGGGATTCACTATGGTGATGTTTCTTTGGTTTGATGTGTGTTTTGGGTTGCGTTTGATGGTCTTTGGTTGTGGTTTAGATTAATCCATGGTTTATCATGGTGCGGTTTTGTTTTTCATGTGTTCTTCTTCGCATTGCGGTGTGTAGCGAGTTGAAAAGTTTCTTTGAGGTAGGAATTCCCTCATTTATCCTTATTTTGTATCATGCAGGAGAGGTTTACTTTTGTTTATCTATGGGTGATGGTAGTGTCGGCTTAAAAAAAGATAAACAATTGGTTAATTTAATTGAAATGAGAAAATGGGGTTTGATTTTCATGCTTTTATAGCTTTGATATTATTTATGATATTGTGGGTTGTACGATCTTGATACCCCCACGGAAAATTACGGTCATTGGGGGATTTGTTTGTGTTGGATATATGTGTTGTGATTGGTGCTTTGGTTGTGATTGTTATGATATCACCCGAAAATGGAAATTGATTAACCACATATATTTAGCTAATGAAATGGTTGCCCTAGGATTTTGGCTCGTGTGATAATGCCCCTAAAATAAGGTGGAATGTGATAAAATCCCCTTTTTAAATTTTTTAAATGATCTTGATGTATTGTGATGTGTGGTCATTCTTGTGGGATGGATATGTGTGGTTAGGGCATATGGGGATGATAGTTTGTTTTTCCATGCTTTTTTGGTTGTGAGGAGGTCATTTGTTTGGTCGTACTTTTATGGTGGTGAAGAGGTGGTTTATTTGGTCATGATTTTGGGGCGTAAAGGAGGTGGTTTGTTTGGTAGTTTTTTTGGGGTAGTGAGGTGGTGGTTTCATTGTGCTAGATGTCCGGGTAGTGATGGAATAAATTAATAATTTTTTAATAATGATTGAAATGATATGGGTTGGTTTGGTTAATGGGGTGAAAATGGTTAATGGATAATTAAATGACAGGTTGTGTGATTATATGTGGTTGATTCTAAATAATTAAAATAATGGGATGATTAAATAAAATTGGTGGGAAATGTGAAATGGGGTTTGTGGCTTATTGTGGGATATTATGAATTTAGAGGTGGCAGCAAAAGTGATAGTGTTGTGAGTTGGTTGGTTTGTTTGTGAACCCATAGGTTGAGATTGATTGTTTGATACTATATATATATATATATATAATTGTATATTCTTTTGATTTCTATATGCACCCCACTCACATTGAGAACTTTGTGCCGACATCCACATAGTCATGTGGGGGTGTTTTTTCCAAAATTTGGTGAGGATTACGGATGGCTAGGTACCCTCTTGTTCCTGCTCTCTCTTCCAGGTGAGGTAGGTATTGCAGAGGCTGTGATGGTCGGAGGTCTGTTAGTGCATTAGATGGTGGTTGTGATAGCCTAGGTATTTGCGGGTGAGGTGTGATAGCCTATGTGTTTTTGGGAGAGACATTATTGTGCTTGTGAGATGGTGGCCTAGGTGTTTTTGATTGATATGTGTTGTGGTCGTGTTTATGGGGTGGTGAGCCCAGGTTTCTGATGGCGAGGAGTTTTGTGACCATGCTTGTGGGGCGGTGTGGTATATGGAAGATATGGGAGTTCCAGGACATACAACATTGGGTGTGAGAGTGGCATACTAGTGGGAAAGTGGTGTAGGGAACCCTTATCTATGTGATTCTTATTATACTATATTACTTGGTTTGCGTTATTTGGTAAGCATTTCTTAGTGAGGTTGGGATGATTAGTATACCTTTATAGGTGTTTTTTGGTTCTGTTGTTTTCTCACAGGTGCATTAGTATGATTCTTTTACATGTTCACGAGAGGCTTTGGTTTTCTACTAAGTATACTTGTATGCTCACCCTATGTATATAAAATTGTTTCTAGGTTTCCAGGAGGATTACATGGACTGTTTTGGTCATTACTAGCTCAAATCTTGGATAGTAGTTGTGTCGCTTCCATACATTTACTTTTGGGTATTTACTTTTGGAGACTTTTATTTGTATCGGTTCTATTTATACATTCATGTTGGATGGTTTTAGCTTTCTTTTATATTATGTCTTGGAGTTTTTTGTAGATGATTCGTCTTATCTCTTGATACTATATTATTATAGAGGGTAATGCCTCCCATATCATGATATTTTTATACCCTCGGTGTTAGTCGCCAACCTGGGGCCTACTAGAGGTAGGACTCGGGGGGTCACTATATCTCTCCCCTCATTTTGGTATATTTAGAGGGAAGGGTTCATGATAGAGTGGTATAAGAGGTGATGGTTGAGAGTTAGGATGAATTTTGGAGTTAGACACGGTGAGGTTTGCGTTGTTTGGTATGGAAATAGTGCCAATTGATCTTGGTCTGTGACATATTCCAGGGAGACTTGCTAGGACATGGGATTTTAGGGCCCCTCGTGATCTAGTGCATGAACTCTGAGCTTATTGAATGGCCAAATGAGATGGACTCTCTTGTAAGGTAGAGACTTAGGAGAGGTATATGCATCATAATGACTTGTGTACTTGTTTTGTTTTAGGAAAGTTTAAATGGATAAAAAATGAGTCTTAATGAAATTTCATACTACTTAGGTTTAGGAAATCCTTTTTTGTCTTTTAGTTATGGCTCCCATTTGTCGTTCATGTGTGGCTCGGGAATTTGAGGTTCAGCAGGCTAATTCAGTTGATCACTGTCGGGTTGATCTGGTTGGTGGGTATGATCAGTGGAAGAGGAAGTTTCATTATTTCTAGCGGAAGTCTTTGAGAAAGTATGAGGGTAGTGTTTCAGACATGGATACAGAGAGATGGCTGGAGGAGCTTGAGATTGCTTTCAATTTGATTCGGGCCCTAATGGAGTACTGGGTCCCTTTGACAGTCATTCAAATGTAGGGAGTTGTGTATCAATGGTGGATGTTGTATCTGGGAGAGCGGAAGGAGATAGATGTTTTGTGGGTCGACTTCCAGAATAAGTTTTGGGAAAAGTTCCTTCCGTCGACCATGAAGGCAATGAATAGGCAGGAGCTTCTTTCTCTTCAACATGGGAGCATGTCAGTACGGGAGATGGGAATCAAGTTCAAGGACCTTTTGTTTTTTTTCAGATCTTTTTTCGAATGAGGCATCTCGTGTGAGACGTCTTGAGGAGGAACTTCATCCTTTTATCCAATATACAGTAACTCCTTTTACATTGCCAACGTACCTAGAGGTTCATAAGAAGGTAGATGCGATCGAGCGGATGCACTTGTGAAGAGGTTTTTCATGATAAGGGAACCAATAGGGTTCCTTGATGGGTAGGGTTGTCGGTGGAAGGTCTCAAGCGTTAGGGCCTTCGAGGTTTTGATTGTCAGTAAATAGATCTCAGCAGATTCCTTTCAGTCTTTCTAGTTCTAGTGGTTTCTGTACTTTTTTTGGGAGCTTTATGCTAGTGTGTTTTGGTTGTGCAGTTCAGGTCCATCGCTAGAACCAGTGCCCAGTGGTTCCTCGAGCTCAATTCGGTGTGGGTGGACAGGTTTAACACCAGCCTTAGTAGTAGTTTCCAGTAAGGTCATTTCAAGAGTAGAGGTAGCATGTTTTTTCTCCTTTGAGGGGAGATGGGGTAGGTAGAGGCCGACCTCAGGATGTCCCTCGTGTTCAGGGACCATGACCTGAGCGTGGTCATGGAGATGGTTATCGTCAAAGAGGTAGAGGATCTAGGCATGGTCAATTGCGCATAATGGAGGTAGTGGTTCTAGAGGTCCTAGAGATCATTAGAGGTACAATCAGTTTGTTTAGTACCCTTTTTTGAGCCTTATTTGATTTAAGAGCTTCACACTCCTTTGTTGCACCCTCTATATCTCATTCTCTAGGAATATATGTATAGAGGCTTCCCATGCCCTTAGTGTTAACTACGCTAGTCGAATGTCAGGTCAACTTGTTTTATGTGTGTCGGGGGTGCAGACTAATAATGAGGTCGCATCAATCTCATGGGAATCTTTTCTTTCTATAATTTCATCCATATGATGTCATCCTCGACATCAACTAGTTTTATTCCATATGTGCTATTATCAATTTCTTCTATAGGAGATTCATGTTTTCAAATGTGGATGGTCAGCGTGTGGTTTTCGTTGGTGAGAAGAGTTTCTAGGTGGACAATCGGTGTATGGAGACCCTTCTTTCATTGTTGTCTGAGTTTTTGATGGAATCAGTGGATGTTGGGAAGGTGAAGGTCCCCAAGGTCATTGGGTAGTTCCTATATGTTTTCCCTGAGGATTTTGTGATGCTACCCCCTCGACGTGATGTTGAGCTTGGGATAGACTTTCAGCCTGGTGCTTCTCTGATTTCAATGGATCCTTATCAGATGAAACCTTCTGAGTTATGGGAGTTGATGGTTCAGGTAGATTATCAGACGCATAAGGGTTTTATTTGGCCTAGTGTGTCATTGTGGGGTTCTCTAGTGTTGTTCATAAGGAAGTAGGATAGTAGTATGAGGTTGTGCAAGAATACCGGAGGTTGAATCAGGAGACAGTCAAAAACGGTTACCCTCTTCTAAGGATAGATGATCTTTTTGACCAGCTAAGAGGGTCGAGTTGGTTTTATAAGATTGATCCATAGTCTGTATGTCACCGATTGAGGGTGAAAGAGAGCGATATCCCAAAGACTACCTTCAGATTCAGGTATGGGCACTTTGAGTTTGTAGTCATTCCATTTGGTATTACAAACACATCAGCCGTGTTCATGGGGCCTCTATATTCCATGAGTTCCTGGATCAGTTCACCATCATATTTATCAATGATATCTTAATCTAATCAAAATCATAGGAGGAGAATATCAAGCATCTCATAATTGTCTTGCATGTACTTCGACGACATCATATCTATGGAATATTCCAAGTGTAAGTTTTGGACACGAGAGGTGCATTTCCTTGGGCATGTGGTGTCTTAGTAGGGTTTGGAAATAGACTTGTCAAAGGTTGAAGCAATTATTTCTTAGGAAGCACCCAAGAACGTTGAAAAGGTTCATAGTTTCCTTGGTCTCGTAGGCTATTATCGAAGTTTTATACCCGATTTCTCTCGATGTGCTACCCCATTGATAAATTTGACTAGGGTAGACCAAGTTTTTTTGTGGATTAATCAGTGCTAGGCAGTGTTCGATTACCTGAAGGGGAAGTTAGTTAGTGATCCAGTGCTTCAGCTGCCAAAGAAGGGTGTATTTTTTTGAGTTATTTTGTGATGCTTCCCATTTGGGCTTGGGATATGTGTTGATGTAGCTTCAGGTGGTGATCTCTTATGGGTATAGGTAGTTATGTCCCCATGAGAGTAACTATACCACCCACAATCTATAGCTATTAGTGGATGTGTTTGTGCTTAATTTGTGGTGACATTACCTCATTAGAGAGTGCATTATGGTTTTTACGAAACACGAGAGCTTGAGGTATATATTTTCCCAACATGATTTAAACTTGCAGTAGTGGAGGTGGATGGAGTTTCTTCAGGACTATGATTTTGAGATCTCCTACACTATGGAAAAAGGGAATTTTTTGGATGACACTTTGAGCAGGAAGTCATGGAAGTTTTTTGCTTAAGAGTCTAGGGGTGATTAGAGACTAATGGAGGAGTTGGAAGGCTTACAATTAGATGCAAGAGTGAATGGTGGTAGAGGTTTTTTGTTTCAAATGACAGTGTAGTCTTCTCTTATGGAGCAGGTGGAGGAGCCTTGTTGGGGAGACTCAGAGGAAGAGGTGATGCACAATCGTTTTTTCCATAGTGATGCTCTAGAGAGATAGTCAGAGGATGGTCGGATCTGGATTTTGTTTTGTGGGAGGTTGTTTGTTTCGGTGGTAATGAGTAATGGATTCCTTCATGAGTTCCATAACTCGCCTTTAGAAGTACACCCAGGAGTCTCCAAAATGTACCATGGATTGAGGACATAGATTTGGTGGCCTGAGATGAAATAGGAAGTGGCGGATTTTGTGGCTCAGTGTCTGGTTTTCCAACTGGTAAAGGTTGAGCATCATGTTCCTGGTGGTTTTTTGTAGCCCTTGGATGTTACTAAGAGAAAATGGGATGAAATCTTGATGTATTTTATCATAGGGTTACCCATATCTCAAGAAAGTTTTGATGTTATCTGGGTGGTTGTGGATCGGTTGACAAAATCAGCCTACTTCTTAGTGATCAAGGAGTCGAGTGTAGTGGATGTTTTGGATAAGAGGTATTTGGATGAGGTAATGTGGTTTTATGGAGTTATGAGGTCTATTGTATCAGATCAGGATGCATGTTTTACCTCATGAGTTTGGAGGGGATTGCAGCATGCTTTTGGAACTCAGTTATGGATTAGTACTGCTTTCCACCCTCAGACAGATGGGAAAACAAAACATACTATCCAGACGTTGGAGGATATGTTGCGAGTGTGTGTCTTGGAATTTGGTGGATCTTGGGTACAAAACTTACCTTTGGTATATTTTTCTTATAATAATATTTATCACTCTTCCATTAGCATGGATCCATTTTAGGCTTCGTATGGAAGACCTTTTTATTCTCTATTATCTCATACGGTGGTTGGGGAGATAGTCGTTCTTGGTTCTGATGTGGTGTAGAACATGACATAAAAGGTTCATCTTGTTCATGAGAGGATGAAAGAAGTGTAGGATCGGTAGAAGTCTTATGTCGATCATAGGAGGAGGCACTTGGAGTTTGAGTTTGGGGACCACATGTTCTTAAAGGTTTCCCCACGACATGGGTAGTGGAGGTTTGGCAGAGGAAGTAAGCTTTCTCCCAAATTGTTTGGGCCCTTTGAGGTGTTGGGGAGAGTTAGAGAGGTGGCATATTGGTTGGTACTTCCACCATAGTTGGAGAGGATCTATGATTTCTTTCATGTCTCTCATCTTCATAGGTATCTTCACGATGAATCCCATATCATTGACTGGGGAGAGTTGGATATCGAGGATGACGTGATGTTTGTGGAACGGCCAGTAGAGATCCAAGATAACCAAGAGAATGCACTTCATGGAAAAACCATTTCTTTGGTTCATGTGTTGTGGAGTCATGGTGGCATGGAGGAGAGTACATGGAAGTGAGATATGTAGATGTGTTCCCAATACCTGAAGTTGTTTTGAGTTTTTTTGTACTCTGTTTTTCTTTGTAATGTGGTGTATGAACCTTGTTTTATGAGATGTGTTGTTTTCCTTGGTTTGTGATGTGTATGGTGTGACGTGTGATAAAATCCTGACATATGAAAAAAGGAGGACCAAATTCCTAATCAAGTCACATTAAATGCGATGTGATTAAACCCATTCAGGTGATTCAGTACTGCCTAGAGCAGATAGTATCTCAACATGGAGGATAAAATTCCCTAATTCATGTGTTTGGGACAGTGTGGTTCATTGGTTATAGCGATTGTTGGTTTGGGATGCGTGGATTTTGATATGGTTATGTGATAGGAGGTGGCTTATAGTTGTGGTGATGTGGTTATACATTGTGTTTTGTGTCTGTTTGGGTTGGTGTGTTTCTCTGGTGGTAGCATTTAAGGTATGATGAGATCCTTCAGAGGCATCTTGTAGGATATTTGTTCAAACCCCTTTCCTTCTAGGATTGGTTTTGGATTCTTGAGGTTAAGAATTGATGCACGCCTGTCATAGGGCGTGGAAAAAGCAATTTAATTTTTCCTAGTGCAGTATAGAAGCTGACCAGGGTTGTCTCACTTGAGGAGCTTTCTCAATCGTTTACTTACTTAATCTAATTTAACTAAACTACTTCTTTTTTTTGTTTTTATATTATCTAGTAATGTAATACAATTAAATTAAATTAAAAGATAAAACTAACATGCAATGACAAAATTTAATTAATGAATAAAGAACTTGGCCTTTATGGGTTGGTATGTGGGTTCCATCATTCTCCTTGTTGGTATTTAAATTAAGTTTGATAATTCAATTATGAGATCTCATTCATGAATTACTATTCTTTTATTTATTGGTGTGAAATATTGAATTCATTTAGCAATCTTAACTTCACCTCCTCCTATAATCAAGGTTGATGGCACACCTCGATCGAGAGTGTGACATCTTCCAAGACCTGGCTCCATCGTGTGCCATTTAAACAACTGAATGGCTCAACTCCATCGTATGAAGAGCTTGTATCCAGTATAAGGGAGGGAAAATATTTAATAAAATAATAGAAATTAGTTTGAGATCAGTGTCGTGGCGGACGATTGTCACACCCGTGCACATCACTCTTGCTCATCACAAACTTAATAAAACATCGGAATTTAAGCACAGAATAAATGAAATTTCCACATACCTCCCCCGGGACAAGTCTCAGGTTAACCCCTCATATTTGAGGGTAAGAGGTCACGGTGGAGAATATTAGAAGAATAAAAGGATAAAAAGAGAAAAGATGAAGAAAATAGGGTGGATGGGTGGACACAGAAATAAAAACAATGCATGAATTTTATTAGAAATCTAAATTACAAATGAAAACTAATTCAAAAATAAAGAAAATAAATAAATAAAATTAAATGGGGAATATTTTTGGCCGGCCTCCCTTTGTGGAGATCTCCTCCTTGGTGCCTTTAAGGAATGGATGGAGAATGGGATGCTTTGAGGAGGAGGTGATGGCCTCCTTTTATAGGTAGAATTCGACCCCCAAAAGTATATGTGTTTTATACCCCATTAATAACCTATTAAAGCGTTCCACACTTCATTAATGTTTTTCATAAATATCTTGTACGTCTCTCATAAAAATTTCATTTAATTTGGAAACCGGATTAAGGAGTTATAAATTTTTCATTCTCAGTTTTTGTTTCTGGACGAAGCTTACAGGATGGTTCCTCCAAAAGTCTGTCATTTAATGGACGCCTTAATGACTTCCAAACTTCCCCAAATTTCTTGTAGAATCGTTTATATATTTCATAATTCTATCCCAGGTTTAAAAACCTCATTTGTATGTGTTTAGGCCACGTTTGGGTTCCGTTACATTGGTGGTTTCCATGCTGTCCGCCCGGAAAAATGTCCAACTCCAATGAATTTTTAGACCCTCTAGATGGCCGAATCAGCTCCTAGTCCAAAAGAAAAAAATGAAGGAAATAAAATAATTATTCTAAAAAAATTTAAATCGGAAAATTTAGAATTATACTTTTCAATAAATTACCAAAATACCCTTGACGTAAAAATATGTCAAAAATCCAGAATTAGTCATTTTTCACATTTAGGCTCAAAATAACACTAAAACCTAAAATTGTGACAATTACCCATACAATAACACTATGTTGGGATTATAAACAATGATTTACAGTATAAAATATATGAAAATGTGAGATTCATCACTCCCCCACACTTAAACATTGCACTCCTGGGCAATCATCTTACATCCAAATCAAAATCCACACAACAATCAAAAATGAGAAAATATCAATGATCTTATCCAAAATAGAATTATATCATGTCTCGTATATGAATAATAATTCTCTCTTATTTTCATTTTAGTAATTAAAATTTGTTTAACCTTATAAATCAATCCATGGCCCAATCACAACCTACCTTACATTGAATTTTATGTCACTCTTCACTCAAGAGAAATTGATTCTAGAGTTATGCTCATACTTGGAAATCACATGTATCACCATAGGTTTGTGAAAATTCTCATTTCTCCACAATGTGAAACATGAAATTGAATTCAATAATTAGGACTTTAATTAAAGTTTCAAATGATTCTGTGTCTTAGGGTTGGTGGGAAAATGATTGAAAAAAATATCAGGCTAGAAAGAGGAGGTTGGACTTTTAATTACAATGCATGATTAATTCAAGTGAAAACACAGATAATTCCTATCTCAATCCCGCTTGAAAATGTGAAAAGAAACACCACCCCTATTATGACATGGTACATGATCCATGAAGTTATTATAATGAATTATATCATCTAAGTTCTCCTTTTTTTCAAATCTCCAGAAAGGCACAGCTTTATTTTCTTTTTCTTTTTTTCATGGAGGATGAGCTGAAAATTGAATACAATGAATGAATGACAATTCATGCCCTTGATTTTTGAGAGGTACATGAGTCATAAAAGAATTTACAATGAGGAATTCAAACTTATCTCCATTTTTTTTATTTTTTCTTTTTTGAAGGAGAAATGGATGAAACAAATAAAGCACAATAAAATGATGACACATGCCCAATTCTATTATTTTCCACTGCCCAAAGTATTGACACACACCTCACATCACCAATAAATGATACGAATCCCAATGAACTGACACTAAAGGCCCTTCCCCCATACTCAAACTTGAAATAACCATGCAAAAATACTAAAATTGTGGGTAGTTAAGGAAAAATTGGCTTGTAATGTGGCTTAAACCTATAAGGCAATTCATGGAATCTAAGGTCTTACGAAGGATAAATGTAAAGTTAGGTCTCAAGATAAAATGTGGTTATACAAAGATATGCCTCAATCATTTCAAATATATTCCATGAAATCCAAATCTTCGAAAGAGAATATTCACAAATTCTGGTTCTCACACAAAATTCAAGTTTCCCTCAAGAAAGTGTGGGTATTAGGAAGAATATGTAAAAGTGGTTTAGAATACCTCATAGGATTGGAAAAATATTTTGATTCAGTGTTTCATGGTAATGGATTTCAAAAATTAGTCAAACTCATTAAAATGCTTGAAAATCCATTTCAAGCGAAAAGAATTCATATCAACAATCATTTAAAATCCATTATTTCATAAATCATTTCAACTCTTTCAAAATCAATTTATGTGTGGAAAGTGATAAGAATATTCATTAAAGCTAAAAATATGTTTTGGACCAAAAAATTAAAGGAGTTAAAATGATAATCATAAAAAGTGATCTCCCTTTTGAAATAAATATTTGGTCCTCTTCCTCTAATTCTCAGGGCTTCCTTCTGCCTTCATGATCCTAAAAAAGAAAAATTACTTAATTAATCACAAGGATCATTTCATTTAAGCTCAAAATGAAAATAGAGAGGGGGCCACATGCTAGACTATTTCCTAATACTGAATTTGAATTTTAAATTACTGTAAAGCATGTAAAGATAAATCTTGGTATGATCCCCCAAGTGGGCCCTAGAATCTTTTACTACCTCCAGAGGGAAGTACCAGCTTTTATCCATAATCTATTGGTGGATGAAGCTTCTTTGATTTGAACCACCACATGTGGATCTTCCTAGCTTGAAGTTCTTTGTTCTTGTTGAGGAGGACTCCATAGACAGAGTATACCAGATCCTCCCCCTTCACAATTTGGTACAACTTGCATGGAGGGGGTAGGATGAAGTAGGGAACCTCCTCTTAATTTGTTGCTACTTGTGCAACATTCTTCTTCTCTTCTTGTACTCCCTATATTGAATATTCATTGTCTTTAGGGTGCTCAAGGGGTTCCTCAAAAGGTGCATCTTCTTTTGCCTCTTCATCCTCCAGGGCATAATAGGAGTCATCTGAACTGAAAATTCAAAACAATTGGAAGTTATACCTAAATTCATTTCAAAAAAATTAAAATAATTTAAGTTCAAGAATGTATCATCTCCCTGAGTTGGTTCAGCTTGAATCTCTTATTCTATGGAAAGTTCCTTTTGGAGGTGATCATCACATGATGGAGGTAGGTATTCAGGATCCTCCATTTTGAGTTTGGCCTCAACTTCATGGATTTCTTTAGTGAAATCTGGGAAGACTAGTGGCACTTTCTTCTTGTCCTCGAATCTTTTTAAGTCAGTTTGGAGTTCATCAACCATGTCCATCAAATCTTCCAATGAGATCCATGTTGTTATGCCTCTTTCTTTCTACTTGACCATTATCATCAGTACATCAGCTCTTCTTTGGAGGGCCTCCTCAGTGTAGTCTTGTTCTTCCTCATGCACCTGTGAGTAGTTGTTCCATGCAGAATAATTTAAATTTGAATGCATCATTGAAAAAGTTTTTTTTTTGAAATTTTTTTAAAAAAGAATGGAAACAGTCTAAAATTTGAAATTAGAAAAGGTAAAGTAAATAACCGATTAGCTCCCTGGAAATGGCGCCAGTTTTGACACACACCTATCATAGGGCATGGAAAAAGCAATTTAATTTTTCCTAGTGCAACATAGAAGCTGACCAGGGTCGTCTCACTTGAGGAGCTTTCTCAATCATTTACTTACTTAATATAATTTAAATAAACTACTTATTTTTGTTGTTTTTATATTATCTATTAATGGAATACAATTAAATTAAAATAAAAGATAAAACTAACATGTAATGACAAAATGTAATTAATGAAGAAAGAACTTGGCCTTTATGGGTTGGTATGTGGGTTCCATCATTCTCCTTGTTGGTATTTAAATTAAGTTTGATAATTCAATTATGAGATCTCATTCATGAATTACTATTCTTTTATTTATTGGTGTGAAATATTGAATGCATTTAGCAATCTTAACTTCACCTCCTCCTATAATCAAGGTTGATGGCACACCTCGATCGAAAGTGTGACATCTTCCAAGACCTGGCTCCATCGTGTGCCATTTCAACCACTGAATGGCTCAAATCCATCGTATGAAGAGCTTTTATCTAGTATAATGGAGGTAAAATATTTAATAAAAGAATAGAAATGAGTTTGAGATCAGTGTCGTGGTGGATGATCGTCACACCCGTGCACATCACTCTTGCTCATCACAAACTTAATAAAACATCAGAATTTAAGCACAGAATAAATGAAATTTCCACATACCTCCCCCGGGCCAAGTCTCAGTTTAACCCCTCATATTTGAGGGTAAGAGGTCACGGTGGAGAATATTAGAAGAATAAAAGAAGAAAAGGAGAAAATATGAAGAAGAAAACAGGGTGGATGGGTGGACAGAGAAATAAAAACAATGCATGAATTTTATTAGAAATATAAATTACAAATGAAAAATAAAACAAAAATAAAGAAAAAAATAAATAAAATGAAATGGGGAAGATTTTTGGTCATCCTCCCTCAGTGTATATCTCCTCATTGGTGCCTTGAATAAATGGATGGATAATGGGATGCTTTGAGGAGGAGGTGATGGCCTCCTTTTATAGGAAGAATTCTACCCCCGAAAGTCGACGTGTTTTAGAACCCATTAATTACCTCTTCACGTGTTCCACCCTTCATAAATTTTGTTCATAAATATCTTGGCCGTCTCTCCTCAAAATATCAGTTAATTTGAAAATCTGTTGAAGGAGTTATGAATTTTTCATTCTCGATTTTTGTTTCTGGATGAAGCTTCCAGGATGGTTCCTCCAAAAGTATGTCATTTAATGGATGCCTTACTGACTTCAAAAATTCCCCAAATTTCTTGTAGGATCGTTAATATATGTCCTCGTTCTATCCCATGTGTAAAAACCTCATTTGGATGTGTGTGGGCCGCGTTTGGGTTCCGTTACATTGGCGGTGTCCATGCTGTCTTCCCGGAAAAATGTCCAACTTCAATGAATTTTTAGACCCTCTAGATGGCTGAATAAACTCCTGGTCTAGCAGAAAAAAATTAAGGAAATAAAATAAGGATTCTAAAAAAATTTGAATCAGAAAATTTGGAATTATATTTTTCAGTAAATGACCAAAATACCCTTGACGTAAAAATCTGTCAAAAATCCAGAATTAGTCATTTTTCACATTTAGGATCAAAATAACACTAAAACCTAAAATTGTGACAATTAACCATACAATAACACTATGGTGGGATTATAAACAGTGATTTACAGTATAAAATATATGAAAATGTGAGATTCATCAAGAATCATTTGAGAGGTATCTGATATAATGGTATGTGCCCTCTGAGTCTGTTACTTTGCTAGTTTTGGTTATTGGAGGTGTTCGGGGGAGGTTCTAGGAGTTTTCATGTGAGTTGGAGGTACAGCAGAGCTGTTGTAGGAAATACACAACGTGTAAGTGTATTACATGATGTGAAAGTTGGTTTCATGTATTTTCCATGGATGGTTCATGATGGGTAGATTTTTGGGGTTAAATAATAAAAAGGTGATGTGTTTTTCAGTGAAACCGAACCATGAGGATTAACGACATGAAAGGATATTACACCTTATGTAAATCATCGATGCAATATAGTTTTAAAGGTTCTTTCCGACTGAATTTTTATTTTTTTGACCATGGCTTCTTATTCCACTCATTTTAGGTGAACCCTAGGTGCCCCAAGAAGTTCTTCAAGCCCTCTTCCTCTCTGTTTGATCTATTGGTCCCCGTGGTTGTTCATTGGAAATCTATGGTTGATCCATGGTAGGTTCTTCTCCCTTCTTGGTGGTTTTTCTTCTGTTCTTCTCTAGGGGATTTTCCAAGTCAATGTTGGTTTGGTTTGGGGTGTGTGTTGGGTTATGTTTGATGGTCTTTGGTTATAGTGTAGGTTGATCTGCAGTTTCTAGTGGTGCAGTTGTGGTTTGTGGGTGTTCTTCTTTTCCCTGCAATGTACAGTGAGTCGGCAAGCTTCTTAGAGGTAGGTATTCTCTCGTTTCTCATTATTTTGTATCGTGATGGAGGGGTTTACTTTTGTTTATCTATGAGTGATGGTTGTGCCAATTTAATCAAAGATAAAGAATTTTTTAATTGAATTGAAAGGGGGAAATGGGGTTTGATTCGCATGATTTTACAACTTTGATAGTATTTGTGATATTGTGGATTGTATGGGCTTGATGCCCCGCTGAAAATTTTGGTCATTGGGGGATTTTTTTTTTATGGATATATGTTTTGTAATTTCTACTTTGGTTGTGATTTTTTTGATATCACCATAAAATAGAAATTTATTAACCACTTATATTTGGCTAATGAAATGGTTGCCCCAAGATTTTGGATTGTGTGATAATTCCCCTAAAATAAAGTGGAATGTGATAAAATCCCCTTTTTAAATTTATGAAATGATCTTGATGTGTTGTGATGTGTGGTCGTGCTTATGGGATGACGATGTGTGGTTGGGGCATGTGGGGCTGATAGTTTGTTTGGTCATGTTTTTAGGGTGGTGAGGAGGTGGTTTGTTTGTCCATACTATTGGGGCGGTGAGGAGGTGGTTTTTTTTGTCATGATTTTGGGGTGATGAGGAGGTGGTTTGCTTGGTCGTACTTTTGGGGCAGTGGGGTGGTGGTTACATTCTGATAGATGCTCGAGTAATGATGGAAAAAAATTAATAATTGTTTGATAATGATTAAATGACATGGGTTGGTTTGGTTAATGGGATGAAAATGGTTAATGGATAATTAAATTATGGGTTGTGTGATTAGACTTAGTTGATACTAAATAATGAAAAGAATGGGATGATTAAATAAAATTGGTTAGAAATGTGAAATAGGGTTTCTGGCTTGTTGTGGGGTGTTATGCATTTAGAGGTGGCACAAAAAGCGACAGTGTTGTGAGTTGGTTGGTTTTTTTGTGAACCCATAGGTTGGGCTTGAATGTTTGATACTATATATATATATATATATACTTGAGTACTCTTGTGATTTCTATATGCACCCCACCCACATTGATCACTTTGTGCCGACACCGGCATAATCACGCGGGGGATGTTTTTCCTGATATTCGGTGATGAGTATGGATGGTTGGGTACCCGCTCTTTCCCTCTCTCTCTTCCAGGCAAGGTAGATATTTCATAGGTTGTGATGGATGGAGAAATTTTAGTGCATTATATGGTGGTTTTGATTGCCCAAGTGTTTGTAGGTGAGGTGTGATGGACCAAGTGTTTTCAGGTGAGATGTGATTATGCTTGTGGGACGGTGTCCTAGGTGTTTTTTGGAGAGATGTGTTGTGGCAGTGCTTGTGGGGTGGCAAGCCCAGGTGTCTACAAGTGAGGTGTGTTGTGACTATGCTTGCGGGGAGATGTGGTATACGGAAGAGATAGGAGCGCCATGACATATGACATTGGGTGTGAGAGCGGCATACCAGTGGGAAAGTGGTGTGGGGTACCCTTATTGATGTGATTCTTATTATATTATATTACTTTGTTTGCGTTATTTGTTTAACGTGTCTTGGTGAGGTTAGTATGGTTAGTATACCATTATAGGTGATGTTTGGTTCTTCTGTTTTCTCACAGGTGCGTTAGTATGCTTCTTTCACATGTGCACAGGAGACTTTGGTTTTTCCTGCTAAGTATACTTGTATGCTCACCCTAGGTATATAAAACTATTTTCATATTTCCAAGAGGATTATGTGGACCATGTTGGAAATTACTAGATCGGGTCTTGGATAGTTGTTATGTTGCTGCCTAAGATTTACTTTTTGAGACTTTTATTTGTAGCAGTTCTATTTACACATGCATGTGGGATGGTTTTGGATTTCTTTTATATTATATCTTGGAGTTTTTTGTGGATGATTCGTCTTATATTTGGATCCTATATTATTATAGAGGGTAATGTCTCCCATATTATGAGATTTTTATACCCTCGGTGCTAGTCACCAACCTGGATCCTATTGGAGGTGGGACTCGAGGGTCACTATCTCTCTCCCCTCATTGCGGTATCTTTGGAGGGAAGGGGTCATGACACATGCCAAGTGATGGGTTTTAATATTTATATTTATAAATATTTAATTAATATCTGTGTAATATTCAGATCTTCATATCATGTATGAGTCATATTATAATTTTTACTCTACATGCATCATGACCAAAAAATCATGTAATTCATGTAATTATTAAGTTGATACTACACACCATGAACGTACGTGATAAGTCGTGTATGTCATATACCGAAAGAGTAAACAATATACAGGTATAATACTTGTTGGGTAGATTTGGACGGGTATTCACTGTGTTTCCTCCAAGGTACATTTATGTACATATTTAATTTTAAATGAATTTATTTAATTTTTTTAAAATTATAATGGATGGTAATCTCAAGGAAATTCATATGATAATTAAGATAAAAGAATTGATTAATTAAATATTATAATTAATTGATTCGACCTCGATTTATCTTAAATAAGAACGATTAAGAATTGAATTCTAGTTTTATTAAATGCATAATTTGTTGCATGCATGTGGATGATCATGATCATAGACCAAGACCTTTGTATGTGATTGGTTTCATTTAATTTATTATTAAATTAAGTTGTTGGCGTGTGCCTTCTCTCCTCTTATTATGTAAGGGTATGCATGCTCATGGTTTCTTTTATATAAACTCTTTTCCCCTCACCTATGTGTGAGTAAAAGCATATGTAATGGATGGAGATCCCAAGCTAGTGGAGGTGGTTCAAGTTTTGAGTCAAGGCGAAACCAATCCAAGAGAGATATATTAGTGGATAGATGGAAAGCTATAACATGAACCTTAATTGATTTGAGGTGTTTTTCCCCTAGGTCAACAATTAGTTTATCAACTGCTAGATAAACTAACTATTAGTAAAAGCTCATGATCATACAGCTTTATTATTTTATTTTTGTTCATTTCATGGTTATTTTATTATGGATGTTTTTTCATGATCACATAAATTAATGAAATTAATGAGCGTGAAAAATAGAACTAAAATAAATTGGATTATGCGTAAATATTATCTAAGACATGGTTAATCACTTAAGTAAATCCACTTAATACTAACAAGCATGTGATAAAGATAATAATTGGAAATTTATGCATAAAGGATAAAATTCCTCAATTATATATATTAAGTCGATATAGTCTTCCACTACTTGAGTTGAAATCGAACCATAGTTCAAAGTGCTTGACCAACCAATGTTGGGGTGCTTTCAATTATCAAGGAATTCTAACTTGAATTTTAGGGTTGACTTAACTTATTCCATATCAAGTGATGACTGACAAAACAATACTTGGTATAATTAAGAGGCAAAGGTTGAGAAAATACAATTTAAGGATTTCAGGATTGGGGAGTCCACTCAACGGATCAATGAATTGCGAGTCAATGTAGTTGGCATTTGGAATATCTACCTAAAATCATTCAATTTTCATGACCAACCAAAGTTTGGGTAATGAGAAGAGGAATATGGATCCTTTCCACTAGGATTTCCAAGCAATAGGATATTCCAAAACCAAGTGTTGGACAAAATAATATGAGAAAAATTTTAGTATCATGTTTAGATGCAAATGGTTTTATTTTCAAATTTGGAAATAAAAGTTGTTTCTTTTATAAGGAAAACATATGTTATGGTATGGTGCATTTAAATAATGGTCTTTATGTATTAAATTACAAAAAAACAAGTGTTGGAAATTGAAAACAAATCATGTTCACATGAATCGTATAACACCCAATTATGGAACCACCATCTTGATCATGTAAATGAGTAGAATTTGACAAATCTCTATCAAGATGGTTATTTAGACTCTTCTGAGCTAAAAACACTTGAAAGATGTCATGATTGTTACAAGGAAAAATGACCAAACCATTATTTGGTGGACATAGTGAAAAGACTATGAAGCTTCTAGGATTGGTACACACTGATGTTTGTAGACCATTTCCAGTAAAAGCTAGAGGTGGATATTCTTACTTCATAACTTTTACTGATGACTTAAGTAGATGTGGATATATCTACTTGATGAGACATAAGTCTGATTCCTTTAATAAATTCAAGGAATTCAAGAATGAAGTAGAAAATCAATTTGGAAAGAATATAAAGAAGCTTTGATTGGATCAAGGTGGTGAATGTCACGACCCGTCTCCCGGGGCCGGAGCCATGACTACCCCAAGCCCGCCTTCCATAGGCTAGAGGTTGGCGACTAGCACTGAAAATATGTATCCCTAAAACGGGGAGGCATTTCCTTTAAACCTGTACAAACACACAGTCTAAGAACACAAAAATATGTAACCACAAAGTAAAAATGCAGTAGTAAAGGTGTGTACTAAAAGTAAAGGGGTCAGAATTCAAGCCCAACTAAAAAGATACAACTACAACTGAAAACAGAAAACAGCTCCTGAGATCATCCACCGAGGATCCTACCTGAAGGGTAGGTACAACTCATCTCCACAGCTCTCCATGTCAACCGTCACCGTTGTCTTCTGTCAGGTCCTAGCTCCCCGAGTCTTAGTCAAGACTGCTCGTCATCTGCACAAGACACAACAAGGTGCGGACGAAGCCCGTGCAGGGATGAGTATAACAATACTCAGTAGGGACCCCAAGACCCCTAAAGGTCTTTCAGAATTCCACAAAGGAAAATCACAAAGCATGATCTCAAACACAAAGCACAAAGAAAAATACTCAGGTCAAAACCAGGTATAACTAAAGTACAAAAGTACATATGATTAGTCGTAAAGTTTGATCATCTTATTCTGTCAAGAGGCACTACTACTAACCCACACAAGATCGATAGCTACTAACCCCCGCAAGACCTACACAGGATCACTAGGTGCTGATTCACACAGAATCGTTGGGTGCTAATTCACACAGAATCGTTGGGTGCTGATTCACACGGAATCGTTGGGTACTTATTCACATAGAATCATTGGGTGATGATTCACACAGAATCACTCGGTGGTGATTCACACAGAATTTATAGGAATTGATTCACATAGAATCTCTAGGTGTTGATTCACACAGAATCTCTAGGTGTTGATTCAAACAGAATCGCTAGGTGCTGATTTACATAGAATCACTCGGTGCTGATTCACACAGAATCGCTCGGTGCTGATTCACATAGAATCGCTCGGTGGTGATTCACATAGAATCTCTAGGTACTAATTCACACAGAATACCTAGGTGCTGATTCACATAGAATCTCTAGGTGCTGATTCACACAGAATCATTAGGTGTTGATGCACATAGAATCACTCGGTGTTGATTCACACAGAATCGCTAGGTGTTGATTCACACAGAATCGCTAGGTGCTGATTGACATATAATCACTCGATTCTGATTCACACAGAATCACTAGGTGTTGATCCACACAGGATCTCTCTTTATTCTTCATGTCTCATCCAGCCACAGGATTCCTGCTCATAGTACGCTTGTTTCTAGTAGAAATCGCTCCTCAAGCCATCGATCATATTTCAACCAGTACAAAGTCCTACAAAGAAGTTACCTAATGATCTGTCATGTCATAAGGGTTCCAACACAATAGACGGCACGTCAACCGGACGCCCGGTCTGTAAGTTATTGGCATTTTAGTGCTGGGGGTCCGGTTGGATTTGGGGTCGATCCAACCCGGCCATACTCCAATTTTCTCCAAAACTCTCGTGGGGTATCTCAAAAGGATTGTCTCGCTCCAAGGATCTCAGTGTCACAGACGGTTCATCACACGGATTTTTTGTTCACAAGATACGGCCATTTGAGCGTATCAAGGCCCGAGAGGGGTCTGGGTCCGGTCCGACCCGACCTGGACCGGGTCGGTTGGGATGGGCCGCGGGGGTCGCGCGGTCCGCCTCCCGAACAGAAAGATCCATTTGTCTCTTTAAATAGTGGTTCCATGTAGTGTCGCCTCGTCACCCGCGGGGCCCACAAGGAGTGGGTCCCCTCCTTCGTCGCGACTTCGTAGCCGCGGCCTGCTCACTGCGGCGCACGACGGTGCGCCACCTTCCGACTCTGTGGTCGGCTGAGAGTCAGTGGCATGTCCGTCCGCCACGGCGCTGCCACCTTCCACGGCCGACAAGCGCTGGCCGCCGGCTTTGCCTGCCAGCACCGGTGGTCGACGCCGCCACATCGGTGCCGCACCGGCAGGACTTCCGCGGGCCCTCGGGTGGGCTCTAGTGGTCCATTCTTCCTTCCAAATGAGCCTACGGGCCTCCCAGGATGTCGCGCCGTCATTGTGTGCCTCCCGGTTTCCGCTTTTAGTCGAGTTGGAAATTTGTCCCCTGATGAATGCAACATGAACGAAGCGGTAGAGGGTATATCCTTATTCGTTTAGCATGCACCCTTTACGTTAGCATTATAAAAAGTGGGAGATTATTCAATTCATCAAAGATAATCTTTAATAAAATAAACCCCCTACCTCGGATTTCGTTGGAGATGTCACGGTGGTGGAAGGAGAATCCGTGCTTGACGAAGCCGTCAGTGTTTGTCGTTCCCGATTCTATTCCTCCAACGTTCCCGTCCAAACTTCCATTCCTCGGTGGAAGTCACCACAACACTTCGTCAGAGGTTCCTCACCTTCATGTCAAAAGCCCATGTCTGATCTTCTATTAAATAGATAGAGGATCCAAATGTGTTGCATGACATTAATGTGGTTCATTTATGAACTGCATTTAATGTTACAATGTCGAGGTTACAAAACAGAAGAGTCAATCCATTAAATGGCTTGACAATTCATGGGTCCCACCACCGCCACTCAATGGTTACAGAAAAGAAATAAAATGACTTTGTTAAGTTATTTTATTTTATTTTATTTATAGAATCCAAAATTTATCTTTTTATCCTGACCTACTACGATCAAAGTGAAGCTTCCCTTAAGTGAATCACGGCGCTGCGTATTCAATGGTGCTCTTAGATTTCAATTTCGAGCACTGGTTCAAAAGTTAGAAAATGTTGCATGTAAGTTTACTGAATGTACCTTAAAAAAAGTTCAAAATTCCATTCTGGGCACACTGGGCCTTAGAATCACGCGCCGTCAATTTTCGCAGACCCATAATAATCCCAAATACTTTAACAAAAATTACATAGAATTTTCAGGTCTTTACAGGGAATATCTTAACCAAGAGTTCATCAATTTTTTACAAGAATTTGGGATTCTATATCAACTCACTCCACCTTACACACCACATTGGAATGGTGTTAGTAAAAGGAGGAATCGTACCTTATTAGACATGGTAAGGTAGATTATGAGTCATGCAGATCTTCCATTATCCTTTTGGTGATATGCATTACAAACTGCAGCATACACATTAAAATGAGTACCAACTAAAGCGGAAAATGGAATTCCCTTCGAGTTATGGAGGGGAAAGAAACTCATTTTTTCGCATACACATGTATGGGGTTGCGATGCATTTTTTAAGGCCTTCTCAGGCAACAAACTATCACTTCATAGCACAAAGTGTATCTTTATAGGGTATCCCATGGAAACAAATGGATACTACCTATACAAACCCTCAGACAAGAAAGTGACTATCGCCAGACAAGCTATCTTTATTGAGAGGGAGCACATCCTCAAAAGGGATAGTGGGAGAAAGATTGACTTCGATGAATTCAATGCTCAAGATACACAAGAGTTGGTATAGGAACAGATTCCATTAGTCCCCATGGAAGAAGTAGTTCCAAAAACACAAGTATTACATAGGAGTGTAAGAGAGGCAAAAGAACTAGAGAGATAGTTTTCTAGTCATCGAAGATGGTGATTCATTATTGGTTGACAATTCTGAACCTCTCTCCTACAAGGAGACAGTAGAAAGCTCAAAAGCTGCAAGATGGCAAGAATCCATGAATTATGAAATGAATTTCATATATCAGAACCAAGTTTGGGTTCTCATCGATGTGCCAGTTGATGTAAAGGTTGTTGGATGCAAATGGGTATTCAAGAGGAAAATGAACCTGGAAGGTAAAGTAAATACCTATAAGGCAAGGATAGTTGCCAAAGGGTTTAAACAGAATCAATGAATTGACTACGATGAAACCTTTTCACTAGTTTCCATGTTTAAATCAATCAGAATTATTCTTACTATAGCAGCTTACCATGACTATGAGATTTGGAAAATGGATGTCAAAACTGTGTTCCTTAATGGAAACCTTCAAGAAAATGTCTATATGACACAACTAGAAGGATTTGTGACTCCAGGTGATGCTAAAAGAATTTTCAAGTTGTAGAGATCCATTTATGGATTAAAGAAAGCATCTAGGTTATGGAACATTCGATTCGATGAATCCATAAAATAATTTGGTTTCATTAAGAATAAAGGTGAGTAGTGTGTTTACAAGAGGTTTAGTGGGAATGCGATCATTATCCTAGTAGTATATGTTGATGAAATATTACTTATTGGAAATTACATACCAGTCTTATCGTCTGTTAAGGACTAGTTAAACAATTGTTTCTCCATGAAGTACTTAGGTGAAGTAGCCTGTATTCTAGGGATCAAGATCATTTGTGACAGATCCAAGAGGCTGCTTGAACTAAGTCAAAGTACATATGTTGACCAGATACTAAAGAGATTTAGTATGGAAAAATCCAAGAGGGGATTGGTTCCAGTGTCACATGGTTTATATCTTTCTAAGAAAATATGTCTTCATACACAACATGAGAAAGAGAGAATGAGTAAGATCTCATACTCTTTTGCAATAGGATCAATCATGTATGGCATGTTATGTACTAGACTTGATTTTTCCTGTGCATTGATAATGGTTGGTAGATATCAAGCAGATCTAGGAAAACAGTATTGGAATGTTGTTAAGGCTATCCTTAAGTATCTGAGAAGAACTAAGGATATGTTCTTGGTGTATGGAGGAGACAAGGAAATTTTCATCAGGGGTTATACTGATGCTAGTTTTCAGACATATCATAATTATTAGAAGTCGCAGTCAGGATATGTTTTATGTCTCAACGGAGGGGCTGTAATCTGGAAGAGTTCAAAGTAGCTAGTTGTCGTTGATTCTACAGTGTAGTCTAAGTATATAACGGCTTCTTATGCAACCAAGAAAGCCGTTTGGATTTGGAAATTTATATAATAGCTTGATGTGGTACTTAACAGTAAAGATCCTATCACATTGTATTGTGATAATACAGAAGTGGTGACTCTTGTAAAAAAACCAATGTCACACCAACATACAAAGCACGTACTCTGAAAGTATCACCTCTTGAGAGATTTTTATCAAATGGGTGAAGTTGCAGTGAGAAGAGTACCCATGGAAGAGAACGCAGTGAACCTCTTGACTAAAGGCCTATCTCAACAGAAGTATGAGTATCATGTGAGAGCTAACAAACTGAAGGTTGTTAGCAGTTGGCTGTAGTAAAAGTGGGAGTCTGTTAGAGGTGGTGCCCTAAAACCAACTTATGTGTACTTTATGATAACTTGTATTTATAGTTTTGAATATTAATAAACTTCTTATCACATCATGATTGTTCTTCTACGTAACATATTATGTGATAATATCCATAGAGTATCTATCGCACTAAAAGGTCATCAATTCCCCGCTATGATGAGAATCAAAAAATGCTATGACATTATTCTTAAATATATGTTATATAGCCGGATGATATTATTTGAGGGACAAAAATGATACAGACTATTGGGGGTGGAGACTCATAGGACTTTGAGGCACCTTCTCATGATGTACACTCTTGGTAATATCCAATAGGATATTATGAGAATGGGACCCGTAGTAGGAAATCCACATTTATATGCGTCACTGGATGTTTCTATCTGTAAATGTGTGTATTGTTCCTTAGAATTTAAGATTATTATTAAAGAGTATTATGAGTTTCTTACTTTGATGTGTTGACGAAAACTATGAGGACAGATATTCACGGTGAGGTAGGATATGTTGGGTGCATCACGAGTAATATTAAATTAATGAATAATGCGAGAAAGGATTTATCCCTTTTGTTCTTTAACGGAAGTTAATATCACAGACCCTTTGATAGAAATGATATAGATTAAATAAATTCATGTTCATGGTGTTCTATATGCAAGTTCTTTTTCTATAAAGTCAAATAAAGATACATTGAGCACATAGGTTGATGGCACTTGCATGCAAACTACTTGATTTGACATATTGTGATAAAGGGATTACATTACACAGTAAGCATCTGTATGAGGTATTATGACATTACAGTATTAAATTTTTTCGTTATAGGTGACTTTGACGTGTTGCTAGACGCTAACCTTGGACATTAGGTTGTTTCACCAAATGCCACTGAAAAAGAGGCCTAGAGGGTCACATACTAAGTGTATCCAAAATCTCAATTAAATAATAATATATTATTTATTATTTAACAAGTTGAATAAATATTATTCTCACATGTTGTTTAATAATTATTCATGTTTTCTTGATCGCATTTATTCTATCACTAGTTATTCGAGAAATATAATGTGAGTGGAATATTTAATAAATATTTATTTTCTATTTAGTGTATATAATATTTATGTATTTATTAGAGAATAATGCAGTGATATTTATTTAATAAATAAATAAACATTATTCAAGATCTGATAAATATTATGGAGGAATGATGGATCGATATTTTAGGCCTGGTGAGAAAATAATAAATATTGAATATTATTTGATTAAATAATATTTAATTTTAATTCACAAGTTAAGCGCATGTTGAGAAATAATATTATTGTTATTATTATTTGATATTGGGTTTTTTCTAGGATTAAATAAATAATTAATGGAACTTGTAATTAACCCAAGAAAAATATAAACCCAATTATGTTATTTTTTCAAAAAGAGAACAATTCATTTGTTTGGTTTGTGCACAACGGAATTGGAGAATTCTCTCAAAACCTTGAGATCTCTCTTCTCCAAGATCACTCCCAAGAACAGAGAGAAATCTTCCTCCACCAGATCAAAGAGAATGTTTTGGAAGAAATTCTCATAGTGATCAAAGGCAGACAACGCAAGAGCAAGGATCTATCGTGCAAGCATCTAGAGATTACTTCGACGATGTCTAAAGATTCATGTAACACGTGTGGATCACCGCTAGAGAGAATCTGCACTTGATTCCTACAACGCAACGACAGTTCATCATAGATCTATTTCCAGATCCATCAATGAAGAAAGAATTCCATCAAGATAAATCTTATTTAATTAAATTAATTATAAATAATATGTGATGATACTCTCTCTCTCTTTAGTTCAGGCGTGATTCATGTTGTATGTCTTCTTTGATTTAATTATGTTGAACACGGCATTTATCATCATGTAGATCTCAGATTTATCGTTTAACAAGGAAAAAAGCAAAGTAGGGCACTGCTCATCGCACGCTTTCGCTGCGCCCAAAACCTACAATGAGGTTATAAAGAACAGACTCAATAGAAAATCAATATTTCCATGTGTCATTGGATGTTTCTATATGCGAATGTGTGTATTGATCCTCATACTTTAATATTATCATTAATGGATATCACGACTCACGTACTTTGATGTATTGATGAAAACTATGATGACATATAATCGCAGCAAGGTAGAATACATTGGGTACGTCGTGAGTGATATTGTGTTAATGGATAATGCAAGAAAGAAATTATTCCTTCTATCCCTTGATGGGAGTTGATATCTCAAACCTTTTGATGGGAATGAGACCACCAGCATAAATCCTTGGCCATAGTGTTAAGTGGGCGAGTTCATTTTCGAAAAGTCAAATAAAGAGAAATCAATCATATAGGTTAATGGCACCGACATGAAACCTGTTTGATTTGAGATATTGAAATAAAGGGATTATATTGCACAGTAAGCATTTGTAGGAGGTTGAATGTTGTTGCAACATTGACTTCTTTCTCTATAGGTGTCTTAGCGTATTGTTAGAAACTAACTTTAGACTATGCGGTTATACCTAATGACAATGATAAAGATGCCTAGAAGGTCACATATTAAGTGCATCTACAATCTCAGTTAAATTAACATATTTAATTTAACAAGTTAGAATAAATAATATTTATTCAAGTTTGGTTGATTGTCATGATTTAATCAAAAGTTATTCAAAATAATAATTGATTTAAGTAATAATAATAAATATTTACTTTCAAGTTTGTCGAATATAATATTTATTATATTTATTGATGAATAATATAGTAATATTTATTTATTAAATAAATAGTCATTATTCAAGGATCGGTAAATGTCGAGGGAAAGCGAACCGAGATTAATAGTCTAATTGGAAATGGAATAAAATCTATTTATTTATATTCTTAATATGTAGCACATGTCAAGAGATTAATAGTAATATTGTTATTATTATTATACATGAGGTCAACTAAGAGTTGTTAAGTAGGGAAAGGGATTGTGTGTAATTTTCCAACCCTAAACCTGTCATAATAAATATCTAATTATATCACTTTACATAATCAGTCTTCTTGTGCACAACGGATAGAGAGAGACTCTCTCAATTCCTAGAGAGATATCTAGAAAGAACTCTCTCTTCCTCCTCTTCCAAGCCATCGAGAGAGCATCGAGAGAGCATCAAGAGTTCTTCCTCCTTTAAGAAAAATTTTGTTGCGATCAACCACGAACAATACAAGCGGTTGGGATTGATTGTGCTAGCACCTGGTGATTCTATGGTGATGTTCAGAGATTGTGATGCACATGTTGATCACCGCTAGAGGAATTTTTCACTTGGATCCTACAGTGAAACAATGGTACAACAAGATCTAGTAAACTAGATCATCAATGAAGAGAGAATTGCAAGTTGAGGTAATTCTATATTTGCTCATAAATTAATTATAAATTGCATGAGAAGATCCTCCTCTTTTGGTTCCAGTGTTTTTATCTAGTCAAGTAATCTATGGTTTTTATTAGAAATGATGTTTTAATCATGTGCGGAAATGATTACACGTAAATTAAGACTAAAAGCTGAGTTGGTCATGCCACTAAAGGCGCTTCTATTGCACCCGGAACCTTCAGATCTGTGGCACAGCTCTACGTTGATGAACTCTATAAAGATATACTCTATGAAGTTTTCAACTCTATGAAATTCAAATCTATGAATTCATTCAACCTTACAAAGTTATGTTACTGAACTCTATGAAGTCTCAACATAGGGTTCATGACTTTTCCAAATTCTGTTTCTCATCAACCTATGAAGTCATCCATGAACCTTATGAACTTTGGGCCTTACAAAGTTCAAGAGCCTTACGAAGTTCCACAGTGCAACCTTACAAATTGTAAATTTTTAAAAAGTGTTGAACTATATGAAGTCGATGAATCTTACGAAGCACAGTAGCTAAACTCTATAAATTTCAACAACCTTATGAAGTTGGACCTTATGAACTCTTGGAACCTTACGAAGATCAATGCAGGGTTCGGGACTATGCCATTTTTCAGTCTAAACACAAAATTTCCAGAATTATTCTAATCAATTGAATGTTTCTTCAAATCAATGTAGGGACACTAAAATCACTTCAAATCACTTCAGAATAGTTTCAAATAATTGTGGTGATTATCAAAATAATTCCAAACATTTAGTATCATTTAAACTCCCAATTCAGAGTATTTCAAATATCTCCACAACCTCATCATCCATCCAATGGCCCGAAGGCCTTCATTTTTTATTTATTTTGATAATCCACCTTTCAAGGGGTGAGGTTGAACCCTTACAAGGAACGTAGGCGTAAGTATTACATGGCCCATAGGCCTTAGAGGAATTCATTTGCCCGTAGGCTTCAAACATTACATACAGCCCAGACTAACTACTTGGAACTGCTCCTCCCCAGCATCTTCATCGTGAAATCAGCTCTCCACCTTCACATGGTTGTTCGGCTAGGCATTCACGTGCATGCACAGACTTGTCCCGATGGAAGGTGTCATACCCTCTCATTCTTTCAATCTGTTTAGATTTTTCTATGGTGAAAGCTCCTTGCTCATCCTTCCTTGTAGTGCTTGTTCCTCGTAGGTCGTCTGGATTGCATCTGCACTTAAGGTGGCCCAAGGGCCTTGAGGTGGCCCGAAGGACTTACTGACCCGAAGGCCTGGGTGTTCCGAAGGCCTTAAAGGACTTGGGGACCAAATCGGTGGCCCAAAGGCCCAAACGGGAGGCATATTCTCGGCTGCTACAGTGTCAAACAGTACCTGCTACAGTGCCTGCTATAGTACCCCTAGAAATAATGTCTCCACTTGGATTTGATCCCGAGTCTCATGGATTCACTTACAGAGTCCTTATCAACCGGGCTAAGGCTCATGCGCGAACTTTAATCCAAATTTATCAAACCTTCATCCAATGTGTTCATTCACCAACTCTAGCAAATTTCATGTACACTTACATAAGGATGGTTTCTCTATAACTTCATCCAACTTCTCTCCAAACTTTAAACTTGTTTTAATCTTTTTAATTACAGTTATACAAATTATTCACCAATCAATTCAGCAGCCAACTTCACTAACTTCTTCACTCTTTGTAAAATATTGTAGATAATATCACAATAACTTCAACACTTGTCATTCACATTATGATTAGCACAACAATCATCTAATTTGAGTGTTGCTCGCTATGCAGCTTCTTCATCCTTTTCCTCACCCATAAACTGTATGGACAACATCTTCATGTTCTTTATTGGGTGGATTCTTCCTCCATCGCCCAACATCTTCGAAACATGCTCATTTCCATATTAACATGCTTATTGATAAGAAATACAAGTAATAGAAACATTTAGGAACTTCAGTCACAAACATTTCGTATTTAACCTAATGAAGAAGACGGATTTTATGTTAGAGGTGACCATAAAGAGGGAATTTAATTAATCGATAGGGGGGAAACACTTCACTTATTAAAGGAAAAAATGAATATTATGAAATTTAGGCTTACTATCACAAGGAATTTATATATATAATATGTGTTATATCTATATGATTTATATTTAATAAAAATCATACATATTTTAATTTATTTTTCTAACTTATAATGTAGACAATGCATTCTCCACCTCATAATGCTATTCACCTCTATGTGTAGGTCCCGGGCGCAACGGAAGCTCATGGGTGGATGTGCCCACTTGACTTTTTTTCATTAGAAATGATCAATCCAGGATCAATACGACAATAAATGCCAGACTCCACGAATCGAATCACAGAAATAGACAAAAGAAGAATAGTCCCAGAACCACAAAAAAGGATCATCACAGTTTGATTATAATTAATTTAATTAATTAACAAGAAGTACCTTTTATGGCATTATTTCGGCGTTGATATTTCTGATTACGTTCCGATATGATTCGTCATTGCGTCACAAAATCCAAGTGTAGACTTCCTCTAATGGTGATCCACACGTGCACCAAGTATCTCTGGACGTCACCAAAGGAATCTTCTGGTGCTATTGTGGAGAAGTCTTTGCTTGTGTTGTCCGTGTTAGATCGCCTTGATCCGATTGAGGAGGATCTCTCTCGGTATTGAGAGCGTTCTTGGAGGAAGGGGTTCTTTTGGCCTTGATAGAATTCTCCAGAATTGTTGTGCACAATGATTAGGGAAAAGTGTTGGGGTTGTGAGGATATTTATAATCGGGTTTGAGGTTATAGATTTATGAAAATAAATAAATACATTACACATTTTATTTATTTCATTAACTCTTATTCAAAACCCCATGTCGAATCATTAATTCCTTGACATGCGCCCACACTGATTATAATAAATATCATTTAATAAAATGATATTATTTCCTCAAAATACCAACTGGAAAAACTACACGACGTGTAATCATTAATACACGACGTGTACTCATTTTTCATTTCATTTCCAAAATGAAAACTACACGGCATGTGTATTCAATGTACACGACATGTATATCTTGTTTTCATTTTATTCTTCCTCCAACATTAAAACGATTTAGGATTCCTTGAATAATTATTAAACCACATACGAGAATAATCTTTATTCTACTTGAGATACTTGGATACACTTAGAGTGTGACCCTCTAGGCCTCTTTCTCATTGGCATTAGGCGGGCTTGCCTAAAGTCCAAGATTACTGTCTAGCAACGGGTCAAGGCACCCAAGAGAAAGAAGTTGACATCGCATTGACATGTCACCTCATACGAACGCTTACCATGAAATTTAATCCATTTGTCTCAATATCTCATCAAGAAGGTTTCATAGCAGTGTCATAAACCTATATGCTAGATCCACCATTCTTTGACTTCCAGAAATAAACTCGTCCTAACGCCATGGTCATGGAATTTGGGTGACAGTTCTATTTCAATCAAAGGGCCCAAGATATCTACTTCTCGTTGGCATTAGGTGGGCTTGCCTAAAGTCCAATATTACTATCTAGCAACGGGTCAAGGCACCCAAGAGAAAGAAGTTGACGTCTCATTGATGTGTCACCACATATGAATGCTTATCGTGCAATTTAATGCATTTGTCTCAATATCTCATCAAGAAGGTTTCATGGAAGTGCCATAAACCTATATACTTGATCTGTCATTCTTTGACTTCCAGAAATAAACTCGTCGTGACACCATGGCCATGGAATTTGAGTGACATTTCTATTTCAATCAAAGGGTCCGAGATATCTACTTCCATAAATATAGAAGGGACAAATCCTTCATTGAATTATCCATTTACAACATGTCATTCGTGATGCACCCAACATACCCTACTTCCTGCCAACTGTCTTCGTGACAGTTTTTTCCGTGTAAACTCCCACTTGGACTAGAGCCAACAGCCTACGACTTTTAGTCCGTTAAACCTCACATGATGATCATGTTTCTACTGAGTCAAATCTTTAGTCAAGTGGTCCACCATGTTGTCTTCTATGGAAATACTGCTCACTGCAACTTCACCTCTCTGAGAAAAATCCCTCAAGAGATGATACTTTTGAAGTATTTGTTTTGTCCGCTAATGTGACCTTGGCTCTTTTGCAAGTGCCACCGCTGCAGTATTATCACAATAGAGTGTGATAGGATCTTTACTGCTAGATACTACATCCAACTCTTGGACGAAGCTTCGCATCCATACTGCTTCTTTAGTTTCCTCAGAAGCTACGATATACTCAAACTCTGCTGTAGAATCTGCGACCACACCTTGCATTAAGCTCTTCCAGCTCACTGCACCTCTACTCAAACTGAAGATGTATCCAGTCTGCGACTTCATGTCATCTTGATCAGTCTGGAAACTAGCATCCACATGTCCTCTGATGACTAGTTCCTCATCTCCTCCGTAAACCAGGAACATATCCTTAGTTTGCCTCGGATACTTAAGGATAGTCTTGACTGCCATCCAATGGCGGTCTCCTGGATCAGCTTGATATCTACCTACCACACTTAATACGTAAGCAACATCTATCCTTGTACATAGCATAGCATACATGACTAACCCAATCACGGATGCGTAAGGGATCCTTGCCATTTTCTTTCTTTCCTCATGTGTCTGAGGACACATTTTCTTGGAAAGATGAATGTCATGTGACACTGGCAACAATCCCCTCTTGGATTGTTCCATACTAAATCTCTCAAGTATCTTGTCAATGTATGTACTTTGACTCAGGCCTAGCATTCTCTTGGATTTATCACGATGGATCTTGATCCCAAGAATATATGTTATCTCGCCTAAGTCTTTCATAGAGAATCATTTATCCAACCATGCCTTAACTAACTGTAAGACAGGTACTTCGTTTCCAATTAGTAATATATCATCAACATGTACTATTAAGAAAACAATTGCACTTCCTCTGAACCTTTTGTAGACACAAGGTTCACATTCATTCTTAACAAATCCAAATTCGGTTATGGCTTCATCAAAATGAATGTTTCATGACCTTGATGCTTACTTTAATCCATAAATGGATTTCTGCAACTTGCATACCTTGTTGGCATCCTTTGGAGTCACAAACCCTTTAGGTTGTGTCATATAGACATCTTCCTGGAGGTTCCCATTAAGGAATGTTGTGTTGACATCCATTTGCCAAATTTCATAGTCATGGTAAGCGACAATGGCCAATAGGATTCTAATGGATTTCAGCATCACAACCGGTGAAAAGGTTTCATCATAGTCAATTCCTTGACGTTGTCTAAAACCTTTTGCAGCCAGTCGTGCCTTATAGGTGTTGACTTTTCCCTCCATGTCCAGTTTCTTCTTGAATACCCATTTATTACCAACAGGCTTTACATCAACTGGAGGATCTACCAAAATCCAAACTTGGTTTTGGTACATGGAATCCATTTCAGAATTCATGGCTTCTTGACACTTGGCAATGTCTGTGCCTTCAACTGCTTCCTTGTAGGTAAGAGGTTCATCATTGTCAACCAATAATGAGTCACCATCCTCGGTGACAAGAAAACCATATCGTTCTGGTTCTCTCACCTCTCTCGTGCTCCTACGCAGTTCTTGTATCTCTAGAACAGATTGTTGTTCCATGGGGCTTTGTGTAATCTGTTCTTGTACCAACTCATGTGTATCTTGAGCCTCGACTTCATCGAAGTCTATCTCGCTCTCACTATCTCTTTTAGAGATGTGCTCCCTCTCAAGGAATATGGCGTGTCTTGCCACTGTAACCTTTTTATCTGAGGGGTTGTATATGTAATATCCCCTTGTTTCCTTAGGATATCCTATAAAGGTACACTTTGTACCTCGGGGTGCAAGTTTGTTACTTGAAGGGGCCTTAACAAATGCTTCACTACCCCACACATGTAAATTTGATAACATGGCTTTGCGTCCACTATATAACTCATATGGAATACCATTTATCGATTTAGTTGGTACTTGGTTTAGTATGTGTGTTGTTGTTTGTAATGCATATCCCCAAAAGGATAATGGAAGACTCACATGACTCGTCATTGATCTCACCATGTCCAACAAGATGTGGTTTCTCCTTTCACTTACACCATTCCACTGAGGTGTGTAAGGAGAAGTGAGTTGAGATAGAATCCCAAACTCCTGTAAGAAATCAATGAAATCCTGATTAAGATATTATCCTCCTCTATCTGAGCAGAGTTTCTTAATCTTCTTACCAAGCTGATTAAGATATTCTCATCCTCTGTCTGAGCGGAGTTTCTTAATCTTCTTACCAAGTTGGTTCTTAACTTCATTCTTGTATTCATTGAATCGATCAAAATAATTCGACTTATACCTCATTAAGTAAATATATCCATATCTACTAAAATCATCAGTAAAAGTTATTAAGTACAAGAAATCACCCCTTGCTTCAACTGGAAATGGTCCACACACATCTTTGTGAACTAATTCTAGAAGATCTTTAGCCCTTTCACCTTTCCCACTAAATGAGACTTTGATCATTTTTCCTTATAGACACGCATGACATACACCAAGTGGTTTTAGTTCGAAAGAATCTAAATACCCATCTTGATGTAATTTTGTCAAATGTTTCTCATTGACATGACCTAGCCGGTGATGCCAAAGTTGGGTGTGGTATGAGTCATGTGAATTAACTTTTTCATCGATTTCCATTACTTGGTTTGTGTAGTCTAACACATAAAGGCCATTATATAAATGTACCCTACCAAAACAAATGCTATCTTTATAAAAGTAGCAACATTAATTTCCAAACTTGAAGATGAAGTCATCAGTATCTAATTTGAATACTGAAATAATGTTTTTGGTTACATAGGGTACATAATAACATCCTTTTAATACCAAGACCATCCCAGTAGGCAATGTGAGGTGGTAGTCTCCAATAGCTACAGCAGCGAGTCTGGCTCTGTTGGCTGCTCGCAGATCCACCTCACCTCAGTCAATCTTTCTGAATCTACTTGGTTCCTGTATTTAGATACAGATGTGAGCACCACAAGCAGTATCTAATACCCAATTGGTAGAAATAGATAGATTGCATTCGATAACAAATGCACTTGAAGCTTCCCCTTTCTTCCTTGGCTGGGTGTAGTTTTTCTTCCAGTGGCTCTTCTTATCATATGTGAAACAAATAGCCTCTTGTTCTCTTGCCTCCCATTTTATCTTCCTTTTCTTGGAAGGCCTTGAAGAAGATTTGGGCTTAAAGATCTTCGTATTACCTTTCCTTTTATTCACCATAAGGATAGGAGGCTTTTCATGCTTCATATCATTGTCCACTTGGCGAATGAGGATAAGAAGATCAGATAGAGACTTCTCAATGTTGTTCATGTTAAAATTTACAACAAAGTTAGAGAAGTTCTGGGGGAGTGATGCAAGAATAAGATCGGTACCCAGTTCTTCTAAGAGTTTAAACCCTAGAACCTCCAAGCACTCAATGTAGCCAATGAGCTTGACAACATGAGGCCCAACTGGGGCACCCTCTCTAAGCTTTCTCTGAAATAAATCCTTGGAGATCTCAAACCTTTCTTATCTTTCTATCTCCTGGTATAGACCACGGAGGTGCTCGAGCATGCTATAGGCATCCATGTCTTTATGAGACTTCATGAGATCACTAGAAATTGATTATAGCATCAAACATTGAACGTCGAGTGCATCGTTCAAATGTTGATCATAGACCAGGAAATATTTATCACTCGCCCCTTGGGCAGGCGAATCGGGAAGTGAGGACTCCAGCACATAAAACTTTCATTCATGGCGTAGGATAACATGAAGGTGCCTAAACCATTCATAAAAGTTATTTTCATTGAGGATATTGTCTTTATCCAGAATTGATTGTAGAGAAAATGTGGTTGGCGAGTTTGTCATATTGATTCTATAAATTAAAAGATCAGATTTATCAGTACCTTTTGATTACATTTTATGAAAAATAATAAATGAATTTATTAATTCTCCCACTATTTTATCATGTCCCAACGGCCCCCACCATTGAACTTGGAATGCCTAGTTTCTATGACATTCTAGTGGCAAGGATCCATATTCGCCTTCGCATAAATCCAACAAGGGTTGGTCAAGCTATTTTAAAGGTATTTAGGTAGGCAGGTCTTTTCCAACTGTGAGCTTACAGTTCCTTGATCTGTTGAGTGGACTCCCCAATCCTGAAATCCTGACTTGGATTTCCTCAACACTTACCTCCATTTTACAACAAGTCTAGCAAGGGATACTCCTCTTGATGTAAAATGTTTAATTCAACCCGAAACTTTCATAAGAGCTTCCTTAATAAAAGTAAGTTTCCCAACAAGGGTTGGTCAAACACATAGTTTTATTGAGTCTTTCCCTTAATCAAGTAACGGAAGGCTTGGTCTGACTTAATATGGTATTTGAGGGATTTAAATCCTTTATGTGTAGTTTCTCATTATCACATGCTTGTTAATATTAAGTGATGTTGGCTTAAGTGATTATCCATGTTCTGATAATGTTTACGCATAGTCCGGTTTTTATTTTATTCCATCTTTACATGCTTGTTTATTTCATTAACTATGTGATCGCGACAACACATACATAATAAATAAATCGTGAAATCAGACAGAAATAAAATAAGATGGAATGATCATGAGCTTCTATTGGTTAGCTTATCTAGCGATTTTGATAAGTTGGCCATGACCTAGGGAAAAACACCTTGAACCTGATGGTTTGTGTTTTGCAGCTCCCACCTATCCACCTTTGTATCTTCTTGGGTTGCTTTCACCTCAGCTTTGGATTTTGAACCTTCTCCTCTGGCTTGGGAGATCTTTTATTACATGGAGTTTACATTAAAGAACTCATGGGAACATAGGCCCTACATTTTATTGGAAGAAGACTCACAGGCCAATGAATTTAAATTAAATAAATTTAAATGAAACCATACACACACAAAGGGTCTTTGGTCTAGCTCATGATCATCCATAGCATGCAACGACATTTACGCATATTTAGTATTCAAATTCTTTTAATCGTTCTTTTATTCAAGATAAGTTGTGCTTGAATTCAATTAATAATGATCTTATAATTAATCAATTCTTTATCTTAAATTCCTTTATGAATTTCCTTGAGATTATTCTCATCCATATTCCTTGTACGGGTCTTTGTACTTTGGAGGAAACCTGGTGAAATTCCATTTCTGGAAAGTACACGGCGTGTATTTGTTTTCACCCTTTATCCAAAGTATAAGTCGGGGGATTTGGTGTGTTTTTTGTACTTTGTTAATTTTGGAGTACACGGTGTGTAGATTAATCTAACACGGCATGTACTTCCTTGTTACAAGGTTACTGGCCTGGAAATCCCATGTACGCGGTTACACTGCTTCTCCTTATACACGGTTTCACCTGGGCCGAATCGGACTACGCGACGTGTTGATTCAACATACACGTCGTGTATTCCAGTTTCCACGCGCTGTTCAGTTCTGATCAACACGGTGTATTAAAAAACTTAGGTATGCTCAATTCACACAACGTGGTTTGGCGGACCAGTACCGGTTCGTAGAACCTAAGTACACGGCATGTAGATTTCACTACACGTTGTGTATTCCTATATTGTACAGACAGAATGAGCGGATCCTCCGGATGAGTTCCTCGTTTTTATTTTAATCAAAATTAAAATTAAAAGGTCATTTTGTGATGTGAATCGAGAAACTAAGGAGGAAGAACAGATCTCGTTCATTCAGTTTTATGGAACGATTTATCTTGAATTGAATCAAATATAAATGTGTAAATTATCAACGAAAATTAAATAATTATAATCAACATTGTGACCCCTATGATACCACTTGTAGGTTATGGGCGCAGCGGAAGCTCATGGGTGGATGTGCCCACTTGACTTTTTGTCATTAGCAATGATCAATCCGGGGTCAATACGATGATAAATGCCAGACTCCACAGATTGAATCACATAAATAGACAAAGAAAAAGAATAGTCTTGGAACCACAAAAGAGGATCATCACAGGTTGATTATAATTAATTTAATTAATTGACAAGAAGTGTCTTTTATGGTTTTCTTTCTTCATTGATATTTCTGATCACGTTCTGATGTGATTCATCATTGCGTCGCAAAATCCAAGTGTAGAATTCCTCTAATAGTGATCCACACATGCACCACGTATCTCTGGACGTCGCCAAAAAAATCTCTGGGTGCTAGCGTGGAGAAGTCTTTCTTGCGTTGTCCGCGTTAGATCACCTTGATCTGATGGAGGAGGATCTCTCTCGGTCTTGGAGCGTTCTTGGAGGAAGGAGTTCTTTCAGCCTTGAGAGAATTCTCCAGAATTGTTGTGCACAATGATTAGGGAAAAGTGTTGGGGTTGTGATGATATTTATAATCGGGTTTGAGGTTATAGAGTTATGACAATAAATAAACGCGTTATGCGTTTTATTTATTTCATCAACTCTTATTGAAAACCTCATGTCAAATAATTAATTCCTTGACATGCGCCAACACTGATTATAATAAATATCATTTAATAAAATGATATTATTTCCTCAAAATCCCGACTGGAAAAGCTACACGGCGTGTAATCATTAATACATGACGTGTGCTCATTTTTCATTTCCTTTCCAAGATGAAAACTACACGGTGTGTACATTCAATGTACACGGCGTGTATATATTGTTTTCATTTTATTCTTCCTCCAACATTAAAACTATTTAGGCTTCCTTGAATAACTATTAAACCACATATGGGAATAATCTTTATTCTACTTGAGATACTTGGATACACTTAGTGTGTGACCCTCTAGGCCTCTTTCTCGTTGGCATTAGGTGGGCTTGCCTAAAGTCCAAGATTACTGTTTAGCAACGGGTCAAGACACCCAAGAGAAAGAAGTTGACGCCGCATTGACGTGTCACCTCATACGAATGCTTACCGTGCAATTTAATCTCTTTGTCTCAATATCTTATCAAGTAGGTTTCATGGCAGTGTCATAAACCTATATGTTAGATCCGTCATTCTTTGACTTCCAGAAATAAACTCATCGTGACACCATGGCCATGAAATTTGGGTGACATTTCTATTTCAATCAAAGGGCTCGAGATATCTACTTCTATAAATATGGAAGGGGTAAATCCTTCCTCGACTTATCCATTAACAACATGTCATTCGTGACGCACCCAACATACCCTACTTCCCGCCAACTGTCTTCTTGACGGTTTTCGTCAGTAAATCTAAGTGTGCGAGTCATGACATGAGTTAATGATAATCTTCCAGTCTAAGGACCATTACACATGCTCGTAGATAGAAATGTCTGATGACACCAAGACATGTGGAATTACTACTGGTGGATTTGTTCTCATAATATCTCATCTTGGAGATTACCAAGTGCGAACTCCATGCGAGAGAGTCTCATCTTCTTACGAGTACTCACACATGACGGTCTGTATACTATGTGTCCTATCATAGTATGTCATCCAACCATAGAACTTTATTTAAGAATATTGTTATAGCATTTCAAGGTTCTCATCATAGCGAGGATTTTCCATGACCTTATTAATGCAACAGATATTTCAGGACATTATTATATTATAGTCATGTAGAACAATGAACAATATATAATAAGTGTCTATTTATGTAATCAAAGTATAAACAGTTGGTTCTCAGGACACCAACTCTAACACTATAAGCGAAATTACATTAATCCTAAAGGTGACAAACAAATTACACCTGATCAAAAGGAGAAAAAACAAAAATATCATCATATGATAGTTTTATCAAAAGTAATTCAAGCAACAAGCTAAGGTCAAAATTTTCAAATTGGATTGTAATGACCCACGTTTTGAACCCGGTTTAAAAGTGGGGGGAAATTGAACTTTTTCAATTGCTGAACCGGTCGTTTTTAGAATCGGGCTTCGGAACAAGGTTCTGAAGGTTTGAACCCTTCTTTTTAATGTTTTTGGACATGGGAGAATGCCCGTTAAGTTTCTCGGGTGTCCTGAGGGGTTTTGGAAGCGTCAGACCCTTGTTTTTAAAGTGCTGCAGAGGGCGCACGGTTGGCGCACGGTTTGGCAAACCATGCGGCCTTATTAAAGGAGGCAGTGGCGTGCGCACAGGCTGCGCACGGTTTCCCCAAACTGTGCGCCTAGCTCGTGCAAGAGATCTCTTGGAGGTAGAAGACTTCGTACGGTTTGCGCACGGTTTGGCAAACCGTGCGGGTCAAACCGTGCGCTCGAATGTGTTTTAGGTTTTTGATTAAAATTAAAAGAAAAGAAAATTAAATAAAATAAAAACCTAAAATCTAATAACACTCCCTCCCCTCTCCTCTCGGCAGAAGTGCGACACCAGCCGAAGGGGGGGCTCTCCCTGCTGCGCGCTTGACCCCCACCTCAGCCTCCCTTCTACCGGCGTCTCCTCCTTCGTTTCTTGGGGTTTCTTCTCCGGATCATCGCGGTAAGGTCTCCTCCCTCCTTCCTCTTCTTCCTTGGCCGATTTTCGGCCTCCCCTTTGCCCTAATCTAATTCGGCTGAACCCCCCCATGGTTAGGGTTTTGTTTAATTCGTTTTCGTTCTTGTTTCTCTTGTTGTTAAGAGATGTGGAAGGTCCCCCGGGACCTCGTGTGTGCGCGTTTGATGTCCGCCGCCAAAGGCGAGGCGGGTTGCGGTGATTTCGATCCACCAGTTTGATTCTGAGGTAAGGGTTCTGCCCGTTTATGGTTTGTGCATCCTCTAAATTAATGTCTTTAGTTGTTTTAAGGCTCATAGTGTGTTTTTTCTAGTGTGTTTGCGGCTTCGGGTTGGTTTCGGGTTGTCGGATCTTAGGCGACTCGCCTGCGTAGGCATAGGTACGTATTTATATGTACGTGGGTTCCCCCAGTATGCGTATATTCATCCATGGCAGCGAATATACACGTACGGGGCTAGTTGTCCCCATTGAATATATATAAAGTGTTTGCGCAGGTGAGTGGAGACAGGTATATGTGTATAAGAATATGTGTAAGGATCCTCTTGTGCACGCTCATGGTCATGCGGGGCGTGTGCATAGAGGCTAGGTGTCCTTATATGTATGTGAAATCACATATGCCTCGTGGGGGAGCAGCAGTGGTAGCATTAGTTAGAAAGTGCCAAGAGCCGGAGTGGACGGATGGATCCACCTTGAGGTAGGGTCCCTCTCCTTACCCTTTTATTTAAAGTAAAGTAATATAGAGTTATTTCTGCAAGTTAGTCTTGAATAAGTGCTTCTGTGAAAATAGTGTAAATTGCAGGAATAAGATAAAATGGTTGTTTGGTCACTAAACTAACGATTTAATAATAAAACCCCTCGATCAGAGGTGCGTTGTCTTCAAGATAAAAGTAGGAAGTAGACTCTTATGCTTGCCTGCTAAATTCTTGTTATGTTTTGGTGAAACTTGAATGAAATGGATTAGGATGGTAAGACCATGCCTTAGGATAATGGAATAAGCACGGCTTATGTTAATGGAATGGGTCTAGTGAGTGGGACTTACCTAGGAGAAGGAGTCCTCAGCACCTCTTATTGCTTTGTAAATCCTTATATGTCTGTGAAATGAAATGAAAGGAATAAAGAATGAATTGGGGGTTAGCCAATACCGTACATGAGTGGGTTGTCTCATGTACCTTATATCAATGTGGTGAATATGATAAATGATGTGATTATGTGATATTGTGAGATGGAAATGTCATGTTTTATTGATATTAATGTTATAAGAAGTGTATGTCTCATAACCCATGCTAATTAAATGATTAAGCTTCGGGCCAGGGGTAGACTGTGAGAGCTCCCTTGAATAATTATTAAGCCTTCGGGCTAGGGGTAGACCGTGAGAGCTCCCCTAATTAAATGATACAGCTTTGGGCCAGGGGTAGACCGTGAGAGCTCCCCTATGTTACGGCTTCGGGCTAAGGGTAGACTATGAGAGTTCCCTTGAATAATTATTAAGCCTTCAGGCTAGGGGCAGACCGTGAGAGCTCCCCTAATTAAATGATACAGCTTCGGGCCAGGGGTAGACCGTGAGAGCTCCCCTATGTTACAGCTTCAAGCTAAGGGTAGACTGTGAGAGCTCCCTTGAATAATTATTAAGCCTTCGGGTCGGGGATAGACCGTGAGAGCTTCCACAAGGTTGGGCCAGGGGTAGGATCGAGAGCGCTGCCCCTGGGTTAAGGACGTCTGTGAGTTCCGTCCCGGTCCTACCCAACGTATTATATATATATGGTGACATGATCGGGTTACTTTACCAGCAATGAGCCGAAGCTGGTATAGTCGTTAGGTTTCCTCTAGGGAAACCGGAACGGGTGTTGTTGTTCCTTAATGTTCTGTTCATCGAATCCTGTTATACCTGCTTACTGCTTTAATTATCATTACACTTTCTGGATTGGGTTAGACACCGGTGGTGCCGGCCTACTGAGATTTATATCTCACACCCTACTCGGGCCGCCATTGCATTGGGGTATCCGAGTAGACCTTTCTTATTTGCAGGACCTAGGTTGGTTGTTGTGCTGTTTGTACCTGAGGAGTTAGGAGCAAAGGACCAAGCGAGAGCTTGGGATGCTCAGGAGATCGCCCGTCGGGCCTTGCTGTCTTTTCTTCATTCTTTTTCATTGTATTGTAATCATGCTGTATTGTTTCTTGCTTTCACCTTGTATCATTCATCATCCCTATATCGTGTAAACTGGCTTTGGCCACCTTTTATAAAAATGATCACTATTTGTTTTTCGTTGTTGTTTGTTCATTGTTCATCTATTACTGTTTCCGCTATTGAATGTTATTTACTCTGAGATACCGTTGTGCAACTCTGATAAGAGGGTATAGTCTCCCCACTATCACCTCTCGAGACTCTCGCTGCTAATCGGCAGCCTCTGGCGTACGGAGAGACGCGCTTGAGGCCATGTGGCGACCGGTCCGGCCACCAGGTTGATGGTGAGCCGGGTCGGGACGTTACAAAGTGGTATTAGAGGAGTTTTCTCTTCTGATTTGTTTTACTGTTTGGCGACATTAGACAGGGATAGGAAGGAATTGGAATTTGGTAATGAGTTGTGTCCGGGATTGGCCACCCCGTGCACAGGGAAAAGCCAAATTGCCTCGAATGCAATTATTATTTTAATGATTTTGATTATTATGGTTGATTTGATTTCACCGTTGGGTGACACACATGTTTTCTGTTGATGCAATTTTTGGGCAACCTGATGATACGAGGGTATGCCATCTCATGCATCATGTAGGCACATTGTTAGAAATCACATGTTATGCCATCTAGGATGCATTAGAAATGTCTGTTGTTGTGATAGGTACTGTGGTAGTTATTCTATGCTTCTGTGATATAGCATGTTCTGTGTTACTACTTACGATAACATGCTGTTTTTGATCAAAAATGAAATTGGTTGCTTTTGCTAAATTAAGTGATTACGGTTATGACAGGAGACAATTTTCAGTTGTAAAGTGTATGGGCGCCTTATAGCTGAGAAAGGGTAACCTGTGTAATCGGATTTCCGAAAAAGGGCTACTAAAGTTTTAATTGGTGGGTGGCCACCCTTATGATTGGATCGTTGTATTTGAGCATGTTAATTTCTGAAATGTGATCTATTTTGCTTAATGGGAGCCAATTTTTCAATTTGTGGAGTGTATGGGCGCTTCATGGGTTGGGAAAATGGAAACCCATAAGGAATGTAATGGCAGGATGCCTTGTAAAATGCTTAATGGTGTAAAAGTTGTTTGGGTTTTATCTTATGTGAGTTGGCTTGTTGGAACCCTCGTAGGTCGCCTGTTTTGTTTAAAAGGAATTTATTATGGTAAATTGCCGGAAAAAGATGGGATGTCTGATTAATGTTTAATGGTTAAAATGAAGTTTGTTGAAACTTGTCTGCTTTGCTTTGAGCTGTTTATTAAAAATGATCAAGTGCCTGGTGATTTTGGTTTTGAAAGGTCACTTGAAGTTTGGAATTGAATCTTTTAAAGTGATTAAAAGAATGAACGTGATTAAATATAAAGGGCTTGGAAAAAAGGAACATGTAGTGGTGTCCTCTGTTGAGACCCCGTGTGTGGGTAGGTTAAGTCTTTCTTGTGAGTGCCTTGGAACGGAACCTTACGCATTTCTGTAGGTTGTTTTCTTTTTGCAATGACGTTAAATGTTAGGCTTTGAGCCGATGACTTTTGTTGGGCGTGACCAAGTGCTTGAGTCAACGCTTGTTCTTCGTGAGGGGCTAGCCCGTGGTAGCTAGGTAGCACCCTTAGAGCTTATGTGCTTGGCTTGTTCGGTGAACCTTCTGAAGTTTGGTACTGTTCGAGTACCGTTGTCCCTTGTAGGACTTCCAGTTCTAATGACATCCTTGTTCGGACGGGTGGTCATGCTCCTTTTGATCTTGTTATGGGATTGAGCATCGAGTAATGCTCTGTAGATAAGGGTGTAATTTTGGTCCGGCGGCCCGAAAGCCCGACAGGCCCGACCCAAAAGCCCGAGCGGCCCGGCCCGGCAGAGCCCGCATCGGGCCAGGCTGGGCTCGGGCCGCAGGTTCAGCGGGTCAGGCCTGGGCCTTTCCAGGCAGGCCCGCGGGCCAGGCCAGCCCGAAAAAGCCCGGCCCGCGGGCCCGCCTGCTGTAAAAAATATAACGGGTCCCCCTACCTCAAGCTCCCAAGGTTGCGCCTGGACCAACTAGTCCAGGCACTACGCCTGTAAATTAATCACAGGTCTATATATATATAGATATATTTATATATATATATATATATATAGATCTATATATATATATATATATATATATATATATATCTGGATATATCTATCTCTATATACATATATCTATATCTATATCTATATTTATCTATATTTATATATAGATATATGTATATATATATATCTATTTATATGTATATATATCTCTATATCTATATGTATATATCTATCTATATATACATATATCTATGTATATATATCTCTATATCTATATATCTCTATCTATATATATATCTATACATATATATATTAATATATATATCTCTATCTCTATATACATATATCTCTTTATATATATGTATATATGCATACATATATACATACATCTATATATATATCTACCTATATATCTATATATACATGTATATTTATACATTTATATTTATCTATATATGTATCTATATATGTGTGTGTGTGTGTGTATATATATATATATTTCTATCTATATGTACATATATCATTATATATTAACAAAAAATGATATTATATATATACATATAATTATTATTATATATAATTATAATGTGTGTATAAATATATATATATACAACGATATATAATTATATATATAATAGTTTATATATATAAACAAAGCCATTAATAATATATATCAATTAAATGTGGTTTTTAAAAATCCATTAATAATATATGTGTGTGTGTGTGTGTGTGTATGATTTAATATAATATATATATATAAACAAAGATATTAATAAATATATATATATATATCAATGATTTAATATTATATATATATAATAACTTGTTGTATATTAATAAAAAAATAAGTATGGTTTTTAAAAATCCATTAATAATATATATATATATATATATATGTATGTATGTATATGTATATGTATATGATATAATATATATATATCAATGATTTAATATAATAGCGTATATATATAAACAAAGTCATTAATAATATACATCAATTAAGTGTGGTTTTTAAAAATCCATTAATAATATATATATGTATGTATGTATGTATGTATATGTATATGTATATGATTTAATATAATATATATATATAAACAAAGCTATTAATATATATCTATATATATCAATGATTTAATGTTATATATATATATAATAACTTGTTGTATATTAATAAAAAAATAAGTATGGTTTTTAAAAATTCATTGATAATATATATGTGTGTGTGTGTGTATGTATATGTATATGATATAATATAATATATATGTCTATAAACAAAGCTATTAATATATATATATATATATATATATCGATGATTTAATATAATAGTGTATATATATAAACAAATCCATTAATAATATACATCAATTAAGTGTGATTTTTAAAAATCCATTAATAATATATATGTATGTATGTATGTATATGTATATGATTTAATATAATATATATATATAAACAAAGCAATATATATATCAATGATTTAATATTATATATATATAATAACTTGTTGTATATTAATAAAAAAATAACACACTCGCATGTTCGTGCAAGTCCCTCAACTTCATTAATTTTTTTAAGTAATTGCAACATGCATAAATTATATATACTATACATATATAAATCTATTTAGAAAAAAAAAAATTAACTCACCCAATGATGTTCGCGCACATCCCCAATATATATATATAAACAAAGCCATTAACTCACCCAATGATGTTCGCGCACACCCCCTAATTATTTTTTTACAATTTTCTCATATTATATATATATATATAGTAACTGATTATATATTAACAAAAAATAACTACTCACTAAATGATATTCGCACACCCCCAACATCATTATTTTTTTAAAAATATGATAAAACTTTCATATATTATATATACTATATATACATATATAAATATATTTAGAAAAAAAATTAACTCACCAACTGTTGCGCACCTGCTAAGGGTGTAATTTCAGTCCAGACAGGGCCGAGTCGGGTCTGCCCTGCAAAAAAATTAAAAAACGTTTAAAAAAATGTTTTAAATTAAACAAACGCTAAAAAATACTTTTAATAAATAAGTTAAAAAAATAAATGTAAAAAACATTTTAAATAAATGATAAAAAACATTTAAATAACAACACTTTAAACTCACCACTCACTGCTGCGCACCCCCCCAACAACTCATTAATTTTTTTTTTAATTTGTTCATAATATATATAAATTCACAGACATGTATAAATCTATTTAGAAAAAAATAACATATTCACCCACTGTAAAATGTTTAAAAAAATACATGTAAAAAATATGCGTTCAAGAAAACTTTTCAAATTAAACGTCTAAAAATAAATGTAAAAAAACGTTTTAAACAAGTGTTAAAAATGGTTTAAATAAAAAATGTTTAAAAAGTTTTTAAAACAAACATTTAAATTAATTTTTTTAAAACAAACACTTAAAAAATACTTTTTACATTAAAATGTGAAAAAAAGTTAAATGTTTTAAAAAAATACTTGTAAAAAGCATGCGTTTAAAAAAAATCAAAAATGTTTTAAATTAATCATTTAAAAATAAATGTAAAAAACGTTTTAAACAGATGTTAAAAAACGGTTTAAGTAAAAATGTTTAAATAAAAAATACTAACAAATGCTTAAAAATTATAAATAAGTTAAAAAAATAAATGTAAAAAATGTTTTAAATAAATGTTGGAAAAACGTTTAAATAATAAGGCTTTAAACTCACCCACGGCAGCTGCGCACCCCTCGTTTTTTTTTACAATTTGCAAATAATATATATATATATATATATATATATATATATATATATATATATATAGACAAAAAACATATCCACTCACTGTAAAATGCTAATAAAAAATAAAATAAACGTTTTTACAAAAAACATGCATTTAAAAATAAATGTAAAGAAACGTTTTAAATAAATGTTATAAAAATGTTTAAATAAAAAAAATTAAGAGATAATTATTTTGAAAATAATAAAAAACTCACCACGGCCCGACTTGAAAAAGCCCAGCCCGGACCGAAAAGCCCGGCTCAGCCCGATGGTTTGGGCCAGCCCGAGGCCGGGCTCGGGCCGCCTCATGGGGTTGTTCGGGCCGACCCGAATAGTGGTCAGCGGCCCAACACTCTGCATGGTAGGCCCGGCCCGGGGGCATGGTTGGTTGCTTTGTCGGTCGTTTGACCTTTTCTTATCTGCAGTAATGGACGATTGGTAAGTCGTCGTCCATGTAAATGGTCGTGTAAGGTGAAACGACATTCGGCTAAACCTCTTGTGTTGCTGTGTACGACTTTGGGTCATCTCCGTGGTAGAGTGACCTGAGCATTTGCGACTCAAGTTATCCCAATGTTCGGGATGATTTTCAAAAGACTCGGGTGGTTGACATGCTGGTCTTGTTGTTTTGGTTTTCTTGTGCGTTTCGATGTGGTGATCGTGGCTCGAAAAAGTGACACACGTCCGTTTAATCGTTATGAACTAGTTCTCTTATGAGCAGCTTGTCTTTCTCCTTTTGATGACGCCGACCCTTCTAAGGTGGGAAGCGTCGTGCTAGTTGAGTAAAGCATGTCCTTCCGGGTAGAAGGAACACGTTAAGAGGGACCATTTGGGAATGGTCGGGTTTGTTTGAATGCCTTTGAGGCTTGTAGGTGTCGTTATGTGTCGATGCTTGCTCGGCAGCACGACTTTGATCTGGTTGGCGGTGTATGCAACCCCTTTTGAGAAACATCGTCGGTCGTGGAGGACTCCGGTGCTAAATCGTGAACGATCACGGAATGCCTTGTGTGGGAAAAAAGTAAGGGTGTAATTTTGGCCCGACGGCCCGAAAGCCCGACAGGCCCAGCCCGAAAGCCCGAGCGGCCCGGCCCGGCAAAGCCCGCATCGGGCCAGGCCGGGCTCGGGCCGCAGGTTCCGCGGGTCATGCCTGGGCCTTTCCAGGCAGGCCCGCGGGCCAGGCCGGGCCGGCCCGAAAAAGCCCAGCCCGCGGGCCCGCGCGAAGCTCAGCCCGCTGGCCCGCCTGCTGTAAAAAATACAACGGGGAACTGCAGGTAGGGGGATTTGATCCCCCTACCTCAAGCTCCCAAGGGTGCGCCTATAAATTAATCACAGGTCTATGTATGTAGATATATATATATATATATATATATATATATATATATATATATATATATATATGTAGATCTATATATATATATATATATATGTGTAGATCTATATATATATATATATATATATATATATCTGGATATATCTATATTTATATATAGATATATGTATATATATAGATCTATTTATACATATATATCTCAATATCTATATGTATATATCTATCTATATATACATATATCTATGTATATATATATATCTATATCTATATATCTATATCTATATATGTATCTAGACATACATATATATATATATATATATTAATATATATATATATATATATATTAATATACATATCTCTATCTCTATATACATATATCTCTTTATATATATGTATATATACATACATATATACATACATCTATATATATATCTACCTATATATCTATCTATATATACATGTATCTTTATACATTTATATTTATCTATATATGTTTCTATATATGTGTGTGTGTGTGTGTATATTTCTATCTATATGTGCATATATCATTATATATTAACAAAAAATGATATTATATATATACATATAATTATTATTATATATAATTATATATATAATAGTTTATATATATAAACAAAGCCAATAATAATATATATCAATTAAGTGTGGTTTTTAAAAATCCATTAATAACATGTGTGTGTGTGTGTGAGTGTGTGTCTGTATATGTATATGATTTAATATAATATATATATATATATATATATAAACAAAGCTATTAATAAATATATATATATATCAATGATTTAATATTATATATATATATAATAACTCTTTATATATTAATAAAAAAAATAAGTCTGGTTTTTAAAAATCCATTAATAATATATATATATGTATGTATGTATGTATGTATATGTATATGTATATGATATGATATATATATATATATCAATGATTTAATATAATAGTGTATATGTATAAACAAAGTCATTAATAATATATATCAATTAAGTGTGGTTTTTAAAAATCCATTAATAATATATATATGTGTGTGTGTATATGTATATGTATATGTATATGTATATGTATATGTATATGTATATGTATATGATTTAATATAATATATATATATATATAAACAAAGCTATTAATATATATCTATATATATATCAATGATTTAATATTATATATATATAATAACTTGTTGTATATTAATAAAAAAATAAGTATGGTTTTTAAAAATTCATTGATAATATATATATATGTGTGTGTGTATATGTATATGTATATGATATAATATAATATATATGTATATAAACAAAGCTATTAATATATATATATATATATCGATGATTTGATATAATAATGTATATATATAAACAAAGCCATTAATAATATACATCAATTAAGTGTGGTTTTTCAAAATCCATTAATAATATATATATGTATGTATGTATATGTATATGTATATGATTTAATATAATATATATATATATATAAACAAAGCAATATGTATATATATATATCAATGATTTAATATTATATATATATATAATAACTTGTTGTCTATTAATAAAAAAATAACACACTCGCCTAATGATGTTCGTGCAAGTCCCTCAACTTCATTAATTTTTTTAAGTACGTTGCAACATGCATAAATTATATATACTATACATATATAAATCTATTTAGAAAAAAAAAATAACTCACCCAATGATGTTCGCGCACACCCTCAATATATATATATAAACAAAGCCATTAACTCACCCAATGATGTTCGCGCACACCCCTAATTATTTTTTTACAATTTTCTCATATTATATATATATATATATAATAACTTATTATATATTAACAAAAAATAACTACTCACTAAATGATATTCGCACACCCCCAACCTCATTATTTTTTTTAAAATATGATAAAACTTTCATATATTATATATACTATATATAATATATACATATATAAATTTATTTAGAAAAAAATTAACTCACCCACTGCTGCACACCCGCTAAGAGTGTAATTTCAGTCCAGACAGGGTCGGGTCGGGCCTGCCCTGCAAAAAAAATTAAAAAACGTTTAAAAAAATGTTTTAAATTAAACAAACGCTAAAAAATACTTTTAATAAATAAGTTAAAAAAATAAATGTAAAAAAAAATTTAAATAAATGATAAAAAACATTTAAATAAAAACACTTTAAACTAACCACTCACTGCTGCGCACCCCCCAATAACTCGTTATTATTTTTTTAATTTGTACATAATATATATAAATTCACAGACATGTATAAATCTATTTAAAAAAATAACATATTCACCCACTGTAAAATGTTTTTACAAAAAACGTGTAAAATGTTTAAAAAAAATACATGTAAAAAATATGCATTCAAAAAAACTTTTTAAATTAAACGTCTAAAAATAAATGTAAAAAAACGTTTTAAACAAGTGTTAAAAAATGTTTTAAATAAAAATGTTTAAAAAGTTCTTAAAACAAACATTTAAATTATTTTTTTTAAAACACTTAAAAAATACTTTTTACATTAAAATGTGAAAAAAAGTTAAATGTTTTAAAAAAATACTTGTAAAAAGCATGGGTTTAAAAAAATTTAAAAATGTTTTAAATTAATCATTTAAAAATAAATGTAAAAAAACATTTTAAAAAGATGTTAAAAAAACAGTTTAAATAAAAATGTTTAAATAAAAAATACTAACAAACGCTTAAAAATTATAAATAAGTTAAAAAAATAAATGTAAAAAATGTTTTAAATAAATGTTAGAAAAATGTTTAAATAATAAGGCTTTAAACTCACCCACGGCAGCTGCGCACCCCTCATTATTATTTTTTTTAAATTTGCAAATAATATATATATATATATATATAGACAAAAAACATGCATTTAAAAATAAATGTAAAGAAACGTTTTAAATAAATGTTATAAAAATGTTTAAATAAAAAAAAATTAAGAGACAATTATTTTGAAAATAATAAAAGTCCACCACGGCCCGATTTGAAAAAGCCTGGCCCGGCCCGAAAAAGCCCGACCCGACCCGATGGTTTGGGCCGGCCCGACCCGGCCTGAATAGTGGTCAGTGGCCCGACACTTTGCATGGCCGGGCCGGGCCGGGCCGAAATTACACCCCTAGAAAAAAGGCATTGTGATCGGTTTAGAAATCTTGAGGTGCCGGCAGAAGAAGCCGAGTCTTGTCTTTAAAGTCGACCAGTGATGGTTCGACTGTTCTCCTTTCCAGTTATTGGGTATAAATAACTGGAATCTATTTTAAAATCCTCTTAGTGTACTCTGCTACGTGACGAGCATGTCCCCTATCTTGATTTCGTCCTGGATGCACTAAGAGAGCGTCGGCCTTACGCCGCGCTAATGTTTTCAATGGTTGTTGAGCTCTTTTGGTGGTTCCCTTTCGGCGTTGCACGCAGAATGCGTGGTTTCTCTTCGTGGTTTGATCTTAGATACGTCATTGGGAGTCGAGTATGAGCTTCGGTGAACGTTCTCGTGGTAAGTGTGAGATGCCTTGGGAGAAGGCATCGTTGTTCAGCTTATAAAACACCGGCCGTCTAAACCGTGGGTCTTCTTGAATAGTCAGCCGAAGTGGCTTGACTCTTTTCGAATTGGGTTTAGAGGTCGATGGGGAAATCGACCATTTGATCGTTTCAAAATCACGCTAGGTGCGTCGTTGGAACCCTTAGAGCGTGCTTTTGAAAGACAGTTCAAAGGTGGTGGAGCTGTGGTTTGAGTCTTGGTCATTTAATGTTAAAACCTAAGGTGGGAAGTACCTGTGGCTGGATGCTTGGCGAGACGACGATGTGATCATGTCTCTTGTGGAATGAGCTCGGGTAAGAGCTTTCGTGTTGGTTCGGTGGGGAAAACGAGTGTTGGCTCGGGTGTTGACGGCTTAAGTGCCGTGTGCTTAAGTGGATGTTCGTTGGTGAGTGGAACATTCAGGAAAGTAACAAGATCGTTTGAACGAAGCTTCACGACCCTTGTAGGTCGAGTGAGGTGGGTTGTTCCCGAAGGCTTCTCGGGGACGAGAAGTTTTAAGATGGGAAGGTTGTAATGACCCGTGTTTTGAACCCGGTGTAAAAGTGGGGGGAAATTGAACTTTTTCAATTGCTGAACCGGTCGTTTTTAGAATCGGGCTTCGGAACGAGGTTCCGAAGGTTTGAACCCTTCTTTTTAATGTTTTTGGACATGGGCGAATGCCCGTTAAGTATCTCGGGTGGCCCGAGGGGTTTCGGAAGCGTCGAACCCTTGTTTTTAAAGTGCTGCAGAGGGCGCACGGTTGGCGCACGGTTTGGCAAACCGTGCGGCCCAAACCGTGCAGCCTTATTAAAGGAGGCAGTGGCGTGCGCACGGGCTGCGCATGGTTTCCCCAAACCGTGCGCCTAGCCCGTGCGAGAGATCTCTTGGAGGCAGAAGACTTCGCATGGTTTGCGCACGGTTTGGCAAACCGTGCGGGTCAAACTGTGTGCTCGGATGTGTTTTAGGTTTTTGATTAAAATTAAAAGAAAAGAAAATTAAATAAAATAAAAACCTAAAATCTAATAACACTCCCTCCCCTCTCCTCTCGGCAGAAGCGCGACACCAGCCCAAGGGGGGGCTCTCCTTGCCGCGTGCTCGACCCCTAGGGGTGTAATTTCGGCCCGGCCCGGCCCGAACAACCCCATGAGGCGGCCCGAGCCCGGCCTCGGCCCGGCCCAAACAATCGGGTCGGGCCGGGCTTTTTCGGGTCGGGCCGGACTTTTTCAAATCGGGTCGTGGTGGGCTTTTATTATTTTCAAAATAATTGTCTCTTAATTTTTTTTTATTTAAACATTTTTATAACATTTATTTAAAACGTTTCTTTACATTTATTTTTAAATGCATGTTTTTTGTCTAAATAAATAAATATATATATATATATATATATATATATATATATATATATATTATTTACAAATTGTAAAAAAAATAATGAGGGGTGCGCAGCTGCCGTGGGTGAGTTTAAAACCTTATTATTTAAACGTTTTTCTAACATTTATTTAAAACATTTTTTACATTTATTTTTTTAACTTATTTATAATTTTTAAGCGTTTGTTAGTATTTTTTATTTAAACATTTTCATTTAAACTGTTTTTTTAACATCTTTTTAAAATGTTTTTTTGCATTTATTTTTAAATGATTAATTTAAAACATTTTTAAATGATTAATTTAAAACATTTTTAAATTTTTTTAAACCCATGCTTTTTACAAGTATTTTTTTAAAACATTTAACTTTTTTTCACATTTTAATGTAAAAAGTATTTTTTAAGTGTTTGTTTTAAAAAAAATAATTTAAATGTTTGTTTTAAAAAAAATTTAAACATTTTTATTTAAACCATTTTTTAACACTTGTTTAAAATGTTTTTTTACATTTATTTTTAGACGTTTAATTTAAAAAGTTTTTTTGAATGCATATTTTTTACATGTATTTTTTTTTAAACATTTTACACGTTTTTTGTAAAAACATTTTACAATAGGTGAATATGTTATTTTTTTAAATAGATTTATACATGTCTGTGAATTTATATATATTATGTACAAATTAAAAAAATAATAATGAGTTATTGGGGGGTGCGCAGCAGTGAGTGGTTAGTCTAAAGTGTTTTTATTTAAATGTTTTTTATCATTTATTTAAAACGTTTTTTTACATTTATTTTTTTAACTTATTTATTAAAAGTATTTTTTAGCGTTTATTTAATTTAAAACATTTTTTTAAACGTTTTTTAATTTTTTTGCAGGGCAGGCCCGACCCGGCCCTGTCTGGACTGAAATTACACTCTTAGCGGGTGCGCAGCAGTGAGTGAGTTAATTTTTTTCTAAATAAATTTATATATGTATATATTATATATATTATATATAATATATGAAAGTTTTATCATATTTTAAAAAAAATAATGAGGTTGGGGGTGTGCGAATATCATTTAGTGAGTAGTTATTTTTTGTTAATATATAATAAGTTATTATATATATATATATATATATAATATGAGAAAATTGTAAAAAAATAATTAGGGGGTGTGCGCGAACATCATTGGGTGAGTTAATGGCTTTGTTTATATATATATATTGAGGGTGTGCGCGAACATCATTGAGTGAGTTATTTTTTTTTCTAAATAGATTTATATATGTATAGTATATATAATTTATGCATGTTGCAACGTACTTAAAAAAATTAATGAAGTTGAGGGACTTGCACGAACATAATTAGGCGAGTGTGTTATTTTTTTATTAATATACAACAAGTTATTATATATATATAATATTAAATCATTGATATATATATATTGCTTTGTTTATATATATATATATATATTATATTAAATCATATACATATACATATACATACATACATATATATATTATTAATGGATTTTGAAAAACCACACTTAATTGATGTATATTATTAATGGCTTTGTTTATATATATACATTATTATATCAAGTCATCGATATATATATATATATTAATAGCTTTGTTTATATACATATATATTATATTATATCATATACATATACATACACACACACATATATATATATATATTATCAATGAATTTTTAAAAACCATACTTATTTTTTTATTAATATACAACAAGTTATTATATATATATAATATTAAATCATTGATATATATATAGATATATATTAATAGCTTTGTTTATATATATATATATTATATTAAATCATATACATATACATATACATATACATATACACACACATATATATATATTATTAATGGATTTTTAAAAACCACACTTAATTGATATATATTATTAATGGCTTTGTTTATACATATACACTATTATATTAAATCATTGATATATATATATATATCATATCATATACATATACATATACATACATACATACATATATATATATATATATATATATTATTAATGGATTTTTAAAAACCAGACTTATTTTTTTTATTAATATATAGAGTTATTATATATATATATAATATTAAATCATTGATATATATATATATATATTTATTAATAGCTTTGTTTATATATATATATATATATATATTATATTAAATCATATACATATACAGACACACACACACACACACACATATGTTATTAATGGATTTTTAAAAAGCACACTTAATTGATATATATTATTATTGGCTTTGTTTATATATATAAACTATTATATATATAATTATATATAATAATAATTATATGTATATATATAATATCATTTTTTGTTAATATATAATGATATATGCACATATAGATAGAAATACACACACACACACACACACATATATAAACATATATAGATAAATATAAATGTATAAAGATACATGTATATATAGATAAATATATAGGTAGATATATATATAGATGTATGTATATATGTATGTATATATACATATATATAAAGAGATATATGTATATAGAGATAGAGATATGCATATTAATATATATATATATGTATGTATGTATAGATACATATATAGATATAGATATATAGATATAGATATATATATACATAGATATATGTATATATAGATAGATATATACATATAGATATTGAGATATATATATATATATATATATAAATAGATCTATATATATATACATATATCTATATATAAATATAGATATATGTATATATAGATATATGTATATAGAGATATATATATATATATATATATATATATATATATATATATATAGATCTACATATATATATATAGAGAGATCTACATATATCTATATATATATATATATATATATCTATATATACATAGACCTGTGATTAATTTATAGGCGCAGCCTTGTGAGCTTGAGGTAGGGGAATCAAATCCCCCTACCTGCAGTTCCCCGTTGTATTTTTTACAGCAGGCGGGCCAGCGGGTCGGGCTTCGCGCGGGCCCGCGGGCCGGGCTTTTTCGGGCCGGGCCGGCCTGGCCTGCGGGCCTGCCTGGAAAGGCCCAGGCCTGACCTGCGGAACCTGCGGCCCGAGCCCGGCCTGGCCCGATGCGGGCTTTGCCGGGCCGGGCCGCTAGGGCTTTCGGGCCGGGCCTGTCGGGCTTTCGGGCCGTCGGGCCAAAATTACACCCTTATCGACCCCCACCTCGGCCTCCCTTCGACCGGCGTCTCCTCCTCCGTTTCTTGGGGTTTCTTCTCCGGATCATCGCGGTAAGGTCTCCTCCCTCCTTCCTCTTCTTCCTTGGCCAATTTTCGGCCTCCCCTTTGCCCTAATCTAATTCGGCCGAACCCCCCCCATGGTTAGGGTTTTGTTTAATTCGTTTTCGTTCTTGTTTCTCTTGTTGTTAAGGGATGTGGAAGGTCCCCCGGGACCTCGTGTGTGCGCGTTTGATGTCCGCCGCCGAAGGCGAGGCGGGTTGCGGTGATTTTGAGCCGCCAGTTTGATTTCGATGTAAGGGTTTTGCCCATTTATGGTTTGTGCATCCTCTAAATTAATTTCTTTAGTTGTTTTAAGGCTCGTAGTGTGTTTTGCCTAGTGTGTTTGTGGCTTCGGGTTGGTTTCGGGTTGCCGGAGCTTAGGCGACTCGCCTGCGCAGGCATAGGTACATATTTATATGTACGTGGGTTCCCCCGGTATGCGTATATTCGTCCATGGCAGCGAATATACACGTACGAGGCTAGTTGTCCCCATTGCATATATATAAAGTGCATGCGCAGGTGAGCGGAGACAGGTATATGTGTATAAGCATATGTGTAAGGATCCTCTTGTGCACGCTCATGGCCATGCAGGGTGTGTGCATAGAGGCTAGGTGTCCTTATACGTATGTGAAATCACATATGCCTCGTGGGGGAGCAGCAGCGGTAGCTTTAGTTAGAAAGCGCCAAGAGCCGGAGTGGACGGATGGATCCACCTTGAGGTAGAGTCCCTCTCCTTGCCCTTTTATTTAAAGTAAAGTAATAAAGAGTTATTTATGCAAGTTAATTTTGAATAAGTGCTTATGTGAAAACAGTGTGAATTGCAGAAATAAGATAAAATGGTTGTTTGGTCACTAAACTAACGATTTAATAAAAAAAAAACCTCGATCAGAGGTGCACTGTCTTCAAGATAAAAGTAGGAAGTAAACTCTTATGCTTGTCTGCTAAATTCTTGTTATGCTTTGGTGAAACTTGAATGAAATGGATTAGGATGGTAAGACCATGCCTTAGGATAATGGAATAAGCACGGCTTATGTTAATGGAATGTGTCGAGTGAGTGGGACTTGCCTAGGAGGAGTAGTCCTCAGCACCTCTTATTGCTTTGTAAATCCTTATATGTCTGTGAAATGAAATGAAAGGAATAAAGAATGAATTGGGGGTTAGCCAATACCGTACATGAGCGAGTTGTCTCATGTACCTTATATCAATGTGATGAATATGATAAATGATGTGATTATGTGATATTGTGAGATGGAAATGCCATGTTTTATTGATATGAATGTTACAAGAAGTGTATGCCTCATAACCCATGCTAATTAAATGATTAAGCTTTGGGCCAGGGGTAGACTGTGAGAGCACCCTTGAATAATTATTAAGCATTCGGGCTAGGGGCAGATCGTGAGAGCTCCCCTAATTAAATGATACAGCTTCGGGCCAGGGGTAGACCATGAGAGCTCCCCTATGTTACGGCTTCGGGCTAAGGGTAAACTGTGAGAGCTCCCTTGAATAATTATTAAGCTTTCGGGCTAGGGGCAGACCGTGAGAGCTCCCATAATTAAATGATACAGCTTCGGGCCAGAGGTAGACCGTGAGAGCTCCCCTATGTTACGGCTTCGGGCTAAGGGTAGACTATGAGAGCTTCCTTGAATAATTATTAAGCCTTCGGGCTGGGGATAGACCGTGAGAGCTTCCCCAAGATTGGGCCAGGGGTAGGATCGAGAGCTCTCACTACTACAAATACGCCCTTTATCAGTGCTACAAATGGCCTTTAACAGTGCTAGAAAAGCGCTGTTAAAGCCGGCAAAGATAAAGGGGGTCCCCTTTATCAGCGCTCAAAAAAGCGCTGATAAAAGGATCCTATATCAGCGCTTCCTTTATCAGCGCTTCTTTTATCAGCGCTTTTGTTTTAGCGCTGATAAATGAACCTTTTATCAGCGCTTTTTTAAAAGCGCTGAAAAAAGTTAAAAAAAATTACAAAAAATTAAAAAAATCATGTCAATCCAGCGGGGCTTTATAGCGCTTGATAATAGCGCTTTCCACCCCCTCCAGTGCCCCGCACGCACCCCCTCCACCCTTTATCAACGCTAGCCCCCCACATCCACCCTCATGCGCGCGCCTCTGCCTCCAGCAGGTTTTGAACTTGAGACCTCCCCCTTGCGCGCCTAAGCCCTTACCAGTACTCTATTTTGATTTGTTTACTATTTCATGATATCTATATATATATATATATATATATATATATATATATAGTTATATTTATTCGTATAGTAATATTTATTTATATTAATATATATATATAGTTATATTAATATATATATAGTTATATTAATATATATATATAGTTATATTAATATATATAGTTATATAGTTATATTAATATATATATATAGTTATATTAATATATATATAGTTATATTAATATATATATATAGCTATATTAATATATATCTCTATTTATATATATATATATATAGTTATATTTATTCGTATAGTAATATATATTTATATTAATATATATATATATATAGTTATATGAATATATATATTTATAGTGATATTAATATATATATATATAGCTAGATTAATATATATATATAGTTATATTAATATATAGTAGTTATATAAATATTCATATATTGGTATTTTAAATAAAATGGATATTAGTTATTATTTAGATAAAGCTAATATATTTTATATGTAAATATGTTTAATTATTTATTTTAAAATTTTAATTTTTAGGTGTGAATATATAAAAAATATGTACATATAGTTATATATTTGATTATAAATAACAGTGCATTATAAAAAACGATAAATTTTCAAAGACCTAATATCAATATGAATGTAATACCTTGGAATAAATTCAGTCCCCACCAAAAAAAGCCAATAATACCCCCTTAAACGAGACTGAAAATCCACAAAATGTTAAAAAATCGGGGTACCCCGACTAAAAACTCAGTTTTGGAGGCCTTCTGGGCCTCTTTTGGCCTCGAAAATCCCTTGACTAGGATCTCCCCAAGTCATAGCGACGTAGAGCTCGTCGAAGGCTTCGATTTGATATGTAGTAGAGCTCAAACGGACACCCGGATCAAAAGTTATGGTCGTTTGAAGTTTGAGTTGTGTTTTCAACATATTTTGGATCTTTTTTTAATTTTTTTAATTTTTTTAATTTTTTTAGTCTTCAAATTGTTATTAAATGACTATTACTCCATAATAATTAGCAAATTATTAATTAAAAATATTTTTTAAATTTTTTAAGAAGTCATTTTCACTAAATATCTTATATATTAAGTATATTAAGTGTAAATGTACATTTATACTTATCTAAAATATATTTAAAAATTTTATATTATATGTATATCAATATAACTATATTTATATATTAATATATTAATATATATATTTTTTTTTGAATTCGACCATTTATCAGCGCCAAAAAAAGCGCTGATAAAGGGGGGGCGCTGAGAAAAACTGTTTTTGTGGTAATGGCTACTCCTGGGTTAAGGACGTCCGTGAGTTCCGTCCCGGTCCTACCCAACGTATTATATATATATGGTGACATGATCGGGTTACTTTACCAGCAACGAGCCGAAGCTGGTATAGCCGTCAGGTTTCCTCTGGGGAAACTGGGACGGGTGTTGTTGTTCCTTATTGTTCTGTTTATCGAATCCTGTTATACCTGCTTACTGCTTTAATTATTATTACACTGTCTGGATTGGGTTAGACACCGGTGGTGCCGACCTACTAAGATTTATATCTCACACCCTACTCGGGCCGTCATTGCACTGGGGCACCCGAGTAGACTTTTCTTGTTTGCAGGACCTAAGTTGGTTGTTGTGGTGTTTGTACCTGAGGAGTTAGGAGCAAAGGACCAAGCGGGAGTTTGGGATGCTCAGGAGATCGCCCGTCGGGCCTTGCTGTCTTTTCTTCATTCTTTTGCATTGTATTGTAAGCATGTTGTATTTTTTCTTGCTTTCACCTTGTATCATTCATCATCCCTGTATCGTGTAACCGTAGAACTTTATTATAGCATTTAAGAATATTATTATAGCATTTCAAGGTTCTCATCATAGCGGGGATCTGTCATGACCTTATTAATGCAACAAATATTTCAGAACATTATTATATTATAGTCATACAGAACAATGAACAATATATAATAAGTGTCTATTTATGTAATCAAAGTATAAACAGTTGGTTCTCAGGACACCAACTCTAACACTATAAGCGAAATTACATTAATCCTAAAGGTGACAAACAAATTACACCTGATCAAAAGGAGAAAAAACAAAAATATCATCATATGATAGTTTTATCAAAAGTAATTCAAGCAACAAGCTGAGGTCAAAATTTTCAAATTGGATGAAATGACCATGGTCAACTAATTAACCCTAACAAATCAATATTAATTAGTTTGGGGTTAGCACCAAATTGAACATGTAAATCAATATAGATAGTTAACATAATGTCATACATTCAGTGAAGGTCATTGTTTGGGAAGGCATTGTTGTAATTTGTTATACACTTTTTATCTTTTTTCCTTTAGATAAAGTCTTGAAATATTGATTGATGTTTCTAAGAGTAATCTATTGTAGCGCATTGTAGCATCGACTGTGGTGGAGCATTGTAGCAGGACACTGTGTGGTACTGTAGCAACAACTTTGGGGAGTCTTTAATGGTTGGGGATGAACTTGTTACGGTAAATGGATGCAAGTCAGCCCATTGAGGGGATGTTAGACCGGTCCGCCTAGAGGTAGTGGTTCTGTGTGTGGCATGTGTGTCTTCATTTTACTTACACCCCTTATATTACAACAGTTCAGGGAGGGGGAATACAAAGAAACGAAGAAAACTACCGCACCTACAAGTACTCAGGAGACTAGATCCTGAGACCTCCCATGAGACCCCTCAAATATGTAATCACTAGGCTATGCCCCTGGGGGCTTGGAGTCGGAACTCTTTCAAGCGTACTCATTCACGACTCGTGTTCGAAAAAACCTCAATAGACGAAAGGAGCAAATACAGCAGTAGTTCTTTCGTATTCAATATCAAATCAAATTGATGAAATGCCAAGAAACTCTTGCAAGTCAAGTTGCCGACTTTATATCATATCAATGCAAGGGCCAAGAAAGCTATATCAATCTATGTTAAGAGCATTTCTATCACGTGAGAATGCAAGTTTAGCTAAATTACTTGGACCCCTTATGATAATATATAATTATATCAAAAGAAAGATTTTTTTTTGAAATTTACTAGAAAATGTGCATAAAGCTTTCTTCTGAAATTTACTAGAAAAGGTGTATAAAGCTTTCTAACAACTCTATCCAGTAAATATTTGAGAGAAGTTGATGGGAATGTCAATCTTCACCAACCACCATTATATGTCAACTTAATCTCACAAGTAACATGGAATTCTTTTGTTGCTCGAGATGGAAAGCTAAGGTAAATTTTAAGTGATTTTAAATTATTTGACATGACATATTTGAAGTATTTAATTTCATATATGTTACTTTATAAAAACAATATAGGAGTTGAGAGAATAAGCAACATGCAATAAAGCCACCATACACATACTTTAAATCATGGATGGGGTATTTTGATTGGTACATTGAATTTACAATAAAACTAGAAATACAAAAAATGATTTAGGTAACTGTTTTGAGATGCAAATTAATCAATCAAAACCTCCCACTACTTCAATCTCACATCATGTGGTGTGAAAGGAGGCATGTGCTGATAAAAAGAATATCATAGGTGAAAATGAACCGTTTTTAGTGGTTTTTTATTGTCTAGAACAATATAGATATGTTGGAGGAGTGGGTTTTAGAGTTTCATAAAGAGACTACATTAAGGAAGAGTTAAAAAAATAAACTTAAGACCTTTAACAAAAAAAAAAAGAAACAAAATTAATTATTGCCCACTCAAACAAACTACTCGTGCAACAGAACAAGATGTCAATGAAACAGTAATCGATGAACCAACAACCACAGTCGGATTCACAAACACCGAGTTTCGAGAATAGTTTCCCCCCTCATGCCCAACATACAAGAGGTAATCATTTTTTCACAATATTTTATAATATCTTTATAGAAAATAGGTATTGATTATTTAGTTTTAAAATATTTTAGGATGAAATTGATTGTGACTTATATACACTCACGCACTAAATCATTGCAAAAGATATGATGTACAATATTCAAGGTGACGCTCTTCATAATAAACCATTATTGATAGATCATGTGAGTTGGGATTGAGATTTATAAGCTGAGAGGTGAGCTAATTGTTCTCATTGATGATGTTAATATTTGAATAGTTAAACAAGATATTGAAACTTTTGTAGCATGATCAGTCAATTTTAGTCACACGATAAGGGATGGATCATTTCCAGCTTATGTTATATTCAATATCATTTACGATGAATAACATATTTTTAAACTACTATATATGACAAGCGAAACAAACAACTGGATCAAGGCAGTCAAAAGTATAAACTACTGCATCATTAAAGCGGACGGTGGAATCTAATTTTGCTCCACCGCAGAACCTAATACGACTTTTCGGAAAATCATATTTTAATGAGGGGGAAACTTGTGAATTTGTATTTGGAGAGGACATACAGTCTGTTGACTTCGCTGATCTTCCCAATGTAGCTGAAAGTGTACAGCACGGTTGATTAGAGGCCTATCATAAATATATATGAGATCCGTTGTCAAAAAAATTGTGTTTAATCATAGGTGTAATATTTATATTACAATTATAACGGTATGCTTTTTTATTCCAAATATTTATCTTACCATTCAGCAATCACCAGATCTTTTTAAATTTTTAAATCCACGTCTTCATTCTGTAGAACCACCATGGACCCAGATCAAATCTTTAAAACAGAAGTTTCTAAAGTGCTTGAAATAAACAGAAGACATGTCGTTTTTAATACCTATAATGCAAAAGTAAAACCATACTTTGATTACTGTTATTATAATTTGTTTTTCTAATGAAGTACTGGATAATTCTTTAACTGTTAGTACTAGATAATTCTCATAATGCCAGTTAATCCAACGATATATTTTATGGATCTAATTCTTGGATATCTAACAACATCAAATATGACGTTGCAGTATAGCTCTCCCTCCTAAAATAGTACGGGATATAGCACCAATTGAAGGGGAAATTTTACTACAAAATATGGCATTTCAATCCCATGTTATAGTGGGGTGGAGATGGTCTTAATCGAGAGAAAAAAAACTTCAACCATGAAATAAAAAACTTATTGGTCCTCCATCCCCAAAAAAAAAACTTACTAGTCCTAAAAATATCAGAGAATGACAACAGGGGAACCAAAAGTACGAATTTATGACACGGGGGAGGGGGTGGATAAATTTGTAACTATCTAGGTCCTCCCCCTTCCATATTCCGGTCCCTCATTGACATTTCCCCAATATCATATGTCAGTGTTACAAGAGAATGTACACTGCAAATAATACAATGTCATGTGTATCTTTTTTATGTGAATTTATTGACCAGATAAATCGCCCCACCGTTGGTGGTGGGGTGGTAAGGGCTTGGAGGGGTGAGGGGCGGGTCGTGGGGTCAAGTCCCTGGGCTTGTGATTTCTATGTAATTTTCTTACTTGCGTGTGTGCCGCTTTCGCGGTTGTACCCAATTTAAAAAAAAAATATAATCTTCCCGCTCTACAGAAACATTTGATCTTGGCTAAAAAATTAAATGAACCACAAATAGTATAATTTATAGCCTATAAATACAGAATGAGAAGTTTATGAGAATAAACTTTTAGCTCCATATTTTCTCTTCTGCCCCTTATAAATAAATATTGAGATTATTCATTATCTTATTTACTTGTCAATCAACATTGCATTCATGATTTTCTACCACGAGCACACAGCCACACATATAATGCAAACTATTAATGTCACAAAAGATTGAAAATCCAATTTTACAGGCATGTTGCAGACATACCTTGAATCAACCCAGGTTAGTCAGACATAGGTCTCGACATCCCAAAACATCGAAATCTGAAAGTCCAATATGCACAGCATTCCTTAAATAGTGCAAACCCTATCAGAGCCCTCCAAAAGCCCATACGATTACTCAATCTGCCACCAACAAAGCATGGCTTTAAACATTAAACAGAAATGCCCGGACGTCGATCAAATCACCCGACCCAACCACTTCAATTTACAAGGCAGATTCAAAATCAATCTTACTCTACCAGATGCAGGGGATGGATTTACCTCCTTCATCTTGCGTATTGTCCTCATCGGGTTTAACATCAATAGAATGCCTCCAACATGAGATTCAGCAGAAGAAGGAAGTTTCTGGAACCCTTTCCGATCAATTGGTCACAGCCGTCACATGCTCGGATAGGATTCCATTCATATCTTCAAAATAGGGCCAACTGTTCCCAGATTTGTTATCAGTCCTGCACTCCTGTTGGCAAAATGACAATTTTGCTCAAAAAAATGTTCATACATGGGAATAATAGAGTTCCATGGTAAATTTATCAATGAAAAAGGTAAGAGGAAGAGCAGACCCCGTATTTCTGCAGCATAGATGCCCATAAAGATTTGCACTGCCCTGGAGTTCGCTTGATTTCCATGGCTGACAGTCTTTCAGCTATCTCTTCCCACAATACCATCCTCCCCTTTACAGTTTGGAACCGGCTATTCAACTCTCCACGTATCCTAATCATTGCTTTGACCTCCTCTGGTTTCCATTTGTTTCGTTTCACTGGCTTGGGAGGCTTTAGCTGAGAGTTCGTTATCTCAAGTAAATCAGCATCTTTGCTGCCAGAAACATCTTCAACCCCCAGCTTCACCGACTGTTCTTGTGAAACGAAACCATTCATATTCAACTCATCAACAGGAGATGGAGATGTCACACATGTCTGCCAGGAGTTGCTGTCCTCGGAATCAAATGAAGACCCATTTGGCATGCCACAACCTGAAGTGGTAGTATACTCCTCTGCCAGGATCAAATTTTCAGGAACATAACCAAAAATAATTTCAATTAAACCCAGTTAGGCAGTGTACGGATTATTGAATACACAGGCCCTTCAGGCAGCTTAGCGAGTTTGGAAACATATTATTAAATGTAATGCAATGCGATGCAATTATGTAAAATAAGCAGTTAACAGTTAAATTGCTTAAAATCAGATACATTTCAAATAACCACATTAAGCAGAAGGAAAAATTAACAGAGCCAACTTCCAAACACAAAAACCAAGAGAAAAATACAATGAATAAGGCTGTTGCACTGTTGACATACAGGCAAGCATGGTAGTAACCTACAAGGGGAAATAAGGATTTAAAATGCACACTAAAATCATGTTTTCAGTGAACCTGTCTTCGCTTAATTTGTTCTAGTGACCCATAAATAATTATTCAATATATCAGTGACCCAGGAAGAGCCACAGCTAAGGTTTGGAGGGTTTACTAGGGCCGTTTTCAATTTCAAGGATACAGGAGAACTCGTGATCCATTTTAGTAGCTGGTATTATCAACCTGCTCAACAACTTCTTTTAGCTTTGTGTGCATTTCTGGCACAACAAATAATAGAGATGTTACAACTTTCAAATATAATACTCATTGGATGCAGAATATCTTGCCGGTGGACCAGCAGATGCTGCATGGACCTCTATTCTCATTTTAAAACAAGCAAGTAAAATATAGATCATTAAGTAGGCATGAAAAGAGAGACATGAAATTTAACTCGTGTTTATTTTTATTTTTATTTTATTTTTATTTTATTTTTTTTTGGGTGGTGGGGGGGTATCAACAGTGGATAAAATTACGAAGTAATGCAGGTCGAATCCAGTTAGCTTCATTAACATGCCAAACGCGCACGAGTGTTTCCCTTAGGCTTTAGCCTCTGGGCTTGTGATATCAAATGAATTCAACACACCGCTTTCAGTGCAAGTAATGGAGATGGTACACAACAAGGTGTAACAAAAGCATTTACATATGGAGTGTTATAGATCCCGAGAAAATCCAGGGGATTGCCCAGTGTATTCAAGAAGGGGTAGGAAGGTCCTTCCTGGGAAAATCAGTTAGCCTGGTCCACGTGCTAGAGAGGGGGAAGTCTGTTTTAAAAGGGGGACCGGGTGATGTAAGGGGGTACAAAAAAAGAATCTTTCTGTTCTGGGTATTCAGCCAAGTGCTTGGGCGGGAGAGTACAGGAATTCCCGACTACCTTTTTCCCCTTTCAGTTTGTTTCTGCCTGTTAAGTGTTTTCATACTTATTGAATACAAACTTTACTTCCTGATTATTTGTTGCCGGAGCAGGGGTCTTTAACACTTGGTCCGACCTGCCGGATACATTCTCTTCCGGGGGAAGGGAGTGCTACCAGAATTCGCCAATCCCCAAGCTTCAAGCAACACGACGCCGATGATGGATACAAGGAACCAGACGCGGCATGAAGGCACGAAGCAATGCATTGGACGCGTTGAGACAGCTCTGTTCGATTTGGCTTCGACGATAGACAGCCACACACAAGGCCAACAGCAGTGGGAGCTGGAGATGAAAGAACGGGCGGAGTTTCACAAACACATCACCAGTCTGGTGTGCCGAATGAAGAAAATGCCCCAACAGGATGAAACACAGCCCACCGCGATGTTGGAAGGATTGCGCATCCACTCATTTGAGAAAGACGACAAAGACAGGCTAAGAAGAGGCGCGATCGGGGAAGCGTCAGCAGTAACACCTACAGGTGACTCGTTTATGGTAGCCCGGCAAGTTGAACTACCCATTTTTAATGGGACAGATCCTAGAGGATGGATCACTCGTGTTGAAATTTATTTCTGAGTTCATCAGACGTCTGAGGATGCAAAATTATCACTGGCCCAAGTATATGGATGGAATGGCGGTCCATTGGTTTACTATACTTCTTGAAGTGCATCCAGAAGTCACCTGGCTGGCATTCAAATTCGAGCTAATAGAGCGCTTTAGTGGACTAGACATCCAAAATCTTTATGAAGAACTAGCCACACTTCACCAGAGGGGATCGGTTCAAGAATATGTGGAACAATTAGAGTATTTTGCTGCACTGGTTCCGCAGCAGCGGGAGCAGCAATGCATGGGGTACCTCTTGCATGGCTTGCACGAAGACATACGAAACTGGTACGCATCCACAACCCAAAAACACATTTGCAGGCAATGAGGTTAGCTCGGCATGTTGCACTATTCATCACCAAAGACGTGGGCGCTCAATTCCGCAGTGAGGAATCCTGAGTTTTTAGCAAAGCTCGTGAAGGAAATGTTTGGCCACCGTCTAATCGTCTAAAACGCACAAACAGAATGGGGTTAACATCCAACTCCCCAGAAGCGACAGAGTTGGGGGAAGCGGATGACAGGAACCTCCGAAACCAATTCCCTTTTGGAGCTAGGGGATGCGTCACCTGAAAACCCAAAAATGGGGAAAGGGTTATGTTTCTGGTGTGGATTGCCATTCAATTCTATGCACAAGTGTGCTGACCCTTGTTGGATTGGTGTAGCCCAATCTGTTTTGGATGATGTTGGGCCGAATGTTTGTGGCCCATACTGTGCACCAAACCGCAACTCCGCGGTGAGCTCGTTGGGGGATGCGGGGGGCAACGCGCCTCTGCTCCGGAAGCCAAAGGTCTTCGGCCCAAATTTGAGGGCATTGTAGCAACTCTGACCGACTGTAGCAGAGTTGACCGGCTGACACCGACAGGGAACTGTAGCAGTGCGGACTTTGGCACAACTACTGTAGCAACTCAAACTTTGGAAACAACAGTACTGTAACTCCGTAGACTTTCAGCCGCTAGCCACTATAGCAACTTGGACTTGGGTGGCCGCAACACTGTAATGATGCGGACTTCCAACCGTCGTTCACTGTAGCAGTGCGGACTTTCTGTGTGGTTGGTGGCACACCACTTCATCTTCTTTATTAGTCTTTCGGGCTAGGGTTTCGTGTGCTTGAAACTCTGAATGACTCCCTGTAATTTGTGCCCCCGAATCATAGTGATATTTCTACCTCTCCATAAATGTTGGGATTATTCCCGAACCACATAAATCTCTGTGCGTGTGTTCTTCTTTTGCTTCCGTCTTTTCTTCATCTGCAAACCTGTTCTGTCGCTGCGACTCCCGGCATTTTCACAACAACCCTAAGTTGCAGGTGGTGTTGTTTAGGGAAGATAATGTCAACACGGAGGAAGAAGCAGAACAGGAACAAGCCAATCTGGAATCCTCATACGATGCCGAATGTCAAAAAATAGACTACCCAAATCTAAGCCATTTTTGCCAAATCCGAGGACCGAAGAATGAGGCAGTAACCGCCATGAAAGTGAAGGGTCGTGTGGAGGACATTCTCATCCTCATGCTGCACGACAATGGAGCTACGCATAATTTCATTTCACCCAAGTTAACGAAACTGTTGAGACAATACAGCACTCAAGGGTGATGAATGTTAAGCTGAGCGATGGGCACCAAGTACATTCGCAACGTGTATGCCACTATCTCAAGCTTGCAGTGGGACAATTCTCTTGTGTGATTGATGCCCACATTCTAGAACTTCGAGGCAGTGGCCTCATTTTGGGAGTCGCCTGGTTGCGGACACTTGGGGAAGTGAAAATCAATTGGCAGGCTATGACCATGAGTTTTTTGGGCTAACGACAGTCAATATATTCTCAAGGGAGCTGGACACACCAGCCACACAGCTTCCTCTCTGTATGATCGCGCTCCAAAGACGGTTGGCGGTGGAAGCCAACCGAAGGACGCCAAAGATGGCCGACAGAACTCCCTTTTCACAAAAGGACACCAACAGCGTATGCAAACTTTATTACAAGAGCTCCAAGAAGTGTTTTCTGAACCCAAAGACCTACCCCCTGCTCGCCAGCGAATTCATGCAATTCGGCTAGTTTAGGGACAAGGACCAGTGACGGTGCGACCCTATCGATACCCACATTTCCAAAAAAATGAGATTGAGCGTCAAGTGACCGATATGCTACAGGCAAAGCTCATCCAACCCAGCTCCAGTGCCTTTTTCAACCCTGATTTATTGGTTAAAAAAGAAAGATGGGTCATGGTGACTATGTGTTGATTACCAGTCTCTCAACAACATGACCATTCCGGACAAATTCCCTATTCCAATGGTGGATGAGTTGTTGGATGAGCTTGGCAGAGAAACATATTTCTCCAAACTGGACCTTAAGTCGGTTAACACCAAATACGGATGCAAGAAGAGGATGTTGAGAAAAATGTCTTTCAGACTCATAGTGGACACTAGGAATTCATGGTGATGCCCTTCGGTTTAACCTTCCAGACAACCATGAATGATTTATTCCGCCCACTACTCCGAAGGTATGTTTCAATCTTCTTTGACGATATTTTGATCTATAGTAACAATTGGGAGTCCCATATGGGGTATTTGAGAACAGTGTTGCAGGTCCTCAAAGACAACCACTACTCTGCTAACCAAAAGAAGTCTCTCTTCGCTTAAAGGGAAGTGGAATATTCGGGGCATTCCATTTCAAGTGTGGGGGTCTCCATGCACTCCGACAAGATTCAAGCAGTCCTTGACTGGCCTACTCCAGTGACAATAAAGGGGGTCAGGTGATTCCTAGCCTGACCGATTATTACCGATAATTTATTCAGGGGTATGGAAAGATTACTCGGCCCCTCACAGTTTTACCACGCAAAGGAGGGTTCCATTGGTCACCATCAACTCAACAGGCTTTCGATCAACTAAAGCATCAGATCACTTCCGGACTTTTCGTAGGATTTCGAGGTTGAATGTGATGCCTTGGGCGGAGGAGTCGGGGTTGTTCTAATGCAAGAACGACGAAACATTGCCTATTTCAGCAAGGCACAAATAGAGAAAACATTATTGCAGCCCACTTATGAAAAAGAAGTGAGGCCCTTAGTTTTGACCATACAACATTGACGGTTGTATCTTTTGGGACAACCCTTCATCGTTTTCTCAGATCATCGGAGTCTTAAGTACTTACTACACTAGTGCACAGCTACCACAGATCAACAATCAACAGTGTTGGATTGCTAAACTCTTGAGATACCGATTTGATAGTAAATTCAAACCGGGCAAGGAAAATGCAGCTATCGATGCACTATCTCGACGCGATGATGGAACCAGAAATGCAACTCATGAACTCTTGCCCCGTATGGGAGGAAGGCCATTCTATTACTGCAGGCATTCAAGCTGATCCTTATCTTTGTTAGGTCATACAAGCGCTTCAGGATGGTGGGACTGCCTACCCGGGTTTCACCCTCTCCCATGGAACTCTCAAATACAAGGGTCGGTTGGTCATACCTGCGTCGTCACCTTGGGTGCCAAAGCTCCTGGAAGAATTTCATACCCCCCCCCCCCCCCCAAGGAGGCCATTCGGGCTTCTACCGAATGTACTGGAAGTTAGCTGCTAATCTATACTAGGCTGGAATAAAGAAGCATGTTCAAGCTTATGTTCAGAATTGCGCTATGTGCCAACTTAACAAATATTCACTTCCGGACTTTTCGAAGGATTTCGAGGTTGAATGTGATGCCTCGGGCGGAGGAGTCGGGGTTGTTCTAATGCAAGAACGACGAAATATTGCCTATTTCAGCAAGGCACAAATAGAGAAAACATTATTGTAGCCCACTTATGAAAAAGAAGTGAGGCCCTTAGTTTTGACCATACAACATTGACGGTTGTATCTTTTGGGACAACCCTTCATCGTTTTCTCAGATCATCGGAGTCTTAAGTACTTACTACACGAGTGCACAGCTACCACAGATCAACAATCAACAGTGTTGGATTGCTAAACTCTTGAGATACCGATTTGATAGTAAATTCAAACTGGGCAAGGAAAATACAGCTATCGATGCACTATCTCGACGCGATGATGGAACCAGAAATGCAACTGATGAACTCTTACCCCGTATGGGAGGAAGGCCATTCTATTACTGCAGGCATTCAAGCTGATCCTTATCTTTGTTAGGTCATACAAGCGCTTCAGGATGGTGGGGCTGCCTACCCGGGTTTCACCCTCTCCCATGGAACTCTCAAATACAAGGGTCTGTTGGTCATACCTGCGTCGTCACCTTGGGTGCCAAAGCTCCTGGAAGAATTTCATACTCCCCCCCCCCCCCCCCAAGGAGGCCATTCGGGCTTCTACCGAATGTACTGGAAGTTAGCTGCTAATCTATACTAGGCTGGAATAAAGAAGCATGTTCAAGCTTATGTTCAGAATTGCGCTATGTGCCAACTTAACAAATATTCAACATTGTCCCCAACAGGTTTGTTGCAACCACTCGAAATCCCAGCAGCAATATGGGCAGATGTCTCCATGAATTTCATCTCTGCATAGCCAAAGTCCCGAGGCTATGATGTGATCACGGTGATGGTTGATGGACTTTCCAAATACGGCCACTTCATTTTATTGAAGCATCCTTGCATTGCCAAGGGTGTTGCTGGAGTCTTCGTGCAGGAAGTGGTCCGCTTACATGGGGATCCTAACCACCGTCATTAGTGACCGGGATCCCATCTTTGTCAGCCATTTTTAGACTGAATTGTTCCAACTCAACAGCACGAAGTTGAAAATGAGTCCACCATACCATCCCCAAACTGACAGTCAACAAAAGTGGTAAATCACTGCTTGGAAACTTATTTACGCAGCTTTGCAAGGGAGCAGCCGAGAGGGTGGTCCTATTGGATTCCTTGGGCGGAACTGAGCTACAAGACTACATGGCAAGAATCCATCAAAACCACCCCCTTTGAGCTTGTTTATGGCCGGAAACCTCCTACAATTGCCACGGCAGACGGGCGAACATTGGCAGACGTGAAGTATCTTTTCAAGTGGGAGATCAAGTGTACTTGAAGCTTCACCCCCACAGACAGCAAACACTCGCCCAGCGAATTAATCAAAAGCTGTCTCCCCGGTTTTATGGGCCTTTTAGGATTCTCAAACAAATCAGGCTTGTCGCCTATCATCTGAACCTGCCGCCAGGCGCCCGCCTCCACTCGGTGTTTCATATCTCCCTGCTCAAAAAAACACCCATCACTTAGCTGGTGCATTCTACACTTCCTTCTGACGCAAAGAGCTGCCCAGAACCAGAGGAAGTCCTGTCACGGTGCGTCAAGGGGCAGAATGGCGTGGAACTTCCCCAATATATGATTAGATGATGGGGACAGCCGGTGGAGGACGCAACTTGCGGGGATGACTTCATCCTCCGGAACCAATTCCCCTCTTTCAGTCTTGAGGACAAGACTGGTCTTCAAGGGGTGGCGAATTATAGAGCCCGAGACAAGCCAAAGGATTGGTTGGTGTATTCTAGAAGGGGTAGGAAGGTCCTTCCTGGAAAAATCAGTTAGCCCTGTCCACATGCTAGGGAGGAGTCTTTTTAAAACGGGGGACCGAATGATGTAAGGGGGTACGAAAAAGAATCTTTCTGTTTTTGGGTAGTTCGGTGGGTAGTTCGGCCAAGTGCTTGTGGTGGGGACATTCTTTTCTGCCTGTAATTGTTTCCATACTTTATGAATACTGTTAAACCCTGTTTTTTTCTCTCCCCGTTTAGGGTTTCAGCAATTCCCCTGTGCGGCTTCCCGGTTCTGCCCGGCCCCGCCCTCCTTGTGCGGCTTCCTGGTTCCGCACAGCCCCGCTCTCCCTATGGTTTCCCGGCTACGCCAAGCCCTGGCCCCGCCTCCCATCGCGCCTGACGAACCCACCACGCCTCCTGGTTCCCTACGGATTCCTCCAGATCGTCCGACCCGCCCTTCCCGGCGACGTCCCGACGTCCTTCGGCTCCCAACCCTCCTTCCATCCCGGCGAAACCCCTCCCGTCTGCGGCCTCTCACGCGCAACTTCCTGCGCACCGCTCGCCGTCGCTTCTGTGTGTGTGGCACTCGCCGAACCAGACGGCCTCCCGCAGCAAGAACCGGCCTCCCGATCCCGACGCCGCCACCCGAACGACCTGGCTCTCCTGGCACATCCCGGTCCCGACGCCGTCGCCCGACCGGCCCGCCTCTCTCGGCAAATCCCGATCTTGATGCCCCTCCCCATCCGACGCAGCGCTCTCTCGGAGTTGTCCGGTTCGGCCTCCCGCTCGACGCGGCCCCCGATAGATCCCGCTCTCCAGGAGGCCGGCCACAGCCCGCCCTCCCGCGGTTTCCCGGTCCCCACCTCCGTGGCCCCTCCCAGCTTCGTGCTCGGCCCCGCCTCTGCAACCCCTCCCAGCTTCGCGCTCGGCCCCGCCTCTGCGGCCCTTGCTGGCTTCGCAATTGGCCCCCGCCTACCAGCGGACACTCCTGGCTTCGCGATCGGCTCCCGCCCTCCAGCAGGCTTCCCGGCAGAGTCTGCGGCCCCTTCCGGCTTCGCGATCGGCCCCCGCCTACCAACAGACCCTCCCAGCTTCGCGATCGGCTCCCGCCCTCCAGTAGGCTTCCCGACAGAGCTCCGGCCCCGCCTCCCGTCGCGGCTCCCGACCCCGCCTCCTGCAACGCTCTCTCGGACCCACCTGCCCGCGGACTCCCAGCTTCGCGACCAGCCCCGCCGCTCGCCGTATTTTTTCGGATTCACCTCCCCGCGGCTCTTCGGGTTCACATCCCGGCCCTGGTCTCGCACTCCTCGGCGTGTCCCGGGGCTTCTCGGTGATCTCTCGATCACCACACTCCTCGGCGCTTCCCGGCCCGCCTCCTGCGCTGGCTATCGTCACTGCAAAGGCTCCCGCAACACCGGTGGCCCTTTTCCAGGGGCCTACTTCCCGCGCAGCGCCCACCAACACCGTCATGGTTGACACTTCCACCCACAGGACTTCGGCACCACCTCCGGTCGTCGGCGCTCTTGCAAGGCCGCCCCCTCACCTCAGTCGTCAGCCTTCCAACACGGCAGCCCCACGCTTTATCCCTCCGTCTGTGCGCCCGCCTGAGTAGTTGTTCGATGCTCCGTCACCGATCTCGAGTACCCAATACAGACTGGCACTCTCACCGGAGGAGATTGCATTTATACAATCTTATCGGGCTGCCTTGCCCCCTTCCACTTCTCCAGCCACCATTGTTCAGACTAGTGGCTCTGCCGCAGGTATCTCTCCTCGACCGACAGCTTGGATGCTTAACTCTGGTGCGTCTGAACATCTCACAGGGGATTCTGGTATGTTCACTACCCATCATCCGCATACAGGTGCCTCTGAAATTACTGTTGCTAATGGATCGAAAATCCCCATTGTGGGATTTGGCACCTACTCATTGACCTCGTCTATTTACCTGGCTTCAGTAGCTCATGTTCCTGAGAGTCTATTTAATCTTATCTCCATCAGCAAACTTACCAAAGATTTAAACTGTGTGACTACTTTTACGTCTTCTGGTGTTGTTTTTCAGGAACAGATGATGAATCGGGAACTTGGCCGAGGTCATCTTCGGAATGGGGTGTACATGTTCGATACCCCACTGTTTCCGACGCTTTCGCCGGGGCGCGCGCATCCGTCTGCGGAGGACGCGCTGCTTGTTGCCCCGCATTCCCGCTTTCCAAAGGCGGGCGACATTCGTTCCTTATTCAGGGACGTCTGCTCCTTGATCGAAACGGGATGATGGGATGTCGGTTCTTCCTTCTGTGGATTCCTCCTCAGAACTCGTCACCTAGTCCGGGTCTCCCTCATAGATTTAATACGTTGTTCGTGAAACTCTTCCCAGTGCCATGTTTCCATGGACGCCGGTTAATTACATTGCTTCTGTCGGGACATTCCAAAGGGTCTGGTCAGGGCAGCAACCTTCAGTCGGGGGAGCAGTCACGTTGAGGCATCAGTAGCGTGTTTGGATGCTGGGGAACCTGGCATGTCTGTCTATTATCCCTGGTCACAGGGCTTCTCGAGGGCGTGGAAGCCCGAGACATCCCACATCGAACGCGGGGAATTATATGTCATAGACACATATCTGAGGTTTTCCTCAGCTTCCTGTGTTTAACACAGGGTACACCGCGAGTTTAACGTCCAGCGGAGACGGACCAGCCCGATTGGAGCATTAGCTAGAATGGATCGGATTGAAGGATCTCCCTTGAAGGGGTGCCGATACCGGGACCAGCCCATGGGCGGCTGTGAAGAGGAGCGTACCGACATGATCTCACCGGGATATGACGGCCCGGGCGAGAATCAGGGTGGATGATGGATAGACGAATGAAGTGGAAGGGGGAATGGCAAGGAACCATCGCAAGGGCAACGGTGAAGTTGGGCTTGAGCCTTGAAGGGGGCTTCCTACGTATCCCCGTGGCAGGGAATCAAAGTCCGCGTAGTTCGGGATGGTGCCGGTGGACCGGCACGAGGGTGGACCTTGGTCCGATGGATGTCGTCAGCGAACCAACGTGAAGGTGGACCTTGGTCCGATGCGTCAGCGAACCGACGTGAAGGTGGACCTTGGTCCGATGGGCATCGTCAGCGAACCGACGTGAAGGTGGACCTTGGTCCGATGCGTCAGCGAACCGACGTGAAGGTGGACCTTGGTCCGATGAGGGATGGGCTTGAACCTCAGGGAGGCTTCCTACGTACCATGCCTTACATGGATCAAAGACCTCGTAGTTCAAAGGGTTTCATCGGTGAACCGACGTGAAAGTGGACCCGTGGGTCCGCTAGTGGTGGGCTTGAACCTTGGGAAGGTTTCCTACGTACCATGTCTTGACATGGATCAAAGTCCTCGTAGTTCAGAATGGTGGAATACAGTTTAACGTCATGCGGGACGATAGTGAACCCTGACGTGAAGGAACGACGGGCGGTGGGTGTCGGAGAACCGACATAAATGGGGAACCTTGGTCCGATGGAGATGGGCTTGAACCTCTGGGAGGCTTCCTACATACCATGCCTTGACATGGATCAAAGTCCTCGTAGTTCGGGTGAAAATAGGGGGGGGGGGGCTTGGCACACCGACAAGGAGACGGTCTGGGCCAATGATTGTTGGGTTTGAACCTCAGGGAGACTTCCTACGTACCATGCTTTGACATGGATCAAAGACCTCGTAGTTCAAAGGGTGGTCTCAACGACTTGTCGTCGGACTGGAATGCAGTTTAACGTCATGCTGGACGCAGGTAGAACTCGACGTGAATTGGATGACTGGTGGGCTTGAACCTCGTGGAGGCTTCCTGCGTACCATGCGTTGACATGGATCAAAGACCTCGTAGTTCAAATGGGTGTGCGGTTTAATGTCATGCGGGACAAGGGCATACAGTTTAACGTCATGCTGGACGAGGGCATGCAGTTTAACGTCATGCTGGACGAGGGTGGAACTCGACGTGAATAAACGACCGAGTGGTGGGCTTAAACCTCGTGGAGGCTTCCTACGTACCATGCCTTGATATGGATCAAAGACCTCGTAGTTCAAAAGGGTGGGGGTCGGGGTCGGTGCTCACTCTAAGCCCACGTGAGTCATGCTCGGTGTGAGAAACAAGAGGTTGCAGGGACCTGACGATCACGTCGCGAAGGGTGCGTCTGTGAGAAGCGAAGAGGGGCTTACGCATTAGGCGGCCCACGGTGTTGGGACTTACTCCAGGATGGAGGCCCAAGGTGCGGCAAAGCGCAGCGAAAGAGGGATTTGGGACCAATGATGGGGGGTGCCTCGTTCCCTATCACGTCCTCCACTGACCTTGGTAGTGGGGAAGTACGGAGATGCAGGGGTGCAGCCATCCGTTGAGGAACTAGGGTCGCCCTTCTCCTGAGAACATACGCCACTCCAATAAGGAGGATATCATCCCTTGTGGATGGGTGATTCCACTCCTGTAGAGACGAGTGGTGTAAAGAATGTTCGAGCTGGGGGGACCCTTCGTGCGAGGCACGAGGTCGGGTCACAGTTTAACGTCATGTGTTGAGGATGTGATGCTTGACAGTTTAACGTCCTGCAGCTCGGACGAGGTGGGTTCACTCCACACCCCTAGGACTTACATAACCGGTACCCTCTGGTCCTTGGGGGAGGGAAGGTACTGGCAAGGCCATGGCCAAGGGGGGTTGTGGAGCGAACCATCGAGGGGTCCACGTTAGCGTGACTATGCGAAGAAGCAATAGCCGTTAGCGTGCCTATGCGAAGAAGCATTAGGCGAAGCAACGCTACGAGTGGTATTGTCTGTGGGACTTTGAAATCACATCGTGCATACCTGGAGGGTCGCACGGGAAGGGGAATTGCCAAGCAAAGGAGTGTGCTTCGCGAAGCGGAGTGCCTTGGCCTTAGCATGGGGCATAGGTGTGAGTGGAGGGTGCTTCGTGAAGTGGAACAGTATTCGCGGAGCACTGCCTCGCGAAGAAGAGGTGTCTCGCGAAGCAGGGTGCTGCGAAGCAGTGTGCTTCGCGATGTGTAGCGATCCTGCCTTAGCATAGGGATCACTAGTACAGGTTGGGTGTTTCGCGAAGCATAAACGCTCCGCGGCTGCCCGGGTTCCCTTGGGAATCCCCTTCCTTCGCGAAGGCCCTCGAGCTTCGCGAAGGGCATCCCTCTCGGAAGAGGGGCTCAAAACGAGACAAAGCAAATGCGTCACACGAAGTAGAAGTACCTCGCGGAGCTCATGATTCCCGGGGCAAAGAGTGCTTCGCGATTCGGGAGAGGAGAAGCCGAAAGGTCGGATTGTCCGTCCCCGGGACTCAGGGGGAGTCCAGTATTTATAGGCAAGGGGCGCCGCGAAGCAGAACTCGCGCGCCGACTCAGGTGCTTCGCGGCGCGCTCGCGAACGTCAAACGCGGTCGCGGAGAGTTACCGCCTCTGGAGCTTCGCGGCGGGCTCGCGAACGTCAAATGCGTTCGCGGAGAGTTACCGCCTCTGGAGCTTCGCGAGACCGCGATGCTCGGGGTGCTTCGCGTCGGTGCTTCGCGAGGCAGCGTGCCAGCCTTCTTTTTCGTCCCTTCCTTTCGTGCAATATTTTGGCGCCAACACCCACCATCTCTTGTTTGCTCTTCCACCTCAACCCGTGCCCCTGACCTTCATTCTCGCCTTGGTCATCCACCGGCTTTCGTCCTACATAAGCTTTGCCCCCAATTCAGTCCCCAACTTTCATTTCATTGTGAATCCCGCAAGTTTGCTAAACATCATCGGGTAACACATGTTCCTCGACTGGAACCGCGTGCCGCAAATCCTTTCAACCATGTTTATTCCGATGTATGGGGTCCTTCCAGGGTTCCTAGCCAGTCCAGGTACAGTTATTATATATCCTTTATTGATGACTACTCGCGCATGACATGGCTTTACCTTCTTCATGATGAATCTAAAGTTTTTTATACTTTTCAGACCTTTTACAATGAAATTCATACTCAATTCTTCACCTCCCTTAAATGTCTCCGCTCCGAACAATGAATGAGAATATTTATCCACTTCCTTTCAACAGTTTCTTAAAGATAAAAGTGTTATTCATCAGACACCATACCCTGACACACCTCATCAGAATGGAGCGGCCAAGCGGAAACATCGCCATATTTTGAAGACTGCTTGTGCCCTCTTATTTCACATGCTGTGCCTCTCCTTTTCTGGTCCGATGTCATCCTGACTACTACCTACCTCCTAAATCGACTCCCTTCTTCTATCTTTTCGGGGGAGACTCCTTTTCAGACTCTGTTCTCCTCTCTCCCTCCTCACTCACTTCCACTCCAAGTGTTTGGGTGTCTGTGTTATGTTCGGGACACTCACCACAATCTCTCTAAATTTTCTCCCAAATCCCTCCGCTGCATCTTCCTTGGATATTCACGCACTCAGCGCGGATACCGATGCTTCTCTCTGAACCTACGGCGGTATATCATCTCTGCTGACATCTCGTTTGTTGAGAGCTCTCCATTCTCACTTCCTTCTTCCCATCCAGACACTGACATCAATGATTGTTTTCCTCTCATCATTCATCCTCCACTGGTGTCTCCCCCTGTTGATCATCGTTTTGGTACGATCTACCCCCGTCGCCCATCGACTGTGCCCCCCGTCCAGGCCGAGGACACCATCGTCCCAGCTTCGTCTGATGCTCATGCCCCAGCACCAGACAACTTGCTTATTGCACTCTAAAAGGGTAATCGTTCTTGCTAAAATACTCTTCTTTGTACATCTTCATACAAAGGTTTGTCAGCTCTCGAGACGATATTTATTCCTCGCACGGTTGACAATGCCAAATCTCACCCGGGGTGGCTACAGGCGATGCGGGATGAACTGCAGGCTCTGGATGACAACCATTATAGCATCCCACCTTTTTATCACATAAACTTTAATTACATTTTACAAAACCGAGGATCTTTAAGGTTTAGTGTCTTGGAAACCAGGAACTTAAAACATGAAAACAACATAAAGAATTATTCTTAAACACTTGAAAGGCTTCCCCTCATGTTCACCCTAGGCTCATTACTGAATCTCATAACCTGGGGACATACATCAAAAGAAAGGGTGAGCAGAAGGCCCAGCAAGGGAAACAAGTGAAACATTTTACATATGAACTTGGGATACATCAATAAAGTCATGAAAAGAACTTTAAGGCATGAAAATGAAATCATGAGGCATATCATAATAAAAATAAAACTTTTTCATAACTTGAAGATGTGGCTGCAACATTTAATATTGGCAATCGTTTCGTTTCACCAAGGTCCATCCCCAAGGTGTCGTTAAAAATTACCAAGGTTATTCACCAAGGCGTCGTTAAAATGGTCATCTCTAGAGATTAAGTCTTTACCCAATGCATTGGAGCGCTATCAGGGCGCACCCTTAAATTTGCCTTTATTATCATGTGAGCCACATATATCATCATCAAACATTTCATAAATAACCCATATAGCATAAAATAAATGGGTTTCATTTCATAATCATAACGTTTTAAAAACTGCTTTAAAGACATGATCTTTACGTCACTTTAAACCCACGGAAAGGGAAAGCGGGTCTCATGTATGTAAATACCAGAATTTAAAATGGAACATTTATATATATATGTGAATACCCTTGTAGAAATAAGAGCTTTGAGTATTCACTTTATAACATAAAATAATTTTTGAGAAAAGAGAGAGGCATTTTGAGGGGAAAATTCTGCAGCATAACAGCTAAGTTTCGGGGTTTTAGAAAACATTGAAATGAGAGGGGACATGGGTCACCCTTTCATAAATGATCCATAAAACAGTAGGGTGAAAGAATAAGGACATATGGACATGGTAATGAAATTTTAGGAACATACCATTTGAAATGAAAAACATGGAAGGAAAAAAAATTAGATTTCTCTTATGAAAATTCAGCAGCCTTACGGCGTCACTTAACTTCAAAAGAAAATGATTTGACAAGATCAAATAGGGTCCCTCATCATATGATCATAAGAGATCAGTATGATAGATATAGAGATAATTCCCCAGCATAACAAAAGGAACTTGAAAGAATTGACATGAAAGTAGAACTTCAAAACGAGAAGGGTGAAGAACCACTTAAAAATTCGGCAGCCTAACGGCGCCACTTAAAACATCAAAATACTGAATTGAAGAGATCAAATGGGGTCTCTCATCATATGAACATAAGAGTCCAGTATGATATATATAGAGATCATACCCCAATATAACAAAAAGGAACTTGAAATAATTGACATGAAAGTAGAACTTCAAAACAAGAAAGGTGAAGAACCACTTAAAAATTCGGCAGCCTAACGGCGCCACTTAAAACATCAAAATACTGAATTGAAGAGATCAAATGGGGTCTCTCATCATATGAACATAAGAGTCCAGTATGATATATATAGAGATCATACCCCAATATAACAAAAAGGAACTTGAAATAATTGACATGAAAGTAGAACTTCAAAACGAGAAGGGTGAAGAACTACTTAAAAATTCGGCAGCCTAACGACGCCACTTAAAACTTCAAAATACTGAATTGAAGCAATCAAATGTGGTTTCTCATCATATGATCATAAAAGATCAGTATGATAATTTAGAGATCATACCCCAACATAATAAAAAGGAACATGAAAGACTTGAATGAAAATAGAACTTGAAAACGAGGAAGGTGAAAGAATCCCTTAAAAATTCGGCAGCCTAACGGCGCCACTTAAACATTCTTAAAACGAATTGATGAGAGCAAGGGGGGTCTCCCATCATATGAACATGAAATAGGCAGTAGGATGAATATAAAATAACATCCTCCAACATAAGAACATGGAGTATAAAAGAAATGACATAAAAGAGATTACTTGAAAAGAAAGAGAGGGGTCGGATCCCTTACCTTAAAATGTAACTCTTAAACCTCAAAGGTTGGGACCTTGAGGGCTTGGGGGCACCTTGGGAGGACTCCTTGGGAGGTAATGAGACCAGAACTTCGTTGGGGAAGAGTGGGGAGTCGAATGGATGAGAGGATGGCTTGGTATTTATAGGGAAAGTGAGGGGACAAGGCATTAATGGCAAAGGGACACCTCATTAGTGGTTTTGGCAAAACCATGGGCTTTCCCATGGTATCTGCCCATGGTATTGGCCACTTGAGACACCTCATACCTTATCTCACTATTCATAATTCGAACATATTGATTACAAACTTAATACATCATTTAATGATGTCATTAAACACCCGTAACTTAAAAACTGTATTTTCACTATTCATCAAAAATTCAACTTTCTCAGAATAATCCCAAAATTTCACCTTAACCAAATATCAATGCTCTGATTACAAATATGAACTCCATTTTATAAAAATAATTTTCTAAATATTTTTAATTTAATTTGTAAATAAAAACACTATTCATCGAAAATTCATTTTTTCAGAAAAAACCCCAAAAATTACCATAACATAATATCGATGCTCTGAGTTCAAAAATAGTCATTTTTATAAAAATAATTTTCTAATTATTTTTAATTAAATTTTTAATTAAAAAACACTATTCACCCGAAAAAACTAATACTTGAATAATAATTAATGAAACCGTTATTTAACTATTTTATTGAATCACATTACTTAATCAAGGTGCCTAGATTATTTTAAAACTTTCTTTAAGTGAGATTACTAATCCATTTGGTCATATTACTAATCCTAATCATAAAATCACTATTCATAATTTACTATTCATCAAAAATCAAGTTGATCTTATTAGACTCTAAATTTCGTACTGAACATAATTGTAGAAGACCATTTTTCGAAAATCATTACACATTTTTAATTATTTAAGGTTTACACAACCATTTTTAAAATATCCTTTTTCTAAAATTCATCAAAAATATGCATACAATATTTATCCGGTCATTTGAAAATTCATAAACATCATCATAAGAAGAAATCCAAATTTTTATTTAAAAAAAGGATTACACAAGGCAATTACGGTCTCGTTACATAACCCCTTATAATACCAGCATAGGACCTAAGAGTAAGGTGTGCTAGGGTGATAGAATTTTGGGGCGGCTCAGTCAACATTGCCCGAGTAGTAATTTCTATCAGTTTGAACTTCTCGCGAAGGCGATTCTGTTCTAGCTTCACATGATGAAGTTCGGCTTGGATTTGGTCCAAAGCAAAGCCCAATGGTGCTACCTCCTTCCCAATCTCTATTAGATGGGCTTCGATCGGCCCAAGGCTACTAGGTGAGGCCATCAAATCTTCTTTCTATAATAATTAACCAAGATTACTTAAATTTAGAGACAATAATCAAAACATTTTGTTCACGGTGGTCATATTGACCGATGGTCATATAACACTCAAAAACCAATGGTCTCATTTTATTTATAATCATGTTTATCAAATAAAAAAAAAATTGAGTATAAAAAATAACACATGAAATTAGGAAACAAGATTTATTCAAAATTTCGGGTCGTTACAACCATACTTGGGATCTGGTCCCCCTTCCAGAAGGAAAACAGGTGGTCGGGTGCAAATGGATTTATACGGTCCGTCTCAATACCGATGACACTCTCCATCGCCTCAAAGCCCAACTTGTGGCGAAGGGCTTTGCTTAGACATATGACATCGACTATTTTGAGACCTCTCCGGTGGCCAAGATGGCCTAAGTCCGCTTATCCATCTCTCTGGCCACTCATCATCACTGGTCGCTTCATCAACTGGATGTTAAGAATGTCTTTCTCCATGGCTTTCTTGAAAAAGAGGTCTATCTGCGCAACCCTCTGGATTTCGTGCCTCCGATGCCGACTCTCATGTCTGCCGACTTCGTCGATCTCTATATGGTCTCAAGCAGTCTCCTCGTGCTTGGTTCGACCACTTTGGCACCGTCGTCACTGCCTTTGGACTCTCTCGCAGTATGAAGGATCACACCGTCTTCTACCGTACGACGTCCAACGACTGCATCTTGCTGGCGGTACATGTTGATGATATCATTATCACAGGGAGCGACTCCACTGAAATCGATCAACTCAAGGGGCATCTTCACCACCACTTCCACACCAAAGATCTTGATCCTCTCACATACTTCCTTAGCATCGAGGTCTCCCGTTCTACGGACACCATCTTTCTCTGCCAAAGGAAATATGTCATGGATATTTTGCAGGATGTAGGGTTGAGTCAAGCAACTGTTGTGGACACTCCGCTTGAGTCTAAGGAACATTCTCTCTATGACGACACGACACCCTTTTCTCACCCAGAGAGCTATCATCGTCTGGTGGGCAAACTCAATTACCTCACCATGACACGACCCGATATTGTCTGCGCTGTTGGCAAAGTGAACCAGTTCATGGAGCATCCGACCAAATCTCAGTGGGATGTTGTCCTCTGCATTGCCAAATACATCAAGAAAGACCCTGCCCGTGGTCTTCAGTACTCTCATCACGCTCATCTGAATGTTGAGGTGTTCTGTGATGCTGACTATGCTAGTTGTATTGCTACCCGCAAGTCTACTTTTGGGTATGCCGTCTTCTTGGCAGGTAATCTCATCTCTTGGCGCAACAAGAAGCAGACTGTCGTCTCCAGATCTAGTGCGGAAGCTGAATATCGTGTCATGGCCACGGTCACTACTGAGATCTTATGGCTTCGTCATCTCCTCCATGAGTTTGGCTTCCCACCGCAGACCTCTGCTCATATCTGGTATGACAATCAGGCGGTCACGAAGATTGCTTCGAATCCCGTCTTCCATTAACGGACAAAGCATATCGAGGTGGACAGTCACTTTCTTCGTCACCATCTTGAGAAGACCCATATCTGTTTCAGCCACATTTCGACGGCGGATCAGCTGGCCGACATCTTCACAAAAGGTCTCTCGGGAGCTCGTTTGGACTCTCTCAGTACCAAGCTAGGTATCAACAACATCAGCAGCTCAACTTGAGGGGGAGTGTGTGTGGTCTTGTTTGTTGTCATCTTTCTTTTGTGGGACTCTTGGTTCAAGCTGGGCATGTCCAGCTTGAGGGGGAGTGTTAAACCCAGTTTTATTATATTGGGTATTTCCAAGTCACACATCGAAATACTCCACCATGTATTCCTTTTTACTCATCTATAAAAGAATGTCCCCACCTCACATTGAGGTAAGGGGAATTCGCCACTCTACAAATACAAATTTTACTTCCCAATTATTTGGTGTCAGAAGGGTCTTTAACAGAGTGGTCAAGAAACAAACATGTCATTTAAAATGTTAGGTTTAGAAATCATATGTTCATGCAGTTAAAAGCCAAATGTTTCTAGAATAAGATCCGGAAAAAAAACTCAATAATGTTTTTCTCCACTTGATTTTGTTTGGGATAGAGAAGAATGTGATTACCAAGGAATTTCTCACAAAGAAACTTATGTACGGAGAATTAGCTCTTACTCTGATATCAAATCATTGCAGAACAACAGAGAAAATATAAAAATGTCCAGACAAGGAATTCAACTTCAACCCTGAAATTATTGACTAATTTGTTGGACCCAGTTATGTGTATTTTGGAGTCCCGCATTGGTTTGCTCTGTCTTGTATTCCTTTTCCTCTATCTATAAATAAATGGCTTCGCCTCTCATTGAGGTAGGGAGTACGATTCTACATGGTATCAAAGGAGGTGTAACGCAACGCTTCCCTACCCGTGTTTTTCCTCGCCACCCCTTTTTTTTTGTTTCCCCACTATGCCCCAACACAGCTTGTGCAACGCCCCCCCAACCCAACGTCGCCTATTGTGACCCCCCCCACGCCCGCCCCTTCGCACCTCCCCGCCGACGGCCCCCCTGCGTCTCTGCTCCCTCCCTCCGCCCTTCGCAACTCCCTGCCGCGTCCCGCCGCCATGCCCGCACACCCCGCTGACGACCTGCCTTGCCGTGCAAACCACTTCCACCAACCCCGCCGCATCATGCCGCCCTCTCCTCAACACCACAACCCTAGCTGCGTTCCTTCCTAAGCGTGCACCACCACCCCCGTGGCTTCCCTGGTGATTGCATCTCCGCCTTCACACCTCCTAATGTTGGCATCATTCCTTGATCATGGTTCAAGATCCGGACGGCTTGAGGCGTGATCCGTCAGTTCTTGGCTTGCGCATCCAGCCAGAACGCATCACTAGGCGACTCCTCTAGGCGCACCTCAACCTCGGCCTCCTGTTGAACGCATATAGTGCCCCAAGTCCCGGCCTCCCAGCGCCTCTGCTCACCTATGGCGTCTCTCTCCGACATCACACTGTCATCATACCGCACTCACGATTTCTGTCCACCATTGGCGCAACCCTACCTTTCTTGCTGAGGCCAAATTTCCCATCTCTGAATATTCCTGTTGGATTCTTCGCTCCGCCCAAGCTGTTGTCTCGCCACACTCTTCCGGGTGTATCTGTCAGACATCCAATTTGTGTTCGGCTACGTGTTGTTCCTGCACGCCTTGTTGCTACTGGCCCGGTTATTCCTGTCAAGTGGGTTCTTGTAGCCTCTTCCCTATCTCATTTTAGACATGACGGCATCCTCGCCACCATCCAATATTCATCACAACCTGGAACTCTCTATGGCTGAGATCTCATTGGGCTGCTTTGTCACCTACCGCCTCTTCAGCCTCTATTGCTCACATCGGTGGCCCTACAACTTGTGTATCTCATCGACCAACAGCGTGAATACTTGAATGCTTGAATGCTTGATTCTGGTGCTTCTGATCATCTCACAAGTGATGTAAGTATGCTTACTACGTATCATCCGTATACCGGTGCCGCTGCGATTACAGTTGTTAATGGATCTACAATCCCTATTGCGGGATTTGGCACATGCTCCCTGACTCCTATTCGTCTGGCTTCAGTGGCTCATGTTCCTCACAATCCTTTTAATCTTCTCTTCATCAGTAAACTCACAAAAGACTTAAATTGTGTTGCTATTTTTACATTTTCTGGTGTTGTTTTTTAAGAGCAGTCAACGAATTGGGAGCTTGGTAGAGGTCATCTTAGTGATGGGGTGTACATGTTCGATACCCCACCATCCCTTGTTTGCTCATCCACCTCTGCTTCGTGCCCTCGACCTACATTTTCGTCATGGTCATCCACCGACTTCAATCTTACATAAGCTTTGCCCCTATTTCAATCCACACATTTCCTTCCATTGTGAATCCTGTAAGTTTGTTAAACATTATCAGGCGACTTATGTTCCTCGTTTGGTGACACATGCGGCTAACCCTTTTGACTTAGTTCATTCCGATATATGGGGTCCCTGCAGGGTTCCCAGTCAATTAGGGTGTTATTATTATGTATCTTTTATTTATGACTTCTCTCGGATGACATGGCTATATCTCCTTCGTGATCGTTTAGAGGTGTGATAATTTCTAAACTTTTTACCATGAAATTCACACTCAATTCTCCAAGCCTATTAAATGTGTGTCTGGTCTTGTATGATGTCATCTTTCTTTTTGTGGGACTCGTTGTCCAAGCTGGGCATGTCCAGCTTGAGGGGGAGTGTTAAACCCTATTTTTATTATTCTGGGTATTTCCGAGTCCCACATCGAAATACTCATGTATGTATTCCTCTTTCTCAATCTATAAAAGAAGGTCTTCGTCTCACCTTGAGGTAAGGCGGTTTCTCATTCTACATGGTATCAAAGGGAACCTAATCCCGAGCCCTCCCTTCTTTAGATATTTTTTTTCCCCGGCTCTGCCCTAAGTGGAACCCCTCCTCTCGGGTCTGCCCTACACGGCCACCCCCCTCCCTCTTGGGTATGCCCTACGCGGCCACCCCCTCCCTCCTGGGTCTGCCCTACGCGGCCCCCTCCCATCCCGGCGACCCCCATCCCGGCTGCTCCCATCCCTCTGGTGGCTCCCTCCCGTCGCGGTTCCCAGCCCGCCTCCCGTCACGGCGCCTCTCGTCCAGGCGCCCTCGTCCAGGCGCCCTCGTCCAGACGCGATTGGCCCGTCACGCCCTCTTCGCGCTGCTCCCTGCGCGCGCCTCCAGCCGCTGCAGATCCCTCCCGGCGGTCCTCCCAGAGCGCGACGCTCCAAGCGGACTCCCCCGCCCCTCCGGCCTTGTTTCCCTCAGCGGCTTCCCCGCTGCTCCTCTATCGCCGACATCACCCTTCTCGGTCCTGCACCTCCCGCCCGCGGCCCTCCGCCCCTCTACAGCCGTCCCGCACCCTCCTAGCGGATCCCCTCCCGGGGGATCTCCCTCCCTGTCGGCCTCCCGTCACGGCTCCCGACCTGCAGCCGCTCTCTCCTACGACGGCCCTCACCCGACGGAACGACGCCTCCCGATCCGACGCCATCGCCCAACCAGCCACATTTCCCGGCGCTTCCCAGTCCGGACTTCATCCGGCCCCGGCCTCCAGCAGCTTCCCGGCGACACCCGGCTCCCGCTCGATGCGTCTCCCAACTCCCGCGGCCCCACTACCCGACGTGCCTCTTGTCGCCCTCCCGCGCTCAGCCCCACCTCCCGTGGTTGTCCACCCACGTAGCCGCAGCACCGCGCACGCGCCTCCTATCATCGACCTGTACACCAGTTCGGCGCTACCCGACCTGCCTCCCTGCGCTCCCAGTAGCGCTCCCGACTCGCGGCACCCTCCGTCGGCCTCCTACTTCGACCGTCGTCGCCCACATTCCCCTTCGGTCTAAAGTATTTTCTACCTTTCAGACCTTTTACAATGAAATTCAAACTTAATTCTCCACCTCCATTAAATGTCTCCACTCCGACAATGGACGAAAATATTTATCTACTTCCTTTCAGCAGTTTCTCAAGGATCACGACATCATTCATCAGACATCCTGTCCTGATACACCTCAGCAGAATGGAGTGGCGAAGCGGAAACATCGTCATATTCTAGAAACTGCTCGTGCCCTCCTATTCCACACGCAGGTGGTCACTCCACTTTTGGACCGATGTCATCCTAACTGCAACCTACCTTCTAAACCAACTCTCTTCTTCTATCCTTCAGGGGGGACTCCTTTTCGGACTTTGTTCTCCTCTCTCACTTCCACTCCGTGTATTTGGATGTCTCTGTTATGTCCGTGACACTCGTCTCGACCTCTCCAAATTCTCTCCCAAATCTCTCTGTTGCATCCTCCTCAGATATTCACGCACTCAGCGCGGAAACCGATGATTGTCTTCCATTCATCATTCATCCTCCTCCAGTGCTGCCTCCTGCTGCTCATCGGTTTGGTACGGTCTACTCCCATCGCCCATCGACTGTGCCCACCATCCAGGCCGAGGAGACCATTGTCCCAGATTTGTCTGATGCTTCTGCCCCGGCACCAGACGACTTGCTCATTGCCCTCCGGAAAGGTACTCGCTCTTGTCAGAGTACTCCTCTATTTGTATCTTCATACGGGGGACTGTCAGCTCTAGAGACAGTATTTATTCCTCGCACAGTTGATGATGCAAAATCTCACCCGGGATGGCTAACAGCAATGCAGGATGAGTTGCAGGCTCTGAAAGAAAATCATAATTGGGATCTTATCCCCTTCCAGCAGACAAACAGGCGGTTGGCAGCAAATGGATTTACACAGTCAGGCTGAATCCCGATGGCACTCTTCATCGACTCAAAGCCTGCATTGTGGCAAAGGGCTTCGCACAGACTTACGGTATTGACTATTTTGATGTCTTCTCTCCAGTTGTCAAGATGGCCTCCGTTCAGTTATTCATCTCTGGCGGCTCATCGTCATTGGCATCTTCATCAACTGGATGTCAAGAATGCATTCCTCCATAGATTTTTTGAGGAAGAGGTTTATCTGCAACAGCCCCCCGGATTTTGTGCCTCCGGCGCCGAGTCTCAAGTCTGTCGACTCCGCCGCTCTCTTTATGGCCTCAAGCAGTCTCCTCGTGCTTGGTTCGGCCGCTTCAGCATTGTCGTCACCAACTTTGGGCTCTCTCGCAGCATGAAGGACCACACTGTGTTCTACAGGACGACCTCTGCTGGCTGCATCCTGTTGGTCGTTTATGTGGATGATATCATCACCACCGGCAGCGACTCTGCTGGTATCACGCACCTCAAGGGGCATCTTCACTAGCACTTCCACACTAAGGATCTCGATCCTCTTACATACTTCCTAAGCATCGAGGTATCCTATTCTCCGGACACCATCTCCCTCGGCCAACGGAAATATGTGTTGGATATTCTGCAGGATGCTGGGCTGACACAGGCCACTGCTGTGGACACTCCTCTGGAGCCAGGGGAACGGTCTCTTTATGACTCCTCGGAACCGTATTCACACCCAGAGCGGTACCGTCGACTGGTGGGCAACCTCAATTACCTCACCATGACTCGTCCTGACATTGTCTGCGTTGTTGGCAAAGTGAGCCAATTTATGGAGCATCCGACCACCTCTCATTGGGATGTTGTCCTCCGCATCGCCAAATACATCAAGCGAGATCCTGCCCGTGGTCTTCGTTACTCCCAGCATGTTCATCTGAATATTGAGGCCTTTTGTAATGCTGATTATGCTGGTTGCTTTGCTACTCAGAGATTTACTTCTGGGTTTGTCGTATTCTGAGCATGCAACCTCATCTCCTGGCGCAGCAAGAAACAGACAGTCGTCTCCCGCTCCAGTGCGGAATCCGAGTACCGTGTCATGGCCACCGTCACCACGGAGATCATTTGGCTTCGACATCTCCTCCAGTAGCTTGGCTTTCCTCCGCAGACATCTACTCACATCTGATGTGACAATCAGGCAGCCACCAAGATAGCTTCGAATCCCATCTTCCATGAATAGATGAAACATATTGAGGTGGACTGTCACTTTCTTCGTCACCACCTGGAGCATGATCACGTCAGCTTTAGCCACATCCCGACAACAAACCAGCTTGTCGACATCTTCACCAAAGGCCTCCCAGGGGCTCGCCTAGCCTCGCTCAGTTCCAAGCTGGGCATACACAGCATCTGCGACCCAGCTTGACGGGGAGTGTGTTTGGTCTTGTATGATGTCATCTTTCTTTTTGTGGGACTCGTTGTCCAAGTTGGGCATGTCCAACTTGAGGGGGAGTATTAAACCCTATTTTTATTATTCTGGGTATTTCTGAGTCCCACATCAGAATACTCCTGTATGTATTCCTCTTTCTCAATCTATAAAAGAAGGTCTCCGCCTCACCTTGAGGTAAGATGGTTTCCCATTCTACAAAATGTTTTCACTCAAACAATGGCTGAGAATATTTATCTTTTTCTCTTCAGCAATTTCTCGAAGATTACAGTGTCCTCCAACAAACATCCTGTCCCGATACCCCTCAGGAGAATGGTGTTATCGAGCGTAAAAATCATCATATTCTGAAAACTGCTCGAGCCTTATTATTTCACATGCAGGAGGTGCCTCTTCCTTTTTGGGGGATGCTATTCTTATTGTCACCAATCTTATCAACTGTATTCCTTCTTTTATCCTTCAGGGGAAGAGTCCGTTTTCGGCTTTGTTCCCCTCTCTTCAACCTCACCCTCTTCCATTTTGTGTGTTTGGGTGTCTTTGTTATGTTCGTGACACTCGTCTCTATCTCTAAATTCTCCCCAAAGACCCTATGTTGCATCTTTTTGGGCTACACTCGTACCCAATGCAGTTACCGTTATTTCTTTCCTGACTTGGTACGTTATATCATCTCTATTGATGTCTCATTTATTGAGAACTCTCCGTTGGTATCCTCTCCACCCTGATACCACCAACAATGATTGTCTTCCTCTCACCATCCACCCACCTCTGTCTCTGTTGGCCCGATCAAATGATTTTCGCTTTGACTCTGTCTACTCTCGCCGTCCATCGAACATGCCCCCGCCCAGACCGAGGACATCATTTTCCCGACTTCATCCGTCGCTCATGCTACAGGCACCGATGACTTTCTGATTGCATTGCGGAAAGGTACTCGCTCTTGCCAGAATAATCCTCTATACACAACTTCATACAAAGGCTTCTCCATTCTGGAGATTATCTATGTTCCTCATATAGTTGTTGAGGCTAAATGTCACCCTGGTTGGCTTCAAGCAATGCAGGATGAATTACAGGCCTTGGACGACAATCACACTTGGAATCCGGTCTCCCTTCCGAAAGGTAAACAGGTTGTTGGCAACAAATGGATTTATTTAGTCTATCTAAATGCAGAGTACTCTTCATTGCCTTAAAGCTCATCTCGTGGCAAAAGGTTTCGCTCAGACATATGGCGTTGATTATTTCGATACCTTCTCTCTAATTGCTAAAATGGCCTATGTTCGATTATCTATATCTCTTGCACTGCTCGTAATTGGCATCTTCATCAACTTAATGTCAAGAATGTCTTTCTTCATGCTTTTCTTGAAGAAGAAATATATTTGCAACAACCTTCTGGCTTCCATACCTCAGGGACCGATTCTCATGTCTGTCAACTTTGTCGGTCTTTTTATAGGTTCAAGCAGTCTTCTCGCGCGTGGTTTGATAGATTTTGCACCGTCATCACTACCTTTTTCTGAGTATGGAGGATCACACTGTTTTCTATCGAAAAACGTCCTCTGGTTGCATCATGTTGGTTGTGTATGTTGATTATATCATTATTATTGGTAGCGATTCACCTGACATTACTCATCTCAAGCCTTATCTTCAACAACAGTTTCATGTCAAAGACTTGAATCCTTTGACATATTTTCTTCGCATTGAAGTCTCTTATTCTCCAACCAGCATCTTCCCCTCACAATGAAAATATGTTTTGGATGTCTTACAGGATACCGACTTGTCTCAGGCAAGTGTCGTTGACACTCCTGTTGAATCAGGGGAACGGTCCCTCCATACCATCACTGACTCATATTCTCATCTGGATGGGTATCATCTTGTGGACAAACTCAATTATCTTAACATGACTCATCCGGATATTGTTTGTGTTGTCAGTAAGGTCAGTCAATTCGTGGAACAACCGACAAAATCTTAATGGGACGTTGTCCTTCGCATTGTCAAATACATTAAAAAAGACTTTGTCTGTGGTCTTCGGTATTCACATTACAATCATCTGAACATTGAGGTCTTCTGTGTTGCCGACTACGCTAACTATTTATCTGCCCGAAAGTCTACTTTTGGGTTTGCGGTTTTTCAGGCTGGTAACTTAATCTCCTGGTGAAGAAACAAACTGTCATTTCCAGATCCATTGTTGAATTTGAATATCGTGCGATGGTCACGGTCACTACCGAAATTCTATAGCTTCGTCACCTTCTTCATGAAATTGGTTTCCCGCCACAGAATTCTGCTCATATTTGCTGTGATAATCAGGTGGACACAAAAATTATTTCTAATCTAGTTTTTCATAAACGCACGAAGGATATTGAGATTGACTGTCACTTTCTTCGTCATCACCTGTAGCAAAAACATATCAGCTTTAGCTACATTCCAACAACTCATCAGTTTGCCGACATCTTCACCAAAGGCTTGTCGGGAGCTCGACTGGATTCTCTATGCACTAAGCTGGGCATCCACAGCATTTACGACCCAACTTGAGGGGGAGTGTGTTCGGTCTTTGTGTTTTCCTCTCTCTTTGTTTTTTGTTTGTGAGACTCTTCTTCCAAGCTATACTTGTTCTAGCTTGAGAGGGGGGTGTTGGACCCAATTATGTGTATTTTGGAGTCCCACATTGGTTTGCTCTCTTTTATTCCTTTTCCTCTATCTATAAATAAAGGGTTTCGCCTCTCATTGAGGTAGGGAGTACGGTTCTACATAATTCAAGTTCAATCAGTATCTAATGCAAGAGGCCTATAGCAAGGATGAGTTGAGATGAGAAAAAACGCAGGCATGCACAGAGAAAAGGGATGAAAAACAAACCTTTTAGATCATGTTGTGGGGTGTTCTCTAGATGGGTCAACTCATTCAACTTGCCGCTTCTCTTTGTATATGATTTCTTTGTTTTTAGATTACCATCAACCACCTTTCGTGGCACTGATAATGCAAAACCTGCATCTGACTTGCCAGACAGCCTTGCCTTGATCTCATCAGAGACAACTCCTGCTGTATTTTCAACAGCAATTGCAATAACTTCAGGCCGTTTATTACAGTACTTTCTGGCCATTTTGCGTAAAACTTCAGATACAGTTTTCTCCACATGCCCTGGAGGACATTTCACAGGACAGCTTGAAAGTGCAGCATGTGCAGCATTGTACAGTGCATCTAGAAGCTTCCCTTTGTCAAGCCATAAGCAGCGTGTAGTGATTCTTATTTTTCCTTTAATGCAGTTTTCAACTAGACCATCCACGGACTGAGGGCGAAAAATTTCTATGCTGCAATTACAGACAGACAAGTAAGAACATCATGGAAGTCGTTGCTAGCCATTCATTGGTTTGCCACTCCAAGTCTGGAGTGCTTACCTGACAACTATAATACCATCCGAAGAAATTCTCAGTCTCTCATCAACACAAAGTTCCGATGATGTTCCAAATGCTTTATCCCCATCGCTGTACATCAACTGGAATTCAAAGCTGCTTTGTCACTTATTTCTAAAATTGCGACCTTTATGAGGAATTCATTTAAAAAGGAGAGGGAAAGGTAGAAAGGAAACCACTTAACTATTACCCACCTGCATTTTTTCCTTTCCTAGGTAAGTAAAGCCATTAGACAGAACTCTTCTGTTTCTCAAACGAGAAACCCCTAGCATCTCTCCATTCTTCAAAACCTGGCAAGAGTAAATGGATACTAAAAACAACTTACATATTTACAATATTAATCAACAAGATCAATAGAAGGGGGAAATTAAAATGAGACCACTAAACAGAAAACAAAAAAAAAGATAAGTTTCACAGAAATAACTCCTTGGTCTCGCAAAAACTAAATATGGAATATCCCTGAAGACAACAGAAGATAAAGCCCAAATAAAAGGAAAGGCTAATAATCGCATCCCAAAGCAGATGCATCGAGAACAGATGAATAAAATACTTGCTGAATTAGAGATTTTGAGGTGGGGGGGACCCTTCACCACATGACATTATTAGCAAAGATAATCTTTAGAAGGGAAGATGGTTTGTTAAAAATCAAACAACAATAAAAACATTCATTCCCCTAAACTTCATGATATACAGCCTACTAACCAGGAAAAAACAGTAGGAGATCGTGAAAGGGAAAGATTGCATGAGATTTCATCATGAGAACGGATAAGGTGACAGGCATTTCACCGCAACAACCCCCAACCCCCGGAACACATAAAAAATATCGCCACACGTAGCCCATTTTTGTGTCTACAAAACCAGGAAAATATCCAAAAACTAACTTAAAACACTTCAAGAACACTCACAGTTGTGTGACGAATGCCTGTTGATTTTCCAAGCAATTCATGCTCTTTTAGAAACAACAGCTCTCCATGGATGGGTAAAAAATGTTGTGGTTTCACAATCCTAAGTACTTCCTCCTTCACAATGCCAAAAAATCACAATAAGCACAAATCGAAAGAAAGCTGCAGGTTGCAAGAAAGAACAATTCACAAGTCAAATTAGAAATAGTATTATATACGTTCTGGAATACAATTGTCCATATAAATAAAACCAATATGTTATAAGCCCGGTGTGATATTGTTTCCCCTCGACTGCTATTATGACCAGAAACTAATTCTTGGGATATCTGCTTTTAATATTCGTTTATCCCAATACACATGCAGGAGGGGCAATTAAGATAAGCAAAAGGATAAACATGCGCCACAATAGCTGCAAAGAGCTAAGAAGATATTGGTGATAGTCTTTCTTTTCTGTTCATTATCATAGAAAAAGTAATGTCAGTTGAAAACAGAATTAGAGTGGGACATAAAAACAGTTTTAGAATATAATATCTTGAGGCATACCAATTCCCCACGATGACCATGTCCAGAAGTATGCAAGGCTTTATCTCTGCCCATTACTATAGTTGATCCAATCTCTGATAAACGGTTTAGCATTTTCATCACCCGAGATTCATTCCCAGGAATTACCTAAATGGTAACCACAATAATTTAATTGTCAATAAATTTCTACAAGCAACAAAGAACCAAAAGTCTACAGAGTTATCAAAACTCACAGCAGCAATTTCAAGAGTTCGTAAATTTAACTGAACAGGTACAGCTAAAAAGCTACTAAGAATAATTTGTCAATATGAACAGAAGTAATTAACATCTATTATATAAACTGCAATCCCAGGGAATACTGTGGTCAATGTGAGAAAAAATAGGCAAACCTGCTTTGAAAGGCAATTTATTTTAAACCAAAAAGAATACGATGACAGTATTTGGCTTTAACAACTGCCTTTGCCGTTCGAACATAAAAGCGCTACTGAAACATACCAGAGTAACTGGGTCAAAAAAACTTTTTTGCTTCAAAGAAAACATCGTTCTGCGTTTGTTCAAAAGGTGCACTAGGTATTTTGATGGGGGTGATATACACCTGAATAAATTGAAAAAAGAAAGATATAAAAGAAAATGAAAGCTGAAAAATATAAGCAAGAACCACACTGATATTATTCAATCGCAAGTGTCCATATGGAATGGACAGATTCCCAAGACCGAAACCAAAATAATCAAAGATTTTCTCATTCAATTACAACTCGGGTTTTCGTAACAAAATATCTCACTTTATTCAAATAATAATTCAGATCCACCAAATCTATTGTCTTCCATAAATACAAACGTCCAAATAATAATCATTGCACCAATAATTCCAATTTTGAAACACCACTCATTTGATTCCAGCGATGATGAAGTGTGCACTTTGGAGAGAGCATAATTTTTCAATTGGCACTCCATGCAAGAGGGTGGCGTGGATGGATCACGTCAATCAGCAAGCCGCAACAGTGAGACATCGGGTGCACTTTAGTACAAGCTAAAAGAGCTACTTCAGAAGCAACAAACCCCACTTTACGGACCTTCTTGTGGGGCCAAAAAACAGGGAGATGGTTTTTGAAACCTGTGTTTTGACGAAGATTTCTGCCAATACGGCTGGATACATAAGAAGACTGAATCTCCAGCATTGAATTGCACCTTTTTTCGTTTGGAATAAACTTCAAACTTCGTTCTAGACTGTGTCCTGGGTTTTCCTTTAACCTCAGCAAATCATCAACAAGTCTATCCACATTGGTGATGTTAAGACTCTAACCTAACGACGGTCACACAGCAGAAAATAAGGAAGAAGGAAGAAACGAACAATCTGTATATTGCTAATTCTGCACACAGCTTTAATCGAGATTTACAACAGAGGTGGGGAGATAGAATTGCAGTAGGGAGAAGGAAACGAAGAAGAAGAAGATGAAGAAAACTCCTGAAAGACCGCTTCCCTAAGAGACTGGGCCAAAACCTCCCAAGGTCGTCGCCCTCCAGGCTGCCAAGCTAAATTCCCAAAACTGTATTTGTATCCCCTTCCCGACACACCCATCAACCATATTTATTACCCCAACCAACCACCAACTTCCCCAACCTACTACAGCTGACAAAACAAACTATCAACAGTAAAATACAACACTGCCCCCCTTGGCAGTAATTTACTCCCACCTGCCCACACATGGACAGCCCACACTATCCCCTACGTTCCTAACATTCACCCCTGCTTGAAAAACCACCTTGTTCTCAAGATGGAACTCCAAAAGCTCGGCTCGGCTTCTTGAGCGCCGGAACGGTAGGCAGGCTTGTGTTCCGGCAGAACTAAGGCACGGCTAACAAATACATTTCCACGCACTTTTCTGTCTGAAATATCACCTCGTTGTACGACAATTCCAACTGCTTCCAACCTCAGCTCATCTGGAGCCTCCACTACCTCTAGATTTTCATACCATAACCATATTTGACACCTGAATTTCCAACCCTGCTTCGGAACAACAGCACAACTCACATATAATACATAGGCACAACAAACAACTTCATTTGGCTCTGCTGCCGAAGGATTAAAGCTGACTTCCACTGCACTGGAAGATAACAAAAACACACTTGTGCCCACAAGAGCTGCAGGCAGGTTGGGAAGATCGATGGGAAAATGTTGTGTGTTAGACCCGTTTAAGTGTATTTCCAAGTCCCGCATCGGTTTCCTCCTACATGTATTTATTTTCCTCTATTTATAAATGAAGGTCTCCACCACTCTTTGAGGCAAGAATTGCACCATTCTACATGGTATCAAAGGAATACCCGCTCCAATTTTCCTTTCCTTCCGCTGCGCCCTCGCTCCGATTTCATTTTTCCCCTTCCCTCCACTGCGCACCAAAGCCCCACCTCCCTGCTGCGCCCCTCCCTTCGTCGGTCCATGCTGCACACTCCCATCCTCGCCGCTCCCATCCTCGCCGCTCCCCTCCGCTGCGCACTGAAACCCTCCAAACCCCACTACTCTTCTCTACACACCAACTCTCGTAGCTTTCCACCATGAGCGCGACCTAGTCGCGCCTCCCAGGCGTGACCCGCCACCCCTGTGGCCTCTCTGGGGATTGCACCTGCGCCCCACATGTCGCGCTTCTGATGGCGCTTTTTTTTTTCTGACGCCCAAGGTGGACTCCCGACAACGCTACACCTGGCGCAATCCAAGCCAATTGGGCGCCTCTGCTAAACGCGCTTGTTGTTGTGTGTGTCTCCCTTCTGCAACACTCCTCCGGAAGCCCCTCAACCTCGCCCACTACTCCCGATGCCTCTCTCCGGAATCCTGACATCCTTAGAATGTGTTAGTAGTCTCCTCATGCGTGGTTTGGCAGATTTTACACTGTCATCACTACATTTGGCCTATCTCAGAGTATGAAGGTTCACACTATTTTCTATCAAAAAACGTACTCTGTCTGCATCATCTTGGTTGTGTATGTTGATGATATCATTATTACTGATAGCAACTCACATGACATTGTTCATTTCAAGACCTATCTTCAACACCGGTTTCATATCAAAGACCTGGGTCCTTTGACATATTTTCTTGGCATTGAAGTCTCCCGTTCTCCAATCAGCATCTTTCTTTCACAAAGAAAATATGCATTGGATATCTTGCAGGATACTCACTTGTCTCAGGCAACTGTTGTTGACACTCCTCTTGAACCAGGGAAAGGGTCCCTTCATGATGCCACTGACCCATATTCTCATTTAGTCGACTTGTGGGAAAACTCAATTATTTTACCATGACTCGTCTGGATATTGTCTGCACTGACAGCAAGGTCATCCAATTCATAGAACATCGAACGAAATCCCAATGAAACGTTGTCCTTCGCATTGTCAAATATATTAAGAAAGACTTTGTCCGTGGTCTTCGGTATTCACATCACGATCATCTGGACATTGAGTCTTTCTGTGATGTCGACTACGCTGGCTGCTTATCTACCCGAAAGTCTATTTCTGAAATTGCGGTTTTTCTGACAGGTAACTTAATCTCCTGGCGAAGCAAGAAACAATCATCTCCAGATCCAGTGCTGAATCTGAATACCGTGTGATGGTCACGGTCACTACTAAAATTCTTTAGCTTCGTCACCTTCTTCATGAAATTGGTTTTCTACTATAGACTTTTGCTCATATTTGGTGTGATAATCAGGCAGCCACAAAAATTGTTTCTAATCCAGTTTTTCATGAACGTACAAAGCATATTGAGATTGAATGTCACTTTCTTCGTCATCACCTTGAGCAAAAACATATCGGTTGTAGCTACATTCCGACAACTCATCAGTTTGCCGACATCTTCACCAAAGGTTTGTCGAGAGCTCGACTGGATTCTCTATGCACCAAACTAGGCATCCACAGCATCAACGACCCAGCTTGAGGGGAAGTTTGTGCAGTCTTTTTTATTGGTGCCTTCTATCTTTCTTTTTTGTATGACTCTTCTTCAAAGTTATACCTGTTCTAGCTTGAGGGGCAGTGTTAGACCCATTTAAATGTATTTCCAAGTCTCACATCAGTTTCCTCCTACATGTATTTATTTTCCTCTTATCTATAAATGAAAGTCTCCACCTCTTTGAGGTAAGAATCGTACCATTCTACACTGTGGAAAACTACTACGAGCAGCAAAACGTTCCTCAGCTGTTATTCTGCTTTTCTCATCGATAGCAAAAGCATCCTTCCCTTCCTCCATAGCATAAGTTTTAGGAACAAGATGATGCTCCTTACGGTGAGGCGGCTCTCAGACAGTAACAACGATGAATTGTTCACAACACTCACAGCTTCTGAAAAATTATGCACCTTCCCCGCAACTGTTGAAACAACAGCATTTGTCTGGCTTAGCAAATCCTTCATATTAGTCGGGTCAACTTCTTAAGTCACAGAGTGTAACCCATCTTGTGGAATCTACAATGGACATGCACATGGAGTTGGCCTTGGCGACCACCAACACCCACTGTTGACCTCTCTCTCCACCCCAACGTTCGTTTCACCTCCTCCCTCTTGAAAACCAACTCCACAATTTAGTGAACCTTCTACACATGATCTGGTCTCAAGTAACAACTCATTCCCAGACTTGGACTCCATCGGTTGCGATCTCATCTCCAGTAACACCTCGCTACGTCCTCCTGGTAAATGAGCAATCGGAACTAAATCGTCATCAGCCGTGTTTCACTATTCTTGACTTGTGCTAGAAAAAACGAAGAGATTTACCATGTTGCGGAGAATTGAAGGCGAGGCGGTTTTCTCCATGCTCCGTCACATCTGTGCAGTTGGCAGAACGCTCGCACTCGAATCTTCTGCAGCTAGAAGTTCCGAAGAACTAGAAATTCGTTGTTGTACAGACAACTCAGAAAATTATCCTATCTGTGCCCGCATAAGTTGCGGGTCCTCACAGCGCCGCCTCGCGTCCTCCGCCTCGCGTCCTCCGCCTGCAACTTAGCAAAGACTTCCATAGATGTCTGAAGCTTCTACAACTCAGTCGTCTGTGCTTACATAAATTGTTCCAATTCTGACGCCCCCGTAGCAACTCTCATTTCCATCTTGGCCGGAATACTCCCAACGATCCTGAACATCAATCGTCCAGTTGCAATTGATCTATTAGTAATCACGTCTCAGCAGTGAACGTATCTCTCAGCATAACCGTCACAACAGAGGTGGAGAGACAGGATTATGGTAAGAAGAAGGAAACGAAGAAGAGGAAGATGATGAAGAAGAGGACTCCTCTGAAAAGACCACTTCCCGAAGAGACTAGGCCGAGACCTCCAAAGCTCGTTGCCCTCCCGGCTGCCAAGATAAATTTCCAAAACTGTATTCGTATCCCATTCCCAACACCCATCTACCCTATTTATTACTCCAACCAACCACCAACTAACCCAACCTGCCACAACTAACAAAACAAACTATTAACAGTAAAATACAACACTGCCCCTTGGCAGTTATTCACTCCCACCTGCCCATACACGGATAGCCCACACTAGCCCCCACATTCTGAACAGGTGACAGGGTACTTTTTTGGTATGGTGATTTGGTACAGCCCACAGTAATAAACGCACATCCGCCATAATTAAATCCTTTTTTTTATATCCAATGGACCAAGGCTAGCAAACAGGCTGGTGCAAGGTTAAATAAATCCAAATTGTAAAAGCTCACTTGTCACTCAATTTTGATTTTCTAAGAATGAGGGTATCATAGGAGGCACAGATTGGGGGGTTTGGCATTAGACAGCAAGTGAATGGAATGAAAATGAAAGCAGGAAGGTGATAAATTCAAAGATTCTTCGAAAATATAATAAAAAGGATGAGTAAGATCTTGTACGGGCGAAGTTGGGAAAACAGCGTTGCCAATTTCCTTAGCAAGAAATGGAAAGCATCACCAGTTGATTTTTGGGAGATTCCCAGAAGCTTTTATTTCTTGTTGTAGAACCGTACTTCAAACCTCAAAAAGAGGTGGAGCCCTTTATTTATAGATAGAGGAACAGTAATATAAGACAGAGCAAACCAATATGGGACTCTAAAATACACATGACCGGGTCCAACATTACTCTCAAGCTAGAACAACTATAGCTTGGAAGAAGAGTCTCACAAACACAAAACAAAGACATCACAAAGACCGAACACACTCCCCCTCAAGCTGGGTCATTGATATTGCGTGTCACGACTCCCTCCCTCCAAAGATATCGCAATGAGGGGAGATAGATAATGACCCCCAAGTCCTGCCTCCAGTAGGCCTCGGGTTGACGACTAGCACCAAGGGTAAAAAAAAATCTCATAAATGGGAGGCATTGCCCTCTATAATATATGTAGGATCGGGAGATAGGATATCAGCGATCAATCAACTTCATGACATAATATAAAAAGGAAATCAAAATCATCCCATAGTGCATGTATAAATAAAATAGTTACAGATAAAAGTATCCAAAGTAAATACCCAAAAGTAAAAGCTAAAGCAAACGACATAAGGACTATCCAGGGTTTTGAGCTAGTTTTGTCCAGCACGGTCCACGTAATCCTCCTAGAAACCTGAAAATAGTTTTATATACGTAGGGTGAGCATACAAGTATACTCAGTAGGGAAAACCAAAGTCTCTCGTGCACATGTGAAAGAAACATACTAATTCACCCATGAGCAAACAGCAGAGCCGAATAGCACCTAAACAGGTCAACTAACCAAACCCATCATCACCATGACATGATCACCAAATAACGCATCCAAATATAATAACATAATATGAAGCGTATCGATAAAGGGTACCTGCACCGCTTTCCCACTGATTAGCTGCTCTCACACCCCAACGACGTACATCCTGGCACTCCCACCTCATTCGTATAACATCTCATCACATTACATCACCTCTCATCCGGCCCGCAGACACCTGAGTCATCACATCATATCATGGTCGTAACCAGGACAGTAGGGTAACGTGAACATAAAGGACATTAGCCTCATGCCCTCCTCCTACCATGCATAACCCCTACTATAAGTCATCTCATCATCTCACCCGAAAACACATGGGTCATCACATCACACCTCACCCGAAACCACATGGGCCACCATATCACATCACATCTCGACAGTGCACTTCACTTCTGGCCATCACAGCTCGTGCATGTCATCGTCGCCTGGAAGAGCATGGGTGGGGTACGTATAGAAAATCACAAGGAAATACAATATATATATATATATATATATATATCATAGCACACAAGCTCAACCTACGGTATCACAACAAGAACATCATCCCGACTCACGACATCGCTACATCACCTCACAACCTCCGCCACTTTCGCTGCCAACACTAAATGCATAACAGTACCCCACAAAACACAAAACACATTTCATCTTCTTTCTCAATTAAAGCCATTTTTCTACAGTTCACATTACTATTCAGTTTCTATTTAAACACCCACTTATTTTATATTTCCAGCCCACTTATTCCACCTTTTCCGGCCCATTAATTCAAGTATAAACATTAACCATTTAAAATACATAGCCCACTTCAATTCAAGTGTTCATTATTCTTTTCAACCCATATTCATTTTTGTTGCCCTTATTTTTTATTCAAGATGTTCCGTCAAAAGACCAATATTCACTACCATATAGAATAGTTGTTCTTATAACAGACATATAAAATTTACCCTTCAATTTCAAAGAAATTTTATGGTCACAAAGCACCCCAAAAACTTTTCTTCATTTTATCCATTCAGTTTGAACCCTATGAGATACATCTGTATTAATATCTCCATCACATTGCAGAAATGAGCCTAAATATCGAAAACGATCAACTTTTAAAATAACGTGGTCTCTCAATCTAACATTCATAACATTACTAGACAATCTTTTTCCAAAAAGGCACTCCATATATTCTATTTTATCCCTACTAAAACGAAAATCTTTTGATTCTAAAGTCTCTCCAACTTTAATTTGATAGTCTCTTTGGATTCTGCAACGAGAACTATATCATCCGCAAAATCATGAGGTATCTCATCTTGAATATGTTTTGTAAGTTCATTTAAGACCAATGTAAAAAGGTACAGGCTTAAAACCGAACTTTGATGTGGTCCTATCGAGACAAAGGAGTTTATAGTGTCGCCTACTGGAGTTCTAACTTGAGTCAAACTCTCTTCATACATGGCGTGGATGAGTTTAACTTCACTTACACCTCTTTTCTTTCAAGAGCTTTCCATAAAACCTCTCTAAGAACCTTATCATATGTATTTTCCAAATTAATGAAAACCATATGCAAATCATGGGCTTTTTGTGGAGAATACTCCATCATACCTCTAATCAAATAAATTGCTTATGTGGTTGAACTTCCAAACATAAAACCAAATTAATTATAGAAACCTCAGGTTCTCTTCGAATCCTTTGTTCAATTACTCTCCCAATGTTGCATGGTATAACGCATAAGCTTAATGACTCTATAAGCCCCACGGCTTAAATGTCTCCTTTATTTTCACACAAGTACTAGAGAACTCTTTCCGCATTCATGGGGAATTTTCTTAGATTTCATAATCTCGTTAAATAATTCAGTGAGACAATTAATACCAACTCCCCTAAATATTTTCACATTTCAATGCAAATGTTATCTAACCCAACTGTTTTAGCATTTTTCATCTTTCTTAAAGCGTCTTTAACCTTAAAAGGGTGAACTTTTCGATAATAACTGTAATTGAGTCTCTCTACTAATACTTAACTTATTTAAATCTAATTCACACATCTGCTCTTCATTAGAGAGATTATTAAAGTAGCATCACCATCTTTTCTTAATTTCCTCATCCTTAAAAAGGGTACGTCTTTCTTCATCTTTTATGCATCGAACTTGATCTAAATCTCTAAATTTTTGCTCTCTACCTCTAGCTAAACTGTAGATTTTTCTTTCACCTTCTTATTATGTAATGAATGGTCTAGCTCCTCAAAAACTTGAGATTTAGCCTCAATAACTGTTTTCTTAGCCTCTCTACGAGCAACATGATATCGAGTCCAAATATCTTCGTTACTACAAAGGTGTAAAGCTTTGAAACACTCTCGTTTTACTTTAAAGTACACTTGATTAATATAATATAAATTAATATCATTTTATAAAAACCTTCCAGTTTCACACAACCATGGACTAGCAAAGTCATGAACAACAAAGCAATCACTAATCATATCAATTTAAAAAAACACTTTAGAAAAGTATACCATTCACGTAGAGAACTGAAGCAAACAAAGGATGTGTACAATATCTGCAATGGATAAATTGCCACTTCCTTACCTTAGCTGAGTACAAAATGACATCTTCCTTGCTCAATTTGAGTGCATGGCTACCCCCAAATGATGCAAGATTTAGGGCAGCTCGAGGTTCTGCCTGACACAAGCATGGCACAATTATACAGACAAAATGATCTAATAGAGCTATAATAGAGCTAAAGCATTAAATTGCTTACTTGAGAACCTGTTGTAACAATTAGCAGATGTTTCGGAGCATAAGAGTCCATGTCTTCCACTTTTACCTACTCATGGAACAAATTATTTAAAAGTAAAAAGAAAAAAGGAAAAAAATGATACTGGCAACATAAATATAACCTTGAACATAGGAGAACATAAACAAGAACACCAAATTAGAATTCACACACACAAAATAAAGACAAAAAAAAATTATTTGTGAATCAAAAGCTTGGGAACACATTATACTGAGAGAAAATCATGATAACAAGTTTGTAGCATGCATCAGCAAAAATGTCCAGGCTAGTGTATCAAGTGTTTAATAGTACCTAGGACCCAAAGAAATCTAGAAGGGCAGGCCAGTAGTCTGGGAGTCTGGGCTTCAGCTCTAAATCATCATGCATGTATTGCAAGAAGGAAAAACATAGAAATATGATTGCTGCATTTAACAACAATAAGACTGCCGCTACAGGGTTTTAGTAGAGAAAACACAAAAGAAATCCATAGCAAGAGCGTCCAGAAAATCATAAACAGCAAGGACATCAATACAAACTGCAAAAAAATGTGGGATATGATTTTAAAAATACTGATAAAAATTACAAGAACCACGAACTGAAATAAGATTATCTACCAGATATCATAGCAAACTATAACTTTGAAATCCCCCCCCCCACCCAGCCACAACCATGCCATAATCAAGGCAAACTAAAATTACATGTCACACGAGAAAAAGGAGATGGATGAAAACAAATATATAACATATGGCCTTACCAGAGTCGAAGGATCAAACGGTGCCTTCCCATCTTTCCAAGCAGCATCCAGATATGTCCTCAGTGACATGCCAACAAATACCTAATATAGAAATCACATCGCGCATAAGAATAAAAAGATCATGATGACACAAATTCACCCTAAAGAACCTAAAATAGAAGCAAACTGAGAACATGCCAGCTTTCTTCCAGTCAAATCAGCAGCAGCTTTCAAACTTCCAAGGCGATGTATATTTGAAGCAAACTGAGTAGTAACAACCCTTCCTTTTGCAGATGAAATATGCCTTAACAATGAATCTGCAACAACAGACTCGCTAATTGTTCTTCCAGGTGAGAGTATGTTTGTGGAGTCACTCATCATCTGAAACAAACAGTGCATTTTCATTTTAGAGTGATCCGTAAAACAAACTCAATCCATGGAAAGAATGTTTTACACGTGATAAAACAATTTTATCTTTTCGCAGGACTCTAAGAAGCTTGGTATCTCATTAGATGTCCTGATAAATGATTGCCGTTGTTGTAATGGATGATAAAAAAATCATGAATATTTGGGAGGACTTACTAACGTTACTCCTTCATATGAAAGTGATTCTAAAGATTGGCGGTCAAAGACCTTCCCATCTAATGGGGACTCATCAATCTGTCAAAAGAGATTCAAGTGCATCTTAGGATGAACAAGAAAAAAAGTCAAGAGTGGGTTCACGAATATTATTAGACTTGCCTTCCAGTCACCAGTATGAAGAATTGTACCATCAGCACAACGTAGAACTAGTCCACAACAATCAGGAATAGAATGAGTGACCCTGATCGGTTCTACTTCAAATGGCCCAGCATTGAATTTTTGCTTTGTGTCAAATACCTTGAGTCTAGACGGTACAAAAATCCCAAACTCCTTCAAACGTTTCTTTATAAGCTGTTGAAGAAGGAACAAGGTTATCCATCTTTCCCCACCAAAATAATTTGACTAAGCAATCGTTCCCATATATGCAGCCCATGAACAAAGAGAACATACAAAAATCTACGGAAAAAAAAAACTAAAAACAAAAAATTGTTTGGTATAAGTGCACAGTGCAGAGAACATGATTTTGTATTTACAACTAGAAAATAGCACTGATTTCTTTTTCTTTTTTGAAAATAGCACTGGTTTCAAATAAAGCATTCTCAAAGTACTAGAAGTTTTAAGAATCCATAGGTCAAATCAAACAGGTTTTGCTTTAGTGGCAGATATCAAAACTACAACAGTATGCAACAGACTGAAAATTTCCAACGGGCTAATCCTCCTGCTTGTCATCAATGCATCATCTTCCAGGAATAAGGTTAGAGGCTGAAACAAATAAACAATTTTAAAAAAATTCCATTAACCTCCATGGTGAATGATGATGCAAAAACCGGTGTAGAGCAATCCAGAGCCGGAATTACCTGCTCAGAAGACAATACAGATAGTAAAACAAAAACAAAAAACACTAAAAGATTCTAATACATGACCTGACTTAGATTATGATGCAAGTAAATCACCTAATGCAGCATAGCTTGTTGCATAATTTCTATCTGAAAACTAGTTCCCATCCCTACATAAATTAAGTAAGTTAATATATGAAGTTCCAATAGACAACTCTCATGTTGACAGAGAAAGATTTTTTGAACAACATTATGTTTTGATAAAATGGTTCGTCATCCAGTAATTGCAACTATCACCAATATGCCTCTCTCAGAGTAAAATCAGAAATCCAACATTGGCCTTTGATTACAAAGCACAGCATTCCTGGAAAAAGGATTATTACAGTATAATAAAGATAAGTAGACCCTTCTATTTTTCCCTGTTAATTGGATTAGAACACCACTATAGAATAATTGAAGTTTTGGCTCCATTCAATTTCATGAAATCATCACTTTGGGTACCTGTTGAAGATGATGAATTACAAACTAAGGCATAGTAATGCCAAATTAAAACACTGAAAGCTTAAAAGAAGTTCATTATGCACAAGACACATTGAAGCAAAGCAATAAAGCCATGGAACATGAATTGGATGGTGGGCATCTTACAAGTGATAAATAACGGACTTTTTTTACAATTAAAAGAAAAAATATACATGAAGATTCAGATTTCAAGAGAAGTGCATCAAAAATCAACAATAAGAGGGAGTTTCGCCAAAGGTAATTTAAGGTTCAAGAAATTTCCTTTTCTAAAATGGAGTTTCCTTACTTGGTTACATCACATCTCATATCAAGAATTTGAAATTTTCAAGGGTTTTAGGAAGAGGGGATTTAGAGGAGCTTTTTGGTAATGTAGAATTACTCGAGGACTTCAATTTTTATGCCAATTATATTCTTAAATATTTATTCTGTTACAATGGAGGAGAGTGGACTTAATACCCAAGATACCTCTCCAAGGGAGGTCTTGGTGTTTATTTATAATGAATGATAAAGATGACATGATACTTAAAGTCCGATGCAGGACTCAACACAACTTAACCTCTAACACTCCCTCACAAACTAGGTGTACCTAGCTTGAATACATAAAAAAACAAAAAATAAACAGCAGTGACACTCCCCCTCAAGCTGGACATGCCCACAACTTGGAATACAAATCCAAAAAACAAACAAATAACAGAAAAACAAAACAGCAAAGAAGCTCAATGGTGATCAGAGCGGTGATGAGGAAGCCCAACGGTGATCCGGGCAGCCCAATGGTAATCCGAGCAATGATGAATAAGTCTCACAGTGATCTGGATGGCTCGACGGTGATTCGAGCAAAGATGAAGAAACCCGAAGGAGATATGGGTAGTGAAGAAGAAGTTCGACGATGATGCACCTCGACGGTGATCCGAGCGATGATGAATAAGCCCTTTGGCAATGCAGAGACAGCACCCCCGTGTACCAACCCTTTTTTTAGGTTGTGTATAACTAGGCGAAGTGGCGCCACGAGAAGGCACAATAGGGGCGCACCTAGACTAGAGGAAGTTCACCCGGAGAAGCCTCGCCTGGGTTGTGTGTCTTTGCTAGGGATAGTGCAGCAAGACCGTCGACTACTTTGTTGAGAGTCGCACTAGGGTTGATGCAGCAGCGGGAGCGGTGGCGCTGGGAGATCCCACTTAGAGAATGGACCGCCGTGGCCGCTCGTTCGCACGCAGGAGGGGAGCCGCGTCTGGAGGTGTCGCTTGGGGGTGCGGGGATAGCGGCGGAAGGTGGGGTTACACAGGGAGTCACCACGGGTGGGAGGCGGCGACGTTAGGAGGAAGCCAACATGGGGTTTCACGGTAGTTGGGAATGCGACGAGATAGGGGGCGTCAGACGAGGAGATGCGACGCGCAAGGGGGAACCATCGTAGCTGTTGGGAGAAGAAGACCGTCGACCAAGGACCGCGACGGGAGGGATGGGCGATAGGGGGCAGACAGCTGTGACGATGGCCAAGGGCCTGGGGACGTCGCCCCCAGCGGGGGGAAATCTCTAGGAAATACTAAGGCAGAGTGAGACAAACTGGATGGAGGGTTTTGGGTTAGACCTACTCAACGAGCACACAGTGGATCAACGAGCACTATCTAGTTGATATGAATTGTTCTTGACAAAACAAAAGGTCAAAATAAAGAAAAAACATAATACGGTATTCAGACATCGATAGCAATGACAATTGAGTCGGTCTTCCTTTTCCAAAGACCAATTACTTCACTACAAAGAGAAAATCGGATCCTCTTTGCATTCCGAAGAGGGACGGTGCTAAGCATGTGACGGGCGAGGTCACATGGCGCGTGATTGTCCGGCCAGACGTGCTGAGGAGCGTTGGCAGATAGCGGATGGACCGCCACGACAGAGACAGCGCCGTGATCAAAGATCTCCCAGGCGAGGGCATGGTGGCCCCCAGGGAGGCGAAGCTAGCAAATAACAGGTGGGGCTCCAGGAGGAGCTATGGGTGGTGGACGATGCTATGAGATCCTTCAACCACCACCACCAGGCGGCTAACGTCGGGTTTAGGGAGCTGGCGGTCAGCAGCAGGCTATGGAGACGTATGACCCAATGATGCACAAGATGATTAGAGATACGATCTGTGTTTATTCTACTCCTACTTCAGCATTAGTAGACACAGGTGTGATTCATTCCTTCATCTCTTTACTCCTGGTGCGAGAGTTGGAGCTCATACATCGGACGTGGATGTTTTGTCATCTTTATTATTCATTATAAATAGACACCAAGGCCTCCCTTAGAGAGGTATCTTGAATCTTGGGTATTGGGTCCACCTCTCTTATCATTTTACATGGTATCAGAGCGGATTATCTAACCCGATCCCTCCCTCCCGTTTTTTATCTCTCACCCTAGGTTTTCCCAGGGATTCCCCCCCGCTGGGGGGCGGCCCTCGGCCCTAGGCCATCATCACGATCGCACCCCCCCCCGCCAAGCATGCGCGTCGCGAGCAGCCTCCGCTCCAAGCAGCATCACCCTCCTCCCTCTCGTCGCGAGCGCGACCTCCGCCCCTAGCGGCCCTCCCGTCACAAGCGGCCTCCGCTCCAAGCGGCGCCCTCCTCCCGTCGTGAGCATCCTCCACCCCTGCGCAACGGACCTCCCGTGCGCCACCCCTCCAGCCGGTGGTCACTCATCCTTGCGCGTTTGCCGCCTCTCGCTCCTCCGTACCGGCAGCCTACCCTCCAGATCTTGCAACGTCAGCCCCTCCTGCATGGAATCCCCGCGCCCCCTCATCGGCTCCTCCAGACGGGCCTCTCCTCCCTCCTACTTTGTGCGACGGCCCTTAAGAGTTGTGCCCGCCGGTTCCTTCACTGTGACACCAACTCGCCCACGCGATTGCCCCGTGTCTCGTCGTCGTCGGCTCCTCTATGGCTCTCCCAGCGCACCATCGTCTGGCCCAGCCTGTGCGGCTTTCCCGACGCTCCGTCATCCGACCCCGCCTGTACGGCTTTCCCGACGCTCCGTCGACCGACCCCACCTATGCGGCTTTCCCAGCGCTCCGTCGACCGCCCCCGCCTGTGCGGCTTTCCCGGCGCCCCATCGACCAGCCCCGCCTATGCGGCTTTCTCGACGCCCCATCGACCGGCCCCGCCTACGCGGTTCCTCTGCTGCGCCTCAACAACTTGTCACACCACTGATATAATCTGGTTATTTCAGCAACATCTTTTGTCATCCATCATTTTCATCTCGAGGGGGAGCTGCGATCGCGGATGATTTCTTTTGTGTTTCATCTTGTTTGGTAATCAAGTTGGGTATGTCCCGCTTGAGGGGGAGTGTTTGCAGTGTTTGTTGATTGATTTGTTTTCTTTGCTTTGGTTTCTTTAATTATGTGTACAAGCTAGGTAGACCTAACTTGAGGGGGAGTGTTGGAGTCTGTGTCCCATATCGGATGTGGGTGTTTTGTCATCTTTATTATTCATTATAAATAGATACCAAGGTCTCCCTTATAGAGGCATCTTGGGTATTCAGTCCACACTCTATCATTTTACATATTGGTTATCCACGGTCCCAGCCCAAATTGATTGTCACCGCAGACGAGTCAAATGTCTTCGCATTGATCGGACAAGATTCTCCTTTGTGGGCGAGAGAGATCTCATGGTGGGGCGAGTGGGTTTTGCAAGCAGGAGACTGCAGCTCATTACCCATCAGTTGGCGAGTGTACCCTTAGGTGCAGCAGGCTCTTCAGCCATCTGGATTCCTTCAGTCGTGGAAGATTTTATGGGCGTCTTCCCCAAGGACGTTCCGGGACTACCTCTGAAGCAGGAGATGCAGTTTTGTATCGACTTGCACCCCGAAACCGCTTTGATATCATCTGCAGCATATCGGATGGCCCCTACCGAGCTCCGGGAGATGCAGTTGCAGTTGGAGGACCTTCGAGAGAAGGGTTTTATCAGACTTAGTGTGTCCCTCTAAGCAGCTTCAGTGTTGTTCGTGAAAAAGACGGACGGGAGCATACGGCTTTGTGTGGACTATCGTCGCCTGAACCAGGTCAGGCTAAAGAACAAGTACTCTTTGTCGAGGATTGACGACCTCTTTGATCAGTTGTGGGGCGCAAGATGGTTCTCGAAGATCGATCTTAGGTCCGGCTACCACCAGTGGAGAGTTTGCGAGGCTGATATTCCGAAGCTGGCCTTCCGATGTCACTACGGACACTATGAGTTTCTAGTGATGCCTTTCGGTGTGACGAATGCTCCTGCTGTGTTTATGGCTTTGATGAACCGGATCTTCCAGCTATACTTAAACCGATTCGTCACCATCTTTATCGACGACATACTCATTTACTCCGCATCAAATGAGCATGCAAAGCACTTGAGGATGGTCTTAGATTTGCATCATGAGCACCAGCTATATGGTAAACTCTCGAGGTGTCGGTTCTGGATCCATGAGGTTCACTTCCTGAGACGTGTCATTTTTGAGCATGGATTAATTGTGGACCCGACGAAGATCGATGCAGTGCTTGCGTTGGAGCCACCAAAGAGCGTCTCAGAGGTGCGGAGTTTTCTTGGCTTGGCAGGGTACTACCAAAGGTTTGTGGCACACTTCTCTAGAATTACAACCCCTTTGACCACCCTGACACGGAAAGGGAGGCCGTTTACCTAGACTAAGCAATGTCAGAGAGTCTTCGAGGAGTTGAGGTTGAGGCTGAGGCCAATAACATACCTGCATCACCGGTGAGATGATCGGATGCGCCTGAGTTAAACATCCAGGCAGGTGGGCGATGGGTGACACAAGCAGTTGAACCACCAGTGTGGGCGATAGATGCCAAAAAAGAACCCGGTAAAGAGGTGGTTTGATGATCGTGAATCAGCTAGAGCTCAATCATGGATAGGTCTAGGGTGGGAGGAAGAGCAGCGGCTGATGGGAAACCATCCTAGACCGCAGTCTGACTTTGTCGAGGTTGCTGAGATGAGCAGCCATGAAGAACCCAACATCGGTCGATGAGGTGGTCGAGTTTGCCACAATGCTGACAGAGGACGAGGACGGCCCTCCCCACGGCCACGTCCACGAGTGCCTGAAGAGCGTTCAATACCACGGTCCACAAGGGCAGTAGGATCAATGTTGGGAGTGGGTGGGGGAAGTGTCTGATGAGTCTTTCCAAGGCGATGATAAACCTGTGAAATCTCTAGCGAGGAGGGGCTGGCGAGCATCTCCGTGGTCGTTGTCGCATATGCGGGATCGAGGCCATGGAGAAGGTTGAAGAGGCATAATTGGTCCCTCTGGGCCAAGGCTGCCTCCGGTGTCTGAGGAATGGGCCACAACTCAAGTAATTCATCCTGAAGAGTTTCCCATTCCATGAAGTACGTCGAAAACGGTCGGTTTTGCTGACAGATGATCGACAGGCGCTGAAGAACGTCTGACACCCGAGCCAAATTATTTGTCTCCAAATACATAAGGTTTAAGGAAACTCAGAGTTCCTTAACTTAATTGGTTGTCCGAGTAACATCCTTGACCGAGCGGTCCATGGAATTGACAAGTAAAGCAAGATCTTACTGTCAGCAAGCTTCCATGGCCTGTATGGCCTGCATTTGGGATCTGATGGTGGTGGCGGAGGATCCTCGAGATGTGAGTCGAGGTACATGTCAGTGAGTGACATCAGTACAGTCTTCCGACAAAACAAAAAATTGGTTAAGTTAAGCCGCTCAGCAACCAGGCAAGTGGAGGCGGTGATCAGTGGAGGCAGGACAGATGAGTCGATCATTGGATAGGCTGAAATCGGCAAACGAGGGAAAGATCAGCAGTGCGTCGGGAGGGTTCAGATCCTGCCTGGAGTCGGCGCACAGTCCAGCTAGGGCGCACTCTCCGTAGGCGACATCGGGAGTTGCCGAGAGAGGCAGGGTCGGGAAGCATCGCGGGGGGTGAGGCCGAGAAGCCGCGAGGAGGCAGGGTAGGGAGTCGCCGAGGAGAGCGGGACCGGGGGGCCACGTCGGAGACGGTATCAGGAATTGCCGAGGAGGGCGGGACCGGGAGGCCGCGTCGGAGGCGGGGTCGGGACTCGCCGAGGAGGGTTGGACCGGGAGGTGTTGAGAGAAGCGGGGTCGGGACTCGCCTAGGAGGGTTGGACCGGGAGGCAGCGTCGGAGGCGGTGCTGGGAATTGTCGAAGAGGGCGGGACCGGGACGCCACGACACAGGATGGGTCGAGACTCGCCGAGGAGGGCTGAACCGAGAGGCGCCGAGAGATGCGGGGTCGGGACGTCGCAAGGGAGGTGGGTGTCGGGAGGTCGTGGGAGGGTGGGGCTGAGAAAAACGCCCTTAAAGGCGGGGGTCAGTCGCGAATCCGGGAGGCCGCGGGAGGGCGGGGGTCGGTCGCGAAACCGGGAGGCCGCGGGAGGGTGAGGGCCGGTCGTGAAGCCGGGAAGTCGCGAGAGGGCAGAACCAGGAGATCGCCACGGGAGGGCGGGGTCGGGCGTCTGCATCGGAGGCGGGCTGGGACGTGCCGCGGAGGGGCGGAGCCAGGCGACACCGGGAAACCGAAGGGAGGGCGGGGCCGGGTGAAGTCGGGACGCCGCTGGGAGGGCGGGGCAGGAAGCGCCGCAGGGGGGCGGGAGGGTTCCGCCTGGAGGGATCCTTAGGGGGGGATAAGGGCAGCGGGAAAAAAAAGGTTATTGGGATTTTTCCTTTGATACCATGTTGATGGTGAATTCTCCGTGAGATGGAGACATTCTTTTATAGATAAATTAAAAGGATTACAAGGTGGAGTAATCCGATGTGGGACTCGGAAATACCCTTTACCTAGAAACATAATAAACCGGGTTCAACACTAAATATAACAATGCAAAAACGGCCAAACCAAGCATGTGGCGACTGCTTGAGTCCATACAGCGATCGATGAAGGCGACAAACCTTGGAGGACTCCCCCTGAGCAACAAACCCGGGTGGTTGCTCCATATAAACTTCCTTATTAAGAAAATCATGAAGAAAAACATCTTTAACATCCAACTGATGGAGAGGCCAGTGGGGGGAGGCAGCAAGAGAGATAAGAGAACGGAGGTCATTTTCGCCACTGGAGAGAATGTGTCTGTTGGAGTCTGCATCCCACATCGGACTTGAGGTCCGGTGTGGTCTTTATTATTTGTTATAAATACACCCCAAGGGCTCCTTTGGAGACATCTTGGGGGTTCGGGTTCCTCTCTTTTTATTCCTCTACATGGTATCAAAGGGATTTACTCCCGACCCTCCCGACCCTCCCTTCTGAATTTTTTTTTTCTCTCCCTTCGTTTAGGGTTTCCCCGTCCGGGGGGCGGCGGCTCCAATCCCGATAGCCGCCACAGCGCCCTCACCCCGACGCCTCGCCCTCGGCGCGCCTCGCCCCGGCTCCCGGCGTCTCCTCCCGGCAGCCCTCCCTCTCGGCGCGCAATCCTCCCGGCGGCTCCGTCCTACGCGCGACTCCAGCCGGATCTCGCTCTGTCCGGCGGCCGATCCTGCCTGGTGCGCCTCCAGCCCTCAGCGGTTCTTCCCGTCGGCGTCCAAGCCCCGACGGCCTCCCGCTGCTCCCGGCGCCTCCCGCTGCTCCAGCGCCTCCGGCGCCTCCCGCTGCTCCAGCGCCTCCCGCACCTCCCGCTTCTCCCGCGCGCTCCCGGCGATCCCTGTCCGGTGGCCCTCTCGCCGCGTCGCCCCCCCCGGCTCCCGGCGTCTCCTCCGCCGGCGCGATTCGGCTCCCGACTCTCCCGGCCCTCCCGTCCCGCGGCGCTCCTCCTGTCTAGCGGTCCTCCGCGCGCCTCCCGGCCGGCCCTCCGCGCGGTCTCCCGGCCCTTCCCGGATTCTCCGGCCAGATCCGGCTGGCTCCGGCCTGATACAGGCTACTCCGGCCAGATCCGGCGATTTTCGGCCAGATCCGGCCAGATCCGGCGATATCCGGACTGTTCCGGCCAGATCCGGCCAGATCCGGACTGTTCCGGCCAGCAACCGGCCTCCACCCGTGTCGGCCGCTCCACGCAGGTGGCCTCCTCCGGCTTCCAGCGCCGCCTCCCGGCCTCCTGCACCCTCGTCGGCCTCCTCCTGCGGCATCCCCGCCTCGCCGGCATCTCCCGGCAACTCCCGGCCGCCGCATCTCTGTCCATCGGCACGCCCGTGCGCTTCCTCCACCTTGGCGCAACACTTTGCCCGACTCGGACCGGTCCATTTGGCGGCGCCAGATCCCGCAACAATTATGCGGAATCCCCGCCTCCCGTCGCCGGCCCCGCAAATGCGGTTTTCCCGGTGCTAGTTTGGATTTCCCGGCGTTTCATCGACCGGCCCCACTAGTGCGGCAGTCCTGGCGTTCTGTCAACCGACCCGGTCTCTGTGTGGTTCATCTGCTGCGTCCGCGACATTATCCATCCATCTTCTGCGCAGGAGCTTCGATCGTGAGGGGGAGCAGCAACTTCTGCAGCTTTCTTTTTTTATTTCGTCATGTTTTGTCATCAAGCTGGGTATGTCCAGCTTGAGGGGGAGTGTTAGCGTCTGTTTTATTGTTTTCTTTTCATTATGTGTCCAAGCTAGGTTCACCTAGCTTGAGGGTTGGAGTCTGCATCCCACATCGGACTTGAGGTCCGGTGTGGTCTTTATTATTTGTTATAAATACACCCCAAGGGCTCCTTTGGAGACATCTTGGGGGTTCGGGTTCCTCTCTTTTTATTCCTCTACAGTGTCAAAATAATCAACTTCATATGTCTGTGCATAACCTTGGGCAACAAGGCGAGCCTTAAGACGATTAAGAGAGTCATCGGTGTTGACGCGTACTGTATAGATCCATTTGCAACCGACCACCTGCTTATTTGAAGGAAAAGGGACAAGATCCCAAATATGATTGGCGTCCAGAGCCTGAAATTCGTCTTGCATAGCCTGTAACCAGTCGGGATGAGATATGGCCTCAGCAACAGTGCGTGGCGTGGAGTGAGCAGCAAGTGTCTCTACAACTCATGAAGCAGCCGCAGATAATTCCTGATAAGACTGATTGGAGCGTGAGCCTTTACGAAGCGCAATAGGCAACTCCGGTGATGGAGGATCAGGAGCAGGTGAGTCGACGGGTGTGGTAGTAACCTCAGGCATCGGGGTGGCAAGTGTGCTTGGTCGACGAGTATATATCTGGCCAAATCGGAAGCCAACAACATCACTAGGAAGAGAGGGGTGTATCGAGAGAATATAGTAAAATAACTTTGGAATCAGACATAGGAGGTGGTGGCAAGAACTCAAGAACATAAATATCTGAGGATTCAACAAAGGAAACATTGGCGGAGACAACATAACGACGCAAATCTGGAGAGAAACATCGATATCTGCGTTGGATGCGAGAATAGCCAAAAAAGATGCATTTTAGAACGCGTGCATCAAACTTGATAATGGATGGGCGAATATCCCGAACATAGAACACACACCCAAAAATGCAGAGAGGTTGAGAATGAGGTAGTGATGTTGGAAGTAAAGAATGGAATGGTGTCTCCCCATGAAGAACAAACGATGGAAGTTTGTTGATAAGATAGGTGGCTGTGAGAATAGCATATCCCCAAAAAACGGTTGGAACTTTTTTCTGAAACAAAAGTGCATGAGCAACTTCTAACAGATGACGGTTCTTTCGTTCTGCAACACCATGTTGTTGAGATGTATCGGGACATGAAGTTTGATGAATTATGTCATAATCATCAATAAAATGCTGGAAATGTCCAGATAAATATTCACGACCATTGTCAGAACGGAAGCAATGAAGTTTAGCAGAAAACTAGTTTGTGATTTCTTGATAATAAAAACAGAACATGGAAAAGATTTCTAAACGATTCTTCAACAAATAGACTCAAGTCATTCGTGAAAAATCATTGATGAAAGTAACAAAATATCAATAGCCCGGTTTTGATGGACTAGAACTGGGTCCCCAGATATCAGAACGGACCAAATGAAAAGAAGTGGATGCACAGGAGGTTACGCAGGGAACAGAAGTGACCTGATGATGACATGACTCGCAGTTAAATGAAGAAAGGGGGCCCAACCCTGGAAAAAGTTTCTGAAGAATGGGGACAGGTGGATGACCAAATTGATAATGAAGTTGGAAGGCATGTGCAGAAGTGGCAGGACAGCGAGAACGGGGGCTGAATCAAGCACATACACCCCACCTGAAGTCGTCCACTACCAAGCACCTGAATCGTCAAATGCTCCTGAAATATAACCGAAACAGGTGAAAATATAGTCTTGCACTGCAAGTCAGCTGTAAGCTTACTAATGGATAGTAAATTAAAGGGACAATTGGGAACAAAGGCAACAGCGGATCATGTAAAGGTAGGCGTAATTGAGCAACTCCCATAACCAGCAATCTGCACTGTCTAACCATCGGCCACAGTAATATTACCTTCAGTCGAGGTCGATTTGTAGGATCGAAAAAAACCTGTATCGTCAGTGATGTCATCTGAGGCACCAGAGTCAAGAACCCATGAGGTGGACCGTTGGGATAGACATGTTGTTGGAGTATCAGCATGAGCAACAGTGACGTTTGATGATGCCATAGAGTGGGTGCTGAAAATGCACGTTGACAAGGTGCTGAAGGTGCACAAAAGATAGACAAAATGGTCTCCCCCGTCTCTTTTTTTTTCCTCGGCCGACACCTAAGGATTTTCCTCCGTAGGGGGGCGGCAGCCCAGGCCATTGGCCACCATCATGGCAATGACGCCCCCTGCCATCTTCGGCACTTCTATGCGCGTCTCCCTGTGCGACGGATCCAGCCGCGACGACCCTCCACGACCCCCTTCCTACGCCGCATCGGCTCATCCCTGGTCGGCGACTCCCGTGCGAGGTCATCTCTAGTGGCCCGCCTCCCTCCCGACGGCATCCCTGCACGATCTCCTCCCTCTCCGTCGTTGACGGCCATTCCCGTGCGCGACGGATCCTGCCGCGCCGACTTCCTGCGCGTCACCTTGGTGCGCTCGCCGGCGGTCATTCGCCTCTCCTACCAAGCCGCAACACCTCCTCCATCTGGCGATCGTCCCTCCCGACACATCGACCCCCGCCGGTCGCCACGCCAGATCAGATGCGCCGCCCTTCTCCTACGACGGGTCGCTCCCTACGCGACGACACCCATCCCCGTTGCCCATCTCTGTGCGGCCCAGCATCCATTCCTGCAACTCTCCAATGGGACGGCCCCTCTCAGTGCGCCCCACCTCTGTCATCCGCGACACCCTTCCTGCGCCCTCGATCTCTAGCCCACCATCGCCGCAGCCGATCTGGAGCTTCCCGCCGTCCGTGGTCCGCTCGGGTCACTGACTCCCGTCGCCAGTCATCAAATTTGGAGCTGTCAGCCTACTCCCATCACGCATCCCTCCCTGTCATGCATCCCCCGTGTCGGCGCTTCTATCCATCACCCATCCCTGCGGTCGTGATAGCCTCCGAATGTGGCTCCCCCGTGCCCCTGCGGTCGTGACAACACCTCCGGAAATATGTTTGTAAGGAAAATCGACTTCATTTCTCTTTTCGGTCGAAAAACTTTTTTCTTTCATATTCATGTTTTCTAAAAACGTTTTAAAGAAGATTTGTTACAATTTTCCTATGATTATTTAATGTCATTTTTACCCGTGTTTGATTTTTTACAAAAAAACATTTTGAAATGAATCTTTTTATCATTTTCCAAACGAGGTACTTTGTGACTTTTCCAACAAAAGTATTGAAGAAATTTTTTTAACTTCTACGGCATAAACGGTTTCCCGTTGTTATGACTAACCTTTGTGTTAAAGCTTCCTTTACAAATTTACAAAGCTCTTTTCAAGAAAAATGGTTTCCTTCATAATTGCGCGGTTTTTTTTAAATAAGTGGTTTCAAAAATGGAAAAGTTATTTTCTCTAACAATGTTTTAATGATCATTTAATAGTATTTCTATTCATCAAAGGCAACAATCCTTGATTTCACTTATGTTTTACTAGAGATATGATTCAATGATGTCATTCTTATTCTTTCTTTGGATGGTTTATTTTATGATGGCAAGATGTTTATGAAACTCATTTCTTTTTCATAGATTATGCTATGATTAAATGTTTATGAAACTCATTTCTTTTCCATGAGTTATGCTATGATGAAATGTTAACGAAACCCATTTTTTCATGGGTTCTGATATGATGAATGTTTTATAATCTTATAGCGCACATATGTATGATTTTCATTATGTGACGGGTGGGACCTATATCTCCCTCCAATGCATTGGGTAAAGGTTGATATCTCATGAGATAAACAGCACTGGAATGGGGAGTGAACTCAGTTCAGTAAGGGACTTTGTCCACTATGATAGTTTTGGGAGTGAACCCTGACTACCACGATGGTTTGGAAAGTGAACTCATTTCATTATGATAGTTTTGGCAAAGCGCTTTGACTACTAAGGAAATGATTTTCTATGCTTATGTGTATGCCACAAATCAATGTCTTATGCCTATGTTAAGCTTTCATGGTTCATGTTTTCTGATTCTTTTATAATTCATGTCTTATGAACTGTCATGATTTATGTCATGACTCAAAATTATGATCTATGATATGCAGGGTATGATTTTTAAATGTTATGCTCATTTTCTCATACTCGTATGTTCATGTTATGCTAAAGTGATCATTGATATCCCCCTTGTTTATCCTTACTGAGCATCTGAGCTCACCCTTTTTATGTTTCATTTTCTAAGGTTATGACAAAATGTACCAAGTATGATATGTCTAAGAAGGGTGCTAGTTATGAAGAACTTAGTAGGAAACGATGTAGATCTTTTATGAATCAGTTGTTTATGTGTCCAAGTTTCCAAAGGCACTAGACCTATACGATTATGGCGTGGATCGTTATGTTATGTAATAAACATTCATCTATTAAGATGTGATATCTATGTATGAAAAGTATGGATTGCTATAGTTAGAGGGGCTAACAGCTGGGAGGATATTCTGGGGGTCCCACTGGGAAGTAAGGGGAGTCCAGGCTGTTATAAAAAGGGGGGAAAAGAGGAACTGGAATGCAAGGAGAATTTACCTGGTAACTGGATGGTCGTCAGGCTCGGGCGAGGGAGTTGCGTATCTCTCGAGTGTTCTTTCATCCTCCATTCTTCTTCTTACCTCTTCTTCCTCCAACCCGCTGTAATTCTGCTATTGTCTTTCTCACTTTATTATGCAAAGAAGTCTATTCTAGGTGGTACCGTGACGTGTCGGTTCTTATCAGCCCATGTGGTCGCCTTTTCCTCTATGTGTTGCCCTGCTGGCAGCGCCTCCTCTGCGCACATGCACCCAGGTCGTGCCTCCTCCAATATCTCCTGCGCAAGACGTGCGCTAAAATCAAGCTGCCCGAATCTCCTTCGAGCCCCTCCACTGTTTTTCAGATCTTCATCGGATAACTTTACTATTACTCGGATCTCTGTCAAGCCTTTTTGTTGTTGTCTTTGTTTTATTTTTAGACTTTCCATGTAATCAAGTTGGGCATGTCTGGCTTGAAGTGGGTATTAGGGGTCTTGGATGTTTCTTTTTTGCTACCTTATGTATCCAAACAAGGTAAACCCAACTCGAGGGGGGATGTTAGAGGCTGAGTTAAATCGAGTCCCACATCAGGCTTTATGTAACATGTCATTTTATTATTCACTATAAATAAAGCCAAGGCCTCCCATATGAGGTATCTTCAGCATTGGGTCACGGCTCCTCCATGCCAATAGTTACATTTGAAAGAAAATGCTTTTGAAAAAAAAAAACATTATGACCAAAAGTGGCATGGCTTGAGTTTTAGCATAACTTGCTTAAAAAGTGTTACTGGCTAAAAAGTTTGAAATATATCAATAAAACTCTTGGATTTGATAAGGACAGGAGAACAGGGACCTTATTTTCAATCGGATTCAAAGGGAACAGGTCAATCGACACTATAATAAAGTTAAAGCTGGAAATAATTTCATAATCAATTAATATGGAAGAAGTCATGATGTAAAAAAAAGGAAAATTCTAACTAATAAATAGTCATGCAGCAAACCTAATGCAGCTATTGACTCCAAAAGTCAGAATGAAATCTTACCCAAGGCAATGCACCAATGTGATCTTCATGACCATGAGTTATAACCACTGCTTCAATTTTGTGGCTCCATCTTCTTATAAATGTGGTATCAGGTATGATTTTCTGAACCCCAAGCTCGTCATAGCTGGCATGCATAACAAAAATACAATTCTTTATCAATGCACCGAAAAAATAGATGGATTGATAAATTATCAATCATCTTTGTACCACAATTTGATAGGCTAACAGAAGTTCACTGCCATGGGAATGGCATAAAACTAATGAACATAATTCATGAATCTGTTGGCCACAATTTTTTTCTATCATAGAAGAGAGCCAGCACAGATTGTCCAAGCAACCAGTACTTGCAGAAAACAACAGCGAAAAAATTTCCCAGATATAGATCATGAGGAACTGGTCTTAGACAAGACTTACTCTGGGAACATGACACCTGCATCAATCAGAATATAACGATCATAGTTTCCAACAAGCATACAATTCATCCCAATTTCACCCAGGCCACCGATTGGAAGAATTCTGAGTGGTGGACCACGGGTTCCTTCATAAAACTGTTCCATTTTCGGCTGAACAGAGTCCTCAAGATGTCTTCCAACCCCTTCCTTTCTCACTGATCTTCGACGAAGACCTTCAAATCCATTTGAACCAGGGATTAGGGCAGCCGTATAACGAAACTACTTAAAGATATTTCATCAAATATAACGGTAAGCAGTTCAGCAGTAGTACTCTTAAGTCTGTAACCATGAAATATTTTAATTATATAAGCATTCCTCCTCTTTTAATTGTATGCAGAATCGTAATCTATGGTTACTCTGCTTTTCAAATCATATTAAATGAAAGCTATTTCCTGACTTTTATATTCCTCAGAAAGGTTATTCCTTACAACTGAGATGCATAAGTCAGATAAACGTGACGAATTGGAGTGTGCTGTGAAGGATTTTATAGGGAATGAGTGGGCAAAAGGTACAGTTAGCCATGAAAACAGTATAATGAATCAGAAAGGAAGGAGGCGATATTTCTACAATCAGACCTAGTTTTGAACCGTCGGGAATTGAAAATCGTGATAATTCCGTTCAACTAAATTTCTTCAAAAACTAGGAAAGCTAAGTAGTTGAATGAATCAAAATTAATGCGTTACCTATAAGCCTAGGAGAGCCGTTACTGACGCAGCACGAGACCGAGAGCCGAGTAAGGTTCGTTAAATGCAAGGGCGTGTGCGGGAAGGGATACACAGTGCTAAAGGCAGCCATTGTCAGGGCGCTGCTTGTAACCACGGTAAGAGCAGAACAGTGAAATGCTTCAATTTGTACCAGGAAAAAACTCTATGATCGCATGTTGAGCATGTTGAGCATGTTGATCATGTGTTCGGGTACTGTAACTGCGTAGGTCCGTGGCGGTGGGGGGAGCGCCGGGTAAAGGTAGACGCCAGCTTGTGGGGAGGAAGCGAGAGATGGGAGGCAGGAAAAACGGAGGGAGCAGCGGACGATTTTTATCCGTTGTGGTGCGTAACTGTCACTCTTATCATCTAGTTACATAGCCCGAACGCTCAAGGTCAGTTGCCTGAATATTAGACTTAACACCCATTTTTTTTTCCCAAAAAACCCTTTAGTACTGTTACACCACCAAGCTGCTACAGTACCATCGCCGCTACAGCCCTGCTACAGTGTCTCCGCCGCTACAATGCCGTCACTGCTACAGCCGCCGCTGCTACAGTACTGTTGCAGTACCTCTGCTGCAGCGTTGTTACAGTACCCCATAAATTTGTCTCTGTTCGGATTCGATTATGGGTCTTTAAGATGTCAAACAGGAGCTCGTACCACTTGAGTATAAGTTCGTTGGCATTTACTATCAGTGATTGTTTTGCCAAACAAATCGATTGTGGTTGGACAGACAATAAAATATAGATAATAATAATATCAATATTTATCATCAGATCAAAAATAAATTGATAGTGAAATTCTTTACTTGTGATTGTCTTGCCCTCCTGGGTGGCATCTAGGAGGAAGAAAAAACAATTGCATGGAAAAACATAAGGTGTCTTGTTGTTGGTTTGTGAAGGGGCGCTCTCTCAATCAACATGGACATTGAATAATTTCACTTAATTAAGTAAAATGATGGTAATATTTGTGCTTAGGGATCATTTTCACAAACATCAAGAAAATGTAAGGATTGAGATTGTGGATGTACAAGCATCTCATGCATCAACTTCTATCATCTAACATTCAACAAGCTGTGATGCTAATTTGTTAAGAAGGCCAGAGATTACTTCCTATTAGTGTAGATTTTTAAGTTTGATCGATGACAAGGGAGCAATAATGGATGTTTGAAACAATTCTTAATTTATTTCAACCATGAGGAGGTCGGATGTTCTCAAATGGAGAATATTAGGATGAATTATGACACAACCCGGCCTATAGGGGCTCGCATGCATGGTCAATAGTAAGCCGAGTGTGTTGCCCCAAGTCCGTCTCTAATTGGTCAAGAGCTGATGACTAGCATTGAATAGGCATATCATATAGATGAGGGGTCTTGAAATAAAGTACCTATACACACGTACTCAGATCTCCATACATACCAGGATGATGTAGGGAAGTAAACTGGAGTAACAAATGCATGCACAACCTCTAACATCTCACATCAGACTGCGACAATAAATAATCGGAGTATAATGGCAAAATACAAGCCCAATAACCAAAAAGCAAATCCAACCCATTAATCAGTGAGAGTATGATCTCAACACACATCTCCAAAGTTAAACCACAATTCTACTACCTCAACCACCAAGCACCACTAAGCACACTAGTATAAAATACATTTAAAACTATGTGTGTTTAACGATGGTTATTTACAATCAATGTTGTAAATATTTTTTCACACAGATTATAAAATAATTGATGTGAAAAACATGAGGTGTATCTTTTCGACGTCGGTTAGCGATGTTGAAAACTGGTTTTTCACATCGATTATTAAATAATCGACATGAAAAACCTTTAGAATTTTTATGACAAATGTCGAGACAAGTCATTTTCTGTTCATTCATTCTCGTGACAACAGCCAGTTTTCTCTCACGTAGTGAACCCTAACCCTTCATTCTTCGATCAGGTGGCCTCGAATCTCTTTCAGCTAGCCTTAACTGTCGTTGTCCACCCTCAGTCGCTGTCAACCGCTACTTTCAGGCTTTATGTTGTTGGAGTTGGTTCCCTAGAACCAACTTCTCCATACTTTATCATTACATATATTCATAGTTTTGAATATTAATAAACCACCTATAACATCATGATTGTTCTTCTGCGCAAAATAGTATGCGATAATATCATAAGAGTAGTTGTCGCGCTGAAAGGTTGTAACAATTATCCTTTATGATGAGAACTCGGAAGTGCCATGAAAGTATTCTTAAATATGTGTCATATAACCTGATGAAATCATTTGAGAGACGAATGATATAAGCTATCAGAGGTGGAGGTTTATAAGATCTCGAGACATCTTCTCATGGTGTATGCCCTTAGTAATATCATGTGTAGGAGATTATGAGAACAAAACCCGTCAATATAAAATCCACATTTATATCTTTCACCAGATGTTTCTATCTACAGGTGTTTGTATTGATCCTTAGATTATAAGATTAATATTAATGAATATCACGAGTCACATACTTTGATGCATTGATGAAAATTGTGATGACATATGTTCATGTTGAAGTAGGATACATTGGGTGTGTCACAAATAATATTTCATTAATGAATAATGTAAGAAAGGATTTGTCTCTTATGTTCTTTAAAAAAAGTTGATATTTCGGGCCCTTTGATGGAAATGATACAACCAAAATAAATCCATGATCATGGTGTTCCATAGAAAAGTTCAGTTCTGAAAAATTCAAATAAAGAGACATCGAGTATATAAGTTAACACTACTATAGAAGTGGATTTTAAAAGCACTAGATAAAGCCTTTATCAGTACTAAAAAATGTTGTTGATCTAAGAATTGTTAAAAGTGAGCATCTTTTATCAATATTAGAAAAAGAGTTAATAAGGTGGTCTTTTATCAGTGCAAGAAAGGCGCTGATAACTGTGGTCATTTATCAGTGCTATTGTAGCACTAATAATGATAAATGACCCCTTTTATCAGTGATTTTATAGCATTGATAAAGGCCGACATGTTGCAATGTGATGTTAAAATTGCAGCGCACTGCGGCAGCAAATGCACTTGTATATGGGAAATTCATAATTTAATTAAAATGAAAATTAAATCACAAATACAGGAAAAAAAATTATATTATACACATTTCAAACATTCCTTTGTACAATTTCATTAGCAAGTACTATCATATATTTTCAAAAACATCAATGATTTCATTGTCTTTGACACCCGATACCCTCTCAAAAAAGCCCGATCATGGTATAAGTTGTCAAAAAAACCACCCAAACTAGAGCAAAAGAGTCCACCTGTATAAGAAAACAATTCTCATGTTAGTAATACTATAAAAAAATAATTTGAACATAAATATGAAACAATACATTAATAAAATGTCATTTTTAACTAAAATGACACACTTAGAGTCATATCGGTCACACCATGTTTCTGATTGATGTGCATATGATTCCTACACGTCAGAAATGACTTAAGGATCATTTTCCTAAAGTATCAAGACAATCCATATGTGGTTTCTCTGTTTTGAGTATGTCACATGTATTTTTAACTAAAATGTCAATTTAAACTAAAAACATGCACTTTGAGTTATATCGATCACATCATGCGTCGGTTTGAGGTGAGACTGATTCTTACACATCACAAATGACTTATAAATCATTGTAATAAAGTATCAAGACAATTCAATAGCTTTTTCTTGGTTTTTAGTGAGTGGCATGCGTTTTGAACTAAATTTTCAATTTTAAACTCATAATGGACACTTTGAGTCATACTGGGCACACCGTGTATCAGATTGAGGTGTATTTGAATACTTTTTATCAGTTTTGATTATGTGACATGTGTTTTGAACTAAAATGTCAATTTTAAATGAAATGACACACTTGGAGTCATACCGGTTACAACACATATTGTATTGATGTGCGGTGATTCCTACACATCAAAAATGATTTTAGGATAGTTTTTATAAATTATCAAAATAATATGAATGTGTTTGCTCAGTTTTGAGTATGTTTTGTGCCATTTTTACTAAAATGTCATTCCAGACTGAAAACAAGCACTTTGAGTCATACCGGTCGTATTGCATGTCAGTTTGACGTGAGACCAATTCTTACATGTCACAAATGAATTATGAATCACTTTCTTAAAGTATCAAGACAATGTGAGCGTGTTTTCTCAATTTTCAATGAGTGGCACATGTTTTGAACTAAATTGTCAATTTTAAAATTATAATAGACACTTTGAGTCATACCGGTCACACCATGTATCACCTTGAGGGGCGGCTAATTCCTATATGTCAAAAAATGACTTACGGATCATTGTCCTAAATTATCAAAACAACGTGAATGTGTTTGATCAGTTTTGAGTATGTGATGTGTGTTTTGAACTAAAATGTCAATTTTAAATAAAAAGACACACTTGGAGTCATACTTGTCACACCGTGCGTCAGATTGACATGTGTTTGATTCCTACATGTCAAAAACGACCTAAGGATAGTTTTCTTAAAGTATAAAGACAATCAGAATGTGTTTTATTGGTTTTCAGTATGTCATGTGTCAGTTTTACTGAAATGTCAATTTAGACTGAGAATACGCACTTTGAGTCATACCAGTCACATCATGTGTCAGTTTGATGTGATATTGAATCCTAAATGTTAAAAATGACTTATGAATTATTTTACTAAAGTATTAAGAAAATTCAAGTGTGTTTTCTTGGTTTTCAGTGAGTGACACATTTTGAACTAAATTGTCAATTTTAAACTGATAATGGGCATTTTGAGTCATACTGGGCACATCATGTATTGGATTGGGGTTCCAATAATTACTAAATGTCACAAATGGCTTATAGATAATTTTACAAAATTATCAAAACAATATGAAAACATTTGCTCAGTTTTGAGTATGTGATGTGTGTGTTGAACTAAAATGTCAATTTTAAATAAAAGGATGCACTTGGAGTCATACCAGTCACATCGTGCACCATATTAACATGTGGTTGATTCCTACACATCAAAAATGAATTAAATATCATTTTTCTAAAGTATCAAGATAATCTGAATATGTTTTCTTAGTTTTGAGTATGTCACGTATCTTTTTTACTAAAATGTCAATTTAAATTGAAAACACACACTTTGAGTTATATTTGTTACATCGTGTGTTGGTTTTATGTGATAATAATTACTACACATCAAAAATGACTTATGAATCATTTTCCTAAATTATCAAGATAATCTAAGCAAGTTTTCTTAGTTTTTAGTGAGTGAAACATTTTTTGTACTAATTTGTCAATTTTAAACTATTAACGGACACTTTGAGTCATATCAGATACTGGTCTTGCCCAAATTTACCCAAGTTTTTAGGGTTAAACGGTCAAATGTAGAGTATCTTAGGTTGTCGATTCCTCAGAGATCTAAGAAGAAATCTATAGACATGCACATTATATGGACTGATTTTGGCTATTAAGTGGCCAAATTTGGATTGATTTTAGATAGGTTTAATAAAAAACTACGCGACTTAAGTGAAATCAAATTATGAGAACGGTTGATCCTAGGTTATTACAAGGGGTGGATTGGATGGAATTCTTTTTTAACGATTTCAATTTCTTATATTCGAGATGGGTTTATTCAAGAAGATCAAACAACTTCATCACTTACTGATTTTATACCAAAACAACATAATACTAATAACCTATACACTTGGAGGATAAAATTTATGAGCACTCCAAGGTAAAGTTTCGTATTATCACTTTAAGTATGCGACCTTAAAATTCAACAAGGACGAATAAGTTTTAAAATAATCAAATAAAAATCTCAATTAAAAGAAGTGATTAGACATTAATGGGGTGTTAAATAACATCCAATCCAGCCCTTTTCTACTCCCTTAGATCAAACCATATGTGGTTTATCCCTCTATTGATGTTATGGTTTCAATGTAAGCGGGAAGTAGACTCATGAGGGAGGAATTGAAGAAGTAAAAAAATAATAAGAAGAAGACAATCACTCCACTGTTGTGTGAATAATTTCACAAGGTTTGGTATGAATAAATTCACACCATAAAGCAATGATATCAATGTAAATGTAATAATAATAAGAACAAAATATTCTTCAAAAAAAATAATAAGAATAGAATAAGATAAGATGAAGAATTTTTATTGAAAACTAAGGTGATTCGAACAACTTACAAATGAAGAAGAACATTACAAAGGAAAAGTAGCATCATAACACTACAGTGAAAGAAAGCATCCAAGATGAATAAATACTCCAACACCACTGCCTTAAATAGGAATTTTTGGAGACTTGGGTCGATTATACAATAGTGAAATTCATCCCACTTGAGTATGACAGGCTTAGTGTGGTGGAAAGCTTGTAGAACTTCGACTTTTCCACTCATGACCCGAGGTGGCAGCCAACTTGCATCCACCAAACAGAAGTGCCTAAATGAGATTCTAGATGGACGAATTAGAGTGGGACATATAAGAATAAAATGAAGCTCCAGATGTAATCTAATAGTCTGTAAAGTTTCATCCCAAAAGAGTTTATGGTTTACGAGATATGTGTAAAATGGTGGGATGTTTTTCTGAGCCATAGAATCTGGCCCAGAATTTTATCTCCAACTTGGGCCGCCTGTAACTCCATTCAAACATCCGAATTAGATTTGGAAAATATTTAATGAAATGTTATCCATGATGTACTATATATTCAGTTAAATTTTGAGAATCATTGGTCTTGGATCCTGGCCGCTACCGTCTTTTTATTGGGATGTTGTCCAATTTACTTTGTCCAGAATGTGTTTCCATGAAAGCCCATTTTGGTGGTTTTCCAATGTGAATCTTTCAATACTCCAAAAGTATAAAATGTTCCCAATGTAATGAGAAACCTGAAAATTAAATATAAAAATAAAATCAAGACTATTTTTTTATTTTAGGAGGTGTTAAAAAATGTACCATGTAATAGTGCATTTTAAAAGGGAATTACAAACATAATGTGAATAAATGTGTAAAATGCATTAAAACATTGTTTATGAATAATAAATCACATGAATATTTTATATATAAACAATGAATATTAGCCTCATTCAGTGACTAATCAAATACATCGTGTTTCAGATTGAGGTGAAGATGATTCCTACACATCACAAATGACTTACAGATCATTTTAATAAAGTATTAAAATAATTTGAATGAGTTTTATTGGTTTTGAGTGTGTGACGAATGTTTTGAACTAAAATACCAATTTTAAATAAAATTAAATACTTTGAGTCATATCGGTCACACCGTGCGACATATTGACATGAGATTCATTTCTACACATCAAAAATGTCTTAGGTATTGTTTTTATGAAGTATAAAAATAATATGAATGTGTTTTCTTAGTTTTGAGTACGTTTTATGTCATTTTTACTAAAATTTCAATTTAGACAAAAAACAGGCAATTCGAGTCATACTGGTCACATCGTGTGTCAGTTTGACATGAGACTGATTTATAAACATAAAAAATGAATTATGAATCATTTTATTAAAGTATCGAGACAATCTGAGTATGTTTTTTGGTTTTTAGTGAGTGACACATGTTTTGAACTAAATTGTCAATTTTAAACTGATAACAGAAAGTTTTAGTCATACCGATCACACCGTGTATTGGATTGAGGTGAAACTGATTCTTACACATAAAAAATGGAGCATAGATCATTTTCCTAAAGTATCAAAATAATTCTAATGTTTTCTTGGTTTTGAGTATGTGATGTATGTTTTGAACTAAAATGTCAATTTTAAATAAAAGGACACACTTGGAGTCATACCTATCACATTGTGCATCAGATTGACGTGCGATTGATCCTTACATGACAAAAATAGCTTGAGGATAATTTTCGTAAAATATCATGAAAATTGGAACATGTTTTCTCAGTTTTGAGTATGTTAGATGTCATTTTAACTAAAATGTCAATTTAGACTAAAAACACACACTTTGAGTCATATTGGTCACATCATGTGTCATTTTGACATGATACTAATTCTTAAACATAAAAAATGATTTATAAATCATTTTCCTAAAGTATTAAGATAATATGAGCATGTTTTCTTAGTTTTCAGTGAGTGACACATGTTTTGAAGTAAATTGTCAATTCTAAACTGATAACGGACACTTTGAGTTATACTAAACACACCATGTATTGGATTGAAGTGAGAATGATTCCTACACATCAAAAATGACTTATGGTTCATTATCATAAAGTATAAAAATAATCCAAATACTTTTCTTGTTTTTGATTATGTGACACGTGAGTTGAACTAAAATGTGAATTTTAAATAAAAGGACACACTTGGAGTCATATCGGTCACACTGTGCATCAGATTAACTTGTGGTTGATTCCTACACATCAAAAATGACTTAAGGATTTTTTTTCTAATATAAAAAAACAATCCAATTTTTTTTCTCAGTGTGGAGTATGTTTTGTGTCATTTTTACTAAAATGCCAATTTACACTGAAAACACATAATTTACATCATATTAGTCACATCATGTGTCGGTTTGATGTGAGACTGATTCCTACATATCACAAATGACTTTTGAATCGTTTTGTTAAAGTATCAAGACAACTTGAGAATGTTTTCTCAGGTTTCAGTGAGTCACACATGTTTTGAACTAAATTATCAATTTTAAACTAATAATGGACACTTTAAGTCATAATGATCACATCGTGTATCATATTAAGGTACAGTTTATTCCTACATGTCAAAAATGATTTATGGATCGTTTTAATAAAGTATCAAAACAATATGAACGTGTTTGATTAGTTTTGGGTATGTGTCATGTGTTTTGAACAAAAATGTCAAATTTAAACTGAAAACACACACTTTGAGTCATACCAGGCATATCGTGTATCAGATTGAGATGAAGATGATTTCTACATGTCACAAATGACTCTTGGATCGTTATCCTAAAGTATCAAAACAATATGAATGTTTTTTCTTAGTTTTGAGTATATGATGCGTGTTTTGAACTAAAATGTAAATTATAAACTAAAAATATACACTTTGAGTCATAATGAGAACACTATATATCATATTGATGTGCGGTTGATTAAGGTGTGGCCGATTCCTACATGAGCATGAGCAACTTCAAACATGTTACAAGATTTTTCATACCAAGCACACCATATATTATATTGAGGTGTGGATGATTCCTACACATCAAAAATGACTTGTGAATCATTTTACTAAATTATCAAAATAATATAAATGTATTTTCTTTATTTTGAGCATGTAACATGTGTTTTGAACTAAAATGTCAATTTTAAACTAATAACACAAACTTTGAGTCATACTGGGAATATCATCCTATACATCACACTGTGTCTTTTAATTTTTTAATGCATTTAACATTTAGGTTCATCTAACAATATTGTTGTTTGATAACCTAAAATATTGAATGCATTGAAAAATAAAAAGAAAAGTGTATCATCATGAGTGCATCATCCTCATTGAGTGCATAATCACAGTACATGAGTGAATCATGAGTGTATCATAATTCTTCATGATATCTATGAAAATTAACAAAATGAGTATCAAATAAAAATGATAAGGAAAATAACTAAAAAAAGTAGATAAAATGATGAGAAAATTCACTAAATAAGTAGTAGAAAGTCACCTCTTCATGATGTTTGTATGCAATCTGACACCATGTATTCTTCCCATTCATTTCTAAACAAATCTATTTCCTCTTATGAATAAGAGAACTATCGACAGTATTGGAAGAATTGAAAAAATATAAATAAACAAAGGATTAATAAATAGATTAAATAAAATTGTAATTATCATAGAAAATACCTCTTTGGGGATGCTAGTTTTTTATGTAATATGATATCTTTCATGAATCTACAAACATAATAACCACAATATTTTCTATTAGTTTATTCTGGGCACTATAAAAACATTGAGAAAAATAAGTAATTTGTTTTGATATATGTTTTTAAAGTAGAATGTTATTATATATACCTTAATACTTTTCCATTTGTAGAATTTGATATGATTTTATGTGCTCATGGACTGTCCTCATGCCATGATTTTGAAGATATTTAAACACTGACCTATCATAATAAAATTTTAATTAAATCATAATATAAAATTTATAACTTGAAGTTTATTTGTAAAATGTTGCATGCAGTGTATTACAAATTGATAAACTTCATCATGTGTGATCAATTTATTTGGTATCAATGCATTGAATCCATAAAATAAATATTTGGAGTATCCAAATTGACTACAATGAGTAACTAATGTTGCCTAAAAAACAAAAAGGAATAAGTAATGAAATGAATGAAAATATATTTGATATGATTAAATTGTATAGTTTTACCCCGGTATCATGGGTATTAAGAATAGTCTATCATCTGCAAATTTAATTTCAAACATTATGGACGATTTTTCCATTATTCCTTCATATTTATTTTTTTCCAATGAGAATAGTTATGTAGAAGTTATGTGAGGACTAATGAGTCCAAATTTCCATTTACAGGGTTTTCCCTTCAAATAGTATTGATATATACACATGTAAAAATTATGAATACTATTTAGTCATTATTTACATTGTAGATTAGCTATTGTACAAACAAATCTTGAAAACACATCTCATGTATACATTACAACTAAGACTCCTAGTCATTCATGCATGGGGATTTTATTTATATTCTCAAGACCAATATAGTTTGTAATGGCCTCTCCGTACATCTGTTCTTCAAAATCAATTGTGGTCGTATCACCACTTTCTAACATTGTATCCTTATGAACCTTTAATGTTAATAAATGTTGAATTTTAACGGGCGAGGCAAAGGTACCTTGTGAAGATATTTTTCAGTTCGCTGGTTGATCCTTTAGATCATTTTGGTTTGACCTTTCATTTCACCCCTTCCCTTTGTCATTCTTTAATAACATTCATTGGTTTATGATTTTTTTCATTAACTATTAAAGGTTTTGCATGAAAAATAAAGTGTAAATGAATACCTCCTTATTGATATGTATTTTTACAAGATATAACGACCATGCTACAAAAACTCCAATAGCTTGCTCGACCATATGAATATTCACATCATCAAGTGGAATAGGTTGTTTAGTGCTCAGATCGTGAGCTATGTGAATCCCCATTCACACATAACATATTTTAAGTTGTTTATTGTGTATAATATCTCCTTGGATATTGTACACGGTACCCCTCACAACAAGGAGATGGGTGGGTGTTGATAGATTTAGTTCATAATCATTTTCACCCTGTAGAATATCAATATAGGAAAGGTATCAATGACTATCTAATTCACATTTCATAGAAACAATTATGAAAATATTGATTACCTCTTCTAAGACATCTCTTTGAAGGGAATGACTCGCCTCAAAGCTAGTGGGGGTGGGGGTGGGGATCTTCACATAGTGTTTTTATTATGTTGTTTCTTCTCTTTGATCCCTTCCCATAACATTTTATAATAAATCTAACTACTAATTAAGTTTTTCTTATAGAGTATATAATCGTTACAACAACTTTTACATTTTATTATCTTTATCCCCTTGTTAATCTCTTTTCTAAAAATATGTTTGGGGTGACACCCTAAAACCCACACCTATGAAACGACCATAATATTATGGACACTTCAAATCCATTGATAGTAGTTGTTCATCGGGTATAAATGATGATGATTCTTATGTCTAAGTCAGATAAATAATATAGAAAAATAAGTAATCATTATTATATAATATCTATTTAAAGTAAAATAATTTTTTATTATGTCATACTTACACATGCTTCCCACACTTTTTTGTGTGTTTTCATCTATTAGTATCCCTTTTTTATTTACATGCGCCTCCTTCCATAGTGCATGACGTGATATGGAAGTGGCTTTGGATTTCGATTCATCAATCTTTATATAAAAAGAGAAACATAATTATGTTGTTGTTTCATATCACATAAAAGTAAAACTATAGATTTAAAATATGTACCAATTTTTTCAAGTAAAGTATACCCCATCCTTGCTTTACGATATGGGTGCATTGGTTTTTTTTATCATTGCTTATTTTTAGTACTCGGTTGTTATTTGTTAAATTAACAATTCTTAATCAAAGTGGTTAATACACGTGTTGTAAATCAATGTAATACCAGTCACAATATACCTAAAAAGATATATCCTTATGATGACCAATAAACACATCCCATGCTTGTTGGTTTATCAGGTGCACATACATTTTTGGTGGGTATGAGTTTATTTTCCTTTCAGGATCTTTTAGATGATACTTTGTAAGAATTATCTAAAAGCCTCTATGAAACTTTCAAATGAGAATTAATTAAAATTTAATTTGAGAGTCTTCTACTATAAATGCACTCTACAAGGGATAATGAAGAGTAATTCAATGTTTCATTTTTTTAGTAAAATAAAGAAAGTATATCAGAATGGTACCTTAATATATTCCCAAATTAGTGTCTTAAGCATGATCATTACATTGTGTCATGAATCTACATCAATCGACACACGCATTCAATTAGTGAAACTAATATAACTACTGAACATGGACTTGTTGGGGTTAACAGGATGGCCACATGCATTCTATACAACCTTGAATTTGATGCCTTTGTTTCTCGCCTTAATAATTTTTTCTATCACCGTCACACTATAATGCTTCTGTTTTTTCCAGGACACAGGTTGTTCACCTTCTACCATTTTCTCAGCTTCATAATCATCAATATATTGTTCCTATGGATTGGTATCATCGATATGTGCAGAATGTTATTGTTCCTCTACATTAAGAGCACCAATATGTTGAGAAATATGTTGGTCCTCATGATTGGGAGTATCAACATGTTCAAAATTCATTATTTGAAAAAGTGGTTGAACATTTAATTTAGATTACGTAAATTCAGTAGAGAATTGATAATAATATGAGATAACACAATGTATATTACAAAAATATATAACCTCATTATTGAACTCTTTTTTTTAAGGTTGAAGGGATTTGAACCCTCTATCGAGTATCCAAATCCATTAATTATGGTATCCTCTGACATAAAATACTCCGTATATATTAAGACCATTGAGAAATGATTGATAAGTCCTAATGAAATGGTAATCCTCAGTTGAATTGGAATCTAACCCTTCAGTGGTTTTGGTTGATAACAGAATAATTGATCACTTTTGGTTTGAAGGATTTGGAACATAAAATACTTATAATTCCTATAATTCCATTATAAATGGTTTGTATTTGTACCCTTCCTTATTTAAATCCACTTTCATGAATCCCAATTCATTTATTTTAATTGCACTCATATTATTAACCCACTTGCATTGAAAAATAAACACTTATAATGTTGTATAATCTAACTCCTATATTTGTTTGATGATGCAGAAATATGACATATTCATATAAATTGGATTTTTTCCTTGGTACTAGATGCATGAATCAGTTTAGCCACACGTGTAACTCCATTATTTTTCATGGTAATGTGTTCATCATGTTCATTTGTATAGAATATGTAACCATTAATTACATAACCATTATAAGATAATACATGCACACTTGGTCCTTTGACTAGCCATCAAATTTTTTATGAAATTGAATCCATTTTTTTAGTTGACTCCTTAAAAATATGGTCTTGAAACCATCCTATAAACTATTGATTATATTTATTTGATATCTAGTTTTCAGTTCTTGATAGATTAAAATGCCTAAGAATTACTTTTTGGGTTTCAACATACGACACAACCTATAAAATGTTATGTAAAACATAAAGGCAGGCCTGATCCTACTCTGTAAAAGTAATTGTGAAAAAATATATTTTGGAAATTCCTTCATCCACAAGTCATTTGGTGTGATGAGATTTTAGGAGACCAATGATTTCCACATTAGATATGTAGTCGGTACAGAATTCAATGGATTATTTAACAACATATCGCTCCACAATACAATCTTATGGATGAATTTTATTCATGACATATACTTTCAAAATCTTCATACACCATTTAATGGGGTATATCCATCTATAATGTACATGAACACATAGTTGAATATCTATTACCAATTGAACCATCATATCAAAGAATTTTGGTGGGAAGAATATCTCTAAATCACATAATATGATAGCAATTTCCTTTTCCATAGTTGGAAATTTTTTTAGGTCTATAACTTTACTGTATATAGCTTTGAAAAAGAAACATAGCTTGGTTATTGTATGACAGACATTTTTGGGAAAAATGAAACGTAAAGATACAAAAATTAGATATTTCATCAAAACATGGCAGTCATGTGATTTTAGACCCTTTAACATTAAATTGGTCATTAACATGATATTCTTGATATTTTATGAATACCCCTCTAAAACCTTTACATCATTCAAGAAGTTACAAAACTGATATCTCTCTTTCCTGGAAAGAGTGTAAGTAGTTAGAGGAAAAAAATTCTATTTTTCAATCTTCACTAGAACCAACTCTTCCCGCATTCCCATTTCAATCATGTCCAAAATATAATTAATTAAATACTTTATTTTTTCAGGTGTATTTATTAACGCGTCAATGACACTATCACATACATTTTTTTCAACATGCATAACATCAAGAAAATTCCCGACATACAAACAATTCCAGTATGGTAACTCAAAAAAAACTGATCTCTTTTTCCACTCAATTTTTTGTAAGGTTTTCCAAAAATGGTTTACCAAAAGCAGTGTCCATATCTTTTACTTTCTTAAATAGTTGATCACCTATTAGTGGAGATGGTGTTATATGATATTTTGAAATCTCATCGAATGATGTCGTCCAAGATCGATACTTATGTCACCAGGGTAGAAATATCTGATGTCCTCAAAACATAGTCTTTGATGAATGTTTCAACCTAATTGATTACGTACCTTGTTCACAAATGATACACCTTTGAGTTCCTTTAATTTTATGTCTGGAAAAATTTATATAAGCAGGAAGTTCATTTATCATCCTGTACAACATGACTCTCAATGTGAAATCTTTATTTTTGTAAGCATCATACAACATAACACCTAAATCCCACAATAATTTTAAATCTTCGATCAATGGATCTAAATAAACATCAATATCATTAATTAGTTGTTTTGGTCTTTATATAAATAGAGATAACATAATGTATTTTTGTTTCATGCATAACCATGGTGACAAGTTATAATTTACCAACATAACTAGATATGTATTATGAGTACTGCTTTGAAAACCAAAAGGATTCAATCCATCTATAAATAATGCAATATGAAGGTTTATGAGCTCATTTCCAAATTCAGGGTACTCGTGATCAATTCTCTTCCACTGAGGAGAGTCTGTCAGGTGACAAAGTTTACCATCTTTATTTTTTGTATCTACATGCCACGTTAATTGTATTGAAATATCCTCACTTCTATGTAGGCACCTAAATGTTGGAATGATTGTAAAGTACCATAGAAATTTTGTGAGACCCAATTCATCTTTCTTATATCAAGAAGTGCCACACTTTGGGAAATTTTTAAGTGATTTATGTTCCTTATGAAACAATATACAATCATTTGGACAATCATTTATTCTTTCACATATCATGCCCATTGAACGTAATATTCATTTAGCGTCATATATTTAGGAAGGAAACTCATTATCTTGTGAGAGCGTATCATTCAAGAGAGCAATTGGTTTAGTAAAACTGGCATCACTCCATTCGTTGTCAGCTTTTAAATTATATAGCTTTAGTATGACTGTCAATGTTGTATATTTAGTACAACCAACATACAATGGAATCTTTTCACAAATATTTAACTTCTCAAACAATTATGGAAAATCACAAAGTTCATCTTCAATTGTCATTGTCATTTCCTCAATAAAACACATTTTATCTCAGTCACTAGCTACATTCAGTTTTTCCCTGTGTCTAATCCAATATTTATAACTTCGATCTATTCTATGACATATCAAGTGTTCTTACAGCTCTTTTAAACTAATTAGTATTGAATAAAAACAATATAAACACATACAAATGATTTGAGAAGAGTTGTATGGATGATATTTTGCAAACTTGATGAACTTTTTGAACTCATCCCCATACTCTTTTATCATACGATTTACATTCATCTATTTTCGATTCATATCCATCCTATTTGATTTAGTAATATTAATATTTAACAAAATAAATAAATACATAGAATGTATGAGCTTGAAACCCAAAAAATTTCATTCTTAAATAACCATTTAAGCTACATTAAGTCATTGTTCTAAGATAATAAGAGTCGAATGATGGGTATTCATATTGTTTTTTAGTGGTGGAAATCATTGAAGGAAAATAATGTGTGATATTTATAAAGTTACAAAGAATATAATTAAATTATCATCTATTTCAAAACACATAGATATCACATAGGATTAATTCGATGATATATCATATGATTAAATAGATAGACACGATCCATAAAAATCAGCGAGCAATTGAAATCAACAAGAGGGAGGAGTTGGTGTTTATTCATTTCTTCACTTGGTACATGGCAGACCAGGTGGTTTTTCAGTGAAAGGATACTTAGGAGCCGAATTTGATCTTTTTTTAGATGATGAAACCATTGATAGGGACCAATCACATGTTCTTGAGAACCTAATGTTTTAAGAAACTCTTGAATTTAAATCAAATAAACCAGAAGTCTCGAGCTACGATTCCCATGTTTCATCCTCATTTTAGACAATTCAAATTTTATCAAAGGGGCCATTCAACAAACCACGCCAAGTGATTCAATTAATTAAACAAAACATGCCACTTTAAAACATTATATTTCTTAAATCAAATTAATTTTTTTAAAAACCACAAGAGGCATAAAAAACCATCACTATCATCATAATAAGGATTTAAACAATTAAATCACCTTTTATAAAGCATGTCATGAAAGTAAAATAAGCCAACCAGGGCATTGTAATTTGAAAGGTATTCCAACACTTGAAAATACCATTTGTAGAATCCCATTTTTAAGAACAACATTTAAAAACCAAGTTCAAGATATAGAATTTGAGTTCCTTAACCACCCTTTGTCCTTATACATGTATGCATTTTTAAATATAGATAATGTAAAGTTATTTCATATGTGATAATTCATTTGTTAGGTCCATTAGGTCGAATACCCTGAGGGGGGGGGTGTGAATCAAGGTATGGTAGATTAAAACTTTATCCCTTTTGGATCTTGTTTCGTTTTTAGACAAAACTCAATTCTCTCTTACTCCTATGGAAATTTACATACTGATATGAAATCATGCATAGGACACAACGATTTTTACTTGGTTCACCCTCACTAGTCTACGTCCAAGGAGCATACAACGACAATGTGTCGATGTACCAAATTCACTAAGGCTCACGACCAATAATGAGTAAAATGTTCGGGCTAGATCTCCTATGCCCATGATCGCTGCCTTTACAAGGTTTAGGGTCTGATCACTGTATTCCCAAGGGTCACTACCTATGCCTCTTTCTCTGGCTCACTGCTGGTGGAAATGGTCACTGTCTTCATCTTCCTTTGCTCACTGCTCTTGGAAAGAAATCCACTCACAGTTTATCGACTTGTAGGTCAAACACAGTTTATAGACATGTAGGTCCCTTCATTTGCATGAATTCCTGTATCCTCAACTATAGGTAGATGCTCTATTGAAGTTCCTTTTTCACCCGCAGATGAATTCAACCTTCCTGAGTACTGTTAGGTACCAGAAAATACTTTTTCAAACTAAATTGAAGCCTTTTCAAGATTTCTTGAGAAAATCGTGAACCACCTTCCTCTCCTGCATGCTGAGTATTAGGTTTGGTACACAAGACACCTTCTTCGTGTACCACTGTTGCTGCCGTGAACTACCCTTCGTCCACGGGCTGCCTCCACCTTCACGATTGTGTACCGCTACCGCGTATCAATTCCACGAACCTCCTCTGTGAAATAACTCTAGTCCACGAACTGTTCCTATTCATGGACTACCTTCACATCCATGTACTAGAGCTATCCCTCTGCATACTACTTTCAAAACTCTCTCTATCATGTATCAGAGATTCCTCCTCCGCGTACCGAGTCATATCCTTCCGCGTACCAAACTTCCTCCTCTGCGTACCAAACTTTCTTTGCGGGTTAAGAATCCTTGCAAACACCTTCAGCGCAAACCACTTTTAGACTTTTCCAAATTCCTAGAGAAAAATATGCTTTCTAATGATGTTCAATATCCATAGTAATTGGTAGTTTTAGCGATTCTTATATAGGCAAAGATATCCTCTTAATCCACTAAACCTAGATTTATCGAATCTTTAACCCACCACTTACCAATACTCATGCCACCACGAACCTCAAGCCATCTGAGAACCATTTTCCTACGCGCTCCACATACCATCTTTGCTCCTACGTAGTTGACTTCCTCCACCAACTTCAGCGCATCTGCGAACCGCACCACCATCCACCGCAAACCATTTTCAGTTTCGCGAACCGCATCCGCGTACCATTCCCGCTTCCTGGTACGCAGCTGCGTACCCTTCCCAAACATGGTACACGATCCATGTCTCAGGCTCCTCATTCCTCTTCCTTTGACGATTTAGTTATCCATTATTCACACAAATTCCCAATTTTAAGGCCCCAAAATTTGGAAAACACTGGGAAACTACGCCACCTTAAAAACCTGTATTCGGAAAACACCAACCATACTCACTTGTGGTTATCTGGCTTTGTCAACAAACACAACCACACCCAAAACATACCGAGAGGATACATTGGGGGATTTTTTCCCAACATCATTCTACATCCAAAATTCATGTGCATAACCCATGTGTTTATTCCATATCACATGTATAAAATATATAAAAAATAGGTATCGATAAAAATAAAAATAATATATATAATAATAATATTAAAAAATATTAAAAAATATTAAAAAAATATAAAACTTATTAATGATATAACAAGATAAAATCATTAAGAACAAACTTAAAACAAAAATAAATCATATAAATAAAGAGTATGTGTATAAGTATCAAAATTATCATGAAATAATTTTTATCAAGTGCTATAAATATAAAAAATTGGAACAACTCATACAAACTAAATTAAAGTCATTTCATATTTCTTATAAAAATTACAAAAAAAATTAGGAGATATTAAAATGATTGAGGTTCTTCTGCCTGGTAATGGAAGGAAATTGGGCAAAATTGTTTGATTTTAATCCACGAGAGTAGAAGGGAGACTTAGAAATTGGAGTCGATTACCATCTATGCACCAAAAAAACACCATCTACTTATCTTTTTTAGTCACCACCCTACATGATAAGTGGACATGGTTTTGTGGTGAAAAACTAGGAGCTTCATGCAACCAGAGTGAGAAATAATGATGAATGAGTGAAATGAATGTGAAGGTGAGGGAGAGGGTGAACCAACAATGGATCAGGGAAAGGGAGATTGGGAAGATAATCAATGAGGTAAATTGAGCACAATAAGATCACTGTGTGTGCCTTATATCACATAGATCAGGCTAAGAGTAGGGAAAAAAAATACTTGGCCCAAAAAAAAACCAAATCAGGTATCCTAGTGAGAATATTTCAGCATTTTCATCAAATAAAAATTACATAAAATAAATAGCATTTAATTTTAAAAAACACACTAAATAAATTTCACACTCCTAAAACCAATTGATCATAGGAGTATATCATGCATGTAAATAAGTTAAAATGTGTGTGGTGAAGGACATAATTATGACAGTCTGAGTGATTCGTGTACTGAGTTGTATGTGTGAAATTGCGCTGGTGGGCTTGCATAGACATACAGAAGTAGCTCAGTCTCACGTAAATGGTACAAGGCAGATCAATGGAGCTTTGGTTTATAGGCGATGCAAAACTAATCTACACCAAATCTATGAACTTACCATACATGGGATGTGGCATGAAGATGGGTAGGAATTGCAATAGTGTTGGAGGCATTTAAGAGGAGGGCTATATTGGGCATGGTGATCGAGTTGTGCAGGCACACTATGGTCATTTTCATGGTGGAAAACATGAGAGTTTGTAGGCATGACTGACATTTGGGAAAATTAAAAGCAAAAAAATATGTTTGAGGGGGAGCGATGAATCGCAAATGATCATATACCTTGGATTTGAAAGGTGTCAATTCGTCTGAAATGATCGAGGGAGAGTGATGATAGAGCTTCAGTTCCACGAGAGCTTGAATGTATCCAACAAGGATAAATCAGTTAAGGTTCTATTTAAAATATCAGAAATTATTTTAACAACACTTAAAAAAATTCTGATAAAGAGTGGTTTTAACAGCATTAAAATAATAAGAGATGATAAAACCGATCTTTATCAGTGCTTTCTTAGCACTAATAATGATACATTTTTATCAGCGCTAAAATTCTAGCACTAATAAATAATATTCTTTATCAGTACTAAAAAAGCACCGATAAAGACCTAATTTTAATAATATAATTAATATAATTAAAAAAATTAAATATATATAATTATAAATAAATATTTAAATAATTATAAATATGTATTCATAAATATAATTATAAATAAATATAATTATAAATAAATAGTTAGTTATATAATTATATATATTTATAATTATAATTATATATATATATATATATATATTAATATATAAATATACTTAAAAAGGTCTGAGTATGAGTTGGCAAGCCAACCCATACCCACCAAATTTATTATAAAAAGTAAAGTACAACAATGAAAGGAAAGCGAAGCTCAATGACATTAAAAATTAGCAAAATGAGGAAAACAAGAGATCAACTCATGCCACTCCCTCGAGATCCCAAATTTCTAGGATATTGACCTATTCCCTTTGGATGTCGCCCTCTCCACCATGACTTATCTCGTTGGGGAAACACTAGCTCATCACCCGAGTACAAGTCTGATTAGGTTCTAACTTTGAGCTGTAAATCAAACCATCCCATTTCATCATAAAGACCCAGGGGGTACCTCTCACCATCATAGTCCACTGTAGGCACCTTGAAATTTTTATCCCTTTCAAATTCACATTCAAGAAGCGAAGACGTTCCAAAATATTCATAAGTGGATTTCATTGACTTGGAAAATTGAGATGGGATTCCACATTTTCATTGAAGCCCATCCACCAACCACTATCATCCTTGCTAAAACCCATTGAATCAAAAATTATAATTACTGGAGGTTGCAACACAAACAAAGATTTATACTCATAAACAACATGAGAGGCCTTTTACTCAAGAGTAGGCAATTTACTACTACCTCCAACCTTCAAGCCTATCTCCATATGGGAAATTTGTTGATTATCAACCACCACTGCACAAGTTCAACCAAAATTCCTCTCAATAGAAGCCTGATCTTCAATGTGCTCAAATACATTAGACCTAGGATTTCTAGTCAGGACCATTTGAAATTCCTTTCCATCAAACACCTTTTTGATTTTATCTGATGAAAGTTTGTTTGGCCGCATCTGTTTCCCAGCCCATTACACCTCATCCATCTAAATGCATGCCTTTCTATGTAGTAAAAGGTTCTGATTACTAGCAACATTCAAGTCGCAAGCCCCATTATTTGGGACTGAGTTTCCTTCTGCACCGAACCTTGAAACACCTAAAGGACACTATCCATAATTCCATGTAACATGGGCCATAAGATAACAAGCATTCAAAACCTCCACTGCCTCTGCAACCACCTTTGGTGGAGGGATAATAAACTCAGTCAACTTAGAGAAAGCATCAGATGTCGCTTACTTTATGTCAATTCTTATTACATCTGATGAGCCATGCTGAAAATTAAAGACAATATCCTCACATCTAGGCATGCCAACCTTTTTAGGTTGATCAAAGGAGTCAAAATTTTCTACATGCTCAGCACATGTTGAACCTTATAGCTGGACCTATTGAGAGGCATGGTACCAAGAAATGATAGATTTTTACAACATTTTGGTGGCATCACAATCCTCTTCATTTAAAGTGTTGACAGTGCCAACCAAATCTAAGTGGGCGCCCTTATTCTAAGTTTCAGAGTCAAAGCCTTTTTAAGGAAACTTCAAGGCCATCAGATGGGGCCGAAAATAAAATAGGTCCTGCCTTCAAATTGGTTCCAACAACTACTTCAGCAAATGAAGCAGAAGGTTGAACTCGAGGAGCCCTATGATCAACCATTGGACTATAGATCTTGGTAGGTAGTAGTGTTTGACCACCATACAACCTATGAGATGAATCATGGTCCCTCATCCTTCCAAATATTGGAACTATTTTCTTTCCACTAGTAGAGGGAAACATTGGCCATATTTCTTACAGTTAGATCACCCTAAGACCTTATGACAATTGTATATTACATATCTGATACACAAGAAATTGAATAAAAAGTCAAGGACATGTTCATATTCAATTGAAATCTCAAACCGCCAGAAACCAAATAAACTATTTCAAGAGAAATGTCCATACCTGACCAACTTAGTCAAAAACCAATTCAGACCTTTTATTTAGATCCAAGATTTTGAAACACAATTCTTGTCCTGAAATGGGTCAAAACAAGGGTCCCAATCCAAATTAATATAAAAACAACTCATACCAATCATGTGCCAGTTATCAAATCCCCAAGCATGGACCAACTGTTTCCTCAACTCAATCATTCTCAAAGTGAGGCGCGCCATGATAGAGTGCCTATAGGCTTCAATACTCTCTTAAAAGAATTTAGGGCTTTCTTCCACAATATTAAGGGCACCATTTCTTGATATGCAGTTATTAGTGGTTTTTGAACCATATCGAAAATCAGGGAAAGATCGGTCATAAGAGGCAACCCTTACTCGTGTAGAGTGAGCCTTCGAAGCATCATAGGGAACCCAATCTACAGGATCTGAATAGTGAGAAAAAGGGATGACATTCATAGGAACATAATCTACTTATGAGGGGGAAAAAGGTTAAATGAACTATGTTTTTGAACCGAATGAAAATCCAAAGGAATTTGAATTTTGGCATTTTGTGGATGGGCTGTTTTATAAACCAGGCTTCAGAAGGAAATTTTGAGAGTTGGAACACTTTAATGTATTGTTTTTATACTTGGGTAAAGGACTGAGATATACCTTGGAGGTATCATTGAAACTTAGGAGCACCAGGTCTCAAAAATCAAAGGTTTGGGTGCTCTGAATAGGGCACACAGTTTTTATGAAATTGTGTGACCCCCGACAGTAAACTATGTGGATTGTTGAGAGGTTCATATGTGAAGTTCACAAGTTGCACATGGTTTTCCTAAATTGTGTGCCTATCCCACATAATTAGTGCCACTTAGGTAGTACCCTCGCACTATTCATAACATGAATGGCACATGGTTAGGACAAAATGTGCAGCATATCCATGTGAGGTGGGTTTCTTAAGTAGGGGTGTCACATGGTTGGCACATGGTTTAGCCACACCATGTGGCCAAACCGTGCGACCCAAGTTTGAAGGTGAAATTACGAAACTACCCTTAATGAGTTTTATTTATCCCTTTCCCTTTTTTTCTTCTTCCTCTAATGGGTGAGCCCTCTCCTTAGGTATTGTGGGTTCCTTCCAATCCTAACCTAGGCTTTGTAAGATCTCCCTCGTCTGAAGTCGGAATCAATCTCCATCAGTCTCTATAGATCTACATTGGTAATCTCTTGATTTATTTTGAATATTTATTTATTTATTTTCCTCATGATTGGGTTATTTAGGTTCAAGTTCATTTTTCCTATTTTTAGAGTGAATGTCCATTTCTTAGATTTCTTCCAAACCAGACCAAATCAAACATTGATATTGGATGAGTGAGGAATCCTAAGCATGAGGTAGGTGTTATATGGATTTTCCTTAAATTTATACAATTTTATTAATAAGACTATTATGCCACACACCAAACTTTGTCGATCATTTATTTATAATTGGTTTCTTCATATTAAATTGACTATCACACCTAGATATACTCCATATGATTTTTTTAGTAGTTTGAGAATACCAACCTCAATCTCGAACACCCCTTGGGTGTGTCAACTTACTTTACCCCTTTATAATTAATTGATTAAATGCCCATAATGCCATCTAAGTTTTTGGATTGGATTAATAATGGCTTTTCCAAGCGTGGTAGTCTTATGAAATGTTTATTTTGATGAATTGAATTATGATTCTTGAAGGCAGTGCTTAAATTGTGATAAATAGATTTTTTGATAAACAATGTAATGTTTTTATAATAAAACCCCTTGAATGAGGTGATTTGTCTTCAAAATTACAAAGTGGTGATTTATGTTTTAAATCTTTCTTGGCTTGTTTCTTTGGTTTCCTCTATACTTGATGTCAATGTTAGTTATGGGGAATGTTTAGTACACAGACTCTCTTATTATCCTAAATGGAATTTCCCTCCTTCTATAAATGTTAAATGGAATCATTTCACCTTCTAATCACATGACTTGTATCATTCCTACCTAAATGACTATTGAACCAAGTTCCTCTTAATGGATTGGCTTGAATTATAAATGGATTTTCCCAAGTAGGTAAATACCCAATTGGTAATGACACCTTCTAAGTGTCATGTTGAGCCTTAATAAATGAATTTCCATGTTTTGTTTAATTAAATGGAATATATTAAATGGAATGACATGTTAATGATGTATTACCTTCCTTGAATGTATAAAATGGGTTAATTTATGAAATTGATGTGGGTGGTATGACCACGCCTCATGATTATATTAAATAGATTATATGAATGATAATGAATTAAATGAATTGATTATAAAGAACTAGAGGATTCATGATGGTTTTCATGAATTAAATGAATTAAACTATTCAATGGAAATGAATAGTAAAGTGTTTCAAGGCCACACAGATCATTGCATGCTTAACACATGATTATAATGTGATGCCATTATAGATAATTGGGATTTATAAATGTAGATCATGAGAGGTAATGCCTAATGGATCCAGTCATTGTTATTGTTATATGATTATTCTTTGATATAGGTTGTGTAATGATGGCAAGGGATCTATTGAGCATGGTGGAAAACCATCCCCCCTTACATCAGGTGTTGAGTTATTGACGTCTTACACCATTAATACAATATAGGATACTGGGATGAGGCGCCACACTCCATGTTTAGAGTGTTGGCATGATGGCACACTCACCATCTCGAGTGTTGAGTTCATGAAGTCTCACACTCTATTATGATGTAGGGCATGTACCCTATTACTTGATCTTATAGGATCATTTAGAATGGTTATAGATGTTTGAGTTATGCCTGGTCCATCCAACACCTAGTATTCTTAGTTTATGTCCACTTATGTCCATGTGTACTTGGATTATATAGGTGGATGAAATATATAACTATACTATGTATATATTATTACTATATACATATGGTTACTAAACATACTCTCTTTCTGACCATGAGCAGAAGTAGGTAGAGTTGGCCATGTGTCCTATTAGAACCTAAGCCATAAATTTTGTTTGTTTGTTTATTTAGCACTGCCTATTATTATACTTCTTATTACCTACACATTGTTTTATTTATTATATACTAGATTCAATTGCAGACACCATGGGTGGTAACATACAGGGATTTATATCCCACACCCTGCTCAGGCAGCCATTACATTGGGGTACCCGAGTAGACCTTATGTTCACAAGACCATGGATTCATGCTTGTGTTGTTTTTCTAGTACCTAATAGTTAGGAGCACATGAACGAGATGGAGCTCAGGATTCTCATGGATATTCCCTTAGGTATTTTATTTATTTTCCTTATTTATGTATTGTATTGTATCTTGTAACATGTTGTATGTCTACTATTTAGTTTATGTAGCATCATCTTAACATGAGTGCATTGTTATATATTGGTGTTGGACATATTTTATATTTAGTTTAATTTATCATTCTTTCGCTGATCTGTCTTTATTTTATTACTACTTCCACTATTATCTATTGTTTATTTTCTATTACATTGTTGTGATACTCTGGTTATGAGGGTATAATATCCCCGCTATCACCTGTTTATACCCTCACTGCTAGTCAGTAGCCTCTTGCATACGAGGAGCTGCACTTGAGTCCATGTGACCCACCAGTCCATCCACTGTCTTAGTGGTCAGTCGGTCCGAGATGTTACAAAGTGGCATCAACGCCTATTTTTTCCCTTGTATTACTATTTTGGGTTAGTATACAAGAGACTAGGAATGTGTTGGCACATGGTAAATAGTTATTTCTAGGAATGGTCACCCCAACCATAGGGAAATGACCAAGTGTCTAGGGCTGGTATTATTGTTCATATTGTTTGATATTACAGTTGATTATGATTTCACCTTGAGTGAATGATGTACTTTTCACTGCTTATTAATTTATGAAATTCTGGTATTTTACCCTTGACCTATGTAATGGCCCAGACCTCTCCAGCCCATTCCTTTGTCAAAAAGAGGGTCATGAAGTGTTCTGGAGGGTAAAATGGACTTTTCCCACACTTTTCAAAATTTTGAAACTACACGCCGTGTAGTGTGAGTACACGCCGTGTACCCCATCGCCGGGTATACTCCGTGTTGAAGGCCATGTCCTTGTCGTGTGAAATAAATGGGTACATGCCGTGTACCCCAATACTACATTCCATGTAGTCCCTCCCCGCGTATGCGTTACCTTCAAACCATGTGTTGACCAGTCAACAGTCATGTTTCGTGTTGGAGCCGTGTCCTTACCATGTGAAATAAATGAGTACACGCCGTGTAACCAATACTACACGCCGTGTAGTCCCTCCCCGCGTATGCGTTACCTTCAAACCGTGTGTTGACTAGTCAACGACCGTGTGCCGTGTTGGAGTCGTGTACTTACCGTGTGAAATAAATGAGTACACACCGTGTAGCCAATACTACACGCTGTGTAGTCCCTCACCGCGTATGCGTTACCTTCAAACCGTGTGTTGACCAGTCAATAGTTGCGTGCCGTGTTGCAGGCCGTGTTGGAAGCCACGTGGTGACCGTGTGAAATGGCTGAGTACACGCCGTGTACCATAAATTACACGCTGTGTACTTTTGTTTTTCTCACCTATAAAAGGAGGGGTCCCCTCCTCCTTTTCAACTCACCCCTCTCCTCCCCATTCCTTTGAGTAGAGCTCTCCCAAGAGACTCGAAGGCTCTTTTTCTTCCATAACTTCTTTGTCCGAGCTCCTATTTACGATCTTTCAGTGAACACAGGATCGTAACGATGAGGCAGAACTTTTGAGCTTGGATCCATCATCTTTCCTTTGGTATTTTCTTTCCAACTTCCACCTGAGGAGGTTTTTCCGGGATTTGACAGAAGTGACGGACGCCGACATACATCTTCTAAAGTTGATCCGGGGGAGCGTTGTTATCAGAACTATTGAGGTAGGGATCTTACCTTTGTCTCTCTAAATTCATGCATCATGCGGGGTGGGTGTCCTTTTGTTTATGTGAAACACATTTGAACCGGTTTAATAAAGATAATGACTGGATTATATAACGGGGATGAGAAGTTTGTGAATAAAGTTACATTATTTATATCCTGTGATATTATGTTATGACTTGAATAGGCTTATGCCTACTGAAAATCATGGTCGTTGGGGGCCTTTTCTTGCGCAATTAAATGCTGACCTATCTTTCTAGACCATTTATGGATGGATACTTCATGAAATGTGGGAATTGGTTAATCACATAAAGTTGGCTAATTAAATGAAAATCCGGAACCCTTGTGTGATCACCTCGGTTGAACAAAACTGAAATAATGAACATGTGGGTGTTGGCCTGGATACGTGGCATGTGATGGGGGTGTTTTTGTGGGTTGTTGTGGGTCGGGTGAGCAGTGGGGCTGCGGTTGGCTTGGTTGTGGGTTAATGTGAATTCTATGTTAGTGATGGGCAGCGGGGCTGCGATAAATGGTATCAAGGGATGATGATGTACAATATGTTTGTGGTTATGGTGGTTGGCAGCGGGGCTGCAGGGTTGGGCTTGAATGTGAATGAACTATGGGTTGTGAATAATAAATAAAATGTGGAAGAGTTAATGAATGGCGTGGCTTGGTAATGGAACAGAAATAATAATCAATGGGGTTGGTTGGTTAATAAGAGGGACTTGGTTGTGTTTCTTGTGTTTTCCTAACTTGATTTGTGGATGGCAGGGATATGCTTTATGAACGATTGATATGGTTGGTTGTGGATATTTTCCCAGTAGTTAAGGAACTAATAAGCTGATTCTATTGAAACATGAAAACCTAAATGGGGTTGGTGTTGTTTGTTGTATGTATTCTTCATAGTAGTAGTGCCGAGGCACGTGCTCAGTTCTCTGATTAGAAGCCATAGGTTGGGCTGAGTGTTTGGTATATATATATATATCTGTATCTTTGTGTTTTATCGCACCCCACCCATGTTGAGCACTTAGTGCCGAACACTCCCATTTCATGGAAGATGGTGTTTTCCCCATAGTTACTAGCTTCTTCCTACTCCTTCTTCCATAGGCTGTGATGTATTGAGGCGACCTTACACCCAAGACTCTTCGGGTAGGTTTCGATTGGGGCGGTTTTAGCCCAAGACTCTTCGGGCAGGTTTTACTGTTTCCCAAGAATCTTTGGGATGAGGCCCAGGTGTGTGCGGGCGGGATACGTGGTTGTGAGGCCCAGATGTCTGCGGGAGGGATACGTGGTTGTGAGGCCCAGGTGTGTGCGGGCGGGATACTTGGTTGTGAGTCCCAGGTGTGTGCGGGTGAGATATGTGGTTGTGAGGCCCAGGTGTGTGCGGGTGGGATATGTGGTTCTTGAGGCCCAGGTGTGTGCGAGTGGGAAGAGTGTGGTAGCGTCAGGATGTTCGCTGTTAGGAAGAGCAGCTAACTAGTGGGAAATGGTGCGGGGTACCCAATACTCTTGTTCTTATATACTACTACCTGTTGTGATTGTGTTTTTGGTGAGTGTGGCTGGTGATATTGGGTGGGTAGAATTCCTTGCTAGGTTTCTTCTGTTGTTCTCACGGGACATTAGGATGTCTCCCCACTTGTGCATGAGAGCTTTAGGTTTCCCTACTAAGTATACTTGTATTCTCACCCTATGTTTACTTTCCGGTTTCCAGGAGGACTACCAGGGCTGTGCGAGACCCTACTAGTCGGGACAGTTGGAGTTTTTGCAGTTGTTGTACTCTTGTTTCTTTTGGTATTGTACTTTTGAGCTTTCTTGTACTTGTACCTTGTTTCAGAACTATTTAAACATGCATGTGGGATTGGTTTGGGTTTATTTCTATACACTTGTTCTTTTCCTTTTTGGTGGTTGACTTGTCCTATTTCCCGATCTTAAATAATAAAAAGGGTAATGCCTCCCATATTTGTGAAAACTCATACCCTTGGTGCTAGTCGCCACCCCGGGGCCTACTGGAGGCGGGAATCGAGGGTCATTATCTCCCTTTCACCATTCCTAGCTCAGGAGGGGAATCTTTGGTGGGAGGGGGTCGTGACAGAATGGTATCAGAGTTGATGGTTGAGAGATAGGATGGAGTCTGGAGTTAGGCATAGTAAGGATTGCATGGGATGGTAGGGCAATAGTGTTGGTTAATCTTGGTGTGTGACATAGGCCATGGAAGACTGGCTAGGACACGGGATTTTAGGGCCCCCCGTGATCCGATGCAAGGACTCTGAGCCTACCTAACGACCAAGTGAGACTACATTGATTGCAGGGTAGAGACCCTAGGGAAGGTACATGCATCATCATGATTGTGTTTTACTTGGTTTGGGTGTTCTGGGAAAGAAATTTAAATAAAATGATAAAATGAAACCCTGAGAAATTTCCTTACTACTTGGGCTTAGGCTATCTTTGTTTACCGTACAGCTATGGCACCTGGACGTCGTCCCCAGGTGGCTCAGACGGCCGAGGCCCAGCAGATTTAGGCATTCGATCAGTTGAGGATTGACCGAGAGGAGGAAGATAGCCAGTGGCAGAAGACTCTCCGTTCTTTCTAGTGGAAAACCCTCAAGAAGTACGAGGGTAGTACTTCAGATACGGAGATAGAGGGGTGACTTGAGGAGCTAGGGATCTCTTTTAACTTGATCCGTGATCCGAGGGAGTACTGGGTTCCCCTAGCAGTCAGTCAGCTGAGAGGTGCGGCGCGACAGTGGTGGACGCTCTACCTCAGAGAGAGGATAGAGGCAGAGGTTCCATGGGCTGACTTTGAGAAGGAATTATGAGAGGAATTCCTTTCTTACATGATCAAGGCGGAGAAGCGGCAGGAGTTACTCTCCCTTCAGCAGGGGAGTATGTTAGTATGAGAGTTGGGGATCAAGTTCAAGGATCTCCTGCACTTTTCTCTGGATCACTTTCCAGATGAGGAGTCTCGGGCGAGACGTTTGGAGGAGGCGCTTTATCCTTCGCTCCAGTATGCTGTCACCCCCTTCACCCTTCTGGTGTACTTGTCAGTACAGAAGAAGGCAGAGGTTGTAGAGAGGATGAACTCGCAGGGAGGTACACCACGTGAGGGGATCCATCCAGGTTCGTCAAAGGGGAAGGCAGTCAGTAGCAGATCTCCTGCGATGGGACCTTCCAGGTTCAGGCCAGTGGAGAGCAGACCCCAGCAGTTCCAGTTCAGATCTTCAGGTCCTCGTCCCTTTTTCACGAGCCCAGGACCGAAGTGTTTTTCTTGTGGAGGTTTCGGGCACATTCAGAGTCAGTGCCCGAACCGTGCTCAGTACGGTAGAGGTGGGCAGGTTCAGCACCCACCTCAGTAGCACCAGTTTCCGGCGAGGCCCTTCCAGCAGTAGCAGGACCATGCTCCCCCAAGGGCAGACTTTTCAGGAGGAGGCCGACCTCAGGGTGCTCCTCAGGGACCTCGAACAGGGCGTGGTCGGGGAGGTGGACGACATCAGAGAGGCAGAGGAGCTGGGCGTGGATAGTTTCACGCAGCTGAGTTGGCAGCTCCAGCAGGACCAGAGGTGGTGCGAGGTATGATTTGTTTGTTCAGCACTCTCGTTTCTGCCTTGTTCGATTCGGGAGCTTCTCACTCCTTTGTTGCACCTGGTCTAGCCCATGCTTTGGGACTAGACGTAGAGAGACTTTCTGTACCACTGGTGCTGAGTACACCAGTTGGAGGCCAGACTAGCATATCTTGTGTTTGCCGGGGATGTGGGATGACATTGGGACCACATAGATCTAGTGGGAACCTTCTTCTGTTACAGATGCAGCCATACAATTTCATCCTAGGCATCGACTGGTTGTTTTCTGTTAATGCCATTATCGACTACTTCTGGAGAAGATTCATGCTCTCCGACGTGGACTGGCGGCATGTAGCTTTTGTTGGTGAGAGGAGCTATCAGGTGAGAAGTTGGTGTGTGGAGCCTCTCCTTTCTTTGTTAGGTGGGTTATCAGTGGTTCCAGCTAATGCAGAGATGATGGATGTCCCGGAGGTTGTTGGGGAGTTCCTCGATGTTTTTCCCAAGGAGGTTGTGACTCTACCCCCCCGACATGATGTTGAGTTCGGGATAGACTTACAGCCTGGTGCCCGTCCAATTTCAATGGCCCCTTATTGGATGGCACCTTTGGAGTTGCGGGAGTTGCAGATTCAAATTGACGATCTGATGGAGAAGGGTTTTGTTCGACCCAGCGTGTCTCCATGGGGTGCTCCAGTTTTGTTCGTGAAGAAGACATATGGTGGTCTTAGGTTATGAATAGACTACCGAAGGTTGAATCAAGTAATGGTCAAGAACCATTACCCCCTTCCAAGGATATATGATCTCTTCGACCAGCTGAGGGGAGAAGGTTGGTTTTCTAAGATTGATCTACGATCTGGATATCATCAGATGAGGTTGAAGGACAGTGACATCTCGAAGACGGCTTTCAGGTGCAGGTATGGGCACTTCGAGTTTTTAGTGATACCGTTTGGAGTTACAAATGCACTGGTTGTGTTCATGGGACTTATGAAATTTTTCTTCCGAGAGTTTATGGATCGGTTCATCGTTGTGTTTATCGATGACATCCTGATCTACTCAAGATCAGAGGAGGAGCACGTTGAGCATCTCAGGGTAGTCTTGGAAGTCCTTCGACACCACCAGCTTTATGGGAAATTGTCAAAGTGTAAGTTCTTGACACAAGAAGTACACTTCCTTGGGCACGTAGTGTCTCAGCATGGAGTGTCAGTGGACCCGTCGAAGGTGGAGGAAGTTGTTTCTTGGGCAGCACCCAAGAGCATGGAAAAAGTTTTTAGTTTACTGGGGTTAGCAGGTTACTATCGGAGGTTCGTTTCGGACTTCTCTCGAGTTGCTGCTCCATTGACAGCTTTGACTAGGAAGAACCAGGTCTTCCTATGGAGCGAGCAGTGCCAGAAAGCTTTCGACTACCTAAAGGAGAAGTTGGTCAGTGCTCCAGTACTCAGGTTGTCAGAGGAAGGGTTGTTGTATGAGGTGTTTTGTGATGCTTCTGGCCTTGGTTTGGGGTGCGTACTGATGTAGAAGAAGGATGTGATCTGTTATGGGTCTAGGAAGTTGCGCCCTCACGAGCGTAACTATGCCAACCATGACTTGGAGCTTGCAGTAGTAGTGTTTTCACTGAAGTTGTGGTGACATTACCTCTTTGGGGAGCGCTTTGTGGTCTTCTCAGATCACAAGAGCCTGTGTTATATCTTCTCTCAGTGTGACCTGAACTTACGGCAGCGAAGATGGGTCGAGTTCCTCCAAGACTATGACTTAGAGATCTCTTACACTGAAGGTAAGGGCAACATTATGGCTGATGCCCTGAGCAGGAAGTCACATAAGGAAGTGGTTCGGGAATCCACTAATGCTTGGAAAGCGATGGGAGAGTTGGTCGCCTTGCACTTGGATGCAAGGGTAGAAGGTGTTAGAGGATGTTTGTTTCAGATGACAGTGCAATCCTCCTTGTTGCAGCAGGTGGAAGAGTCTTAGTGGGGGGACTCCGAGGCAGAAGTGATGTGGGATCGTATCGATCAGGGGAACGCTCCAGAAGGATGGTCATAGGATAGCCGACATCGGATGCTTTTCCATGGAAGGTTTTTTGTTCTGGAGGCGATGCGTGAGGGAGTTCTCCGTGAGTTCCATAGCTCAGCCTTGGCGGTACATCTAGGAGTTTCAAAAATGTACCGAGGCCTGAGGGAACAGTTTTGGTGGCCCGAGGTGAAACAGGCAGTGGTGGAGTTTGTGGCTAAGTGCCTAGTGTGTCAGCAAGTAAAGGCTGAACACCGTGTTCCCAGTGGTTTGTTTCATCCATTATATGTCCCCGAGTGGAAGTGGGATGACATATCGATGGACTTCGTCACAGGACTACCCAGAGCTTAGGGAGTTTATGATGCTATCTGGGTGGTGGTGGATCGTCTGACGAAATCATCTCACTTCTTAGCAATTAAGGAGTTGGGCCCAGTGAGTACCTTAGCACAGAGGTACATAGAGGAGGTGGTGAGTTTTCATGGAGTTCCAAATACTATCATCTCAGACCGGGATACTCAGTTTACCTCACGAGTTTGGAGGGGTTTACAGCATGATTTTGGCACCCAGCTACGCCTTAGAACTGCTTTCCACCCCCAGATCGATGGGAAGATAGAGCGGACTATACAGATGTTGGAGGACATGTTGCGAGCATGAGTTCTAGATTTTGGAGTGTCATGGGTACAACACTTGCCTTTATTAGAGTTTTCCTACAACAACAGCTTCCACTCTACCATTAGCATGGCACCGTTTGAGGCTTTTTATGGAATTCCATTTCATTCACCCATTTTCTGGGAAGAGGTTGGTGAGACAGGTGCTCTTGGGCCAGAGGCAGTGCAGACCACCACAGAGAAAGTCCAGCTTGTACGTGAGAGGATGAAAGCGGCTCAGGATCGACAGAATTCTTATGATGATCGTCAGAGGAGGCACTTGGAGTTCAAGGTGGGAGATCATGTGTTCTTGAAGGTTTCTCATCGACGGGGGTAGCAGAGGTTTGGGAAAGGGAGAAAGCTCTCACCTAGGTTCATCAGACCTTTTGAAGTGCTGAGGCGAGTCGGCGAGGTGGCATATCAGCTAGCTCTGCCACCTCAGTTGGAGAAGGTTCATGCCATCTTCCACGTCTCCCAGCTACGTCGATACTTACACGACGACTCCCATGTTATCAACTGGGGAGAGTTAGATATGGGAGACGACGGGACCTTCGAGGAACGACCAGTCAGAATCGAGGATCTTAAAGAGAAGGTGCTCCGTGGACGAACCATTCCCTTGGTTCGTGTGTTGTGGAGGCATGGCGGCCTCAAGGAGAGCACTTGGGAGCGGGAGGCCCAGATGAACGCTCAGTACCCAGAGTTGTTTTGACTTGTGTTTTCCCTTGTTCTTCTGAGCTTTGTTTTGATGTTATACGTACCATTGATATATGGAATGCTTGGCTTGTCGATTATGAGACCTTTTGTTTCCTTGTTCTCTGGAAGTGTGTAACATGTCCGGATGTGTGGGAAAAAGGGAAAAACCTGATCCTTAATCGAGATGCATTAATGCAGATGCGATTGAACCCGTGCAGGAGATTCCGTGCTGCCTAAAGCAGATAATATATTGATATAGGAGAATGAATTTCCCCAAACCACATGTTTAGAAAGTGTGTTGGTTGTGTGGTGTTGGGGGTAGTGCAAGTTGAAAAATCCTAATGTATGAAAGTGGGAAGACCCAATTCTTAATCGAGACGCATTAATGAGGATGCGATTAAACCCGTGCAGGCGATTCAATGCCGCCTAAAGCGGATAATATCTTGACATAGGAGAAGGAATTCCTAACACATATGATTAGGGTTATTGAATGGGTTCCTGTTATAATGAGGGCCCTAAGAGGTATCTTGTTGGGTTCCTCTGGTATGATTTTGAATTCTTGGGGACGAGAATGTTTTAAGAGGTATCTAATGTAATGGCCCGAACCTCTCCGCCCCATTCCTTTGTCAAAAAGAGGTTCATGAAGTGTTCTGGAGGGTAAAATGGACTTTTCCCACACTTTTCAGAATTTTGAAACTACACGCCATGTAGTGTGAGTACACTCTGTGTACCCCATCATCGGGTATACCCCGTGTTGAAGGCCGTGTCCTTGCCGTGTGAAATAAATGGGTACACGCTGTGTACCCCAATATTACACGCCGTGTAGTCCCTCCCCGCGTATGCGTTACCTTCAAACCGTGTGTTGACCAGTCAACAACCGTGTGCTGTGTTGGAGTCATGTACTTAACGTGTGAAATAAATGAGTACACACTATGTAGCCAACACTACACGCCATGTAGTCCCTCCCCGCATATGCGTTACCTTCAAACCGTGTGTTGACCAGTCAACGACCGTGTGCCGTGTTGGAGCCGTGTCCTTACCGTGTGAAATAAATGAGTACACACCGTGTAGCCAATACTACATGCCATGTAGTCCCTCCCCGCGTATGCGTTACCTTCAAACCATGTGTTGACCAGTCAACGGTCGCGTGCCGTGTTACAGGCCGTGTTGGAAGCCGTGTGGTGACTGTGTGAAATGGCCGAGTACACGCTGTGTACCATAAAGTACATGCCGTGTACTTTTGTTTTTATCGCCTATAAAAGGAGGGATCCCCTCCTCCTTTTCAACTCACCCCTCTCATCCCCATTCCTCTAAGCATAGCTCTCCCAAGAGACTCAAAAGCTCTTTTTCTTCCATAACTTCTTCGTCCGAGCTCCGATTTATGATCCGTTAGTGGCCACGGGATCGTAACGACGAGGCAAAACTTTTTAGCTTGGATCCGTTGTCTTTCCTTTGGCCTTTCCTTTCTAACTTCCACCCGAGGAGGTATTTCCGGGATTTGAAAGAAGTGACGGACGCCGACGGACGTCTTCTAAAGTTGATCCGGGGGAGCGTTGTTATCAGAACCTGTTGAGGTAGGGATCTTACCTTCATCTCTCTAAATTTTTGCATCATGCGGGGTGGGTATCCTTTTGTTTACGTGAAACACATTTGAACCGGTTTAATAAAGATAATAACTGGATTATATAATGGGGATGGGAAGTTTGTGAATAAAGTTACATTATTTATATCCTATGATATTATGTTATGACTTGAATAGGATTATGCCTACTGAAAATCACGGTCATTGGGGGCCTTTTCTTGCACAATTAAATGGTGCCCTATCTTTCTAGACTGTTTATGGATAGATACTTCATGGAATGTGGGAATTGGTTAATCACATAAAGTTGGCTGATTAAATGAAAATCCGGAACCCTTGTGTGATCACCCCGATTGAACAAAACTGAAGTAATGAACATGTGGGTGTTGGCTTGGATACGTGGCATGTGATGGGGGTGTTTTTGTGGGTTGTTGTGGGTCGGGTGAGCAGCGGGGCTACGGTTGGCTTGGTTTCGGGTTGGTGTGAATGCTATGTTAGTGATGGGCAGTGGGGTTGCGATAAATGGTATCAAGGGATGATGATGTACGGTATGTTTGTGGTTATGGTGGTTGGAAGCGGGGCTGCAAGGTTGGTCTTGAATGTGAATGAACTATGGGTTGTGAATAATAAATAAAATGTGGAAGAGTTAATGAATGGTGGGGCTTAGTAATGGAACATAAATAATAATCAATGGGGTTGGTTGGTTAATAATAGGGAGTTGGTTGTGTTGCTTGTGTTTTCCTAACTTTATTTGTGGATGGAAGGTATATGCTTTACAAATGATTGATATGGTTGGTTGTGGATATTTTCCCAGTAGTTAAGGAACTAATAATATGATTCTGTTGAAACATGAAAAACTAAATGGGGTTGGGGTTGTTTGTTGTATGCATGCTTCATAGTAGCAGTGTCGAGGAATGTGCTCATTTCTTTGATTAGAAGACATAGGTTGGGCTGAGTGTTTGGTATATATATATATATCTGTATATTTTTGTTTTATCGCACCCCACCCATGTTGAGCACTTAGTGCCGAACACTCCCATTTCATGGGAGAGGGTGTTTTCCCCATAGTTACTAGCTCCTTCCTGCTCCTTCTTCCATAGGCTGTGATGTCTTGAGGCGACCTTACACCCAATACTCTTCGGGTAGGTTTCTATTGGGGCGGTTTTAGCCCAAGACTCTTCGGGTAGGTTTTACTGTTTCCCAAGAATCTTCGGGATGTGGCCCAGGTGTGTGCGGGTGGGATACGTGGTTGTGAGGCCCAGGTGTGTGCGGGCGAGATACGTGGTTGTGAGGACCAGGTGTGTGCGGGCGGGATACGTGGTTGTGAGGCCCAGGTGTGTTCGGGCGGGATATGTGGTTCTTGAGGCCCAGGTGTGTGCGGGCAGGAAGAGTGTGGTAGCGTCAGGACGTTCGCTGTTAGGAAGAGCAACTAACTAGTGGGAAATGGTGCGGGGTACCCAATAATCTTGTTCTTATATACTACTACCTGTTGTGATTGTGTTTTTGGTGAGTGTGGCTGGTGATATTGTGTGGGTAGAATTCCTTGCTAGGTTTCTTTTGTTGTTCTCATGGTACATTAGTATGTCTCCCCACTTGTGCACGAGAGCTTTAGGTTTCCCTACCGAGTATACTTGTATGATCACCCTATGTTTACTTTCAGGTTTCCAGGAGGACTACCAGGGTCGTGCGGGACCCTACTAGTCGGGACAGTTGGAGTTGTTGCAGTTGTTGTACTCTTGTTTCTTTTGGTATTGTACTTTTGATCTTTCTTGTACTTGTACCTTGTTTCAGAACTATTTAAACATGCATGTGGGATTGGTTTGGGTTTATTTCTATACACTTGTTCTTTTCCTTTTTGGTGGTTGACTTGTCCTATTTCCCAATCTTAAATAATAAAAAGGGTAATGCCTCCCATATTTGTGAAAACTCATACCCTTGGTGCTAGTCGCCACCCTGGGGCCTAATGGAGGCGGGACTCGGGGGTCATTATCTCCCTTTCACCATTGCCAGCTCAGGAGGGGCATCTTTGGTGGGAGGGGGTCGTGACAACCTAGTATGGCAAGTAAGTAGTATTACATGAATCATTATAGGTATATAGAAATTCACATGCTATGCATATTCCATGCCATGGAGTTACATTAGTAGGCTTCATACTAATTTTGATTATGTGCCTTGAGTGTAATGCCATGTGTTTGATTTTCTTTAATATGCCTGTTTATTTATCATGTTAGCTTCTTCCATGTTTAGGTGACTATATGCCATGTTTTATTTTTATTAGCACATGTTTTGTGTTTTCTATTTGTGATACCATGTTAGTTTTGTTTTTGAAATAAGTAATGGTTTTATGGGCTGAACCTCTTGGTTGTGATTTAAACGGAAGCCGATTTTAAATTTTAATGTGTATGGGTGATTTATAATTGGGAAAAGTTAACCCGTATACTTGAACCATCTCTAAACCTTTATAAATACATATAGACCCTTTTAAAACAAAAATACTATTAAATTTTAATTTTAAATTGAATTGGTTTCAATTAAATGGGATCCAAATACCAAATTGTAAAGTGTATGGGTGCTTTATAGATTGGTAGATAGTCATCCATATCACTAAATTATGATATATAACCATGTTATATTTTGAAATAGTTGTGAATGTGAGCACTGTTTAATTCGGAACTCAAGTGTGTGATTAACTATCTAAATGAACAACTGGACCCAAGTAGGTCAGTTGGGGCATGTTTCTTATGTGATAACCCTCTATAGGTGATTTAAAATTTTGAAATTGAAACAAATGCTATTGGTTTTCATTTTTTTGATGAACCCATGTTGGTTTAATGGTACCCTTGTAGGTTTCTTTATCTATTAAAAGGGATTTATTTGATAATTACATGATAAAGATAGAACAACAATAAATGTTAAATGTTTAAAAAGGAAGTTTGACAAGACTTGCCTATTTTTATTTGAGATTTTGGTAAAATAAATAAACAAGTGTTTTTTATAATTTGTACATTATGGTCTATTTTAAATCTTTAAAATGTTTAAAGGTTAAAAGTAAACCAATAAAGTGACTTAAAATGGAACCTTTAGTGGTGTCCTTCATTTAAACCCTCGTTTAAGGGCAGTTTAAGTTTCTATTGAGTTTCCTTGTAATGGAAATGAAATTGTTTTATATAGGCTTATTTCTTTTGAATAATGGATTAAATTATGGGCTCTTAATCCTAGTGAATTTCATTTTAGCATGACCAAGTGATATGGTCAACGCTCGCGCTTTTATATGGGGCTATCCCATGGTAGGTATCACCCTTATATCTTAAATGCCTTATTAAATGTTGTGAGTTTCTAAAATTTGGTGCCATTCAGGTGTCATTGTCCCCGATAGGATTCTTACTTTTTAAATGACACCCTTGTTCGGATGGGTGGTCATGGGATACTTGACCTTTGTTATGAGCATGAGCATCAAGTACTGATCGTTTTTAGTAGGTTAGACATGCCTAGTGCATGATCAACTTCTTAGTAGGTTATGTTACCCTTTCTTATTACTAAGTAATAGATGGCTTGGTATGTAATCATCCAGGTTAATGTTCATATGGAGCAGTGTGACTTTAGAATAAATCTCTTGTATAGACCACCTGATACTTGGATTCATAGGGTGGACAACCTATGGAAATTAATGAGGACGTGTCATGTTTATTTTGAAACCTTGGGGTAGCTGGTTGATTTTGGTGTAATCTTTGAGCCTAATGCTGTTTAATACGATCTTGGTTCATCTCCAGAGTATAATGGTCTGGGAGTTAAAGGAACCAAATTCATCCTAATTCTCGAGATGGTGTTCTAAGAGGATTAGGTGTTTTGACTCGCTGTTCACTTTGGTTTTCATTCCAAATGTTTTGACATATGTGATAGTGACTTAGAGAAAATTCATGTGCATGTTTAAGGTGGTTTTGATCTAGTGTGCTTGTGATCAGTTGATATCTTTCTCTTTTTTATGACTAGGACACTCCTAAGGTGGGGAGCATCACGTCGGTTCTAGTGAATACGTGTTGGTGCTTTCTTAGTAGTACGATGTGGTTGTGGTTGGTAGTGTACCCAAACCTTAATAAAAATTGTTGGTCTTGGATGGTCTTCTATAGTAAACCTTAAATGATCATGGTATTCCATGGATGGTAAAGGTATCATGGTTCAGTTAGTGATTTTTTGGCAGGTGAATTTGAGATTCTTTTAAGAAGTCGATCGACAATGGTTCGACTGTCCTTATTTTAGTTTTATTGGTTGGTTGGAAACCATTCAAACCCTATTAGTGTACTCTTCTGTAAGAGATGAGCATGTACCCTATCTTTACATCATCCTTGATGCACTAAGATAACATCGTTCTTACGCCGCACTAAACTTTAAAAGTTATTGGGATGGTTTGGGTGATTTATCTATGTTGCATGTTGGACGCGTGGTTATTATCATGGCTTGGTTAGTCCTTAGTGATACTTGGGTTCTCAGGAAGGAATGACTTGGACATACTCTTGGACTCCAGTTGTTTCCTCTGACTTGACCTCTAGGAAAATTCCACTCTAGGCCCAATCAATGTTTTGATGTAGACGTATTGGCTTTGTATCAACATCTCACTTGTAAATATAGAGTGTGGACTACTTGAGGTAGTTTCTTGAAATCCCATTCGATGAATCCAAGGTGATCTTGGAATAGTATTTGGGATTAGAGGTAATGTTTAAAAGGGTAATGACTCCAATGGGTTGGATCTAGGTTAAACCTTTTCCCATGTTGAGGCATGATAGTTTAAATGGTCAGGTGATGGTTTGACCAAGTAACATCACCGAAAGGAGGGTATGGACTTCGGTGAACATGCTCGTGGTAAAAGCGGGATGCCTTGGAAGAATGTGTTGTGGTTCAGCCTATTTTACATTGGTTGTCTAAGGCGAGCATCTTAATAAGGTCCAGTCGGTAATGGATTGACTTGTTATCCTTCTCGTTCTATGTATACGATTAGTGAAGGGCTGCTTTTGGGCATGTTGTCAGGAGGATGCAAGTGCAATTTGAGTTGACCAGGGATTTTCATGGAAATATGGATCAACTTGGCCTTGAGGTCCATGGGTAATTGACCATTTAACCATTTTTAAATCATGTCAGGAGCATCGCTAGAACTCTTAGGGTGTTCTTGGTAGGAAATTCCAATGGTGGAGGTACCATAGCTCAGAATTGGACCCTTTCTAATGTTAAGGCCTATAGTAGGGGGCACCATCAACCACATGTTCAAAGAGAAAATTATGCACTCATTTCTCTAGATAAATGGGCTCATGTAAGCATCATTTCAATGTTTTAATCGAGAAAACGAGCATTGGATCGGGTTTTGATGACTTAAGTGTCATTTTTTAAGTAATTATTGGAGGTGCATCAGACGTTTGAAAATGAAACACGACCATTTGAACAAAAATTCAAGACCCTTATAGGTTGGGTGATGTTTTCATTGTTCCTGAAGGCTTATTGGGGATGAGAAGTTCTAAGGTGGGGAGGTTGTAACGACCTGTGTTTTTGAACTGGATGAAAATCCAAATGAATTTGAATTTTAGCATTTGGTATAGGAGTCGTTTTACAAATTGGGATTTAGAATGAAATTTTGAGAGTTGAAACACTTCAATGTGTTTTTTAGACTTAGGTAAAGGATCGAGAGATCCCTCAGAGGTCTCGTTGAGTTTTGGGAGCACCAGGTCCTGAAAATCAAAGGTTTGGATACTCTGAATAGGGTTCATGGTTTTTCTGAAACTGTGCATCCCTCAACAGCAAATCGTGTAACTTGTAAAGAGGTGATGATGTGAAGTGCATGACCTGTGCATGGTTTTCTAAAATCATGCACCTAGCCTACATGGTTAGAGACACTTACGCAATACCCTTGCATGGTTAGGACAAACCATGTGACATAACCATGAGAGGTAGTTTTATTAAGCAGGGGGCATCGCATGGTTGGCACACGGTTTGGCAAAACCATGTAGCCAAACCACGTGACCCAAGTTTTAAGGTGAAATTATGAAACTGACATTAATGAGTTTCATTTCTCCCTTTCCCTTTTCTTTTTTCTTCCTACAATGAGTGAGCTATCTCCTTAGGCATCATGGGTTCCTTCCAATCCTAACCTAGGATTTGCAAGATCTCCCTCATATAAATTCAGAATTGATCACTGTCGTTCTCTTTAGATCCACATCAGTAAGCTCTTGATTCCTTTTGAATCTTTCTTTATTTAGTTTTCTCTCAATCAGGTTATTGAGGTGCAAGATCATTTGCCCTATTTTTAGGGCAAATGTACGTTTCTTATATTTCTTCAAAATCAGACCAAATCAGACCTTAATATTGGATGAGTGAGGTGTCATAAGAATGAGGTAGGTGGTCTGTGGATTTTCCTTAAATTTTCATCATTTTATGAATAGCGTCGTTGTGCCTCATGTTGTCCTTTGTCGAGCATTGATTTATAATTGGTTTCCTTATATTAAATTGATTATCACACCTAGATAATCTCTCTATGATTATTGTTTAGTAGTTTGAGGATGCCAACCTTGATCTTAGACACCCCTTGGGTGTTCCGTATTACTTTACCCCTTTATAATTAATTGATTAAATGCTCGAAACAAATTCTAAGCATTCATCTTGGATTAATAATGGATTTTCCATGTGTGGTAGCCTTATGAAATGTTTATTTTGATGAATTGAATTATTATTCTTGAAGGTGGTGCTTAAACTATGATAAATGAATTGTTTGATAAATAATTTCATGTTTTTATAATAAAACCCCTTGAATGAGGTGTGTTGTCTTCAAAATTTTAAAATGGTGATTTATGTTTTAAATCATGCTTGGCTTGTTGCTTTGGTTTCCTCTATACTTGATGTCAATATTAGTTATGGGGAATTTTTAGTACATGGACTCTCCTGTTATCCTAATTAGAGTTTACCTTCTTCTATAAATGTTAATTGGAATCATTTCACCTTCTAATTGAATGACTTGGATCATTCCTACCTAAATGACTATTGAACCAGGTTCCTCCTAAGGGATTGTCTTGACTTATAAATGGATTTTCCCAAGTAGGTAAATGCCCAATTGAGAATGACACCTTCTAAGTGTCCATTTGAGACTTAATAAATTAATTTTCATGTTTTGTTTAATTAAATGGCATGTATTAAATGGAATGACATGTTCATGACGACTTGACTTACTTGAATGTCTAAAATGGTTTAATATATGAAATTGATGTGGGTGGTATGAATACAACTCCTGATTATATTAAATGGATTATGTGAATGATAATGAATGAAATGAATTGATTATAAAGAATGACATGATTAATTATGGTTTTCATAAATTAAATGAATTAAGTTTTTCAATGGAAATGAATTGTAAAGTGTGTCAATGCCACACTGATCATTGCATGCTTAGCACATGATTATAATGTGATGCCCTTATAGATAATTAGGCTTTATAAATGTAGATCATGAGAGGTAATGTCTCATTAATATGGTTATTATTATTTTTATATGATTATGCCTTGATATAGGTTGTGGAACCATGGTAAGGGATCTGTTGAGCATGCTACAAAATCACACTCCCTTAAATTGGGTGTTGAGTTCATGATGTCTCACACCATTGATACCATGTAGGGCATTGGGATGAGGCACCACACTCCCTATTTAGAGTGTTGGCATGATGTCACACTCACTATCCTGAGTGTTGAGTTCATGACATATCACAATCTATTGGGATATAGGGCTTGTACCCTATTTCTTGAGCTTATATGCTTGTTTAGACTGGTTATAGATGTGTGACTTATGCCCAGTCCAACCATCACTTAGTATTCTAGCTATATGGCCACTTGCATATGTATATACTTGGTCCATATAGGTGGATGAAATATATAACTATAATATGTATATATTATTACTATATACATACGGTTACTGAACATACTCTCTTTTCAGTCATGAGTCGAAGCAGGTATAGTTGACCAGGTGTTCTATTAGAACCTGAGCCGACGTGTTTGTTTATTTATTTATTCATCACTGCCTATTGTTATACTATTTATTACCTACACACTATTTTATTTATTATATACAGATTGGATTCAGTCTTATACATTGTGGGTGGTAACCTATTGGGATTTATATCTCACACCCTACTCAGGCCACCATTGCACCGGGGTACTCGAGTAGACCTTATGTTCGCAGGACCATGGATTCATGCTTGTGTTGTTTTTCTAGTACTGGGGAGTTAGGATCACATGACCGTGCAGGAGCTCGGGATGCTCATGGTGATGCCCTCGAGGCTTTTCTTTATTTTCATTATTTATATATTGCACTGTATCTTGTAACATGTTGTATTTATACTATTTAGTTTATGTAGCCTCATCTGGACATGCATGCATTGTTATATATTAGTGTTGGACATCTCTTATATTTAGTTTATATTATTTTTCTTCCACAACTCTGTCTTTAATTTATTACTGCTTTCGTTGTTTGGGGTTATTTAGTTTCTGATATACTGATGTGATACTCTAATCATGAGGGTATAGTCTCCCCACTATCATCTTCTTAGACTCTCGTTTTCAGTCGGAAACCTCTGGAATAAGAGGAGGCATGCTTGAGGCCATGTGACCCACCAGTTCGGCTATCGTCTTAGTGGTCATCCGAGTTAGGATCTTACAAGAGGTGCACTACCCAGGCCTAAAACAACAACAACATTCTTCATGACCTTCAATATCAAATTTCTCGATAACACTACTTTAGATTCCTTGACCTTACTTGCACCATTCAAAATTGACTCAACTTAAACCTGTTCTCAAGCCACCTTAACAGGGCAAAAAAAAAAAACACCCCGCAGATCAAAGTAACCCTCCGAATCAAACGCCATCTCACTAAATCCCTAAGTGCCATGGATCAACTAGAATCACCGAGAAATCACCCTGAGTCACCCTCCTGAGCACATCACTCCTCTTAAAAACATCAATATAATTATAAATATAATAAATATATTTATTATTTAGATATATTTAATATAATTTTATAATTATTTAAATATATATATATATATATTTATAATTATAATTATAAATGAATATATTTATACATATTTGTATATAATTATAAATATATATATAATTATATATATTTATAGAATTATATATATATATATATATTTATTTATTAATATATAAATATATATAATTATAAATATAATAAATATATTTATTATTTAAATATATTTATTACAATTTTATAATTATTTAAATAAATATATATTTATTTATAATTATAATTTTAAACAAATATTTTTATATATTTATATAATTATATATATTTAAATAATTATATATATATATTAATATATAAATATATATAATTAATATCTTTATTATTTAAGTATATTTACTATAATTTTATAATTATTTAAATAAATAAATATATGTATCTAATTATAATTATTAATAAATACATTTATAAATATTTTCATATAATTATAAATTTATTTATATAATTATATATATATATATATAATTGTATATGTTTATATAATTCAAGATTTGCTCCACTCTGGGGTACTTCTCTGAATCGTCATCAGATGAAGAATATAAGACCCCAAAAAGGGCCAAGACATGATGGAGAGGTCAAAAACCAAAGGGCATAAGAATATATTCTAGGAATTTGAGATATTGAGTGACTTATAGGGATTGAATTACTATATTTGGCTCATTTTCCTCTGATGTGGGAATTTTATGCCTTGTTCAACTCGATTCCTTCCTTAAACATTTTCATTTTATTAATAAATTTGGGGTGATGAGTTTGGATTCCAAATACATGACTGTCCCATCTTAGTATATATATAATTATTTATATTTATAGAATTATATGTATATTTATTAATATATAAATATATATAATTATAAATATAATAAATATATTTATTATTTAAATATATTTATTATAATTTTATAATTATTTAAATGTGTGTGAATATATATATAATTATAATTATAAAGGCCGACATTGGTGGTGTTGTTGGTGTCCTTGTGGTTGGTGATTCTCTAGAGGGGACGACAACATCTGACATTTCTCCTACTTCTAAAGTGTAGGAAGATTGAAGTACTGAAGTTGATGTCCCTTCTACGGGCATTGAGGATCTCAAAAATAAGGATCAACCTCTCATGTAGAAGATGGAAGATCACAAGGTACTTGAAAACATGTTAAAACATGAAAACATGGTCCAATTTTAAAAAATTGTGGCTGAGGGCGTGGCCGAGATGATTGGGCCACTACATGAGGGCGTGGCCAAAGAAATCTCAATCTGGAGCAGGAAAAGATCAAGGAGAAGTACTCTATGATATTCAATCAAAGGAACTCACAGTCAGAGTGAGAATTTGTTGATGATAATAATGACTCTGATCATGACTATGGGAATGACCATGTTCTTGATTTGTAGCTTTTACCTTATAGATGGGGGAACACCTCTGTGTTTGACCCGTCTATCCTCTTTTCATCTCTTTGTCATCTTTATTTTTCTAATAATTTTTTAGACGCGGGTCTGCTAGTCTTTTGAACCTTTTGAGTATAATTATAAATAAATATATTTATAAATATCTGTATATAATTATAAATATATTTATATAATTACACACATATATATTTATTAATATATAAATATAAATATTTTGAATACAATAAATATATTTATTATATATATATATATATAATTATAATTATAAATAAACATTTTTATAAATATTTTAATATATTTATAAATATATTTATATAATTATATATATAATTATTTATATTTATATAATTATATATATATTTATTAATATATAAATATATATAATTATAAATATAATAAATATATTTATTATTTAAATATATCTATTATAATTATTTAATTATTTAAATATATATTTTTTATTTATCATTATAATTATAAATAAATATATTTATAAATATTTGTATATAAATATATATAAATATAATTATAATAAATATAATTATTATTTAAATATAATTATTATAATTTTATAATTATTTAAATAAATAAATAAATATATTTATAATTATAATTATAAATAAATATATTTATAAATATTTGAATATAAACATTAGAGGATGGTTTTCTTTCTAACCCAATGATGGACTTTCGAGATCTTTCTTGGAAGTTCAGGATCTGTTCCATTATGGTAGAATTATCTGAATCATCATCAAAAGAGGATCATGTGCCACCTCAGTAGGTCAAAACATGGCAGAGAGGACGACACCCCAAGGGCAGTAAAAGACATCCTAGAGGAAATTATAGGAAATGACTTATTGTTTTTGATGTAGGTAGATGCATCTTGGTTGAAATATTCTCCTTTTTGTATGTTTCTTTTTTATTAATAAATTTGGATTCATGGATTTGGTTCCCAAATCCATGACTGAGCTATTTGGAGTATATTTATAGAATTATATATATATTTATTAATATGTAAATATATATAATTATAAATATTATAAATATACTTATTATTTAAATATATTTATTATAATTTTATAATTATATATATATATATGTAATTATAATTATAATTATAGATAAATATATTTATAAATATTTGTATATAATTATATATATATATATATATATATATTAGGTGCTTAGGGGTATAATTATATTAAACACACACACACACATGTTGGAAAGGCAGACCATAGCCCCCCTAAAGGATAACCCACCCATCAAGCCTTATTTATTCAGTACATGGTCGAAGGCCCAGTGGGAATAAAGCCCATAACATAGCCCAAAGGCCCACAAATTGGCTCGAATGCCTAATGCAGCATCATGCCTGCATCACCAAACCCGCGTCATGCCTGCATCACCGCCTGCCTGCGTCATGCATCATGCCTCCCAGGGATAACACACCCATCAAATCCCTATTTATTATTAATAGGCTCGTAGGCCCCCTTAGAATCATAGTCCCGAAGACCCAATCTTTATGACCTATAGGCCCATTTGTTGATGGCCTGAAATCCTATTTTACTATCACCACCATGCAAGTGTGCCCATCTTTATCCGTAACTCACCCGCACCTAGCCGCTATCTGAATCCATCCCCCTCAGTTGATATCCCCCTCATAACCAGCCTCCAACTTCAACCATTCACTCCCATTGTTGACCTGAAGTGGCCTTCCACCGTGCAGAACCACTACCAAAGCCCGCACTGATGAAAGAAATATGCAAAGCAGCCTCTCAAAGGTTAGCGAGGGAGCATTGCCTAAGGTATTGCGTAAAAGGAAAAGCAAACATCTGCCTAGGAAACAGGAAAAGAATTTATATATGGGATCGATCATCACCCCTACCTCCTGAATGATGACCCCTCTTCCATGTTTTTGGTTGTTTCCATGTATCATCATCCATTTTAGGATCATTAATGTCATCCAATGGGATGATATCCTCAAGAGGCCAAGGATCCTATTCTCCAACCAAACCTGTGCCCTTTGATACTACCTTCATGTCATAATTTATCCTTTACTTGACAATATTAGTGCTTAAATATTGTACTTACACATGGATAGCCCCTTGGGAATTTCCAAATTCCTCAAGAAATACTTCCCTGCTATTAAACCTATTTAAAATATCAAGCAGACTGATTTTTTTTACCAGATCCTGATGAATAAAGACCAACATGTCTAGAACCACCAATCATGGTCAGTTTCTCTTCTCTATTATCACGAGTCTTTTGAACCTCAACACCTAAGTTCAAATCACCAGGAATTGAAATAGACCCCCCCTCTTCATTAGAAGCAGTAATAGTGTTTCTGTCTTTTGAATTTTCCAGCATGGATTTTCCCCTCTCCAAGGTAGTGTCAATCATCAACTTTTGGTTTTGGTTGACATTCCTAGTCTTAGAACATGTTAGTGTCTCAATGTACATTTTTTTCTTGCCTTTATGGGCCCTTAAAGAAATCATCTACTCTTGACTAAGCTGATGATCAATAAGCTCCTATGCATTAACTTCATCAGTGGATTTCACCTCAATGGGTTCAACATCAGGTTATGCCCCTTTCCAAGGGTAAATCCCCCATTAAATTATCTCATCCCATGTCTTGTGCCCAATGTACTTCCTAGAAAAACCTACCGCCCCATCCTCCATAGGTATCAATACAATCTGCCTTTTCTCATAAGGATTCATCAGGGAAATACCTTCACCTGGATCCCCATATGCTCCTATATTAGCATCCCTTGGATGAGAAGTAGCCTTTCGGGCACCCTTACTTTTCCTACATATAGAATAATCATACCCATTTTGGTTATAAACAGAATAAAAAATATCTTTGCAACACTTTTCCTTACTATTCCCAATTATCTAAAAATTAGAGTAGAAGGACTGTAACATCCTGACTTTTTAGAGAGGTACAGAACCTTGTGTTACTATTTAAAACCTCTATTTTTATACTAATCATGGGATTAAAAGGATAAGGTATGGTTTGGGAGAATCTAGGGCTTTTTTGGAGTCCGGATCTCTAGAAAATGGGAAGGCAGACTAAGACACATAGTTAGCGTATGGTTAGTTCTAATCGTGTGACTCAATCGTGCGGGTCACCCAGTACACAGGGGCAGCCACACGATTTGTCTACAACCATATGGGATAGGCCACACACCCATGTGGGATTTTATACCCTCCCTAATAGTGTACTTCTACATAGCTAGTGCATGTTTAGTCAAACCATGCACCTAGCCCATGCAAGGGGTCCTCTTAGACAGTGTGGGGCACACAATTTGTCCAACCATGCGACCACGTAAATGAAGGGAAAATTAAATTTTCACCCCTGAAATGTTTTAATATCCCAAACCTCGTTTCTCTTCCTCCAGTGGAAATCTCCCACACATGAGCTATCCTTATCTTCTCCTTTTAGGGATTTTGATCCCTCATTCACACGATCTCCATTTCCATCACCACCAGATGCATTGGACTCCTCTCAGTAAGCTCTACAATCCCCTTCCTTCTATTTCTAGTTTCCATTCTCCTCTATTGTGATATTTTGGTGTGACCTCATTTTCCTCATTTTTAGGAAATTTGATGATTCTTCCAATATCTTCCATTCTAGATCGATTCAAGGGCCAACAAACGATGAGTGGTCTTCTAAAAACCTAAGGCAGGTGGTCTGGTTCCCCCCCCATAAGTTTAGTTGCTTTTATACCATGAACTATTGTGATTATCACTAGAAACTTCTAGAAAATCCCCTAAATTGAAAGTTTTCCCATGTTTGGTACAACCCTAATAAGTGGAAAATCAACCCTTTGGTTGAATGCCTTGACTTGAGACACTCCAATGGGAGAGATTTACCCTTAGAGGCTTAACACCCTTTATCTCAAATTGTTTAAAAACCCCTTGAGGCATGTTGAACTTGTAATAAATGCCTTAAATTAATGAGTTGAATTAAGATGAATGGAAGTCCATGAGTTAGGCCCTTAAACCTCATGCTTTATGCTATATTCCTTTGCTAATGCCTTATGCTTCATACTTACTGCCTTATGCCTGATTCCATGGATGCTTGGCTTGGATTAAATGCATTGGACAACATGTTTAGCATGATATAAATGTAATTAATTACTGATGATTTGTGATATTGATTTCTAATCATTACTTTCTTATGATCCGGGAGAGAACACAAGTCCCGAATTAAGGATGTCAAGGATGGGATCACCATGATTTGTACTTGGAACTGTTGGACATGCTGGGAGAGGCACTTAGATTGCCTTGGATGGGCTCTCCAGTGGTTTATTTATACCTATGAGTGACACTGGTTCTTTAAGGGAGTCACTGCGGATGGGATCTTTGGAAATATGGTTATACAATGCCTCAAGTGATACTCGGTCCCCTATACAAGATACCTGGGATGGGCTCAAAGGTTCATACTTACACCATGTTGAGAGTGATATGAGGGACTCCTTTTAAGGATCACCTTGGACGGGCTATGCGATATTAGGTATTTTGGAAGCTCCTATAGCAACCCTTGGGATTAATTTATGGATCATTTTGGATGGGATCTGGATTCCCATACTGGATTCGATGGTTTAATTTCTTGGATTACATGTGATGTCTTATTATTAAATCATGATAATGCTTAAATAATGTCCTAGGGATGTGTCTTCCAAGAGAAATCACATGCTTGGGGCCATTCAACACTTGATTCATTATTTATGATGATCTTTGCATACTTATTACCAGATTTGCAGGTTCCTTTGGTTTAGATACATTAAGATTAGGCCGAAGCATGTAGTGGTGGTTGAGTATCAGGGCGGAGCCCAAACCATTATGTTTTATTTATTTATTACCTTGCATTTACTATTATTGAAACACTGTTCATTTTATATTGCACAAAATAGATTCATCTAGACACTGTTGGTAGTGTCCTACTAAGTATATCTCACACCTTTCTTGGGCCACCTTTGGTACCTAAGCTGTCACGACTCGACCCATATCGGGGCTCAAGCCGCAACTACCCCAAGCCCACCTCCTTAGGCCAGGGGGTGGTGATTAGCACTGAAGTCACACCAAACTCGATGAGGATTTTTCTAAGTACCTGTACACACACACGTAGCCAACTCAATGAAAAAGTGTAGAGGGAGAAATGTAAAAGATGCAACCTGCTGTAAAAAATAAACCATACATGCATGGACCACTAAAAAACACAGATACAATAAAGAAAGATGAAAGAAAAAAGGGAAAAAAGACACACCCAACTGAAAAGTGTCCCAACCTGATAGAAAACTGAAAGTAAAGCTACTGAAGAAGCCCTTCTCCTGAAACCCAGCTGTGACCACCACATGTGGTCCAAGCTCCCATACCCTTGAGATCATCTAGAGTCATGATCAAACCTCTAAGTCGTCTACATAAGGCATGATACATGTAGGAAAATCCCTTGCGAGGGTGAGTATACACATACTCAGTAAGACACCCCAAAAAGAAGGGGGAGTAGTAAGAGATACAAGAGGAAAATAAATACATCATATAGAAAAAAGTACTGTAAACTAGTATAGCTCAAACCAATGGGAGATTTAAGTAAACTCATTAAAACCTAAGAATCTAGAAATGGTGAGAAGGTAAACTTCTCATCGAATCTTCGCTAGCTATAGTAAGAGAGTAGACTCATCCAACTATAAGAAGCTAAACATGGAAAGCATGTGGCATACCCCACGTGTCTTCACCTCTCTTGGAAGGAGAGTAACCAGAACCCAAGGAGTGGGTACTGTAATAGGGTGTATGTATAAATATATATATTTATATATGCTCAGTAAAGAAACCCAATGAGAGAGTAAGGGGATTTCCATATCACAGCTCAGCCCAGGAAAAGAGTCACCAATAGTCCTAGAAGTAACCACCATCGATACCCATAATTCCTCACGTCTGGCCTGAACTTCAAGTCAAAGGGTCGTAAACACCACATGTCAATACTAGCTGCTTTGGGTGGGTTTGTCTCACCCGCACGATTTTAGATCGCATCACAAGGATGCATCTCAGTGGGGAAAGTTGCCATATTACTTGTAAGCTCAAGGTAGCATCAAATCATGCCTCACCACTGATATGAAAATATGGATGATACAAACTCAAATTTGAGGTCCCACACCCTAGTGTGCTAAGGGGGATTCCACTCTAAAGTCATCGAGTACCCACTCCCTAGTGCTTTAGGGGGATTCTACTTGGAAATATCTGGTAGAGGACCCATGCCCATTCCTATGGGGGATTTCACTATGAAGTTTTCGTAGAGGACCCATGCCCTAATGTTTCAGGGGGATTCCACTCTTATTCATCGAGGACCCACACCCTAGTGCGTCAGGGGGATTCCACTTGGAAGTAGCTGATAGGGGACCCATTCCCATGCTGACGGGGGATTCCACTCTTCAAACACGTCAAAAGGATCTTCCACTAATATAAATTTCATGTTTCTATATTTAATGATATCACGAGTATGGATCTACATATCCAAATGGATCACGTTGTCGTGATCCTTGAAAAAACACACACAAGGTAGACAATTCATTCACCCCAATCGAATATCAAATGGAAAAGTTGTGTAACGCCGCACTATGCTTGAAAGGTGTCTCATGAGGCCCATGCCTTAGATCCAAAAATAATTATATAGATTGAACCATTGTGATCCTATTGAAAAAACACACGGGATCGACTAATCGATCATCCAAAATAGATAATCGGTGAAAATTTTGTGTTTCACTGCATAGCATACGAATCAGACTCTGTGGAGATCACACCTCAACTTTTAGTTTAAACACCCAAAATTCATCTTGAAAAGTTATCCCAAGGACTAGGGTAATGCCACCAGTGACAGCGTGTTAATCAGATGTCCCATTTAAAAGATAGTCCCAAAAAAAGATTTCTGAATAATAATAATAATAATAATAATAATAATAATAATAATAATAATAATAATAATAATAATAATAATAATAATAAATTCAAGAATTTAGTGGCACTGATCCATGAAACTGGGTCTTAAAATTCTAGAACTAGTCTAGAAAGATCCTTCTCAAAGAGAGGGAATCGTGGTCATAGACAGTGTGTCAAACAAACATGCAGATTAAAAGATACTAGTTTTTAAAACATTAGGGCCCAAAACAGACTAGTTCAGACCATTCTGGCCAGACTCGTCCACTTGGGTTGGCCCGCTTTGGTCGGACCCATCCACCTGGTCCATCCCACTCCAGCCAGTTTGGTCCTATTTTTCCAGACCGCATCCCACCTTCTGTCGGCCCAGCCCGCCTCCTGTCGACCCAGTTCGATACCCCCAGTCTCCCCCGATCCCCTCGTCAATGCGCGACCTGTGTCGTTGCCACCTGTGGTCGCGAGCTACGACCCCGCTCTGCCTCCATCCTGGACGCAACGTCCCTTCATTGTTCCGAGACCACCGGATGACCCCACTCTCCATCCTGGTCTACCCCGCAGACGCCACCTCAGTGCCTTTCCGGTCTACCTCCTACCGCCTTAACGCCCTGCTGCCACCAGCCTGCTCTATTTGCCGGACAACCATGCCACCAGCCACCTCAGCGCCTCACCGTCGTGCTCCACCGACAGTCTCCCTTGCTAGAGTCGCACCACTGTCCACTTCCGCAGGTCACCAGAATCACTCCAATAGTTAGAAAAAAAGGAAGGAGATCAGTTTCAGGATTCTTGGGTCGAGGGATTCACAACGCCAACCTCTACTCGGTGATTCGACGATGTTTCAATGTAGCGATGATTTAAGGTGAAGAACAACATAGAACACAACAAATCAGGGGTTCAAAACGAGGATAGGGTGATGGCCGTTTTCGTTTAGCCATCGCCTTGACACTCAAAATAAGGAAAATAAAGACAAAATCAAGAATAAACAAGAATAGAATTGGTGTGTGGAAATTTAATAAGAATCCTATCTGAGAGAGGATCAATTTGGCATTGACGATCATCATTGGATTGATCCCACTGCGGTATTTTGAGGATTCATTGCAAAAACACCAAAGGAGGGAGATGAGATTATTCTTCATTGGAGAAGAAATTAGGGTCTAATTCTAATTGAATTACCTTAACCATGTATTTATACAAATAAATAAGGTTTTAGGGTTTTAACTAAAATTGTCCCGCCAACGAGCACAAAATCAAAATGTCCTGCACCCCTTATTTTATGTCCCACCTAGATAAAACACCATATTATGAACTCAAAGATGGTCTCATATTTCAAATATGAGTCCCTGTTCAAAAGTTATTTGCTTTAGCGTCAGGGGTAAAATAATTAAGTTTAATTACTTTAATGACAATTTTACCCATGGGTTGATTTTTCCACAAAAGTCCCATGTCAATGAAAGTTATGCCCCACCCAGGGTAAACATTATGTTCCAAACTAATATGTGGCCTCATATTTCTGATCTGAGTTATCATTTAAGAGTTATCCTGTCTTTTTTTCATGCATAGTAGAAAATATACTTAATATTTTTATAAAATTAATTCTGGGCACATCGGGCCTCAAAATTGCACACCGTCTCGATGCCCAACTCTGGAATCATATGAAAAAATATTTCAAAGTATTATAAGGTGAAAATGGGTTTCTAAATCATTCCCTCCTTCAATCTTTTAATCCCCAAAAAGAAAAAACTAGGAAAACAACTCGGGATACTAAGCCCGCATCTGACTCTCCCATTCCCAAGAACTCTCCTACACATTTCTATGCTACCACAGTATGTGAACCAAGGGGATGACTCATCTACGTAAGGTCCTCTCTTGATGATCTTCGATTGCCACCAGGTGTTCTATAAAGGTGTCTCCATCTTCAATGTCCAGCTCACCGCAGTCGATGGTGTGCGTAAGATCATGAACATATCACCTTAGCTATGACACATGAAAGACATCATGCACCCGCTCCAGTTGTGGGGGTAGGGAAAGGTAGTAGGTAATATCGCCAACCCTTCACATGATCTCGAACAACCTGATGAACCCTGGGGATAGATTGTATCCCTATCTGAACCTCCGCATTTCATGCTGTGAGGAGACTCTCAAGAAGACATGGTATCCTTTCTCGAACTCCAAGGGCATACGACAACGGTCTGTGTACAATTTATGTCTACTCGGGGCTGTCTTCATCTGCTCATAGATGACATGTACCTTCTCTATTATCACCTGCACTAACTCTGGGTCCACAAGGTATGAACCCCAATCTCCATCCAACATAAAGGTAAACCGTAGGGTCTCCCATAGAGGTCCTAAAAAGGTGTCATGCCGATGGTAGAGTGGTATATGTTTTTGTATGCAAACTCCACCAAAGGCAGGTGGTCTTACCAAATCTGGTTAAAATCTAACACGTAAGACCTGAGCATATCCTCCAACACCTAGATAGTGTGCTCGGTCTGCCCATCGGTCTGGGGGTGAAAATCTGTACTAATCTGCAACTGGGTCCCGAATTTCTCTTAAAGTACTCTCAACAACTGTGAGGTAAATTGTGCATCATGGTCGGAGACAGTCATTGAGGGTACCTTGTGAAGGCGAACAATTTTCTGAACGTATAACTGCCCCAAACTCTCCACCTAACTCTAATAACTGATGGAAAGGAAGTGCACCAACTTGGTAAAATGGTCCACTATCACCCAGATGGAGTCATGGATATTCAATATGTGTGGAAGACCAGTGACTAAGTCCATGGATATGCTATCCCACTTCCACTCTGGGATCTTAAGGGGTTGCAACAACCCTGCCAGAACCTGATGCTCAACCTTCACCTACTGACAGGTAAGGCATCATGAGATGAACTCAGCTATGCTTTATCTTATTTTGGACCACTAAAACTATCACTAAAGATCCCTGTACATATTCCCCACACCGGTATGTACAACTAAGGGAGAGGTGTGGAACTCCCACATCACCTCCTCATGTATCTCGACTGGAACCACTACTCTCCTCTGGAACAAGATCTCATGATCCCCTCCTTCTGAATACCCATCAGGTGTGTTACCTGTAGATATATGGTTGATCATAACTTCACAGTCGATGTCTCCTATCTGGGACTCTCCCACACACTCAAGGAGTGAAAGAGTCAATACCATCGATTAGAGGTAATCTGTACCATCCTGATCCACCAGGGTCAGCTATAGGGAAGCCAACTACACCAAAGCTTCCCATACTAGGAAAGCTTGGGACTTCCTGCTAAGGTAATCTTCTATAATGTTGCCCTTCCCTAAATTATAAACTATTTTGAAGTCATAGTCCTGTAGGAACTCCAACTAGCTCTCTGCCTTAGGTTCAGATCCCTCTGAGTGAAGATGTACTTAAGGATATGGTGGTTTGAGTAGACCACAAAATGCTCACCCAAAAGGTAGTGTCTCTACATACTCAAAGGGAATACCACCACTACCAGCTCTAATTCATGGGTCACATAGTTCTTCTCATGGGGTCTCAACTACCTTGACCCATATGTGATGACCACCCACTATTTCATCAACACGCAACTGAGCCCATCTCCCGAGGCATTTCAATACACCACGAACTCAACACCCTCCTTTAGAAGCCTCAAAACTAGAGCGCTTTTCAATCTCTACTTAAACTCCCCAAAGGACCTCTGGCACTACTCAGACTAGGTAAACAATTGTCCCTTTTATGTCAGAGTGGTCAAAGGGGCAACAATCCTAGATATTTCTTCCACAAAACTCATGTAATACCTTTCCAATCCAAGGTAGCTCTGCACCTCTGTCACACTCTTGGGTGGCTCCCAAGAACGCACTACCTCGATCTTCATGGGATTCATGAATAAAACCTCTTCAGAGATGACATTCCCCAAAAAGTGAACCTCATGTATCTAGAATTTTTGAGATCTTCCCATAAATTTGGTACTCTTGAAGTAAATTGAGGACCATCCTCAAGTGTTCTACAGGATCCTACTCTAACACGGAGTAAACGAGTATGTTGTCAATGAAGAAAAAAAAACTGGTCCATGTAAGGTTGGAAGATCTGGTTCATCAAATCCATGAAAATGGAAGGGGTATTCATCACACCAAAGGGAATCACCAGAAACTTGTAATTCCCATAGTGACATCAGATGGAAAACTTTGTAATATAAGCCTCGCGAACCCATATTTAGTGGTTGCCGGATCTTAGATAGATCTTGGAAAACCACCTTTCACCTCGCAACTGGTCAAAGAGGTCATCGATCCTTGGTAAGGGGTACTTATTCTTTATCGTGGCCTAATTCAGGTGAGGATAATATACACAAAGTTACAAACTCCCATATGCCTTCTTTATGAACAAAACCGAAGCCACCCAGGGGGACACATTAGGTCTGATAAAACCCTTCTCACGAAGGTCCTCCAGCTATAAAGGTATCTCCTGGAGCTTTTTGGGTACCATTAGATATTCCACAGAAGATATCAAGGTAGTACTTGGTTGAAAATCAATGCAAAACTCCAACTTTCACCTCGAAGGTAGTCCCGAGACATCTTCGGGGAAGACGTCCATGTAATCCTCCATAACTGAAGGAATCCAAGTGCTTGAAGATTATACTACACCAAGGTTCATTCTTGATAACTTATGGGAAAAATGTTGTAGTCTCTTGATCACATCACTCGGTTACCCAGCTATGATGCCTCATTCACCAAGAAAGGTAAACTGTAAAGACCCGGAAATTTCAAGGGAATTTTTTTCTTAATTTTCTTTGGAATTTTACAAGAACACAGTTTCTGACAGCGCCTGATTCCGAGACCCGGTGTGCCCAGAATCAATTTCCGAAGTTTGGCTCGGGTACGTTCAGTGAACGAACGAGCGGGAATTTCTAACTTTTGAACCGGTGCCCGGAATCAAATTCCGAGGGCACCGATGGAACCGTAGCGCCGGTTTTTGCTTAGGAATGCCTTTCCTGGAGTTGCGTTTTCTTGGGAGCAGTTGTTTATTAAGGTTGTGGTTTAAGTGTAAAGAAAAATAAAATTTGTGTTACAAATTTTATTTATCTTCTTAAGTGGTTATATCCTAAGTCTGGAAGTTGGGGTGGAATCACAAGTTCCTAACTAACCAAGTGAGGATTAAGGTGAGGTGGGGCCCACACGAGCCCCAACCCTTCACCTTCCCCTTAACTCTCTTCTACCCCCCTTAAACTCCCTTGCACTTAATGTGCCAAAACCCCTCAAATTCCTAACTCCTTAAACTCCTTAACTCCCTTGAACCCCCCCCCCCCAATTAAATGTGACTCTTCACTTCCACCTTCATTAATTTTGGAGCCTCTCCACCCATTAATGAATGATGTAACTTAATGAATTTGAATTATTTTGAATTCATTAAGCTAACACTATAATAAGGTGTGTTGTTTTATTGTTTGGGGTTGGCTAAATCTTTGTGATAGAGTCATGGAAGGATTGAAGAGAATTCCACCCTCGACGGAGAACACGAAGGACATCTCCAAACATGGAACAACGTCTTCTCGACGAAGAATGCCTTTTCCAAAGAAGAACGTGAAGTTTCCAACGTCGATCCCTTCTTGGATGCCTCCTTCCCACTCCTTCCGGAATAAAGAAGGGAGCGCCTTTCACGAAGAACGCCGACGTCGTCAACGACTTCTCTTTTCCGATGTCGACGAATCGCCGCCGCCTTTCCGCGACTTCGTCAACACATAACGAAAAGCGAAGTAGGGTTTTGTTGTTGCTTTATTTAATTATTTTCCGTTCTTGGTTCTAGCATGACAAACTTGAGGATGAACGTTTAAGTGTTATCGTCTAACGAGAGGGGGACCGGACCGCACAAACACGGCCGAAACCCCCTCCTTTGTTCTTGAATGTTTCTTGCGGATGAAACGAGATAGCGTGGTGCCGTCGCACCACGCGGGAATCACACGGAAATTATTGTGCGGCGCCGTCGCGCCGCGCCGTGGAAAGAATTATCATGAACGCGACGCCGTCGCGCCGCGTCGAAGGAAACCGAAGACGCCGCGGCCGGAGCGGGGCCGCGGCGGAGGGGCGCGGTGCCGTCGTACCGCGCCGGATGACGAAGGCCGCAGCCGGTTCCGGGCCAAGGCGGATCGTGATGACCGGCGGCCAGCCGGGCCGCCGGTGCCGGAAGACGGAAGAGGACCGGCCCTTGCCGATCCTGTTGACAAGAAGCCGACCGGCCAGGTCGGGCCGGCCGGGTTGGTGGAAACCGGGGGAATTTATTTCCCCCGGGCAGTTATTTGGCCCCCCATTATGAGGGGGGCCGGTTTCACAAAGGGGGGGCAGGCGGCCCCCCGTTTCCAGCAAGCTCGGCCTTCGGCCAAGCTGGCAGCGCGCCCAGCGCGCTGCCTTGCACCGAACCGGCGCGCCGGGCCGGTTTCACAAAGGGGGGGCAGGCGGCCCCCCGTTTCCAGCAAGCTCGGCCTTCGGCCAAGCTGGCAGCGCGCCCAGCGCGCTGCCTTGCACCGAACCGGCGCGCCGGGCCGGTTCGCCGCGCCGGGCCACGCCGGGCCGGGCCGCGCCGGGCCGGGTCGACCCCGTCCGGGGCGGGTCGACCCGGTTCGGGCCATCCAGGTCTCGGGCCGGGACGGCCCGGGCCCGAAACCCCCGTTACCGAGCGGTTTGGTGAAATGCCCGTATCTTGGGCTACGAGCCTCCAAACGACTCGTCGTCAGCGGCAACGCGATCCTTGGATCGAGACGGTCGTTTCGGTATACTATACTCAAGGTGCACCTTCCTTTTCGGGAGCCTACGTGGTTAAAACTCCATAGTTAAGCGTGCTTGGCCTAGAGTAGTGATCAGGATGGGTGACCTCCTGGGAAGTTTCCCAAGGTGAGTGTGAGACGAAAAAGCCAATAACTCTCAGACCGGGCGTCCGATTGACGCGCCGTCTGTTGCGTTGAGTTCCTGTTGACGATACGGAACTTTTGGCATCCTCCGCCCGAGTTTTGGATGCAGATGGATAGTGGCCGGGTTGGATCGCACCGAAATCCAACCGGGCCCCTTGGAACGGAAAAGTTGATATCTTTCTGACAGAACGTCCGTTTGACGAACCGTCAGCGGCATTGGTGATCGCATTGAGAAATGGTCCCTATGAGTTTACCCTATGAGAGTTCGGGGTACATTTGAGATACGACCGGGTTTGGTTTGCTCACGAAACCAACCGGGCCCCTGGGACGAAAAGGCTAATAACTCACAGACCGGGCGTCCGATTGACGCGCCGTCTGTTGCGTTGAGACCCCTATGACGTGGCGGTCCTTTGAGATACTTCTTCATGGGACTTTGAGATACTTGGAGTATCGACCTGTAGCTCGTGGAGCGGACCCTCCCAGTGACGAGCGTGCGGAGTACGAAGACCGTGTAGCTGGCTGAGACCCGACGACTGCTGATCGAACGACTCGGAGTGTTTCAGAGGTGCGCTTGGTTGTAGCGGCACATGAGAGCGCTTGGTTGTAGCGGCAGACCCACGACAGAGTTGCGCTTGATTGTAGCGGCACATGGGAGCACTTGGTTGTAGTGGCATACCCACGACAGAGGTGCGCTTGGTTGTAGCGGCACATGGGAGCGCTTGGTTGTAGCGGCATACCCACGACAGAGTTGCGCTTGGTTGTAGCGGCACATGGGAGCGCTTGGTTGTAGCGGCATACCCACGACAGAGGTGCGCTTGGTTGTAGCGGCACATGGGAGCGCTTGGTTATAGCGGCAGACCCACGACAGAGGTGCGCTTGGTTGTAGCGGCACATGGGAGCGCTTGGTTGTAGCAGCTGGCCCGCAGTACTCGATGGGTGGAGTTCTTCAGCAGTCTTAGGTTAGTGAGCAGTACCTCGGAGTCGTGACAGGACCACTGTACACTCCAGAGACGGAGCTCTTCAGCAGTTACGGTTTCGATAATGAAAATCCTGGTTTGAGATGAGACTTTTGACCTTGTGTTTACCTCATGATTGAGATGGGTCACTTGCTAACTTAGGTATATGTATGGGCATATACCCGGGTAGTGGTTATCCGTTGATTTCACAATCCTTGTGTTTCCTCATGATTGAGATGGGTTACTTGATAACTTAGGTATATGTATGGGCATATATCTAAGTAGAGGTTATCTGTTGAGATCTTCTTTGTGGTTATCCTTGTTGGTTTAGTGAGACCTTGAGGGTCTCGGGGTCCCTACTGAGTATCGTTATACTCACCCCTGCACGGGCTATGCCCGCACCTCGTTGTGTTGGTTGCAGACGACGGGCAGTGCTGACAGAAGCCGAGTGTTCGAGGACTGGGAAGTACCTAGAGGTGGACTATACGAAGAGATGGTACCCGGAGGAGGACCTCACGACGAGGCGGTACCCAGAGGTGGACGTGACGACGAGGCGGTACCCGGAGGTGGACCACTGGGAGAGACATACTCGGAGCGGACGGTGGGACCTGAGGAGCAGAGGAGCTATCTGTACCCACCCTTCAGGTGGGATTTCCAGTGGACATCTCGGCGTAGCAGCTTTACTTTTCAGTTGCTGTTTTCCCTTTCGAGTTGTACTTTACAGTTGGGCTTGTATTTCCGGCCCCTTTTTACTTTCCGCACTTACTGTTGTACTCAGTTTTTACTTAGTGTTTACTTCTTCCGCTTGTACTCTGTGGTGCTTGTTTTCTTTTATAAAGGCAATGCCTTCCCAGTTATCGGGATTTTACGCCTTTGGTGCTAGTTGCCAGCCCCTGGCCTATGGAAGGCGGGCTTGGGGTAGTCACGGCACGGACCCCGAGGACGGGTCGTGACAAATTGGTATCAAAGGAGTTCGGTTCTACCGCAGAACTTATAACTCTGATGTTTCTTTCTGTGAAGCAACAGTGTTAAGGGTACCGAGTGTGGTTTTCAGTTCAGGGAGTCCAGTGTTGGTGCGGCGGACGACGTATCCGTACACCAGGACCCTGACTACTGATTTCCGACTTTGTACACAAAAACACTGATTGCGTGTGTGTTTCCAAAGTTTTAAAGTCAGCTCAAACCAGGTCAGCTCACCAGGTATAAGACGTTGACCGTGTCGCATCTGTTCAGGATGTCTCCACGCAGACAGTCAGTTGGAGTTCCGAGAGAGTACTCGATGACGGCTCACCGAGCGACGAGGCTCTGGTGCAGGGCCCTTTTTACTATGTTGGCACCCTTGGGTGGTGTACCAGTACATCACCACCTATTGGGCTGCATATGCCAACGACTATACTAGCAAACTGTGCACGCTGGCGGAGCGCATTGCACGAGTTCCAGCAGTAGAGGCCTCAGAAGTTACGAGGCGAGGCAGATTTTCAGACAGCAGAGCAGTGGCTGGAGGCGATTGCTAGAGTTTTCCGCCTAGCTGAGACATCAGTAGAGTGGATGGTGGACTTGGCCACTAGTTTTTTCCAGTGAATGACCATGAGGATGGTCCACATAGTGATGAGGCTTCAGTACGTGAACCGATGCCTGAGATAGTGCCTTTGGGTAGTGTGTCAGCTATACATCACTACCTGTTGGTCAGCAGTTACAACCGGCGGTACCGGTAGGTGACACATGTAAGTTTACTGCCTTACATGTGTTCTAACTTCAGATACCCTCATGTTCCTAGGTGAACCTGACTCATAGGCGGCTGAGGACTGGCTTGAGGAGGTGGCCGAGAATTTTCTAGAACTTTTACAGTTTCGGCGGGACGATGTGTTGATAGCTGAGAATTCATCGAGGCGTACCGAACATATCAGGTACTCGATGGAAGCATTTCGATCAGTGCAATAGAGGTCGGACCTCTGAGCATGGTATGTTTAAGGGCTTCCGAGCCAGCACCTTTTCTCTATGCATTTCTACTTAGGCTAGAGTGCTAGAAGGAACCTTTGTGGTTGAGAATTCTTTGCTGATCGAATACAGCCAGAGAATGTTAGAAGTTTGGAAAGCAGGAAACTGACACCAGTCTCGGAGACTTGGGCATGTAAAATGTTTCAAGAAGAGGAAATGTTAAGGACAGATGAATCTGCAGAGCAGCAGACATGGAGGAAGAGCTTGGAGAGCAGCTCGTGGTGGTGTACATTTCAACATGTTACCATCACCCGCCTTTGTAGTCCCCGCTAGACTCAGGGAGTTGGAGAGCAGGGAAAGAGGGTAGCTGCTTGCGGTCATGGAGTGCGACCAAAAAGGGGCTCTAAGGATGATTCGAAGTGCGGAATTTATCTTCTACTAGCTGCCGTAGCCACAGGCATCGAAACGAATCATCCCTTCCTTCCATGAATCTAGTCCCAAACCTAGAGATTCCGGTTAATCCGTTGACTTGACCCTCACGTCTGGAGATACCTTTGGGAGGAGACTCGATAATCACACTTACGCCGACGGTGTGATCTGACCCTTGAGGCGAGAGTCTCGGTTAGGACCTCTTGGTGGCAGCGTCGAGGCCTTACGACGTTAGTTTGAGTATGTATTTGGCAATCACTGTTCATACTCAAATTGACGGTATTAGGCAAACGTTGGGATGGGTTTTCCTTGGTCGGCGAAAAGGAAACCCTGGGAAGCACAAGATAAACTCGTGCATGGGAGGGTGTAGCCGATCATTCTTGGGTCGGCCAACCTTACCCTCGTGGTAGCAGGAGTTTTGAGTTTCAGTTCTAACCTAAAAAGGGAGACCTTTAGAGTTCGAGGATGGCGACCACGTTCTTATACAGGTCTCACCTCGACGAGGTTTACGGAGATGTAGCCGAGGCGGCAAGAGATCTCCGAGGTTCAATAGACCTTTCTAGGTCCCCAGCAGGGTAGGCGAGGTGGTTTATCGCTTGACCCATCCACCTCAGTTGCACCAGGTGCACGATGACTTTCACGTAACTCAATTGAGGAGATACGTGCTTGATCCTTCACACATCATCGACCTCAGGGAGTTGGACGTCGATGATAGAGCGACATGCACGGAGGTTCCAGTGGGGATCAAGAATAGACAAGAGCAGATCCTACGAGGATGATCGATTCCTTGGGTGCACTTCCTTTGACAGTACGGGAACCTCCAGGTGAGCACATGAGAGTGGAAGGCTCAGATGCGTGCTCTGTACCGCTTTTGTGACCCTAGTTTTGATGAAGCTTTACGGGGACGTAAATCCCTGAGGTGGGAGTAATGTAAAGACCCGGAAATTTCAAGGGAATTTTTTTCTTAATTTTCTTTGGAATTTTACAAGAACACAGTTTCTGACAGCGCCTGATTCCGAGGCCCGGTGTTCCTAGAATCAATTTCCGAAGTTTGGCTCGGGTACGTTCAGTGAACGAACGAGCGGGAATTTCTAACTTTTGAACCGGTGCCCGGAATCAAATTCCGAGGGCACCGATGGAACCGTAGCGCCGGTTTTTGCTTAGGAATGCCTTTCCTGGAGTTGCGTTTTCTTGGGAGCAGTTGTTTATTAAGGTTGTGGTTTAAGTGTAAAGAAAAATAAAATTTGTGTTACAAATTTTATTTATCTTCTTAAGTGGTTATATCCTAAGTCTGGAAGTTAGGGTGGAATCACAAGTTCCTAACTAACCAAGTGAGGATTAAGGTGAGGTGGGGCCCACACGAGCCCCAACCCTTCACCTTCCCCTTAACTCTCTTCTACCCCCCTTAAACTCCCTTGCACGTAATGTGCCAAAACCCCTCAAATTCCTAACTCCTTAAACTCCTTAACTCCCTTGAACCCCCCCAATTAAATGTGACTCTTCACTTCCACCTTCATTAATTTTGGATCCTCTCCACCCATTAATGAATGATGTAACTTAATGAATTTGAATTATTTTGAATTCATTAAGCTAACACTATAATAAGGTGTGTTTTTTTATTGTTTGGGGTTGGCTAAATCTTTGTGATAGAGTCATGGAAGGATTGAAGAGAATTCCACCCTCGACGAAGAACACGAAGGACATCTCCAAACATGGAACAACGTCTTCTCGATGAAGAATGCCTTTTCCAAAGAAGAACGTGAAGTTTCCAACGTCGATCCCTTCTTGGATGCCTCCTTCCCACTCCTTCCGGAATAAAGAAGGGAGCGCCTTTCACGAAGAACGCCGACGTCGTCAACGGATTCTCTTTTCCAATGTCGACGAATCGCCGCCGCCTTTCCGCGACTTCGTCAACACATAACGAAAAGCGAAGTAGGGGTTTGTTGTTGCTTTATTTAATTATTTTCCGTTCTTGGTTCTAGCATGACAAACTTGAGGATGAACGTTTAAGTGTTATCGTCTAACGAGAGGGGGACCGGACCACACAAACACGGCCGAAACCCCCTCCTTTGTTCTTGAATGTTTCTTGCGGATGAAACGAGATAGCGTGGTGCCGTCGCACCACGCGGGAATCACACGGAAATTATTGCGCGGCGCCGTCGCGCCGCGCCGTGGAAAGAATTATCATGAATACGACGCCGTCGCGCCGCGTCGAAGGAAACCGAAGACGCCGCGGCCGGAGCGGGGCCGCGGCGGAGGGGCGCGGTGCCGTCGCACCGCGCCGGATGACGAAGGCCGCAGCCGGTTCCGGGCCGCGGCGGATCGTGATGACCGGCGGCCAGCCGGGCCGCCGGTGCCGGAAGACGGAAGAGGACCGGCCCTTGCCGGTCCTGTTGACAAGAAGCCGGCCGGCCAGGTCGGGCCGGCCGGGTTGGTGGAAACCGGGGGAATTTATTTCCCCCGGGCAGTTATTTGGCCCCCCATTATGAGGGGGGCCGGTTTCACAAAGGGGGGGCGGGCGGCCCCCCGTTTCCAGCAAGCTCGGCCTTCGGCCAAGCTGGCAGCGCGCCCAGCGCGCTGCCTTGTGCCGAACCGGCGCGCCGGGCCGGGTCGACCCCGTCCGGGGCGGGTCGACCCGGTTCGGGCCATCCGGGGGGTCTCGGGCCGGGACGGCCCGGGCCCGAAACCCCCGTTACCGAGCGGTTTGGTCAAATGCCCGTATCTTGGGCTACGAGCCTCCAAACGACTCGTCGTCAGCGGCAACGCGATCCTTGGATCGAGACGGTCGTTTCGGTATACTATACTCAAGGTGCACCTTCCTTTTCGGGAGCCTACGTGGTTAAAACTCCATAGTTAAGCGTGCTTGGCCTAGAGTAGTGATCAGGATGAGTGACCTCCTGGGAAGTTTCCCAAGGTGAGTGTGAGACGAAAAAGCCAATAACTCTCAGACCGGGCGTCCGATTGACGCGCCGTCTGTTGCGTTGAGTTCCTGTTGACGATACGGAACTTTTGGTATCCTCCTCCCGAGTTTTGGATGCAGATGGATAGTGGCCGGGTTGGATCGCACCGAAATCCAACCGGGCCCCCTGGAACGGAAAAGCTGATATCTTTCTGACAGAACGTCCGTTTGACGAACCGTCAGCGGCGTTGGTGATCGCGTTGAGAAAAGGTCCCTATGAGTTTACCCTATGAGAGTTCAGGGTACATTTGAGATACGGCCGGGTTTGGTTTGCTCACGAAACCAACCGGGCCCCTGGGACGAAAAGGCTAATAACTCACAGACCGGGCGTCCGATTGACGCGCCGTCTGTTGTGTTGAGACCCCTATGACGTGGCGGTCCTTTGAGATACTTCTTCATGGGACTTTGAGATACTTGGAGTATCGACCTGTAGCTCGTGGAGCGGACCCTCCCAGTGACGAGCGTGCAGAGTACGAAGACCGTGTAGCTGGCTGAGACCCGACGACTGCTGATCGAACGACTCGGAGTGTTACAGAGGTGCGCTTGGTTGTAGCGGCACATGGGAGCGCTTGGTTGTAGCGGAAGACCCACGACAGAGTTGCGCTTGGTTGTAGCGGCACATGGGAGCGCTTGGTTGTAGCGACATACCCACGACAGAGGTGCGCTTGGTTGTAGCGGCACATGGGAGCGCTTGGTTGTAGCGGCATACCCACGACAGAGTTGCGCTTGGTTGTAGCGGCACATGGGAGCGCTTGGTTGTAGCGGCATACCCACGACAGAGGTGCGCTTGGTTGTAGCGGCACATGGGAGCGCTTGGTTGTAGCGGCAGACCCACGACAGAGGTGCGCTTGGTTGTAGCGGCACATGGGAGCGCTTGGTTGTAGAAGTTGGCCCGCAGTACTCGATGGGTGGAGTTCTTCAGCAGTCTTAGGTTAGTGAGCAGTACCTCGGAGTCGTGACAGGACCACTGTACACTCCAGAGACGGATCTCTTCAGCAGTTACGGTTTCGATAATGAAAATCCTGGTTTGAGCTGAGACTTTTGACCTTGTGTTTACCTCATGATTGAGATGGGTCACTTGCTAACTTAGGTATATGTATGGGCATATACCCGGGTAGTGGTTATCCGTTGATTTCACAATCCTTGTGTTTCCTCATGATTGAGATGGGTTACTTGATAACTTAGGTATATGTATGGGCATATATCTAAGTAGAGGTTATCTGTTGAGATCTTCTTTGTGGTTATCCTTGTTGGTTTAGTGAGACCTTGAGGGTCTCGGGGTCCCTACTGAGTATCGTTATACTCACCCCTGCACGGGCTATGCCCGCACCTCGTTGTGTTGGTTGCAGACGACGGGCAGGGCTGACAGAAGCCGAGTGTTCGAGGACTGGGCAGTACCTAGAGGTGGACTATACGAAGAGATGGTACCCGGAGGAGGACCTCACGACGAGGCGGTACCCAGAGGTGGACATGACGACGAGGCGGTACCCAGATGTGGACCACTGGGCGAGACATACTTGGAGCGGACGGTGGGACCTGAGGAGCAGAGGAGCTATCTGTACCCACCCTTCAGGTGGGATTTCTAGTGGACAGCTCGGCGTAGCAGCTTTACTTTTCAGTTGCTGTTTTCCCTTTCGAGTTGTACTTTACAGTTGGGCTTGTATTTCCGGCCCCTTTTTACTTTCCGCACTTACTGTTGTACTCAGTTTTTACTTAGTGTTTACTTCTTCCGCTTGTACTCTGTGGTGCTTGTTTTCTTTTATAAAGGCAATGCCTTCCCAGTTATCGGGATTTTACGCCTTTGGTGCTAGTCGCCAGCCCCTGGCCTATGGAAGGCGGGCTTGGGGTAGTCACGACACGGGCCCCGAGGACGGGTCGTGACATAAACCTTGTCCCATCAGTGTGAAAACACCTGACTAGCCTACAACGATAGTCAATCTGGGCTCTAACCATGGAAAGATAATCCATGCCTAGGATGACATCATAACGTTTCATCATGATGACCAGTAGGTCTCATGTGAACATTTCCCCTCCAAATGAAAGCTCTCATTGTCGGAAGATAAAAGATACTGAAGAGGCACTTCCCGTAGGAACCTCAGGACAAATCCATTGTCATAGCGCCTATACTAGGAGATCCAACTACCATACCATAAGTAATGAGATAAAATAGTGACTGGATCTTGTGTCTACCAATACCTGAATCAAGATTAGAATAAACATAGTCTACCTCAGATCATCTCATGCGCTGGAGAATCATAGACATCCATAGCCTGTAACTGCCCGTGTTCCTATCTGCTAGCTCCTTGAGCCTGATGTGGGCTGCCTAGTGGTGGTGGTGGGAGGATCTCACAGCTTCACCCCCACCACCTGGTCCTTCTACTCCTCCTAATCCTTTATTAGAATCGCCTCCCTGGGGACCACCCTGATCACGGTGCTACCTCTTCCATGGTGATGCTCAGCTCACCTAGTCGGGCAGTCTCATGCCATGTGACCTAGCCCATCACAAGTGTAACACTAGCCCTCTTTAGGCTAACCCAGAGACCTATGCGTCCCAGGTACCGCTTGATCACATGTCCGAACCCGATTAGGGGGAGGCCTCCTACGTCGCGACCCTGATACCTGATGTCTGTCAGCTGCCATGGAAGTCTCTGCTATGAAGTGACCACTTTTAGGGCCAACTAATTGGTACCCATATGATAAGAAACTCTTCATCACAAGAACCCACTCCAGCATCCCGGAATAATTAGGGATGCACAAGGGAACTACACTAGAACAAATCTCTTGGTGGAGACCCTGCTCATACTTTCACGCCTGGAAGTAACCATCACAGATCATATCTAGGGAGTAGCATGTAAGGTTAGTAAACCTAGCCGCATACACAACCACTTTCATGCATCCCTATTTTAGTTCCAAAAGCTCCTGAATCCTGATGGAGCGTAAGCATGAGGGGAATCACTCCTCGTGAAATAGATGTTGAAAATCATCCCATGAGAGAGTCATCTCATCATGAATCTAGGTAATTAAACCCCACCAACACCCAATCAGCCTAAGAAAAAGGCCAACTACCAAATCCACCATATGGTTTTCCAGCGTCTGTACTAGCCTGAAAAGTGGGACCACTGACTCCAACCAGTACTCTACTACCTGAGGGTCTAGCTCACCATGAAACCTTAACGGCCTCTAGCATTAGAACTCATGAAGTGTGCTCAGCCTATGCTCGTCCTAATCTTGTGTTGCTGGTACTAACTACTACTCCATAGGTGGAGGTGCTGCCTATGGACCACCCGGAGGAATGGGGTCACATGATGGGCCCTGTACCGAGGCCTCATCGCTCACGAGATCATCATCACAAACTGGAGTAGGTATCCTGGCTGGCTGCTGTCGCAGAGGCATCCTAAAAGTTATCAAGGAGTACCGTAGTCAGGTGAGCACATATATATATATAACTAGAACAACAAAAAAGGGGACCTGACTCAACAAGCACATCCAAAGACTAAATCCTATATGATACATGTACCATTGATCCCTGGAACAAGTGTCTTAGCATGCTGAGTCGACAAGCGAGTAATCAGGGTCCTGATAAATGACTATGTTGACCGCCACACCATCACTAGACTCCCTGTCCTAAGAGCTTTTCTCGATACATGTTGACACTATTTCCCTAAACCCAACCAAGAGATTTTTAGGTAAACTTCCTAACAATGTCCCAAGGGTTGAACTTCCTTTGATACCACTTTATCACAACCCGACCCGTGCCGGGGCTTGATCCAAAACTACTCCAAGCCCACCTCCTTAGGCCAAGGGGTGGAAACTAGCACTGAAGGCACAAAAAAATTAAGGAGGCCTTTTCCTAAGCACCTGTACACGCCCACACACATCCAACTCGATGAAAAATTGAAAAGGGATAAAAGTAAAATATGCAACTTGCTATAAAAAATAAACCATACATGTATAGACCACTAAACAATACAGATATAGTAAATAAAGTTGAAAGGAAAAAAGGGAAAAAATACACAACAAACTGAAAAGTGTCCCAACCTGCTAGAAAACTGAAAGTAAATCTACTGAAGAAGCCCTGCTCCTGAAACCCAACTGTGACCACCACACACGGTCTAAGATACCACACCCCTAAGCTCTTCCGAAGTCACAATCAAACATGTACGACTCTTGCATAAGGAATGATACATGTGGGAAAATCCCATACAGGGTTGTGTATAAACATACTCAGTAGGATGCCTCAAAAAGAAGGGGGAGTAGTAAGAGATACAAGAGGAAAAGAAATATAAAAGATGAATCAAAGTACAGTAAATGAGTGTAGCTCAACCCAACGAGAGAGTGAAGTAATCTAATCCAAACAAAAGAAGATATAAATGGTGAGAAGGTGAACTTATCATCGAGTCTTTGCTACTTATAGTAGGAGAGTATACTCATCCAACCATGAGAAGCTAGAAACAAAAAGAAAGTGGCATACCCCATGCATCTTCACCTGTCTTGGAAGGAGAGTAACCAGAACCCAAGGAGTGGGTAACACAACAGGGTGTAAATATATATATATATATGCTCAGTAAAAGAAACCTAATGAGAGAGTAAGGGGATCTCTATCTCACAGCTCATCCTAGAAAAAGAGTCACCAATAGTCCCAGAAGTAACCACCATCGATACGGAGAATTCCTCACATCTGCCCTAAACTACAAGTCAATGGGGCTTAAACACCACACCTCGATACTATCCTCTTTGGGTGGGTCTGTCTCACCCACAAAGTTTTAGATCATGTCACAAGGATGTGTCTCAGTGGGGAAAATTCCCCTCTTACTTGTATGCTCAAGGTAACTTCAAAGCATGCCTCACTACTGATATGAAAATCCAGATGATACAAACTCAAAGTTGAGGTCCCAAATCCTAGTGCCCTAAGGGGGATTCCATTCTAAAGTCATCAAGGACCCACTCCCTAGCGCGTCAGGGGGATTCCACTTAGAAATATCTGGTAAAGGACCCGCACCCATGTCGATGGGTGGTTTTAATATGAAGTCATCATATAGGACCCACACTCTAATGCAACAATGGGATTCTAATCTTATTCATCAAGGACCCACACCTTAGTGCGTTATGGGGATTCCACTTGTAAGTAGCTGATAGAGGACCCACACCCATAACGATGGGGGATTCCACTCTTCAAACACATTAAAAGGATATTACAATGATATAACTTTCATGTTTCCACATTTAATGAGACCAAGAGTATGGATATACACATCCAAAAAGATCACGCTGCTATGATCCTTGTAAAAAAACACATGAGGTAGACTATTAATTCACCCCAATCGGGTATCTGATGGAAAAGTTGCATAACACCACACTATGATCGAAATGAATATCATGGGGAACATGCCTTAGGTTTAGAAATAATTATATGGATCACACCATTTCAATTATCTTAGAAAAACACATGGGATCAACTACTCAATCATCCAAAATGGATAATCGGTGAAAAAGTTACATTTCACTGCATAGAATGTGAACCAAACTCTGTGGAACCCACACCTAGACTTTTATTTTAAATAGACAAAAGTCATATTGAAAAGTTATTCCAAGTACTAGGGTCATGTCACCACTGATGGTGCATTAATTGTATGCCCTATTTAGAAGATAGGTCCAAAAAAAGATTTCTGAATAATAATAATAATAATAATAATAATATTAAATTCAAGAGTTTAGTGGAATCGAGCCACAAAACTGGGTCTTAAAATTCCTAAACTAGCCTATAAAGATATATCTCGAAGAGAGGTACCCATGGCCATAGATGATGCATCACAAGAATGCACAGATTAAAAGATACATCTTTTTGAAGCCTTAGGGCCCAAAACAGACCGGTCCGACCCATTCTGGTCAGACTCGTCCGCCTGGGCCGACCTACTCCGGCCAGCCTGGTTCTGTTTTTGCAGCCTATGGACCACCTGCTGTTGGCCCAAACTGTGCACCACCGGCCCGACCCACCTGCCGCAGTCTGACACGCATGCCACAGTCCAGCCCACCTTCTACAGACCCAGCCCGAAACCCTAGATCTCCCCCAATCCCCTCATCAATGCGTGCCCCACATCACACGGGTCACTTCCTCTTGGGGTCTCAAGATGCAACCATGCTCCACCTCCAGCCTAGATGCAATGAACCTACACCATGCCGACGCCGCTGGATGACCCCGCTCACCATCCTAGTCTACCCCGCTGATGCTTCCTCAATGCCCCGCCGGTCTGCCTCAGCGCCCCACCACCTCTAGCCTACTCTGTTCACTAGAAAACCATGCCGCCATCCACCTCAGTGCCCTGCCACAACACTCCACCGACCATCACCCTTTCCAGAGCCGTGTCGCCTTCCACTTCTGTAGGTCACCAGAATCACTCTAGTGGCCAGAAAAAAGGAAGGAGGGAAATTTCGAGATCCTCAGGTTGAGGGATTCATAGTGCCAGCCTCTGCTCGGCAATTCGACGATGTTTTGACATAGTGATAATTTAATGTGAGGAACGGTGAAGAACGTGACAAATCGAAGGTTCAAAACGGGGATCAGGTGATGGACGTGTTCGTTTGGACATCGCCTCAATGCTCAAAACAAGGAAAATGAAGACAAAATCAAGAATATACAAGAAATGAATTGGGGTGTATAAATTTAACAAGAATACTACCTGATAAAGGATCAATTTGGCATTGATGATCATCCTTGGATTGATCCCACTGTGGTCTTTTGAGGATTCAATACAAAAATGCCAAGGGTGGGAAATGAACTTCTTATTCATTGGAGAAGAAATTAGGGGATAAAACTAATTGAATTCCCTTAACCATTTATTTATACAAATACATAAGTTTTTAGGGTTTTAACTAAAACTATCCCGCCAACGGGTGCAAAATATGAATGTCCTGCACCCCCTTATTTTATACCCTGCTTGGGTAAAACAACCCATTTCAAACTCAACGACGGTCTCAGATTTTAAATATGAGTCCCCGTTCAAAATTTATTTGCTTCGGTGTCAAGGGTAAAATAATTAAGTTTAATTATTTTAATGACAATTTTACCCCTGGGTATCTTTTTCCACAGAAGTCCCATTCCGATAGAAAGTTATGCCCCGCTTAGGGTAAACGTAACATTCCAAACTCATCCGTGGACTCGGATTTCTATTCCGAGTTATTATTTAAGAGTTATCCCATCTACTTTGCATGAATAGTAGAAAATATACTTAATATTTTTATAAAATTAATGGTCCTTAGAATTACATGTCGTCTCAACGCCCAACTCTGGAATCACATGCAGAAATATTTCAAAGTATTAGAAGTTAACAACTAGGTTTCTACATAAGCAGACTCCATGATGTCAGGTATTGATAAAGGGAAGTGTGAAGCTTTCGATGTTTGATTCTGATTCCTAGGACGGAGTACAGGAGCAAGGGACTGAGTCTATGCTCATGATGCTAGTAGTAGATAATTTTGGATTTTTTTTGTATTTTTGTATAGAATGTGGTATATTTATATCTCCCCTATACCCCCTGTACCCTATTTTTGTACCACGACATGACATGATCAACATCATCATTTCATATATATTATTTATTACTAATCTTTTGTCTATCAATTATACTGTATGGTTTATTATTATTCCACTACTGATTTTATGTCATTATTGCTTCCATTGTTTCTTATTTATTGTATACCACTGTGATCCACTTTGATATCTAAGGGAATAGTCTCCCCACAGACAAAACTTGGGCCCTCGCTGCTAGTGAGCAGCCTCTGATGTTTGGGGAGGCGTGCTAGAGGTCTTATGGCCTACTATCTCAGGGCACCACTAAGTGGATTTTGGTGCGGGATGCTATAAAGTGGTATCAGAGAACTTTTTGTTTTTTTCTTACTGTTTAGTTATTAGATAGGAGACTGGGGCATAATAGAATTTGGTAATGATCCTATGCTTGGGAATAACTAACCCACATACAATGGAAACCCAAATTACCTGGGAATGGGTAAATGTAGTTATGTTTTTCACTTGTTACAGTTTTACGGATTTCACCCTTGGGTGATGCACTTATTTTGTGTCATTATTATTGTTAATATTATTATGAGGAAAATTTTCTATCTTAGATTGATTATAGGAGGGTGTTCCATTTCATGCATCATACTAGGAACCATTTGTCTTAAATTTCATGCATTATGCCATGTCATATCTACTTTTCTATGTGCATTTTCTGTATTCTATGTGCCCACTATGTGTGCCTTAATTTTTGTAAATTACAGTGTGCTAGTGTTTCTATAGGGATGACATAATTGGCCTAATTAAAGTGCCAACATCAATCTTAATGGTATTTTCCTGCATAGATTGATGATGACACCTTAATTAACCAATTATATCATGATCGATCCATGATCCATTGGTTCCATGGGATGAGATATTAACCACTTTGATTGATTAATTCCAATGAAAAATTAAGAGGTGAGTACTTATATAGATTGTAAACAATAATTCATTCAATCAAATCACTATAAATGACCTGTTATATCCTGATACTAGATGTAAATGTTAGATCACAATTACTTGACATGCCAATTTCAATTCATAAAGAGTATGGGACTTTATAAATTTGTAAATGGTGACATAATTAACTAGATTGAGATATTAATATCTAAATAAATAAAAATAAATTTCAATAAATTAAAACCTTAAAATAAAAGGTTACTGCTCGATGGGGATTCCAAATGAAAAGTAAAGGGTGTTTTCCTCTATACCTTTCATTTGAAACTCCATATACTAGGACCAATACTATGCCATGTGAGACCTTGAACCTAACCTGAAGTAGTAGTGGGTAGTAGGTTGTGTCTCCTATGGTCCTAGTGCGACTCTTCTTATCACCAAGACTTGGATTTTGGAGTAATAAGAGAGGTGTGACCTGTTATAGGAAAGTTATGTACCTATCCTTTCTTGCCTGGGATTTTTTCTATCTATTATAATCTTATCTGAGGCATGTGATTAGCAATTATAAACCTATTCCCCCTTGACATCAACGTGTCGTATTCCAGGAGGGTGGTGATGACCATGCTCCGGAGGTGGTGGGACTTGAGCCACTAGTGATACCTCCTGTAGTTCCACCTGAGGCATCTCCTATCAATATTCTACTGGGAATCGATTCTCAGTTCCATGATAGATTCTTCCACTTTATGCAGCCAGTGAAGGGTGCTCCACAACCTGCCACTATTATGGGAGAGTTGACTCAGTTATTCAAGAAACATTATCCTCCTCCCTTGTCAGGGGATGGTGACCTCGAGCTGCTGAGTCATGGATGGAGGTCATGCTAAATATCTTCGACCATATTAAGACACCTCCATAGTAGAGGGTCAATCTCGCTACCTACATGTTACATGAATCTACCAAGCATTACTAGGATTTCATCTATCAGGCTGATCTTCATCGGGGTATGGTTTGGCCAGACTTCCATATGACCTTCTATGATCACTTATTTATGAAAACGTTGAGAGTGGACTGTGCTAAGTAATGTATGCATCTTCAGCAGGGAACTATGTCTATGTTAGAGTATTCTACCAACTTCATTGAGCATTAGTGTTTTTCTTCAACTATGAACAATGGTGAGTTGACGACTACAAGGCGATTTGAGTACGGGATTGTGTATGTTGTATGATCACAGGTGAATGTCTTTTAGTAGACTACCATTTATTAAATAGTTAATCAAACCTTTATTACAGAAAGAAACCTGAGGGAAGTTGGAAATTTGAGTCAAGGTGGTTCAGTTCTGAGGCAGGGAGATGGTTCATCCACCACCAAGAGGTATCATTTCGAGGGTGCATGTGGGGGAATTTCTAACCAGATGACATGAACTAATAGCTATGTGGTGTGTCACCAATGTGGCAGGCCATACCATAAGAAGCCCCAGTGTACGAGGAACCCGATCGAGTACTGAGCTTGTGGTAAGATGGGACACCTTCAGTGCTTCTGCTGATATTTTCCTTCAGCGTCTAATGAGATGGGATCCGTACTGAAACCACTTTCAGGTATAATATCTATAGCTCTACATCAGGCTAAAATTTGGTCTTCTATTAGTTGATCAGGTTGAGGAGTTGGTCGTATCCAGGGTAGTCAGACATCAGTGGTTTTGCTCTAGTAGAGTGGACCTTCCTAGGTTAGTTAGGTTGCATCTCAGGGCCACGATTTGATCCATATCTATGTAGTGCAACCTACACCTAAGGAGTAGAGTCTAGGGCCTTCTACTATATGAGGTACTATTCCGATAGCCTCTACTTTTGTTTATACTCTATTTGATACAGGTGCATCGTAATCCTTTATACATGTTACAATTATAGAATGTTTGGGCCTAGTAATAGAGTACCTTAGTGGCATGATGACTCTGAACACAACATTAGAAGATCGATTAGAGGTTATACACCAGTTAAAGGAGTTCCCCTTGAGATAGGTGGGTGTAATTTCTTTTAGAATTTCTTCATCCTCGAGATGAAAGGCTTCAACATTAGTCTCGGTATGGACTAGCTAGTTCCTTACCATGCCCATGTGGATTACTATCGTTTGAGGGTGTCTTTTACATCACATGAGGGTAGTTATTATACTCATAAGGATGAATGAGATATCTATTCTAATCGAGCTGGATTCGAGTGTTAGGAGCTAGGAAGAGAGGTCGACATCCAAAGGGAAGATGAAGATATCCTAGGAATTTGGGATCTTGAGTGACTTGTAGGGATTAACTTACTATATTAGGCTCCTTTTCCTCTAATGTGGGCATTTTATTCCTTTTTTGACTCGATTTCTTCCTTGTATGTTTTTCTTTTATTAATAAATTTGGGGTCATGATTTTGGTTTCTAAATCCACGACTGAGTAGTATATATATATATATATTTATTAATATATAAATATATATAATTATAAATATAATAAATATATTTATTATAATTTTATAATTATTTAAATGTATATATATATAATTATAATTATAAATAAATATATTTATAAATATTTGTATATAATTATAAATAAATTTATATAATTATATATATTTATATAATTATATATATATAGAATTATATATATTTATTAATATATAAATATATATATTGTAAATACAATAAATATATTTATTATAATTTTATAATTATTTAAATATATATATATATAATTGATTGGAATTCCTTGCAAAATGAGGAACGCATGATAGGAATAAATATTAGAAAAAAGACCGGTCTTTGACTTTTTGATGAGGGCGGTCATTCCTTGTCTAACCCCATCCTTTCCTTTATCTGTTTTCTTGTTTTTTCACTTCAATAAAGGGGCCTTGTCCCTAATTTTTCAAACCCCTATTTATTATTAATAGGACTGTAGGCCCCCTTACAATCATGGTCCTAAAGACCCAATCCTTATGACCTATAGGCCCATTTATTAATGGCCTGAAAGCCTCTTTTACTATCGATGTCATGCAAGTGTGACCATCTTCATCTGTAAATCACCTGCACCCAATCACCATATGATTTTACCCCTTAGCTGAGATCTCCCTCATAACTAGCCTTCAACTTCAACCATTCACTCCCATATTCGACCCAAGGTGGCATTCCACCATGCAGAACTGCTGCCAAAGCCTACACCAATAGAAGATAACCATAGAGCAACATCTCAAAGGTCAAAGAGGGGAGAATTTCCTGAGGTATCATGCAAAATACAAAATATAATGACCTAGTATTTTTATAAATGGATATTACATCTTTTTATAAGAATATCCATTACATTTCACAAACACATTCCCAAAGACCATATTAGTTTTGTGCCTTTGGAAACTTGGAACACATTCTTCTAATTTGGTGAAATATCTTCAAAATATGCCATAATGATCTTACCCTTTAGTATTCCTACCTAAAACCTTTATTTATATCTCTAGGAAAATAAAAATATGAAAAGGGTGATTTTAGATACTCATTAAGGGTAAACAAGGAAGATATCAAGAAAAAAAAATGAATATAAGAATATAAAAACATGAACATAACTTCTAAAAATCATACCTTGTATAACATATATCATAATCTTGAGTCATGGAATAAATCCTAGTAGTTCATAAGACATAACTCATAAAGGAACATGAGCCATGAGAAAATAGAATTGGTACAAAACATGGAATTTTGGAAAACACATAAGAATAGAAAATCATTTACTTAGTAGTTAAGACTCTTTTCCAAGACTATCATAGTAGATTGGGTTCACTACCCAAACCATCATAGTGGAAAAAGTTCTTTAATGAAATTAGTTTAATCCTCATTTCAATAATGTATTACTGAACTAAGTTCACTTCCCATTCCATTCCTTTATATCTCATGAGATATAAATCTTTACCCAATGCATTGGAGGGAGATATATGTCACGACCCGACCCAAGCTAAGGCTCGAGCTGCAACTACCCCAAGCCCACCTCCATAGGACAGGGGTAGAAACAAGCACTGAAGGTATAACTAAGTCAAGGAGGCCTTTTCCTAAAACCTATACACACACACACAACTATCTTGATGAAAAAGTATAGAGGGAAAGAGTAAAATATGCAACAATGCTATAAAGTAAACCAAGCATGCATGAACCTCTAGACAGTACAAAAGTATGGTAGTGTAAACTGAGAAGTAAAAGGGAGAAAAATACATAACCAACCAGAAATATGTCTTAACCTAACAAAAAACTAGAAAATTAAATAGCTGAAAGAGAGCCCATATCCTGAATCCCAAGCTACAACCATCGTACACGGTCTAAGCACCCAGTACCCTATGCTCCTCTATAGTCACAATTAACTTATTCGTCATCTATATAAGACACGGAAGGTGTGGTAAAATCCAATGTAGGTATGAGTATAAAGATACCCAATAGGATTCCCTTAAAGATGAAGGGGGGGGGGGGGTAGTAAAAGATACAATAGAAGAAAAAAAATAGTAGATAACACAAGGTGCGGTGAAGGAGTACAACTCAACCCAACCAAGAGTGAAAGTAAGATCATCCAAACATAAGGGAATAAACATGATGAGTAAAAGAACTACCCATCTAGTATTTTCAACCTATAGTAGGAGATTAAATTCATATAACCAATAGAAGCTAAACACAGAAAGCATGCAACATACCATGTTCATTATTGCCTCTCCTGGAAGGAAAGTAACCAAATATGAGGTGTGGATATATATATATATATATATATATATATGATCAGTTAAAGAATCCCAAACTGAGAGAGTAAAGAGATATCCATCTCAAATATTAGATCAAGAATAAGAGTATCCAACAGTTCAAAATTCCATCAAGGATGCCTAGAATCTCACGTGTCTGCCCAGAAATAACCGTCCAAGTCCAGCCACGCCTTGTCACTATGCCACATAGTAGGGGGTACAAAATAGAAGTAGAGGACCCATGACCATACCAATGGGGGGTCATAATTTCATGGTTGAGGACCCGCTTTCCAGCTCAAATGGATAGTACAACTCAAAAGTCGAGGACCCACGCCCTAGTTTAACAAGGGGTACCACTTTGAAGGTGCTGAGGACCCATTTCCTATTTCTACTGGAGGATAACACTCAGAAGTCGAGGACCCATGCCTTGGTAAAATAGGGGGTACCACTATGATGGTGTTGAGGAACCACTGCCCAGTTCTACTGGAGTGTACCACTTGGAAGGTGTTGAGGACCCACTGCCCAACTCTACTGGAGGGTACCACTTGGAAGGTCTCTGGTGATCCTGTGTGATCACTGCCATCATCGGGCATTGTCATAGTAAGAAATGTGCCTGTTAAATTTTACATACTATCTTGAAATATAAAACTAAAGTAACCATCATGTTTTATAATGGAAAACACTCAGGATAGACTACTCATGGGCCAAAATCTGAGTTTAAATGAAGGAGATACAATGGGTTAAAGTTTACTCAAAAAGGAACTTGGGGTAAATATCATGTGAGGGGAACCACACGACGCATGGTCCTACTCCACAACTTGTTCATGTCCTTGGACATCACATATCTCCATCCCATGTAGTAGTACATGGTGTGTATGTGGACTACATGGCGTTTCCAGGTTAACCAGGACCAGGTCGTGTCCTACTCACCGTGTTCGTGTGCCGAACCCCATGTCTGTGTACCAGAGTACGCGGCTGTGTACCTAGACATGTACTTTAACATGTATTCCCGCCCATGTGATCCATCACATGGGTTTTCCATTTAATAAGGGGAACACAATGTATAGGTGGTCTACACACCGTTTCATTCTTAAGTTTTCTGAAACCCTAGCTATCATTTCTGAGGGGGATACACACCATGTGTTCATCCTTGAACATGACGTGTGGTCAATATTTTTCCAAAAATCTTATATCCGATCTTGCACCTTGAAATCCATCTATTTTCATCGATTTTAGCCTCCAATCTTCCTGAAAATGATAGATATAGCTGAAAATTGTGGATCTCAATCATCATTCACTAGAAAAATGGCTTTGTTCATCATTGGGAGTTATGTCGTTCGAACCACACACCATCATACCTTTCACTGGATCCAATTCATGCTACAATATTCAAAATGATCTTCCATTCATTACTAACATCATAGATCTTCCCATAGTTCATCAATTTGATCTTTTTCATGAAATTGATACAAATCTAAGGATCTGATCAGGCTTGGTACCACTCGACGATTATCGAATCGGGACCTCGGGGTCCAACTGGTGATGAACGTGAATAAACAAGGGGAAAAGAACCACAATTTTTTTTAAACATCACTGATCAAGCATTTTTGGCTGGCGATCAAGAATAGGGATCCCATGATTAGATAACAATTGAAATTAATTAAATTCTAGTACTCAGAAACATGCAAAGGATGCAAACAAGGGTGCAGATCGAAGAATGACAATCGATCTACTAAAATATTTAATAAAAGGGTGTAAAAACACCAAAAAATGAGTCTCACCTCAATTATGGATCATTCATTGATGAATAATGTGCTTGAAAATGATTGAGAGATGTCGCTGCATCTTGGTCTACTTTGATCTGGAGTTTCATCGTCATCCAATGAGATCCACCAATAGAGGAGGGAGGAAGAGATATAGATTTCTACGAGGGTTTATACGACTAACCTTGGAGGAATTGGTCTGTAAGAACTCTTATAGAGTTATCTGTTATGCTGAAATTAATTAATTAACTAATTTAATAATTAATTAATTCATGTAATGTACCTCCAATGATCAAGGAGTCCGAACATCCCACATTAACTCATTTTATGTCACGCCTAGGGTAAACACCACATTATAGACTCAACCGTGGTCTTGTATTTATGATATGAGTTACTATTTAAGAGTTATATAATTTTATTTGAGGTATCATGCACACGTATTATAAAATATATTTAATATTTTTTATAAAATTAATTCTGGGCACACCAGGGTTCGGAATTGCACGTCATCCCAGTGCCTAGATCTATATATATATATATATATATATATATATATTTCAAATTCTTATAAGGAAACAATAGTATTTATAATATAGCTCTCACCCATCACATAATGAAAACTATACATATGTGTGCCACAAGAATACAATTCATTCATCATATGAGAACCCATAAAAAGAAATGGGTTTCATAAACATCATTTCATCATAACATAACCCATGGAAAAGAAACGAGTTTCATAAATATCATTCATTAAAAAACATAAACCAACTACAGAAAGAATAGGGATAATATCCATTAAAAATATCCCTTGTAAAGTATAAGTGACATCAAAAAAATTTATCTTAGATTGAAAATAATTTTGAGATATCACTTTAAATTATTCTTGAGGAAAATATCCTTTTTGTTTTGGAAACATTTTTTTCTTAAAATGTTGTACAATTTTAAAAGAAAATATTTTATTTTAGAATTATCTTGTAAGAATATAATGTAATCTTCAAGGAATTAAGGTGTCATGAAATTGAAATAATATATTCATGACATATAAGTTAAAAAAACATTCCTTTCATACTTTTTCTGGAAAAGTCACAAATAAGCTCATTTGAAAAATGAAAAAAATATTCCTTTTAAACCATTTAGTAAAATTTTCACACATGTGTAAAAATTAATTTAAAAAATTGTAGAAGAATAGTAAAAATATTTTTAGGAAACATGTACATGGAAGATAAATATTCCTTAGTAGATACTTCCATATAAACAATCTCGAATAATAATGAGATTGTAAAATTAACCCTTACCTTAGGTTTTATTTCATTTATATGTATCTAAGACTCTTATATAATGGTTTAAATAATGTTATTTATTTATAATAGAATCATATTCATACTTATGATATCATATATGATCCTATTATATCATCTTATCACCCATTTTTTAATAATATTTCATTATTACCCTTTGTTCAGGTGTTAGCTACTTCATTTTTCTATGCATGTTTTGTCATATAAGTCTCAGTTCTTATGAATAGGATATAGTTACGTCATATCCAGAATGATATTAAGGTAATATATATCATATTTATTCATTATATACATATATGTAATCATTTTTTAATGGTGAACATGAAAAATGAATCACATCACGTCATGGAGACGGTATGTCGTATGTATGCACAAGCGATGATATCATTCCTTTAATGGTAAAAGGGTAAGGAAGTGGATGATGTATATATTTTTAAAGAATAAATATAATTTTATAATTATATATATATATATATATATTATTTTCAACATTATACCCATCCAAATAAATTGGTGATGAAAAAAAGATTACACCACGACGTGGAGACGGTAAGTCGCACGCACACACGCATGCACGCACGATGCTTTTGCTTTTTTGTAGGATGAATAAAAGGTAGAATATGGTTGTTACATGATCATAATAACATATCACAATATATGTGATACTTTATTTATTACTTTATAATGGAACAACACATGAAGAGGAAGTATAAGAATAAATAATCTTGAAATAATCAGTAAAGATGATTAGCTCTTCTTTGGTGAACTTACTTTAAATCTCCTCTTAGGGGAACTAGGGTTGGTATTTTGGAAATACCAAGATCCTTATAATTTTTATAGGGAATTTTATAAGATAAATTTTATAGGTATGGTCGAGCTTGAAGGCTCAAAGTGATGTGAAGAAGTGAGGAAGGAGGTTCTCTTTTATAATTGAGGTGAGGGGCACTTTTGGAATTTCTCAAAAGATTAGATTATAATAAATTCAATATCAATAAAAATTCCCCAAAAATTATATGTATTATAATATAATATTATATAAGGTTTTAATCTCATCAAATAATATATTTTAGACAAGTTTTGGTATTATTTTAAACCTTATCATTTTGGTTAACCCTTTGTTAACCTATTTTAATTTTAACCAAGGTAACAATTTTTTTTCAATATTAAAAGTAGTAATTTTTACTTATGTGATGTCAATTAAATCATAAATGAACAATTTATAACATTTTAGACCATATTATATTTTTTTATTTTTAAATATATTTTATGATATTTAAATAATTTAATAGAATATTATTTTTATAAAATATCATTAGTGTCAATTTGACACTATCCATTTAATTTGAATTCAAATACATCAAGACAAAGGGTAAATTATAATATAATGCTTTAAAACCTCTCTAATATGTCATATGGATCTATAAAATTCATTTCACACATTAACCCTTTCAAATTATATAACAATTAATATTTTTAAAACCATTTATTTTATTTTTCTATTAATTAAATAAATACTGTATTAATATAACACAAGCATTTAATGTAATTATATTATGTATAAGAATTAAAAAATAAATTTATATAATGAAAATAATTTAATTAAGATCAAAATAGAATTTTAGGTTCGTTCATATATGAACAAATAAAATATATTAAATACAAAGAGAGTGTCATTTTGTAACTATCTTTGATTTAAATAATATTTAAGTCATTTTCATCAAAAAATGTCCATTAAACAACTAAAATCTGAGATTAAGGTGATAAGGGTCGAATATCATTCATTCAATAATTTTTTTGTACAAGTTTTGGTAATTTTTATAACCTTATCTTTTTTATTTTAACACTTATTTAACCACTTTAACTCTTACCTTGACAACATGAATTTTTACGCTTTGAGGGTTAATATAATTAATATAAAATGAAAAGACCCATAAATGGACCATTTATGACATTTTAAACCTTATAATAATTATTTTTATGAATTTAATATTTTTAATAATTTTATATAATTTAATAAAATGTTATTTTTTTTAAATATTATTAATGTCAATTTTGATACTATTCATTACTTTGACTTTTAAAAATATCAAAAAATAAGATAAATTAGAAAAAAATATTTTATTATATCCCTAACATATAAAGGTATTATATAAAATTCTTTGGGGACATTAGTTATGTCAAATTATATTTATTTTAATATCATTAATATAATTTATTTGATATTTCCATTAATAAAATAATTATTGCATCAACGTTGTGTGAGAAATTAAGATAATTGTTTCTTAAATAAAAATTATAAATAAATTTTCATGATATATATAGATATTTTATGTTTATAAATAATATTTATTTTTGAATATATCTTCTTGTTAACTCTATCTTAAAAATATCACACTTATAAAAATTAAGAGTGTTACATTTTGTCACTTTCTTTGATTTTAATAATATCTAAGTAATTTTCATGAAAAAATGTCCATTAAATAATTAAATTTATAAAATTATGTTTTAATAATCGAACCAATTTTATCCAATAATATTTGGAAATTTTTTATGGTCATTTTCTATTCCTTATCATTTTATTTTTATCCTTAATTACCTGATTTACCCTTTTTCGTGGTAATAAAAATTACTAAGGTTACTATTAATATTGGAAAAAATATAAAAGGGAGCTATTTAATAAATTTGAAACTTATTATTCTAAATATGGACTCAATTTTTCCAAATTAAATTCACATATTTTTCAGAAATTAATTAAAAATTAATCCCGAAGATGGGATGAAACAATGAGTTTTTAAAGTAAAAATGTTCAAATGTTTGGAACGTTTTTATATCCAATTTTGAAATTGATTCCAATGAACTAATTTGGATTAAATGATAAAATTTATATAATTATAATTTAAAACCAATAAAAATATATTTTAACACTATACATTATTTAGATGAAAAAAGATGGTTTCAATTAAAATTCAGTATTTTCCGCTATTCATCAAAACATGAAACTTATCAGAAAAATATCAAAAATTCAAAAAATATAAATTTTGATATTATTATTTAAAATAAATATTTATTTTTTAAAATATATTTTATAAAAGTTTTAAAAACTAGATTTAAAATAGGTTCGCCATCAAAAGGTGGCAAACATGTCTTTTTTTAGAAAAATATATCTTTTATATGTGAAATTGGATTTGCTCAAATAAAAAGTATAGAAAACACATAATATGAATGTTAAATATTATATTTAATATAGATTATATTAATATAATCTAATAAGATTTATTTGTTTAATTATTGGTATAAAACACACTTGTGCACATTTAAATCGTTTTTCAGAAAAACCTTTCATATTATTTAAAAAAAATCTATTTCTATTTATAATTAATTTGTCACCAAAGAGTTTATATGAATAAACCATATTTTTATAATTTAGTTAATCCTATTAATAACTACCATTCTAACAACTAGGTTATAATTATATTATTTAAATAGTAACATGATGTTTCATAGAAACTCAATGTTGCATGTAACACAAGCTTAGTCGGTGTTGCGTGTAGTGAAAACTTAACATGGTGTGGTGTTGAGTGAAATATATTAGATTATTTAAAAATATATTTCATAAAAATCATGTGGTGTTACATTCTACCCTCTTAAAATGAATTTCTCCCTCGAAATTCATCTGGGTTATCAAATATTTAATACTTGAAACTTTCTTTCATAGAAACCCACATCATAAAAATGAATAATAAAAATACCTTTAAAAAGGGAAAGTTGGAAACATAATGGTTACCCAAAGTAAATCATAACTAGGGTTCCACATGGGATAACATAGGTGGAAATTGAAAACATGGACATGGAAGAGAAATATAACTATCAAGTTCTAGTGGAGAGTGATATAGAACATGGTTAGGAGAAAGTTAACAATCATAAAGTTATAAATCTATGATGGTCTAAGGGACCCTTTGATTCATCAGAAAATAAGGTATTAGGATAATTTTTTTAGTTTTTAAGATCCTTTCCCTAGAGTTGAAGAATTTTCATGAGAATAAATAATTACTTGATTTTATTACATTTCATAAGAACAATCTCATTATTTCGTTGTGCCTTAATCAATTTCCACTTCATCTCTTATTTTAAGAAATGAAGGTGAATTTTTCATTCCTGAATCATTAGAAGATCATGAAATCCATAAATGGAATGATAGGTTATTCCATATATCTTTATTTAACATCAGAACAAAAAAGGTTAACACAAGTTATCCAATATTCTTAAATCCTCATATGAAGAGATAATACTTTAATATTTAAAACCTCATCCAAATTTCAACATAAACAATTTCATAATTAAAATACAAGATTTTTGAAAGAAGTTCACTAAATTTACAAACTAAACTTATCATTTATTCTTCAAACATATTAACATAGATCTTAATTTTCACACACCAAACATGTGAATACTATTATCATGTATTCTCTTAAAACATGGTGATAACTTGAATTACCATAAAACCATAGTGAAAAAATGCATTCCTTAAAAAATTATCTCTTTCCTCATACCATAAATCAAAAATTATATAAACTCAATCCTTGATATCATAAACCAATTTGTTATCATATTAGTCCTAAGGCCATTAATACTATCCCATTTATTTTATCAAAATAAAACACCTCTTTATTTCATTATCCAAACATCACGAACATATTAAGGGTTATCCTTACCCTAATATTGTGTTCTCCAAAAATATCACCATACCACCTTAATAAATTTTCATGGTTACTATTACCATTCAACATATGCTTTCAAATCCTTAAAGAAAAACTAAAGAAGACCAATATTTATATGTTTCATTATTATATAATACCATAAAAGCACTTCTACAACATTATTCTTGAATTCCATTATATAAAAACTCAATAATTCCAACACTTCATTGTCATACTCCACATCTCTAATAGTTATCACACGTGATTTCCCATTACCTTTGGCTTTAAGAGGTTGGTAATGTTGATCATCATCCCCGACCCTTAGATTTGGGCACTAATTTGCATAATGCCCATTTTACTTGAACTTAAATCATTGAAGTGTGTGGGGTGCATTCTTTGAAGCCTTATCTTTATTCGCATCATTAGTTAACTTCTTCCCATTACTTAGGCATTCATTTTCTAGATGAACGTACTTTCCACACTTGAAACATTTTCCAGTCCCCTTTAAACAATTTCTACCATGCTTCTTTCCACACTTTGAGCATAAATAAAAGCTCATATTCTTTTCTCCATGGTTTTTATTTTTTCCTTTAAACTCTATCTTCCTTTTCTTATAAAAAACATGATATTGATACATAAATCCAACCTCTATTTCCACCTTTATGGCACATTAGAATATTTCTTCATAGCTACTGAATTCTCTTATGGCTACTACCCTTCGAATATTTGATTTTAATCCACTGAAGAATTTATCAACCATAATTTAAGGTTTAATGATAATTCCAAAAGTGTACCTCACAATTCTTATAAAATTTTCCTCATAGGTACCAATAGATTCATCATACTTTTTCTCAAGCTCATGGAACTCCTTATCCATCTTTATACAAAGAATAAAAGGAAATTACTTATTGAAAAATAAGTTCTTGAACTCATCCCATTCCATGGCATCAATTTCAACACGTTTCCTCATATTATTGATAATATTACACCATTGATCCACTTCACCTTACAAATTATAAACCACCAAAATGAATTTCTCATGTTTTGAACATTGGAGAACCAAAAATATATTTTCAGTGGTACTGATCCATTTCTCAGCCACTAGTGGACCAAAAGACCCACTGAAAGAAGGTAGACATTGCCTCATGAAGGACTAAAAATAATTTTGTTCCCTACTTAGTTCATTTAAAAGTCCAGTATGATTCATAGCTTTAGAAAGTTGTGTGAGCATAGAAACATGATTTTTTATTCCATTTCCTATTAGATTTGGTTACTCAGGATGACAATTGTAACATTTCCCATCATATTAAACATCAACACGGTTCCTTTGGGTTCTGTCCATTGGATAAAACCAAAATTATAGTGTGAGTAACACTAATCATAGTGGGAATACCACATGATCAAGGGAAATTACTTTCAATCTATAACATTTTAGGTTTAATCCTAGGTTATCCATTATCATTACCAAAATTCTAGGATAGTAACTTATACTTAGACTTATACTTAGGGATTTTACTAAGGTTTTATCAACCTAGTTTCCAAATATTGACTAAACCTTCATTATGATACTAACTATAATGACCCAGGATTTTCATACATGGATATTACATCTTTTTAGATAAATATTCATTACATTTCACAAACACATGCCCAAATACCATATTAGTTTAGTGCATTTGGAAACTTGGAACACATTATTCTAATTTTGTGATATATATTCAACATATCCCATAAAGATCTCCCCCTTTAGTATTCCTACCTAAAAACTTTATTTATATCCTAGGGAAAATAAACATATGAAAAGGGTGAGATTAGATGCTCAGTAAGGGTAAACAAGGAAGATATCAAGAAAAAAGCGAGCATAAGAATGTAAAAACATAAAAAGAACTTTTAAAAATCATACCCTGTATGAAATTTATCATAATCTTGAGTCATGTAATAAATATTCATAGTTCATAAGATATAAATCATAAAGGAACATGACCCATGAGAAAATAACATTGGCATAAAACATAGAATTTTTGAAAACACATAAGCATAGAAAATCATTTCCTTAGCAGTTAAGGCTCTTTTACAATACTATCATAGTGTAATGAGTTCACTAAACAAACCATTTTAGCGAACAAATTTATTTACTAAACCGAGTTCACTCCTCATTCCAGTCCTGTATTACTAAGTCAAGTTCACTTCCCATTATAGTCCTGTCTATCTCAAGTGATATAAATATTTACCCAATACATTGGAGGGTGATATAGGTCCCACCCATCATATAATGAAAACTATAAATATTTTTTCCATAAGGATATAATTCATTCATCATATCATAACCCATATAAGGAAATGAGTTTCATAAACATTATTCCAACATAACATAACCCATGGAAAAGAAATGAGTTTCATAAATATCATTCCATCATAAACATAAACCATACATAGAAATAATAGGGATAATATACTTGAATAATATCTCCATTAAAGTATAAGAAACATCAAATAATGTTATCTTAGATGAAAAATAATTTTTAGAGATCACTTGAAATTGTTCTTGAGGAAAACATCCTTTCTGTTTTGAAAACATTTTTTTTCTTAAAATACCGTGAAATTTTAAAACAAAACATTTTCTTTGAGAATTAACTTGTAATAATGCAAGGAAAGATTCAATTAATTAATTATTAATGAAAAATGAATAATCTTTTCATTCCATATAAGTTAAAAAAACATTCCTTTCATACTTTTTCTAGAAAAGTCACAAAGAACCTCATTTGAAAAATGACAAAAAGATTCCTTTCAAACTGTTTAGTAAAATTTTCAAACATGCGTAAAAATGAATTTAATTTTTTTTAAAATATTAGTAAAAATATTTTGGAAAATATTTTTAGGAAGAATGGGAATTAAATATAAATATTCCCCATCAGATACTTACATATAAACAATCCCAAATAATAATGAGATTGTGAAATTAACCCTTACCTTAGGTCCGATTTACTTTTTATGTATTCAAAACTCTTGTATAATGGTTTAAAGAATGTTATTAATTTATATCAGAATAATATTAATACTTATTATATCATATATGATCTTATTATATGATCCTATAACCCATTTTTTAATAATGTTTCATTATTACCCTTCTTTCAAGTGCTAACTGCTTCATTTTTCTATGCATGTTTTGTCATATAAGTCCCAGTTCTTGTACATAGGATATAGTTTCATCATATAAATAATTATATTAAGGTAATATATATCATATTTATTCATTATATACATATATATAATCATTATTTAATGGTGAATATGAAAAATGAATCGTATCACATTGTGGAGATGGTAGGTCATATGTATGCACGAGTGATGGTATCATCCCCTTATGTTAAAAGGGTAAGGAAGTGGATAGTGTATATATTTTTTCAGAATAAATATCATGTTATAATAATTATATATATCTATTATTTCCATAATTATACTCATACAAATAAAGTGGTGATGAAAAACAGATTACACCACGACGTGGAGATGGTAAGCCGTACGCACGCACACACGATGCTTTTGCTTTTCATAAGATGGATAAAATGTGGAATATGATTTTTCCATAATCATAATAACATATCATCATATAGGTTATACTGTATTTATTAATTTATAATGTATACAACATATGAAGAGGAATTTGAAGAAGAAATAATCTTGAAAGAATTAGTAAATATGATTACCTCTTCTTTGGTGAACTTCCTTTAGATCCCATATTGAGGGAACCAGGGTTGGTATTTTGAGAAGACCATATCCTATAGAATGTGTATAGGGAAGTTTATAAGATAAATTGGTAGGGTATGGTTGATATTTAAGGATAAAATTTATGTGAATAAGTGTGGGAGTAGGTTCCCTTTTATAATTGAGGCAAGGGGAACTTTTGGAATTTCTCAAAAGACTAAATTATAATAAATTAAATCTCAATCCAAATACCTAAAAAAGTAATTTTTTTATAATATAAGATGATATAAGGTTTTAATATCATAAAATAATAAATTTTAGATAATTTTTGGTATTATTTTAAACCTTATCATTTTGGTTAACCCTTAGTTAACCTATTTTAATTTTGACTAAGATAAAAAAAATTCAATATTAAAAGGTAGTAATTTTTACTTATGTGATGTAAATTAAATCATAAATGAAAAATTTATAACATTTTAGAACATATTATAAATTTTATTGTATTTTTAAAGAATTTTTATGTAACGGGCCAGACTTTCTGATCCATTAATTTGTAAGAAATATGGTGTTTGAGGTGTCTGGGGGAAGTCCAAGGTGTTTTTGGGACACATGAATCATTCCAACGGTGACTCATTTCAATAGTTTTCCAAAATTACAGTTTTCTAATGGCAACACATTCTAGTGTTAGATCATGCTGGCGATATCTCATCCTGGTAATAGCTCATCCTAGTAGTAGCTCGCTGGTAGTGACTCATCTGGTGGTGACTTGTTGACACTGAATTGTTTGGTAGTGACTCTCTGGTGGTGGCTCACTGGCGGTGACTTGCTAGTGGTGACTCATCTAGTAGTGACTCACTAGTGGTGACTCCTCTGGTGGGGAATCACTATCAATAACTCATCTAATGGTGATTCATTGGCGGTGACTCATCTGGTGGTGACTCGTCTGGCAGTGGCGGTGACTCACTGGCGTTGGCAGTGAACAATGTTTCCAGATTTTCCAATTTTGCCCTTTTTATGACTTTTATGATGGGAAATGGGTTTAATTCCTTATTTAATGGGTTTTAATACATTTCAAAGTCTATCTATCATATCTTAAATTCCTCCAATATCTGGATGATTCTAAATGTTCAAACCATGTGGTTTAATGTGTTCCTCTTTAATGTTACTAAACCATTTAAAATCCCATTGAATTGGGATATGATATTTTTAATTTAGATATCTTCCATTTGATCATTCCTTCTTCTTTATCATGATATATACATACAAAATCATTCTTCCCATAGGAGTCATGTAACCTGGTTGGTGCGGATGGTTCGTGTTTCCCTGTAGAGTTTGTTCATGTATGCACCCCCGTTTTGGTGTAGCAGTTTGGGAAAAAGGCTATGTCGATCATCCTTCTTCCAAGTAGGTTTTTCCTTTATTTCTCTTTATTTGTATCATTCAAGCTGGTTTTATTATTTTCACCTCCCCTGAAAACTGTTTCATCCAAATTTATAAAGACAACGAACCAGTTTAAATTAAATTTAAAGGGGTAGGGGATTGTGAAGTATGTTCTTGCTGTGTTTCAAGTTTTTTATATTGATATTGTGAATTGTATGGGCTAAATACCCATTGCAAATCATGGATGTTGGGGGTCCTTGTTTGTAAAATAGTTATGGGTTGTGAAATTCATGAACATTATGTGGCTGTTAACATCACTTATTATATAATTGGTTAACCATGTACATTTGGTTAAAATAAATGGATTCCCCAAGATTATATGGTTTCTATGATAACTCCCTAAATTAAGTGAAATTGAATAAGGGATTCCCAGCTAAATTTGAAAGTATATTTTGATCTGTTATGTGTTGTAACATGTTTATGGACACTATTGTGTGCTGTGGCTTGGTTCTGGTGATATAATGGATGGAATATAGTTGTGTTGTAATGTGTGTGGGGGAAGTGGATGAGATGTGGTTGTGAAGCGGGGTTGTGATTATTATAATGGTACATTGGTTTAGTGTGGGTGTAATGACGGTTATGGTATGGATGTGCAACAAGGATGAAGAAGGGGATGCGGTTGTAAATTGGTGATGATGTGGGATTATTAGTAAGAGAGTAATGGGTTGTTTGGTGGTGCTACTTTCTGTGTGTTGGTTATTGTATTGTGTGAATTAATTAGTTTCTTGGGAAGTATGGAATTAAAGTGTAATATATTTTTTTTGGAAGAATATGGAAAAATGGATTATTTGAAATATAATGTGGAATGTGAAAATCTAATGAATGAATGATAACATGTTGGAATTTAATGAAACAATGTGTTGTTAATATGGGATTATTTGATATTTGTGAAATATTTCAAGCAACCAAATGTGGATTAAAAGTATAATGTGACTTATGGATTGTGTTATGCTTATATGGTGTTATGATTATGATATGTGGTTTGTTCTATTATATCTACCCAAGTATTAATAGAATTAATATTGTCTGTTAATAATTTCAAATGGGCATGTTTAATGAGGAAATTGATCATGGGATATGTTGATCAACTGGTTAATATTTATATATAAACAAATGGGTTGGAAATATGAAATAAGATGAAATAGGTTTCCTAAAAAATGTTGATTACACAAATCAAAGTGGATAATAAAGTGGAAATTATTGATAAAACAAAGACTTTATAATATGTCTTAAAGATTTAAAATGAATTGTAGTTTGTGTTTTGTTGTGTGATTTTTATTCATTTAGAAGTGGTAGCGATTGTGTAGATTCTGTGAGATGGCTAGTTCTTGTTATAAACCCACAGTATAGTCTTGTGTGTTGTAAATTTATATGTATATACACTGTACGTTCTCTTAATTTTTATATTCACCCACCCTAGTTGATAACTATGTGCTGAAAACCCCCATAATCATGGGGGAGGGTGTCTTTCCCAAACATCTTAGTGGGAGGATGGATGGCTGGCCACCCGCTCTTCCTTGATCCCTCTTTTAGGTGGTGATAACCCAAAATTATTCGGGTAGGTTGTGGTTTGTGAGGACCAGGTGTGTGAGGGAGAGTTGTGATTTCCTAGGTATCTTTGGGATGATATGTGTTATTCTTTACCAGGTATCTTTGGGATGAGATGTGTTATACTTTCCTAGGTATCTTTAGGATGAGATTTGGTTTGTGGCCCAGGTGTCTATGGGCATGATGAGATATGGTTTGTTGATTAGGTGTTTGTGGGCGGGATGTGATGTGGTATGTGGCCTAGGTGTTTGCGGCCGAGATGTGATGTGGTATGTGGATCAGGTGTCTATGGGCGAGATGTGGTTGTGAGTCCTAGGTGTGTACGAGCGATTTGTGATGTGGTATGTTCGGAAGAGGTGGGAATGCTATGACATTTTCAATTAGGGTGTGAGAGTGGATAATCAGTGGGAAAGTGGTGTAAGGTACCCTTTCATCGATGTGAATTATATCATATTACTTGACTTTAATTATTTAGTGATCATGCCTTGGTGAGGTTGGGGTGGTTAGTATACCTTCTTAGGTGATGTTTGGTTTTGCTGTTTTCACATGGGTGCATTACTATGATCTTTTCACATGTGAATGAGAGACTTTGGTTTTCCTACTGAGTATACCTATATGCTCACCCTACATATATAAAACTGTTTTTAGGTTTCTAGGAGGACTTTGTGAACTATGCTGGACATTTCTAGTTCGGGCCTTTGGAGCTGTTCCTGTGTCACTACCTTAGATTTTATTCTTTTAGGCTTTCATTTAGGGACTTTTATATGTATTATTTATGATTTTTTACATTCATTGCGGGATGGTTTGGATTTCTTTTATAATATGTCATGGTTTCGATTTTGGCTGATATATCCCATATCCCAATCTTGTTTCCTTATAAAGGGTAATTCCTCCCATATTGTGAGATTTGTACACCCTTGGTGCTAGTCGCCAACCTGGGGCCCACTGGAGGTGAGACTCGGGGGTCATTATCTCCCTTTCTTCATTGCTAGCCCAGAAAGGGTATCTTTAGAGGGAGGGGGTCGTGAAAAGTGGTATCATAGCTAATGGTTAAGATATAGGGTGGAGTTTAGAGTTAGCCACAGTGAGGAATGCATAGGTTGGTATGGAAATAGTGTTAGTTTACCTTGGTGCATGACATAGGTCAAGGAGACTGGCTAGGGCATGTGATTTTAAGGCCCCCATGATCCATTACATGGACCCTGAGCCTATCGAACGACCAAGTGAGGTGGAATTTCTTGAAGGGTAGAGACCTAGGAGAGGTACATGCATCATAATAACTTGTGTTATTATTTGAATTGGTTTATGTTGTGAAGTTAAAATTAATTAAATGAATCATGAAATTTTATATATGCTTATTTAACTTTATCTAATATTATTATTTCTAATAAAATTTATTAATTGTTTACTGAATTATTCCTATAACCAATATTAAAGAGTAATATAATGGTTAACTGGATTAATTTTTTTTGAAACCTTCTTGATGTTTGGATATACCTTTCCTGTTATATCACGATTCTTAATAAATTGGAATTTTCTTCCTTTGTTATAAATGTATAAAATTCCATCTAGTTTTCTTAATGTTTGGAATTGTTATAAAAGCATGATTAGATGTATTCTAGTTTCCATGTGAGTTAAAATGTATTGAATTGTTTTCAATTTATAATTTTTCATAAGCATGTGTTGTTGGCTTGTTGTAAAATGTGGCTTTAGACATTTAAATTCTGAAATTTCTGAAAATGTTCATCTTAGTTATTGATAATTATTTTGAATTTAGAATCCTTGACAAGAATAAATTGCTTATTATTTTTACCTTGATTTCATTTATATAATATTGATATAACCATATCTTTTAAGCATGTGTTAGGGTAGAAATCCATGTGACATTTATTTCTAAATTTTGGAAAATGATAAGCATGATTTTTGGTAACTTTTTGAGACTTAGAACTGTACAAGTGATTAAACTTATTATTTTATGATTGATAAGAATTTTTATGTATTGAAATAACTTTAACTCACATGTTAAGTCATGGGTAGTTTATTATGGGAATCATGCCTAAAGTTGAAATCATTAGCATGGTAACTAGGAAAATTCTAGTATGAGAGACCTGCACATGTAGCATGTTTAATACGTTGAATTTAAATATGTAAGTATAATCATGTTGTCCTTATTTTAGTATATAATCATTCTTTTTTGAACTATTAAATGATTAAATAATGTTTATCTTGAGCATGGTAAAGCATGAGATTTATTAATATAACATGTGCAGTTTTAATCTTGTTGTCAGAAAGCATGTTTCCTTGAGAAATTAAGTGATTAAAGAATATTCACCTTGAGTATAATGAAGCATGAAACATAGTAATAAAACATGTGTAGTTAATTTTTTTTAACAAAAAGCATGTTTTACTTTGATGATTATGAAAACATGTTGTTTATGTAATATAATATTTGAATTGAACACAAGAACATAACATGTAGATTTTTTCAGATGAAGTTGGAAGTTTATTACCTTGATAATAATATGAACCCAGAATGTCTTGTGTAACCATATTAAACATGGTTTGTGATATGGCATGTGTATTGTTTTGTATTTAACTTGGATGCATGTTAGAACTATTTAAAATTCAAGGAATGATATTTCACTAGAAATAATATGGGAATTTTGAGTGTTGTTGCATTTTTTTCATTGCGTTGATGTGTTGATATGACTCACTGAAAATAACAGTTGTTGGAAACCTTGTTGTGCTATGATTATTATAGATAATGAGACCCTTGATATGAATAATTTTTTATACTCACCATGTATTAAAAGAATAATCACTTATATATGGATAATGAATCGATTCCCCATGAAAAAATTAAAATTTTGTGAAAATTTCCATGAAAAATAATAAGATGAAATAATATAAGCCTCTAAATAGTTATGGAAGATGATATATGATTCTACTATGTGTGATTGTTCTTGCTATGATTCCTTGTGTTAAATGTGGTTTAAAAACCTTTGGGTATACAAAGAGGGGGAAACCTGATTCCTAACCGAGACACGTTATATTTTGACGTGATTCAAACTGTGAGGGCGAGTCAGTGCCTCCCAAAGCAGATAATATCTCGACATGGGAGAAGGAATTTATTGATTTGTGTGCTTGAGGATTTATGTGTGACGATAGTAGTGATTTTTTTGGGGGGAAATGTGGAGGATGAGGTGGAAAATGAGGTTATGTGAAAATTATGAATGTGTGTGGATGGTAAGGTGGTGTGGTGATGTGGTTGTACAAAATATCTGGTTAATTTTTTTGTTGGATAGTAAGTTTGGCTGGTGGTTGTGTTGTACTATGGTAGTGATATGCAGTGGTTGAGATGTGTGTTCCTTTTTTTGGTGATATGTATTTTGTTGTGTTTCATTGTGATATGTTTTTATTAATATAATCCCCCACCTCTCATAAAAAGGTTAATCACTTAAAGGTGATAATAAAATAAACTGGTCATTTTGGAAATCATGAAATCAATAAAGACGGGCTTACCTCCCATTCCTAAACCTTTTTATAAAATAAGTTTTGAGAAAGTTTGAATACCACCATGTTGTTTGGGTTTGTTGTGTTTGATCTTATACTGATGGGTTCTTTTGATTTGTATGCCTGTGGTAGCTCTGTCTATATTAAAATAAGTTTTCATGTTGGTAGAGGAATGCTATTAGAAACTCTTGCAAGTAGTGACATACACCTATGAAAAATAGAAATTTGAAATGTTGAACCCCTTTCTGTTTCTAGATAAGTATGTTCTTGGTAATTAATATTTTAATGAAAAACCTAGAAAACTTTTAAACTTGGATAATCTGGTATATTTAAAAATCATTTCATATTTGTGATTCATTCCATTTGTTAATTCATGTTTTCTAAATTTGATGTTAAATTGCATTAATATTAACTTGGTAAAGAGAATAATAGAGTTCTCTTAGTAGAATAGAATAAATTTTGTGAATACATTAACCCTCCCAATTTATGTAAGTGGTCTTGGGAAACATGTTGAAGAAAAGTGGTTTTAAAAAATTATTGAAAGTGTTATCAAAAAGAGTATTTTGATAAATTCCACGCTATAAAAAGGATTAAAAAAATTGGGTTTTGACTCAAAGAGGTTTTCTTAGCCTACTGAATTTTGTTTTTAAAATTTTCATTAAAATGATTTAATAGGAATGTTTTCAAACTTAACATGCTTCAAAATAAAATGTTGAGACACATATCTAGAAATTAATAGATCATTTGAAAAATGTGAAGAATTTTTTTAATGTGCTCCCTTCCTTGGTGTTATTAAGGTTTTTTGATTTTTATGAATTGCATACTATACTTTTTATACATATCTATGTGACTATGTCCTTGTTTGAGAGGTATCTCCCCTAATGAATGGTTTTAGAGTGACTGTTGTGTTCTAAATATATTGAGATACTTGAGAGGTATATTGAGGGGTGGTTTTTTGGAACCTTCCTCTCTTTATTCTAGGTTGGATTTGAATTATTGAGGGATAGAATATTTTGATAGGTATCTGATGTAATGACCCAGACTTTTTGGTCCATTAATTTGTGATAAATATGGTGTTTAAGGCGTTTGGGGGAATTTTAAGGTGTTTTTGGGACATATGAGTCATTCCAACGGTGACTTGTTTCAAGAGTTTTCCAATGGCAGCTCATTCTGGTAGTAGCTCATCCCAGAGGCAGATCATCCTGGGGGTAGTTCGCTGGTGGTGACTCATCTGGTGGTAACTTGTCTAGAGGTGACTCACTGGCGGTGACTCATTGGCAGTGAATCATCTGATCGTGACTCGTATGGTGGTGAATCGCTGTCAGTGAATCCTCTGGAAGTGACTCATTGGCGATGACTCATTGGTGGTGACTCATGTGGTGGTTACTCGTCTGGTGGTGGCAGTTACTCCCTGGTGGTGGCAGTGAACAATGTTTCTAGATTTTCTAGTTTTTTCCTTTTTATGACTTTTATGACAGGAAATTGGTTTAATACCATATTTAATGGGTTTTAAATCCATTTCAAAGTCTATCTATAATATCTTAAATTTATCTAATATCTGGATGATTCTAAATGGTCAAACCATATGGTTTAATGTGATACTCTTTAATGGTCAACTAAATCATTTCAAATCTCATTGAATTGGGATCTAATCATTTTAAGTTGAAGATATTCCCTTCGATCATTACTTCTTCTTTATCATGATACGGACATACCAAATACTTCTTCCCATAGGAGTTGTGTAACCTGGTTGGTGTGGCTGGTTCATGTTTCCCTGGAGAGTTTTCTTATGTATGCACCCCCTGTTTTGGTGCAGTAATTCTGGGGAATCCATTTATTTTAACCAAATGTATGTGGTTATGGTGTAATGGTATAGTGGTACAATGATACTATAATGATGGTTATGGTGTGGATGTGAAACAATACTGAAAAAGGGTATGAGACTATAAATTAGTGATGATGTGGGATTATTGGTAAGAGAGTAATGGGTTGTTGGGCGGTGCTACTTTTTGTGTGTTGGTTATTGTATTGTGTGAATTAATTCTAGTTTCTTGGAAAGTATGGAATTAAAGTGGAATATCCATTCTTTGGAAGAATTTGGAAAAATGGATTATTTTAAATAGAATGTGGAATATAAATAGCTAATGAATGAATGATAATAGGCTGGAATTTAATGAACCAATGTGTTTTCAATATGGGATTATTTGATATTTTTTAAATCTGTCAAGCATCCAAATGTGGATTAAAATTATAATGTGACTTATGGTTTGTGTTCTGCTTACATGGTGTTATGCTTATGCTATGTGTTTTTTTTATTTTATATCTACCTAAGTATTAATGGAATTAATAAGATCTATTAATAATTTCAAATGGGCATGTTTAATGAGGAAATTGATGACGAGTTATGCTGATTAACTGGTTAATGTTTATATATAAACAAATGGGTTGGAAATATAAAATAAAATGAAATAGGTTTCCTAATGAACTTTGATAACACAAATCAAAGTGGGTGATAAAGTGGAAATTATTGATAAAATAGAAACTCTAGAATATGGATTAAAGATTGAAAACTAATTGTGGTTTGTGTTTTGTTGTGTGATTTTTATACATTTAGAAGTGGCAGTGATTGTGTGGATTCTGTGAGATGGTTAGTTCTTGTTATAAACCCATAGGATGAGCTTGTATAATGTAACTCTATATGTATATACATTGTATGTTCTCTTGATTTATATATTCACCCCACCCTACATGAGAACTATGTGCTGAACACCCCCATCATCACGGGGGAGGGTTTCTTTCCCAAACATCCTAGTGGGAGGATGGCTGGCTGGCCACCCACTCTTCTCTACTCCCACTTCTAGGTGGTGATAGACCAAGATTCTTTGGGCAGGTTGTGGTTTTTGAGGACCAGGTGTGTGTGGGTGAGTTGTGCTTTCCCAGGTGACTTTAGGATGAGATGTGTTATGATTTCCAAGGTGTCTTCAGGATGAGATATGGTTTGTGGCCCAGGTGTTTGTGGTCGGGATGAGATGTGTTTTGTGGCCCAAGTGTCTGCGGTCGGGATATGATGTGGTAAGTTGTCCATGTGTCTGTGGGTGGGATGAGATGTGGTATGTGGCCCATATATCTGTGGGTGAGATATGATGTGGTATGTAGCCCATGTGTCTAAGGGTGATATGTGGTTGTGAGTCCTAGGTGTGTGTGGGTAGGTTGTGATGTGGTATGTTTATAAGAGGTGGGAGAGCCATGACGTTTTTCATTAGGGTGTGAGAGTGGCTAATCAGTGAGAAAGTGGTGCGGGGTACCCTATCATAGATGTGAATTATATTATATTACTTGAATTGAATTATTTAATGAGCATGACTTGCTTAGGATGGGGTGGTTAGTATACCTACTTAGTTTCTCTTTGGTTCTTTTTTTTCACACGAGTGCATTAGTATGATCTTTTCACATGTGCATGAGAGACTTTGGTTTTCCTAATGAGTATACCTATATGCTCACTCTATCATCGATGTGAATTATTTATACATGCATTGTGAGATGTTTTGGAATTTTTTTATAATATTTCAGGGTGTTGATTTTGGTTGATACATCCTATCTCCCATTCTTGTTTCCTTATAAAGGGTAATGCCTCCCATATTGTGAGATTTGTACACCATTGATGCTAGTTGCCAACCTAAGATCCTACTGGAGGCGGGACTCGGGGGTCAATATCTCCCTTTATTCATTTCCATCCCAGGAGGGGTATCTTTGGAGTGAGGGGGTCATGAAATTTTATAATTTTTAAATAATTTAATAAAATATTTTTTTATAAAATATCATTAGTGTCAATTTGACACTATTCATTTAATTTGACTTCAAATACATCAAGAAAAAGGGTAAATTTGAATATAATTCTTTTAAACCTCTCTAATATGTAATATAGATCTAGAAAAGTCATTTCACACATTAAATATTTCAAATTATATCAAAATTAATATTTTTAAAATCATTTATTTTATTTTTCTGTTATTTAAATAAATATTGTATTAGAATAGCACAGAAATTTAAGGTAATTATATTATTTCTAAAAATTAAAAAAATAAATTTCTATAATGAAAATAATTTCATTAAGATCAAAATAGAATTTTAGGTTCATTCATATCTTGATTTTGTTCCTACGTAAACACATAAAAGATACTAAATACAAAGAGAGTGGCATTTTGTAACTATCTTTGATTTAAGTAATATAGAAGTAATTTTCATGGAAAAGTATCCATTAAACAAATAAAATTAGAGAATAAGGTTATAAGGGTATAATATTATTCATTAAATACTTTTTTACAAGTTTGGTAATTTTTATAACCTTATCTTTTTGTTTTAACATTTATTTAACCATTTTCACTCTTACCTTTACAACATGAATTTTTACTCCTTGTGGATTAATATAGTTACTATAAAATTACAAATACCCATAAATGGATCATTGATGACATTTTAAACTTTATAATAATTATTTGGATGAATTTAATTTTTTTTAAGAATTTTATATCATTTAATAAAATATTATTTATTTCAAAATATTTTTAATGTCAATTTGATACTATTCATTAATTTGACTTTTAAAACTATCAATAAAACAAGATAAATTAGAAAAAACATTTTATTATATCCATAAAATATTAAGGTCTTATATAAAATTCCTGGGTGAAATTATTTATTTAAAATTATATTTATTTTAATATTCTTAATATCATTTATTTGATATTTCCATTAATAAAACAATTACTACATCAGAGTTGTGTGATCAATTAAGGTAATTATTTATTCAATAAAAATTATAAATAAATTTACATGATGTAGATTAATATTTTATATTTTTAAATACTATTTATTTTCGAAGATATCTTCTGGTTAACTCTATCTTAAAAATATTACACTTATAAAAATTAAGAGTGTGACATTTTGTCACTTTCTTTGATTTTAATTATATCTAAGTCATTTTTAGTGATAAGTATCCATTAAATAATTAAATTTATAAAATTAATTGTAAAGGGAAGAACTAATTTCATCCAATAATATTTTGAAATATTTTAGAGTCATTTTCTAATCCATTTCATTTTATTTTTACCCTTAATTTCCCGATTTACCCTTTACCGTGGTAACAAAAATTACCAAGGTTACTATTCATATAAGAAAAAAATTAAAGAAAACTATTTAATAAGTTTGGAACTTCTATTTAAAAATATGGAATCAATTTTTCCAAATTCAATCCATATAATATATATAAATTAATTAATATTTAATCCTGTAGATGGGACGAAACAACGAGTTTTTAAAGTAAAAATGTTCAAATGTTTGGAATATTTTTATATACAATTGTGAAATTGATTCCAATGAAATAAATTAGTTTAAATTATAAAATTAATCTAATTATACTTTAAAACTAATCAAAAATATAATTTAACACTATAAATTGTTTAGATAAAAAAATCTGGTTTCAATTAAAATTTGGTATTTTCTACTATTCATCAAAATATGAAACTTATCAGAAAAATACCAAAAAATAAACCAATGTAAATTTTTATATTCCTATTTAAAATAAGAAGTTTATTTTTTTAAATTGAGTTTATAATTTTTTTAAAAACTAGATTTAAAATAGGTGCGCCATCAAAAGGTGACAAAACTTTCCTTTTTTATAAAATATATCTTTTATGCGTAAAATTGGATTTGTTCATATATCAATTATAAAATACACATAATATAAATTTTAAAAATTATATTGAATATATATTCCATTAATATAATCCAACAATATTGATTTGTTTATTTATTGGTATAAAACACATTTGTGCACATTTAAATAGTTTTTTAGAAAAAAATCATCTTATTTAAAAAAAAATTATATTTCAAATTATAATTAATTGGTCACCAAAGAATATATATGCATAAAAAATATTTTCATAATTCAGTTAATCCTATCTATACCCACCATTCTAATGACTAGGTTATAATTGTCTTGTTTAAATAATAAAATGATATTTCATAGAAACTCAGTGTCGCATGTAACGCAAGCTAAGTCAGTGTTGCATGTAGCACAAGATTAACTTGGTGTAGTGTGCAAGTCCAAGATATCAGATTATTTAAAAATATATTTCATAAAAATTTCAGGGAGTTACACAAAGAAAACATCTACCTAGGAAATAGGAAAATAATTCATCCATGGGATCGGTCATTATCCCTACCTCTCGAATGAAGACCCCTCCTCCTAGTTTTTGGTTGTTTCCATGTATCATCCTCTACTTGAGGATCATTAATGTCATCCGGTGGGATGATATCCTGAGGAGGATTAGGATCATATTCTCTAGATATAATTGATCCCTCTGATACTACCTTCAGGTTATAGTTTCTCCTTGCCTTGACAGTCTCATTGCTTGAAGATTGTCCTTCCACACAGATAGGCCCATGGGTGTTTCCAAATTCCTCATGAAATAATTTCCTACTATTAAACCATTTAAAAATATCAAGAATATTTCCCCTCGTGGGTGAGTGGTGTGGTTGGGGTGGGAGGGTTTGGGGCGTGCATCATGGGGTTGAGTCCCCAGGCATGTTTTCTTTCCATGCGTGCATTGTAAATATTTTTTTTAAATATCAAGAAGACTGATTTTTTTACCAGAGTCCAATGGAGAAAGAGAAGCATGTACAAAACCACCAGTCATGGGCTGCTTCTCTTCTCCACTGTCATGAGTCTTTTGAACCTCAACACCTAGGTTAAAATCATCATGAATTGAAATATATTCCCCCTCTTTATTAGAAGTATCAAGAGTTATACTATCTTCAGAATGTTCGAGCATGGATGTACCCCTCTCCAAGGCAGTTTCAATCATAAACTTATGATTTTGGTCAATATTCCTAGGCTTAGAACATGTTGGTGTCTCGATGTCTATTTTTTTATTTCTATTGTGGTACCTTTAAGAAACCAACTACTCTTGACTAAGATGATGATTATAATTCTCATGTGCATCCACTTCATCAGTGGATTGAACCTTAATGGGTTAAACATCAGTTTCTATCCCTTTCTATAGGAAAATCCCCCATTTAATTATCTCAACCCATGTATTATTCCCAATGTCTTACCTAGAAGCACCTATTACCCCATCCTCCATAGGTACCATCACACTATGCCTCTACTCATAAGGATTCACTAGAGAAATACCTTCCCCTGGAGCCCCATCAGCTCCTCCATTAACATCCCTTCGATGAGAAGTAGCCTTTTGTGAACCCTTACTTTTCCTACATCTGGAAACATCATGACCCTTTAGATTACAAAATAATATAAAATATCCTTATGACACTTTTCCTTGCTATGCCTGATTATCTGATAATCAGAGCAGAAGGACTGTAACATCCCCGATTTTCAGAGAGGTACAAATCCTTGTGTCACTATTCAAAACCTCTCTTTCTATACTAATCATGGGATCCAAAGTCTAAGGTATAGTTTGGGATAATCTGAGGCTTGTTCGGAGCTCATATTTATAGAAAATGGGAAGGCATACCAAGCCACACAGTTAGCACATGGTTAGTACTAACTGTGTGACTCAATTGTGTGGGTCACCCAGTACACAGGGGAGACTGCACAGTTTGTTTACAACTGTATAGGCCAGGCCACATGCCCATGTGAGATTGTAGACCCTCCTTGATAGTGGCCTTCTTTACTGCGAGTGCATGTTTAGTCAAACCATGCACATATCCTATGAAAGGGGTTCCCTTAGACAGTGTGGTATGTATAGTTGGTGAACAGTTTGGCCAAACGTGCAACCAAACCATGGTACCAAGTAAATGAAGTGTAAATTACTTTTTCACCACTAAAATTTTTTATTACCCAAAACCAAATTTATCATCCTCCAACTAAAATATCCCATGCACGAGCTCTCCTCCTCTTCTCCATTTAGGGATTTTGATCCCTCCTTTACACAGTCTCCATTTCCTTCACCACTAGATGCGTTGGAATCATATCAGTAAGCTCTATGATCCTATTCCTTATATTTCTAACTAATATTCTCCTCTATTTCACTATTTTGGTGTGACCTAATTTGCCCCATTTTCAGGTCATTTGATTATTCTTCCAATATCTTCCATTATAGATTAATTCAAGGGTCTAAAACCAATGAGTAGTATTTTACAAACCTAATGCAGGTGGTATGGTTTTTTCCCTACATGTTTAGTCTCTTTTATACCATGCAACATTATTCCAATCACCAGGACCTTTTAAAGACGTCCCTAAATTGTTAAATAAATCAAATTGAATGCTTTTCCATGTTTGGTACAACCCTAGTAAGTGGTGAATCAACCCTTTGGATGACCTACTTGACTTGATCCACTCCAATGGGTGAGATTTCCCCTTATAGGCCTAATGCCCTTTATCTCAAATTGTTTAAACACACCTTGAGGTGTGTTTAACTTGTAATAAATGCCTTAGATTAATGATTTGAATTAATATGAATGTAATTCCATGATTTAGGCCCTTAAAACTCATTCTTTATGCTTCATGCCATTGTTTATGCCTTATGCTTCATGTTTACTACAATATGCCCGATTCCATGGATGGTTGAATTGGATTAAATTCTTTGGCCAACATATTTAACATGCTATAAATGTAATGGATTATTGATGATATGTGATACTGATTTCTAAGAATTACTTTCTTATGATCTAGGAGCGATCACGAGTCCCGATTTAAGGACGTCTTGGATGGGCTTGTTGTTCATTGTACTTGGAACTATTGGACGTGCCGATAGTGAAACTTAGATTACCTTGGATAGGCTCTCTGGGTAGATTATTTATAGCCATGAGTGACACTGGTTCCCTAGGGGAGTCATCATGGATGAGATCATTGGCAATATGGTTATAATATGCCTTAAGTGATACTCAGTCCCCTATATGAGACACCTGGGATGAGCTCATAGGTTCATACTTGCATCATGTCAAGAGTGATATGAGGTAATCCTTTTACAGATCACCTTGAATGGGATATGTGGTATTGGGTATTTCAAAAGCTCCTAATTTATGGATCGCATTGGATGGGCTCAGGAAGTCCATACTAGATTTGATGGTTGCCTTTTCTGGATTAGATGTGATGTATTTTATTAAATTATGATAATTCTTAACTGATGTCCTAGGAATGTGTCCACCAATCCAAATCACATGCTTAGGGTCAGTCAACACTTGATTCCTTATGTATGATGACCCTTGTACACTCCTTACCAGTTGTATGGGTTACTTTAGTTTAGAGACATCTGGATTAGTCTGACGTAGGTAGCAGAAGTCGAGTATCAAGGTGGAGCCAAGAACATCATGTTTTATTTATTTTTGCCTTGTATTTACTATTATTGGCACATTGATCATTTTATATTGTAAAAACTAGATTGATCTAGACACTATTAGTAGTGGCCTACTAAGTATATCTCACACCCTTCTTTGGCCATCTTTGGTACCCAAGAAGACTGTATGGTTTCAAGTATTGATAAAGGGAAGTGTGTGGATTTTGATGTTTGATTCTAATTCCTAGCTTGGAGTGCGAGAGTGAGGAACCGAGCCTATGCTCATGATGCTAGTTGTAGCTAATTTTCCTTTTTTTTTTGTATTTTTGTATAGCATGGGGTATATGTATATCACCCTTGTACCCCTTCTACCCTATTTTTGTATTTCTGCATGACATGATCAGCATCATCATTTAGTATCTTTTATTTATTACTCATCTTTTGTTTGTCACTTATACTACATGGTTAATTATTATTCTGATACTATTTTTTTATCATTACTACTTCCATTGTCTCTTATTTATTGTATACCATTGTACTCCACTTTGATCTTTGAGGGAATAGTCTACCCACAAACACACCCTGGGCCCTTGATTCTAGTCAATAGCCTCCAGTGTATGGGGAGGCATGCTTGAGGTCTTGTGGCCCGCTGTCTTGGGGAACCTCTAAGTAGCTTCTGGGGTGGGATTCTACAAAGTTATATCAGAGCACTTTTTCCTTTTGTAGTATTATTTGGGTATTAGCCAGGAAACTAGGACATAATGGAATTTGATAATGATCCTATTCATGGGATTAACTAACCTATATATAGGGGAAATCCAAATTACCTAGGAATGGGTAAATGTAGTTCTATTTTGCGCTTGTTATAGTTTTACAAATTTCACTGTTGGGTGACAAACTTGTTTTGTGTCATTATTATTGTTAATATTATTATAAAGAAATTATCTATCTTGGAATGATGATAAGAGGGTGTTTCATTTCATGCATCATAATAGGCACCATAGGACTTAAATTTCATGTATTATTCCATGTCACATTTACTTTTCTGCATGCATTTCCTGTATTGCATGTTCCTGTTGTGTGTGCCTTAATTTTTGTAAATTGTAGTGTGCTAGTGTTTTTGTAGGGATGACTTAATTGACCTAATTAAAGTGACAAAATCAATATTAATGGTGTTTTCCCACATATATTGATGATGAAACCTTAATTAACTAATTATTTCATGATCAATCCATGATCCATTAGTTCTATGGGATGAGACATTAGCTACTTTGATTGATGAATGACAATGGAAATTTAAGAGGTGAGTACTTATATAAATTGGAAATTGAAGTCCATTCAACTAAATCACTATACATGACCTGTTACATCCAAATACTAGATGTAAAGGTTAGATCGTAGTTACTTGACATGCCAATTTCAATTTATTAAGAGTATGAGCCTTTATAAATTTGGAAATGGTGACATAATTAACTAGATTGAGATATTAATATCCAAATAAATAAAAATAAATTTCAATAAATTAAAGACTTAAAATAAAAGGTTACCACTTGATGGGGATTCCAAATTCAAAGTAAAGGGTGTTTTCCTCTATACCTTTCATTTAACACTCTATATACTAGGACCTATGCTATTCCATGTGAGACCTTGACCTTAACCCGATCTAGTAGTGGGTAGTCGGATGTGTCTCCTATGATCTTGATGTGAATATTCTTATCACCTAGACCTATATTTTGGAGCATGTAGAGAGGTGTGACATATTATAGTAAGGTTGTGTACCTATCCTTTAATTCTTGGAATTTTTCATATCTGTTATGATCTTATCTGAGAAATGTTCTTGGAAATTATAGACCTATTCTGCCTCTAAATTCACATGTCGTATGCCATGAGGGTGGTGATGACCATTCTCTGGAGGTGGTGGGCATTGACCCACTAGTGATACTTCCTATAGTTCCACTTGAGGAATCTCCTATCGATCTTCCATTAGGCACCGATACTTCATTCCGTGATAGCTTCTTCCACTTTATGTATTCAATGAAGGGTGCTCCACAACCTGCCACTATTATGGGAGAGATGACCAAAGAATTCCAGCAACATTATCCTTCCACCTTTTCAGGGGATGGAGGACCTAAGGATATTGAGTCATGGATGGAGTCCATGATGAATATATTTGACCATCTTGATATATCTATATAGAGGAGGGTAAAGATCACTACCTACATGCTATGTGACTCTGCCAAGAGTTGGTAGGATGTCATCTCTCAGGATGATCTTCATTGGGGTATGGTTTTTCCAGACTTCCATATGAACTTCTATGAAAACTTTTTTCTGAAAATAATGAGAGTGAACCACTCCAAGTAGTTTATGCATATTCAGTAGGGTGATATGTCCATGTTAGAGTATTCTACTAGCTTCACCGAGCTTCAGTGTTTTTCTCTGACCTTGACTAGTGGTGAGTTGATGACTGTGAGACAATTTGAAGATGGGCTTGTGTACATCGTCTGATCATAGGTGAATGTATTTTACTTAAATACCATTTCATAAATAGTGAACCAGAACCTTATTATAGAATGAAACCTGAGGGAAGATTTAAATTTTATCCATTTCAGTTTAGTTTTAAGGTAGGGCAATGGTTCGTCTAATGATAGGAAGTATCATTTTGAGGGTGAATGTGGGGGTAGTGCTAGCCAGATGACACACACCGATAGCTATGTGGTGTGTCACTAGTGTGGAAGTCTAGACCATAAGATGAACCTATGTATGAGGAACCTCATCGAGTGTTAAGCTTGTAATAGGATGGTTCACCTTCAGTGCTTATGCCGATATTTTCCTCAAGTGTCTAATGAGAGGGGATCCGTACTGATGCCACTTTTGGGTACATGATTCACATCTCTACATTAGGATAGGATTTGGTATTATACCAGCTGATTAGGATGATGAGGTGGAAATATTTGGGGTAGTCAGACATCAGAGGTTCAACACCAGTAGAGTGTACCTTCCCAGGTTAGTGAGGTTGCATCTCAGGGCCACAGTTCGATCCATATCTATGCAGCACATCCTACACCTAAGGAACAGAGTCCAAGGCTTTTTACTATATGAGATACTATTAAGTATATTATACTTTTTTTTATACTCTATTTTATATAGGTGCATCATACTTCTTTATATATACTATAATTATGGAAAGTATGGGCCTAGTGATAGAGTACCTCAGTGACATGATGAATCTCGACACACCATTAAGAGTTCGATCAGAGGGTATACGCCAGTGAAAGGAGTTCCCCCTTAGGATATGTGGGTACCATTTTTTGTGGAATTTATTCATCCTAGAGATGATTTACTTCGACATTAGTCTTAGTATAGACTAGCTAGTTCCTTACTGTCACAAACCAGGCCGGGAAGCCATCTAACCCGACACCCGACCCAATCTGCGACATGATCTGAAGGGCGTTCCCGATCCCCACGGACTGCCAACTAGTGCTTGGCATCATATATAAAACCAGATTGAACGATTTATCCCAATAATAAATAGGATCAAAATATACAACATTGGAAACACAACATAGATAACCACAAATAAATCTCAAAAAATGAACAACCAGGTCCAATACAAATACAACTAAATAAAACTAACACTGAGAGAACCAGGAGCTACAATAAAATAAAACAACCAACTACTAACATGATCTCCATGTGACCTCCTGGTCACCTCCAACCACAAGACCAACCTACTCCAGCAGATAACTCGAACCAGAAAAACCTGAACCTACAAAATATCTCGGGTCTACCGACACCGAGTGGTATAGGTAGGGTGTGAGCTAACAGCTCAGTAGGCAATCACCACAGATTCCAAGTCTTTCCTTTCCCAAAACAGTCCATTAACACTAGTTTGAAATAAAATTATAAAAATATTTTTTTTTACATTTTATTAAACAATCATAACTTTCCCATTTCAAAGGCCAACACATGCCACCATGCATTTTTCAAGAAAACTATCATTTTATAACAAAAACCCAATCCAAACAATACTAGTAACAATTTTTAATGGAACAAATTTAAATGGAAAACAATTTCAAGGAACTCCACATTAAAGACAAAGCACTGACATTTAAAATTACCAACCCAACCTACCTTATGCCGACGGGAGGTGCAATATAATCATTGAGCACTAGTCATGGGAATTCCCCTAGGCACTAACTAGCTGTGAGCCCCATGTACCTCGTATCTCGGTGAAAATTAACCGTAACAATATCCTTTCTCGTGCACGATCCACTAGTAGGGAACATACCCATAACCTAGTAGTCCCCAACATCATCATAATAGTTTAGTTAGTGTTTTCATCATTAAACTTGCTACGTGAAACAAGGGCCAAACCCCCCAAGATCACTAGCATACTAGTACAAGTCCGCCCACCTAGATACCCAGGCTTCCCATTTTGTGCTCAATCAAATTTCACACATCACATGTTACCTCATACACCATTTATCAACCACACCGAGCATCTCATTTCACAAGCCACCACTTTCACATCACAAACCCACTCTTGAGAAATTAAGAAAATTGAAACATTTACAAATCACTTAAAAAACCATGAGGAACACCTCCTCTTCAAAAATTTTCCAAACAAGCCTTTCCACATTTTAGGAAAAACATAAAACACTAAAAACATGCCAAATGGGCCATCACATCACATAAGCATTCAAACCATCTTTTAAAACACCTTAAGTTTCCAACCAGGCATTCACATTTTCCGAATCACATTCTTTTCTAAAATCAACACAAAACATCACCTTTAAAGGTACAATTCCAAATAGGCCTTTATGTATACACAACTGAATGCATTTACCAAAACATTTCCAAATTATTTCCAAAACCATCTTCAAGTGTGAAATTCCAAACAACCCCTCAAGCCAAACATTTTCCAAAACACACACACCAAAAGCCAAACGGGCATATACCCCCATTGGATTCCATTTTAAACAAAATTTAGGAAACAAATATTTCAAGGAACACCCAAAAACCACTTCCACAAAACCAATCATTTTCTTTAAAACCACATCCAACTCTCTACATTATTCAAAGACATAAAACAATCCCATTGTAAGCATAAAACCCTTTTTACAACATTTTAACACTTTTAAAGGGATAAATAATTTCCAAACCATACACACCAAATAAAGATCACAAATAATAAACAACTATCCCACCATAATCAAGTATAAAAATTTTACAAAACCCCCAATTTAACTTTAAAGAACAACGAGGTTTTAAACAATAACCCTAGGTTCAATAAACCTCGGTATTTCACACAAATCCATTTGAAAACCTATTTTTAGTAAATTCTACCAATACGAAGACATCATTAGCATAAAGACATAGATATATTAGATGTGAAAAGGAAATTTAAAAATTAAATGAAAGCACACAAGTGCTTGTGGAGTGTTCCGAAAAGGAAAATGTGGGAAACGCCTACCTCAACCATGTGCGAATGGAACGAAACTTCAAGGGAGGAGAGATCTAAGCCCCAATGACCATTCACACACCCTATATCCAAAGAAAAAAGAACCATACATAATACCTAGACATTAGGGTTTGGACATGGAAGAAAACCCCCAAAGGAAACCCAAGAACAAAGAGGGAAATAGAAGGAGAGAATATTTGATGAAGGAAACATGAAGAACCACCAAACTTTCTTGAAAAATTGCCCTAAAATCGACCCAAATCGAAGTAAGAGGGAAGGGGAGGCTCCTCTGGTCGATGAAAAATAGATAGGGCTTAATTTTGGAGGTGGAATCACCCCAATCAGAGCTCCACGTCAAAGGTTATAAAGCCCGCAAGTGGCTGCACGGTTTTGCTGCACGGTTTGTCAAACCGTGCGCAGACCGTGCGATGGCTACTGGAAACTTCTGCAACTTCTCATGGTTTGTTTGCACAGTTTTTCCAGGATGTTATCAAACCGTGCAACCCCAAAAATTGGCCAAAAACCCCCAAATTACATCCCAAACACTAGGGAGGTCCACCCATTGATCCATGAATGTTTTAAACACAATATAGAGACACTAACGACATCACAAACTCTCAAACATGAAACTTTATATCAATCCCAACAAGAATAACTAATCATAGGTATAAAAGGAAACCAAAAACCACAAAAACACAAGGACTTTTGTTGGGCACTCAACCCAAACCTCAAACAAAAGATCAAACATCGATAAAAGAATAAAATAAGGGAGTATCTGTGGTCGGGGTGTGACACTTCTCCCCACCACAGACACTTTCTGCCCCCAGAAAGTCACCCAGCCAAAATTCAACCAAATCTCAAGTCCATACCCGAAAAAAACCAAGGGGAAACCATGAACTCTGGGATGACTATTCACTCCACAAGTCACACTCGACTGATCAAGAAGAAACCACAATGCATGGATAAGGATGACGGGGGAACATGAGAGGGTTCTCCCCACCACAAGAACTCAACTAATACGAAAAACATCTAAACCCCACACAACACCCTCACTGCAACCAGGAATAAGGGATTTCAATATTTAAAATTTTCGTACAACTCACATGGTTTGGGCACACAGTTTACCAAACCGTGCACCAACCATGCACGGACTACTGGATGGAAGGGGCACCCTTCATGGCTTGGCTGCACAATTTCAAAACCGTATGCGAACCGTTCCAATTACTCCACCCAAAAATGACACAAAGACGCACGATTATGAGACCTACCGCATAGTTGTGCGCTGGCCGTGTAATTTGTTCTGTCCTCTTGGCTGGGGTTGCATGGTTTTGAATAGTCGTGCGGTAACCGTGTTTCACTTGGAAAAATCTCCTGAAAACACCAAAAACCCAGAAACCTCGACTGGGGTCAAACCTGAACATCCATACACAAGATGGACACTACCACCACTAAAACAGGGACCCTAGCAAACAAACCGAACACACAATAAACCAATTCTACAAAACTCAAGAATCTCTAAATGAGCACTGACAAAAGTTAAAATTGTGACTGACCTACACAAAGGTAAGACACACACAAAAGAGAACGAAAAATTTCGAAGTCCACATTTAGATAGACTCAACTTTTTGGGTTACAAGAGATATAGTTCATCTCACCATTACCACAAAAGGTTAACTTACAAAATCAAGGCAACAATAACAATGATATGTTAATCATTTCCATACCAATACAGAAAACAAAGCTAGGTTGGGTTTTTACACCCCCTTGTCACTCCTGATTGTGCGCGAGCTTCACCCCAAGACCCGTGGTTGGGGCTCTGATGGCTGAAGCATCTCCTGCCTCACAGTCAGGAAACAAATCCTCCGATCATGACTTCTTTTTCAGATAACACCCCCTACATAACTTCTTAAAATGATCCCAATGGCCACAACGGAGACAAGTATTCGAAGGAATACAACAAGAAAACTTTGAGTGACCTAACCGGCCGAACTAGAAACATATAAGCGAACAGTCCGATGAACTGAAAGTCAGAGCCAATAGAGAAATTTTTTCAGAAACTAATTCCCCTGGCACACCCTACTCTCCAGATGGGGAACCTTCACAAGAACCAACAACCACTGGCTAACCCCAAAAACCAGCTCATCCATTAATGGCTCATCCACCAACCTCTCAAAACAGGTTTCACCAGATGAGATAAATTTCTCCGTAATTTCAGGACGAAGAACCCAAACAAAGATAGGGGCCTTCATATGATCCTCTGATGCTACTTCTAAAGAGAATGGAACTAGTTCTTTGAAATTTTCAACATAAGACTTTACGGATCGCTGGCCCTACCAAACATCCTACAACTCTGCCACATTCCTATCCTTCACCTCCTCTGGTATGAACCGTTGGATGAAAGTGGCCTTAAACACCTCCCACGACATCTCACCTTCCGTCGATGACGGGGAGACCAACCGCCACTAGAACAAGGCTAGACCCTCAAACAACCTTTGAACTGCACAGACTCTAACACCATCGGTAGTTCCCCATGACGTAAAGACACGATCGACTTCCTCAAGCTACTCCATAGCCTCAAGTGAACCTTGATCACCACAGAAAATAGGAAAAACCTGTGAAGGAAAAGGAATTAGGCATGACTCATTTGGAACTTTGGGGACCTTTCTGGGCGGCTTTTTCTGAAAAACATGAAAAGCACAGACCAAATCCAACATCAAACTAAGGCACAAACAAAGAAGAACACCTAAAAAAAACCAACTGGCTCAAAAGCCAAGTAAAAACAAACACCACCAGAATATATTTTTTAAAAAACCATCATTTTCCTTTTAAAATTCAAAACAACCTTCTTCCAAGGCTAATTCCCAAATACCCATAACCCATTTTTCAAGAAAAAAAAACAAATTCCTAAAATCATTTTCTCATTCAAATCCACTTCAGGAAAACCATGCTAAGCCTTTAATTCCAAAACCCAACCCATGGTATCCCATGAACTGTTACATGTACTTACATCCATTCCCATCCTCACGTGCCAACACACACTTCTCTCACATACCCACACACATGTCAACATCCATAAGTAATACCAAGGGATAGATTCCATTAACATTATCAAACCCAAATCACCCTCAATGTTTGAAAACCCACTTTCCCAATTTAAACCCATTTCATGGAAAACACTTCCATTTTTTTAAATCCATTTTGGTTTCAAAATACACTTTAATTTTCCACATACACTTACACCAACTGAAACCAAAATGAAACCAAACCAACAATGGACAACCAGAATGAGGGAATAGTGACTATGCATAGCTCGAAAACATGGTGGTGAGCCATGCCCCAAGTAAGGCATAACACTAGGAGGGCCTTGAATCGGGCACTTGTACTTCACATGGGTCACCACCCCACGTAAGGCCACAACATAACCCAAATCACCTTCATTATCATCCTTCAATTCCAAAACAACACAAGACACAATACTCAACCCCAGACTACCCCTAGTGACTCAAGGTTTAGAACGAGCAAGGGTTCATGATGCCCTTCCCGCACCAACCTTATGAGTCCCAACAACCCTAGTCTCCATCTACCGGACACCCCAAATAATAAGAACCTCCTCTGATACTATTTTTTCACGAACCAGGCCGGGATTCCATCTAACCTGACACCCGAACCGGTCTGCGACATGATCCGAAGGGCGTTCCCGATCCCCATGGACTGGTAACTAGTGCCTGACATCATATATAAAACCAGAGGGAACGATTTGGACAATTAATAAATAGGATAAAAAATATAAAACATTGAAAATGCAGCAGAGATAACCACAACTAAATCTCAAAAAATGAACAATCTGGTCCAATACAAATACAACTATATAAAACTAACACTGAGATAACCAGGAGCTACAATAAAATAAAACAACCAACTACTAACACGATCTCCATGTGACCTCCTAGTCACCTCCAACTACAAGACCACCCTGCTCCAGGAGATAACTCGAACCAGAAAAACCTGAACCTGTAAAATAGCTCAGGTCTACCAACACCGAGTGGTATAGGCAGGGTGTGAGCTAACAACTCAGTAGGCAATCACCACAAATTCCAAGTGTTTCCTTTCCCAAAAAAGTCCATTAACACTAGTTTGAAATACAATTATAAAAATAGTTTTTTTTACATTTTATTAAACAACCATAACTTTCCCATTTCAAAGGCCAACACATGCCACCATGAATTTTTCAAGAAAACTATCATTTTATAACAAAAACCCAATCCAAACAATACTAGTAACAATTTTTAATAGAAAAAATTTAAATGGAAAACAATTTCAAGGAACTCCACGTTAAAGACAAAGCACTGACATTTAAAATTACCAACCCAACCTACTGTATGCCGATGGGAGGTGCAATATAATCATTGAGCACTAGTCATGGGAATGCCCCTAGGCACTAACTAGCTGTGAGCCCCATGTACCTCGTATCTCGGTGAAAAGTAACCGTAACAATATCCTTTCTCGTGCACAAGCCACTAGTAGGGAACATACCCATAACCTAATGGTCCCCAACATCATCATAATAGTTTAGTTAGTGTTTTCATCGTCAAAATTGATATATGAAATAGGGGACAAATCCCACAGGATCACTAGAATACTAGTACAAGTCCACCCACCTAGATACCCAGGCTTCCCATTTTGTGCTCAATCAAATTTCACACATCACATGTTACCACATACACCATTTATCAACCACAACGATCATCTCATTTCATAATCCACCACTTTCACATCACAAACCCACTCTTGAGAAATTAAACAAACCGAAACATTTACAAATCACTTAAAAAACCATGAGGAACACCACCTCTTCAAAAATTTGCTAAACAAGACTTTCCACATTTTAGTAAAAACATGAAACACTAAAACATTCCAAATGGGCCATCACATCACTTAAGCATTCAAACCATCTTTTAAAACACCTTAAGTTGCCAACTGGGCATTAACATTTTCCAAATCACATTCTTTTCTAAAATCAACACAAAACATCACCTTTAAAGGTACAATTCCAAACGGGCCTTTATGTATACACAACTAAATGCATTTACCAAAACATTTCCAAATCATTTCCAAAAGCATCTTCAAGTGTGAAATGCCAAACAACCCCTCAAGATAAACATTTTCCAAAACACACACACCAAAATCCAAATGGGCATATCCCCCCATTCTATTCCATTTTAAACAACATTTAGGAAACAAATATTTCAAGGAACACCCAAAAACCACTTCCACAAAACCAATCATTTTATTTAAAACCACATCCAACTATCCACATTATTCAAAGACATAAAACAATCCCATTGTAACTATAAAACCCTTTTTACAACATTTTAACACTTTTAAAAAGATAAATCATTACCAAACCAAACACACCAAATCAAGATCACAAATAATAAACAACCATCCCACCATAATCAGGTCTAAAAATTTCATAAAAACCCCCAATTTAACTTTAAAGAACAATGAGGTTTTAAAAAATAACCCTAGGTGCAATAAACCTCGGTATTTCACACAAATCCATTTGAAAACCTATTTTTTGTAAATTATACCAATACGAAGACATAATTATAATCAATCCATAGATATATTAGAGGTGCGAAAGAAATTTAAAAATTAAATGAAAGCACACAAGTGCTTGTGGAGTGTTCCGAAAAGGAAAATGTTGGAAACGCCTACCTCAACCATGTGCGAATGGAACGAAACTTAAAGGGAGGAGAGATCTAATCCCCACTGACCATTCACACACCCTATATCCAAAGAAAAACGAACCATACATAATCCCTAGACATTAGGATTTGTACATGGAAGAAAACACCCAAAGGAAACCCAAGAACAAAGAGGGAAAGAGAAGGAGAGAATATTTGATGAAGGAAACATGAAGAACCACCAACCTTTCTTGATAAATCACACCAAAATTTCCCCAAATAGAAGTATGAAGGAGAGGGAGGCTCCTCTGGTTGATTCCCAACAGATAGGGATTCATTTTGGAGGTGAAATCACCCCAACCAGAGCTCCACATCAAAAGTTATAAAGCCCGAAAGTGGCTGTACGGTTTTTCTACACGGTTTGTCAAACCGTGCGCAGACCATACGATGGCTATTGGAAACTTCTGCAAATTTTCATGGTTTGGTTGCACGGTTTTTCCAGGCCGTTCTCAAACCGTGAAACCCCAAAAATTGGCCAAAAACCCCCAAATTACATCCCAAACACTAGGGAAGTCCACCCATTGATCCTTGAATGTTTTAAACATAATATAGAGACACCGATGACATCACAAACTCTCCAATATGAAAATTTATCTCAATCCCAACAAGAATAACTAATCATAGGTATAAAAAAAAACCCAAAACCAAAAAAACACAAGGAATTTTGTTGGTCACTCAACCCAAACCTCAACCAAAAGATACAACATTGAGAAAAGAATAAAATAAGGGAGTATCTGTGGTCGGGGTGTGACACTTACCACCATGCCTATATAGATTTCTATCATCATAGGGTGTCTTTCACATCACCTGAGAGAAGTAATTATACTCATAAGGGTGAATAAGATATCTAGGCTAGCTGAGATGGACCCGAGTGTTAGGGGATAGACAGGGTGACAATCCAGATGGCTAGTCTCTTTATGAGTGATTAGAGAATGTAGCTTTTAGAATTGCATACTATGGTGGATCACTTCAAGGACATATTTCTTGATGATTTCTATGGTTTACCTCCTAAGAGAGAGGTGGATTTCACCATCGAGCTATTGAATGGTGTGACATCAGTGCCCATTCCTCCTTATAGGATGACACCTATAGAGATATAGGTACTCAAAAAGTAGTTAGAAGATCTATAGGAAAAAGGTTTTATATGACCTAATACTCCACCTTGAGGTTCACCTATCCTTTTCACCAAGAAGGTGGATGTTACCCTCGGATTATGAATGGATTACAAATGGTTGAACCAACTTATGGTGATGAACTTTTATCCACCGCCTCATATAAATGACTTATTCGATCAACTCTGAGGAGTGACAATTTTCTTTAAGATCGATTTGAGGTCAAGCTATCATCAGGTGCATGTGAGACCATCTAACATACCACGTACAATGCTTCGATGAAGGTATGAGTTGTACGAGTATTTGGTTATTCCATTCAACCTTATGAACATGCTGAAAATATTTATGGATCTAATGAATCAGGTTTTCCAAATATACTTGGATTTATTTGTGGTAGTCTTCATGGATGACATCTTAGTGTATTCTCATACTAGACACAACCATACCACTCATCTTGATATTGTTCTGAATACACTAAGATAGAACCATATTTATGAAAATATCAACAAATGAAACTTTTGAATTAGTAATGTTCACTTCTTGGGTCATATCATTTCAGAGGTAGGTTTGGGATATTGGTTTATAGCATATGGGTCCCGCCAGTTGAGACCTCATGAGCAGAATTACCCTATGCATGACCTCAAGCTAGTAGTTGTGGTTCATGCTTTACGCTGTTGAAGGTGGTACTTATTGGGTGAGCAATTAATTTATTACATAGATAAAAAAAATCCTCAAATACATATTCATATAGTGAGAATTGAATCTGAGGTAGTATAGGTGGGTTGAATACTAACAATAATTTGATTTTGAGTTTTCTTATGCACCTAAAAAGGGTAATGTAGTGGCTGATGACCTGAGCTAGAAGACTCAGACAAAGGCTATCTAGGTTGCCAGTAATGAGTGGCAGTTAATGGATCTATTTTTTGAGATACACCTGGAGGTTTAGGAATAGCATGTATAGCCTGTTTTAGAAGCTCTAGTAGTGAAATACTCCCTTATAGAGAAGGTTCATATGAGAAAGCTATTAGATCCCAAAGGCCTCATCTTGAGGGAGAGAATCGCAGGTAAGAACCCACCACCTGGTTGGGTTGTTGATGAGAATGAGATCATGCTCTTCCATGGGTTTGTTTGGGTGCCTTCTAACATACGAGAAGAGTTTATGTGAGAGTATCATGCCTCTATTTGGGAAGGTCACCCTAGTCTTACCAAGATGTATAAAGACATATTTCATTAGTATTGGTGGCCATGTACGAAGTGGCAGACTATAGGTTTCATCACTCGGTGCTATACTTATCAGTAGGTGAAGGCTGAGCACCAGTGAAATGCTATAATTATATAGCCTATATCAATTCCTGAGTTCAAATAGGATAAAGTCACCATGTATTTTGTGATGTGCTTGACGATATCCCCTTGAGGTAGTAATGTAGTGTGGATGATCATCAACATGTTGACCAAGTTTGCACACTTCCTACTGATATGAGAGACATTATCAGTTGATGAGATTAAGAGGATTTATATTTCGGAGATTGTTCACCTTCATGGTGTTCCCCACTATATCGTATCAGAATGAAACACCCAGTTTAAATCACGGTTTTGGTAGGGGTTTCAAAAGGAACCGGGTTCATAGGTGACTCTTCTTATCAACTAGACCTTACTTTTAGAGCATGCATAGAGGTGTGACCTGTTATAGGAAGGCTGTGTACCTATACTTTCCTACATGGGATTTTTCCTATATGTTATTATCTTATCTGAGGCATGTTCTTGGAAATTATATACCTATTCCACCTCAACATCCATGTGTCGTACTCCAGGAGGGTGACAACGACCACAATCTGGATGTGGTGGGCCTTGAGCCACTAGTGATACCTCATATAGTTCCACTTGAGACATCTATTATCGATCTTACACTAGGCATCGATACTTAGTTCCATGATAGATTCTTCTACTTTATGAATTCAGTGAAGGGTGCTCCGCGACCTGCCACTATTATGGGAGAGATGACCTGAGAATTTCAGTAACATCATCCTCCCACCTTCTCAGGGGATGGAAAACCTTAGGATGTTGATTCATGGATGGAGTCCATGATAACTATCTTCAACCATATTGATATGCCTCTATAGAGGAGGGTCAAGATCACTACCTACATGCTAGGTGACTCCACCAAGAGTTGGTAGGATGTCATCTCTCAGGTTGATCTTCATCAGGGTATGGTTTATCCAGACTTCCATATGACCTTCTACGATCACTTTTTTCTAAAAATGATGAGATTGGAACACTTAAAGGAGTTTATGAATATTTATTAGGGTGTTATTTCCATGTTAGTGTATTCTACTAGCTTCACTGAGCTTCAATGTTTTGCTTCGACTTTGACTTTTGGTGAGTTGATGGCTGTAAGATGATTTGAGTATGGGATTGTGTACGCCATCCGATCACAGGTGAATGTATTTTGGTTAAATAAAATTTCATAAATAGTGAACTAAAACCTTATTACTGAATGAAACATGAGGGAAGTTATAAATTTGATCTGAGGAAGTTGATTTCTGAGGCAGGGCGATGGTTCGTCTAATGAAAAGAAGTATCATTTTGTGGGTGAAGCTAGGGGTAGTTCTATCCAGATGAAACACACTGATAGCTATGTGGTGTTTCACTAGTGTGGAAGGATAGGCCATAAGAATCCCCAGTATATGAGGAACCTCATCGAGTGCTGATCTTGCAGCAGGATGGGTCACCTTCAGTGCTTCTCCCAATCTTTTCCTCCATTATCTAATGAAAGGGGATACGTACTAATACTAATTTTGGGTACAAGACCCACATCTCTACGTCAGGATGGGAGTTGGACTTCTAAAAATTGATCAGGCTGAGTAGGTGGATGTAGTTGGGGTAGTCAGATATCAGAGGTTCAACACAAGTAGATTGGACCTTCCCAGGTTAGTCTAGCTACATCTTAGGGCCGCAATTCAATCCATATCTATGCAGTGAAACCTACACATGAGGAACAAAGTCTAGGGCCTTCTACTATATGAGGCACTATTCTGGTATCCTATACTTTTGTTTCTACTTTATTTGATATAGGTGAATCACACTCCTTCATATCTACTACAATTATGGAAAGTATGGGACCATCTATAGAGTACCTTAGTGGCATGACGACTCTTGACACACCATTAGGAGTTAGATTAGAGGGTATATTCCAGTGAAAGGAGTTACCCCTTAGGATTTGTGGGTTCCATTTCTTGTGTAATTTCTTTATCCTTGAGATGAATGAATTTTACATTAGTCTCGGTATGGACTAGCTAGTTCCTTACCATGCCCATGTGTATTTCTATCATTAGAGGGTGTCTTTTACATCACCCAAGAGAAGTACTTTTAATCATATGGGTGAATGAGATATCTATGCTAGCCAAGATGGACTTGATTGTTAGGGGCTAGGCAGAGTGACAGTCAAGATGGATAGCCTCTTTATGAGTGACCAGAGAATGCAGCTTGTAGAATTCCCTACTATGGTGGATGACTTTAGGGATGTCCTTACTGATGATTTCTCTGGTTTAACTCCTAAGATAGAGGTGGAGTTCACTATCAAGCTAGTTCTCAGTGCGACACTAGTTCTCAGTGCGACACTAGTTCCCATTCCTCCTTATAAGATGACACCTACAGAGCTCTATGAACTCAAAAATCAGCTAGAAGATCTAGAGGCAAAAGGTTTTATATGACCTAATACTCCACCTTGGGGTTCACCTATCCTTTTCACTAAGAAGGTGGATTGTACCCTCATATTGTTCATGGATTATATATGGTTGAACCAACTTATGGTGAAGAACAGGTATCCACTACCTTGTATAAATTAATTCTTCGATCAACTCTGAGGAGTGAAAGTTTTATATATGATAGATTTGAGGTCGAGCTATCATAAGGTGAATGTGAGACCATCTAACATACCACATACAATGTTCTGATATAGGTATGAATTGTATGAGTATATGGTTATGCCATTCAGCCTTATGAACACACTGATAGTATTTATGAATCTAATGACTTGGGTTTTCCAACCGTACTTGGATTTATTTGTGGTAGTCTTTGTGGATGACATCTTAGTATATTATCACACCAGAAACGACAATTCCACCCATCTGGATACTATTCTAAATACATTGAGAGAGAACTATATTTATGTGAAGCTCAAAAAATTCCACTTTTAGATTAGTAATGTTCACTTCTTGGTTCATATATTTTCATAGGTAGGTGTATCTATTGACCCAAAGAAGGTGAGCACTATGGTTTCCTAGAATCATACCAATAATGTATTTGATGTAAATAGTTTCTTAGGATTGGATGGTTATTACATGTGATTCATCTAGGATTTCTCATGCCTAGTAGCATCTCTTATGACCCTAACTAAAAAGGGTGAGAAATTTTTCTAGTCCGAATCTTGCGAAATAGCCTTTTAGAGGTTGAAAGAGAGACTATTTCAATGATGATCTTAATTATTCTAGAGTTGGTAAGAGGTTATATTATTTACTACTATGCTTTAGGAATCAAGGTGGGATTAGTTCTGATGTAGGGAGATTGGGTTGTAGCATATGGATCCCTCCAGTTGAGGCCTCATGAGTGGAATTACCCTATGCATGAACTTGAGCTAGTAGTCATGGTTCATGATTTATGTTGTTAGATTCAATACTTATTAGGTGAGTGGTTCATTTTTTACATAGATCAAAACAACCTAAAATAAATCTTCACATAGTGATAATTGAATATGAGGTAGTGCAGGTGGGTTGAATACTGGCAGTTTTTCGATTTTGATCTTTCTTATACACTCAAAAAGGGTAATGCAGTGGATGATTACCTGAGTTAGAAGACTCAGACAGAGGCTTTACAGGGGGATAGTAATGAGTGGCAGTTGATGGATCTATTTTCGGAGATGCACCTAGAGGTTCAGGAATAACATGGACAACCTGTTTTAATAGCTCTAACAGTGACATCCTCCCTTATAGAGAAGGTGAATATGAGAAAGCTATCAGATCCCAAATACCTCAACTTGAGGGAGAGTGTCATAGGTGAGAACCCACCACATGGTTGTGTTATTTATTAGAATGAGATCCTACTCTTCCATGGGAATGTTTGGGTGCATTCTGACATACGAGAAGATTTGATGCGAGAGTCTCATGAATCTATTTAGGTAGTTCAACCTAGGATTACCAAGATGTATAGAGGCATAATTCATTAGTATTTGTGGCCATTTATGAAGAGGTAGAATGTAGGTTTCATCACTTAGTGATATAATTATCAGTTGGTGAAGGATGAGAACCTGTGACCTGCTAGAGTTCTACAACCTCTATACATTCCTGAGTGAAAATGAGACGACGTCATCATGGATTTTGTGACATTCTTGAAAATATCCCCCTGAGGCAGCAATACAGTATGGGTGATCATCAATAGGTTGACCAAGGTTGAACACTTCCCACTGATCTGAGATACCTTCTCATTTGATGATATTGAGAGTCTTTATATTCGGGAGATTGTTCACATTCATGGTGTTCCCCATTCTATCATATCAGAATGAGATGCTCGATTTACATCACAGTTTTTGTAGGGGTTTTATAAGGAACTGGGTTCACAGGTGCTTTGGTGTTCAAATTATACCCCTAATACCGATGGGCAGTCTGAGCGGACAATTTTTGTGTTAGAGGACACGTTACGGGCATGTTTCCTTGATTTTGGTGGTTTATGGGAGAAACATATACCTTTTATTGAGTTTTCCTATGACATAAGCTTTTAGGAAATGATTTAGATGGATCCATATGAGACCCTTTATAGTAGGCCATTCCATTCACCTATATGTTGGTTAGAGGTAGGCAAGGCATCACCACTGGGTCCTCATCTCGTTCAGGAGACTTTAGAGTAAGTTTAGCTGATTTAGAAACATATGACTATAGATCAGTCCAGGAAGAAGTCTTATACTAATCATTGTCGTAGACCTCTGGAGTTCAAGGTAGGAAATCATGTCCTTCTACATGTTTCAACTAGGTTTGGCCACAAATTAATTTGAAGATAGGGTAAGCTAGCACTCTATTATGTCGGGCCTTTTGAGATAGAAGATAAGGTTAGGCTGATAGCCTATCGATTTCAGTTACCTAAAAGGTATCAGGTTATGAACAACATATTTTACATACCAAAACTTCACTGATATCATGCTAACCCATATCATTCATTTGATGCCAAGGATATTGATCTTGAGGATGATGCGTCATTCAATGAGTATCCAATATGTATAATTGATCAGAGCATAAAGGCTCTTCGAGGCATGTTAGTCCCACTAGTCCTGGTGCTATGGAAACACAACCATGTTCAAGATGAGACATAAGAGAGGAAGGAAGATGTACATGAATAGTGGCAAGAACTCTTCTCAGATGATATCTAAACACCCTCGGAAGGGAAACTCAAGGAAGAGTTGTTTTAAGGAGGGTAATTTGTAACATCCTAGATTTTTAGAGTGGTAAAAATCCTTATGTTTCTATTTAAAACCTCTATTTTTATACTAATCATGGGATCCAAAGTCTATGATATGGTTTGGGAGAATATTGGGCTCTTTTAGAGCCCTAAGTTCTATAAAATGGGAAGGAATACTGATTCACATGATTAACACACAATTAGTAATAACCGTGCGACTCAACCGTGCGGGTCACCCAGTGCACAGGGGAGGCCACACAGTTTGTTTGCAACCATGTGGGCTAGGCCACAAGCCTATCAGAGATTACATACACTCCTTGATAGTGGCTTTATGTATGACTATCAAACAAATTTTTCAAATTGTGCACCTAGCCCATGTGAGGGGCCCCCTTAGATAGTGTGGGGCACACAGTTGGCACACAGTTTGGCCAACCATGCGGCCAAACCATGCAGCCGAGTAAATTAAGGGAAAATTACCTTTTCACACCTAAAATGTTTTAATACCCCAAACCACATTTCTCCTCCTCCAACAGTTTCTCCCATGCATTAACTCTCATCCTCTTCTCTATCTAATTATTTTGATCCCTCCTTCATACAGTCTCTATTTCCTTCATCGTTAGATGTGTTAGACTCCTCTCGAAAAGCCATACATTCCTCTTCCTTTTATTTCTAGTTTTTCTTATCCTCTGTTGAGCTATTTTGGTGTGACCACATTTTCCCCATTTTTAGGGAATTTAATTATTCTTCAAATATCTTCTATTCTTGATCAATTCAAGGGACGACAATAGACTAGTGGTCTTCTATAAACCTAAGGTAGGGGATCTAGTTCTTTCCCCATAAGTTTCATCGATTTTATACCATGATCCATTGTTCCATGAACTGGTCACTTCTGACAATGCTTCTAAATTGTTAAATAAATCAAATTGAATGATTTTCCATGTTCAGTATGACCCTGTTAAGTGACAAATCAACCCTTTGTTTGTTCTCCTTGACTTAAGCCACTCCAATGGGTGAGCTTTCCCCTTAGAGGCCTAATTCCCTTTTTCTAAAATTGTTTAAACACCCCTTGAGGTGTGTTTAACTTATAATAAATGCCTTAAATTATTTAATTTAATTAAGATGAATGGAAGGCCTTGAGTTAGGCCCTTAAACATCATGATTTATGATTCATTCATTTACTTATGTCTTATGATTCATGTTTACTACCTTATGCATGATGCCATGGATGTTTAGCTTGGATTAAATGCTTTGGAAAGCCTATTTAGCATGCTATAAATATAATTCCTTATTGATGATATGTGATCTTGATTGCTAAGCCTTACTTTTTATGAGTCGGGAGTGAACAAGGGTCTCGACTTAAGGATGCTGTGGATGGTCTCTCTCTGATTTGTAACTGGAACTGTTGGATGCACTGGGATAAACATTTGGCTTTCCTTGTATGGGATCTCTGGGTGGATTATTTATACCCATGAGTGACACTGTTTCCCTAGGGGATTCACCATGGATGGTCTCATGGGAAATATGGTTATACCATGCCTCGAGTGATACTCATTCCCATATGTGAGATACCTAGAATGGGCTTAGAGGTTCATACTTACACCATGCCAAGAGTGATATGAGGGACTCCATTTATGGATTTCCTTGGATGAGATATGTGGTATTGGTTATTTCATAATCTCCTATAACAAACCTTGGGATTCCTTTATGGATCACCTTGGATAGGCTTAGTATTCCCATACTAGATTTGATGGTTTCCTTTCCTGGATTACATGTGATGTATTATTAAATCATAGTAATGCTTAACTGATGTCCTAGGGATTCATCCTCCAAGAAAACTCACATGATTGGGGTTGCTAAACACTTGATTCCTTATTTATGACAACCCTTTTATACTTCTTATTAGCTGACAAGTTTCTTTGGTATAAAGACACTCGACTTAGGTTGAAGTAGGTAGTGGCAGTCAGGTATCTGAGTGGATCCAGGACTATCATGTTTTATTTATTTATTTCCTTGTATTTACTATTATTATCACACTTATCATTTTATATTGCACATAATGGATTGATCTAGACACCATTGGTGGTGGACAACTAAGTATATCTCACACCCTTATTGTTCCACCTTTGATACCCAAGAAAACTTCATGATTGAATGCATTGATAAAGGGAAACACGTTGATTCTAATGTTTGATTCTGATTCCTACAATAGAGTATGAGAGAAAGGGACCGAGCCTATGCTCATGATGCTAGTTATAGCTAATTTTGTATTTTTTTGTGTTTTTGTATTGCATGTGGTATATGATTGTATCCCTTGTACCCCTTTTATCCTATTTTTGTACTAATTAATGACATGATCAACATAATATTTTTTATCGATTATTTATTAATAATATTTCATATGTCACTTATACTTCATGGTTTATTATTATTCCACTGCTATTCTTCCATCATTAATACTTCCATTGTTTCTTATTTATTGTATACCACTGTGATCTACTCTGATCTATGAGGGAATAGTCTCCCCACAGACACATCCTAGGACCTTGCTACTAGTTAGCAGCCTCTGGCATATGGGGAGGTGCACTTGAGGTCTTTTGGATTGCCATATCAGGGCACCTCTAAGTGGCTTCTAGAGTGGGATGATATAAGGACGAACAATTATCATACTTTATAAACAAATCCATATCAACATATGAAGTGGAAAGAAACACTTTATCAATTCGATTAGAGCTGAGATACACCTCCATAAGAATCCACACAAAATAACCAAAGTGAGCCTCTTCTATTACTTGGTCTATTTTAACAGGGATTCCAATCACCGATGCGATATCAAAGAGAATATTAGGGTTTCACACGATCCATTTAAGACTAAAAATTTATACCCATATTTGAGTTCTAGTGTTGGAAACAACAAATGGATTGAAGTGCAGATCCCATTATTGAAGACACAACATACCTAGTTTTAAGGAGACCAAATCAAGACCCTAAGATCTTATCTTCATCTTATTATAAGGAAACAAGATATGGAAGTACTTTCTCCCAATTGTGATTCAATTACAATCTTTAAAGCCCCATACTTTCCATAAGCTGGTGCTACATGTCTTCTAATCTCCATGGTTTATGACCCTAGGAAAAAACCACCCTCATAATAATCAAGTGTTTACAAGTACTGAATCTATCCAGGATCACATCTTGGATAATACTTAGTAAAATATTAATATGTATAAAAAATTAATAAATTTCAAAAATATTATATCAAAAATAAAAAAATATACATCAAATGTAAAATAAGTACATGCTATACATACACATGTACACATTTTATATATACATCCCACATACATGTGCACACACACACACACACATATATATATATACACACATGTAGACACACACACACACACACACAACATCTATATATACACATACAAAAAACACACACACATAATATAATGCATACACATATATACATATATACATTAATATAAATATATAAGTTCAAATATCACATATTAACAATAAATCATTTATATTTATATAATTGTTTGAGTTATTAATATATATAATATATATTAATATATAATATTTATATTAATTATATACATACATTTTGTAATTAATTTATATAAAAAATATTAATTTTTGAATATAAATATGATAATTTTATATATATTAATAATATTTTTTATTAAAAGTTTTTATCATCACTAAGAAAAAAGTTGATAAAGGTACACCTTTATCAGTGCTTTTAGATAACACTGATAAATATTACCCTTTTATTAGTGCTTTATGTTTAGCACTAATAAAATCCAGTGCTAGCTAAAGCATGATCTATGGTAGTGTGATAACACCAACATGCAACCTGCTTGATCAGAGATATCATAATAAAAATATTATATTACATAGTAATCTTTTGTATAAGGTTTTATGTCATTGTGACATTATATTATTTCTCTATGGGTGTCTTAGCATGTTGTTAGATGCTAAACTTGGACTGTTTTGCTTAATGTCACTAAGAAATAGGCTTAGAGGGTTATACATTAAGTGTATCCAGAACCTCAATTAAATAATAATATTATTTAACACGTTGAATCAATATTATTCTCATATATGGTTTAATAATTATCCATACTTTCTTGATTGCATAAATTTCTTTACTAGTTACTCGAGAGAATATTTAATGAGTAGAGTATTTAATAAATATATATTTTATATTTAGTGAATATAATATTTATTTATTTATTAGCGAATAATGCATTGATATTTATTTATTAAATAAATAGTCATTATTCAATATCTGATAAATATTACATAGGAATTATAGACCATGATTATTAATCCTATAAGAAATAATATATATTAAATATTATTTGAATAAATAATATTTAATTAATTCGCTAGTTTTACTTATGTCAAGAAATAATAATAATTTTATTATTATAGACATGGGGTTCCATAGGGATTAAGGAAATAATAAGAGATCATGTGAAATTATTATTTTCTAACCCTAATACTATTTAAACCCAATTATATTATTTATAACCAAGAAGTGTTACCTTTTATTTGGTTATGAACAACAACATTCGAAGAATTATCTTAAAGCCCTAGAGAGATCCTTATCCAAGAATTATCTTAAGGATATAGAGTGATCCTCCTCCTCCACCACTCTCTATTCTAGAGAGATCAAAGATAATCCTTCTTAAAGTGATTCTTGGGGAGATCAAAGATGAACGATACAACAGTTAGGATCTACCTCACTAGAACCCAAAGATTCCTATGACAATATTTAGAGGTTTGTGGAGCACATGTGGATCACCATTGGATGGAATCTACACTTGATTCCTATAACACAACGACAATAAAATTTAGTGATGTTTATATATTCATTAATTAATAAATAATTCATCATAAGAAAATTCTTTAATTTCTTAAATTAATTATAAATAATTAAGCGATGATCTTGCATTTTGGTTCCATCATTCTCTCATCAATTAATCTTTAATTCACTTCAGTTGGTCATAATGTTTATCATTGATGTGCATATTAGATTAATCATTGAAAATGAAAAAAATTCAGGTTGTCCATACCCTATATGGCACTTCCACTTTGTCTGAAACCATCATCCATGTCGTCTTTTGTTTCTCATCTTCATCATCATCCACCCTCTTAGGTATCTTCACTATAAGGGTTATGGTTTTATATGCCTTATTATTATAGGTTTTGTTATCATCATTTTAATGTTTAATGATACAATTTTTTTGGTCAATCATTATATTCCTTAATTTGAAACATCCAAAACTATAGTCTTTTCCACCGCCACCTTCTCATTCATCAACCTCCTTAGTCGTGGATTCTCTCCAATATCAATTTACGGATTGTTTTTATTTTCAATGCATCAAAGTTATGTTTAATTTGATAAATGTTTTTTTGGGCTTGTTGTTTAATTTAATGATCTATGTTGAAAATTCTATTTGACATATCTTCATGATTTGTATTTTCAATTCCAATTATTTGTGTATCAAAGGTATTTTTAAATTTATGAATGAATTTTTTGAGATTATGGTTTGATTAAATGATTATTTGATGAATTGGTGTTATAAATAATGTTAATTTACTAATTAATGGGTGTCTAAGGTATATTTTTTGTCTGCACTATGAATGAGTGTTTTTAAGGTACATTAGATTATAGAGTTTGAATATGGAGTATTGATAATATATACTTAGATGATAATTTTTATTGCATGATCATATTGTGATCAAAAAAACTTTATAACTTCCAGTCAATCATTTAACTAATGCAAGACTGATTGTACGATTGTATTTCTAATAGGAAGATAATTTTATTTTAGCACATTATTTATTAAACCCCCTTATATTAAATAGGTCTTAACTCAGGTTGAACATTGTGTTGAATTTAATATGTTATTTTTATAGGAGTCACATTGTGTTGAATATGTTATTTTTATACGAGTGAGGTCACATGACACGTGATTACCCAATACAACACACTTTAGATGGTGGAAATGTAGTGGATGGACCTCCATGGAAGAGACAATGTTATGACCAGGGATCTCCTAGGCATGGTCCAGGTGGACCCCAGGGAGGAGAAGCTATAGAGGAGCAGGAGCAGGTGGATCTTAGAAGGTAGAAGCTACTGGTGGATAGTGACACTATGAGCTACTTCCACCAACACCAACTGTTGGCCCACATCAGGCTTAGGGGTCTAGCTAACGAAGCTGCAAACAGCTGTAGACCATGAAGTGATATGACCAGGACACACATGAGATGATTCAAGGTGTGATGTGTTTTCTATAATTTTGATTCAATACTTGTTAATATAGGCATGATTCATTTCATTCATATCCCTATCCCTTGTATGAGAGATGGAGTTGCTCACATAGACAATATCCTAGCGGCTATGGCTAGAGATTCCTGTTGGAAGTGATTCACTTATATCTCACATATTCCAATGATGATAGTTGACTTTTAGGGGAGAGATTACTAGAAGCTGGGCTTCTTCAGGGTGACATAGGGCATTATTGGATCTCTATATCAGTGGTTTTTGATGAGATTCCAAACATACAAGGAATAAAGATGCTTTCCCCACCAATGGTCATTCTCTATGATATGATTAAAATCATCTAGGAGAGTAAGTTCCACCTAAAGAGGATAGTGTCTAGGTGTAGTGGATGAGTTACTTTGAGTTGTATGTTTGAGGTTTCTAGTTTGAGAGAGTTTCTCATGGGACATTTGGGTTGATGTGATGAAGCCTGGTGACATCATCTGGAGAATGGACTAGTTATTTGTGGTTTTTACTCAGATAAACTATCATCACAGGAGACTTGGATGTCTACATGTAGTGGACCAAGTTCTCTACAGTTGGAGAGAGAGACCTTGGGGTGGAGTAGTGTTAGAGAAACTTCGAGGAGTTGAGGCCGTGGTTGACTAGTTCTCCCGTGTTGAGACCACCAAAGGTGTATGTTGAGTTCATAGTGTTTAGAGATGACTCTAGATCTAGGATTAGGTTTCATGTTAATATATAGGTATGAAAAAATCACTTATGGGTTGAGGAAGTAGAGGACCCATGAGAAAAACTACACGAATCATGACCTAGAGTTAGTAGCATGGGTTTTCACCTTAATGTTATAAAGGTAATGTTAAAGCTATTGGATTTATTGTAGTTAACCCTGGAGGCGAGGTGTTTAGTTTTTATCCAGTCATTGGTGGTGGATCCTCTACTTCTTAAATGTGTAAGTGGGGCTCAGTTATAAGACAATTATTGTGAGGTTCTCCATGGATATTTATTCTTAGGATATTCCCTAGGTGGATTCCTAAAAGAGGGGACCACATCGTCCTTTTGTAGGGATGAATGATGTATATGGTCACACTACGTGAGGAGGTGGTGATGAGGTTTCACACTTACCCTTGGCTATGAATATGGTGTGGCGAAGATGTATGAGGTTCTTATATGGCGGTTTTAGAGGGATGACATGATGGTGGTTTATATGATGGGGTTTTTATATACAATGATGGGTTTTATGCATACAACGTGTAGTCACGACACTATATAGATAACTGTGGACTGAATCCTTGATTCATCATGCTTTAATTCCATTAGGGTGTAGGGTTTAGTTGAGATTTTGGGATGGTTGTTTCTGTGTTAGATCATCTAGTTTTGTGGGGTTCCCATAATGATTATCTTTGATCGTGAATCACAGATCACATCATGACTATGGAGGAGCATGTAGGAGGCTTTCGGGGCCCTATTACATTGCACGACATTTCACCCCCAGGATGATGGGAAGGATGAGTGGGATATCTATGTGTTTGAGGGTATACAAAGAGCCTAAGTGTGTTTAACTTTGGCCAGATATGAGAGGACCACATGTCTTTACCCTGTAGCTGGTCCATGTGCTATTGCAACACGTGAGTGCTAGATGTGAGCACAATATCTACACATTCTTGTGAAGTTTGAGATTTTAGGGATGAAAATCATTGAATGGGGGGAGAATATAGTGACTCTAGTTTTTATTTGTAATACTTTAGAATATTTATAGGAATATTTCTGAAGCCATCCACTGATTTGGCATGGAATTCTAGGGCCTCGAGAGCCTTAGTTCAATTATATTAAAAATAATAGATATATTTTATCACAAGTTCACATTTTTTGTAAAAATGTAGAAATAACTCACATGTGGAGTCTCAGGTCGGGAATCTGAGTCTGCAATTGAGTCCGAAATGTGTGTTTTACCTAAGGCGTGACATAAATCTTATCAACATCAAGCACCCAGTTATAGGAGACCTTAGGTAGGGTTTTAATTGGATTCTTGCATAAAGAAGGGGGAGGGTAAGTTCTCTCCAATGGCGACAGATGAACCAAGGAGTAACCAATGCAAATAGGTGCTGCCAGACCCTCTTTTTGACATCGATCATCACTGGATCATGCAACAACAACTTATGGGCATTGTGTTGGACCTGAAGCTTTGGTGATTTTCCGCAAGGTAGGAGATTTTTATTTTTAAGTCCTAATCCCCATTTTATGCATTTTTTTACAGTTTTAGAGCCATATTATGACTACTGTGGATCCAATGGGGTTCGATTCAAGGGAATTTTGGGAAAAAACGAGGGTTTAGGTGAATCAAAGGGATTTACATTCATAAATCTCATTCACATAGCATGTAGTGCAAGAGCACATGTCGTGTATTCTTCCCATTCAAGGAAGATGATATTTGAGGACTACACACTATGTAATGGGCGTACACACTGTGTAGTGGACCTTGGTTGTGTGGCCAAGGACTTGAGCAGACATTCCGTGTCAAGGGATATGGCCATGGTAATACACCGCCAGAGGACACGAGCATGGGATTCTTATATGGGAATGGGTTGGAGGTTGTGAAAATATGCCCAGGGTTCTAGGACACACTATGTACTAGGGGTACATTCCATTTTTTTTAGAAATGACCATCTGAGTTGTGTGGGGGACATGGCTAGGGCTTGGGTGAGGTAAGACACATTGTGTACACCATGCACATGTCATGTAAGCTCACATGGCCAGCCAAGAAATGAAAAAGAGGACATATTCAAGTGTGTATGTGGGGTCACACACCATGTGGATCCCAATACACTCCATGTAATTTTATTAGAGTCTTCCACCTTGAATATTTTGTACTCTCATACTCAGATTTAGGCCCACGAGTAGCCTATAATGAGAAGCTTTCTTCACAGAACACGATGATAACCATCATAGTGTCTTGTGAGATACGATGTGGTGTGATTCAAGAAAGAAATTGCACTAGTGGTGCTTGACTGTGGGTAGTGATCAGGATGGGTCACTAGAGAGATGTAAGTATTTATACCCATGAGTGACATTGGTTCCCTAGGGGAGTCATCGTGGATGGGATTGTTAGCAAGATGGTAATACCATGCCTTGAGGGATACTCATTCCCCTATGTGAGATACCTAGGACGAGCTCAGAGGTTCATAATTACACTATTTCGGGAGTGATATGAGGGAATCCTTTTATAGATCACCTTCTATGGGCTATGCGGTATTGGGTATTTCAAAATATTCTGTAGTGACCCTTAGGATTACTTTATGGATCGCATTGGATGGGCTCAAATTTGATGGTTTAATTTTCTAGATTACATGTGATGTATTATTATTAAATTATGATAATGCTTAAATAACATCCTAGGGATGTATCCTCCAAGATAAATCACATGATTGGGGTCATTCAACACTTGATTCCTTATTTATGATAACCCTTGTATACTTCTTACCAGTTGTACATGTTCCTTTGGTTTAGAGACATCCGGCTTAGGATGAAGCAGGTAGTGGAGGCCGAGTATTAGGGTGGAGCTTGGAATATTGTTTTTTATTTATTTATTGCCTTGAATTTACTATTATTGGAACACTTATAATTTTATATTGTACAAACTAGATTGATCTAGACACTATTGGTAGTGTCCTACTGAGTATATCTCAAACATTTCTTGGTCCACCTTTGGTACCCAAGAAAACTCCATGACATGAGGTGTTGATAAAGGGAATTGTGAAGCTTATGATGTTTAATTATGATTACCAGGATGGAGTACAGGATCAAGGGACCGATCCTATTATTGTGATTCCATTAGTAGCTGATTTTGGATTTTTTTTATTTTTGTATTTCTAGGTGCGAGTTTGTCTTACCTCTCAGACCGGTAGAGATGGAACTCCCCTAGAATGAGAATGGATCCTCTAACCATATATTAGTTATTCTATGGTTGGTACTTCCCTATAACATTAGTGTGTGGGTCCCCCATAGTGTTCATATAGGTATATATGGTAATCCTCTACACTCGGGTGCAGGTCCTCTATCTATGGAGTGGTACTCCCTCATATTTGAGATTCTATGGGGAGTGGGTCCTCCATGAGAGTTATAGCTCCCTCAGTTGTGGAGAAAATTTATAAGGATAGGTCCCCTATACTTTTTACACATGATACATGATTATTAGTTAGTGCTCCCTCAATGATATAAGGTTAATGCCTCTCTATACGGGTTCTTCAGAGGTTTCACATGATGCTTAGGAGTTAGTACTCCCTCAACTACATGGAAATGATGAGGTAAAATTCCTTCTTTTTCCTCTATTGAGAGGTTTCATGTGGTTATTGGTTTGGATCTAGATCTCCCTAAACTATGAGTGAATTGGATAGGGTAGGACCTCTCTACTTGGGTTCTTATGAGCTTGTGCGGGGTTCAAGAGAACAAAGACAAGACCTATAGTGTTGGGCACCCGAGTCGGACCTAGATAGATGTAGGTCAACTCATTATTTTTAGTTAAGATATGGAGATGGAGATCCCCTTTATTTATCATTTGGGATTATTTGAGAATATTTGGATTATGTTAGGTTGACCGACACTTATAATTTTGGGTTGATCTATTGACTGATTTTGTGGCAATTAACCCCTTTATTTTGTGTTTTTGGGGTGCCTAATGGGTATGTTTATACTCACCCCTCCATGATATTTTCCCGCATGAGTTGTGTATTATGTAGATGAAAGACACATCAGTGGTGATATTAGTGGTCCTAGATATAGTGGAGCATATAGGATCTTAGAACTGACCTTTTATAGTGGTCATATTGGAGATTGGAGCAGGGAACTCTTTGGGTTTCCCTGATTTTTAGTTTTAGTCCGGTTGGGACTCTTTTCTAGTTGGGCATGTATTTTGAGCTTTTCATTTTTTTACTATGCTGTTGTATTATGATGTTTTCTTATAGATTATTATATGCATGGTTTATACTCTATATGTTTTATCACTTGTATACCTCTTCAATTTTGTATAGATATGTTGTGTGTGTGCGTACAGGTACATAGGCTAAGGCCCCCCATATCAGTTATGCCTTCTCAGCACAAGTCACCAAAACTTGGACTATTAGAGTTGGGATTGGGGTTGTGGGGGCTCAAAATTATGCAACCATGTGGGTCCTGGTGTTTTGGGCCATTACACATCATTCTTTTGTCCTATGTGAACATGTAATTGAAATTTTAAAGAAGAGGGTGACATTTTATCCTTTTCTTTACTTAAACTATTATATTGGACACTTTCATGGAAAAGTTTCCCACAAGAACATAAAAATAAAAACTAAGGTAATAAGGGTATAAATATGGCCATACAATAGAATTTAGATAAGTTTTAGGTTATTTTATCCCTTATCTTTTTAGTTTAACCACTAGTAAATTTGTTTTCCCCTTAACTATGATAATTTTTTTAATTTTTTCACAATTTATTATGAAAAAAAATTAATTTGAACTTATTATATAATATAAATTATTCTAATTAAAAATATGTAATCAATTTTACCAAATTAAATTCATATAATTTTTAGAATTTAATTTAAAATAAAAACTGCATACACGATGAAAAAATGGGTTTTCAAGAAATGTATTTTTCAAGAATTAGATGATTTCATATTAACTCTAAGACTAGTAACAATAATTATATGAATTTAAATTCATATTTATATATATAATATTTACATTTAATTTAAATCATTTCTCATTATGGGTTATTTTAATTAATTAAAATGGATAAACATTATGCACTTTAAAATAGTTTTCAGAAAAATGCATTTTCAAACCCAATTATACTAAAATCCAGTATAAAGTTGATTCAAATGTAATTAATTAGATTAAATATAACTAAATAATACTTATTTTACTTTAAATTAAATTAAAATCCTAATTATAATTTTAAATTACATAATTTATTAAAAAGAAATGACAGCATTACAAAAATTTGTATTTTTTTACTATTCACTAGAAAATCAATATTTTCTGAAAAATTCCCAAAATTTCACCCTATGTGAATTTTGATATTATAATTTAAAAAATTAAGTTAATTTTATAAAATAAATTCTCTTAAAGTTTTATAAATTAATTATAATATTGTCTCATAAAAATCATTAAAAATCATTTTTGAAGAAAACATATTTTTGATAAATAAAATGACATTACTAAAAATTGAGTGATTATTTAATAAGTATTTATCAATGAATTTATATTTATTAGAACCTTTATATACATTTCATAAATTATTTAATTGTATCCATACCCACTAATTTAATGACTAGGTTATGGAAGTCATATATTTTGTGGGTCATTTACGCTCGGTGTTTTGTGTTGTATACGCTTCGAACATAATGCTCTTATTTTAAAATATCAGAGTTTTAAATTTGATCTTATTTCATCATTTCATGTGCTATAGAATTTTTATATTTTGGAGAATGATATTTTTTGAAATTATTAACTACTAGTTGGGTTGTTCTTGGAGATCCAGCTTCCACACTCCTTCTATCCACCATAGACGTGGTGATAAATTTCCCTTCACTTTTACTCATCCATACTTATAAAAAAATTATATTTAAAAATATACCATTTTTAAATATATATTTAGAAAAAATAATTTAATTTGATATGGATGGTGGATCTTTCTTCATATCTTATTGAGAATGATCATCAAATTATTCTATGATCTTATTTTCATATGTTAGTGGTCCTTTACCATCAAAATCCTCCATTGAAAATTGTGTGTCAAAAAAAAAATTCAATTTATTTGGTAAAGACTAAATACATTTTTCAAGATTGAAAAATTTAACCTTAAATTATATAAACCTCATATTGAGGGTTTCCTTATGATCTTTAATCATACTAAACTTATATTCACAATACCTATCCATTCTTTAATTTTTCTCCTCATGAATTTTATTTCTTTCTTGAAGAAAAGTTTCAAGTTCCTTGATTCTTTTTTCCTTCACATACAACTGAGAATTTTTGACATTAATTTAAGATATTTTATCTTCTTCCAATGCATGAATCTTTTCTTCAAGTTATTTAGTGGTATAATACTTTTCTTGGATTATGTTAATCCACTCTTCTTAAAATTTAGAGAAATTTTCTTCAAGTTACTTATTCACTACTTCTATGGATCTAACCATTTTATAGGCTTTATACAAGATAAAATATTTTATTAAAAATACTCATCCATATTTTCTAAATCATACATGATCTAAGTGATATCATCCTACATGATTTCAAATAGTCCATATATAATAGAGATCAGTTATTTAGGAAATCCATGAAAAATATCCTTTAATGGATCAATTGAAAAATAAAATGGTATGTAATCACTCCCACTAGTGCATAGATCTTTTTTAGGATAGTTTGAGAAATAATTAAGGCATAACTATTTATTGATTTAGTTTCTTGAACCAATTGAGTTAGAATTACTATCCAACATTTTGATAGTTACATCAACCACCTTATCTTCTCTTTCCAAATTAGATCGATCTTCTTTTCTATCATGACATAGAGAACCTGAAACTTTCTCTTCTTTAAACAATAAGGAAATATTAGTTAATATCCTTTCTCCTTCATTTTAATATTTTATATATTCTTGGTAGAAGCTTAATTCTTACTAGGAACATATAGTTATTCTCCAAAACTGCACTTCATTATAAATTAGGAAAGAAAACTCAAATATTCAAAAGCGAAGAAATTCAAAAATTGAGAATCCAATAGAGGTGAACATCCCTATGAAACCATTTTTTATGACCACTTTGAGATACTCAAAACTAGGGGGGGGGGGTGTGGGGTGAATCAATATTGGTTTAGTTTTCCTCAAATTATCTTTTTATCCCTTTTACCTTTTTGACTAGTTATGATCTTGATTCTCTTATATAATTACCTCACCTTCATTCTTAATCATACAAACAAAGTGGATATGTTATTTAAAAGGTTCAAATTTTAATAATAAATGACATTCCTTAGTTAAATCAAGAAAAATTACATGATCACACAACCCTTTAGAAACAATCAATGAGTTAAAAACATGCATGGTACATCCTTGAAACCTATGTTTCACTATAGTCTCTTTGATAGTGCTTTGGTGACTCTTTCCACATAAGTGTCTCCTGTAACTTATGATTATTATTGGTGTGTTTCCTAGGTCTTATACTTCCAATATTACTAGAAAAAAACATGAAATAAATACTTATTATTCTTTTTTATGCACAATAGTGCACATACTCTTCACAAAAACAATTTTGCGTGATATTCATTTGGTTCTTTCCATGAAAACTGAAATGAACGACCTTATTATTCTTATGAAACTCATGAAAAACTTGGAAAATTATTCTTATTATTATTCTTATTACTGATAATCATAACTATAAAACACTCTTCTTTTATCCCATCATCATCACCATCTTCTTCTTTTACCTATGCAAATATATCTTCATAACAATTTACTTCTCCTCTCCTATGATTCTCCTTTATTATCTTATTCTTCATCATCATCATCTTCTTCATTATTAAATATGATTTGAACCATTTATCTTCTTCTTGAATTCGACTCATAATATATATTAAAATTTCAATTGAGTCATATCTTCTTCTTATTGACACCAAAATATTCTCTGTTTGAATAATATTGTCAAACCTCTCTTTGTTCTTTTTTATATATTTTGACCAATAAGAATATATATATTAATAAATAGTTGAAACATTGGTTAATTATTCCCATGTTATTCTCTTCCATATTCATTCAAAATACTAAGCGAATGTAATATTTTGAATTACCAAGATTATCACTAATTCAAAACCCTTGGACATAAACCTTCATTATCTTCCACTAGATCCACAATCTTCAACCATATCTTCTTCCCATTTAAAATTCATGAAGACTCGAAATCAACTATTCCCATGAAAATAAAAATTATCACATAAATTAACCTGTGATAACTACACATGATAATTTTATGTTAATACCCAATAAATAATGTATCTTCATCATTCTTCAAAATGAATCCTTTATCATGCATACTTCTATAGTAAATAAAACTATGTACCCTTCTTCATTTGCGACACAAACCTTGCACTCTATTCTTACTAATTTCTTAGTTTCTCATTCTTCATCTCTCCATAATTAATATATATACATTTAATCTCACTATACATACACCAATATATACATGAACTAGTGACACATTCATGGATTCCTTCATTTATTCATGATATTAGATACTCCTCACAAATTGTTTATTCTTCTTTCCATAAAATATGATTCATATATATTAGCATGCAGAAATCCCAAATTTTCTAAGTATTGAAGTCTTACATAGAAGTCATATGATTATAAAAAATCTTACGCTCTTTCCTTTTCCATTTTTCTACTCATATGAAGTCTTAGTATCATGAAGTATTAAGTTCATGAAGTCTTAAAACAATGAAGTTTTACACTCATGAATTCTTATTCTCATGAAGTATTATGCTCATTAAGTATTACACTCATGAAGTCTTATTCTCATGAAGTATTATGCTCATGAAAACTTATACTCCTACTTAGCTACAATAAAAACTCGATCTTCTTCACAAAATCATCTTCAATTTGATGTTGTTCACTTGATATCTATTTTTATTCAACAAAATTTCTTGAATCAAAATATAATTATGATGTTTTAATCAATAAATATTAGCATAAGAGCATCATCTTATTTCAAGAGCTCTTCTCCATATATTTATTCTCTAACTTTACACAAAAGGTATATTAAATTTACATAGTTTATCCTCTTCCACAACCCATTCACTTATGTGGCCAATTCGCATCCGTAGAAAATTTTTATACATGAAATTTTTTCCTATGTTGATCCATTTACATAGATAAAAAATTTGGATACACAAACAATGATTCATATAATTCTACTTATGTGAAAATTTGAATACTCAGCAGTGCATTCATCTACACAGATTTTTCTATGTAGGGAAAACTCATACATGGATATTTCCTTACATGGAACATTCAAGAAGATTCACATACACGGTTATGTAAAACTTAAAAAAGAATTTGGACTTTGTCTTCTTCCTTGTTCCTCCTTCTCTTAAACATCATCCATTTTTTTTCAAGAATCAGGATATAATTTTCATTGAATCATATATCACTTTTAATCAATTGAATTGAACTATCTCATACTAGTTCATCCACTTCTACTACCATGTGTGTCCACAGTCACTTGACCTACTGTGCATGTCCACAGTCACTTGAACCACTTTTCATGAGATAAACAATCCTTTATGTGGTAGTTTCAAATTTCTTCATGTGGAAGGTTCTTTTCTTCTTCATGCGGTAGGTTCCCATTCCTTCATGCAGTATATTATATTTTATACATGCAGTAGGTTTATATTCCTTCACGTGGTTAGTTCTCTTTCCTTTATGTGGTCATTTTGAATTCCTTTATATGGTTAATTTTCATTTCATCATGCAATCACTTCTTATTCCTCCTTGCATACAGTTCACATTTCATCTTGTCGTCACTTCTCATTCCTTAATGCAATCAATTGAGTGACCCTTCATATGGTAGGTATCGGTTCTTCATGCGTTCACTTAAGTGACCCTTCATACGGTTGGTACCAATTCTCCACAAACTCTTCATTAACATTCACAAACTTAACCCCCTTTATCATAATTATATATAAACATATTTATTATAAATTTCATTCTCCATGGAACTCAAACTCTTCAAACAAGATTTGGATATAAATATATTCCAAAAAATCATTCTAAGAACTTTTATGAAACTTATTCAAACAAAATATTCCAAGATATTTGATAATCATGATATAGATTATTGGGATCTATTTTTATTTAACAAGAATTTTCTTCACAAAATATTGAAATCTCTTGAAAATCATTACTTAATAGCAAATACAACTCACACAAAGTGAGCTCAAAAAAATATTCAGGAGATCTCCTGGGAGTAGGAGAACAAGATAAGAGATCAATAACCTCACCTATCTGAGTAACTACTATTTTTTGGGATGAAAATCCTTGAAGGTGGAGGGAGTGTAATGGTTATGGTTTTTGTGACTATAAACTTTGAATATTTCAAATAATATTTTCATAGGTAGTTTCGGAGTTGGCATGTAATTTTGGGCATCATATAACCCCAATGTTGATATATTAAAAATATTAAATATATTAACTCACTCTCACACATAGTATCATAAATAATGGATTATCTCATAAATAGAGTATTGTATGAGGGAACTAAGACTACCATTGAATTATAAATATAGGTTTTGGCCTAAGCATGATATAATTCTTATTTGAATTATACCTCTAGTTGATGCATTGTCGCAGATGAATAATAGATAAAATAAATAAATTAATTAAAAAAATAAATTTATTATATACTAAATTTTACCTAACCCTATAAAAACTCTATATAATCCCTATTATACCTAGTATTTAGGGTTATCCATGTAATTATAGAGATAGTAAGGGATAGATCACGATGGAGAGCATTGGAAGATGAATATGGATTGAGGATCGATCATGACAACATCAAAGACTACACACATCATCAAAAAAAATGACACCTGTTCCTTCTTCACCAGTGATTGATCCAATTATGAGGTATGGATTTTATTTTTAGGACTTGTTACCCACTTCTAATGTTGCTGTGATTACAAATTATTTCCTAATGGTCTAATTCAGGATCGACCATCATCAAGCCCTGTTAATTTATGAATTTTATCAGAATATATGAACTTGATATTTATCATTCTTGGAATGATTATTTGATTATATTTCTCCTTCATTTAATATACTAGGATCTATCAATTTAGTGATTATTACCATCATATATCATTCAATTTGGTGTTTTTTGGTTTTCTCCCACCGTTCTTCATGATCACCATTGACCTAAGATTTTTTTTATGATTTAACCATTAATATGGTTTGAATCAGGATTGAACATTGAATTCAAATTTCCTTATTAAAATGTTGGTGTAGATTATGATCAAGGAAGTATCAATGTATGATGATTATTTTCAAGAGGCAGATGAGATCGCGAATGGATGTTTCATGAGATGTTGTATGTAGATGACATAGGAGGTGAAGAGATTTTGTTTTCCAATGAATGGTGACCAAAATCTAACTTACAACTAAGCATTAATGAAAGTAAACATAGTTTTTGTATTTCATGAAGAGATTTTAAAATAAATAGGAGGAAATGACGAGGCATGCAGTGGGAGAATACTTTTGGAAAAATTCATGACTACCTGACATGTAGTTTAGAAGAACATACACTGTGTGTCCTATTGATGCGATGCAATAGTTTTGTTTTGAGAAAAATATCACATGATCATGTGTCTAATTCCACATGTTATGTAACCCTAGAGGACTTGATAAACATGTATAGAGAGCACATTAATAGTGAATCTTGGATGTATTACATGACCATGTGTGCCAATGCTACACCCTATGTACCACCTAATGGAACACAAACTAGGTAGGGTGGTACATGCAGAGTGCCGAACTAGGACCCACATGCCGTCTAAATAACACAACATACCATGTAGTTGGTTTTACACACACCATGTTGACCATGAGTGAATTTCCATGTTTTCTAATTGGGTTGACACCCATCGTACCCCTTGGATACACTATGTATTTCCCCATCACAATGAAGGTGATGATGGAAATCAAGGTGAAGCTAGCATGATTGTCTACATTAGCATCTCAGAGATCATGCCTGACTTTTTAGAAACTCTTAGTGAGTAGAAACAAACCTTGATAGGAGGGTCATAGGAAAATATAAAATTACCATCCTTACGTAGGTTCGATAATTCCCACCATGGGGTTTAAGTGTAGGGTCCTCTACCTATAGATCAAATAGGGTTAGTTATTCCCCTTTCATTACAAGGTGAAGGGTTCTCTATACGCAAGGTCAGTTATCTCCCCTGCCTAACAAGCCCAGGTAGGGTGTGGGATCCTCTACTAGGTTTAGTTATTACCCCTACAATTATAGTGACCCAAGCCTCTTAAACATATTATTACATGTTTTTTAACATAAATATCCAATAAACACAACCCAAGGATCGAGAGGCCTAGCGTCTTTGGGAGACTAGGTACATAAAACATTAACATGAAACTAAAATAAAAATTTATTTATTTTAATCTTTATAATATTATTCTAGATACCTTTTAGATTCTAAAACAACATACAAAAACCTATAGAATACATAAACAAAAGGGGTGAGCTATAAATCCTAGTAAGGGGATGAACAAGATAACAAAGAATAATATATGAGTCAAATGATATAACATGATATAATAAAAGTCAAGGATCATGGATAATCATATAGAACCATGACATAAATAATATGAAATTATAAGATCATATAATCATTAGAATGTTGAAACATTATTAAATATGAAATAATCATAAGTCAATTCTAACTACCAAGACAATATAACATGGTGGATAGAGTCCCATCATGGATTAGGTTTTTTCCCTAATCCCATAAACATATATCATGAGATATAAACATTACTCAATGCATTGGAGAACTATATAGGTGCACCCATTATAACATGCATATGCATATGTGTGCCGCATAAGGTAATAAAACATAAGGCATAAGCATAAGAAATACCCATAGAGAGTAATGGGTTACATAATTTTACCTCAAATCATAATTGAAGGATATTTCATAATGATTCAAAAGGGAGGAAGGAATTAAATATTTTGGAAGTTCATGTTTGAATTAATAAACATATGTCTCAAATACAAAGTTCATTTTAAGAAACATACATGAGTAAGGGAGGATAAGTAATTTATAAATTGAACATATTTAGAAAGGTTTTAAGAAAATGATATGGAATCTTTAAAGATGGTAAGCACATCATATTTTTAATAAAACAAAAGGTAAACTAGGAGGGTTATCCATAAAATAATGAGTATTTATAGAAAAAAATTCATGAATAAAAACATTTCATGGGGTAGTTCATAATATGAAATAAGAGATATGAAGTTCTCTTAAATCGAATTTACTTAAAAGAAATATTTGGGAAGATAACTTCAAAAGATTGTATATCCATGAAAAAACAGGAATAAATTAGGTATATATTAAAGGTAAATATATACATAATATATAAGGTTTTAATCAAAAATTTATAGAGATAAATTTAGGTGGATAGGGATAAGGCATAATCTAAAGAAATGAGGATGGATCAGAGAGTTCCCTTACCTAAGGTCTAAATTCACTATGCACTTTCACTTAACATCCTGGATAATCAAATTATATCCATTAAACACTTTATTAAGAACATAATTTAACTATATTTGATTTATTATTAAGATTTTATGTTATTATAGAGTCATTTAATTGAGATATTGTGTTTATATTCATTGTCCCAAGGTTGTTCGTTTCACGGTTCGAAGGTTGCATTAGTTTGTAGGTAATTATGAGAGTTCTTATGGTATGGTTTCATAAATATAGAAATGTAATGGTATGGAGTTATTTTTTTACATAATTTAAAAAGGTTCTAAAAATCTAATAGGGTTAAAAAATAGGCACAATTTATATGATATAGGTGTTATTGCTATACATTTAGTTCATTTATATGGGTTTTCCAACCATGATGAAATTATTAGGTTTAATTTATTATTACTGATATATATATCCATTATAGAATGTGAAATAAAATAAAATATACTTATTTAGATTATTTTAAACCATAATAAATTAATTTAAACCATCCATGAAGATGATGATGGAAAATGAAATTCGTAGTTCATGGGGACGGTGATCCGATCTTATTACAAACAAAATTTTAATTTAGAATCAATTGTGCCGAGGGCAGAAAATGGATATTCCATTAACAAAAAAATTATTATATTTATTATACTTATTTCATTATTTCATATTGGATGAAAGATGTGTGTAGGAGGTATAAAAGGAAAAGAATTGAAAAAGATAAGTTGAGAATATTACCTCTTTAGATGTCCTCTCTTAGAAAATACCTTAAAGAACCTTGGGATGATATTTTGGTGAAAAAAAATATAAGTATGTGAGGGATATGTTTGAGAATAGAATTGGGTAAAAATTTGGAAATTGCTTAAGCTTATAAGGTGGGAGGAGAAGGGTTGATATTTATAAGGGGGAGAGGGAAGTTTTTGAATATAATATTCATTAGTTTATTACTTTTGGATCAAGACTACCAATAGCGATGAATATTATTACTAAATGAATTAATTGATGCATGTTAGTTTGAAATAATGGCTGATTACATCATCCATGACTCAATTATTCATGTATTTTACTTATAATGTCAAATACAATATTTTTCCATATTCCACTATTAAAAAAAATTCAACTATTTTAGAAAAATATCAAAAATTCACCATAACCATTTTTTATGTGTATATTCCAAAAATTGAATCAATTTAGTGAAATTAATTTTTGAAATATTAGAAAATTAATTTTTAAATAAAATACTTATTTATTTGAAAAATACCAATTTTTATATTATGATTAATTTTCTAATCCTGTGAAAAATTACTTATGGCCTCATAAAATTATACTATCATTATAATAAAACATAATATTATTTTTTAAACATATTTTATGAAAATATAATTTCTTTTTAATTTTTATATTTATTATAAAAATGTAAATAAAACATATTTAAAAAATCTAAACACTTGTTTTATCATTTTCAAGACCTTTATTTATTTGTATCATGATATAAATTTGATATACGTTGATTTTAAAAGATAAATAAATTTTATTTTACAATTACATAGGTGATGTCAATATTCTAATAGTTAGATTACTATTTATAACAGTCATATTACTATTCCAATAGCCAGATTGCTATTCCAAAAGTCTGATTTGTAATATTCATATGGGTTCACTACATTCAATAAATACCACACATTTCATTCAATTCTATTTTATTTATAGATATTTTCATTTTGAAAATTAATTTTTCATTATTAATATTCTATTTCATTTCTATAGCATTGTTCATGAATGTGATTATTCTAGGGGATCGAGCAGATCCAAAATTTCATATTATAATTATCTTATTTTCTATTTTTTGTCCCATTATAACACTTTAAATTATTATGCCTATATATATAGTGTTCAATTGAAAATATTAAAATTTTGTTGGTTTTATCATGTGGTGTATTTCCTTCATATAATACTACATAACTAAATATGACACATTTATATAATCAGAAGGGAAATTCCATTGATTTTTTGGGTTGTTATAATACTAATAGGGGAACAAGATCCTCCACTACAGGTATAGAGAATTTACATGGGTTGAAGAATCAGATGATTCAGAGGTCTTGGTGGGTGTTTAGAATCCTTGGGATGACTGTGATGACTAAAACCATACTCTATGGCTTTGTCACGACCCGTCCTCGGGACCCGTGCCGTGACTACCCCAAGCCCACCTTCCATATGCTAGGGGCTGGTGACTAGCACCAAAGGCGTAAATACCGATAAAAAGGGGAAGGAATTGCCTTATAAAGTAAACAAACACCACAGAGTAAGCCAGCAAAAGTAAACACGAAGTAAAACTGGGTACAATAGTAAGTGCGGAAAGTAAATGGGCCAGAATACAAACCCAAACTGAAAGTAAAGTACAATTAGAAAGAAAGTACAACAACTGAAAGTAAAGCAGCAACGTCGAGCCGTCCACTGGAAGTCCCACCTGAAGGGTGGGTACAGATAGCCTCCTCAGCTCCTCGGGTCCAGACGTCCGCTCCGTGTACGTCCCGCCCAGTGGTACACCTCCAGGTACCGACCTGCTCCACAAGCCTCAACCACGATCAATGCTGTCTGTCGTCTGCATCCAACACAACGTAGTGCGGGCATAGCCCATGCAGGGGTGAGTATACGCTACTCAGTAGGGACCCCAAGACCCCCAAAGGTCTCCCAGAATCCACAATGGATAATCCACATAGGAAAGATACAATCACGAAGTAACATCCAACACTACTTAGGTATATGCCCATACATATACCTAAGTCATCAATTCCATTTAGGATCGAACATCCGAGCCCAAGTTCGATCACGTCCACACAGGATAGTACAACCCAATCCACACAGGAAATCACAACAAAATCCACACAGGAAAGCAAGTCAATCATATCAAAGATAATGATTGAAAGTCAAGACTCAGCTCACACCGGTATACTTATTCGTAATATAATAGCGATGATCAGATGTAGCCACTGATTCATCTAAACTAGGACCCACGTAGGATAAAAGAATAGTAGTACTGCCAGACCCACGTAGGATATAAGAACAGTAGTTATCACCGTCGAACCCACAGAGGATTCCAGTATGGTTTTCATCGTCGTCGAACCCACGAAGGATTCCAGTACGACAGTCTTCACCATCGAACCCACGAAGGATTCCAGTACGATAGTCTTCACCGTCTAACTCACGGAGGATTCTAGTACGATAGTCTTCACCGTCGAACCCATAACTTCTGGGGAACTCCTCCTCTATCGAGTACAGTGGGCCTGCCGCTACAACCAAGCGCTTCCCACTAACCTTGGACTGCTGAAGTACTCCACCTGTCGAGTACTGTGGGCCTGCTGCTACAACCAAGCGCTTCCCACCATGGGTCTGCCGCTACAACCAAGCGCTCCCCCTCATAGCCTACAGAGGTACTCCTTTTGTTGAGTACCGCAGGTATGCCACTACAACCAAGCGTTCCTCTACCATGGGTCTGTCTCTACAACCAAGCGCTCCCCACTGGGCTATCGAAACACTCCGAGTTGGTCGATCAGTAGTCGTCAAGTCTCAGCCATCTCTAGGGTTTCCGCACACAGCACGCTCGTTTTCGGGAGGGTCCGCTCCACGAGCCAAGGGGTCGATACATCAACTGACACATAGTACGGAGTTGATGTATCCCAAAGTTCCGTCTCGACATAGGGAACTCAACATGACAGACGGCGCGTCAATCGGACGCCCGGTCTGAGAGTTATTGGTTTTTTTGTTCCAGGGGCGCGGTTGTTTTTTAAGTCAAAACCAACCCGAACACACTCCAACTGCATACAAACCTCGAGCGGAGTAATCCAAAAGGTCCGTCTCACTAAGAGGAATCCAACAAAGTCGACGACACGTCAATCAAACGTCCGGAGCTCAAGTTATAAGCATTTCTGCTCCGAGGGCCCGATTAGTTTCGTGTTCGAACCAACCCAGACGTAAACAAAGTTCTCTGAAACCTTGAGTGTAATATACCAAAACGACCTTCTCGATCCAAGGATCGCATCTAAACTGACGGTGCATCGATCGGAGGTCCGTAGCCCAAGTTATTGGCAAAAGACCGAAAGTGGTCTGAAAATGGGGGGTCTGGGCGCGGCCTGGCCCTGCCGGGCGCGGCCCGGTCCGGTCCGCGCGACCCGGCCCCGCCCAGACGGGGGCACGCTAGCTCGACCAGTGGCCGAGCATGGGGGGATGCGGTCCCCCCTCCCCTTGCGCTCCGCGGACACGGCAGGTGCCACGTCCTCCACCGGATCCCGCGCGGCTGCGGGATCCCGGTCGCCTGCAGCCGCCACGGTTCATCCTGGCGGTGCGTCGGGATGTCGCCACCTACGAGCGGCCAGCCGGTGCCGGCCTCCGCCTCCGGCCGCCACCTCCGGCCACTGGTTCCACCGTTCCGGCGATCCGCGCCGCCGGTGAAGTCCATGGGCCACCAGAGCCGCTCCGGTGGTCCGTTCTTGCTCCCGTCTGCGCCTGGGGTCGTCTCGGGACCTGTAGATTACTGCGACGAACTCCAATCGCTCAATGATACTGTTTCATCGTCGCCCAACGTTCCACACATCAAGAATAGAGGATCAGTGTGTTTAGACTTGTTCGTTGGTCCGCACCCACCACGTTAGTGGTTCAAACGACTTCCAACAATTAAAACACATGCCGAGAATATATTCCACATAAGTTAAATTAAACCAAACCCCCTACCTAGAAGAAGTTGTCGAACGAGGATCGTCGCGGGAAAAGACGTTGCGGAAGACGGCATCACGGAAGAATATCTTCGGCATCGCGGTACAAGGTGTCGCGTCGTCGATCTCTGAGGAACTTGCGTTCTTCGTCGTCTTTCGTCGAAGGCCTTCGTTCTTCATCATTCTTCACATTCATCAACGAGGAAGAACGTTCTTCAAGACTAGAGTAATTCCTCCCCAAATATTCTCACACAACACATAAACAATAATAAAATAAGGCTTTGCCTTATTTTATTACTCATGCCATCCCTTTTTGAAATTCAAAATTAAATCACGATTTAATTAACGTGCGTTGACCAACTAATGAGGCGTTTAATAATCCAATTAAACGCGAGAGTTGACTTGGTATTTAATAAGGGGGTGCGGGTGTGTTACACAAAATTAATGGGGGTTTTCCAACTTAATGGGAGGTTTGAGGAAGTTGAATAGGTGGGGCTCGTGTGGGGCCCACCTCACTAATATCCTATCAATAGGGGTTAGGATTTAGTGGGTCCCACATCAACTTCCATACGTAGGTTTAAACTACTTAGAATAAAATTTGTTGCACAAATTTTATTTAATTCATTAGTTAACCCATTTTTTTAATAACAACACCTGAGAAAACGCAACTCCAGAAAAGGTCTTCCTAAGCAAAAAACGATGCTGCGGTTTCATCAGTGCCCTCAGATTTTGGTCCTGATCACCGGTTCAAAAGTTAAGAAAACCAGCTCGTTCATTCACTGAACGTACCTGAGCTAAACTTCGGAAATTGATTCCGAGCACACCGGGCCTCAGAATCAGGTTCCGTCAGAAACTTCATACTCTTAAAATCTCAAAGAAAATTAAGAAAAAAATTTCCCTTGAAATTTACAGGTCTTTACATTACTCCCACCTCAGGGCTTTACATCCCCGTAAAGCTATAACACAAACTAGGGGAACAAAAGTGGTACTGAGCACGCAACTGAGCCTCCCGATCCCATGTGCTCTCCTGGAGGTTCCCGTGCTGCCAGTGAAAGCGCACCTGAGGAATCGACCGTCCACGTAGGACCTGCTCCTGTTGATCCTCGTTCTCCACTAGAACCTCTATGATTGTCGCCCTATCATCAACGTCCAACTCCCTGCGGTCGATGATGTGTGAAGGGTCATGTACGTATTTTCATAGCTGAGATACGTGGATGACAACGTGCACCCGGTGCAACTGAGGTGGAAAGGTCAAGCGGTAAACCACCTCTCCAACCCTGTTGAGGACCTAGAAAGGTCCATTGAACCTCAGAGATATATCGCCGCCTCGACTGTATCTCTGTAAACCTCATCGAGGTGAGACCCGTATAAGAACGTGGTCACCATCCTCGATCTCTAGAGGCCTCCATTTCATGATTAGAACTGAAACTCAAAACTCCTACAACCACGAGGGTAAGGTTGGCCAAACCAAGAGTGATCGGACACACCCTCCTAAGCATGAGTTAAACCTGTGCTACCTGGGGTTTCATTTTCGCCGACCAAGGAAAACCCATCCCGACGTCTGCCTAATACCATCAATTTGTGTATGAACTGTGATTGCCCAGTCTATACTCAAACTAACGTTGTAAGGCATCGACGCTTCCACCAAGAGATTCCAACTAAAACTCTCACCTCAAGGGTCAGATCACACCGTCGGCGTAAGTGTGATTATCGAGTCTCCTCCCAGAGGTATCTCCAGACGTGAGGGTCAAGTCAACGACTTAACCAGAAACTCTAGGTCTGGGAAAAGTTTCATGGAAGGAAGGGATGATTCATATCAATGTCTTGTTGTTACGACAGCTTGTGGAAAACATAGTTCAAACATCGAATCATCCTTAGAGCCCTTTCGGTCGCACTCCCTGACCGCATGCAGCTACTCTTTCCCCTGCCCTCCAGCTCCCTGAGCCTAGTGGGGATTACAAAGGCGGGTGGTTGAAACATGTCAAAATGTTCACCACCCCATGCTGCTCTCCTAGCTCTACTTCCACGTCTACTGACCTGTAGATTCATCTGTCCTTTTCACTTCCTCTACTTGAAACATTTTACACTCCCAAGTCTCTGAGACTGGCGCTAGTTTCCTGCTTTTCCACTGCTAACCTTCACTGACTGCATCCATTCAGAAAAATAATTCTCAACCACAAAGGTTCTTTCTAGAACCCTAGAATAAGTAGGAATCCATAGAGAAAGAAGTGCTAGCTCAGATGTCCTTTAGACACACCTCACTCTGAAGTCCGAGCCTTGAAACACCGATTGCATCGTAGTCATCGAGTACCAGGAATGGTTTGGTATGCCCCGATGAATTCTCAACTACCGACACATCGTCCTACCGAAGCTATATAAGATCTAAGAAACTCTCAGCCACCTCCTCAAGCCAGTCCTCAGCCGCCTGTGAGTCGGGCTTGCCTCAGAACTTGAGGGATATCTGGTGCTGAAACATGTAAGGCACTAAGCCTACAAGTGTCCTCTACCGGTACCGCCGGTAGTGTCTGCTGTACAACAGGTAATGATGTAGCTGACACACTACCCAAAGTTACTATCTCAGGCATCAGTCCATATACCGAAGCCTTTTCACTAAATAGACCAACCCCATGGTCACTCACTGGAAAACACAAGTAGCTAAGTCCACTAACCGCTCTACTAGTGTCTAAATTAGGCGTAGAACTCTAGCAATCACCTCCATCCAGTCCACTACTGCCTGGGAACTGTCTTGCCTCAAAATTTTTGAAGGCCTATGCTACCTAACGGGTGGTGCTGCTGCTGGTACACCACCCGAAGGTTTCAACATAGTAAGAGGGCGCCGCACCGGAACCTCGTCTCTCGGTGGGCCATCGTCTTGCACAACACTCCGAACCCTAGTTGGCTACCGTCGTGGGGCCATCCTGAAAAGAGACAGGTGCACCACAATCAACGATTTATACCTGGTGAGCTGACACAAAGTAATCACAAAGAAATTTTTTGAAACACACATGCAATCAATGTTTTCGTGCATTGAGTCGGAAATCAGAAGTTAGGGTCTTGGTGTACGGATACGTCGGCCGCCACACCAACACTGGACTCCCTGGATAGATAACCACACTCAATACCCTTAACATTATTGCTTCACATAGAAGAAAGATCAGAGTCATGAGTTCTACGGTAGAACCGAACTCCTCAGATATCAATTTTTCACGACCCGTCCTCGAGACCTGTGCCGTGACTACCCCAAGCTCGCCTTCCATAGGCCAGGGGCTGGCGACTAGAACCAAAGGCGTAAATCCCGATAAAAAGGGGAATGCATTGCCTTATAAAGTAAAAAAACACCATAGAGTAAGCCAGCAGAAGTAAACACTAAGTAAAACTGGGTACAATAGTAAGTGCGGAAAGTAAATGGGCCAGAATACAAACCCAAACTGAAAGTAAAGTACAAATGGAAACAAAGTACAACAACTGAAAGTAAATCAGCAATGTCGAGCCGTCCACTGGAAGTCCCACCTGAAGGGTAGGTACAGATAGCCTCCTCAGCTCCTCGGGTCCAGCCATCCGCTCCGTGTACGTCCCGCCTAGTGGTCCACCTCCAGGTATCGACCTGCTCCACATGCCTCAACCACGATCAGCGCTGTCCGTCGTCTGCATCCAACACAACATAGTGCGGGCATAGCCCGTGCAGGGGTGAGTATACGCTACTCAGTAGGGACCCCGAGACCCCCGAAGGTCTCCCAGAATCCAAAAAGGATAATCCAAAAAGGAAAGATACAATCACGAAGTAACATCCAACACTACTTAGGTATATTCCCATACATATACCTAAGTCATCAATTCTAGTTTGGATCCAACATCTGAGCCCAAGTTCGATCACGTCCATACAGGATAGTACAACCCAATCCACACAGGAAAGCACAACACAATCCACATAGGAAATCAAGTCAATCATATCGAAGATAATGATTGAAATTCAAGACTCAGCTCACACCGGTATACTTCTTTGTAAGATAATAGAGATGATCAGATGTAGCCACTAATTCATCTAAACTGGGACCCATGTAGGATACAAGAATAATAGTACTGCCAGACCCACGTAGGATACAAGAACAATAGTCATCACCGTCGAACCCACGAAGGATTCCAGTACAGTTTTCATCGTCGTCGAACCCACGGAGGATTCCAGTACGATAGTCTTCACCATCGAACCCACGGAGGATTCCAGTATGATAGTCTTCACCGTCGAACCCACAGAGGATTCCAGTACGATAGTCTTCACCGTCGAACCCATAGCTGCTGGGGAACTCCTTCCCTATCGAGTACAGTGGGTCTGCCGCTACAACTAAGCGCTTCCCACTAACCTTGGACTGCTGAAGTACTCCACCTGTCGAGTACTGTGGGCCTGCTGCTACAACCAAGCACTTCCCACCATGGGTCTACCGCTACAACCAAGCGCTCCCCCTCATAGCCTACAGAGGTACTCCTTCTGTTGAGTACCGTGGGTCTGCCGCTACAACCAAGCGCTCCTCCGTAGTGGGTCTGCCGCTACAACCAAGCGCTCCCCACTGGGCTATCGAAACACTCCAAGTCGGTCGATCAACAGTCGTCAAGTCTCAGCCAGCTCTAGGGTTTCCACACACAGTACGCTCGTTTTCGGGAGGGTCTGCTCCACGAGCCAAGGGGTCGATACATCAAATGACATGTAGTCCGGAGTTGATGTATCCCAAAGTTCCGTCTCGACATAGGGAACTCAACGTGACAGACGACACGTCAATCGGACGCCCGGTCTGAGAGTTATTGGCCTTTTCGTTCCAGGGGCCCGGTTGGTTTTTAAGTCAAAACCAACCCGACTGCACTCCAACTGCATGCAAACCTTGATATAAGTAATCCAAAAGGTCCATCTCACTAACAGAAATCCAACAAAGTCGACGACATGTCAATCGGACGTCCGGAGCTCTTGTTATAAGCGTTTCCGCTCCGAGGGCCCGATTGGTTTCGTGTTCAAACCAACCCATCTGTACACCATGTTCTCAGAAACCTTGAGTGTAATATACCAAAACGACCGGCTCGATCTATGGATCGAATATAAACTGACGGTGTGTCGATCGGAGGTCCGTAGCCCAAGTTATGGGCAAAAGACCAAAAGTGGTCCGAAAATGGGGGGTCTGGGCCCGGTCCGACCCGACCCACCCCCCCGGGTCGGTCCGACCCGGCTCGACCCTACCCAAGTCCGGGTCCGACCCGACTCGGTGTGGCCTGGCCCGACCGGGTGGCACGCTAGCTCGGCCAGCGTCCGAGCATGGGGGGACCCGGTCCCCCCTCCCCTTGCGCTCCGCAGACGTGGCGGGTGCCGCGTCCTCCACCGGATCCCGCGCGGCCGTGGGATCCCTGTCGCCTGCAACCGCGGCGGTTCCTCCTGGCGACGTGCCGGGATGCCGCCGTGCCGGCGAACCACGCCACCGATGAAGTCCACGGGCCACCGGAGCCTCTCCGGTGGTCTGTTCTTACTCCCGTCTGCGCCTGGGGTCGTCTCGGGACCTTTAGATTACTGCGACGGCCTCCAATCGCTCAACGATCCCGTTTCATCATCGCCCAATGTTCCGCGCATCAAGAACAGAGGATCGGTGGGTTTGGACTTGTTCGTTGGTCCGCACCCACCGCGTTAGTGGTTCAAACGACTTCCAATAATTAAAACACATACCAAGGATATATTCCACATAAGTTAAATTAAACCAAACCCCCTACCTCAAAGAAGTTATCGAATGAGGATCTTCGTGGGAAAAGACGTCGCAGAAGATGGCGTCGCGGAAGAGGATCATCGGTGTCGTGGTACACGGCATCGCGTCGTCGATCTCCGAGGAACTTGCATTCTTCGTTGTCTTTCGTCGGAGTCCGGCGTTCTTCATCGTTCTTCGCGTTCTTCAACGAGGAAGAACGTTCTTCAAGACTAGAGTAATTCTTCCCCAAATCTTCTCGCACAACACATCAACAATAATAAAATAAATATTTTCCTTATTTTATTACTCATGCCATCCCTTTTTGAAATTCAAAATTAAATCACGATTTAATTAACGTGCGTTGACCAATTAATGAGGCGTTTAATAATCCAATTAAATGCAAGAGTTGACTTGGCATTTAATAAGGGGGGTGCGAGTGTGTTACACAAAATTAATGGGGGTTTTCCAACTTAATGGGAGGTTTGAGGAAGTTGAATAGGTGGGGATCATGTGGGGACCACCTCACTAATATCCTATCAAGAGGGGTTAGGATTTAGTGGGTCCCACCTCAACTTCCCTACGTAGGTTTAAACTACTTAGAATAAAATTTTTTGTACAAATTTTATTTAATTCATTAGTTAACCCATTTTTTTAATAACAACACCCGAGAAAACGCAAATCCAAAAAAGGTCTTACTAAGAAAAAACCGACACTTCAGTTTCATCTGTGCCCTCAGATTTCGGTTCCGAGCACTGGTTCAAAAGTTAGGAAACCCCGCTCGTTCGTTCACTGAACGTACCCGAGCTAAACTTCAGAAATTGATTTCGGGCACACCGGGCCTCGGAATCAGGTGCCGTCAGAAACTGCGTACTCGTAAAATCCCAAAGAAAATTAAGAAAAAAATTTCCCTTGAAATTTATGGGTCTTTACAGGCTTGATTACTTTATATAATAATATCTCGGTTATTCTCATTTCCTTACCATCTTGTTTATGGTTTAAGCTATCTCTCTTTTGGTTCTTTACTTGTTAGTGATTTAGAGGTGTCCTATTAGGTATGTATATACTCACCCATATATGGTATAAAACCACACATGTTGTGTCTTATGTAGATGATAGACTATTCGATGAATATCCAGGTAGACCTGGTGTGGGTGGTTCTTAGTATTGCTTGGCATTTGTGGTAGCAGGATTATTGTCAGACTGGTGGCTATGTGATGAGACTGTTTCCTCCCTTATTGTTAGGTTGAAACTAAATTTTAGTTGTTGGGATTTTATTTTTTCCTTATTACTTGAGTATATTATGTATTTTTCTATTTTGAGATATTAGAGCTTTTATATAATTTATTATTCCAGTTTTTTACTCTTCCACATTACCTTGGTGTGTTTGGAGATGTGTGTGCATGTGTACATGTTCATTAGTCTAAGGCCTCCCACATTTGTGATATATATACTAGGTGCCAGTCACCACCCCCATATTATTGGAGATAGGATTGGGGTGGAACACCTAACTTACTACTTACTAGGTTGGCCTTAGTGGGTCAGTTCATATCATCACAACCAACCCAAGGATTCTAAATGTCTTCCAAGATCTATGTTTTATCTGATCTTTCAACCCATGTAACCTCATTTTACCTATAATGGAGGATATTTCACCCTTATTAGTTTTTTTGGGGATTTCAAACCTATTGGAGGATCTCACACCCCATCTGATATCATTAGAAATAGGCAATACTAACCCCACAAATAGAGGATTTTCACCTTGTAATAGTAGGGGATATTGACCATATCTGATCTGTAAATAGAGGATCCCACACCCTAACCCCATGGGGGTGGGTATTTATAACCCTATATAAGAATGGTAAGAGGATATTATGCCTTGAATCTCTAGATAGGGTGGGTTATTGTGTGTCATGGAAGTTTGGAAGCTGAGCCAGATCTCTGAGATGTTGATGTGGTATATCATGCTCACAATTTCTTAATTTTCATCTCTGTATTCAGATATAAATACACCATCACTGTAACACCCAAAAATTATAAAACAAGAACACTTTATTAGATAGCGTATGTGACATGAAACACCAAGATTAAACAACTCACAAAATATATTTCTTTAAATTTAATATCTTCGATAGCTTGCAGAACATGCAACCCTGAGTCTAAATGAACCATAATATAGTATACCGTTATAACATAGACATTAAATTATAGGGTATGGATAGTACTAAATAAATTATGAAAAATTTATGGTATATAAATTTAAAAAAAATAATTGGTTATCTATTTATTAGAAATAAAATAAGAATCAATTAAAAGAAAAAGAATTTTTTTTCTGAAAAACTATATTTTTTCTAAAAGATAGTTTAGTCGCGCTTCACACACATAATTTAAATTTTTTTTTAAAAAAATTTAGAAAATTTATTTGATAAATAAAATTAATTTTTTAAATTATAATATCAAAATTATCTTAGGGTTAATTTTTTGTTTTTTTCTGAAATATTTCATTTTTCGATGAATAATAAAAAATACTGAATTTTAATTGAAAACTGCCTTTTTGTTTCAATTATTTATAAATTTAAATTATATTTTAAAATGGTTTTAAAGAAAAACTAGTTAAATTATATATATATAAATCCAAATTATGTCATTTTAATCATTTACATAATGAATTTTTATATAAAAACATTGTAAAATTTTAAACATTTTCTCTTTGAAAACCCGTTTTCTCGTTGCGTCTACGGGATTAATTTTAAATTAAAATTTTCTACTTCTGTGAATGTAATTTTTTAAAATGGATTGGATATTTTTAATAATAATAATTTATATTATCTAATAAGGTCAACTTAATTTTTAACCAAAATTAATAGTGAAAATAGTATAAATTATTTATTGCGGTTAAGGTAAAAAAGGATTTACTTGAGGGTTAAACTACAAAAGATAAGAGTTAAAATGACATAAAGAATTATCTAAAATATATTTTATAGAAATATTTAGACCCTATAATTCCTAAGTATCTATAATACTCCATTTTTACCCTTTTTTCATGTGAAAAATATGGGTTCACCTTTTTATTTTGGAAAATTATAAGTGTGCCACTCACCTCACTTATAAAAGGCCACCCCCTCTCCTCTCCTATCCACACATTCAATACCTTTTGGATCACCCAATCACTAAAACAATAACTTCCAAAATCACCTCAAATCATACTATAATCCTTATTTTGGGTGTAAATTAAACCTAGGAAGGCTTTGTTGAAAACCTAAGGAGGATACCCAAAGAAGAGGTAACATTCTTCAATGAGTGTTTTTATTTTATTTCTTCCTCCATATCCTTAAATTATTTTAAAACCATTATTATATAATAAACTATGTATATTACATATAATTATATTTTTTATATTAAGTTCGTGACCTACAACCATCTACACTTCCATCAAATGGGTTATGAAATCATCATTTATAAGGGATTTCGTCTCAATTTTCCTCCATTGAGGAATATTTTATTTTTATGCACCTAATTTATTTTATATAGTGTATATAATACCTATTTGATATGTAATATCGTGAATAATTTATAATTCATGGTATTTTAAGTTTAATTTTGAAATATTTCATCTAAGGGAGTTTTAACATTAAAGTTACCAAGTGGTAAAGATTTTCATAACTCAATTTCATTTCACTGGGTTATATTACTCCTTTATTATCTTTAATATTCTATGATTATGTGTGTAATTAATTTTTATTATCTATTTTTTAATTTATACTTGTTTTATTTGAATTTAAATTTGAAACACATAATCTATCCATTGGTTAATTCTCACTTCAATGCTATGATTATTGTAAGGGTTTGTTTCACAATCTCATTCTAATTGAGAATGTTTATTATTTGATCATTATATTATAAACCCATTTAATTTTCTTATAATTTGGTTATTAATTATATTTTCAAACTATATTACTATTTTACAACTATTTTGTACTTATAATAATTGAGAAAATATTTTTAATAAAATATGACTTCATTTATCTCTTCAGTAGGAAATCCATTTTCTTCAAAAACCATGTTTTTAAAAAATGTTTTAAAAAATATTTTTAAACCTACCAATGATTTATTAAATAAATTTTTACCCATTTTAAACTTTAAATTTTTTTAAATTAATATTCATGTAGTTTTTGAAATAATTCTCATTTAGCTTTTACTGAAAATATGAAAGGAATATTTGTTTCAATGTACTCAGAATGTATGTAATTTCTTACCATCATGACCACTTAATGTTTCAAAAAATAATTTATAAGTTTCAAAGGTTATTTTAAAATAAAATCATTTTTATTTTTTTGTTAACTTTTAGTTTTTATTAAAGTGATTTTCAAATGAAAAGGATATTTTCCTCAAGAATGTTTTTAACAATATTGTTATTGTATTTCTATTCATAAATGACAACAATCATTTAACTTTAATCCAATGAGTATATGTTGTATTTACACCATACTTATTCATTATATGGATGTTTTATGATTATTTTTTCCAATGAATGTATTGATATTCACTTTTTTGATTCATTTTTATTGTCATCAACCTTCCCTTGAATTATTAACTTTCATGTAGACATTAAATTATCCTTCAATAACTGTATTATTCATCATGTATATGTTTATTTCTTAAAACATATACCATTTTTTACATATGGTGTTTAATTTGAAAGTAATTTGATTAACTGGGGAAATATTAATAAATCCACATCCTTTACTCAATATGGATATTGATGATAAGGCATATTGATTCATGAATTAAACCAATTATTCGATATATGAGGAATACTTTGGACCTGTAGTGATGGGTGGGGCCTAGTATTATATATCCCCTCGATCAATGAATTGGTAGGTATCATAAGATAAAATTGTAAGATAACATTAAAAAAGTTTCAACCTATAGTTTTAAACCATCCTATGAAAGGTATTGAAGGTAGAGGTATCATGATTCCCAAGATCCTGGAATCAAATAATTAAACATTTTTTTCATTAAGTATTAAGTTATTATTATCCATGATATTTTCATAATGATATTATCTCTAGATACATTTCATTATCTAATTATTGATTAAATGGAATGTGTGTTCAGTTATTTACCTTTACATACTGATTATACCTTATCTTGTCATGATAGTCAAGTTATTTAAATGGAATGTGTGTTCAGTTGTTCAACTTTCCAGGTTGATTATACTTATTATTTCATGATAGATTCCACTGTACTTAACCCCTACTAAGCATTTTTTCTCACCCTTATTTTGTTTCCTTTCCTAGGAATCCAAAAAGTTTACTATGATTGATATTCAAGGATATTCTAGAGGGAATAATGTTATTCTTGAAGCGATTCCTTGTATCTTATGCCAATATAATAAAGAAGACACCTACTCTGGGAAACTAGGGTTGTGGCCATTATAGTTGGTATCAGTGGAAGTTTAGTAGAAACATTAGTAACTATAGTTAAGAAAACATAAATTATGTGTCATAACCCTATGATAGACTTTGTGAATAAGTATAGAATAACATCCTAAAGTTTTGGTAAGGTAAATATTATGTGGTTTTTTCTGATAATACATTCCTGTCTGGATATTAAAAGTGGATGTGGTTCTGGTACAAATATACCTAGGGGTAATAACTTCAAAAAGGGCGCATTAGGCTTGAAATTATCATCACCAAATGCAAAAAAATAGGCCTTGCTGTTCACCTGGTTTGACACTCCTAGTGAATATACTTAGGATAATTCACATTTTATTTATAAACCATTATGAAGGATTTTAATAGATGATGACAATAAATGACCTAGGTTAAACCTAAGGTGTCTTATATTGAAAAGAATGTGTCTCAAAGGAATGGTAAAATGTTTTATATATGGAAAATAAGGGCATAAAGCAAAGAATCATTGAAAAAAAATGAAGAGTATAATGTAAGGAAATAAATCTCATCCTAGGGATCCATTTATAGTTCGTTGTCTTAATTTTGGAGAACCTGGGAATTATCATATTCAATTCCCTATTCTAAAGGTTAGACACTAGACCAAGTAAGGGCCTACATGGAAATAAAATAGACAAAGTATTTATATATTGGGGTTCAATAATTAGATTGCATAAGTATTTATTTTACTAATGGTATTTTGGTGATGAGAATTATGGAACATATAAGGATTATGTTAAATTTTAGAAGTATATGTGTCTTCATTATCTTAATAGTTATGGATACCATCATGGGTTTATGAGTTTAAGTTTGATCATAAGTTCAAAGTCTTAAACATCCCTTTTTAGGTTTTGTGTGACTGGAGTCTACCATGATTAAGTTCATTTTAAGAGAAAATTATGGAAAGTATATGTTTTAGTGGAAAATTTATTTGATGAATAATGCCTTTACATTTTATAGACATAAGTTTAAAGGTGTTGATAACCTTTAGGGTTAATATGATCATTAATGAAATTGTAATAATAGTCAAATGATATTATTAGACTTTATAAAAAAAATTATAAGTTATATTGAAAACTTTAGTAAAAAGGTTATTTAATGATTAATTTTATTTCAAGGTTATCCATTATATTTTTTGGGAATGTATAGGAATTATATTTATATAGTTTAGAAAACAGACAACCTGTATGCTAGGTGACAACCCATAATGTCCAAAAAGGCCATGAGGCTTGAAACCATGATTGAAGGATGATATAGGTTTATCACCTACCACTGGCCTACATGATGTCCTGGTTAATATGTCATTATTTTTAGTTAAAGGATTTGTAAAATAAATATTAATGATGAACTAGTGGTGTTAATTTTGAGGTTTAGATATTAATTTATTATATTGGATAACTTGTACTAATCATATTGGTTTTGGAAAACAGTTATAGAAAGAAGGAAAGACTTGTCACTCTTTTATGGATCTTACGATCCATTAAAAGTGAATTTTAGCACTTTAGGCACACAAAATTTATTCTTGGATATTAATTTATTATATTAATGGATGAATTGTAAATTGATCAAAGCATAATGAAATTATGAAATTATTATTATGAAATAGAAACATATCAAGTAAGTATATTTCCTAATATTCTTAGACAGTAAAAGAATTCCCCAATTTTCAAAAAAAGGATCTTGAATTTTTTTATTCTATTAACTTAATATATGATGAATCAAATGGTATTTTAAATTATCACAGATTTATGGTTTTGAGGTCCTTAAATTTCCATTTATTTCTCACTTTATTATGATCAATTACTTCTATCACTCTCTATAATTATTTATGTTTTTCTTCTATATCTATATCTTCAATTTCTGCCAATTTTCTTCTAAATAGAAGCCTAGTTATGTATTATTACATATGAAATTTGTACATCCCTATCTCTCTTATTAAGAGGATTTTTCATTAGCTATTTTTATGATGTGTATTTTCAAAAAAATAATTTTCAAATATCAAACCATTGATTACCGAGATCAATTTTAAATTGCAAGGATGAAATTTATTTAATATGGGGAGAATGTAACACCTAGAATTCTAAAATATGAACACTTTATTCAATAACATATTCGAAATGAAAAAACATGATTAAAAAACACACAAAATATATTTCTTTAAATTTAATATCTTTGATAGCTTGTAGAACATGCAACCTCGAGTCTAAATGAACTGTAATATAGTATACCATTATAACCTAGATGTTAAATTAGTGGGTATGAATAGTACTAAGTAAATTATGAAAATTATATGATTTAAATATTAAAAAAAAATTCATTGGTTATCTATGTATTATAAATAAAATAAGAATGAATTAAAATACAAAGGAATGCTTTCTGAAAAATTGTATTTTTTTCTTCTAAAAGACAGTTTAGTCATGCTTCGCGCACATAATATAAAATTATTTTTATAAAATTTAGAAAATTTATTTGATAAAATGAAATTAATTTTTAAATTATAATATCAAAATTATCTTAGGGTTAATTTTTTTGATTTTTTCTGAAATATTCCATTTTTCGATTAATAGTGAAAAATATTGAATATTAATTGAAAAATTCCTTTTTATTTAAATTATTCATAAAGTTAAATTATATTTCAAAGTAGTTTTAAAGAAAAATTAGTTCAATTATATATCTATTAATCCAATTTATTTAATTTTAATCTTTTTCATATTGAATTTTGATATAAAAACATTGCAACCTTTTGAACATTTTCTCTTTAAAAACCCGTATTCTCATCCCATATTTGTGATTAATTCTAAATTAAAATTTTCTATTTATATGAAGGGAATTTTGAAAAATGGATTTAATATTTAGAATAATATTAATTTATATTATATAATAATGTTAACTTAATTTTTTACCAAAATTAATAGTGAAAATAGTTAAAATTATTTACCGTGGTTAATGTAAAAATAGATTTACCAGGGGTTAAACTAAAAAGATAAGGGTTAAAATTACTGAAAGAATTATATAAAATCTATTTAATGGAAATATTTAGACCATATAATATCTAAATATCAATAATAATCTATTTTAGACCCGTTTGGAATGCGAAAAATGTGAGTACACCTTTTTCTTTTGAAAAATTACAAGTGTACCACTCACCTCACTTATAAAAGGCCACCCCATCTCCTCCCCCCTTCACAAATTAAATCCATTTTATCTGCCAATACCTGCCAAAATAAATTTAAAAATTACCTCAAATCATCCTAGAATCCTTATTTTTGTCATAGATCCAATCTAGGGAAGCTTTGATGCAAACCTAAGGAGGATACCCTAAGAAGAGGTAACGTTCTTCAACAAAATTTTTTATTTTATTTCTCACTACACCCCCTTAATTTTTTTAAAAAAAATTATGATATAATAATATAATTATATTATATATATTTATATATTATTATGTTAAGGTAATTACTTACAACCTTCTGCAATTCAATCAAATGGGTTACAAAATCATCATTTGTGTGTATGACAGACTACCACCTCACGAACTGATATCATTAGTTTTTCAATTACCACATCTCACAGTTGGGTATTATGATGGATATAAAGTATGTATATGATATTTATAAAATAATTATACCTATGGATTAATTATATCATAATGATTTTTTTTACTTTCCATTCATTAGGGGACATGATAACATCGATCGTGTGTACGATCGACTACCGCTTTATAAAGTGATGTGATTCATCTTTCTCTAACGCGTAACATGGAAGGTGATAAGGATAAAGTTAATAAATATATGATATATAAATTAAATAATTATTATATTAATTATATATTTTTAATTATTAAAATATAATAAATCATTTTATTTTTTACCTTTTCACTCACTTAAAGATGATAGCATCATTCATGTACGTGTGGACTTTCACCTTCACGAAGCGACGTGACTCTCTTTTCATCCCCACACCACATGGATGATATATATAAGTATATTTGAAGAAATAATATTATAATTATGATATTATTATCATTATTATTAGATAATACATTAATTACCACCTTTCCATAATGATCGTTGAAAAATGGAAATGTTACTCATGCATATGTATGACCAACCGTCTCCATGATCGTAACATACATCATTTTTCATAAATATATTTAATGATTGGTTTTAAAAGTATAATTTATGTATAAATATAATAATTATTTCATGATTATTATTCTATATATTATGGAACTATATAATATTTAGAAGAATTGGAACTTTCATAATAAAGCATGAATGAAAAAATAAGGCAATTAACACCCAAAACAATGTAAATAATGAAATATTATTAATGAAGAGATGATAATATGTCATAAAAGATAATATATTATATTATAAATAATAATATGGTTATTTTATAAGTTATTAACATGTTTATAACCAATATACAGGATGTTAAATCTTGTTCAACCAAATGGAAGCGCACGGTAAGAGATTTCTTAACTTAATTTCCATTCATGGGGTAAAACTTATACTTCATTGATTATTACATGATAATATTATGTGTGTAATTAATTTTTATTATATTTTATTTTATTTCCACTTGTTTTATATATATTTACATTTGATTCACATAATATATTCATTTATTAATCCCCACTTTAATGATATTATCTTTGTAATGGACTTCGTCTCAATTTCCTTTTATTAAGGAATAATTTGTTGTTATGAACCTAATTTATTTTATATGGTGTATATAATTACACTTTGACATTTAATACCCTTAATAATTAATAATTCATAGTATTTTAAGTTTCAATTTTAAACATTTCATCTAAGGGGGTTTTGACTTAAAAGTTACCAAGTGGTAAAGAATTTCCTAACTCAATTTCATTTTTTTAGGTTATACTACTCCTCCATTGTAATTGATATTATATAATTATTTTTGTAATTAATTTTGAATATATATTTTTTTATTTACAATTTTTTATTTGTATTTTCTTTTTATACACATAATTGATTTTTTGGTTAATTCTCACTTCAACATTATGATCAATGTAAGTGTTTATTTCACAATTTCATTCTAATAAGAGATTTTTTTTGTTAAATAACTATATAATAAACCCATTTAAATTTCTTATCCTATGTTTATTCATGATATTTTCAAGTAATATTACCATTTTACACACTTAGGTACTTAAAAATATTGATATTTTTTTAAGAAAATATGACTTTATTTCTCTCTTCTGTCGGAAATCTGTTTTCTTCAAAAACCATGTTTTCTAAAAATATTTTAAAAAATGTTTTTAACCTTTTAAAAATGATTTATTAAAGAAAATTTTACCTATTTGAACTTTTTTCAAAATGTTTTGAAAGAAATCTTCATGTTGTTTTCAAAATAATTCCTATTTGTCTTTTACTGAAAATGTGAAAGGAATATTTGTTTTAACATAATTGGCATGTATGAAATTTTCTATTTTCATGACCTATAAATGTTTTAAAACTTCATATATATGTTTCAAAGGTTATTTTAAAATAAAAAATTTTAAAAATGTTTTTTGAACTTTTATTTAAAAAAAAGTGATTTTAAAATGAAAAGGATATTTTCCTCAAGAATATTTTTAAAGATATTTTATGGTATTTCTAGTCATAAATGACAAAAGCCCTTTACTTTTAATCCAATGGGTATATTTTGTATTAATTCCATCTGTATCCATTCTATGGATTGTTTATGATAATTTTTTCCAAGGAAAGTATTGACATTCACTTTCTGGATTCATTTTTATATTCATTAACTTTCCCTTGAATTATTCACTTTACTATGGACAATAAATTCTCCTTAAATATTCATATTATTCATCATGGAAATGTTTATTGACTAAAAAATATACCATTTTTACATATGATGTTTACTTTGAATGTTATTTGATGAACTTGGGAAATATTGATAAATTTTTATCCTTTAATCAATACGAATATTTGATGATAAGGCATATTGATTCATGAATTAAATCAGTTATTTGATATATGAGGAATGAGTTAGACCTACAATGATGTGTGGGCCATAGTATTATATAACCCCTCGATGCATCGATAGATATCATGAGGAAAACTAGTAATCTGGCATTAAAAATGTTTCTTCCTATATTTTTAAACCATCTTATGAAAGGTGTTGATGGTAGAGGTATCATGATGCATGCGATCATGACATCCAATAATTAAGCATTTCATTAATTAAGAATTCAGTTATTATTATCCATAATATTTTCACAATGTCATTATCTCTAGAATCATTTTATTCTCAAATTGTTGATTAAATGACATGTGTGTTCAGTTATTTACCTTTCTATATTTACTATTCCTTATGTTTTTATGATATTAAAGTTATTTAAATGGAATGTGTGTTCAGTTATTTAACTTTCTATGTTGATTATGATTATTTTTTTATGACATCTTCCTCTGTAATTAAATATTACTGAGCATTTGGTTCCACCCTTATTTTTTCTTTCTCCCAAGAATATAGGAAGATTACTATGATTGATATGAAAGGATATTCTAGAGGTAATACTCTTATTCTAAAAAAAATGTGTTGTAATTTCTATATTCAAATGTAATACAAGACTCATGTTTGTATCTAGTTTACTAAGAATACTAAACTATTTGGTCTATCAGGATGCAATTCCTTGTATCTTATGCTAATGTAATAAAGCAAAAATTGACTTTGTACTACTAGGTTCAGGTTCACTACAGTCACATCCCATGTGGAATTCCACTCATACGGGCCTACACGAAGGACCAAATCCAAGAAAAAGGAAAGTAAACAACATTATCCATAGGGGACACGACATGTGGCCCATAAGTAGTCATCTACCCAGGTAATGACACCCTATATGGAATGAAAAGTTCAACTAAATTACATGTGGAACATGTCACATGATGTGTAGGTCTGAGATCGAAACTCAGTGTGTGCCTCACTACCTGATTCATGGTCCACTGGAAGGTACACAAGGTATATCCAAGGCATACATGGTGTGTAGGTCACTCAGGCTTCCCTAGGCATTCACTTCCTATACATAATGAGAAATCTACCTAGGTTCACATGACAAGTGGGTCTAGGTACATGGTAGTGTGGTATTTATCTCAGCTCAAAACCCATGCACTACATTAATGAGATAAATGGAATGTGTTTTTCCAAACTACATGCTGTATAGTTTGGAATTTTCCAAAAAGTTAGATTCATCCTAAAGATTCACTAGATACACTTCCCTTTCCATTATTATTAATGAGATGCCTACAAAATGCATTGAACATCATCAATGTCATGCTGGAAATCATATTCTGGTCACCCTTCATCGAAAAAAAGAAACACCATTATCTCCTTAATTTTTTGCACATGCATCATCAAGAATAAACCTTACCAAGAACCCAAAAAAGTAATCTCCATTATGTAGTGATATTCCATGAAACGTTATATCTTTATTTACAATCAAAACCATGAACAAGCATAGATACAAGTTTGATCACAACTCAAACCAGACTTTTATTTGTTGAATTGCTATCCAAGAATAGATTTCCAATGATGAATGAGAATAATAGAGGGAGAAAAACATAAAACACCAAAGTAAATGGTCTGTGATGGCTGTATATTATTGAATCATCAATCGTGGGATATAAAATAGAGAATAAGTGGGATTTAATAATTATTCCAAGGATGATAATCACCAAGTTTACAATCTAGATAAAAATCATAAATCAACTATGATTTGAAAAGCTCTATTCTAGATTAAATTCCTAGAAGAATTAATATATAACCACAAAGAATAAAAACAAGGATAAATCCACAAAGAATCCCTACTTCATCATTGGATTGGTCATTGGTGAAGAATGAGTCTACGATGATGTCATTATAGATCCTCATCAAATTTATTATCAATCCATGAGTTCTTCTTAATCCAATAATTGTCCCCCACAAATCCTCTTGTAGCGGCTCTCACTCCCAATGAATCTATCAGGGTTATGTGTCTAACCTAGGATATTTTACATAAAAAAGTTTAAGTAGTGCATTGATAGGTTTAGAAACTTAATTTTATAGATAAAATAATAAATTAATTTAATTAATTTATTTTATCTAAAATCCTCTAGTGACTATGAACCATCTTAGGGTCTAATGAAAATGAACCTTATGTCATATATAGGAAAAAACTTGTTTTTTGGATTCAACAATAGTTGCGATTTCCCTATCTAAGACTTTTTTTGAGAGATAAACCATTATTTATGAAATTAAGAATACATTTGATTTAATATATTTAATATCTATAATATATTGATATAGGGGATTTATGATGCCTGAGACATCACGCAAACTTCATAACCAACTCCAAAAATAATTATAAAAATATCAAAAGGGTGCAATCATAAAAAACAAAGTTGTTCATTCTCTTAACCTTCAAATATTTTCATACTGAAAAGTAGGTTATACTCAAAGAGATGAGGATATTAACTCACATATGGTTCTACAACTCCCATGATCTATCTTGAAGATTATCATGTCACCAATTAATGTGCACAAGGGGAATGAATCACCCACAAAAGATCTTTTCCTATCATTCCTCAATTTACACCAGGTACTCTAAAATGGTGCCTCTATATTTGATGTACAAATTTCCCCAATTAATAATGTGTAATAGATTGTTCTTGTACATCCTCATCCATGACATGTGGAAGATTTCATGAAATTTTTCCCACTACGGCGGTGAAGTCCGGTGGTACACAACCTCTCCAATATTGCACATAATTTGAAAAGAACCTATGAACCTTGAAGATATCTTGATACCCCGACCAAATCTTTGCAAACTACATCAAGGTGTGACATTTATGGACACATGGTATCCCTCAATAAACTCCAAAGGTCTTAATATCTAGTATATGTTTGAATTATGATGGATATGGTTTTTCCTCATCCAATTTTGGATGATATAAACTTTATATATCATTTCCTCCACCAACTATGGCTCTATAATAATTGATTCTACCAACTCCAACCAGCACAGTGGTGACCTATAAGGTCTCATATAAAGGGACTTAAATGATTCCATAACAATAGTAGAGTGATATATATTTTTTTTCAAAAACTATAATTGGTTTAGGTGATCCTCCCAAAATCATCCAAAATCCAATATTCAAGCCTATAGATTCTTCTCCAGGTCCTAAATAGTATGCTTGGTCTGACTGTTTTTTGGGGATGGAGCACTATTCTCATCTGCAATTGGGTCCCAAAATCCTCCTGCAATCATTTTCACAATTGATACATGAATAAAGTGTTGTGGTTTAATATAACTTTAAATGGAACACTATTAATCTAGGTGATCTTATACACATACAAGCATCCCAACCATTCAACATAACTCTTCTTTATAATAGAGAGGATGTGGGTCTACTTAGAGAGAATTTATATGAACACCTAGATAGTTTCATGTACTCTCATCACTCATGGGATTACCATTAAAAAATTAATGGATATATCCTCCCACGTATATTCTAGTACCTCAAGGTATTGGTCCAACCTTGCTGGAACCCAGTGCTTGGTATTCACTTGATGATAGGTGAGGCATCAAGTGATGAAATTTACAACACTCCTCTTCTTACCTATCCACCAAAATTGGAACTGAAGATCCTGATACAAATTTTTTACTCTTAGATGCATTGCTGAGGGAGATATATGGAACTCCCTCAACACCTCCTCTTGTATAAATACTAACACCATCATAGATCCTTGGAAGAGGATGACATGCTCCCTACCTTTAGAGAACTCATCGACAACATGTCCTATGAAGATATGGCTATGAAAGACCTCATAATAAAATATTCAAGTTGTTCTTACCTCAATCACTATAGAAGCATATAGGTCACAACCATCAGTGAATGGTATGATTCTCCTCTCTCATTTACTAGGGAAAACTATAATGAATCCAACTATTCTAGTTCCTACCCTAGTAGTTGGGAATGAGATTTCCTACTGAGAGCATCTGCCACCATAATCTCCTTCCCAAGAGTATAGATTATCTCAAAGTCATAGTCCTACTAGAACTATACAAACCACCTATATCATGGGTTGATACATATATAAGTGAAGATATACTTGAGACTATTATGGTTAGAATAGACAATAAACAACTCACTAAGAGACAGTATCACCAAGTTTTCAGGGTGAACACCATAGTTGTTAGCTCCAAATTATGGGTCACATAGTTATGCTTGTGATGTATCCAATTCCTCGACCCATACATTATCACCACTTTAATTTTTATGAAAACACACATGATTTTGGATCTATAGGCATTTCATAACACTTTGCACTCAACCCCTTCTTCTAGAAATATCAGGTTAGGCACGCTCATAAACCTCCACCACAACCCCTAAAAATCCTTATGGAATTTTTTATGATTAGATAAAAGGATTCACTTTTTGGGACATGAAATTTAAGGGAGTATTTATCTTAGATAAATATAGAATGAATCTTAAATAATATCCAGCTAACCCGTGGAATCTTTTCACCCCCATCACTCTCTTAGGTGGCTCCTAAGATAAAATTGTATTGATCTTTTCTAGGTATATAGATACTCCCTCCACTGAGATTATATTTCTCATAAAGTTGAATTATCTAATCCATAATTAACACTTAAATAGTTTCCCATATATCCAATTATCTCAAAATATATCCAGGACAATCCTCAAATGATCAACATGCTCAGCCTTTGATATTGAGTAAATTAGAATGTCATCGATAAAGACCACCACAAACTGGTGTAAGGTTGGAAGATCTGGTTAATGATTCCCATAAACAATAATGGGGAATTATTCATGATAAAGGACATAACTAAGTACTCATAGAGACCATAAATACAACATAATGTCTTCTTTAGTATTTCCTCATCGCAAACTCACAACTAATGATAACTTGAACTGAGGTCGATTTTCAAAAACCAATTTTACCTTTCAAATGACTAAAGAGGTTATTGATTATTGGAAGTAGATACCTATTCTTAATGGTTACCTAGTTTAGGTGATGCTAATCCATACACAAACTCAGTATCCCATCCCCCTTTTTAGTGAATAACACTGGAGCTACCCTGGGAGACACACTGGGTTTGATAAAGCCTTTCCTCTAAACATCATCCAACTAATCATTTAGCTCTCAAACATTAGTGAGAGACATATAACATGTCCTTGAAGATATTAGATCATCCATATGATTCAATTCAATATATAGGTCAACTTACCAATAAGATTGTAATCCAAGCATGTCCTCAAGGAAGACATCCAACTACTCCTCTACCACTGTTGGGAACTAAACATCTTTCGAGTCTACTATAACAAGAATCTAGCTAGAAAACTGATGGGAAATTGGCTATAATATTATACACATGATCCTAGTTGGCTATCTGGTGATATAAAATTTGATGGATGGTGGGTGCATGAAGAATTCATACACTTATAGGAATTCTACCAATGGGTCAGTGGAAGCCCACTAGAAAGTTGGTGGCACCTACAATAATGTTGGTGTTCTACCAGCCTAAAATGGCTAGTCAAATCACTCCACTAGCTAGCCAATGGACTCTTTCTACCACAAAATGACAAAAATACCTCTCCCAACCTAAGATAAATCTAGAATTCAAAAATATAAATATAAAATGAAGCTCCATACCTATTATTTCATACTAGGGTGTGAAAATTCTTCCCACCATAAAATATTTATGTCCCTCGAAAGGCACAAGATCATAAATCTGAGTAAAGATAATTCCATTATTGCATCATCAATGCCTCACACTACCAAGTCTCATGGTTTTCCCTACCACACTTCCATTTCACTCAAACTAATGGGATAGTCTTTCCTAACGTTACCATTTCATATCGGTCTACTAACTGAATATGTATTTATACTAATAATGTGTTAGGTTCAATTCAAATGTCCTCCTACTCAATCATGTGGGATAGATTTGGTTGATAATTACTTAGATGGGAAACATGGAACACATCATATATAGAAATAAAATAAGTAGGTAAGCCCATATAATAATCCACCTTCTTGAGTCACTCCAAAATCTAAAATGGGATGATATATAGAGGTGATAACTTACCCTGCTTCACCAAATGCCTGTGTACCAACTAAGGTGAAACTCTGAGAAAAATCAAATCATATACCTCAAAGTAAAATGGATGAAGATATCAATAATAATTGTATTTATAGTTACTATAAGATTTTACTAACCTATTCCTAATCAACTTCACAACATCCATCGACTTCTGAATGATGATCAGTCCAACCCAAGACTTTTTTCTAACCTATTCCAAATAGATAGGTGATCTTCAAGTTCTTCTATACAATGACTCAAATAGAACTATACTAATAGATTCCTAATAAATATTATTATAGTAAAACTCTACCAGGGGAAGATGTTTCTCCCAAGATTCATGGAAGTCAAGAACACATTCTTGAATCATGTCCTCAGGAATCTGGATGGCTCTCTCTATCTAACTGTTCATTTGTGAATGATAATCCATGCTCAACTTCAATTGATAACCCATAAGAATATATAATCCACTCTAGATATGGTATGTAAAGTGAGGTTAAATATCTAAAAATATATCTAATGGAACAACATGAAGTCTAAAAACACCCCAAACATACAAGTTTTTAAGGTCCTCAACCTTCTTCGACTCCTTTATAGGTATAAAATGTTCTTATTTCATGAGTTGATCAATAATAATCATTTCATATCATTACCAATAGGATTAAAAGTTAAAAAAATAAAAAAATACATTGATATTTTATCCCATTTGAAAATTGGTATGGGTAAATTTTGTAGTAAACTACTAGGTCTCTGATATTATGGCTTAATTTTTTGACATGTGAGGCACCGAGACACAAAACCTGCAATTGATCATCTCATAATCATCCACCAATAATAATGTCTCAATTCATGGTACATCTTGGTAGCTCTAGGGTTTATGGAAAAACTCAATTGGTTTCCCTTATCCATTAAATCCAACCTCATGTCTATTAGAATAACCTCCCACATCAGATGCACAAAACTCCATCAGGAGACTGAGAACACTCACATGAGGTTTACCCACTATAAATATTATTTCTAAAACACTTGAAATACATATATTTATTCTATCCATGTATAATTTTTTTCAAACATAAATGATCCTTCCCAAGTAAAATATTGTAGTAATTTTCTATAATATCTCCTTTCATCCAATAACATCTCAACAAAAAAAGCTCATCAAGAACCACTATTCCACTGATTCCTTCATTTCCTTAGTTAGTAATTTCCTCATAAAAGTACATGTGACCACATTATATTTACTGAGGGCATAAGTAGTATCAAAACCAAAGGTCTAATGATATTCCATCCATAATATCTATCTCAAGTTGAAATCCCTCTAAGTGAAGATATACTTCATAGTTTTATGGTCTGAATAAACTGTAAACTACTCCCCAAAGAGGTATCAGTGCCATGTCTTAATCACATGTATCACTTTCCCCAACTCTAGATCATGAGTGGGGTAGTTCTTCTCATGTGGGAGTAACTGATGAGAGCCACAATATACTAACTATATCCCATACAATAGAACACAACCCAAACCCATACCTAAGGCATCATAGTAAACAGCATAACAGTGAGTTATAAGGATGGATATGTTAAACACTAAGAGGGGGAGGGGGTATATCAGTGTATGCAAAATTTATACTTATATCCTTTTATCCTATTCCTTTTACCTATTTCACTTATAATGGTGAATTTATCCTCTTACTCTCTCTCTCTCTATCTCTCTCATTTTTGTCTTCATTTACATCTAAAGTCACACACTAAAAGGGAAATAATAATTATAAGGTTCACCTCTTAGTATGAGAAGTATAATCCATGGTGTGATCTAGTAAAACCATAGGTTATAGAACCCTATAGTAAAACCCTATGAACATTACACTATTTTCTCCCAAAAGTGTAGAGTATGCATCCCATGTTGGAACTGAGCATGCAGCAGAAGCCCCAAACAGGTGGTTTTTTAAAAATTTTCCACCGACGATCAATGAAAAATTGTCGATGATAGTGAATAACAACCCGATATTAGCTAGGAACCATGCGTGAATAATTTTAAGCACAAAAATAAACTATAAGAATACCTGGTTTAATCCGAAGCCACGCATGACATCTGATCATCGTTGGCGATCACTGATCGAATAATCCAAAGTCTAATTACTCTAGATCATCCACAAACACTTCAAGGAATCCTCAGGAGTGCCGTTTGTCGAAGTCTGAGTGCTAGCACAGAATTCTAATGAAGCCTTCGATGCTCCAATGATCATTGTATCGCTTCGCTAGCGATGCCTGAGAGAGAGCTCGATCCGAGCTCCTTGGATTCAGAGCATCTCTCTCTAGATCATGGGAGAGAGGAGAGGAAATAGAATCCCCATGGATAGTATTTGGAAATATACTCTCTTATATTTATAGTGTCATTTAATTACCTAGAAATACTAACCCGGCCCCTGAATAATCAATGCACTATTGACGACATATTATGACTACTTATCTGAGTCATAAATATTATTATCATTTACTTGTGATAATAATTGAGTCCAAAACTTGATGCATCATTCCCATAAATATTAATTGAACCTTGAATATATTTAATATTCATCAATTAATATTTTTCATGTATTTACTTAAAACTCATAAATACATTTAATAAATAAATTCAATGCTCATTATTATAAACTAGAATAATATGAATTTATTTATTGCATTGGTGATCATTTATCCTTGAAAAAATCCCAGACACCAATGGTGGGGCCCACAATGTCCAAAACTCTTATTCAAATGAATAAGGCAGATTATTGAATACACTATTATGTGTGACCCTCTAGGCCCTTATTTCGATAGTAGTGAATAGTATTCATAGACCAAGAGCAGGATCTAGCAACCCATCATGAACTCTAAAGAAATAAGAATTATCACAACAATGACAACCAACCTATGAACACACACTATGTAATATAATCTATTTGTCTGTAATATCTCATAAAGAAGGACACACTCACGTGTCATTGCCATTTTCTTGCTTTATTGTTTGTTGATTTAACTAGATAGATTTACCCTTGACTTCCATTTCCATGGTCTTATAAAGGTACTTCCATCCTTATCAACATGTCCTGATATATATTACTTCCATAACCCGGAAGCGAGAAATCCTTTCTTGACCATTCAACCAATGCCATGCCACCAATGATGCACCCAACACAAACTACCTCGCCACAACTTTATTGCCATGGTTTTCATCTTGAATCAACGCACACAATCAAATGACATACATTGTAAATGATCTCAAGTTAGGAGACCATTACACATGATCGTAGATAGGAACATCCAATGACACATGAAACATGTGGTGTTCTTATTAGCGGGTCATTCCTTATGATCTCATTACTAGTGATCACTAAGTACGAACTTCATGAGAAGAAGTCTCAATTATTATGATCCCCCAACATATGATAGTCAAACATCTACTGTGTCTAGTTAGTAAGATGTATCTAGACCATAGAACATATATTTAAGATTAATATCATAGTATATCTTGATTCTCATTATAGCCTGAGAACTTCTATAACCTCTTGATACAACAATTAATCTTTGGACATTTCCATTTCAATAGTGGGAGCAGAAAATTATACACTATAATGGTAAGATGACATCATGTTTAGCTAACTTTATACACAATATGGTAATCAAAAGCAATAAATAGTTGGGTCTAGGGAACCCACTATTTAAACACTCCCACTTTCACTAAATCCAACTTGATAACTAAACTTGTTAGCTACTCCCATGATGAACATCATGTTTCTGCTGATTGATAGCTTTATCTACTGGGTCCACCACGGTTCCTCCGCATGGAAATTATGCTATTGCGACCTTGTCTCCTTGAGTAAAAATTCTCAAGATATGGTATCTTGAGTATATCCCACTTTTCCACTATCATAACTTGACATATTGGATAGTTAGAATATCATTATTTACATCATGATAATACTTTTATTACTAGGTGTGATTCCAAGAACTAGAACAAATCATTGCATTTAATAACTGCTTCTTACTTGCCTCAGAAGCTGCAACGTACTCAGTCTTTTTAGGTATGGCTAGCACTGGATGATATGAGCTTGACTCGCTCATCGTCTTTAGCCTAACTGCGACCTTATATCACATTGATATGTGGAAGACTAGTTTGTATCCCTAAAAACCAGTATCCTTTCTTCTCCATTTACCAAGTACATATATTTTGTACTTGTCTAAGTACAATTAGATAGTTCTGATGGAATCCCTTGCAGTGCTCCCAGATATAAATGATATTTTCCTATTATAGAGTATATCTTGGCGATATCAATTCTTGTATATATCATGGAATACTTGATTGATCCATCGCATCAACATATGGATTTCAACTCACCATGTTTCTCTTACCATGTCCCGAACATGTCAATCTGAAGAGATTATGCCCTATGTCATAGGCAAAAATTCATCTCTTGAATTGTTCCATCTTGTATTTTTTCAATACAATGTCACTATATGTATGATTGACTAGGACCAAGTAATCTATAGATCTACCTCAGTGGATCCTATTCTCTAGAACTTAGGTTGCTACTTTAAGTAAATCACTGGAGAATAAATTTCATTTTGGTATTAACTAATAGTAAGACCAATTTGTTTTCCATATGTTGCTGAACATATTTCACTTGGAAAACCTTGGTGCTCCCACTAACCTCTCATAGACACATGGAAATCATTTTTTGCAAATGTATATTCTATAATCATGTTTCTCACTTTAATCCTAAAATGGATTTTAGTAACTTTCAACCTTTATTATCATTCTGTGATGTGACCATCCCTTTCTGGTTGCATCGTATAGACACCATCCACAATTGGTGGTCATGACATACAATGCTAAATAACTTTATCATAGATATTATCTATGATAAGTAAAATTTAATTGATTTAGGCATAACGACTTGGTGAAACAAATTGAACCTTTTTGATACTGTGCTTGTACTACCCATGTATTAACTCACTTGAATACCCACCACAGTATTCAAAATAATAAGCCCCCTTTTCACTTTGATACATGGAATCCACTAATTGAATTTTAGCTGGTCTTATAAATTTTAGCTAATTTCCATACACTACTTACTTGTAGGAAATATTATTCACATTGAATAATAGATCGCCGACCATGGTGAATGTAAAAACCATCACTATGGTTTTATCCTTCCTACACAGTATGTATCTATAGAGCATACTTTTTTCTACATGTGCTTGTGGAACTAGTTCCTATGACAACTATTTGTGAATCTTGAGCAATGAATAAACACAAGTCAATATATCTCCCACTATCTCTAATAGATATGTGGACCCTTATATAGATACGCAGTCCATCACTTGAATAAATTTTTTCGATCTTAGGGATTTGTGTAATATTCTAAGAAATCTTTAGGATGAGTACCTTAAATGCACAATGTGTTTTTCCTGATGCAAGTTTGTTTGTATCCAAACAAACTATTTGCATATAAACACATGTCCTTATGACATAATGGATTTATATCACACTATGACTCGTATGATATCCATTTTTCATTATATTTGGCATATGGTTGTGGGATATTGCCATTATTTGCAAAGAATTTCATGAAATATAATGGAAGTTTTTTGTAATTTGTAACATTTGTTCTACTTACATCAAAATTTTGATGTATAACATATGCATTTCGGAATTTCTCCATGCTACATGTTTGTTGATCAATGTTGATTTGTAATAATTAATCATCAATCCTCCTCATTAACATCAATGTCATGATATCGATAAGGTAATGTGCATTTAGGAATTACTCCATGCTACATTATCATGATTTATGAATGCTTGGTCGATATATTCTTCGGTATCCCAACCCGAAGCAACTCATATCTCCTATCTATGCATATAATTCACTTTATTATTCCTTAATTACTTAAAGGAATATTATGAAGTATATATACCTCTATATTATACTTAGAATAGTTCATGCTTATTTGTTGAACTATTTCCAAAATCTTTGTGACATACCTTTATTTCTAAAGGCACTTTTGTCCAAACTAAAGATGTCAATAATACCAAAAGTTTTTGGCTGTGCCAATCCTAAATACCATACTTGGTATATTCATGACACCCACTTTTCGTATTACTTGACGAATAATTATATTGTCACAACTAGGTATAAGTCTTACATATATATTAATCACTAAATGCCCAGGATTCATGTATTACTGAACTAATGATTGAGTTTACCAAAAACAACATTCATTCCTAAACCTGGAAGAATGTCTCCTTGCATCGAAGGACACATGAGATTAATGTCTTTGGTTATACTCAATAATATTTCAACAAGAATATTTCACTTGGAAATTAAGAAGTTGTGTACTTATCACTACTGGCCTAGGTTTCACCCTTTCATATCCACTTGGAGAATACACCTAAGTTCTAGTATTGTTTCTATACTTACTTGGTTATTGTATTTAAATACACATATGTAAAAATAATATAGTATTAAATACCAAATTAGTAAAAGGAAACATTACATTGATGAATATTCTTGATATAGAAGCAGAAAATTTCTCCTTTAAATCAATTTATTGCTTTTAAATTTCCATTGTATTATTTTATAATATGCAATGAAAATAACCTTTGTTAATACCTCATTAATTGAAGGAAGTCATGAATGTGCCATTGGCATTACTTTCCTTTGACCTTTTCACACTGTCTTTCAATTTATTCACCATAATAATTAAAACTTAACTGTATTTTATTCTTATTCACTTGGTGAACCTTACCTAGATAGGTAATGAATCATTTACTCAATAATTGTTTTTTTGTAACTTAAAATGAAACTTGAGTAGAGGGGTGAAAATGATATGAGAAAGGGATCCATTTAAATATCATGATCAATATTTAAATTTACACATGCTGGTGTAACCATCGCCTTATTCATATCATTGCTTTGATTTATCCTTGTAAATATCTCAGAGATGAGACTTCATGTTATACCATCCTCATCCATGTCCTGGTGTAGCGACCACAACTGACATCAAATGTTGATGAAATAATAATGATGTAATTATCACATGCTTTATACATCATTCTCCTATAAGAAATTTCACCCTTGCTTATTGAGGTAGTTTAGTAGTGTTGGGGACACTGGCACCTTGAGTTTCCTATATCATAGTACTATGCGCACACGCCTATACTATTCATGGATACTTGTGTCAGTGTGGACATTTACTTTGAACAATATATTATCGTAGTTTTTAAACTTGTGGTTTAACTTTCCATTTTATTAAAAAAGTAAAATTTAGTAGATTAGTGCCTTTTATCATGATTACCAGTTAATACATTTTGATTAATTACTTAAATCATTTAATGTATCTCACTATTTTATCGAATTCTAGGAACCCTCTACGTTAGAATCAAAATAATCTATCACTTGAGTATTCTAGTGGAAAGGATCCCAGAACCACCCCTCATAGTCTACAAGCTATGGATACACCACTAATTGGAGGGTTCTTAGGTGGGATTTTGGCTGGATGACCGCTTTAACTTGTGGTTCCTTGATCCGTTGAGTGAAGTCCCAGTTTCTTAAAATCAGAAATTGATTTACTCAATGTTTTCCTCTAAAATTACAACAATCTAGCTATGGATATTTATTTTCTGCAATTTTAGTTAAGTCAACCCATCACTCTTATAAGGACTCCCCGGTAGTAAGAGGCACCCTCAGCTATGGCATGACCGACACCCCAAACACCCGGTTTTGTCCAAATTTGAATGATGGAAGGTTGTTTTGACTTAATATATTTTTGAGGATTTTATTATTTTTAATGTGATGAAAGAAATCATTTTCTATTTTTATAAGCACGTACTATGTGATCACACTCACATCTGATCATGCAATAAATAGAAATTTCATCGCGTCACATGTTCATTTTATCTTGCATGCTTGTTTATTATTATTCTATGTGATCGGGCTCTAACTACACTTTCACAAAATAATAAATCATACAGAAAAAAATAAAAATCCTAATCATTAGCCTGTACTATTGGCCGATCCGTTGAGTGAATAACAGAGAAATTGAAACCCTAGGGGTAAGTACCTTTAGTCACATGGCTTGAAACTTGAATAGAAACATCTGCTCATCCAATTCATAAAAATCCTTTCTGGTGCATCGTCGTCACTTAGTGTAAAGTGCGTCACACCTCATCTCGTCATTATACAACAGTACTCGCATGCAGGTGAGGGGGTCTCGGGGTATAAAATTACAACTCTAAGAATGGGAGCGCATTACATTATACATATAATGACACTTGATATGACACAAAAACCTTATTTTATTTAATTAAACTAATTATTACAAAACCATACAATAGTTAAATAAATAAATTAAATAAATAATCAATCACCAGACAAGAATCTTTTGGTCTAAGGCTCATGATCAGTCATATACGCATTACAATCGTGTATATTAAATAAATATAGAATAAAAAAAAATTAAACTTGCATTAAATAAATTATGAGGGAATTTTTTATTGAAACCCTAGGAAGGGCCTGTGCAGGTCAGGGCGGACCCGTGCAGACCCAGTCCAGGCTGTGTCGATGCCATGCAGAGGCGTTCTGGGCTGGGCGGGTCTGCTCAAGCCTGTCTCTGGCTGGGCCAACCTACTTGGACCTATTTTAGGGAATAACCATGCTATGAAGATGGTTACCATATGATTTCACAATGGGATAGGACTGCCCCATGCTTGACATGCACGACGGATCCCGATAGAGGAGACAACGCAGGCCGCTTCAGAAGGTGGCGGTCCGGTTTGAGCGGTAGTCTGTTGGGATGAAGGAGGAATGTCTGTGGCTATAGCAAGAAGTTTCCAGAAGGGTGTGGCACTGCTATGGATGAATGATGAAATGGTCTGATAGGGGAGGTGTGCTAGAGCGGAGGAGGCCCAGGGAAGCCGTCGGGGCACGACGACAACTTGTGGTGGGCTGCCGGCTGCAGTGATGCTCTGCATGGGAGGTGACCGAATAGGGGGGGGGGGGGTACCGGCCTGGATGGGATCTCTACCTGGGAGGAGGTGCCGTCTGAGGTGGTTCCACACGAAGAGGCTGGGGCAATCGAAGTCGGCTGATCTATCTAGGGTAGCACCTGCAGCGGGAGGAGGCGGGGTCACCCGCTAGGGTTGGAGCAGGTTTGCAGGAGAGGGAGTCTGGGGTGTGTGTCAGCGTGCTTGTGCAGTGGCGGATCTAGTGCAGGGAGCCACTGGTGCGGCGGTCGATACTGGAACAGGGAGGTGGGATGGCCGTCTTGGACAGGTGCGGTGCTCCGGAGGCGCTGCTGTGGGAGGTCCGTGCCGCTGTGGAAGGGAGGCGGCCGAAGGGAGGGTCGGCTGTCACCGCCCCTGGAGAGGACTTCCACGGGTCTTCATGGGTGTATTACGGGAGGCACTAGGGTCCCGGGGTGTGGAGCCTGTGTGTAGAGGGAGCCACACCAGCGGCTTTACAGGAGGGAGACCACACAGTAGGGGGGCTGCTCAGCCCCCCAAAAAAGTGATCCTTTTTTTTTATTTTGTGTTTTTTTATTGGATAGGAGAACTACTTTGTAGGTCTCCCCACACCCCCTCATTTTTTTAAAACTCTTTCAGGACCTAATTTGTAGGTATTTCACCCAACCCCCCCTTTTTTTTAATTTATAAAGCCTATATTAGGCTTTTGAAAAAATAAAATTAATTAAAATAAAATTTTTATTAAGTCTATGGATAGACTTGAAAAATAACACTTTATAATAATAAAATATTATTATAATAGAATATTATAATAATAAAATTATTATTATAATCAAACTATTATTATTATAATTAAATTATTATAATAATAATAATCATCAAATAACACCAGAAAATACTATTCCGATAATTGGATGTCCACCCAGTGATCATTTATAAAACAACCAGTTTAACTATGATTTTAAACTTTAGATGAATGAAAATGGGTTATCCAATATCAGATTCAAAGGCGGTCTTTGATGCTAGGACCGAAACGATTCCATATTCATATTTTAATGAAACTTTAGTTATTTTTTCTTAAAATCGACATGCGTCCCTCTGATACCACTTTTTGGAATCAGACATGCAATGGAAGCCCCAAACAGGTGGGTTTTTAAAAATTTTCCACCAATGATCAATGTAAACTTGTTGATGATAGTGAATAGCAGCCTGGTCTTAGTTGAGAACCACATGTGAATGATTTTAAGCACAAAAATAAACCGTAAGAAACCTGGTTTAATCCGAAGCCACACACGACGTCTACTCTTCATTGGCGATCGCTGCTCAAATAATCTAAGCTCCTTGGATCCAGAGTATCTCTCTCTAGATCATGGGAGAGAGGAGAGGAGAGAGAAGCACCATGAATAGTATTTTTTCAATATCCTATCCTCATATATTTATTGTGTCATTTAATTACTCGGAAATAGCAACCCGGCCCCCGAATAATCAATGCACTATTAACGACATATTACGACTACTTATCTGAGTCATAAATATCATTGTCATTTACTTATAATATGTTAAAATATATTACGTGAAAAAAATTGAGTCTAAAACTTGACTCTTCATTCCCATAAATATTAATTAAACCTTTAATATATTTAATATCCGTCAATTAATATTTTTCATGTATTTACTTAAAACTCTTAAATACATTTAATAAATAAATTCAATGCTCGTTATTCTAAAATTGAATAATATGAATTTATTTATTTCATTAGTGATTGTTTATCCTTGAAAAAATCCAAGACCCCAGTGGTGGGTCCCACTATGTCCAAAACTCCTATTCAACTGAATAAGGTAGATTCTTGAATACTTTATTGTGTGTGACCCTTTAGGCCCATATTTCGACAGTAGTGAACAATATTCACAGACCAACAGCAGGATCTAGAAACCCATCATGGACCCTGAAGAAATAAGGATTGTCACAACAATGATAACCAACTTATGAACATACACTATGTAATATAATCTCTTTGTCTGTAATATCTCATAAAGAAGGACACACTCATGTGTCATCGCCCTTTTCTTTCTTTATTGTTTTTTGATTTAACTGGACAGATTTACCCTCAACTTTCATGTCCATGGTCTTATAAAGGCACTTCCATCCTTATCAACATGGCCTGAGATATATTACTTCCATAATCTGAAAGTGAAAAATCTTTTCTTGACCATTCAACCAATGCCATGCCACCAATGATGCACCCAACACAAACTACCTCACCACGACTTCATTTCCATGATTTTTTTCTTACATAAAAGTATGAAATCAAATTACATACATTGGTAATTATCTCAATTTAGGAGACCATTACACATGATCATAGATAGGAACATCCAATGACACCTGAAACATGTGGTGTTCCTATTTGCGGTTCAGCCCTCATGATCTCATTACTAGAGATAACCAAGTGCAAACTTCATGAGAACAAGTCTCAATGATTATGATCACCCAACACCTAATAGTCAAACATCTACTATGTACAGTCAGTAAGATGTATCTAGACCATAAAAAATATATTTAAGATTAATGTCATAGTATCTCGAGGTTCTCATTATATCCTGGGAACTTCCATAACCTCTTGATACAACAATTAATCTTTGGACATTACCATTTAAATAGTGGATGTAGAAAAGTACACACTATAATGGTAAGATGAAATCATGTATAGCTAACTATATACATGATATGGTAATAAAAATCACTGAATAGTTGGGTATAGGGCACCCACTATTTCAACATCCCACACACTTGATTTGTTCATTTCAAACTCAATTAAACCCCATACCTTTATACTTTAATTTAGGGGAAATAATTCTGAGACAAATATAGAATGTTTTCTTATTATTGATGTTCTACTCCTTCTTCTTCCCTTGTACATTAGAAAGTCTCTTCTTCTATTTATATTCACATCACTACACACAATATTTTATTATTTTCTTCATAGTAGAAAATTTATATTCTATTAATTCTTAAATTTCTCTATTCTTCTTTTATTCTTCTTCATCTGTGTAGATAGGAGTACAAAAATATCTTATTCTTCCATTCTTATTCAGTGAAAAATAGACTGCACTGGATCTCTTCTACTCTCTTATTCTATCTATGAGATTCACAACCAACTTGGCCAATTATTCTCCTTCTTATTCTTCCTCATGCACAAATAGATATGAATAATACTTTATTCTCTTCTCTCTTATTATATATTTATTATCCATTTCATAATAGAATTCACTGGATCAATTTCTCTTTATTTGAATATTTTTGATATAAATAAATGATTAGAGTTGAATCTCTATATTATTCTTTGATACTAGAAAATATTCTCTTCAGATTCTATATCGGATCATCAACTCCAACATCTCTCACTCACAAAATTCTTCAGAAACCAGTAATATATACATGTATATGATAATAATAATAATAACTGTAGTATCAGTTTATCCTTCACATGATCTTATATATTTTTCCCTATAATTCCTTCTTTATAATTGAATGAAACTGAAATTAGTTATTATTTATTTTAATTTAGTCAGAATGAAACTCAAATTAACTTCTCATTAATTTTGGATATTATTTGGCATATAATATTCTAGAATTATTATTCATCAATGATGCATGAATCAAGATCCATATATAGTGACATTCTTTATTAAAATCTTAGATTAATTGCATCTTTATGATTATTTCTTCCATAAATCATCATTTAAATACCCCAATGACTTGAGTATTCTTCATAATATTTCTTCATGTGGTTTGTAATAACTTTAAAATTTACACTTCATTATCTCACATATCTTCTTCATTTATATCTCCATCATTAATTATTTTACGTAGCATTGTTTGTGACTTTTCTTTCTTCATGTCCATGAAAGACCATATGCATGAGTATCCCATACATGGAATGTATAATCTATTCCTTTGATGAAAATAAATTGGATTCCACTGACTTTTTTTATCTCATTCATATTTCATGCATGGAAGTAGCAATGTAATCATGTTCCATCATTTCAATTTCACCCCAAATAGATTCAAAACTTGTTGAATATGTGAACACAACAGCTTGAGCTCCTAGAAATCCGTATGAAAAGCTTCAAACATGGCATGATTCTAGGGGAAAAAGTCAAACTTTTCTTTTCTCATATTACTGATAGTGCCTCATATCATGAAAAGCTCATGGAAGCTCATGATATTAAAATATACTACCATTACACCCTAACAGTATCACCACTTACCACTTCACTCCAGCGGTAGCACCTTCTACCATCACACCCCAGTGGTATCACCTCCTACCACCACACCTCAACAGTAGCACATACAAAGGTAGTATACCCATGGAGTCTCATGATGGTAGCTCCTCATTCCATAAAATTCCAATGGTAGAACACTAGTGGGAACATATAAATGGTATCAATTCCTACCATTTCACCCCAGAAATGACACCTCTTACTATCTCACCCCAATGATAACTCCTTATACCATCCCACCCCAATGATAACAACTTATACCATCCCACCCCAATGGTAGCACACAATAGTATCACACACATAGAAGATATTAAAGGTAGAACCTTATACCATAAAATAGTTTCATACCACTAATGGTAGCATTCCTTCTTCACAGTTTAAACTTATATACATGAAAGATCTAAGATCCTATAGTAGATCCAGTGCAAGGATTAAGCAAATAGGAAGATGTCACAAAAATTATAGGTCAAAATCACTTGGTTTGACATGTAGACATCACTTATTTTATCCATATCATTTAGAAGATGAACAATGTCCCACTAAGAGTGGTTGTTCCAAATAGGATCCACATTTGGCTTAATGATTATTAATAAGAGATCCCATTCCCATAGCCAATCTATGTGAGTAACCAAGTCCATTCTAGGCTTCCTCTATCTTTTTCACCATGTTGACTCTCATGGTGGCACCACCCACTCTTGTGTGTGATGTGCACACACTCTAACCTAATTATATAGGTGATTTGCCTCCCTGCCACCTTGGGTTGGTCATACGGGCAAGTTACCATATGGTGTGCAGTTGAGTTATCCCCTTATATTACTTGGGGTTGGCCAATATTTTTACTAAACTCTTATGAAAAGAGTTAGTAAATATTTCAATATAATGCATAGAAATATCAAATTCCCTCATGAAAAAGTATAAATATTTTTTCATAGTCTTTACTTCAAATCTTCTTCTCCACCCATTTATATTTTTAAGACTCTTTAAACCCCATGGTTGGAACTCCTTAAAACAAAAACTTCTAAGATATTTGATAGGCATGAAAGTTCCATTATTATTCAACATGATTATTTTTCACATCATATTGAAATTTCTTAATTATCATTCATTGAAAAAAAATAAAACCTACACTCAGTGGAATCAATAGTATCCCTTTTGTATTTATTGGTTAATAACTATATAGAAATGATATATCAATATGTGTCATGCCTTCTATCCCCATTTTTTATTAAAATTTATTTTCATTTTCTCTACCCATTATTAAAAGAAAATACAATATTATTGGGAAAAGTGGTATTAATTCATACTTATCAAAGTGACATCAACCATTCCACTCTAAGTCTATTTGAGTTATTCTCAATTTAGAAAACAATAGGAGTTGATCAAGGGAAAAATTTTTCTTTTAAAAATGATATCAAATGAAATGAGAACTCACAATTTTCTTCAAGGACTATAAAAATATATTATAGGTTGGGATAAATGATAGATACTAATTGAAATAAAATTTTCTCATAAATATCAACCTTTGACTTCTGTACTCACTTCAATAAATATATTAAAAACATTAAAGTAAAAATATAAGGATTTCACGATAGAATTGGCACTTCTTCATCCTTACATTTTTCATGTCATTAAAAAAATAAGTTTCTCCCTATTTAATTAGGAATCTAATTTTTTAATAATGGAAAAGAGATAAAGAATACATACTTATTCAATGATATTTTCAAGAAATAACCTTCCATATTATTTAGATTTTCATGAGACAAATAATTCTAGAATTTCTTCATCATTATTCACCTATCTCCCCTTAAAATATACATTCAAAATTGTATTAAAAAATGTAGATATCTTATTTAGATAAATAACATAATTTTTTATATTGAGACAACACTAAAATAGAAATCAAACTTGTGTCCATCCAAATTTTAAAACTTATACAACATCAACAATGATTTTCTTCAATACTTGTTATTCATAATACCAAATATAATATCGAACCAAGATGATGTCTTATTCATCCTTTATGTCTAGTATATGAAAACACACACCCCTTCTTAGGTTCTCCCTCTGAGTTCATTCCTCACCTCCAATTCCTTTTATTATAAGTATAAATAATATGCATAAAGTAAATAAGGGAATAAGGTGGATATTATTGTTCCTTAATGTGAATGGAAAGGTTGTGATGATTTTCTCAACCAAGTTGATCCACTTCCTTCACTCTTTATGCTTTCATATATAATATTCAGTTATGATTTATCTTGGGAAAACAATGGTCTTATTTTTTCTTTAATTTCTTTGTGTGTGAATATTATCTTTTTAAGAGCCTTTAGGACACTTTTATCACATGGTGAAGCTTTAATATTCTTTAAGAACTCTTATTATGTTGTAATTTTTGTAGATCCATCTCTAGGAATATTTCCTATAATATTACACCTCACATATAGAGTTTTTTCAATATAAAGGTTTTCATTTGTTGACACCCTCTCATGAAATTTCATTTCTTCATGTGAACCATATTATTATCCTTTTGCACAACCCTTTTATTGTTCCATTTCAAAATTTCTTAGTCTCTCCAAATATATTATCCAAATTACTAAGATGTATTTGGGTATAATAGAAACCTTTTTTGAGTCTTCACATGGAAACTTCTGAGTGAATTTCATTGCATATTTCTTATGATATGAAACACTATTGAAAATATTATTGGACTTATTTTGAATATTATTTTTATTTATCTTATTTTCCACGTATATTTCACTTGTATTATTAAAATTCTTGAGATAATTATCATTTTAAAAAATCTCCTATAATATTACTAAGATTAATTATTTATTCTTATTATGTGGTTTTCTATACTTACTTTCACTTGATACATGTTGTGTTGTGCACGAATCACTTTTGTGAGAACAACCTATGCCAACCTCACACGAATATTTAATTGCAACAAATCTCTTTGATATAGATAAATTTTTCTTAGGATGTGATTGATACATACTATTATAAGGATTTATCTCCCTTGACTTAGGATTACTTTGTAATTTTTTATTTAGTGGATTACACAAAAAATCCAATGCACAATGGATAAATTTGTTGAAGCACTAACATTGACTCACAAACTCTGATATTATTTTATCTACTATATGCTATCCAAAATTTTTTAGTACAATGAACATGATATTTTTGGGTCTTCTTCACCATATTTTGGGCTCTTATTAGGGAAAAAAATTCCACACTTATTATTATATACATAATATAAATTATTATAGTTTTCTCACCACTTATCTTCATCCATTTTTGGGAAGATTTTGTTTTTAATATTGCACTGTTCATGAAAATAGATTTATATAATTTATTACAAAAATGTATGGATGGAAAATCTTTATTTATATTTTCTTGAGAGAAATCATTTTTTGATGTAATAATCTTCTTTCCATATGGTGGTGGTATTTTTTCAGTATAATACTCTAAATTTTTTTTATTTAGTTATAAAGACTTAGTTTTTGTCTTCTCTATATTGGTTAATTTTATTTCCAATTATATAAATTTTATACTGATATAACTCTTTTGATATTAAATCAACAAAATTATTTAGTAACAACCCTTACTCATTATTTCAAATTATTCATCATGCATTATACTCATTTCATGAATCAATGGATCAATTTCCTTGATCTTCTTGGATTTAATATCCAATTATGCATTCTTGAAATCAATGCGGATTTTTAGATTTTCTTCCAAGGAATATATCTTATTACCAAAATCTTTAGTGAATTTATCCTTCTCTTGGATTGTGATGATCCATTATTATTCAAATTTGAAGCATCTCACCACAAGTTAATCATACTCATATTAATTTAAATTAACTAGTTTTAATAGATTAATGAAAGTAAGAACTCTTTATATTATATACTTCTCCAAGTTATTTTCCTCACCTTCAAGTTGAGAGATCTTCTTGATAGATTTTAAAAATCCCAAAAATAAAGGAAAATATTTCTTTGAAAAAAACACAACATATCTTTTAATACTTAAATAGATAAATATATTGACATATGATCACACTCACTTGATTTTCTTCTTGTGGATGGTTTACACTAGAATTTTCACTTACCTTATGATCACATGAATCCCTTGATCCATTTTAGGTAGAAATGTTGTCCATGGTACACCTAAACACATTTTCTCCTTCCAAGATAGATCTCAATTACTTTCTTAGAGCACTTGGAACTTCTTACTCTTTTGATAAGAGGGATAAATTTTTTATCTTATTCTTCTCTTTCTTTTTACTATTAATCAAAGTCTTGGTAGAAATTGAATTCTGATCAAAAATAGAAGGAACTTACCCAAAACTATACTTCATTTTAATTTCTGGAAACAAACTCAATATTCAAAAGATAGAAACTTCAATGTAAAGAATCTAAATAGTGGTGAATCTCCCTTTGATATAAATTGTGAGATCCAAATAGGGACATGTTAGACACTATGATGATGAAGGGATGAATAAGTTTCTATAAAATCTTTACTTTTATCTTTTTATCCCTTTTATTTTACCTCTATCACTTGTTAAGGTGAATAAATTCTATCTCTCTCTCTATATCTCTCTCTCCTCTAATTCTGTATACACATCCAAGCACACACACCCAAAGGGACAAAATAATTTATACGGTTCATCTATCAGTATGAGAAGGATAATACTTAGTGTTTTCTTGTAAAACCTGGGGCCACACAACCCACCTGTAAAATCCTTTGAGAATTACACTATTGTCTCCCAATAGTGTAAAGTGTGTATCCCACACACTTTTTTCATGCATTATGCACTTAGGTACATCCCATACCTTTATAATTTAATTTATGGGAAACTATAAGATAATAAAACAAAAATATAAAGTTTTGTCCTATTGTTGATGTGCTACACCTTATTATTATTCCCTTTAATAGTAGGAACTATTTTCTTATATTTGTAAGAAAAAAACTATACAAAACCTCTTATTCTTTTCTTCAAGGTAGAAAAATGATATGATAACACTTCTTCTTACACTTATCTCTTCTTCTTATCTTCTTATTCTTATATGTATATATGAGTACACAAATTACTTATTCTCTATTATTTTTTATCTTTCCTTTTTAGTGAAAAATAAACTACAATGGATCTCTTCCACTTGCTTATTCTCTTTAATAACTTCATGGATAACTCAGCCAATTATTCTCCACATCTTTCTTCTTCCTATGAAAATAAACAAACACAATAATTTCTTCTATTCTCTCTTTTTATCTCTTTATAATTTAGTGAATAACATACTACGCGAGATCTATTTCTCCTTTCTCAAATATTTAGGATATAAATGAATGATTAGAGTTGAGCCTATCTATTATTTTTCAATACTAATAAATATTCTCTTCAAATTCTATATCGGATCGAAAACTCCAACATCTCTCACACAATTCTTCAAAAATCCTGTAATATATATGTATATGGTAATAATAATAATAACTATAGTATTGGTTTCTCATTCACATGATCTTCCATATTTTCCTTTATGATTTATTATTCATAACTATATAAAACTAAAAGAAATTATTCTTTCTTTTAATTCAGTCAGAATGAAACCTGAATTAAATTGTCATTAATTCTGGATATTATTAGGAATATAATATCCCAGAATTATTATTCATTAATTTTGAATGAATCATGATCTATATATCATGATATCATTCATTGAAATATTGTCTTAATTACATCATGATGATTAATTATTCTATAAATCCTCATTTAAATACCCCAATGACTCGTGCATTCTTCCTCCCATTTCTCCACATGATTTTTAATAACAAAAAAATTTCTACTTCATTTTCTCATTTAGATTATTCATTTTTCTCTCTATCATTTATTATTTCATGTAGATTTTTTCATGGAATAACCTTCTCCATGTTCATGAAATACTGTATGCATGATTAACCCATGCATGTCATGCACTGTCTATTACTTTGAAGAAAAGAAATTGGATTCCACTACCTTTGTTTATCTCATTCATCTTCCATGCTTGTAAGTAACACTATAAGAATGGGGCATAATTTCAATTGAACCCAACTATATTCATATCTTGATGAATATGTGAACACAACATATCAAGCTCTTGGAAACCCACATGAAAATCTTGGAGGATGTAATGATTCCAGGGGAATATAAGTCAACTTGTACTTGTATCATATGCATGATAGCTCCTCCAATCATGAAAATCTCATGGAAACTCTTAGAGTTAGAATCTACTACCATCACACCCTAATGGTATAATATCCTACCATTTCACTCTAGAGGTAGCACCTCCTACCATCGTGCCCCAGTAGTAGCACCTCCTACCATCACACCTCAATAGTAGCACACAAAAAGTCATTACACCCACATAGTCTCTTAACGACAATAAATCCTTCCATCACACTCTAATGGTAGTACCTTGTTAGTAACATCTAAAAAATTACTCCTCCTACCATTGAACCCCATATTAGCCCCTCCCATTGTCACACCTCATTGGTAGCTCCTCTTACCATCACACCCCAATAGTAGCACAAAAAATGGTAGAACACCCACAGAGGACCCTAAAAATATAAAATTATACCATTGAATGGTTTTATGACACTAACAATAGTATTCATTCTTCACAGTTGAACCTTATATGCACAAAATCTTAGAGATCATACCATTGATCCGGTGTTAAGTTTAATCAAAGAGGAAAAAATGAAAGAATTCTTAGATTACATCATTTGGTGTGACACATGGAGCTTCCCTATTTTATCCATATCATTTAATAGAGTAATATTGTCTTGATAAGAGAGGTTATCCCAAATAAGATCCACATGTGGTTTTCCACTTGTTAATATGTGATCCAATTCCCCTAGTTGCTTGATGCGAGTAACCGAGTTCACTCTAGGCTTCCTCTGCCTCCTCTACTGTATCAACCAACATAGTGGAATAACCCAATCCTATACATGCTGTGTGAATTATATAGAATGACTATGTATGAACTCTGACTCCCTATATCCTTAGTTTGGTCATGTGGGATAAATTCTACGTGGTGATATTTCCCCCCACATGTGCAGTTGAGCTAGCCTCTTAGATTGTTCAAGGTTGGCCAATATTTTTACCAAACTCTTATAAAAAGAGTTAGTACATATTTCAACATAATGTATAGAAACCTAAAATTACCTCATAAAAAAGTATAAATACTTTTTTATATCCTTCTCTTCAAATATTATTCTTTATCAATGTATATTTTTAAGTCTCTTTAAATAACATGGGTTGAAATCCTTAAAACAAAAACCTAAAAGATATTTGATTTGTCACAAACCAGCCTAGATACCCTGTTACTCTGATACCCAAGACAATGATGACATAGCTTGAAGGGATATAACAATCCCCATGGTGTGTATATTATTACCTAACATCATACAAGATAAAATTGGGAATTATTTTTCCATATAACAGTGAAAGAAATAGAAACAAGTCAGTTTTCTCAAAATAAAACTCCATAGGGAGAATAATACCAAAAGTCAAATAGGTATAAAAAAACCAAACAGTATATAAAAAAGTACTATAAAGATAATATAAACAACCCAAGTCCCAATAAACACAACACTCCAAGACCAGAAGATCAATAATAACTGCTACCTCCAAGTGTCACTTTTCCCCTTGTTTGAACCTAATAGGAGGAAGTCTACAAATGCCAAAAAGAAAAGGTAGGGTGTGAGATAAAATCCCAGAAGAGTCTCACCAAGTGTTCCATAATAATATACCATAATAAATAAACCAAATCATGCTTTCAATTTTTTATAAAAAATAGGCATGGAAGTATATTTTCATATTTAAAATAAAACATGATTTTCATTTAAAATGATGGAAAACATTTCAAACATGGATTAAATAAAATTTTTATATAAAAAAGTTTATACAAATCATTAATCTTGAGAAAAATTAGTTTTATAAACAATTTCATATATATAATCAAAACAACTACAATAATAAAATCAAGGTTTAATCAACTGGATATCTTAAACGGAACCACCTACATTTTTAATGGAAAAACAACACTCGTAATAGATATTTACAAAAAATAACTAGGGAGTAGAAGATATAGGAAATCAACCTAGAAACAAGATTAAATAACATATATTTTAGATCCATCATTACCAATATTATCTATCAAAATCCATGGAGGTAAAGAGAAAGAGACAGAGAGATAGGGAGACTGCTTACCCAGAGAAATGCACTGCAACTGTAACAAAGATTAATCACTAAACGAACCAATCTGGAAGGTTATAAGGGATCCAAAATTTCTCATGGATGGATCTAGGTTGAGAGAAAGTAAACCTAGAGAAAGGGAAAATAAAATATTTATTTGATATTCTTGTTTAAAATCGACAATCAGTACTTTACACGACGTGTCACCCAATTTCACATCATGTAATTTTAAAGTACCCGATACCCTAAAAAACCCATAAGATTTTATTAAAAACCCAATTTTTAATTTATACATGATGTGTAAACTGTACACAATGTGTATCCTGTCACACTGTGTACCCGTTTCTTGGAATATGTGGGGAAATGATTACATGTCGTGTAACAACATTACACGGTGTGTAAATCCATTACAGACTAAAAAACCCAAAGGTTTTATAATGAAAATTCCAAAAAATCCCTAACTTCAACATATAGGTATCCTCCCAATTCCTTCTCAGCCCTACCCAGACAATGAAAAAGGGAAACATGAAAAATCTTAAAACATATCTGATAGAAATGTAATAATATGTTATAACCTCCCCACCAAAAAAATTTCCATTCCTAGAAATCCTGTGAAGAAGCTTCCATATTAAAAAGGTGAGGAAAATTATCTTTCACCAATGTATCACTCTCCCATATCTCATGGGAATTAGAAATATGCTGCTATAGAACACAGAACAAAGGTATCTTCCTCCCACAAAGTACCTTGGTCTCAAAATCGACTATCCTGAATGGATACTTAGTCACGAATAAATTAGGCTCAACATCGAGATCACTCTAGCTCAAAAAATGAGATAGATCATAAAGATACTTTCATAGCTGTGAACATGGAACACATCATTTATTGACATCAACTATAGAGGAATTTATATATGTTAATACACTTTTCCCACCTACTCAAAAACCTAAAAAGGTCCCACAAAATGAGGATAAATATTCCCTTATCTCCCAAGCCTTCAATGACCCAGACAAGGTGGAACGTTCAAGAACACCCAATCACCAACTGAAAATTGCAACAATCTATAATGATGATTAACATAATATTTATACTATATATATACCATTAACATTATATGATGTATCAAATAAATATTTCCTGTCATCTCTTGAACCAATATTTGTCCAACCAAGGAAAATTCACTAATCTTTTACCAACACAATGAAGATTTACAAGGTTGACCCTAAAAGTAATTAAAATGAGCCATTATAATCATAGACTGGTAATTATTATTATAAGAAAACTCAACAATCCCAAAATGGTCATCTCAAGATCCAAAAAATTCAATAACACATGAATAAATCATATCCTCAAGAATCTTTATAGCTCCCTTAGTTTGTCCATCCATCAATAGATGGTAGTCCATACTCAAACAAACCTAAGATCCCAGTGCCTCTTGAAGGTCTCTCCAAAAGTGAGAAGTAAAATGGGGATCCCTATCAGAGACTATAGCAGATGGAACTCCATAAAAATGAAAAATCTCTTTTATATAGAGATTTCCAAACTCCTGAACTTTGGTTGTATCCTGAATGGGTAAGAAGTGAGATGATTTAGTTAGCTGATCGATCATAAACTATATCACATTCTTCTTTTTATGGGTACGTGGAAACCCAACCATAAAGTCCATATAGATCTCATACCACTTCCAAGTTAGAACTGGAAGCGGATGAAGAAAACCTAAAGGTATTTGGTGCTCAACCTTGACCTATTGGCATGTATAATAATAAGAGAAAAAAAAATCAGAAATGACCCATCTCATTATTAGCCACCATAATTGACGCCACATGTCATAAAAAATCTTCTTGGTTATTGGGTGCACTACCCACTGGGAATTATAAAAATACCCCATCACAACTTTTCTCATTGGAAAAGGTACAACATACCATTTTCAAAAACATAGAATACCCTCCATGGAGAACGACCACTCAACAACACTCTCCTGACCATAAATAGAGTCTCTAATATCGCATAAATAATCATCAAGCTACTATTCATGAAGAATCATCTTGAGAAGAGATTTATTCAACTTAACACTAGCCAAGACAACCTCAACCACTATTTCTCAAACTATAATATGCAACTATGTAAAAAGGTCCTTCAATTTATACTCTTTCAATGATTCTTTCACTACATGAGTCAGAAGCTTATTGCTCAAGGGATCTATGACAACATTCCATTTCTTAGGGGCATAGGAAATTTCAAAGTCAAAATATTTTAGGTATTCCAACCAATTACTCTAGCAGAGAGTAAAATATTTTTTAGAGAAGATAAAAATCAAGCTTCTATGGTCATAAAACATGGAAAAAATTTCTCTAAAAAGACAATGCTACCAAGTCTTGAACACATGCATCACAACTACAAGTTCAAGGTCATGTGTCATATAATTATTATTGTATATCCCAAGATACTAGGAGCCATAGGAAATGATGTTATCACTATACATAATAACACAATCCAAACCTAAAACTGATGCATTATAGAAGACCACATATCCCTGTACGACCTTTGGAAGATTCAATACCAGAACAGTAGTAAAAAAACGTTTTAGTTTAAAAAAACCATTTTGACATTTCTCCTCCCAAGAAAACTTTACTCCCTTATGATTTAGAGAAATCACAGGAGAATATAACTTCAATAAATCCTTTACAAACCAATGATAATATCTAGTTAAACCCAAGAATCTCTGAATCTTGAAAACATTTTGTAATTTCTCCCATGTCATAATAGATTTCACCTTCTCAAGATCAACTGAGATGCCATGTTTTGACACCACATGTTCTAAGAACTTCACTTCCTGAATCTATAAATTTCATTTAGACAGCTTGGTATAAAGTCAGTTATTTCTCAAAAATTCTGGAATTGTCCTCAGATGATGCACATGATCATCCTCTAACTTAAAGTAAATAAGGATTCCATCCACAAAGACCACCAAAAACATATCATGATACTCATGGAAGATCCTATTCATCAAGGCCATAAAGACTTCATGAAAATTGGTTAGACCAAATGGCATGAAAAGGTACTCATAATGGCTATACCTGCTCTGAAATGAAGTTTTATGAATGTAAAATTCTTTTATTCTCAACTGGTGATAACCATATCAAAGATAAATCTTTGAAAACCACTTCTCCCCTTTTCACTGATCAAATAGATCATCAATCCATGTAAATAAATACCTTTTCTTTACCATAACTAAATTGAGTTTTTTATAATCAACACAAAGGTGAAGGGACCCATCAACTTTCTTAGAAAATAGAACATGTTCCACCAAAGGTGACACACTTGGGTGTATAAATCATTTCTCTAAAATATTATCTAACTAAGTCTCGAAATCTTTCATTTCAGATGGTTCCATGTTGTAAGAAGGAATAAATACTAATTGAGTACCAGAAACTGAATCAATAGAAAACCATACCTACCTTACTAATGAAAAAAATAGAGAAGTATGAAGGAAAAATATTGGGAAAATTGATTAAAAATGGAGGGAGATCACCGCTCAAGGATTCCCACTCCAAATCAAAAGAGAAAACTGATATCACTTTCCCCAAATCTAGACAAAAAGGTCTGACTCTACTCAACCTCAAGTCCCATTCTCTCTAAAATATATGGAACACCCCATCAGGTGAAGTAAATGAGACCTATCAAATATATCAATCAATTTGAGATTTATTAGCAATGAGACAATCCGCCCTGAATATAAAGTCATGAAGATTCATGTCAAGAACTAGAAAATCCTAAGAAAGATCAATATCTGATACCAAGAATATACAAGAAAGACATCAAATACCCTGCTCTCTCTTCATTCTAAGGGGTTTAGTAATATCCATCACATAAGATAAAATCTACATAGTAAGGTTTAGAAGTTTCACAATATGATTTGAAATGAATTAATGAGATGAACTAGTATCAAATAAATAAATCACTAATGATGATGCTATAGTGATGGTACCTTTTCATCATTTCTATACCCGTATCTGCTTCCTCTAGAGACTCTTTCACTATGTGAAGAAGCTTTGTTATAAATGCCTATGTCTAGAAGCCCTTAGATCCTGAAGCATCTGATTACACCATAGTAATTTTTGGTGCTGATGATCCTGTTCCACTATGTAGAGTAGAATAGACATGAAATAACATCTACATGTTACTTGAGAATCCATAGTAACCATATATCTTGGGTGCCACAGTGCAAACCCATTTCGAGTGCCCAAACTTTCTACACTAGTATCAAATCAAAGGGCCTCTTCTAGGAACTACATGATTTCTAAAAGAAACCTACTATCAAGAACCACTATGATACTCATAACACTTTCTATTACCTTTATGAGAACTCACATAACTTCCACTAGGATAAAAAGTAACTCCTATCAACCCTAACTTACCATATCGGTCAAGCTCAACCATAAACACCCTATCCATCATTTTAGCATAAGAAGAGAGCTTCAGTTAGAAAACTTGATAATGAATATCATATATAAGTACCATATCAAACCGTAAATTATTTATATTCCTATTCAATATAATATTATGTGAAAATTTCACAAGATCAAAAAAGTAATTTGCATACTCAGTCATATTCTTTTTAGTCTTCTCGAGTTTGAAAAACTCTATAGCCTTAGACAAAACCATAGACTCTAGATATAACTGGTTAGTAAAAATAACTTTAAAGTCCTTCAACTCTAAAACCTCATGATTATTTTCCATCACCATCATGTCCCTCCATCCCTTATTAGGTCCCTCAATCTTAAAGGTAACACACTGCACCTTTATAATTTTGGGCATTTCCAAGAAATAAAAGAGAAGCTCAATCTTTCTCAATCAGTCCTCAGATTATTGAGGATCATTAGAGACAAGTAAAGAAGGTGGATTACGATGAAGTAACTCTTGATAATGATTTCAAGATTCATCCCTCTGAGGTTCTATAGCTGGATCCTGGATGGTAATGGGTGTAGGTTTCTATCCTAGAGCTTAGAAAACAAGCACAATAACCTTAACTAGATTCTAGTCGAAGAGAGAATTTTATCAGTGTGGTTTATCATCTACTTCCTACTAGATCCTATTTTCATGTATTATCAGTGTAATGATGATAAAAACATCACAAAATAACATTTAATACATCAAAATGTTATATATAACAAAACTCAAACAAGAGAAATAGAGAAATTAATCCCATCAGATAGATAAATAAGATTTGGATTTCAATCTATCTAAATCAAAAGTAGGGAAAAGACTAGAACTAATCCATAATATTCCTTTCCCAAACCACAAACAGTGACTTAAGTCTCATTATAGTAAGATATGGATAGGTACTCACTCATAAATACCTCCTAAGTCCTGAAAAGATCTCAAATTGCATACTAACATCAAGTCAAGTTGCTTAACCTGCACATTTGATACCACTTTGTCATGAACCATCCTATATAATTTAGTACCCTAATACCTAAGATAATATTGACATAGCCCGAAGGGAATTACCAATCCCCATGAGTTGGAAACTAGCACTTGACATCATACTAGATAAAACTGGGAATAGTTTTTCCATATAACAGTGAAAGAAGCAGAAACAAGTCAGTATACTCAAAAGAAAACTCCACAAGAAGAACAGTACTACAAGTCAAATAGGTATAACAAAACCCAAATAGTACATCACAAATTACCAAAAAGATAATATAAAAAACCTACTTTCCAATGGACACAACACTCCATTACCAGAATATCAACAACAACTACCACCTCCAAGTGCTGCTTTCCCCTTGCTCTAACATAGTAAGAGGAAGTATAAAAATTCCAAAAGGAAAAGGTAGGGTGTGAGATAAAAGTATATTAGGGTCTCAAAAAGTGTTCCATAATAAAATTCTATAATAAATAAACCTAATATTTATTTCAATTTTTTAAACAAAATAGGTATGGTAGTACATTTTCATATTTAAAACAAAACATGCTTTTCATTTGAAATGATGGAAAAAATTTCAAACATGGATTAAATAAAAACTTAATATAAATACTTAGGGATGAAAAAAATTCGTTTCAAAAACAATGTAATATATATAATCAAAACAAATATAATAATAAAATCAAGGTTTAATCAATTTCCCATCTTAAACAGAACCACCTACATTTTTCCTAGAAAAAAAACACCTGTAATAGAACCTTCCAACAAGAACGAGAGAAAAAAAGATCTAGGAAATCAACCTAAAAAAAGATTCAACAAGATGGAGTTTAGATCAAGCAATCCCAAAATGATATATCAAACTCCAAGGAGGTAAAGAGAAAGAGATGGAGAGATAGGGAGACCGCTTACTCGGAGAGATGCACTACAACTGCAAAAATGATAAATCATTGAATGGAATGGTATGAAAGGGTTGTATGGATAAAAAATAATATAGGGATGGATATAGGTCACTAGAAAGGAAAACTAGAGGAAGGTGAAATAAAATTTTCAGCCGAGATGCCTGTTTAAAATCGACAGTCAGGACTTTACACGATGTGTAACCTGATTTCACGTCATATAATTTTAAAGTCCCCAATACACTAAAAAACCCACCACTTTTTTCTAAAAACCCAAATTTTAATTTATAAACAATGTTTAAACTATAAAAGACATGTATCCTTTCAAATTATGTGCTATTTTCATGGTATATGTTGGGAAAAAATTACACGTAATGTAACAACATTACACGGTGTGTAAATCCCCATCAGATTGTAGAACCCAAAGGTTTTATGCTAAAAATTAAAAAAAATCCCTAACTTCACTATTATAGGAATCCTCAAAATCCTTTATTATACCTACCTAGACAACAAAAAATGAAAACCATGAAAAATATTAAAATGTACCTGAAAAAAAGGTAACAAGATGTTACATGATTAGCATGAAAGTTCCCTTATTCTTAAACATGATTCTTCTTCACATCATATTGACATTTCTTGAAAACAATTATTTGAAAAAAAAATACAAATTACAATAATTATATTCAAAAATACCACCACCCTTCATAGGAATAATCAATTCTGGGATTGAGGTCAATGTAAATTTTAACTTATCAAAATATCTCTGACATTGATTTTCCCAAAAATAACTTCAAACCATAATGAGTCAACTTTTCCATTGGGGATGAAATCTTGGAGAAGTTCTCAACAAAGAATTTTTAATAACCTACTAATCCTAAGAAACTTGGAATATCAAACCTAATTATAGGACACTCTAAAGAAATCACCACCTAGATCTTCATAGGATCCACTAAGACACCTTTCTAAAAAATCATGTGGCCTAAAAAATTTACCTATTGAATGAAGAATTGACATTTATATATTTTTCCATAAAGATGATTTTATCTCAGGATTATAAGGATTATATTTAAATTCTAAGAATGATATAGATTTTATCTAGAATAAACAAGGATACCATCCACAAACATATCCAGAAATGAATCTAAGAAATGAGGTAAGATTTGGTTTATTAATTCCATAAAGAATACAGGAGAATTAGTAAGTACAAATGGAATAACAAAATACTCAAAATGCCCATAACTACTCTTGAACATCATCTTAGTAATATATTACTCTCGAATATTCATCCAATATTACTATGATATTAGATCATTTTTTATCATCCACCAATCCCCCATGAGCTAATCAAAATGGTTATCAATCCTGGGCAAGGTATATTTGTTCTTAATTGTCACCTGGTTAATCTTTTGGTAATCAACATAGTGATGGATACTCCCATCCTCCTTCTTTTCAAATAGAAAAAGTGATGGATAAAGTGAAACATAAGGATAAGTAAATCCCTTAGACTCAAAATACTTAAACTAGAACTTTAATTCTTTCAATTCAGTGGGTACCATATGGTATGAATGTACAAAAATGGGTCTCATCCTCGTAAGAAATTATATAAGGAACTCAACATCCCTGTGAGGTGGTAACCTAGAGAAATCATCTAGAAAAACATCAAGACACCCACACACCACAACATGAATAGGGGAACTAAGATGTGGATAAAAAACATCAATAAATAAAATTAATAACTAGAAAGATATCATCTCAACACTTAGATTAATGAGACCAACACTCCCTGACCTCAGATCATACTCAACCAAGATGATGTGAGTAACCCCATATGGAGAAATAAACTATACCCGATGATGATAAAAATCAATATGGGATTTATATATAATCATACAATCCATTCCAATTATTATATCAAATATTTCATGATCAATAACTAAAAATTAATACATAGTTATTATTCAGAAATAATCACTTGACACTCGAGATATTTAAATAAATAATTTTAATTCTTTACCAACAAAGTGGAAAGAGTTATTAAGAAAGGAATAATCTTCGAAAATAATCACAACATATCAATAATCTTAGATGATATAAAGAAATAATTTTCACTAGTATCAAAAAATTCCATTACTATTGAATATTAAATAAACACTATACCAATTTAAGACCAAATGTGGCATGTTATGAAAGTGTGATGGCCAGGCACACTCCCACACTACCTCTTGAGTTATGATAGTCCTGTCTTTATCATGAAAAAACTCCCAAACACAAGAGGGTGATACATAAGAATGAGAATATTCTTTAACACTATCAGATTCTTTGATACAAATTTATAATATACCAACCCGCGTCAATCTGTAACATTACCTAAATTGAACCGCTATAAGGCCCAAAGTGTGTTCTAGATCGACACAGGTTGATGACAAGCACCTGAGTATCATACGAAGAGGATATGGGAATGATTTCACCCTCAAAAAACATATGATATGATAGAATCAATAATAGTATCACAGGAGATGAAAAATATATATCATATATAAAAAAACAAACCAAAAAGGTCACACCTAATATCTTGATAACATGGTATCAAAAAACACCTAATAACCCTCAAAACATGGAACCCAAAACAACCCATGAGTCTATCTCCATGTGAAAACATTTCACCCCCATCCCAACCCACAATAAATGAAAAATGATCTAGGAGATCCATCCTCTACATGATTATCTTCCCTTTTACTATATCCTATAAAACCAAGGCTAAAAATTCCCAAAAGAACATGTAGGGTGTGACCTTAGAAGATCACTAGGATACCACTTAAAATATATAGAATGTATATCCACATGAATCCATTAGTTATTATTTAAAACAAATTTCTAAATTAATTTAAAAAGAAACCATTATCTATATAAATGTCATAATTTGGATTTCTTTTAAAAAACATGCCATTCCTTTAAAAATAATTCCATATTCAAATAAACAAATATATATGACATATCACACATCAAATGGTATAAACTGATAAATAAAATAGTTTTCAAGTATCAATATCCATATCAATATCAAATGGGAAATAAGTGTATCAAAATATCATTCACATAATGTAATATCAAAGCAAACAAAGAGGGAAATCCACGATGTGATGGTGTACACAACTAAACCACTAAGACATACAAAGGAACACTAGTCGAACTATGTGACTCCTAAAGTCTGGGAACCTTGGTCCTCAAAAGGCTACCCCTAGCCTCTATGGAATCAAGGGAACCTCCCATAGTGATAGCCAAATACACTAAGGATCATCCTTGTCTAGGTTTTTCCATACCCCAATGTCTCATAATGTTCTAATAAATCATCATTACATTCAATGAAAAAAATTATGTTTTATAAAACATTTTCCAAGGAAAAATCCATTTCAATTCCATTCTCTCATTTTTATAAAAACATTTCTATAGTGATACCATGTTGATTCCATGATTGAAAAACCATTAACTTTTTAAAATCATCTTTGAGGAAATTAAACAAACATAACAAGTGTCTCAAATGATTTCCATAAAAAACCCATTTTGAAAGAAATTACAAAGACCTCAAAGATCAATTAACCTCTCACGAAATTAAAATCATAATATCATTTAACAAAACCAAATGGAAACATAAGAACATAAGGCATTCCAAGGGTTAGAAAATAGGATAGAGACACCTACCTCAAGAATAATGAAAAAGATATCACCTTTTATACTAGTGATGGGAGAGGAAGATACCGATTTCGAAAGAATTTAGATCCAATAAAAAAATAAAAATTCTATTTTTTCATGATATATATAGTGATCTATTCTCAATAGGCATAAAATTTATAGAAAAATAGAGAATACATAGATTATAAAAGACCCACATACCAAATTATGATCACCAAAGACCTAAGCTTCCAATTGGTCACAAGATTCAACACTAGGGAGAAGGAGAGGGCCAAAAAAATTCACCAAGGAGCCTCTAAACTATGAAAAACCAAATTAAGGTTAAAAGTTTCATATTATAGAGATAAAAAATCACTTCAAGTGAAAATTAAGTTTTCAACCTTACTAAATTGGATGCCCATCAACATCATCAGGAAACTGCTAGACCTCATCAACTGGATGGTGGGTGTAGTAAGAATTCCTACATTGATAGGAATTCCACCTACTAGTTGGTGGAATCACATCAGATGGATGGTGGTACGTTAAACAATGAAGGTGTTCTGGAAACCTATTTTGACTAGTATGTTCCCTCCACAGGAAAGCCAATGGCCTCCTACTACCACCAACAACCAAAAACCCATCTCCCAACTTATAAGAAACCCAAAATTCAAAAGAAAAAAGACAAAACAAATCTCCATTACTGTTATCACATACTAGAGTGTGGCACATTCTAATACTTATCCAATATTTGATTGATAAAACTATATGTCTATAATGTTCATGGAAAAAATTTTGACTAATAAGGAAATTGGTAAACCAACTCCTTAAAAACCACTTGTTTGAAATGTCCTATATAAAAATCCATTAATGGATAAGTTATGAATAAGGGATAAAGTGGTAATTATTTGATGTTCATGATCCCTAGATGATAAATAAAACTACATATTTATAAATTCAGGTCATATCCTAGTGGGAAAAATATATTTTCCCTTTAAATAAATAAGGAGTTAAGAATAACCATTATATAATTTTTTTGATGGATTTTATTCCTTTCTTGTGAAGGTATATTTTTTTTATAAATAATAAGGGGTTCATAATACCATGTGACCCAAAATAATTAAAATTCAACAAATTGATACCCATACCATATCTAAATAACCTTATCTGTACCAATAATAAGGACCACATCAATATCCTCATACAACTTGGTATACCTTGCACTCATACGACTATTTATGAACATCCTAATTTTTTTTGTAATTTTAAAAATTTAACTAAGTCTCATTATATATATATATATATATTAATCCTTAAATCACATATGATAATTAATAAAACAACCATTCAATATAATTTATAGTTTTTAGTGTCCATTATATTACTAAAATATTCTAAAAATAATTCATAAATGAATTTCCAAATCTAGCTAGACTGTTCAAAAAATAATTACATATAAAGAATGTTTTAAACCATTATATAATATTCATAAAATTACTAAGGTTTGATAAAATGAATTTTAAAACTCTAAATTAATTTTTACAAATCAAGGTTTTAACCCAGCTAAACCTTTATTCAAATATTACATAAAACTATAAAACATAGCATGTAACAGATTATATACAATCTACAAAAAGTTAAAATGAATTTAATAAACACATGTGAAAATAATCTAAAATAATGACGATGTTATTAATATTGGAAAACATTAAAAATTCAATCATTTGCAACCCACATAACTACTTTAAGACTAACAAGATAAATTATTGATGTAAAATACCTTATTAATGATTTTTTACATTCATGTTTTCTCCATTGGGGGATTTATGACACCCCATAGTGAATTAAAAAAGAAAAAAATATTCAATATTCAATTCCTCTACCAAGGGATATTCCAGAAAACATGTTATAATAAAATAGTGAGAAGAAAAATAATAATAATGGGAATCAAAGAAAATTTCCTTATAACTATATTTTAGAAATATAATGATTTATTTTGACTTTTGTAAAGTTATGGGGTATAGGGAATGATAAGTGTGAACTCCCCCTTCATTAGTGTATGATTGGAGTGCAACGAAACATAATTTTAAGTTATGAAAAATTTTCTTCTCTAATATCTGTATGGAATAATGTATAATATAAACCATACACACAAGAGCATCATTTTATCAAATCAATATAAAAAATACATAAGAAATATTAATATACTTTATAAACATAAAAATAGAACAATGAGATAGAAAAGACAAGAAAATAGTAATACTAGAAGTTGATATCTTGGTAAGTCATAGTAACTTAAAATTATCATGAACATGAATGAAACTAGAAAAAAAATCAAATTATTGGAAACAAGATTAGAATTTTAATATGAAATATAAATAGCATTGAAAGAAAAATGAGTGAAGTAATAACAAATTAAATGTGATGAATTTATGGGAATTGTAATGATTATATGGTTTTTGGAATAGTATATGACCCTTATGAATGATAACTGAACATCGAAATAGTAATCAGACCGATGAAACTACAACATAAATCACCTTTAGCGGTGGTCTTTTAGTGGAGGTTTACAGAATTGCCACTAAAACTTTCATTAAAAAGGTTTAGTGGCGGTTTATTAAAAACTACCGTGAAACCCATTTATTTTTTTACAGCGGTGACACTTCCACCCCCCACCCGAGCCGACGCTCTTCCCCCCCGACCCCGCGATGCTTCTCCCCCTGACGAGCCCCAACCCTAGCTCCGCTCCCCTCTAGTGCCACCAGTGACCTCACCTCCGGTCGCTGTTGACCACCCTTCTCCCCCCGACACCCATGACACCAGCTTCTCCCCCGACCCCGTCGAGTTCCTACCCTAGGTCGGCTCCCCTCCCCCGCCACCTGTGGTTTTCTCATATTTAGGTATGTTTTTGTGTGTAATGGTTATAGGAATGTTGTGGAGTAAAAATGCATAAGGTTTTATGTAGTTTCATTATTGTTGAGTAATTTCCATAATTTATTTTGGTTTATCATCAAATTTGGATGAATTCATTTAATGGATTGACTTCATATATTTGGGTTTTGGTTGGAAATGAGTTTAGAGGTGTTCCAAGATTTATCGATACCCTATTGCTTGAAGTTACAGAGAGGATACATAACTGTCCCTAAATTATGACTAATTGGATTAATATGGATTAATTCTCTTAATTAATTATTATTGCTTTAAAATATATGTTGTAATTTTATGAGTTAGGGGATTGAGATGGTGTTGGTTCCTAGATATGGATTTGATGAAGATGGAATGATATTTCTTAAGGGTATAACTCTATATTCACGGTAGTTTATGACTAATATTACCATAGGATATGGTTATGAATTTATTGTGTGGATTGAAATTTCATGTAGGTGGGTATGTGACATGAATGGGATCCATGAGTTATTTAACTTATGAGACATGATGATAGATATTCATGTTTGGTTCATATAATTCCCTTTAGTATGATGCATTTATTATACAACCATTAATGGCTATGTTATATATGTGAGAGGCTTAACTATAGGGAAATTAAAACCCCAATAGGGTGTCCATCATGTATTTATGGGTCAAGTTATCTACAAAGGTATTGTTTTAGATAATTGATTCTCTCCTAAAGAATTTTCTAGGGGAGAGGCTATGGGATGGTGTGGTAATGGTCATCTATTGTATGATAATCAATGAGAACATATGAATGACCCAGTATGGAACCAAGTTAGGTTCCTTTTCTTAATGAGCAATCAATATGGACTATATGGATAATGATAGGTTCTCAAAACCTTATGAGTTGGGAATGTGGCCCTTGATAGAAATTTATCCCTTAGGTAGGGGTGAGATACCTAGGAAATGGAACCGTAAGTGGTGTCTTTATCATCCACATTAATCAATTTTCACAATATCAATATAACGTCAAAATTAGATTCATCATGTCAATAACAACTTACCAATCACACTGAAACCACACTAATGATAGTAAGAGAATAACTACTTCTTCCTCTAAGTTTTTCTTCTTATTAGAGGTCTAATTATACTAAATTCAGTGCTTGATATACCTTGTTATAAACCAGATTCAATATGACATCATTGATTCTATTAGTTAAGGCTTGGAAACCTCTTTTTATTCTATAATAATCCCTTTTTTATGTAATTCTAGATTCAACAAGTGACTTTACTTCCGCATGAAAATTATAGATCAAATTTTGAAGAAAAAAAAGTGGTTTCTTAACACCACTTACTGAGTCATGATCAGCCATGGCACATTTTGATCATATTTTATATCAAATGAGACTTGAAATAATTATTACATCACTTATTTCATACATTTTTTGGATTTAATCAGATCTTACTTTAGCTGAATAACATGTACTTTATTAGCACATCCACCCCATGGATCATATCTTCCCCTAAATATTAGGCCACTTCAAACAATGGTTAGAATTATTTAATTTAATGGGAGAGGGGAACCTACAACTTTATTAAGTTGATTAATGTGGTTGGACTTTGTTCACTCACCCTAATCTCCCAATTTATTTCTAATCCTTTGTGGTGGTACTACTTTATATGAAACCACTAGTGGGTGATTTACTATATGTATTGATATAGTAAAACCTTATGTAACATATTTATATATTTTTTCAACTAGTATATATAAATCTCTTTCCCTATTTAGTAATAGTTATGTGTTTTAATTTTTTTTAATATTGTGTAGGCACATTGTGATATACATGGATAAAATCTGGATCACTTTACTGAGGAACGCACCTTAGTATATTAAGGGCTTGAATGAGTTTTTAGATTTTTCAATTTCCAATTGATCCATTGAAGGGAGAATAATATGTCCATTTACTAAATGTAAATTTAGAATATGGTTTAAGAGAGATGAATTTTATGAACATTTAATATTGAAGCAATTACCTGGTCAATATTTGAGTTGGATTTGGAATGGAGAATCGAATGTTACAGAAAGGTTGAGCACTGATGTCAATCCACAGAATGAACTCCCAACTTCATCGACAATGGAAAATGAAATGCAAAACCTTATAAATGATGCATTCTGCACTGCAAGAGACCAACATCAAAATCAAAACATATCAGAACAACCAGATGTGGGTGCTACAAATAGCAACAAGACAAGTGATGTTTTTGAGACTGTAGGACAACCATATCAAGATTGTAACATTTCAGTGGATCGTCCTCTTGATTCTGTAGAGACTAATGTAAGAGAAAACTTCACTGAGGAAAATGCGTTCCATGATTTAATTGATGATGGAAATCAAGAGTTGTATAGTGGATGTTTGAAATATTCAAAACTTTATTTTATATTGAAGTTGTACCATATCAAATGTCTATGCGGAATTACAAATAAGGAAATGTCCATGATATTGGAATTTTTGCGTGATGAATTTTCTGAAGCAAACATCCTCGAGTCTTTTCATGATATGAAAAAAGTTGTTAACAGTCTTGGTTTTAATTATACAAAAATACATGCGTGTCCCAATGATTATATGCTTTATTGGTGAGAGGATTCAGATAGACAGTATTGTAAAAAATGTTCTTCTTCTAGATGGAAGTTAATGTGTGATGTTGGAAGGCTGAATCAACATACTTTCATGAAGAAGTAGAAAAGGAACACACCTGCAAAGGTTTTGCATTACTTTCCTTTAAATCCTCGATTGCAAAGATTATTCATGTCATCAAAAACCACCGAACACATGAAGTGGAATTCTATAGATAATAACAATTATGGGTTAATGAGACATCCACGAGATTCACAATCATGGAAGAAATTCGATTAATTACATCCAGATTTCTCAGCTGATTCTAGGAATGATCGATTGGGATTGGCTATCGACAGATTCAACCCATTTGGGACTTTGAGTCCCAGTTATAGCATTTGGCCAGTTATTTTGATCCCTTAAAATCTGCCTACGTGGATGTGTATGAAACAAACATATTTTATCGTTTCAATGATTATTCCTGAAAAAAATCCTGGAAATGATATTTATGTATACTTGTAGCCTTTAATTGAAGAATTATAGGAGTTGTGGAGCAACGGTGTTGAGACATTTGATGCTTCTTCTAAGACAATGTTTAAAATGCATACTGCTTTAATGTGGACAATTAGTGACTTTCCTGAGCTTGGGAATTTATCTGGTTGGAACACTTACATGGGTTTGGATTGTCCTATTTTTAACTTTGATTTTGAGCCCAAACGACTACCTCACAGTAAAAAATGGTGCTTCTTGTGCCATCGAATATTTCTCGATGCATCTCATAGATTTTGGCTGAACAGATCAAAATTTAACGGTTTCATTGATCGTAGACCACCTCCAAAGTTGTTAACTAGATCTAAAATATTAACAAAACTTGGAAATTCTGAAATAGAATTTGGGAAGGTTCATAATTTGAATTATAGTGGGAAATGAGTTTGAAGTGCATTGTCAAGCGAAATCGGAACACAATAATGGAAGAAAAAAAGGTATATTCTTCAAACTTCCATATTGGGAATTTAATTTGTTGTGACATAATATTGATGTGATGCATATTGAGAAGAATGTCTATGAAAATTTTATTTTCACATTGCTTAATGATCATGGAAAGTCGAAGGATCATCTCAATGCTCGCAAAGACTTACAAGAAATGAACATAAAACGTTATCTTTGGCCAGATGAGAATGAAAAGTATCCACTGGAAATTTTTGCAATGAAAAATAGGGATAAAGATACATTCCTTAGAATTTTAAAGAATGTTAAGGTATATGATGGGTAAGTAACATCTCGAGGTGTGATGAAATGAAGAATCATAAAGTACATGGATTGAAAAGTCACGATTCACATATTTTTTTACAACAGTTACTACCATTAGCATTGTGTACATTATTACCTAAAAAAATTACTACTGTTGTACTCCAAACCTGCACATTTTTTAGACAACTATGTGAGAAATCTCTACATCTATTTCAAATTGACAACCTCTAGGAGAGGTTTTTATTGACCCTTTGTGCAATAGAGATGATATTTCCTCTGTCGTTTTTACTGTAATGATACATTTAACTGTGTATTTGGTTGAGGAAGCTAAATTAGGAGGCCCCATTCATTATTAATGGATATATCCAATTTAGAGGTACTTTATTTATATGTTTTTCAGTTAAGTAAACAATTTTTGGAACTTAATTAAATTCATAATTATGTTTATTTTATTTCACAAATATCTTGGGCATTTGAAATCATACGTGAGAAATAAATCTCAACCAGAAGGCTCTATTGCTGAAGGCTATTTGGATGAGGAGTGTCTTACCTTTTGTTCTAGATACTTGGATGATATTGAGACAAGATTTAATCTAGTTGGGTGTGTTGACGACACATCGAATCAATATAAAATACATCAAAAATACAAAATATTTCCTGCTATTGGCTGATCAGTTGGGAGGACCTCAAATATGACACTGACAGAATTGGAATTATTAAAGGCACATAGATATGTGCTGATGAATAGTGAAATTTCAGATCCATTTATTGAAGAGTTGAGGATACAAACAAAGAGACTAATGAGAGGCCGAGCACGAAATGAGAAAGATATAACGAAAGCTGTTAATAAAGAGCTTATAGAATGGTTTGCACGACGTGTAAGTTCATAAATATTGCAATAAATATGAATATTAGTTTAACACATATATTTTTTAAATATAATAAAGTATATTTATTTTTTTATATCATGAATACTGATACTCGAGCAGAGGTGTCAGAAGATTTGAAGTTTCTTGCTCGAGGTCCTCTAAAATAAGTTAGAAAGTTCGACGCTTACAACGTGAATGGATTTAGATTTCGTACAGTCGATCAAGAAGAGGGTTTTAAAACATAGAATAGTGGTATATTTACATTTGTTGAAGTGTAATACTATGGAAAGCCAACTGATATTATTGAATTAAACTACCATGGGCATTTTTCAGTTGTTTTATTCAAATGCAATTGGGTCGATATTATCAAAGGTGTTAAAAGAGATTCCTTGCAATTTACTTCTGTGAACTTCTCTCGCTTGATGGATGTTGGTGATCATGAACTGCATGATCCATATATCTTATCATTGTAAGAAAAAATGGTATATTATGTGAATGATATTGTGGATGAAGGGTGGAGTGTATTTTCTCATGTAATACAAAGATATTTGTATGACATGGGTGATGAAGTGGAAGATTTGACCTCTGAAATTGAATCTCATCAACAACAAGAAGCAGAATTATTTGTCCATCATGATATTAAAAATATTAGTCTAGCAAGGATAAATGAATTGGATGAAGTAATGGAGTAGGAAATAGACATGATTTAAGGGGAAAATTATTGTATGTATAGTTATTTATTCATTCAGCAACTACTTATTTCATTTATGCAAACATTTATTATCATTGTTATGTATATTTTTTTGTTAGTACTGGGAATCTATTATCATTTTTAATTTTTTCTTCTCCATAATTTTTTTGAAATATATGTTCTGAACTTAATTTTATTTGATTAAATTACAGGAATGCCAAGGAGGAAGCGATGCACTGTTTCATCCACTACTGTGATAGATGACGATCAACCTGTCTCCCTCCCTACGCCATCTGAGCCACCAGCTGACTTCCCCCCTGCACCATCTCTCACACCCTCTGTGAGCGTCCCTTTAGAAGCTGAGTCATCGACTCCCCCTTCAGCAGCCTCATCAGTCGGGCGGCGGCGTGCCACTTCTAGTTCATTATAGACATACTAGAGGGTCACTATTATAGGTACAAATTTTAATATAAATAAATTTATTGAACTTTTTTTATACTAACTATTTGTTCATTAAAGATGAAAAAAAATTCAATTGTGGAGAAAAATATAAAAAGTTCAGATATGTGGAATATGAATGGAGAGAAGATATTTTTCCTATTCGATTCATATGGGGTCCCTACAGATGATGTCGCGAGATTACTTGGCCAAATTCTAGGACAGCTGGCAGCGATACCCATTTACCTTCCTATTTCTTATGATGATTGGAGATATATGCCTACAAGTTGTAAAAATAAAGTTTCTGATTCCCAACTAAAGGTAATTTTATTACATTATGGTGTAATTGAATGTCATGTTATTAATATGTTCAAAATGAATTTCTGTATACAGATGTTTTTCCACTTTATAGTTACTGATGTGATAACATGAAAGTGGACGTTGAAAAATATTGGAAAGAAATGGAAAGACTTCAAATAGATATTGTGGGGCTATGTCAACGATACTTCGTTTACCGTCCAAAAAATGTATGAGAAGCTACCAAATGGGGTACCCAAAGAACAATGAAAAGTTTTTATTGATAAACATCATGATGTGAAGAAGATGGTATTTAAATATATATTATTATATTAACCTCATTTTACATTTATAAATGTATATGAAGAGGAGATGAAATTGAATACATTACTATTAAATTTCATTTTATTTATTTCAGGATCTCTCAAGAAAGAATGCATCAAGCCGGGCAAATCAAGTCATCCCTCACACTGCGGGGATAAAAAGCTTTTCTAGAAGCTGATTGACTCTGTTAATCCTTTCATTAGTTTAAATATTTATAAGACAATATTATCTTCTTAATATATTAAATTTTTGATTTATCTTTGTTTAATGAAGTCACAGAGTTTAGGGCACAAAGCATCCTGAACTTAAGTGTGGTTGGATGTTCACAAAAAATCTGATAGAAGTTTTGTTAATGAGCCTGCCAAAGAAGTTGGGGTATGAACTCATTTTTTCATTATAATAACTTATTATCAGTTTTTAATATGTTAATATATATTGATATTTTATTTATAGGTAAAAATTAAAGAACTATGGGACGCCAATCCTAAGAAGTCCTACTCAGTCTCCCAGGATGACCTGGTTGCTAAAGTCTTTGGGAAGGAGCATCCTGGTAGAGTGCGCGGGCTGTGTTTGGGGCCCATACCATCTGAGGTTTTTGGAAGGCCACCGGGGATTGCAGCTGAATCTACTCCTGGTTGTAGTCATCCCATACCCAGAGATTCTAAGAAATAGATTGTTTCTCTACGAAAAATAGTTCTGGAGCAGGGGGATCATATATCCGCTTTGTAGAAAGAGTTGACTGATATACATCAGCAGATTAGCAGATATGCCCCTGGTGGTACTATATCGATTGGTGGTGAGCAGGTAAATCAAAAAAATTCAAAATCATTTAGTTTTCAATCGTTTATTGGTTTTAAGTTTAAATATAAATATGCAACACTATTTAATTTTCAATATAATATTTTTATAGGTGGTATCCAGAAGTGGAGATGGAGGTGGGGAGCGTGATGATATGTGTTCATCATCAGACAGTGATTAGTTTTATTGTTGATATGTTGGATTTGGAGAGGGTGACGATATGTGTTCATCATTGGTTTGTATATGTATCATGTGTGGCACATAGTTTCCACTAAACATTTTTATGACCTAACATTTTCTTGATTTTTCATGTTTCCTTTTATGTATTTTATTGATTTATGATGTTTCCTTTTATGTCTTGATTTATTGAGTGTGGTGTGAATATTTAGGACACAATATCCTACATCATTCCCCTACCAAAGCATTAACAGAACCGACCATTCTATTTCCAACAACTTTACCATAGTGAAGAATAGGGAAAAAATTAGGAATGAAAGGGTTGAGTAATGTCATGGTATGTATATTGTATAGTGTTTTCTCATATATCTTAATTATGTTATTATACATAAAAAAAGTGTGGTTATGTGGGTAACCATGAAAGGGTTGAGGAATGTCATGGTAATTCAGTGTTCATGGGATGAGAAATACTCAGAGTGGTTTTGGTATTTAGTTTAGGGGAGAGGGTAGGGTCAATTTAGTCCCTTGAGAATTGTATGTAGGTATTGTGACTCCTAGTGTTATATTATGGCGACCTTGTTAATGAATATTGATATATTTTAATCCATCCATAGTTTGTTTTGATTTATAAAAGTGATTCATATTTAGTCCATTGAGAACTGTATGTGGTATAAGATGCTATGAGGTACCTGCACATTGTGATGGGTCCATGACACTTTATCCTTCCTTATTTCATGGAGATATGTTGTGGAGTGTTGATGAAAATTACAGATGATCACTCTTAGGATATGATTGGGTACTAGATTAAGGTGTGAAGGTTCATGACACCTTATCTCGTATATGAGTGTTGAACTTGGAATAGTATAATTCTTTAGCTAACGCAGGGTTATTAGATATTTTTTATTGTATGATGTGGGAACTGATTATGTGACTGATGAGTTTAACATGAAAGAAATTATATGAGTGGATTGGATTGATTAGTGATGTCTTCAGTGGTAATACAAAAATATATAATGTATGTTTGTTTTGGTTGTGTCAAAATTGTAAGACTATAACTTGGATTCATAGGGGTGAAAGGTTGTTATTTCTCACATGTAGTGGTCTAATTTAGATTATTCTTATTGAATTTGGGTGTATGACATTGGATGTTTTAGAATCCCTAAATTTAACTAGGGATAGGTAATCATTGTAGAGATGATGGTTATAATTTTTTTGTGGTTCTCAGGTCAGCATATCTTCCAGGGTTCATTGAAAAAGTTTGGTATTGGATAAAACATTTAATACATGATTGAGTACCATGACTTGAATAAGGATCTATAAGTTTCATATGGGAAATGACTAGAATATATGCTGGACCAAAGCATGAGGCATCTGGGTGGCTGGGTTGTTTCACTATTTCAAGTGAAGTATATGAGAGATCATTTTCAATGGGAGATATAGATCGATTTCATGTATCATATTTCATTAATCAATGCAGTTCACAAGTGATGAATATAAATACTTTTTATGGATGATAAGTGGTATGGTGGGGTGGTTATAACACCTTTCACCAATGTGTATCAGTGGAGTTACATAAATATCAGTTTCCAATGATGTTAGGACTAGATATGATTTTAATTTTTTTAGTTATATTGATAATTTTAATTATATACACATTTGAAATAATTGAGAGGATTTTTATGAGGTGGTATCACAGGTAGTGGGGAATTAGGGCATGTTTAGGGGGATAGTTATGGGAGTCAGCCTCTAGTTTAGGTTAGAAATATTTTGTAGGTCAAGGACAATACAATATGTTGGGGAAAATTACAATAATTTTTGGGTTATTTAAGATTAATATCTTATATAGGTTGGTGGTTACACCATATATTTTAGGCAAAATTTAGTGTGAAGGAATATGTGAGACTATATTTTTTAAAGTCTAGAGAACCATGCCATAGAGAAATGATTTGGGGGGTGGTTATGGTTTTTTAAGAGAAACATGAGGGCTATATAAGAGTAAATCATAGGGTAATGTGAGATTAAATCCTTATTTAATAGATCATTATGCTACAACACATAAGGGATGTATTTTGGTTGATAGTTCAAAGGGAAATATCACTCCCATATAAAGGAATCCCACATTGTAATTCCCCAACCAATGGGATGATGTTGTGTCATAATGGGAAGGACCACATCATAGTGTGATGTAGGATAGATGGGTTTAATTTTAATATTTTACCATGATGATGGGTCCCACATCATGACTACATGGGCTACTCTATGAGGGTGACCCAGATAGGGTAGGTGTGTTTTAACCCTTATGGTAACTCTATAACACATTTTTTATATTGTTTTTTATAATTATTTTGTTTACTTATAACACAAGACCATATTAAATGTGATTGAACATTTTTTCCAACTAGTGGAATGACCCCCTTTCCCCTATGCCCTTATTTTAACTCTTCCAAAGAAAATATCTACTATTTTTTCTATGATTAAAGAACCATTTATTCTAGTGGTTCATTAAAGGGGGGGGTTAGAACTATCAAATTATGGATTGATAAACATAAGAGGATCTTAATATGGGGTTTTAATGAGGGGAAAACATTCCTGGAGGAACATGTGCTAACCTAGGACAAAATGGAATTCCACTTCAATGAAATCATTAAGGAAAACTTCAAATATGGAGGTTACCTCCATTTAATGGCGTATGGGAGTGTGTACCCATTAGGTTTGATCATGAAGATATGACCAAATATGATTAATTGGTATTCTTGTAATTTTTTTAGGGCACTGGTACAAAAGATGTAGAAGCTGCTGTTTCTTTTGTCAAAGTGGTTTTAGCGGCGGTTTAAACCGCCCCTATATGTCAGCATTTTTCAATTAGCAGCAGTTATAACCGCCGCTAAATGTCAGCATTTTTCTATTAGCGGTGGTTATAACCACCACTACGATGTTAATTTTCGCGGCGGTTTTAACCGCCGCTACAGTGGCCCATTTTCCACGTGAAGTTTGGGGTGGTTTTCTCGGTGAGGGGATTACATTTTTTTTAGCAGTAGTTTTAACCACCGCTAAAAAAATTAATCCCATGTCCGGAAAAAGCACTGCTAAAACATCATAACCGCCGCGAAATGCGCTATCTACGATGGTTTCTAAAAACTTCCACGAAACATCTATAATTACCGGCAATAGTGTCCCTACAAACAATGTAGCAGTGGTTTTCAGAAACCGCCGCAGAAGCATATAGTGGCGGTTTAAACCGCCACTATACAAAAAAAAAAACCGTTGAATGGAAAATTTTCCTATAATGTGAGAATAGTAAAATTCCTAATAATTAGTATTTAAAATGAGGAAAAATACGTAAATATAAATATTATAATTCTAAAAAAATATTTTTCAAACCATATAATAAAATAATAAAATTAGTACAAATTTTAATAATGAAAATTTTAAATAATTTCGTAAAATATTATTTTTTATGTTAAAATTTAAATATAAAATTTGGAAACATATTCTAACTAAAATATATGAAATAACTAATTTCCAATCACATATTAATTAATAAATAACAAAAAATAGTAATTTTATAACTCACAGTAATGAAATAATATTCATTGAAAAATAAAATTATTTTTCCATAAATTATATAATTATATTGAAATTCTATATTTATAATATTTTTATTTTTAAATTTTTAGAATTTTTTTCATTTTTATTATAATCATATAAAAATTATCTAAGGTTTAATTTTCAGGATTTTTCTAAAAACATTTTTTTTTGTGAATAGTGAAAAATACTATTTAGAAATATCATAACTTTTCAGCACCATCATGATGTAAATCAGAATATATTTTTTAAAACATTTCTTCAAGACCTTAAATTTTATTGAGGAGTAAATTATTTTATTTTAAAGTAATAAGATGAATTTTTTAACCTATATTTTTAAAATTTGAATCCTTAGTTGTATTTTATTCTAATAAAAAACTGCTTTTGATTCTCTACCATTAATTAAGTGTTTATAAGTTTCAATTTAGTTTTTTAATGGTTTGGATGTCATAGTGTTTTTCAAAAATTATAAAACAATCAATACATTAATCTAAAATACCACTCCCACCTTGGATTTATAAGCACCCACCATCCTCCCAATTCTCCCCACTTCCAAAACTACTTCCTTTCCAAATATATTCCCAAATCCACCTCTACTATCCTATATAAAAATCATTAATCCCCTAGTGTAACCAAAATTCATTTTTTTATGGATTTAAAATCAATTAAAAGGAGGTGACTCGATGTGTGAGAATGTTATTAGAGTGTCTGAAGTAATCCATGACTCAAGGTAAGAGTTTCATTCCTGTTCTTTCCCACTCATTCTAGTTTTTAAAATATGTTCTCTATAAATCTCTATTTATCTCTTCCACTTTATAACTTTCTAATATTTTTAGTTTATATACTTTTTGAATCATATTTATTCATTATGATGGGCAGATACATTCCATTATTTTTCTATTTTTTTTGTTTATTTAAGTAAAACATTAAGAATCTTATAATGGAATCTTTTATAGTTTCTCTCTCATTTTTCTCAAATTATTCTTATATTTTTATACTGTTGGAAAGATTACTTCCCCTATATAATTTCCAAAAAATATTCTTATTTTGACAAAATATTTATTGGTTTATTTCTTATTTTATGGAAACTCTATGCTCGTATCCCTTATAAAGTATATTTTTCCCTTTTTGTAAATGTTCCTTAAAATAAAATGATTTTATGACTTCTTCTTCATTTTTTCTTAATATTTTTTTGACACTTCAAGATCTATTTTTATGAATAGTTATCCTTTTTTTGATAATTAATTTCCAATATTCTTTAATACCTTATTTTCTTGGGATCTTATACGATACTTCAATAGTGAATGATTTAATGCTACCCATTTATTTATCATGGGTTCATTTTAGGTTTATAATTTAGGTATATTTCCATTCTATGTAGAACACATATTCATGGTGTATTATAATGATGGTTTATACTCCATAATTTATTGTTTCATGCTATAATTATTGAGTCTAATGATACCTCTTCCCATGTTTATCCTATTTACACCCTTAATGGACAATATGGCTCACCCCTTCTTTTATGTATGTCCTTAGGTTATCCCATATAGTGATTAGAGTTCACTAGTCTAATGGAGTAAGACATAAATATTTAAATAAAATATTATGTTATTAATTTAAATTTGTTTTATGATATACATAATTTCATGAAGACACTATATCTCTATATTTATTGGAGTATTTTAAGGATAAGTATGCTAAAAATGATTTAATAATATATAAATGTGGTATTGGTCGTTATTTTTTGAATTAGAGAAAGGTCTAGTAATTCTTTAGGATTAAGTTATAGAAACTAATATAAAATTGACCTTAAATAACCTATATTGAGACTTAGGAAGTTATAAGGTAGGATTTATATGTGATTTACGAGTTATTCATTTTATGTTAATAATTTTCCCTTTTCTATTCCCATTACATGAGTATTATCATCCATATCCATAATTTTTTAGTAAATGATATAAAACTAGATCAAATGGAGAAAGTTAATCTTAATATCTATACATGAACTTTAAATTTCATATTTGATTATAGATATATGAATTCATTCATACAATGAAAGTAATATATAAATATTCAATCATCACCTCATGAAACAGATATAGAGATAATAGTGAAAATACCAAGTGGTTAAATCATTGTATATAAAGTATACAACTTTTCCCCAATTAATGTTCCTAGGAGAAATATTCTAGAAAATCTAGTTATATCACTCTTTGTTATAATTTTATTATATATTGGTAATGGATTGTTTATCCTTATATATAGTAAATATCAATAGTTGGGAGAGGAAAATCACATTTTATAACCTAAACTATACTCTAATTATATACAAGGGAAATAAGAATTATGAAACTCCTATGGAAACTCCTTCTCAAGCATTGATATGTTTTTCTTATAATTAAGAATATCAAGATAAAATTAATGATACAAAGTAAAGGATTATCCTAGATAACATTCCTATTGTATATGAATATGCTGATGTATTCCATGAATAGTTTCTTAGTCTTCCACCTAACTGAGAGGTTGAGTTCTCTATAGAACTTATTCCTAGAGCTATTCCCACATCTAAGTGTCCCTACATAATAACCACTATTTAACTATATGAGTTTATGAATAAGAAACAATAATGTTTATATAAGGGTTTTATTCACTCTAATACATATCCATGGGGTACCCTAGTCATCATTATTAAGAGGATGGATGGTTCAATGAATTTGTATATTTATTATCATGTTCGTAACTGGATCAAAATAAAGAAAAAGTAAGATCTTCTATAGATTGATTACTTTTTCAATATAATATATGAGCCTTAATATTTCTTAAATATCATTCCTTGATTATAATATCATCAATTTAAGGTGGAAAAGGAGGATATTGTCATTACTACCTTCCATACAAGATATTCACATAATGAGTTTATAGTGATTCCATTTTAAAACATCAATGCTCCTAAAATATTCATATAATTGATGAATATAGTCTTTAGAAATTACCTTGTTAAAATTTATTTGGTGTTTATAGAATATATTCTCATATATGACAAAAGTAAAGGAAGATCATGAAGAACAATTGAGATTTGTGTTAAACACATTATGAAAGTATAAGTTATATGTTAAGTATAGTGTATGAAAATTCTAAATAGAGAAACCCACATTCTCAGGGAATGTTATCAAAAGTTAAGAGATATATAAGGATCCTTCAAGGACTATGAAAATTTATGACTTGATTATAAAAAACATAGTGATAGGTATCCATAGTTTCTATTGGTCCCTAAAAATTTATGGAAAGTGAAAATAGTATGGGTGAATTTACAATAATAAAAAAATTTGATTAATTTAAATTATAATGAAAAATATAGTGAGTAAAAATATTAAACAATTATACCATAAAATGTGAGTGTAGTGAGTGTGACTAGTGTAAGAAGAATAATAAATAATAAGAGAATAAATTATTTTTATAGTAGTTTTTATCTAAATGATCCTACATATATTCTTCACACTCTTAACCCAAGTGTATACACATCTACTATATTTTTATCACTTTTAAAGGAGAGTGAAAACTCTTTACAATATACCCTTTTCAACCTATATGAATAAACCATAAATCCCATATTTTTTCACACATGGAGGTGAAAATCATTTTATTTTATGATTACATACAAAAACCTAGTTATTTAATGGGCATATATCTAACTCAAACTTTTAAGGATCATTCCTAACCTAAAGTAATTCCTTTGAAAGGAGAGGAACTAATGTCCTTGCCTTTTATAGGTTCAGAATAAACATGTTTTGTGATTTTTGGTTAGGTAATAATAACCAAATAGATATAGATTTTAAGGGAGGCATAAAAAATGAACATTCACAACAATAAAATGTTACAGTATGAAAAAATAGTCTAATGAATGATAAAAAAATTAAACCTATGAAGGAAGTTGATGGCAGTTTTTGGGGTTGAAACAATTATTCTTCACACATTTATAATAGTTGATTAATGATGGCTGTTTAATCCAATAATTGTAGCATAAATGATTATTTAAAACTATATTCACCTTAGTATCAAATAGTAAAAATTGTATGTGTTAAACTCTTCACTACTAGTGGATTCATCCTTTATATAAAAAAAATACAATAATGGCTACATTCACTTGGATTCAAACTCCAAGAGTTTCTATCATAATTGTCCATGATAATAATCTCATAGATGTGTTTCCTTAATAACATATAAAATAATTAACAGAGTAATAAATAAATATATATTTAAATCAACATTAAATACTCCCATAATAATCAATATTAATACCTCCATAATAGTTGGTATTAATCACATTGACTAATCCCCATAATCACATGATACAATATCCATCAATAATACAAATATTTTGAATATAAATAGTGATTTTATCACAACAACACCTTTATTTTTACAGTATTTTATTTATTAATTAATTTTTACTATCACATTTGAGATTTATGGGTTTCAAGTTAAAATTTTGAGTTTTAGAATATTTTCCCAACTCTTACATGGTTAGTGTTCATAGTTTTGGGGAAACCAATTGATGACACTTACTTAGGGGTATTTCAAGTTTATTTTTTATCATGAATAGTTTATATGCATGGGTAGTTCATGTTTTGATTCAAACCATGTATAATTTTATTGAAACTATGTGAGACATTTTTGTATGTATGGGAACTGGTGCATGTCTTGAACATGGTAAGTAAAAACTGTGAAACTAGTGAGCGAGTAAACTATGGTTATTAGTATACCTACTTTTCATGGGTGGGTCATGGTTTGTCTAATAATATGAAAAAATTGTGTGAGTGTCTAGATGTTTCCTATAAAGGGTGTAGGGTTGGTTCATAGTTTATAAAACCATACAACCAAACTATTCAACACATACAAGTGTTTAAAAATTTGAAATACCTTCTTTTACCTATTTTTTTAAAACCAAAATGGGTCTCCATCCTCCCCCACTCACAAGATGCACTTATTGGAGGTGTTCTTAATGTTTCACCCTATAATTTAAAGCTTATCCATTCTATTTTTAGCATATTATTATTGAGAAAAGGATCTTTATAATTCTATTTCTCCTTCTTATCAAGATTTGTCTCTTCCTCTTACCTTGTTATATTCTTGGATGAACACTAGGGTGGATTATATACCTAATGTGTAGTGATTCTTGATGTTATGGTGTGTAGATAATGCCTCGGGTCCTTATATTCTAATATTCAGGAGTTTCATTGCATCTAGACATGATTTGAGGTATATGGCTCTATGAATTTTCCCATTCTTCATATTCCATGCATTCTTGGGTTCTTGAAATTAGCTTTCCTTGAAAATTAACCTTGTTTTAGAAGTTATTCATTTTTTTTATAAATTTATAATAATGTTTCTTAACACATGTTATAGATTTTAGGAAATTATTCATATGCTAGATGTATGATAAAATTCTAAAATTGTTTTTTATGGATCTTTTCTGTTCAGTTGGTGTTTAGTCCTTTATATGTTTCACTATGAATTATGTTAAGGGATTGAGGATTTTTTTTGTATTGAATTTCTATTTCTTATGGATTTTAATGTATTTATCTTATTGAATATTATCCATTTCATGGGTGATATCAGTTATTTTATTATAATTTGTTATTCCTTAATGAATTATTGATGTGAGTGATCTATGAGCGGTGTTTGATTCATGATTTTGTTGTCCCCAAATATAAAGTTGATACATAGATTTTAAAGTGGATTTTAATATGGATTTTCATAATGATATTTCTAAATAAAAAATTAAGGCATATTTTTAACTTTTAAATGGATGTTTTAAAATGATGTAAGTTATGAAAATAGTTTAATAAGGGAATTTTAAAATGGATTAATAAGGGTTGGTTGAAACCATCTGATTTTTTCACAATTAAGTTACACCCTAATTGTAATAAGAAATATGTTTTTGCAACTACGATGTCATAAATCTTAAATTAGAGGTCTTTCACATTGATGGGGGTAAGGGGGTGGGATGAGTATATGTTACTTCCATGTGGTGTGATATTTTAGATTTGATAAATGTTAACTCACCTCATATCACTATTACTCTTGGGGACCCTAGGAATATTAGTGAGGGATTAAGAGGTGGTTACTATCTAGTCATGATTAGACTAACTAGATCCCCTATAATAATAGTGAAAATGGGGGAGTTCCACCAATTAAGGTAGATTATAACATTCTGTTGGTTATAGACAAGGAGTTTATTAATAGTCTATCATATGGTTCCACCCTAGTACATCTAGGAAAACCTCACAATATGTTTAAGAATTTCACATGATTATCTATATTTTACTATGTTTTTGTTTATTACATATAATTCTATATTTTTTCACTTATAATATGTTATACTGGTTCCAATTTTATATTATTCTTCTAACTTACATGAAACTTTCACAATTTATTCCTATATTTTTTTCATGGTACTTTCCCTAAAAATTATTGAATTTGAATTTTTTTTGATTCAGTTCATTTATACAAATGAAGTTTCCTTTAATTCTTTTAATTTTCTTTTGGTATGGTTTTAGGTAGTTGTATCAAAGTGGATTTTCAAATTCTGTGTTTTAAAAGTGTTTTAATTTCAAAGGAAATGAGTTTTCAACGTTTCTTTAAAATATGATTTAGATTTAAAATATGATTTATAAGGGAAATAACATGTTTTTTTTCTTAAAATGATAAAAACCTATTTTATACTTGTATTTGAAAAAATCATCTATGGTTTGTTCAAATAAAGGACATTCATGGATTCATTGGTGATTTACTACCAACCTGTTATGATCACACCATTATTTTGGAACTCAAAATTAGTAGACATGATTTTTATTTACTGGTATAGTTTTGGTTCATTGTTTCTATAGAAAAAATTGGTTTTTTTGGAAGAATGGTGACCATGGAGATCATGTTTGGTATTTTGGGTTATTTTTTTATCGTGGGTATATTAACCATGTAAAATTACTTTATATGGATGTTTTGTTTGATATAGTATAATTTTGTATTTATTTTGTGTTTATTGTGGATAGGTATACTGAAAACGTTCCATTTGGTTGTTATTATATTTTTTATCAACTTATTTTTTATTTTATATGTATGTATGTAGCATAGGGTGATTATTATAAAATTATAGGTGGATACTAATTATGTTCTTATTAGTATAAATTATTCCCCCATGTTCATATTTTATTCCCTAGAACTAGTTTCCAACCGAGGAAGATCGAGAATGTACCTTAGGTATGTCACGGGCTAACTCAGGTGCCCAGTTCAGGGGTGGCCTGTATTGGTTAATGAAAAATGGAATCAAATACCATGATTTTTAGTAAACTAGGTTCTTTAATATACCTATTTTATTTTCATGTGACTATAATAATAGATTTAGAATAGATTTAATATATTTTGGGATGAAAATGGGAATTGAAATAGGGCGTCATGGTGAGATCCCATGGTCTTATAGACTAGGTGGATCATGCGTACATGGTTATGTATATCTCTCAATGATAGTTGTATCAATCTAACATGTTCCACAATACCATAAAACCAAGTTATTCATGGTAAATAGTCATTTATATTTTCCTCATGTTTTTTGATGATTATTTACTAGATTTTGATTATCCTTGATAAAGAATCATTTCAGTTTTGAAATAGATTTCAAGTAGTGTTCCAAAATAAAAGAAGAATTATGCATTTTGAAATAATTTTAAAAATATAATGTGGGTTTTAATGGTGGAATATAATTTCAAATATTGGAAAATGGGATTTTTTTTATTTGAAAATGATTAATGTATGGGTTATATTGATCTTTTGTGTTGAAAAAACCAGTTAAAAAAATTAATATTGGTCTTAAAACTATTTAAGACATTTTATAAATGAATTAAAATATAGTTAGTGTTTATATATTTATAAATTATTCTAATGATTAACTTGTGAAGTTCAAAATGGGATTTCAAATGAAGCATTAATATTTTAAAATTTAAGGTTTTCCTTTTAAAATGGTTAAAAATGATACTTTTGGATTGTTTAGAATTTTTATTTTCTTGAATGGTATTTATGATTTGTTTCTTTGAATTGTTATTTATAATTAATATATTCATTTTTATGAGGGTGATTATTTATTTAAATACGATTTAATAGGGGTTATGTTCTCTCTATTATTTGGAGTATACATCCTAGAAAGATTTTGAGTATTGTTGGGTCTAAAAGACTATCTATTGTGGGTTTTCAATCAATTGTGTCTAGGGTAAATTCATGCTGGGTGTGATTCATTTAGTTTCTCTCTAGTTGTTTCATTTTTATTTTGAATCATTGATGCTTTTCATGTGCCTTGTCAATGTGGAGTGTGTATTTTAGGGGGTTTTTGTGTGGAAATAGTTATGGTGAGGTTTATTTCAGGCTCATTAAACCTGATAGAAACTATAAGAGTGTGCTTTAGGTAACTAGGATGATATTGAACTGATTAAGACTATAAAAATTCTAGAGTTTGTGTGAATTTTTTTGGGATTACAATGATAATAGTATTTGTTATTTGGTCTATGTTAACTATTCCATATTCTATGAATAATGGTTTGAGCCCATATTTTTTTAATATAGCATGATCATGGTACATTGCATATCATTTTCTACCATTCCTGGACAAAGAGTGTCTATTAGTGGATTAATAGTCCTTTTTGTTGGTATTTATAGATTTCTCCTAGGGTTATGTATTCTTTTTGGATTATTGATGTTTTTTGATCATTTTAGTAGTGGATATTAGTTTGTTAAATGGTGGGGAGACCCACTAGGGGTCTCTGTTTCATGACATTTTCCCTGGGGTGTCAGGTGTGAGTTTGGTTTAAGGTTTATGGATATTTTTGGATTTGGAAACACATTCCTTTGGTTCATTGGTATTATTATATTTTTAGTTTTTTTGGAGATATATTTATATGTGATGGTTTTTATTGATTTTTTTAAATTTAGAGATGCTTTGTGTTTTAGGTGGTTTCAAGGTCAAATACTGAGTTTTGGATAATTTTCCTTCTATCACATGGTTAGTGTGCAAAATTTAGGGGAGATCATGTGATGGAGCTTACGTAGGGGATTAACTATTCATTTTTACCCATGCATGAGTTTTCTTTATAGGTAGGGTATGATTGGATTCAAGACATGTGAAATTCAATTGAAATAATGCGGGTCCTATTATGTGTTGGGGTGATGGCGCACACCTTTCACATGATTAGTATAAATTGGATAAAAAGCATGCGAGGGCTTGGAGATTTTAACAGATCCATTTTTTATGCTTAGTTCATAGTTCTTCTAACCATGTATCCAAACCACTTGAGTTACCATGATTGTTTAGTAAGAGGTGCATGATTTGTTCATGGTTCAATAAACTATGCATCCAAAAATTTTAAGTAGTCTAGGTGTTTAAATTTTTTAAATACTTTCTTTTCCCCTTTGAAATTTAATACCCAAATGGGTATCCCTCCACCCACTCGTGAGATGAAACTCTTGGGGGGTGTTTATAGAAATTTTTCCTCCTTATCCTTGGATTTTGAATCTCCCTAATTTAATTTTCTTGCTTTTATTCATTAGTTAATATTATTTCCTCTTATCCTTCTAATCTTATCTTGTTTTCTCTCTTCCTCTTGCCAAGGTATATACTTTTCCAAACCCTAGGAGGGGGGTTGGACCTAATGAGTTGTGATTATTGATGTTAGGGTGTGTAATGACCCAAATAATTATGTATGTAAATTCCCAAGGAAAATTTAAGTTTTCTATCTATTTTTGAAACCATGGTTGTTTGGAAGAAGTTTTGGGTTAAATCAAGGTGTTTTGGAGAATTTTAGAGTCTGTTTTAAAAAGTGCATAGATTGATAAAGGTTACGGGAAAATTTTTAGTTTTCTCAAAGAAACCATGTCCCTTGTGGTTATAGCCTAAGGGGTGGAGAAATTTTAAGGAACACTGTTTATAAAAATGTGCAGCCTCACTAACAAACCATGTTATATTCCCTAGGGTGACACATGGCTTGAAAAACCATGAAATCCCCTTTAAAAACTATGTAACACCCTCCAATTACAACAACATGGTTAGTGCAGGGTTTGACAAACTGTGTTCCCAAACAATGCAAGTTCCCATGAGAGGCATAATTCCTTACACAAATAGTACATAGTTTTCCAAACCATGCTCCCAAACCACATGCATGTGAATTTAAGGATAAAAAATCCCCTTTAATAGTCATTTATGGTTCATTTTGGCATATTATTCTTTCTATTGGAATACCAATCATACCCCAAGACTCCTATGGACTACCTTAATGAATTCCTCTCCTCTATATCTTGATTATGGTAGATCCAAGTTTGTTAATGACCATGAATTAAGGTATGCGATGCAATAACCTCCGTTATTTGGTTTTCTTATAGATCTACCCATATTCCCTTGATAAGAACCATAGATCTAGAATGATTTTTTTCCAATATATGGATTCTAATTCTATCTAACTTGTAATCCTTGGATCTTTTCTAGAATGGAGGTGGTTTTCTATGGGTCAATGAAATTCCCTTTGACCAAATTTATATCTCTCAAGAATAGTGGACGAATATAGGTAATTTATCATAGATTGATCATCTCGAGACCTTATTATTTATGAATTACATCTTGGATCTCTATTATAATGATATATTTGTGGTGGATAAATGTTCGTTGACTAGAAACAAGGTTCTCTTCTATATTTGATGAGTAATTCATAATATTTTATTTAATCAACAATGGATCTGGTGAATTTTCATCCTCTTATTTTTTTTAACCAAAGCCCATTTATCCATCCTTGATGTGTGAAATAGTTTTCATGGGTTTATATTGTGTTTTTTGATTCATTTTACTTGATTAATGTTATATTACTTAATCAATGATGATGATTAGGTATTTCCTTACCAATTGGTGATTTTTCTTGTCTGAGAATCAGGAGTGTACTGGGAGTGGTCAAACTCCATTGGAGAATGTTTCAACTAAGGTACTTCACTTGGTTGAATTTATTATATTACAATTTAATTATATTAAGTTGGAATTTTTTTTTATTTCCAAAAAATATGCATTTTTACTAGAGTAATGTTGGATATGCGAGATAGACACTCCATGGGTGGTTTTTAATGTTCTGACTAGGCGTTGACACCCAATAAGTCCTTGGTCAAGTATGCCTTTCAGCCTTGGTTGTAAGTTCCTTGTAATAATTTAATTAATTATTACTTAGTTATAATTACTTAATTTGGAATGCTTATGAATGATTAGAACCTAGCGGTGATCGATGGAGGCCAAATGGACTTGGTCAACTCGGAAAAAGCTGTTGGGATTTGATTGGATGGGAGTTGACTCCATTTGAGTTGGGTGGTCTGGTGTAATATACCATATGGAAATTTTCATAGTTTATTGGAATGAGATATGAGGTTATACACATTGGGTGAATGAACCTTAAATTCATAATGTGTTATGAATAATAATTAATTATTTATTAATTAATGATCCTTAAGTATTAATTAAATAAAGTAATCATGCCTAATGTGATGAAACAAAGTGACAAGGGCTACAATGTACCCTTGTTCACTAGATGAATTCCTGATACTGATGGTCAAAACTTAGTCGATAATTAATTAATTGAATTTCATGGACCCCTTTGGATGTGTGGTTGTGCTACATGAGACCAAGAGCCCATGATACCATGTTTAATTCTTGATCACCTGTGTGTGCGAGTGTAGCCTGTGAGACCATGATTAATGCATGATCACATATGTATGTGTGTGTATCCATGAGGCCCATATATGATTATTTATTCTATTAGTAGACTTATGTATATTATTATACCATGTTTTATTATGATCACATGTTTTTTTATATTGCTACTAAATTCTTATAATGACATGAAATATCCATCCTTTGTATTCTATACCCCATTATGTGTTATTAATTTACCTTTGGAGGATTTTCTTTAGTACTAAGACATGTGGACCATCATGATGTGTTTATCTCTTATAGGGGGAGTTCAAAAGGCTCATGATAATAACAATGATGGACCTGTGCATAAGATAGGGTTATGATGACCTTGAGGCCAAACCTGTAGCAGTGGCATTGGGGTACGATGACCTTGTGGATACCAAGTTATATGTCATCTTGATGCCTTATAGATTATAAGTGACATGTTTTCTTGATGCCTTGTGGATGCTGAGTTATATATCATCTTGATTCCTTATAGGTGATGAGTGACATGTTCTCTATGCCTTGTGGATACTGAGTAAAATGTCATCTCGATACCTTGTGGATGTCGAGTGACATAATGTATTGATTCCTTATGAACCAACCTTGTGGATAGTTCTTGATCTATTCTGATATATTTTGATTATCCATTAAACATAGATCTAAATCATGTATGACCGGGGTTCATGGTGGCTTTGTAAGCACATGACCACTTAGAAAGTGTTTGTTTATTTCTTACTTATGCATTAGTGATTATATGCTATGCTATAAAAAATATGTATTGTCAATTTACTTTCTATTGAGACTATCACATGAATGTACATTGAATTTATTGATTGGGTATTGGATTGTGTTGGTAGTGTCCTACTAATTTGTACTCACACCTTACTGGGGAATCCATGGAACTTGGGTACTCAAGTATCTCTCACTTATTTCAGGTACAAGATAAGCTTAGGTACATGTTTGATCATATTACAGGATAGATTTCATTGGATATTGGGAGTAGGTGTGACTTGTATTAGGGTTCATAACCTCTATGTACTTATTCTTTTATATTTCTATATGTGATCTGACTGGTGGGCGATCAGTGTCCGATAATCAGGTATAACCATTCGGGTTTGTGTTTCAACATTCATTCATTACATATAGTATGTTATTGGTTTTCATATACTCTGATTGTATAATTTTATATGTTTGGTTATTTATTTGTTATTATGAACTCTAATTGAGGGTATAGTCTCCATATGATTCCAACTTAGACCCATGATTCGAGTTGAAAGCCTCTAATGTATGGGGAGGTGTTCCTGAAGTCATGTTTCACTCTAGATCAGAATTGATGTTTTGGGTTAGGATGTTACAAAATGGTATCTAAGATTTATTGATTTACAATTTTAGGGAGTTGGTAAATGTGTGATATAGGAATGTTTCAGAGCTTGTAATAAAACTCGATCTGGTGCATCATGAACACCTTTCTTGAGGGAAGTCAAGGTTAACATGCCATGTGATTGATATTATTAGTTTATACTATTATGATTATATAATTTTACCTCATGTGACGCACATGGATTTGAGGTTAGTGATTTCATATGTATTTGAATATTATTTGTATTGGAAAGAGACATTTCATGCATCATATTCGGCACGTAGGTTTCTCATGACATATATGATGTTTGTATGTGATTGTTCTAAGGACAGAGGACTCAACCACTCTAGTGTCAACAAATTGTACTGCATTTTCACATATGATTTCTCAGTGAAATTATATTTAGATAAACCCCCATGCATGTATACTTATAATATATGGTCATGTGAGACTATAGTGTGGTGCACCTAGTTGGTGATGATGATACTGATAATGATGGTGACAATGATGGTGATGTGGTCCTTCTATGCACACATGATGTATTGTAACTTGTTAGGTCATTGTAGGGCATTATTCAAATTAGTAAATTACCTTGTGTGAGTAACCATTATATAGGTCCAATTAATTATGGTGCTAGTTGTAGTCAATATGGAGTTATCCATATAGCACCCAATGATTTTTTTTTATAAATTAACTAGGAATATTTAGCCTTGATGTGGAAAGTTTAAGAGAGAATCTATAGTGAACCAACCTTTTCTTACATTACTATTACATTATTTGAAAGATAAGAAACATAATATTGTTACAAATAGAGGATCCAATGGTTTAGTGTCTTGAAAAAACTAGGACTATACATAGCAATTACAACATTAAGCATAAACATTTATTTAATTTCTTATTCTCTAGATTCTTATTGGCACTTGACCTCTCCTTAGTACATGTAGCCACCTGAAGATATACATCAAAAGGGGTGAGATAAAAGCCCAGTAAGAGGATAGATAAGAACAATATAGCATGGGGTGAGCATAATCATAACATGGGAAAAAGATCATGAACATGAGAGGAAGCATAAATATAATACTTGAAATGTGGAAATGTATACAAAAATTAAACATCATGTCTTGGTGGTTAACTACCACACATACTTGTGAACCAAGCTAGCATCTTTTTCACACATCAGTTCACATTTACTCATGAGATTCATCACTTTACCCAATGCATTGGATCTCTGTATAATTCTGGGTGCACCCATCAAACGCAATCATTCATATTGCGCTATATAATTCTGGGCACACCCGTCACATCATAACATTATCATCATCATGATTTCCACATGGAACATATATAAAAAGTGAACATAACTAACCCATGTAAAGGAATTAGTTTCATCTCATAAGAACACATTCATAAACTTTGGGTTCCCAAAACAAAGAGGGAATAGCATACTTGATACAAGAACCATCAACCTTGAATGAGAAGAAAAAGGTGAGTTCTTAGAAGAAGAGTTCTTTTGGAAAACATTTTTTTTGACATAAACAATAGTGGTAAACATGTATATCCCAGAAAATGAAATAAAATGATGAAAAAATTATCTTTAAGGAGTAACCATATCAAAAATGGAGTGAAAGAGGGAAACTCGAAGGATGAAAGTTGGGTTCGAGAATTTCCCCTTACCTTGTATCCAAATGCTTCCTTCTCTTTAATGTCCTGTATAATGACATTATAATCATTAATTAGAAATCTAAAACCTTGTGTACATTAATATGGTTCATTATGGTTTCATTAAGTGGTTTTATGTGCCTTTGGATGAGTTATAGAGTTTAAAAATATTATTCAGGAATGTTTGTTTTTATGGTTTTCTTGAGTGGTTCACTTGTATTCTTAAATTGATGTTTGGGTAGAACATGGGTAAACATACAAAACTGATATTACATGTTATTAATGATATTAAAGGACATTTAATTATCTTATAATTAATCATATTATATCCATGTGGATGAATCATTAGATAAGAATTAAATGATGATTATTTGGGTTAATTTGGGCAGTTTTTTCGATCACCACGAACTTGTTTTAACTTATCACTTAGTAATATGGTCATAAGTTAGTTCCAAAACTTTAAATAGGAGATAATAAATATAAAATGTTCTTTTTCAACCATAAAAATGGTTTCATGACCAGATCTGAAGGTAGAATTGTAAGAAGAAAACTTGTCATTCTTGAAGGTGATAAATTAACACCTCGCGAACAACGTTCTCCTTAATAAAATAAAAGGAAGTGGGAAAGGGGGTTGGATGATATAATATCCCATTAGCATCATAAAATTACATTATATGTATAATAATGAATTTACAATACCATTTGGATGAAGATAGGTGGGGAGAGATCAAGAAATGAACTTGAACTTGAAAGGAAATTAAAGGAGAAGAGGGAGAGAAATTACCTCTTAAATCCTCCTCTTGAGATTCTCCTTAAGGAAGATAGGATTGGTATTTTTATGAGACTAGAAGATCTTGGATGTAGGAGAGGGGATAGGGAGTATATTTGGTAAGAGTTTATAGAAGTATTGGATCATGAGAGGTGTGAGGAAATGAGGGTGTGAAGGGTGGTTTTTATAGTGGAGGGGAGAGGGGTTTCCTTAATATAAAATTCATTAGTTTATTAATTTACCCTAAGACAAGGAATAGTGAGTCTTGAATGACCAAGAATAGTAATTTTATCATGTGATCCCAAACCAAGTGGGCTTACATCAGCATAACATCACACATGAATATATAATTAGCTTATTTAGCTTATTTTAGTAAATTACCGTATTTCACTATTCATTAAAAATTCATGTATTTTAGAAAAATCCCAAAAATTTACCCCAACCATTTTTCAACGTGTAGAATAAAAAAATGAAATCCATTGTTCAAAAATAATTTTCTAAATATGATTAATTTAATATTCAATTAAAATCATGGTTTATTACTAAAAAAACAGTTTTAAAACATTCATCTACTTATTCTAAAATATAGGTACATCATACTTTCACTTGAATATTATTTTTATAATATAATAGGTAATTTTACTATTAATTAGGGTATATCACTATTCATAAGGGTATGTTTCTATGCATAAGGGTAGGTTACTATTCACTAAAAATTATTTTTGTTTTATTAGACTCCAAAAATTATCTTGAACACAACCGTGTATGTCAGATTTTCAAAATTCAAAACACAGAAGTGAAAAACTTATGTTTAAAGATCACTTAGAACTTAGTAGTTCATTATGTTGTGTTTTCATGTGATTTTATGACATAATTTTAAGAAGGTAATTTCCATTGAAAAACTTTGGTTCGTTACATTCTTCCCCCTTTAAGAAATTTCTTCCCTGAAATCTCACTTTACACAAACAGGTGAGGGTGCTTCTCCTTCATTGCCTCTTCTGGTTCCCAAGTTGCTTCCCCAAACTTATGGTTTCTCCACAACACTTTGACAATATGGGTTGTCTTTTTGCGTAGAACCTTATCTCTTCGATCCATAATCTTTACCGGCTTCTCCTCATAGGAAATATCACCTTCCAGCTGTACCACCTTTGAGTTTAGTACATGTGAGGGGTCTGGTTTGTACTTCCTCAGGAGTGATATGTGAAACACATCATGAACTTGAGCCATATTCAGTAGAAGTGAAAGTAGATAGGCCATGGATCCTATGCGATCAAGGATCTCAAAGGGGCCAATATACCTTGGGCTTAGCTTCTCTTTCTTCCTGAATCGCATGACTCTCTTCCATGGAGATATTCTAAGGAAGACTTTATCTACAACGTCGAACTCCAAGTCCCTTCGATGGTTGTCATCATAGCTCTTTTTCTGACTTTGAGAAGCTTTTATGTGTTTCTGTATGACTTGAACATTCTCTGTCATCTCTTTAACAAGATTGGGTCCAAGTAGCTTTCTTTCTCCAACTTCATCCCAACAGGTTGAAGTTCTACATCAATTTCCATATATAGCTTCATATGGAGCCATATGAATACTCGAGTGGAAGATATTATTGTATGAGAACTGAACCAATTGAAGATGTTGCTCCCATCCCTCTTTGAATTCTAGAGAGCAGGCTCTTAGAATATCTTCAAGTGTCTGAATAGTTATTTCAGACTGGCCATTAGTTTGGGGGTGATAGGCCGTGATGAAATTTAATTCAGTACTCAAAGCATGTTGAAGGCTCCTCCAGAATTTAGATGTAAACCTTGGATCATGGTCAGAGACAATTGAGAGTGGAACACCGTACTATCTCACCACTTCCTTCACATATATCTTTTCAAGTTGTTTAAGTGAGAGATCTTCCCGAATAGAGATAAAATGGGCAGTCTTGGTGAGTCGTTCAACCACAACCCATATCACATTATTTCCTTTTGACGTCTTTAGGAGACCCATGACAAAGTCCCCATTTCCACATAGGCAATGTCTGCATCATACCTTTGGACTTTTGTCGCTCATCTTTAACTTGATGACATACCAAGAACCTTGATATATATTATGTAATCTACTTCTTCATGTTATCCCACCAGAAGTGTTCTTAGAGATCACAGTACATCTTTGTACTTCTAGGATGGATAGAGAATATTGAGCTATTTGCATTGTCCAATAGCTCATTCTTTATCCCGGGTGACGAAGGCACACAAAGGCGCGTTTCAAACAGAATCACACCATCATCATCGATATGGAACTCTTGCAACTTCTCTTCCTTTACCGTATTCACCCTCTTTTGTATCTCCACATCATCCCTTTGTGCTTTATTAATATTCTCTTGGATGGATGGTTGTGAAATCATTTGGGAAAGGTAGGATGTATCCCCTACCCTTATGATTTCCAAATCCATTCTTTTTATATCCAATAAGATAGGGTCTTTCTCAATCCACAGCATGGATAGAGTAGCAGGTTCTTTTCTGCTTAGTACATCAGCTACCTTGTTCGCCTTTCCAGGATGATAGTGAATAGAGAAATCACAATCCTTGATTAGATCTAACCATCTCCTTTGACGCATGTTGAGCTCCTTTTGTGTGAATATATACTTTAGGGTCTTGTGGTCAGTGTATATGTCACACTTTTCACCATAAATGTAGTGTCGCCAGATTTTCAAGGAAAAAATCACGACTGCCAGCTCTAGATCATGTGTCGGGTAGTTCTTCTCATGGATCTTCAACTGTCATGAGGCATAGGCTATCACATTATCATTTTTCATGAGTACACAACCCAAGACTTTCTTTGAATCATCACTGTATATCACAAAACTTTCTCTTCTTTTCAGTAGTGTGAGTACAGGTGTAGTAATCAGCCTTCTCTTTAGCTCCTTGAAGCTTCCCTCATATTCTTCCATCCAGACATACTTTACCCCTTTCCTTGTTAACTTAGTTAGCGGTCTTGACAATCGTGAGAAGTTTTTCCAAAAATGTCGGTAGTACCCAACTAATCCAAGAAAACTAGGGATTTCTGTGACACTAGAGGGCTTGGGCCATTCCTCAATCGCCTTTGTTTTTGAAGGATCCACATAAATTCCCTCACTTGTGATCACATGTCCCAATAATGTGACTTGTTTCATCCAAAAGTCACACTTGATGAAATTGGTGTACAACTTCTCCTTTCTCAATGTCGCCAACACAAGTCTTAGATGTTCTACATGTTCCTCCTTGATCTTAGAGTAGATGAGAATATCATAGATAAACACCTCCACAAATATGTCGAGGTAATATCTAAAGACTCTATTAATCAAATCCATGAAGATTTTAGGGGAATTAGTAAGTCTAAAGGGCATCACCAAAAACTCATAGTGACCATACCTTGTACGGAAGGCAGTCTTCTGAATATCTTCCTTCTTCACCTTTACCTGATGATATCCAGAATGAAGATCGACCTTTGAGAAGTATTGAGCTCCTCTTAATTGATCGAACAAGTCATAAATCCTAGGGAGAGGATACTTGTTCTTTATGGTGATCTTGTTGAGTTCCCAATAACTGATACACAACCTCATTTTTCCATCCTTCTTCTTCAAAAAGAGCACTGGTGCACCCCAAGGTGATGCACTAGGGTGTATGAACCCTTTTTCTAGATTCTCTTGCAGCTGCTTCTTTAACTCCTCTAGTTCGATAGGATCCATCCTATAGGGACACTTCGAGATAGGATTAGCTCCAGGTATGAGTTCAATTGAGAACTCTACCTCATGATCCGGGGGAATTCTGGGTAACTCTTCGAGAAATACATCGCCGTATTCCCTCATGATGGGAATTTCCTCAAGGTTGGAACTTTCCTTTGACTCAACCATTTGGGTGAGGTATGCTTCTTCATAGGGAATCAACACCCACACCATTGAAGGATTTTTCAAAGGAGATTCATGATCTTCCTTGCATTTGTAGAGAAGCATGGGATGGTTCAGAATATGAAAAGATATTTCCTTTTCTAGATAGTTGATATGTGCTCTATATAACGAGAGCTAACCCATTCCCATTATAGCATCGAATTCCACCAAGGGAAGTATTACAAGATTTTTCGGAAGAATCTTCCCACATACGCCAATAGGAGAAGAGTCAAACACTTGTGTTTCAATGATTGCACCACTTGGTGTTTTTACAGATATCGCTACTTCAAGGTTTCTGGGCTTCAATTCTATAATTTTAGAAAACTTTCAAGATATAAAGGAATGCATAGAACTATAATAAAATAAGACTTTTTCCATTCTTGAGTGAATATTAAGTGTACCTTGTACGACTTCATTATCATGATCCACCTCTTCAGTAGTGATGGAATAAGCCTTCCCTTGTTCCTTTGGCTTCAGTGGCTGCTGACACTGATTACCCTCGAGAACTCAAGGTTTAGTGCACTAGTTTTTATAGTGCCCTAGCTGCCTATAGTTGTAGCATTGAACCATGAGTGGTTATCTACTTTATTCTGCCAAATTCTCCTTCATTTTCGTGTCTTTTCGACACTCTTGAGCATGGTGTCCTTATTTCCCACACTTGAAGTATTTCCCCATCCCTTTGAGGCAGTTCCCATAGTGTAACTTCCCACATTTTTGGCATGTGGATCGTTGAGTTTTCATCCCACCTTTATAATTAGATCCACTAGTTTGAAACTCCATCTTTCGTTTCTTATCACCATAACCATGAGAACATTATCCAAACTCCATATCCACTTTGAGAGCACACCTAAAAACTTATTCATAACTCCCAAAGTCTCTAATTTCAAGAGACTTTCAAAGGTGTGGTTTTAATCCACTAAATAATCTATCAATTTTGCTATCATTCTTGATAACAAAACCCAAAGTGTACCTCAAAAGCCTTGTGAAATTCGATTCATAGGTTGTGACATATTCTACTTCTTTTTTCTTGAGCTCTATGAATTATCTCTCCATCTTCGTGTGAAGAGTTATTGGTAAATACTTGTTAAGAAACATTATCTTAAAGTTTTCCCATTCGATCTCTTCAATTTCCTCCCTTGGCTTGGTGTTCTTAATCAAAGCCCACCATTGATTGGATTCTCCATCTAGATGATAAATGGATGAGGTCACCTTCTTTGTCTCAGAATAGTGAAGAATATAAAAGATCTTCTCCATGGAGTAGACCCACTGTTCCTCAACTAGTGGATCAAATGATCCACTAAACATCAGTGGTCGTTGCTGCATAAAACATTCGATAGCCAGTTTCTCCCTATTTGGTGAAGGAGGATATTCCTCATTATTATGGTTATTGTTCATAACTTGAGATAATTGGGTAAGCATCTCCATGAAGTTTTTAACTCCACCTCCCAAATCATTGGGGATGTCGTTCGGGCAATCGTTGCATTGGCCCTCGCACGAGTTGTTGGCCTGATTTCTCCTGGTTCCCACCATTTTCTAAAATAGAAAAGGTTAGAACAAAACATAAGTAAACAAGTCATGAATACATAACTTATTCATTTGAACAATTTATACTAAAAGCATAATATATGGGATCCCTATTTATATATTCTTGTGTGCATATTTGTTCTTAGTCTCATGTTAGAGGTTTTCTCTAGGGTCACTAATCCTAATTCCCAAATTAACTAAACCATTCCTCTGATACCAACTATAGTGACCCAACATTTTCTTACATTACTATTACATCATTTTAAAGATAAGAAACATAATAGTATTACACATGGAGGATCCAATGGTTTAGTGTCTTGGGAAAACTAGGACCATACATAGAAATTACAACATCAAGCATAAACATTTATTTAATTTGTTCTTCTCTAGCTTCTTATTGGCACTTGAACTCTCCTTAGTACATGTAGCCACCTAAGGATATACATCAAAAGGGGTGAGATAAAATCCCAGTAAGAGGATAGAAAAGAACAATATAGCATGGGATGAGCATAATCATAAAATGGGAAAAAGATCATGAATATGATAGGAAGCATAAATATAAGACTTGAAATGTGGCAATGCATAAAAAAATGAAACATCATGTCTTTGTGGTTAACTACCACACATACTTGTGAACCATGCTAGAATCTTGTTAACACATCATTTCACATTTACTCATTAGATTCATCACTTTACCCAATGCATTGGAGTGCTGTATAATTCCGGGCACACCCATCACATTCAATCATTCATATTGCGCTATATAATTCTGGGCGCACCCTTCATATCATAAAATTATCATCATCATGCTTGCCACATGTAAAATATATCAAAAGTGAACATAACTAACCCATGGAAAGGAATTAGTTTCATCTCATAATAACACATTCATAAACTTTGGGTTCCCAAAACAAAGAGGGAATAACATACATGATACAAGAACCATCAACCTTGAATGAGAAGAAAAAGGTGAGTTCATAGAAGAAGAGTTCTTTTGGAAAACATTTTGTTTGACATAAACAATAGTGGTAAACATTTATATCCCAGTAAAGGAAAAAAAATGATGAAAACATGATCTTTAAGTGGTAACCATATCAAAAATGGAGTGAAAGAGGGAGAACCCAAAGGATGAAAGTTGGGTTTGAGAATTTCCCCTTACCTTGTATCCGAATGCTTCCTTATCTTTAATGTCCTGTATAATGACATTATATTCATTAATTAGAAATACAAAACCTTTTGTACATTAATATGGTTAATTATGGTTTCATTAAGTGGTTTTATGTGCCTTTGGATGGGTTATAGAGTTTAAAAACATTATTCGAGAATGTTTGTTTTTATGGTTTTCTTGAGTGGTTCACTTGTATTCTTAAATTGATGTTTGGGTAGAAAATGGGTAAACATCCAGAACTAATATTACATGTTATTAATGATATTACAGGATATTTAATGATCTTATAATTAATCATATTATATCCATGTGGATTAATTGTTAGATAAGAATTAAATGATGATTATTTGGGTTAATTTGGGCAGTTTTTCGATCACCACGAACTTGTTTTAACTTATCACTTAGTAATATGGTCATAAGTTAGTTACAGAACTTTAAATAGGAGATAATACATATAAAATGTTCTGTTTCAACCATAAAAATGGTTTCATGACCTGATATGAAGGTATAAATGGAAGAAGAAAACTTGTCATTCTTGAAGGTGATAAATTAACACCTCATGAACAACGTTCTCCTTAATAAAATAAAAGGAAGTGGGAAAGGGGGTTGGATGATATAATATCACATTAGCATCATAAAATTATATTATATGTATAATACTGAAGTTAAAATACCATTTGGATGAAGATAGTTTGGGAGAGATCAATAAATTATCTTGAACTTGAAAGGAAATTAAAGGAGAAGAGGGAGAGAAATTACCTCTTAAATCCTCCTCCTGAGATTCTCCTTAAGGAAGCTTGGATTGGTCTTTTGATGAGACCCGTAGATCTTGGACGCGAGAGAGGGGATAGGGAGGATGTTTGGTAAGAGTTTATAAAAGTCCCTTGAGCTTGAGAGGTGTGAGGAAATGAGGGTGTGAAGGGTGGTTTTTATAGTGGAGGGGAGAGGGGTTTCCTTAATATAAAATTCATTAGTTTATTAATTTCCCCTAAGACAAGGAATAGTGAGTCTTGAATGACCAATAATAGTAATTTTATAATTTTATCCTGAACCAAGTGGGCTTACATCTGCATAACATTACACATGACTCTATAATTAGCTTATTTAGCTTATTTTTGTAAATTACGGTATTTCACTATTCATCAAAAATTCAAGTATTTTAGAAAAATCCCAAAAATTTACCCCAACCATTTTTTGACATGTAAAATCAAAAAATGAAGTCCATTTTTCAAAAATAATTTTCTAAATATGATTAATTTAATATTCAATTAAAATCATGGTTTATTACTAAAAAACAGTTTTAAAACATTCATTTACTTATTATAAAATATAGGTACATCATACTTTCACTTGAATATTATTTTTATAATATCATAGGTAAGGTTACTATTAATTAGGGTATATCACTATTCATAAGGTTATTTTACTATTCATAAGGGTAGGTTACTATTCACCAATTTTTTTTTTGTTTTATTAGACTCCAAAAATTATCTTGAACACAATCGTGTATGTCAGATTTTCAAAATTCCAAACACAGAAGTGACAAAATTATGTTTAAAGGTCACTTAGAACTTAGTAGTTCATTATGTTGTGTTTTAATGTGATTTTATGACATAATTTTAAGAAGGTAATTTCCATTGAAAAACTTTGGGTCGTTACAGAATCCATCATGGAATGTCTATAGAGACATTCCTAGATGACGTTCTATGAGCTATGACCCTTAGTGCATCCTTGCATGTTTTTTTTATAAGACTTGTGTACTTATAAATGTGACTCTGGTTACTAGTGATTTAGTGTATCATACTGAATGAAGGTAACTTGAGTGAGGATATTCCTCATAAATGTATAGTCAAGTTTAACGCCTTAGGGGTAGTTTTCATTGATTAAAATTACATTTGCATGTGAGTAACCTCAACAGGATTAATGGATGGTCTTTAAAGTTTCATTAAAACCTAGGATTATGGAGAACCTCGAGTGCTATTACTCATGGTACAAGGTTGGGTGTGGAGCACTTGGATGCTTGAAACATAAAGGGAACGAACAGGGTTTTAATGGCCTATTAGTTCAAAATGAAACTCTCATTGACTGTTGAATGAAAATCCTAGATGGTTGGACCTAGGAGGGTTAGAGCATGGGTGGATGCTCAACATCTTAAACTTACACTCTTGTGATGTGAGGCATGTGATGAATCTTGGTAAAATGAGATGCATTTTTTTGTTAAAGAGTGTTGTTAGTGTTCGAGTTTGGTGGAGCTAACACCTTGTTGGGTGGACAACTAAAGAGGCATGTGATTCCAAGCCTATAGGTCTATGAATCATGGGAAAATAACTCTATTTAGATTAAAGAGTGGTGTTTTCATGCCTCACTAGAAAAATCCTTGATGCATGAACATTCATGCAGTGGTTGTGTGAGACCAGTTGAGTTGGTGATGGCGGGGTGGTGAATGGACCATTGAGAATGTTTTTCGTTATATAGATGGACATAGAGGAGGTGGTGAAAGTAGGTCACTGATGAATTGTATCCATATTCACCCTTATGGTTTTCAAATAGATCATTTTGTGGAAGTTCATAGGGATTTGTAGCCTAAGGGTTGAGTGTGCAGATATGTATCTACGGATGAATATGACATTGACAATGGATCAGGTTACTATTATGCAGTTAAACTGAGATTATCATCTATGGATATGTTGGGATTTAGTTTTCCTTTTTTCAGGAGAGTAAGATACCTGTCTGGGTCCAAATTCATAACCCACACCTAGTTGGATGGGGAATAGTTTTCAAATCATGGATGGATTGTCGAATATAGTGAACAATGTTCTGGGTATTCAGGTGCATGCATCACTTTTTTCTTTCCTAAAAAATGGGTTTGAATGGATGATCACACTTAGTTATCATGTTTGGTGATGAACAAGTTGTGGTCCAAGTTGACCTATGTTAACGTTACAAGGTGATAATAAGGATACTACAATGGTGAGGATCATTAACATAGTCATGTGTAAAATGACCTATCTTGTGTGAAGTGTCATGGTATTGTGTAAGACTGATTTTTGAACGATCATAGGGACACCAAGATACCAATGTGTAATGGACCCAAGAATATATGGTTATGTGATGAATGAATGATGTTTGATTTAGATGTAGCACTAGAAGGAGTCCAAATGTGGGCTTTAACTCATCAAAACATCTATGAAGACCAAGGGTGAGTCATATCATTACTGCATTGGCATACAGTTGAGAGCCCTGAGGATGGTGTAAGTAGTTAATGAATCAATAAGAGAATTTAATTCAAAGTAAGTTAAGATTTTGGTAGGGATGATTGATCGATTTAATGATGCCTTCTAGGCTTAAGGCATCATGATAAGTGGATTCGTGGAGTGTCAGTTTCTTAGTATGGTAACCTTTGTAAGAAGACATCTGGAAAAGTACTGACTGGTGTTCCATGTGAACCTAAGTGAAGTGGTTGGAACTATATCAAGATCATCATGTCAGGTATGACCAAGTTAGTTAAGAATTAATCAGGTACTTATAGAAAGGTTGTCATGTCTTATTTGCATTGGTTAGTAGATACGTGTTTTTTAGATCAAAACTTGGAATGGGATTTGGGTCTGTATTCTTAACCCATTCTTTGAGTTTGATCAAGTGTGATGGAACTGAACTGCACTGGGAATTTCATTGTACTACCAAAATATTGTTTTGTATTAATATTCCTATGGTTGGGATTACTTTGATTCTCTGTGAGGAATCGCTTTAAGACACCACAATATGTCGAGTTAAAAAATTGTGATTATCGCGGTCTCGATGTTGGATGATAGTGAGCTTTTGGCTTGACTTTTGATGTTCATTCTTGAAGTCACATAGTGAAAGAGAATTATGGGTATTCAGGAGTGATTAGGGCCTTCAGGAAATGAGTTGGTGTTTAGGGATGGAATGTGAAGGACTCATTATGAATGATGATCATGGAATATTGGTAGATGTGATTTACGTGCTACCACAACTTCTGAAGTATGAGAAGTGCTATAGTGGGGAGATTGTAATGAATTTCATTGTTACATGTGGAAATTTCAAAGGAAAATATGATATTTTCCATATTTGTTTAGAGTTTTTTTAGATGAATTTTTAGGTTAATTAAGGGTGTTTTAGAGAATTTTAGAGGCTGTTTTAGAAAGTGCATTATTTGATCATAGTTAGGGGAAACCATGCAGTTTTCTCTAGGAAACCATGTTCCTTGTGGTAGTATCCAAAGGGGTGCAACATGATTAAGGTGAAAAGTTTGGAAAACCATTTGGACTTATTGAAAACTATGTGACATCCTATAGGGTAGAACATGGTTAGGGCATATGGTTTAATAAACTGTGTGGCCCCCTTGAAAAATAGTGAAACACCCTCGAGTTCCAATAGGATGGTTGCTGTATAGTTTGAAAAATCATACCCCTAAACCATACGGGTTCCCATGAGAGGTAGAATTCCTCACATGGTTGGAAAAAGGTTTTCCAAATCATGCACCCAAACCACATGCATGTGAACTAAATGATCCAAAAATCCCATTTAATGGAAATTTATGGTAAATTTTGGACTATTCTTATTTCTATAATAATCCCTCTCAAACCTTAATATTCCTATAGCCTTCCTTGATGAATTACTCTCCTACAAATCTTGATTATAGTGGATTCAAGTGAGTTGATAACTAGTAATTAAGGTATGTGACATAAAAACTACCATTATTAAGGTTTCTTTAAGATCTACCCCTATACCCTTACAATGAATCATACATCCATCATGATGTTTCCCGATATATGGATTCTAACTCAATATAATGTTGAATACTTTGATCGTTACTATAATGGTGGTAGTTTTTTAAGTATAAATGACATTTCCTTTGAATAAAGTAATATCTTGCATAAATGTTGGATGATTCCAGGTAAGTTATCATAGATTGATCTTCTTGAGACCTTATTCCACTTGAATATAATCTTTAATCATTCTAATGATGTATTGATGGTGGATTGATGTTCATTTAATATACTTAATGTTATCTTCTAGATTTTTGTAAGGAATTCATGATCCATTCTTTAATCGACAACAACTCTAGAAAATTAGATTCCCCTTCTATGAAATAGCTTAGAGCTAGTTCCATTGATAGATTTTGTGAGGCATGTATTTCTAGAACTTCCCTTATTGGCATGGATTCTCCACGGGTTTCTCACTAAAAACCATCCTTTGTTGAATCAGAACCCATTATAGGAATCCTAAACATGAAAACTAGTTTTATATGAGTAAAAAAAGTCTTTATATCTTCATTTTACTTTATAAATATTAGAGTACTTTGTCAATGAGCATGAGGTATACATTTCCTTACCATTTGGGATTTTTATTATCTTAGAATCAGGAGTGTTCCACTAGTGGTAGAACTTCGTTGGACAATGTTGTGGCTAAGGTATGTCATTTAGTTGAATTTATTATAAAGGTTCAAATGTAATTATATTAAATTGGATTTTTTTTGTTTCCACACAATAGGAATTTTTCCTAGAGTAATGTCGAAAGTGTGAGACATACCCTTCTTGGGTGGTTGGTCATGTTTCAACTAAGCGGTGACACCCGATAAGTCCTCCGACAATTATGCCTTTGTCCCTTGGTTGTAAGTTCCTTGTAATCATTTATTTCATTATAATTTAGTTATAATTAATTATTTTTTAATTCTTGGGAATGGGTAGAACCACTTAGATATAGATGAAGGCCAAAATTACTTGGTCGAATCATACAAAGCTATTGGGATTTTCTTGGATGAGATTTGAGGTTTTCCACCTTGAGAGAATGAACCTTAAATTCATAATGTGTTATAAATAAAAAGTAATTATTAATTAATTAATGATCCTTAATTATTAATTAAATAAAGTAACTATGCCTAATTTTACATAATAAGGTGCCAACAACCATGATAGAACCTTGTGCACTACCTTTATACTGTCCGCTGATGCCCAAGGATTGATTACTAATGAATGCCTAAAATTACATGGACCAATTTGGGTGTGTGGTTGTGTTACATGAGACATAGAGCCCATGTGACTATTCTTTATTCTTGATCACATGTGTTTGTGTAGCTTGTGAGACTATGTATGATGCTTGATCACATATGTGTACATGTATAGCCTTGAGGCCCATATATGATGCTTGATTAAATGTGTATAATTATGTATATTTTTATACCATGTTTGTTGATGATAAAATGTTTTTTTTATGTTTTTACTTAATTCTCATGATGACATATCTTATTCTGCCTTTGTATGGTCTTCCTTGTTGTGGGTTATTATGTTTCCTTTAGTGGAATTCCTTTTGTACTTAGACACGTGGAACATTATGATGTATTTATCCCATATAGGGGTGTACACACAACTTGTGATGATAATGAAAATAGAACTGAATAGTGGGTAGGGTAATGGTGTCCTTGACTCCAGACCCATGGTAGTGGTATTCAGGTACAACGAACTTGTGGATTCCAAGTGACATGTCATCTCGATTCCTCACGGATGTTGAGTTACAAGTTGTCTCGATGACTTGCGGATTCTAAGTGAAATGTTGTCTCGATGCCTTATAGATTACCAATAACATGTTGTCTTGATGCCTTGTACATGATGAGTGACATATCTTCTTGATTCCTTATGGTTTTCGAGTGATATGTTGTCTCGATGCCTTGTGGATCAGCATTGTGGCTAGTTATTGATCTCTTACAACATATTTTAATTATCCTTCTAGCATGGAGTCAAATAAGGAATGACTGAGGTTCATAGAGGATTGGTAAGAGAATGACCACTCAATAAGTTTTTGTTAGTTTATTAGTTTTTCATTGGTGATTATATGATAGGATTTCATATCTATGTATTTTATATTTAATTTCTTCTGATCTTATCACATGCACATACACTACATTTACTTGTTGGGTACAAAACTACTTTGGTTTTGTTCTACTGAGTTATAATTACACCCTATTCGGGAATCCATGGAACTCCTAGGTTTGATAATCTAGTGAGATAACTCACTATGAGTTTGGGGACCAGGTGGAGGTGTAGCTTGGAGTAGGTTACAAAGCCTCATTGTACTTGTTCTTTTCTATTTTTATATGTGATCAACCCAATGGGATACCGGTTCCCTATTCTTAGGTATGAATGTTTGGGTTTGTTCTTATACATCCATTTATTAAAGATGGTATTATATTAGTTTATGTGTAATCTAATTGTATATTGTTACATGTTTGGTTATTTATTTTTTATTGTTCACTCTAATTGAAGTTATAGTCTCCCCATGATTCCAACTTAGAACCTCACTACTAGTTTGTAGCCTCTGGTGTATGGGGAGGAATGCTTGAGGTCATAGGTCATAATAGATTGGACCTGGTGATTTGGGTGGGGATGTTATAGGGTGTTCAAATCACGTATCATGTCCATATCTTCCCATATTAAAGAGTTTTGTGGACCCCACACATAGTTTGTGGTGGGTGGTTTCATATGTTTTTATTTTCTTGATATACCATGTGTTCTTGGGTTCTGAAAATTGGTTTTCATTTAAAATCAACCTTTTAAGGATCTCTTCATGTGTTTATAAATGGTTAATAATGTTCATGAACATGTGTTATAGTTTATAGGAAATTATACATATGATATATGTTCAATAAAACTCCCAATTTTGTTTTGAGGATTTTGGTTATTAAATTTGTGTTTAGACCTGTACATGTTTCCATGTGAATTATGATAAGATATTGGGGAGTTATTTTTATTTAATATCTATTTCATATTGTTTTTTATGGATTTATCTTATTGAATATTATCCTTTCAGGGGTGATATCAATTATTGAATTCTTTTTCATTATTCCATAATGTATTATTGATATGTGTAATTTATAAGTGATGTTTGATTCAAGATTTAGTTATACCTAAATTTAATATGCATAAATGAATTTCAAAGTGGATTTTAAAATGGTTTTTCAAAATCATATTTCAATATAAAACATTATGACTTTTTTTGTAACTTATAAATGGATGCTTTAAAATGAAATTCATTTTGGAAATGGGTTTTCAAGGTAATTTGAAAATGGATTAAGAGTTTTAAATCATGAATAATGGTTGGAAAATTCAAAAAGTTTTTCTCAAATGAGCTACAAACAAATGTAAGTCGCATATATATTTGTGAAAATATAATGATATTGTGTTTTTATGAGAGGGGGTTCACATTGGTGGGAATAAGGAAGTGGGATGAGGATATATTGTTTCCATGTGTTGTTTTTTTTGAGATTTGATAAATGTTGCCTCACCTCCAATCGCTATTACCCATGGGGATCCTAGGCATCTTAGTAAGGGATTGAGAGGAAGTTATTATCAAGTAATGATAATACTAACTAGATCCCTTATGGTATTGGAATCTATATAAGAGTGCCACTAGTAAGGCTTGGTTAGAGTAGCTGGTTGGTTATAGACTAGGAACAAATCGATAGGATAACCAATGTATCCACCAGAGCACATCTAGGACCACCTTGTGGGATGTGTTGGAATTAAACATGATTATATATAGTTTAAAATTTCTTATTTATCATATCTAGTTCTATATTTTTAAATTGTTTTGTCACGACCCGACCCTACCTGGGCTCGAGCCGCAACTACCACAAGCCCGCCTCCATAGGCCAGGGGCTGGCGACAAGCGCCGAAGGCTAAATAACTCGGGGAGGCCTTTGCCTGAGTACCTGTACACACACACGCAACACACTCAATGAAAAAGTGCAGAGTAAAAGAAAAAGAAAAATAAAGAAAAGTACTAAATGCTATAAATAACCACAAGAGTACATCGACCTCTAAACAGTACAATGTAAAACCTGAAAAGAAAAGGGAAAAAACACATGCCCAACCAGAAAAGTGCCACAACCCGGAAACAGGTAAACAAAAAGGAAAACAGCTGGAAGTGTCCCCCACCTGGAACCCGACTCTGACCACCGCATGCGGTCCACGCTCCTGCACTCTTAAGCTCTACTAAAGTCACGACCAACCTGTCCGTCGTTTGCAAGGGCACACCAAATGCGAGCAAAGCCCAAGCAGGGGTGAGTATAAAAATACTCAATAGGATACCCCGAAGGCTCGAGGGAGAAACAAAGGAGGTACCAAAGGGTGAGTAGTAGAGCGAACAGGGAAAAGTAAAGGAGTACAACCGAAAGTGCAGTAAAGAGTCCAGATCAACCCAACAAGAGGAAAGAAGGTAGACTCATCCAGACACAAGGAGCTGGAAATGGTGAGAAAATGAACTTCCCGTTGAGTCTTCGATACCTATAGTAGGAGAGTAGACTCGTCCAACCAAGAGAAACTAGACACGGAAAGCACGTGGCATACCCCGCACGTCTTCGCCTCTCCTGGAAGGAGAGTAACCAAACCCAAGAAGTGGGTACTGGAACAAGGTATACATATATATATGCTATTTCAAGAAACCCGAACAAGGTCGTAAGGGGATCTCCGTCCCGTAACTCAGCCCAAGAAAAGTGAGTCGCCAACAGTCCCAGAAGTAAACACCATCGATGCCCAACATCCCGCACGTCTGCCCCGAACTACAAGTCAAGGGCTCAATCACCGCACCTTGACACTATCCGCTTTGGGCGGCACTGACTCACCCACACGGTTTTAGGTCGTGTCACAATGACGCGTCTCGGTGGGGAAAGCGCCCCTCATACTTGAGAGTTTTGGGGGTACATCAAACCACACCTCGTCACTGCCCTGTTGTCGAGAGGTCTCCTCAAAGTCGACATGCGACCCCCTGCCCAGCCCCGCTGGAGGGTCCCTAGAAGTCGACGGGTTCCCACTATAGGGAGACCCGGTAAGAGTTGACGAGTACCACACTGCCCAGTCCCGTAACAGGGTAATCTACTGGAGGGTGACCCGGCTAAAGTCGGCGAAGGGACCACTTCCCAGCCCAGCTGGAGGTAACCCGACATCGGGGACCACTTCCCAGCCCAGTTGGAGGTAAGCCCGACATCGGGGACCACTGCCCAACCCCACTGGAGGTAAGCCCGACATCGGGGACCACTGCCCAACCCCGATGGAGGTAAACCCGGAACAACTCTGGCCATCCCTGCTAGATGGTACTTCTAGGTGAACACTGCTGTACTGGCCATCCCTGCTGGATGGTAACCCATTGGCGAGCCCTACTCAAAACAACCTCAGCCCTGTTGGAACAACCTCAGCTCTGCTGGAAACAACCTCAGACCTGCTGGAACAACCTCAGCCCTACTGGAAACAACCTCAACCCTGCTGGAAACAACCTCCTGGGTAGAGGACCGGTGCCCGCGTAAAGTGTTGGTCACACCGAATCCACAAGAACTCTACCAGGGAACAAAAAGCAACGAGAGAAACTCCCCAGGCCTCTCAAGGAGATCACACTCCAATCCACTGAGTCACTGTCGAATCGGACTGACACAACTCATCCCAGAAAGTGGGGAAAACACCCACACTGTATGAACACCCATAGTCGCAAATGGTTCCGCAGTCCGGTGAAAGGGAACGGTACTGAAACCCCTCACAACTGATGAAACAAAGGAAATGAACCATCTCTACCGGCCAAACGAGAACAGAACCAGGGGAAAACTCAACCCTACTGGTCAAAACCATCGAGAAGAGGACCAGGGGAAAACTCAACCCTTCTGGTCAAAATTCGAGAACCGAGGAACCCTCTACATCATGAGAGGTCAAAAGTACGTAAAATAGAGCACGACATGCACATGGGTCCCACACGATGTGTGGCCCCAAGTCAACCCCAACCAAGCGCACAAACATTCTCAGGTACCGACATACACATGTACCTCCCAGCGCTCCCGTATACTCCCAGAGTATACCATGACTCCAGCCCAAAGTCTAATGTGCACCCGGCACCCAACGTCAACACGAAGGCATAATGTAACAACTCCAACCTGCCACCTCAATAGCTGAGGCACAACTAACCACATCTCTTTAGACACCAACCTCACTCTTCCCGGAGTGCACGCGATCACACGCCAAAGGTCCGCTACAAACATGGTACAAGAACTACCACTAGGGCACCTTTCACATTTCCACATTTAATAAGATTGCGCAAGAGTCTCCGCACAGCCAAACGGATCGTACCGTTGTAATCCTCATCGAAAAACACGCGAGTTAGACTACTCACTCGCCTCAAACGGATATCCGACAGAAAAGTCACCGACACTACCTTATGCCTGAACGACATCCCGTGATCTCAAGCCTCGACCCCGAAAACAGTCGGGTGCATCGCACCATTGCGACCCCCTCAGAAAAAAAACGTCAAAAGGACTACTCACTTGAGTGGAACGGATATCCGGAGAAAAATATGTATTCCGGCGCACCGCACACGAGTGGTGCTACGTGGGACCCGCATCCCGGTCCCTAAACACAACGAACAGATCGTACCGTTGCGATCCTCTCAAAAAAGTACACAAGTTCGACTAATCACTTGTCCAAAACAGACACCCGGTGATAAATCTGAAAAAAATTACCGTTAACGCCGAAACGGACCTCGTGGGGCTCGCACCATCATGCCGAATTAGAGCAGGCAGATTGCGCCATTGCAATGCCCTCATAAAAACACCCAGAAACGACTGATCGCACGCCCTGAACAGACGTCCGATGAAAAAGTCGTGAAACGCTGCACACAGCTCCAAAAGACGGTTCGTGGGGCCCGTGCCTCAACTTTGGCCTCAATGCCTGAAACCACCCTGGAAAGCTCCACCTCGGTTCCAGGGTCCCAACGCCACTGACGGCATTCAAATAATATGTCGGACGCGTCCGCGCCGTCCAAAAAAGATTTCCCAGAAGAACGTCAAACCACTTAAAGACGCGTCTCGCCTCCGAGACCCCTCGTTTCGGGAATTAAAAATTTCTGAAACCATCTCAAAAATTCCGACTCGATGTCTGGAGTACACTTCCACAAACGACATGTGAATCGGACACCCGTAATGAAAATTATGGGCGTCCGAAGGGGGGGGGGATCCCCTTGGGCTGGACCGGTCTGGGCGGCCGGTCCGCCCAACCCGGGGCCGGCCCGCGGTTCGGCCGTGCGGGCCGGCCGTAGACCCACGGTCCATGGTCTTGCTGATCGGCCTCATGGCCGGTCATTCCTCTAACGCGGAGACCCTCCAAAGGCGGGTCTCTGTTTGGCCGTGGGGTTGCACGACGCAACCCCGGCCTCCGCTCCGCGCCGCGGAGTGCCTCCGCCTGGCACTCGCTCGCCGCTCGCGAGCCCCGGCCGACACCGCCTGAATCCCCAGCTCGCCGTCCGAGATCCCCGACCATGACGCCACCGCCTCCGCTGGAAGTCAACACTGCCCGGATCTTGCGCGTTGCTTCCTAGCTCGCAGGACCGCCAGAATCCACTGGGAATCATCTCCAAAACCCGCAACTTTCGCCAGACGATTGCGGACACCACATAGATTGGATTTACAAACCAAAAATTGAGTTGTAAAGGACAGAAAACATACAACACATTCATGGGATTTTCTCTATAATTCCAAAGAGGTTCGATGCAAAAATTTGGATTCAAAGGAGGTTCAGGAATAAAAAGAAACTCAAAACGAAACTCCTACCTCGCAGGGCTTCGCCCGGCGCTTCACCACCAAACCACCGGATCCATTGCCTCTTCCACCTTTCTTGGGAGGGAGGAGGATGAGAAGGAGAGGAGAGGTTGAGTGAGAGCTTATCCAGGGGAGGAAATGAGAGAGAGAGGGGAGGAGAGGAGGGTTTAAATAAATAAACTCTTTAATTAAAGGTCTCATCCCCTAAAACACCCGCATCCAAAACCTCCGGAGCGGTCAATATTAAGCTCCCCCTAGGGTAAAAAACACCTTCCGAGCACAATGGTGGTCTTGGAATTTGATTTCGAGCTTCCGTTTGAAAGTTATAAAGAGGAATGCCCAAAGCCGCCAAATTACGAAAACGCCCCTGGTGCCATTTTTCACAGATGACCCGTGCCCGCAAAACTTATACCCCTCCTAGGGTAAATGGAACATTCGAAACTCAATGGTGCCCTTGGTTTTCTAATATGAGCAACTGTTTAAGAGATACTTGAGTTAAGCCATTAAACGAATAAATTAATTATTTAATTTATCCGTTCCACGCTCCAAAAGAGAGAAAGGGGTCCAAATGTCCCGCCCTGACAAGTTTTATGTCGTCCTTAGGGTAAAAAACCCATTTTGGACCCATAAGTAAACTCAAATCTCAGATCTGGATTACCATTTAGGACTTATCCCATTTATTTGGCATTTCTAGTGTGAACGCACTGAAAATTTAATTCCGGCCACTCCGGGGCTCAGAATCGCACGCCGTCTGAAGGCACTGCTCTGGAATAACATCAAGAATATTAAAAAGTCTTTCAAAGCAAAAAATAGGTTCTTACATCATTCCATCCTTCAATATTATTTTCCCCGAAAAGAAAAACTAGGGAGCAACAAAGGGTACTAAGCCCACACCTGGATTTCCCATACCCAGAAGAACCCTCGCGCAGTTCTGCGGCACCGCACACAGACCAGAGGATTTTATCTGTTCACGCGAGGTCTTCCCTCACCAATGACATGCATAGTAGCATGCACACATCTTCTCAGGTAAGCCATGTGGGGAACGTCATACACCCACTCCAGACCTTGGGGTTAGGGCAAGGCGGTAGGGAACCTCGCCATCCCTTTGCATGGTCTCAAACGGCCCGAAGGCTCTCGGGGGTAGCTCACCTCCCCGACCGAACCCCTACATTGCACACCACAACTGGAATCACCGCCTGCACCTGGAACAAGGCCTAGTGATTCCCTCCTTCAGAATATCCATATGGTGAAACACCCAAGGATATAGGGTCACACAAGATTTCACAGTCGATGTCTCGCAACCAAGACTCTCTTACACGCTCGGAAAGCGATGGAGTCGACACCATCGAATAAAGGAAAAGGCCCCATGCCTTTTATCATACCAACACAGGGTTACACCGACACCCCGCGCCACCCTGGTAACAACTCAAGTAAGGACCCGGGAGGAAAGCATTTCACACACAGAGTCTAACAATTCTACTGCAAAAAGGTAGAAGAGTTGTAGAGCGTACCTCTTATCACCTCATGCTCTGCAGGATCGTAGACATCCAAAGCTCTCGGCTTTCCTCGGTCCCAACTGTCAGCTCCCAGAGCCTATCGTGGACCGCCTTGTGGTGATGAGATGACCTTGTAAAGCCGTCCCCCACTACCAGCTCCTCCTTCTCCTCTGCTAGCACCACTTCCCTGGGTACTACTCCGATCATGGCGCTGCCTCTATCATAGTGGTGCACTTGCTGCCTGCCCGAAGCTCTCCGCATGCCTGGTCGGGCAGTCCTGTGCCATGTGACCTCTCCCATCGTAAGCATAACACCGACTCTCTTCGGGCTGCATTGGTGCCCTCCGGCGCCACTGTGGTGTACGACCACGCCCCTGAGTCCGGTTGTCAGAAAGCCACCTGTGTCGAGGTTCTGCTTGCCGACGCCCGCTAGCTGCGGTAGACGTCTCGGCTCCAACATGCCTGCTGCCACCACCAACTCTAGAGCGTGACAGGAAGCTCTCTGTCACCAGCGCCTGCTCTAGCACCCTGGCATATGTGGAAGTGCCCAAGGGTACTATGACAACATGAATCTCTCAGCGGAGACCCTGCTCAAACTTTCGTGCTCGGATGTTGTCATCATGGACCAAGTCCGGGTAAAAGCGTGCATGGTCTGTGAAACTAGCCGTGTACTCAGCCACCATCATCCCTCCCTGCTGAAACTACAGGAGCTACTGAATCCGAACTGAGAGCAAGGAGGGGGAAAACTCCTCACGGAACAAAAACTGGAAGTCACCCCACCAAAGCGACGACTCGTCAAGAAACTAAGTCACCAGACTCCACCAACACCAAGCTGCTCCATGAAAAAGGTTGGCTTCCAAAGCCACTCTCTGATCTTCCAACGTCTGCACAAGCCTAAAAAGGCGAACCACTGCCTCGAGCCAAACCTCTGCTGCCTGAGGGTCTTGCTCACCACTGAACCTTAGCAGTCTCTACTACTGGAACTCACGGAGCGCACTCAACCTGCGCTCAAGCTCATCCAACTCTGCTGAATCTGTCTGCTGCTCAACAGGTGGGGGTGCTTCTACTGGCCCACCTGGAGAAAGGGGCTCACATGATGGGTCCTGGACTGTGGCCTCGTAGCTCATAGGGTCATCGTCATGCACCAAAGCTGGTATCTTGGCTGGCTGTCTTCACGGAGAAATCCTGAATATTATCAAGGAGTGTCGTGGTCAGATGAGCATATATGTATATAACAATAACAAAAATGGCGATCTGACTCAAGAAGGATAGTTAAAGACTCAATCCAACGTGATGCACAAACCAAATTTTACCTGCAATGAGTGTCTCAGCATGCCGAGTTGACAAGAGGGTTATCAGGGTCCTGGTGAATGTATATGTCGGCCGCCGCACCATCACTGGACTCCCTGGCCTGAGATTCGCTCTCGAGACACATTAACACTGTTGCCCTATATCCCAACCAATTCCTTTTTAGGGACGTCCGAACAACGTCCCAAGGAACGAACCACCTCTAACACCACTTTTTCACGACCTGACCCTACCCGGTCTTGAGCCGCAACTACCCCAAGCCCGCCTCCATAGGCCAGGGGCTGGCGACAAGCGCCGAAGGCTAAACAACTCGGGGAGGCCTTTTCCTGAGTACCTATACACACACACGCAGCACACTCAATGAAAAAGTGCAGAGTAAAAGAAAAAAAAGTAAATAAAAGTACCAACAGCTATAAATAACCACAAGAGTGCATCGACCTCTAAACAGTACAGAGTAAAAGCTGAAAAGAAAAGGGAAAAAACACACGCCCAACCAGAAAAGTGCCACAACCCGACAACAGGTAAACAAAAAGGAAAACAGCTGGAAGGGTGCCCCACCTAGAACCCGACTCCGACCACCGCACGCGGTCCACGCTCCTAAAATCCTAAGCTCCACTGAAGTCACAACCAACATGTTTTTCATCTACAAGGGCACACCAAATGAGGGCAAAGCCCAAGCAGGGGTGAGTATAAAAATACTCAGTAGGATACCCTGAAGGCTCGAGGGAGAAACAAAGGAGGTACCGAAGGGTGAGCAGTAGAGTGAACAGGGAAAAGTAAAGGAGTACAACCGAAAGTGCAGTAAAGAGTCTAGCTCAACCCAACAAAAGGAAAGAAGGTAGAATCGTCCAGACACAAGGAGCTGGAAAAGGTGAGAAGATGAACTTCCCGTCGAGTCTTCGCTACCTATAGCAAGAGAGTAGACTCATCCAACCATGAGAAGCTAGACACGGAAAGCACGTGACATACCCTACACGTCTTCGCCTCTCCTGGAAGGAGAGTAACCAAACCCAAGAAGTGGGTACTAGAACAAGGTATACATATATATATGATCTGTCTAGAAACCCTAACAAGGTCATAAGGGGATCTCCATCCCGTAGCTCAGCCCAAGAAAAGTGAGTCGCCAACAGTCCCAGAAGTAAACACCATCGATGCCCAGCATCCCTCACGTCTGCCCCGAACTACAAGTCAAGGGATCAATCACCTCACCTCGACACTATCTGCTTTGGGCGGCACTGACTCACCTGCACGGTTTTAGGTCGCGTCACAATGATGCGTCTCGGTGGGGAAAACACCCCTCGTACTTGAGAGTTTTGGGGGTACGTCAAACCACACCTCGTCACTGCCCCGCAGTCGAGAGGTCTCCTCAAAGTCGATAGGCGACCCCCTGCCCAGCCCCGCTGGAGGGTCCCTAGAAGTCGAAGGGTTCCCACTATAGGGAGACCCAGTAAGAGTCGATGGGTGCCACACTACCCAGTCCCGTAACAGGGTAATCCACTGGAGGGAGACCCGACTAAAGTTGACGACGGGACCACTGCCCAGCCCAGCTAGAGGTAACCCGACATCGGGGACCACTTCCCAGCCCATCTGGAGGTAAGCCCGACATCGGGGACCACTGCCCAGCCCTGCTGAAGGTAAGTCCAGCATCGGGGACCACTGTCGAGCCCCACTGGCGGTAAACCCGGAACTGCTCTAGCCATCCCTGTTGGATGGCACTACTAGGTGAACACTACTGTACTGGCCATCCCTGCTGGATGGTAACCCACTGGCGAGCCCTGCTCAAAACAACCTCAGCCCTGCTGGAACAACCTCAAACCTGCTGGAAACAAACTCAGCCCTGCTGGAACAACCTCAACCCTGTTGGAAACAACCTCAGCCCTGCTGGAAACAACCTCAGCCCTGTTGGGAACAACCTCCTGGGTAGAGTATCGGTGCCCGCGTAAAGTGTTGGTCACACCAAATCCACAAGAACTCTACCAGGGAACACAAAGAAATGGGTGAAACTCCCCATGCCTCTCAAGGTGATCATGCTCCAATCCGCTAAGTCACTGTCGAAGCGGACTGATACAATTCATCCCAGAAAGTGGAGAAAACACCCACACTGTATGAACACCCATAGTCACAAACGGTGCTGCAGTCCGGTGAAAGGGAACGGTACTGAAACCCCTCACAGCTGATGAAACAGAGGAAATGAACCATCTCTGCCAGCCAAATGAGAACAGAACCAGGGGAAAACTCAACCCTACTATTCAAAACCATCGAGAAGAGGACCAGGGGAAAACTCAACCCTGCTGGTCAAAAGTCGAGAACAGAGGAACCCTCTATATCGCGAGAGGTCAAAAGTACGTAAAGCAGAGCACGACATGCACATAGGGCCCAAACGACGTGTGGCCCCAAGTCAAACCCGACCAAGAGCACAAATATTCTTAGGTACCAACATCCACATGTACCTCCCAGCGCTCCCGTATACTCCCAGAGTATACCACGACTCCAGCCCAAAGGCTAACGTGCAATCGGAACCCAACGTCAACGCGAAGGCGTAACATAACAACTCCAACCTGCCACCTCAACAGCTGAGGCACAACCAACGACATCTCTTTAGACACCAACCTCACTCTTCCCGAAGTGCACGCGATCAAACGCCAAAGGTACGCTACAAACACGGTAGAAGAACTGCCACCAGGGAACCTTTCACATTTCCACATTTAATAATATCGTGCAAGAGGCTCCACACAGCTAAACGGATCGTACCATTGTAATCCTCGTGGAAAAACACGCGAGTTAGAATACTCACTCGCCTCAAATGGATATCCGACGGAAAAGTCACCAACACCTCCTCACGCACAAACGACGTCCCGTGATCCCGAGCCTCAGCCCCAAAAACAGTCGGGCGCATCACACCATTGCGATCCCCTCAGAAAAACACATCAAGAGGACTAATCACTTGAGTGGAATGGATATCCAGAGAAAAAGATGTATTCTGGCGCACCGCGCACGAGCGGTGCTACGTTTTACCCACATCCTGGTCCCAAAACACAACTAATGGTTCGTACCATTGCGATCCTCTCGAAAAAATACACAAGTTCGACTAATCACTTGTCGAAAACGGACACCCGGTGATAAAGTTGGAAAAAATCACCGTCAACGCCCAACCAGACCTCATGGGGCCCACAAAATCATGCCGAATTAGAGCGGGAAGATTGCTCCATTGCAATGCCCTCGAAAAAACACCCAGAAACGACTACTCGCACGCCCCAAACGGACGTCCGATGAAAAAGTCGTGAAACGCTGCACGCAGCTCCAAAAGACGGGCCGTGGGGCCCGCGACTCAACTTCATCCTCAAAGCCTGAAACCACCCTGGAAAGCTCCGCCTCGGTTCCAAGGTCCCAATTCCACTAACGGCGTTCAAATCGGACGTCGGACGCGTCCGTGCCGTCCAAACAAGATTTCCCGGAAAAATGTCAAACCACTTAAAGACGCGTCGCGCCTCCGAGACCCCTCGTTTCGGGAATTAAAAATTCCCAAAACCATCTCAAAAAGTCCACCTCGATGTCTGGAGTACACTTCCGTAGACGACATGTGAATCGAACACCCGTAATAAAAATTATGGGCGTCCGAAGGGGGGGGGGGACGGATCCCCTTGGGCTAGACCGGCCTGGGCCGACCGGTCCGCCCGACCCGGGGCCGGCCCGTGGTTCGGCCGCGCGGGCCGGCCGTGGACCCACGGTCCACGGTCTTTCCGAATGGCCTCATGTTCGGTCGTTCCTCCCACGCGGAGACCCACCAAAGGCGGGTCTCTGTCTGGCCACGGGGTTGCACGACGCGACCACGGCCTCCGCTCCGCGCCGCGGAGCGCCTCCGCCTGGCGCTCGCTCGCCGCCCGCGAGCCCCGACCGACACTGCCTGAAGCCCCAGCTCGCCGTACGAGAGCCCCGACCACGACGACGACACCTCCTCTAGAAGCCTCCGTCACCCGGAGCTTGCGCGTCGCCGCCTAGCTCGCCGGACCGCCGTAATCCGCTGGGAATCATCTCCAAAACCCGCAACTTTCGCCAGACGATTGCGGACACCACAGAGCTCAGATTTACAAAATTAAAATTGCGTTGTAAAGGAAAGAAAACATAATACACATTCATGGTCTTTTCTCTATAATTCGACAGAGGTTCTATGCAAAAATTGGGATTCAAAGGAGGTTCGAGAATAAAAAGAAACTCAAAACGAAACTCCTACCTCGCAGGGCTTCGCCCGACGCTTCGCCGCCGAACCGCCGGATACATTGTCACTTCCACCTTTATTGGGAGGGAGTAGGAGGATAAGGAGAGGAGAGGTTGAGGGAGATATTCTCCAGGGGAGGAAATGAGAGAGAGAGGAGGAGAGGAGAGTTTAAATAAATAAACTCTTTAATTAAAGGTCCCGACCCCTAAAACACCTGCGTCCAAAACCTCCGACGTGGTCAAGATTAAGCTTTCCCTAGGTTAAAAACTACCTCCCGAGAACAATTGTGGTCTCTGAATTTAATTTTGTGCTTCTGTTTGAAAGTTATAAATTTGAACGCCCAAAGCCGCCAAATTACGAAAACGCCCCTGGGGCCATTTTTCACAGACGGCCCGCGCCCACAAAACTTATACCCCTCCTAGGGTAAAAGACACATTCTGAACTCAATGGTGCCCTCAGTTTTCTAATCCGAGCCACAGTTTAAGAGATAATTTAGTTAAGACGTTAAACGAATAAATTAATTATTTAATTTATCCATTCCACGCTCCGAAAGCGAGCGAGGGGTCCAAATGTCCCACACTGACAAGTTTTATGTCATCCTTAGGGTAAACACCCCATTTCAGACCCATAAGTACACTCAGATCTCTGATCCGGATCTCCGTTTAGGAGTTATCCCATTTATTTAGCGTTTCCAGTGTGAACACAATGAAAATTTAATTCCGGCCACTCCGGGGATCAAAATCGCACGCCGTCTGAAGGCGCTGCTCTGGAATAACATCAAGAATATTCCAAAGTCTTTTGCAGAAAAAACTGAGTTCTTACATGTTTCATGTTCTATTGGTTCCCCATTTATATTATGTTTTTCCTTACTTACACCTTTCATCACTATTTCCTCAATTTTTTTACATTCCTAGAACTTGAATTGCACTATTGTTGGATTCCTGATTTTTTTTGAATTGGTTCATTTATAAAGATATTGTTTCATTTTATTATTTCTGGGTTACTTTGTTATGGTTTTGGGTGGTTTTCACAAATATTATTTTCAAAGTATGTGTTTTAAAAAGGGATTCATTTCAAAGGAAAAGAGTAGTAAAGGTTTTTTGAAAACATGTTTGAAATTTAAATAATAGTTTCCATGGGGAATCCATCATTTTTTTCTTTAAAATATATAAACCTATTTTTTAAATTTATTTCAAACCAGAATCTATGGGTTTTTAGAAAAAAAAATGCATGGATTCTTTGATGATTTCTTATCGAGATTTTATTCTCACAACCTATTTGTGGCACTCAATATTAGTAGAGCCAAGTGTTTTTATAGGTTCATGTTTAGTTCATAGTTTATCATGGTACGTGATGGTTTTAAGGATGGATGGTTACCCTAGAGGTCATGCGATGATCATGTTCAATTTTTTTTTCTTTTGTATCATGGATGTATCATCCATTTCATATTCCTATATTTGGATGTTGTCTTTGTTATGATATAAATTTCTATTGGTTTTGAGTTTTTTATGTATATAAATCTTTGATGTTTTTCATTAAAATGCCATTATATTTCTTATCTGTTTTTTTGTGCATGGATATATGATGGATCAGGTGATGATGCTAGACTTTTAGGTGGATGTTTCATGTTTTTTTATTTTTAGAAATATTTTTAGCATGTTCATATCTAATTACATGGAACCAATTTCCAGCCTGGGGAAATTAGGAATGCGCCTCGGGTATGTCACTGGCCAACCCAGGTGCCCAGTTCTAGGGTGGTCCCCACTGGTTCATGATATATTTTTGGATTATCTGATGTAAATAATATTTCATGCTGTACTAAAAAATTCTCTACAACATGAAAATTCTCTTCATAGAGTAGCTCTTTTATACTTCAATTTCAAGACTTCATGAGCATAATGTGATTTTTTCTCTATATTTTGAGCAACACCATATTAATAGAGCCACTAAAATAAACTAAAGTCTCACTAAATAATTATAATATCCTCCACATATGTGATTTTTTTACATATATAATGCAACATTTAGCTTCTAAAACATTATCTAACGATCAAATATGTATGATTTTCTTTAATGAATAATATATTTGACTTTGAAAAATTTCCATAACACTACTTATTATGATAAAATACATAATATAATTCCCATTTCAAAATTCTCTATACATAAAAATTTCAATCATCAACATGAAGTGTAATATTTATAAAACCTACTATATAATTGTATAATATTTACCTTAAAAAATGTCATATATCTTTATATGTAATATTCATAACTCTAATTCATAATAAATTTGTTGGGACCAAGTTGGATGGAATTGGTTTTCAGATAATAAAATATGTTGCTCCTATCTGTGTTTTATTTTTTTGTCATTAAAAAAAATAAATTCACTTTGTAAGTATTGGTGATCAGGTGAAAGGAGTATCAGACTCAAAATATCGAACACAAGGTTCTTAAGACATTCCATTAGCTTCAGTTTTTTTTTTTAGAGAGGCTTTATATTTTAAGTTGTTTCTCCAACTCACATTTTGTCCAGAATGAAGTTTTTTATTATAGTGAGAAGTTGTATAAGATCTTGAATGTCTTTTGAGATATTAGATACCAAATATGATGATGCTTTTCTGTTTTTAAAGTTTTCAAAATCATAAGTTGGCTAGAAACTTTTGATCCAATCATTGTGAAATAAAGGATGAGAAAAGGTATTTCAAGTCATATGATTTTATGATGATCTGAATGTTATTTACATCATGAATAATCCATGATACAATACTGAGTTTGTGAAATATTAGAATTTAGGAAGTCGAATAATTTCAGTCACAGTTCATTGATGTGATAATCGATGGATGTAGAATTTGTCCAATGGCTAGGAAGTTTTAAATTTCTGTTTAGAAGTTTTTTTAAAGTGATGATCAACTGATCCATCAGACTATCTAATCCACTAAATGAACTAATCCATCAGATGATCCATAAACTATTGAGTTCTATAAAGAAAGAAGTATCTTTTGATATTTCTCCATTAGGAAAGATGTTCCACTGATCCATTAGAGGAGTTTTGACACCGACGCATCAAAAAAATTGTTGGTATTAATAGGTCATTATATGTATAGTTATATTAGAGAAATATCAAATTTTTATGAAGATAAGGAGAGAATTTGTTGAAACTGATAAGTAAGTTGGAGTTGTTAGGACTGATGAATGAGATGAGCTTCATAGACTGATCCATCAAATGGGATCAGAGACTGATCAATCAGATGAAACACAAAAATGTATTAAACCATTTTCATTGAACAAAAATTCTATTTTTATTCAATTGGGATAAGGATCATTGGATAGGCATTGAGATTTATACATTTCATGGAAAAAAGAGTTCGATATATTAGATGAATACTGAAAAAAAGTAAGTCATTGGATGGTGGACTTAATAAAATACATTTTTTATCAGTCTTAAAATTTTTCTAACAAATGAAGAAAATGTGAAACATTTTTAATTTTCTACTGAAGTGTTTTTGTGGGGTTTTGAAGTCAATAGAAGTTTCAATGATGTTTTTAGAAAAATATCTGAACAAAATGATTGGGATGAGAAATAAAATTGGACCGCTAAATTGATTGAGTAAGTGAAATTAGAGCGAGGAAGCCAGAGTAAAGAAACTAAATTCAAAAAATGTTGCAAAAATGTTTATAGAATAAAACTTTCAAAGTTTTAGTGGGTTTAGATCATCTTAATGATAAGTATTTAGTTTTTCATGTGTTTAATGAGAATAAAAAAATGTATCAGAATAATTTTTTTTTACCGAAATGAAGAATTGTTTATAAGTTCGAAGTAGGATGAAGTTGTGAGGATATTTGAGAAGTTTTGAGAAGAATACAAAAGAGTATATAAATGATGAATTGGTCAAAGATAAAGTTTAAATGAATGTGAAATTTGAGTTTCTGGAATTTGGTTGAGCGGGAAAATAAAATTAGTTTCCAAAACATTCCATTTCTAGTGCACCTATAAATAGAGGTCAAAGTAAAACATACTATGACACTGATCATGTGTGGGAGAGAGTGAGAGTACTAAAGTTTTTGTGATATAATTGGTGTAGGAAGGTTTCTGGATGGAGGTTTCATAAGAAAAATTTCTAGATATAAGAAGTGTAAAGAATAAGATGTGTTCAAAGTTTTCCAAATTGGACCAGGCAATCATAATAACAGCTTCGGGAAAAGAAAGAAGCGATTCAGTTAATTTTCTATAGTATCTATTCAGAATTTTTTTCTGAACTAAATAATTGGATTAAAGAATCAGAGTGAGTAATCAGACCAAGTTTTGATAAAAAGTTTAGAGAAGTTGTTTCAAACTGCTGCTAAGTAGTAAAGTGAAGAATTGTTTTTGTTGAAGAATTACAAAAGTGGAAATTGTTGAATTAGTATAGTGACATATTCAGAACCAATTGGTGAAGGTTTCTTAACTTGTTAAAAAATATTATTTACATCATTCATGCGAGAAGAAGCACATACACTATTGTATTGATCATAGTGCTACACAAGTGTAAGGGTATTTCGTACTTGTTTTATCCATACATGAGAATTTTTTTTCTAGTGGATTGTGTGCTATTGGATTATTTTAAAACCATAAAAAGGACTAGATACTCTCATTGAGTAGTGAAATTTATAAATAATTATTTTATTGTGGATTTTTGAATGTTTTTTAGTAAAGTGATAAATATTTAACAAGAGTTGAAGGTTGTTATACAAGATATATAACATAAAAGAAAAATATATCACCGATTCACCCCTCCCCATCTTAGTGATACATTAATCCTGGTTGGGCCTTTTCAAGTGGTATTAAAGTAAATTTTCCCTTCATTTACTCTTTTTTGAAGTTTTTGAAGAGAAGTTGTTATGGAGGATTTGAATTGTGTGAACAATAAGGGTATTCCAGTCTTTGATGGAAAGAACTATCATATCTAGAAATATATAATGTTTCCATATCTTATGTCTCTTGGGTATGATATTTTAGAAGCTATTTCCAATGTATTTACTCCTCTTTTTGAAAATGTTTCTATTACATCTATAGATAAGAAGAATATGGAGAATGATAGAAGAGACAAGAATGATTTACTCTAATCACTTTCAAAAAGTGAATTCTTTAGAGAGAAGGGAGTTACTACTGCTAAAGGTATCTAAGAGAAGTTGAAAAAAATTTATAAAGTAAATAAAAAGGTGAAAAAATCCAAGTTTCAAATATGTTGGCTAAGGTATGAAGATCTCAAAATGGGTGAGTATGAATCTATTGATGACTTCTTTATAAGTGTGACTGACATTGTTAGCACTATAAGATGTCTTGGTGAGAAGATAAAATATTCAAGTGTTGTTGAAAAGATCTTGAGAATTATTCCCAACAAGTTTAATTGAAAAGTTTTATATTTGGAGGATAGAGAACCTAAAACTCTATCTTTGGATGAACTTATAGAAATCTCATTACTTATGAAATGAGAAGGGAGAGAGTTTTAAAAAGAAAAGAAAAAGATGATCAAGAAATGTCTATCAATTCTACCAGTAAGGAAAATACCAGAAGATTATTGAATATGAAAAATTTGGTGATTCTAAATATTAAAATTATGATAGTAATAGTCTTGATGAATTTTTATCCTTGTTTTAAAAAAATGTGAAAAGAGGTACAAAAAAGTGTAAAGGGAAGATACCCCTAAAATGTTTTGAATGTGGAGCTATTAGACACTTTTTTATGAATTATCCTTGAAAAAGGAATGAATAAGATAGTGATGAAGATTATAGTATTCCAATAATATCTTAGAATAAACATGGTGATAAATCAAAATCTTATTCCAAGGGGAAAAAATGTTCTCCAAATCTAAAAGGAGAAGTTTTTTTTTCTAAAGATGATGAAGATGAATATAGTGAAGTTGAAGCTGAAAAGTTAACTAAAGTTTCTAGAGAAAATACATTTACATAAATAGTTAATGATGAAGAGTTTGAAATGTACTGTTCTAAAGAAGAAGATACTGAGTTATAATTTTATCTGAGAAGAGAGTTGAAAGAATGTCTAAGAAAGATTGTAATAATTTAAAGAGAAATCAAAAAGTTGAAGAAGGAAAGTTCTATGGAAAATAATCAGGAGTATTTTCTTGAAGAGAAATTAAGTTTTTATAATTTATTTTTTCTTAAATAAATTTCTTGAAAAAAAATCCGAATAAAAATCTTGAAGTAAAAATAAAGGAAAAGGAAGGAGAGTTGGAACTTGTTCAATAAAAGTTTTTTAAAGCTGAGCAGGGAGTTACAAGTTTTAAGAACTCTATCTATTGAAGTTGATGAAAGTTATATAAAGGTTGAAACTGATAAGTATCTATAAAATTTACTTTAAAAGGTTAGGAAGAAAATTTAAATTGTTCATAAGAAGAATAAGGCTGAGAAAATAATTTATGTGTCCAAAACCAATAATGTTGGAAATAAAAAATTTCAAAAATTTATGATTCTGAAATAAAGGTTTCTATCACATCTGATTTTAATAAATTAGGAAATAAATCTTAATTAAAGAATAATATTCTAGATTATAACAAGAATTTTCGGGGAATAAAAACATTCTGATGTGAAAGATATGAAAGTTTTCGAACAAAATGTACAAAACTCTAAGAAGTATGGAAGTTACAAAGGAAAATATTATTCCTATGGTTATTGCTGGTATTGTGGTTTATTTGGGCATATGAAAAGTATGTGTTGGTTTAATAAACAATATTACAATTATCCTATGTGTTATAGAAAGAAATTTTTTGGGGGATTCAATCCTCTGAATGGAAGAAACATGGGAAAGTTGTTTTAAAAGTTGAAAATAGGTTCCAACCTATGGAAACTATTTTTGAAAGGTGTGAAAAATCTTGAAATCATGAAAAAGGGTTTATGGTTTTATTATTGGGGAAAAAATGTTTATAAAAATTCTCAAATGCTGGATGCGAAGGAAGATAAAGGGAAAGAAAAAAGATATTATTTTTGAAACTGCTCTCAAATCCACAAAAGGAGAATGACCATGGATTTTATATTGTGGGTGTTCCTCATATATGAAAGGATATTTTAAGCTATTAAAGAATTTGGAAGACTTTAAATAAGAAATAGTGATATTTGAGAATGATGAATCTCTCATAATCAAAGGAGTTGGATCCACTATTATTGGGGAAGAAAAGTTGAAATCCAATAAAGACTTGTTTGTTGATGGGTAGAAACAAAACTTATTGAGTGTTTAAAAACTCTATAATGAAGTTAATAAAGTTATTTTTAGAAAATATTTTTTTTGTGAAAATAGTTGAATATTTAAAAGTTGTTACAAAAGGAAAACATACAAAAGGTAACTTCTTTAAATTTGGTGAAGTACAGAATTCATGTTATCTAAGAATGATGGAAGAAAATTAGTTGTGGCATAAAAGGTTGGGAAATATGAGTCAAATAAATATGGGAAAGTTATCAAACTGAGACAGTGTCTGTGATATTCCTGATATGTCAAGAATAAGGTATTAGTGTTGTTTAATTTTTTAGAAAGGGAAGATTACAAACTCTATCCATAATAAAGTTGATATTCGTTCAAATCGTACCTTAGAACTAATTCATTATAATATTTGAGGGCCAATGATAAAATAATAAACTTTTCTAGATAATTACTTTATTTCTTTTATTGATGATTTTACTCACATTGCTTGTATTATGTATTTGAAACATAAATCAGAAGCTCTAGAAATGTATAATATTTTCAGGAGAATATTTGAAAAAGAACTTGGGTATTCTATGAAGAAGTTTTGAACTAATAATAGTGGTGAATATATGAATTAATACTTTATAAGTTATCTTCAAAATCATGGAATTCATCATGATTTCAGTATACCATACACACCACAAAAAATGGTGTCACTAAGAGGAAGAATATATGCTTAGTTGAGATGGGACATATAACATTGATTGAAAATGGTCTTTCTCACTATTTTTGGAGGCAAGTTATGATAAAATCAATTTATATTCAAAATCAGTGTTCCTACAGCCCAAGTTTTTACATGAATCCATATAAAAGGTTCTATGATAAAACTCCAAGTTTGAAACACTTAAGAGTTTTTAGGAGTCCATGAATCATAAAGAATAAAGGTGAAAATCTTGGGAAGTTTGATCGTAGAGGTAAAGATGGAATATTTCTTGGATATGATCTAGATGAAATAGGATATAGATATTTTAACAAATAAATAGGAATAATTTTTTAATTTTTAATGAAAAAGTCCTTAAAAAATATGAGGAAGATGTTCCCCAAGAACATGCATATGAGGAATATGAAAGAGTTATTTTTTAGCAACATGAAAAGAATTCCAATAGTGGTTATGACACATAGATGGAATAATCAGACACAACTATTTCTAGTGATGAGGAAGAACTTCATAAATCTCATCCTAAGTTGAGAAAATAGGTTGAAGTTAAAAACATTATTGGTGATAAACATCAAAATGTTCAAACATGAAGAAGATCAATGTTTGTTACACATACTTATTTGTATTAAAAATTTCAACCGAAAGATTTTAATGAATAAATTGATAACTAGGAGTGAATTAATGATATGAAGGAAGAGTTGGATCAAATTGAGAAGAATGATACTTGGGAACTTTTACCCAAACCAAATGATAAAAATATTATTGGTACAAAGTGAGTATTCTGAAACAATTTGAATGAAGATGGTGAAGTGATAATAAAAAAAATCAATATTGGTTTGAAAATTTTACTCACAAATTTAAGGTACTTATTTTGATGAGATTTTTTTCTCTATTGTAAAGGTTACAAAAAATTATAATCTTTCTTTCAATTACTACATAACGATGTTATAAATTTTTTCAGATGGATATGAAGTCATCATTTCTGAATGGATAAATTTATGAAGAAGTTTATATTGAACAACCATGTAATTATTTATTTTGGAAGGATGAAAATTATGTGTGTAAGTTGAAGAAATCATTTTATGGGCTTAAGAAATCTCTGAGGGTGTGGTATTCTAAATTAGATACCTACTTAAGAAATTTTAACTTTAGAAAGAAAGAGTTGATAGTAATCTCTACATAAAATAAATTCTGGAGATTTCCCTCATTATTATTGTATATGTTGATGGTATTATATTTACTTAGAATGATGTAATAACTTGTGAAATATTTTCTGAATAAATGAATAATTTGTTAGAAATGTCCATCCTCGGTGAAATGAAATAATTTCTTGGGTTAAAAATCTCACAAAATAAGAAATACATTTTTCTTTATCAAGAAAATTATTCCAAGGAACTTATTATGAAGTTTGTAATGGAAAATTTGAAACCTATTTCCACACCAATTTTAGTGGGAACCAATTTGACTAAAGATAGATAAGGTAAGGAAGTTGACTCTAAAGAGTTTCAGAAGATGATTGGGAGTTTATTGTATCTGATTACCTCAAGACCAAATATTTTTTATACTGTTACCTTATATTCAATATTACAAAGTGCTCCAAAGGAATCACATCTCTTGTATATAAAAATAATTCTTAGACATATCAAAGGAATAATAGATTTTAGAATTAGGTATGATAGCTCAGGAAGAATTTATTTGTTTGGATATATAGATACTGATTGGGAAGGAAGTGTAGATTATAGAAGATCCACTTATGGTGGAGTTTTATTTCTAAGGGAAATTTGGGTAAGTTAGTATACTAAGAAATATAATTCAGTAACTCTTATCATGGATTAAGCTGAGTATGTTTCCTCTACTCAAGCTATGACATAACTTATGTGGATGAATACTTAGTTGGAAAACTTACTTGTTGAAGTGAAGTTACCTATTCTCTTGGTTTGTGATAATTAGAGTAATATAAACATTACAAGAAATCTAGTACAACATTATTGTTAAAAAAATATTTATATCAAATATCACTTCATCAAAGATCTTGTGGAGAAGAATGAACTCAAGATGGAGTATGTTCCTATAATGGAACAAGATGATGGCATTTTCACATATTATTTACCAAAGGAATAGTTTTTCAATATGAGGTTGAACATGGGAGTCCAACTTATTTCTATCAAAGGTTGAGTTATGTGCTGTTGTCCCCTCTCTCTTCTAGTATTTGTATAGTGGTTTCAATGGGTATAAAAATGATGTTTCATAAATCTATCAATTGGTATGTGATAAAAAATTTAAGGAATCATGTATTTAGAGGGAGTTTTGGGTAAACTATGAACTCATTATGTAAGTGTGTGAATTGTTTTAATAGTTTGTTGAAGTTTTTGTAGTAAAATTTTTATTGGAAAGAGGAAGATGTTTTAAAGTACTATGTAAAGTTTTAGGTTTATGAAGATGTTTCTTAAGTCACTACTTATGGAAAACATGGTTTTTCTATCAATGATTATTGTTTCCTACAAAGATTTCACTCATGTAGTATTATAATTGTTTATTGGTGATCTATATCTCAATTTTACAAAGTTTTAGTGATTTATAAACCTTGTTTGAAAAAAAAAAAATCAAAAAGGGGAGATGTTGAGACCAAGTTGGCTAGAAGTAGTTTTTGGATGCTAGAAGAAGCTGATGTTGTTTGTGTTTTATTTTATTGTTATTAAAAAAAATTAATTCAATTTATAAGTATTGGTGATTGAGTGAAAGGATTACCAGACTCAGAATATCATACACAAGGTTCTTAACAAATTCCACCATCTTCAATTTTCTGTTCAGGATAATTTTTTTTAAAGTTGTTTCTTGGACTTACATTGTGTCAGGAATGAAGTTTTTAATTAGTGTGAGAAGTTCTATCATAGATTTAATGTCTTTCAAGATATTTAGTACCAAATATGATGATTTTTTTCTCTTTTTTAAGTTTTAAATATCACAACTTATCTAGAAACTTTTGATCCAATCATTGTTAAAGAAATGTGGAGAAAAGGTTTTGTAAGTCAGATGATGATACAACGATCTGAATGTCCCTAACATTATAAATAGGTCATGATAGAAGAATAAGTTTGTGTAAGAAGAGAGATTATTAAGTCCAAGTCTTTTGGTCAAAATTTATTAGTATGAGAATCACTGAATGTATAATTATTCTAAAGTCATAGAAGTTTAATGTTTTTTTAGTCAGAATTTTTGTTGAAGAGATGATCTATTGATCTATCGGACTATATGATCAACCAAAAGAACTAATCTATCAGATTATCCATTAGATACTAAGTTTCAAAAATAAATAAGTTTCTTTTGATACTCGTCCATCATAAAATATGTGCCACTGATCCATTAGAGTAGTTCTAACAATGATCCATCATAAAAATTGTTCATATCAATGGGGAATAATATACAGAGTTATATCCAAGGAAGATCAAAAATATTTTTAAAGATAAGTAGAGAATTTTTTGACATTGATATGTAAGTTTTAGTTGTTGGGACGAATTAATGAGATGAGATTTAGAGACCAATCCATCAAATGGGGTTAAATATCTATTAATCAGGTGAAGAAAAACAATGAAGTTAGCCATTTTAATTGAAAAAAAGTTCTATTTTGCTTCAATTAGATCAAGAATCATCAGACAATAATTGACACCAAAACATATGTTGGGAAACAAAGACCGATCCATCAGATGCATGATGACACCGATAAGTCATTAGAGGATGGACTTCATTAGATGTAGTTTTTCATCACTATGAGAGATTTTTTAACAAATGAAAAAAAGGAGAAATGTTTTGAATGTTATGTTGAAGTTTTTTTGAGGGTTTTTGATGTCAATTGAAGTTGTAATGATGTTTTTGAAAAAATAGTTGAACAAAATGATCAGGCTAAGAAACAAAATTGGACTTCCAAAGTGATTGAGTAAGAGAAATTAGAGTGAGGAAGACAAAGTAAAGAAATTGAAGTATAATTAAGTTACAATAATGTTTAGGGTAGAAAAATTTCAAATTTTTAGTTGGTTTGAATCATAAAAATGATAAGTCTTCAATTTTACATGTGTTCAATCAGAATGAAAAACTGTATCAAAATGAAAATTTACATCGGACTGAAGAATTGTTTGTAAGTTCAAAGTAGGATGAAGTTGTGAGAAGATTATAGAAGTTTCAAGAAGAATATTGGAGATTTGAGAAGTAGTGAAATGGTTAAAGATAAAGTTTAAATGAATATGAAATTTGAGTTTTTGGAATTTGGTTGAGCATGAAAATAAAATTGGTTTCTCACCCATTCCAGTTCTAGCACACCCATAAATAGAGGCTAAAGTACAACGTACTACAACATTGTTCATGTATTGGGGGGGGGAGAGATTAAGGGTTTTTTAAATAATTAGTGTAGTAATGTTTCTTGATGGTGGTTCCGTAAGAAACATTTATAGACAAAAGAAGTATAATGAATAATCTGTGGTCAATGTTTTCTGGATCAGACCAAGAAATCAGACTAACAGTTTTGAGAAAATAAAGAAGTGACTCAAAATTATTTCTAGAGTATCCATTTATAATTTTTTTTCTATACTAAATAATTGGAATTATGGAATTTAAGTGAATAATTAGACTAGGTTTTTATACAAAGTCAAATGAAGTTGTTTCTACCTGCTGTTGGGTAAGAAAGTAAAGAATTGTTTTTATTAAATAACTAAAAAAGTGTAAATTATTGAAGTAACACAATGACATGTTCATAACCAACTAGTTAAGGTTTATTAAATTATTATAAAATCTTATTTACATAATTAATTCTAGAAGAATCACATGCACTGTTGTATTGATCATAGTGTTACAAAAGTGTAAAGAAATTTCCTACTTGTTGTATCTAAACAAAAGGATTGTTTTCTAGTGGATTATGTGATATTGAATTATTTCAAAACCATGAAATGGAATAGATACTATTATTGAGTAGCGAACATTGTAAATAATTGTGTTCATATGGATGTGTGAATATTTTTTTCCAGCAAAGTGATTAATTTTTAACAGGAGGCAAAGGTTGTTATACTGGATAGATAATATAAAGGAAAAGATATCATTGATTAAATACCTCCTCCTCTTAGTGATATATTGATTTTGGTTGGGCCTTGTCAATAATTTCCTATTTCAAAATATAAATATGCAATATATTTTCATAATATATTCTCCATCATATGTAATATTATTTAGATAGTGAAATTTCCAATGAAAAATATATGTTTCTAGCTTCCTCATATGCATAATATTCTGGACTTAGCCAAATTATATCATTTTCAATGCATATGATTTTTTTCTCAAAGAATAAGATTTAATTACACTATGAAATACTAAAACAAAAAAGTGATAGAAATATATAAATTCTAGAATAACTATGAATAAGTGTAATGGATGAATAAATAATGAGAACAATGATAATAATTAAATTCCTAAGATAATAAACATCATTATTTTATTATTCAATCATTTAATGTTTTAAATATAAATTTAGAATAACATAATAATAATTATGAATAAATAATAACAAGAAATAATCCATTATAATGAATATAAAATAATAATGTGACTGATATTATAATTTTCAAAACATAAACCAGGAGAAGTTCATCATATTCACTCTATAGTTTCCTTAGATTAGCTAGGTACTATCGATGATTTGTGAGAAATTCCTCTTGATTATCAAAAAAATTTAATGAGCTAACATGGAAATAATTAAGGTTTTTCTAGATATATTAATTCGAATATATCTTCATGGAGTTGAATAAGAGGATCATCACAACACCTATACTAACACTACCATCAAATGGGGAAGTATTTGTGATATAAAATGACTCTTAAATGAAATGATTAGATTTCATACTCATTATAATTGATGAGGTGATAATCAATGCATCAATACAATATAAGTTTCATGTGAAAAATTACTTGCATCATAATCTAGAGTTTGTACCACTAATCATTTCCTTGATGATTTGGAATCATTATCACTATGTAGTAAAGTGTCATGTATATATTGATAAAAAAATATAATGTATATGTTGACATAAAAGGATATAAACATACACCAATGAATATGGTTAGAGTTGGTAAATACAATTACTGATTACTCATTACATTCCTAGAAAATAAAATAAAGTGGTAGATGATCTAGGAAGATATGATCCTATAATAATAACTATGATAAGGATTCAAAGTGATCCAATATTCTTTGACATGTAAACGATGGTTGTGGGAATCATAAAGGTAGGTATTAAATATAACATTTCTCAAATGATTTTTTGACCATTTATCTTATATAAGAAAAAATAGGCATAAAAAGATGATGTAGAGAAATAAAATAGGGTGGAAGCAATAAAAAAGTGGACAATATTAGTGTTAATAATAAATAAAGAAGAATTTTTCAAGGTATGAGACATGATAATGCAAACCATCTAAGCCAAATATAAATAAGGATCTATTGGATGATGTTCATTGCTCAAAATTCTCCATTCACCTAGGAAGAAAAAAGTTGTTTAAATATCTCTAAGATACGTTTGGTAGGATTATACTAAGTTAGAGATTGTGGAGTATATATATAAGTTCTTGGAGTTTAAAAAATTTAATAATGAATGAAAAAAGACTATGGGGATAATGTAACCATTACCCATACTGACATTAAAATTGGAGAACATCACCATAGTCTTTGTCACATGTATTCCAAATACATATAAACGAAACAATTTCAAATGGATTGTCATGGATCATTGTAAAAAGGATTACCACTTCATTGTCAATCATGAAAACTTCTAATTTGATCAACATTCCAAGATATATATATTAGATAAGTGGTGATATTATAAAGAACACCATATATCTGATAAATATTTTAGGGACTCTTTAATGTTATGAAGGATCCTTCAGAAGGATCTAAACACAGAGTTGAACTTCAATATGAAATATCATTTTTATATAGATGATAAATCTAAAAGGACCATTCAAACTCAAGAGGACATGATCATATCTTTCCCTATGGTCTTAAAATAAGTCTAGGATCAACATCTACCTCTGGTCCAGTTCTCATAACATATTAAATTCCACTCAAGCATTCATTTGGGTCCATATAAGGACCTTTGTATGATAAAATGCAGAACTAAAAATTTATAGGACGAAGTTATATAAAGGTAGATATTGACACTAGAATTGGTATAATAGATTCCAAATAAGATCAATTCCATTCAGTAACACATCAGAGAATCTCAGATTCAATAGAAGTATTATTATGACATTTATAAACAATTCCTTGAGTTTGATATTGGGGATAAATTTTTCCTCATAATATCTCAATGGAAGATAGTTATCATGTTTATAAATAAGGGAATGATATACCCTAGGTACATAGCCCACTTTGTGATTCTTGATCACATTAGGGCTATGGATTATCAATTTTTCCTTCCACCAAACATATCTCAAGTATTCAATTTAATACATATATCTCATTTAAGTAAATATATATCAAATAATTTACATGTACTAAGTATTATGTTGGTATAGTTTGAGAATGATCTCTCTTATGAGGAGTAGGTAGTGGAAATATTTGATCCTAGAGATAATGTTCTATAAAAAAGGACAACTCATTTTGTTAAAGCAATGTAGAGAATTTTTATTTATGAATAGTAATCATGATAACCCAATGATGCAATGAAACAAAATTACCCTTATCTATTTATGTACTAAATATTGAGTCGAAATTTCATTTACAATACGTATGAATCATGGAAGAATGTAATAAGGAAAAATTATTAGATATGAAACATTTACTTCTATAATATATGTGCAATAAAATTTATCATATAAACCATAAACATGACAAGAATTATTCTATGATATCATTATAAAACATTACATATGAATTATGAATATACTCTATAATATTGACAACAGTACAATTGGATAATCAACATAAGTAAATAATAAAACTAGAACATGATATTTCAGTTCATTATGATACCCTAAAATTATCATGGATGCAAATAAAATTGAAAAATTAAAAGATACTATTTGAAACAATATTTTTATTTAAAAAATAAATATAAATAACATGAATAGAAAAATGGGTGAATGATTAATGATGTATATGAGAAGTTTTTATATGATGTGTAGTGAGTATATTACTTTTGTGTTGAGCCCAAGTGTTGCATTTGTTGTTAATGACATGTCCATATATATTTAGTGAGTTGATATGAAGTGGTGATGCTCGAAGATTTTTTATGGATCCATAGAATGACATTGGACGTCATGATTGAGAAATTAACTTTATAAGCCTGATGATTAATGAACTAGTGTTCATTGATTCAAGAACATGTGATAATGTGTTGAACATTTTTTAAAACATTAAGAAGGTGGGAGACCATGAAAATATTTATTTTCATGAAGAAATGATTTTGAAGAATAATGTAAAGAATAATGAAGTCCATTTAAAAATATTTATATTTATGCATGAATAAGTATTGAGAAGATTATATTGATAAGGGAAGGCATTTTCATTGGCTTGGAAATTTTATACTTGGTAATTTTACTAAGTATATTAAATGGGAGTTAATAAAAAAATTGTCCATCCATAGCCAACTAGCTAGGATAGCTCAATCCCACACATGTGGGAGCAAGCTCAACCATGCAGGAGAGATAGCTAATATAAGTAGCCACATCGGTGGGAGGAAGTGGGCATATATCATTGAAAGGGGTGTACACAGGTATGTACATGGAATATATAGAGTGCTCATAGTGGTGACTGGGTGGAATAGATAGGTGAGGTATGACCTGGTGAGAAAATTTATGAAAGGTGTATCCAGGTGTCGACCCCGATGTCGACTCAAGAAAAAAAAATGAATGCCAAGGTTTACATAGAAGTTCTCAATCATGTACAAGACCTATGTAGGATACTGGAAGCACTATGCACTGCTTAACCATTTAAAAACATATAGATATAATGTATCCATTTTATCAGATAATTCTAAGTCATCCAATTTATCACACATATTCTTTTTAATCCTTGGATTATCGAGGGTTTCCACACACAACATCTTTAGGAAGAAGCAATCACTGATTTAGATATGGAACACCATGATCATGCCGACGACATGGGATAATAAATGAGAATGAGACTCGCTCAACCATCTTGACAACATGCATGTAATATCTATCTTGCATGAAAATGATAATTCAAATACTATGACAACTGTTAAGGATGACATTATATTGTAGGAGGTTTTCATGAATCCATAATACATAGAAGAGTATAATATTTAAAATAGGAGCATGAAATCAAAATTTAATGCACATGAGGCATCTTTACATTAGAAGATACGCCTTAAAACTTGGTGTCACATGGTGAAAAATAAAGAAATACACATTGATATCTTTGGGTGATTAAAGGTATCAATATCTCCATACTTTTACATGAAATTATTTTTAGGGATTTAAGTTGGTGAAGTTTGAAGAAAAAGTATTAGAGAACTCATATATAAATATCAAATCACCATAACTAAGAGAGTTACCACTAATTGAGAGATCACTCATTTTCTAGAAAAATAGAGCACAGAGAAACCTTAGTTTTGTGAAGAGAACCTCCCATGAACTTAAGTTGGATTTGTGAAGGAGAAGAGATCCCGATCTTCCATTTGTGTAAATAAAGAACTCCCACATACAAAATTTATTGCAAAAAGAAACTTAAGAGTTCCATGAAACCTTCTTGGTTTATGTGAAGTTATTTAGATACAATTCTCACACATACTTTCATGAAGATTGAGTTGTGATAGATCTTTCACAAAGATAAATAATTGCACAATGATAGTCTTACATGATCACAAAAATGTGAAGAAGAATATATGCATGATCGCATGAACATGAATATTTCTGAAACACTTTGAAGAATATATAAGAGATTGTGTATTCACTTAAATATAAGAGGTTGAGAAGATAGTATATTCAAGGTAGTATGGACAATAATAGCACATAAAATAATATATCAATAAATATTATGTGTTAGGGTTTATAATATTGGGAATAACCATGAAAATTCTCATCAATGCATGAAGTTTACTTGAGAGAGTTGAACTAAGTTATACAAGTTTAGTCCTGCATAACATTATAATGAAGATATTATGTGCATCCCTTTAACAAATCAATTGAGTTCGAGACTTAAAAAATAGAAGAAGAAATAATTGCCTGAGCATTTTTTACACTGAGGAAACTGATCTTACACAGCTAAGCAGAATTAGTTGAGAAAGACCAGAAAATATAATTCATTAGGTATAAAGGTACTTGAAGGTGTAAATGAGAATGTGTGATCCAACAAGCTTGTGGATTAGTATCATCAAATGATCCTTTGAAATTAGATCAAATATTTTGAATAGAATAAGAAGGAGATTATAATTGGGGTATAACCAGTTGCTAAAGAGGATCAAGGATGGGGGGTATAAATATACAAGAAGAGGAGAAAACTATAGTGGGACTCTAGAGTAGGATAAAATGGTTTGGGGGTTTAACCAACTAAGGAAGAAGATATGGATTTCTTTGGGGGTATAACTAGGATCAATTGGAGGATTAAATACTAGGTTGTATAACCATTTTCTTCCTAAACAACTATAATTGAAAATAATATTATAGTGTAGAATATATGTTAGGGGGTATAACCAAAATAGAAATGAGTAAGTATTTGTACCAAACATTATAAATACTATGTGTTGTTCTCTCTCTTATCATTTATTCATATAAAGTGAGACTATGAGATATCATAGTGTAGATTTATAACCTTAACAAGTTCAAGAGGTCGAATTTAAAAGAAAAGAATTTATAAAAATAAACCATTAATTCACCCCATACCATTGGTCAATCTGGAATGGACCTTTATAAGTGGTATCTTAGGAAGGTTCCCTCCAGAGATCCAAATGAGTTCTTATGAAGTGAAGATTTCCAGAAATGAGTGATCTAACATAGATGGAGAAAAAGGAATTTATCCCTGAGGATAATAATTCATATATTTCTACAAAGATCCATAAATAGAAATAAATGATAGGAAATAAATATTAATAAGAATATTATAGTAAATGTAGAGACACTACTAATTGAAGGTAATCAAATTAGTATAAGTTGAAATAATTCTCTTGATTATGATTCTTATGATGAAGCATGCTCAAGATATGATGATGATTTATCACTTAATGATTTTCATTTTGAATTCAAAGAAAATTGTAAGAAAGTTCCAAAGTAAGTGGAGTGTATTAGTGATACATTCAAGGGACTTATTTTTGATAATTAATAGATATAAGAAGAAGTTTAAGAATTATAGGATGCACTAGGAAATTTTTTTAAAAAGTGCATCACTCTTACAGACCTGGTAAAAGTAAGGGAGAAATATATTCTTGATAATAAAAAATAATTTCAATGATTTTCTTGTGATAAAGTTGTTTATGAGATAGTTTTTGTGTAAGATTTATATGCACTTGAAAAATTGCACAAAGTTTCTATGGTTGTCAAAGATGCTCAATTAGAGGGTAAATAAAACAAGATCAAGGATATTAAAGATTATTTACAAGAATAAAGAAAAATTAATGGATAACCAATGAAGAAGATGAAGGAAGATTGGGAAGATAGTCTTAGAATAGTTAAGGATGAGATAAAATATCTCAACATGAAGTTTCTAGAGTTGGAGGTGAGATTGAATAATTAAGAATCACCATAAGATGAAACTTCCTAAATTATGGTAAAAAAATATGTTTCCACCCAAGTGTGTATTGAGGATCATGAATCCAAGAAGTATATGAGTTCATGCTCTAACCAAATGGAAACATACTCCAATATGAAGGTATCACATAAATCAAAAGATTTATTATTCAATAATGTTGTTTCAATTACTTATATAGGTTCTAAACCAAACTCTAGGAATGTATGGATGGTTAGATATACACATAAACTCACCACATCATTTTTGAATGAGAAAGTATGTATAAAGAGTTGTTCCTCAAGAAGTGTCCATAAGAGTGGTGGTTATACTCAAAGTCATCACGATTCATAACTAGTGAAATCTAGAAAGACTATAATAAAAAAGAATCGAAGAAGATTAATAAGATATTATTGTGTTGCTGGAAGGTTTGACACAAAGCTATGGAATGTTGTCATAATATATCAATTCATGAAAATAATATAAGGCCATAAGAAAGGGGGAGAAAATATAAACAAAAGAGAACCAAAGAATATTTCACAAATTTAACTAAGGTTAAAGGTGATGTAACGTCTCGGACCTGGGTGCCACTCCACGAGTGCCCCGAACCCGGTTGGTCACACGACCTCAAGCACATTTCCCCAAATGCCAGAGGTTGTCGACTAGCAGCGAGGACCCATGTCTGATAGTGGGGAAACTATTCCCTCATTTGTCAAAGTGTAGCGCAGCGGAATAAAATAAATAACATACAACAAAAACCGAAGCAATAAACCAAACACATTTAAAATAAACAACTGCAGTAAAAGATAACCAACATTTATATAGATAATGATGCAACATGTCTCAAGTTCTAAGAAAACAGCCAGAACATGTTACACATCAGTAAGGTACAATACAAAGCAGAGTACAGTGTTCAGAAAAGCAAAACAAAACAATCAGCAGCATCGCGAGCCTAAGCTCAGTCCCAGCTCCCCTACTCCTCAGAAAAAAATCAAGTACTTGTATAGGGAACCTTTCCCTTATCCACACCTGCAGAAACGTAATCTGTTTGGGCCGATGACATGAACCAAACAGGGTGTGAGAAATAAATCCCAATAGGCACCCACCAAAGGCCCGTGCCCAACTGTGTGAAAATATGCAACAACAATGTGCAGTAATAAATGAAATAAACTAAGTAGTACTCAAAATTAACTAACTTTACCATTTATATTTCCATTCTTAGTATTCATTTTATCCATTTAATATTAGACATCACCTCGGTGAATGCTCAAAGTAGATAGTCAGTGTCCCCAGACATGTAAACTCTTACCCTCAGGTAATTAGAATCATAACCCATAGGTAATTTCCCACAGGAATAATAGATATTTCCCTCAGGTGTACGAAGTTTCACCCTCAGGCACAGAGTCTATTTCCCACAGGCACGAAAGAATTTTCCCTTAGGCTAAAATAACCACTGCCCTCAGGATTAAGGTAACACTGCCCTCAGGCTAAGTAAAGAACTGCTCTTAGGGTAAGCAAGTAACCGGGCGATGCCCAACATATAAAAAAGACATAAACATGCAATTCCTCTCAAGGAAATTCAATAAAAACCATTACAATGGCATACCCTTGGGTATCTTGGCCAAAAGGCTAAACAGAGGAACGCACCCCTGGGGTGGTCCTGGATCCAATAAGTGATCTCAAACAACAATTTATTATCACATTTAATTACCTATGAAATTCTAGGTATTCAAAACAGCCAAGGCCTTAGCCACACGACACCCCAACATGGGTTCGTAGCTCAACAGTACACAAAAACGCACAACAATTGGAATTTAAACACCAAGACACCTACCTTAAACACCCCTGAACGGTATACGTGAACATCGCTTCCAGAAATGCCCAAAGACGACGTAGATCTGGGGTAGAATAAAACCCGTTCAAACATAAATAAATTTCACTTGGTAAAGAATTAGTAAGAACTACTTAAGGAGAAGGAGAGGATTACCCGTACGGTTCCAACAAGATCGACATAGGCAGAAACCGATTTCCAGCATGCGATCTGGAGCTCCTCGAAGGTTCGTCTCTCTCTCCCAACTCCTCCTCTGAATTCTAAGCCTTCCCTATGAATAGGGCAAGCTACTGCCCATTTTAAGCAAAAAAATAGACTACACGGAGTGTACTATTGGGTACATGATGTGTAGTTTTCATTTTTTTAACTATTCCTTCAGCGGCTTCTCGCCAGCGTGGCACTATTAATCTTTCAACATGACTACACAACGTGTATTCATAAGTACATGGAGTGTACTGTTTCTCATCTGGCCACTGCCTTACTATTCGCCTACCAACTGACTACACAGCGTGTAAAGGACCACTACATGGAGTGTAGTCAGTTTTTACACCTTCCATCGCCAGCATGGCTATACACCCTGTGTACTCATCCCACAAGGTAAAAGTCCATGGCGTGTGGAAAAGTACACAACGTGTAGTCCCAAAATTTAGGATTTCCCCCCATTTTCCTTATTTTCTAAAAAACACTTAAGGAAAAGAGAAAGGAAGAAACCCGTACCTCAAAAATAAGAATTGGGTTCTTAAAAACTTCCCCCCTTAAAGCAATTCGTCCCCAAATTTCCCTTCCAAGGGTGGCGAAGATAAATCTCAGAACAGCTCCGGCCACTGAGCACGTACGTCGGTCTCCTGATCCCAGGTTTCTTCCTACACTCGGCCATGCTGCCATAGCACCCGTACGAGAGGAACTGACCAGCCTTGGAGAACTTTCATGCTCCTATCCACGATACGAATTGGATGCTCCTCAAAGGACGCATCTACCTGAAGCTCAACCTCCTCGGTCTGAAAGATGTGAGATGAGTACGAATGATAGTGGCACAACTGAGATACATGGAAGACGTCATGAATGGCCCGATACCTCTGTGGTAACTGCAACCGATAGGCAACTAGCCCGACTCTCTCCAAAATCTCAAATGGCCCCACATACCTCGGTGAAAGTTTACCCTGTCTCCTGATCCGCCTATGTCCCAACCTTGGCAAAACACGCAAGAAAACCTGATCCCCGACCACGAACTCCAAGGGTCATCTGTGGAGATCAACATAAGATTTATGACGAGACTGCGTAGTATCCATATACTTCTGAATCAACTGGACCTGCTCATAAGTATCCTGCACGAGCTGTGGTCCCAGTAAAGCTGCCTCACCTGCCTCTAACCAGCACAAGGGTGATCGGCATGGCCTACCATATAAAGACTCGTAAGGTTCCATCTCAATATTTGTCTGAAAGCTGTTATTATAGGCAAACATGAATAGGGGTGTATGCTTCTCCCAAGAGCCCCAAAATTCTAGAACAAATGCACGAAGCATATCCTCAAGCACCTGTATCGTACGCTCTGACTGGCCATCAGTCTGAGGGTGGTAAGCTGTGCTCAGAAGCACCTATGTACCCAGTTCCCTCTAAAAACTCTGCCAAAAAACGAGACGTAAAATAGGAATCCCTATTTGAAATGATAGAATGAGGAACCCCATGAAGACGTACGACCTCTCGGATATACAACTTACCGAGCTCGTCAACACTGAAGGTCTCCTTGATCGGAAAAAAGTGATCTAACTTCATGAGTCTATCCACAACAACCCACATGGCATTATTGCCTCGAGGTGACCTCGACAAACCAGTCACGAAGTCCATCGTGACATCATCCCATTTCCACTCTGGGATGGGTAAGTGCTGTAACAGTCCAGCTAGCCACTGATGCTTTGCCTTCACCTGTTGACAGGTGGAACATCTTGCAACAAAACCAGCTACTTCTCTCTTCATACCCAACCACCAGTACTAACGTCTCATGTCACGGTACATTTTGGTAACTTCAAGATGAACTGCCCAAGATGAAGCATGAAACTCCCGCATCATCTCCTAACGTATATCCCCTGGAACTGATACTCTTCCATGGAAACACAGTACCTCATCATCAACTATCGTCCAACCAGGAGGAGGGTCCTCACTTGCCACCGACTCCAGTAGAACTAGGTTTTCTGAATCAGATAGTTGTCTCATAATCACTCTATCCAGGAGGGTAGAGGTCACATATAATGCAGAAAGATAGGTTTTCCCCTGACTGTCTTACACCTCCAAATGCATCTCAGAGAACAAAGCCATGAGCTACCACTCACCACTGGACTCCTGCACTATCTGTATCTGATTCTTCCTGCTCAGTACATCAGCAACTGCATTTCCCTTACCAGGTGTATAGGAAAGCTCAAAATCGAAGGAATGAAGGTATTTTACCCACCTTCGCTATCTCAAATTCAAGTCACGTTGAGTAAAGATATACTTGAGACTTTTTTCGTCGGTGAAAACCACAAAATTATCTCCCAAGAGATAATGTCTCCAACAGCACAACACATGAACAACTGCAACCAACTCGAGATCATGCGTTGGGTAATTCCTCTCATGTGGCCTCAACTACCGAGACCCGTACGCAACAACTCGATCACTCTACATCAACACAACTCCCAGCCCAATAGCTGATGCATCACAGTAAACTGTATAACTTTTTACCTACTCTGGGAGTATCAGGATTGGTGCTGATGTCAACCTTCCTTTTATGTCCTGAAAGGCTGTCTCAAAATCTTATGACCAAACGAACTTCACACCCTTCTTAGTAAAACCCATCAACAACACTGCTAAGTGGGAGAAGTCCTAGATGAAGTGTCTGTAGTAACCATCCAACCCTAAGAAACTCCGTATCTCAAACAAGTTCTTAGGCTGATCCCAGGAAACTACTGCTCTTACCTTCTCTGGGTCTACTGCAACTCCTGCCTCTGAGATGATATGACCCAGGAAGTGAATATGTTCCATCCAAAAGTGGCACTTTGAGAGCTTAGCATATATCCGATGCTCTCTCAGTGTACTCAACACGATCTCAAGATGGGTGGCATGGTCGTGTCGAGTGTGAGAGTACACCAAGATGTCATCCACGAATACTACCACAAAATAATCCAGATAAGGATAGAACACACGATTCATCAGAGCCATGAAAACTTCTGGTGTGTTCATAAGCCTTAACGACATCACCAAGTACTCATATAGACCATACCTACTCCTGAAGGCTGTGAGAGGTATATCAAATGGTCTAATGCGCAACTGATGATATCCGGATATCAAGTAAATATTTGAAAACACTCATTCACCTAAAAGTTGATAAAAAATATCATCAATCCTAGGAAAGGGATACCGGTTCATGACCGTCAACTGGTTCAGCTTCCGATAATCTACACAGAGTCTGAGGGTACCATCCGCCTTCTTCGCAAAAAGGAACAGAGAACCCCAAGGAGAAGTACTAGGTCAGATAAAACCCTTTGACTGTAACTCCTCTAACTGTCTCTTGAGCTCCTGTAACTCATGTGTAGCCATCCTATAAGGAGGAATGGATACCGGTGCTTCTCTTGGCACATGCTCAATAGATAAATCCACCTCTCTCTCTGGCGGTAGGCCTGAAAAGTCGTCTGGGAAGACATCCTTGAAACGATCCACTACTGGAGAGAAATCCTTCTAAAAATTCCCCTGATCATCCAGATATAACATCACAATCTGGGATGTGACTCCACCTCACCCATGATGCTTTGGTCCAGCTTGACTCGCCTAAACATCCGACTCGCCCTTGTATAGAAACTCTCTGCCCTCTAGTGATGTGAAACTCACCCTGCGATGATAGAAATCTACAAAGTCTCAAAAGGGAACCAACCAGTCTATCCCAATAATGAAATCATATTTCATCATCTCTAAGACATAGAGGTCCCATAGAAAGTGACACCCACCAACCTCTAGGGGGAACTCCTTGCACTGATGCACACCAGCCATTCTAGTTCCAAACGGAGTGTCTAGAATCATAACAGCAAAAGAAAAAGAAACACAGAGCCCAAGGCTCTCCACAACTGGAACATATATGAAACTATGTGTAGCAGTCATATTAAAAAGTACTGAAGATAAAACAGAAGATACTAGAGTAGTACCTCTGACTGTAGAAGGTCCGGGATCCTGATCCTTCTGGGTATATTGCACTGCATATACCTGCCCAGTGCCACGGCCCTGAAACATAGCCTGGCTACCCTGAGCTGTCCTTCCCTGTTGCCTCTGAGATCCTGGTGTCTGGCTACCATGGCCACGACCACCATCCCTGCCTGCACGCCCCGACGTATTCCTGTTTCCCGACTGGTAAGAAGTTGCTGGTCCTGCTCCCGCACGCAGAGTCTGTACAGAACCCATCTCACTATCAACTAGTGGAAACACCCTGCAAAAGCACTGTAGATGACCCATATTGCCCCAAGCTCAACACTCCACTGGATCACATGGACACTGTGGTCTCTTGTGCCCCTCTTTACCACACTGGTAGCACATGACCTGACCACCTAAAACATTCTTCTGGAAGGTACTACCACCGAGAGGGAAATCCGTCTATCTCTTCCTCTTACCGGAAGAAATAGTACCAGAAACTGGTGCCGAACCACCCTGGCCTGCACCACTAGCTTCCCGAAGGTTCCTCTATGTAATCAGTGCCTGGTTCACAATCGAATGTAATGTAGGAAACTTGAAAACATTTACCAGTGTTTGGATGTCATATCGAAGACCATCCTCAAAGCATCTGGCCCTCAAATTCTCATCACCCACCAGAATAGGTGCAAAATGCTGAAGCTCGGTGAAACGAGCAGAATAATCCATCACCGACATAGTGCCCTACTGCAAGTTCATGAACTCTCGAGCTCGATCTACCCTCAGCATCTCTGGGAAGAAGAAGTCCTAGAAATTTGTTTGAAAATCTTCCCATGCCATGTCTCTGTGATGCTCTGTCTGAGTGGTAACATCCCACCACCTCTTGGAAGAATCACGTAGCATATAAGTCATGATCTTGACCCTCCACCCTATAGGTGTCTCTAGATGCTTGAAAATATTCTGCATAGACCCCAACCAAGAGTCCGTAGCCTGTGATCTGCCATCCCCTAAAAACGTAGGCGGCTGTTGCTGCTGGAAAATATGAGTCAGCTCGGACATAGATGTGGCAGCCGGCGGTGCTCCCTGAAAGGTCTGCATGAACCGTATAAAGACTTCATGGAACTGTGCATCCGTGCCTGTGTCCGGTATCATGACTAGTGCCGCATATGGCCCTACTGGAGGATTAACTAGTAGCCCATGTCCAACCATCTCTAGAGTAAAATCGTTTCCGCTCTCCTGGCATACAACGTGTGGTCGTCTTGGAGGCATGACTCTACAAGGTCAAACACACACCTTAGATCAAGATTATCAAAGACTGAAAAACGAAGGGACCAAAAGGGGAACAAGAGGAAGAATGCATTCAAGATTTGAAAAACATGACTACATGGCGTGTATACTGACTACACGGAATGTACCTGACTTCTCTTCCCCTACCTGGGTCCTTCTACATGGCTAAGACACACAAATCCCGTTTAAAAAAACCACACGGTGTGTATATAATCTACATGGCGTGTATGGTGTAATTTTCCAACTGCCCGTGTTATTCGCGACACAGCCGTCTACTCAGCTTGATACTACACAGTGTGTTACACCCGCACTTGGCGTGTACACCACCCCATTTTCCCAGCCACACGGCTAAGTCCACAAGGTCTGTCCTCGGACAATACTACACTGTGTGTCCCAAGGGTCCACGGCGTGTACGAGACGAGCTTCGCCGACCCGTGTTTGTTAGTTACACGGCCGGATAAATGGCTCACACTACACAGTGTGTTCCATATACACACAACATGTACATGAAAGGATTTCACCGACCCATGTTGTTAGTTACACGGCCGAATCCCATTTCAGAATACACGGCGTGTTCCATAGTGGACACAACATGTATGTCTTAAGGTCTCCTCCATCCATGTTTGTTAGTTACATGGGCGGACTCTGGGTCATCACTACATGTCGTGTACATCCGGTACACGGCGTGTTTTCCCCCAAGCATTTCCCTTCCCCGTGTCCCCTCCCACACGATCCTTGACATGGGAAGAGGCTACACAGCGTGTACTTAGGGTACACGACGTGTACTCAAAAAGTTCTCTTTTCATCCCGAACAGAAGAAAACACGGCGTGTGTCTGAGGAACTATACGGCATGTATCCTGGGGTTTCTGGACATTAAGCCTCAGATAATACTCCGGAACCCAGAGAAACCACTGAAAAAACTCCTAAGTGCCAAATTCCGACCCATGAGGGTCCATACTCCTCGTGAATCAAAGTTTGGAATCTTATCTGAGTTATAAATATGGTAACCAGCCAATGATCCACCAAATTGCGGTCAATGAGGGCCCATACTCCTCAATAACCAAAGTTTGGCATTCATTCTTTCAAGGCTTCACACAAACATACCTTATCTCATAGAAGGTATTTATCAAAGCATCTATCACAAGAGCATGATTTTCTAGCACAACAACTATCACAATAACATGCAATTTCTAATGCACCTACATGGAATGGAACTATGAATGGCATGTGATTTATAGCATGTGCCTAAATGAAGCATGAGATAACATACCCTCATCTCATTGGGTTGTAACTAAATAGAACCCATAGATAAGATATAAACAGCACAATCACAAGTGCGTCACCCAACGGTGAAATCAAATCAACTATAAAATGCAAAATCAATATAATTGAAATACGAGGTAAATTAGATTTTCCCTATACACGGGTTAGCTACTCCCGAGAATAGATTATTACCAACTACCTTTCCATCCTATCCCTGACTAAGGCTCCAAATAGTATGTCAAAGAAAAGAAAGCCTCTGATACCACTTTGTAACGTCCTGGGCCCGGGTGCCCCAAACCTGGTTGGTCACACGACCTCAAGTGCATTTCCCCAAACACCAGAGGATGCTGACTAGTAGTGAGGACCCAGGTCTGATAGTGGGAAAACTATGCCATCATTTGTCAAAGTATAGCGCAACAGAATAAAATAAATAACATACAAAAAAAAACAGAAGCAATAAACCATACACATTTAAAATAAAAAACTGCAGTAAAAGATAACCAACAATTATATAAATAATGATGCAACATGTCTCAAGTTCTAAGAAAACAGCCAAAACATGTTACACATCAGTACGGTACAATACAATACAAAGTACAAAGTTCAGCAAAGAAAAACAAAACAACCGACAGCATCGCGAGCCTAAGCTCGGTCCCATGCTCCCATACTCCTCAGCAACAAATCAAGTACCTGTATAGGGACCCTTTACCTTATCCACACCTGCAGAAACGTAATCTTTTTGTCCCGAAGACATGACCCAAACAGGGTGTGAGAAATAAATCCCAGTAGGCACCCACCAAAGGCCCGTTCCCAACTGTGTGAAAATATGCAACAACAATGTGTAGTAATAAATGCAATAAACTAACCAGTACTCAAAAGTAACTAAATTTACCATTTATATTGCCATTCTTAGTATTCATTTTATCCATTTAATATTAGTCATCACCTCGGTGAATGCTCTAAGTAGATAGTCAGCGTCCCCAAACATGTAAAATCTTACCCTTAGGTAATCAGAATCATAACCCACATGTAATTGCCCACATGCATAACATATATTTCCCTCAGGAATATGAAGTGTCAACCTCAGGCATAGAGTCTATTTCCTACAGGCACGAAAGAAGTTTCCCTCAGGCTAAAATAATCGCTGACCTCAAGCTTCAGGTAACACTTCCATCGGGCTAATTAAAGCACTGACCTCAGGCTAAGAAAGTAACTGGGCCATGCCCAACATATAAACAAGCCATAAACATGAAATTACTCTCAAGGAAATTCAATAAACATCATTACAATGACATACCCTTGAGTATCTTGGCCAAATGGCTAAACAGAGGAACGCACCCCCAGGGTGGTCCTGGATCCAAGCAGTGATCCCAAAGAACAATTTATTATCACATTTAATTACCTATGAAATTTTAGGTATTAAAAATAACCAAGGACTCAGCCACACGACACCCCAACATGGGTTCATAGCTCAACGGTACACAAAAATGCACAACAGTTAGAATTTAAACACCAATCCACCTACCTCAAACACCCCTGAACCGTATACATGAACTTCGCTTCCAGAAACGCCCAAAGACGATGTAGATCTGGGGTAGAAGAAAACCCGTTCAAATTTAAATAACTTTCCCTTGGGAAAGAATTGGTAATAATGACTTAAGGAGAAGGAGAGGCTTACCCGTACGGTTCCAACGAGATCGACATAGGCGGAAATGGATTCCCAGCGTGCGATCTGGAGCTCCTCAAAGGTTCATCTCTCTCTCCCAACTCCTCCTCCGGATTATAAGTCTTACCTATGAACAAGGGAGGATACTGACCATTTTAAGCGAAAAAAAACAGACTACACAGTGTGTACTATTGGGTACACAGCGTGTAGTTTTTACTTTTTTTAACTGTTCCTTCGACGGCTTCTTGCCAGCGTGGCACTATTCATCTGTCGACATGACTACACGGCGTGTCTTCATAAGTACACGATGTGTACTATCACTCAGCTGGCCACCACCTCACTATTCTCCTTTCGACTGACTACACAACATGTAAAGGACCGCTACACGATGTGTAGTCGATTTTTACACCTTCCATCGCCAGCATGGATACACACCCTGTGTACTCATCCCACATGGAAAAAGTACACGGCGTGTGGAAAAGTACATGGCGTGTAGTCCCAAAATTTAGTATTTTTCCCCATTTTCCTTATTTTCTCAAAAAAACTTAAGGAAAAGAGAAAAGAAGAAACCCGTACCTCAAAAATAAGAACTGGGTTCTTACAGGTGAATCTTCAAATGTTGATGAAATAAAGGGTTTAAATAGGAAATCTAGATCTGTACCTAATTTGTCTCAAATGAAAACTATTATTTATAATAATTCAAGTGAAAAAAATAAATCTAAACCTTGTTAGAAAAAGAAGAAAAGTGATAGATCCTATCCTAATCAAATGGAGAATGAAATATTTCAATAAAATCATTTACCCTAGAAAAAACAAGGCTTAGTTTGAATAATTAAAATAGAATTAAGTGTCTGTACATAATATGTATCAATGAGGAAGATCTAAGTTCAGTGGTTTTTGCTGGTGTTGTGAAAGATATGGGCAAAAATCCCACTCATACTGATATAAAATGTCATTACTATAAAATAGGCACGAATGAAGGGGAAGTCATTGTGAATATATGAGAAAAATTTCTCAAAGAATGAATATTGTGACTAGAAATCCATCCAAGCTACCAATTTAGAATAAATATGAATGATTAGAAGAAATTTGTGGATAATGTAAGAATAAGGTATACAAAGCTGAGAAATGCATGATAAGACCAATAGAAGATATTCCACATGTTGTGAAAAAGAATAAGATTCTACAGCTTCTTAGATTTTTGTATAGGTAAAAACTTTTAAGTTACTATTTAAAACCTCTTGTTTTATGCTAGTGATGGGTGCTAATGGATAAGGAGGGGTTTGGGAGAGTTTGAGGCTCATTCGGATTCTGAAGCTCCATAAATTGGAAGGATAGTGTGAGTAGCATGGTTAGAACACAGTTAGTTCTAATCATGTGACTTAACTATGTGGGCACTCAATGTAAAGGAGGAGGCCACATAGTTTCTCTAAAACCATGTGGGCCAAGGTGCACGACCGTGCAACCTGTCTAAGACAAGTCACAAAGCCATTTCTCATGAGCTTTGTATGGCTAGTCAAACCATATGGACATCCTATAGGAAGGGGTTCCCTAGGTAGTAGATGCCATATATTTTGTGTAGAGTTTCACCAATCATGCAACAAAACCATGCAACCCCAATTTTAAAGGGGAAATTAAATTTTCTCATGTTGTGTTTTAATACCTGAACACCCTTACTTCCATATTGTATCTAAAAAAATCACTCCTAAAGCTCTCCCTCCTCCCCAAAGTAGGGATTTTGATTCCTCCTCCATCCTTCATCTGACTCCTTTTCCATCATATGTGTTGGATCCATATCTGGAATTTCAAAATTCTTATGATATATTTCATTTTAGCTCGATTTAAGGGTCAACACTAGAAAAAGAGAGCTCTACAAACCTAAGGTAGGTGGTCTAACTTATTTACCTCAAGTTTATTACTTTTATATTATGTGTAGAAGTTCTACACACCATAATTCTCAAAAAACACCTCCAAAATTCATAGTAAAATCAATTTGAATGGGTTTTCATGCTTATTATGATCCTAGCTAATGGGAAATCACATCCAAGGTTGTTTTCTTGACTTGGACCACACCTATGGGTGTGTCATTATTTGATATCCCATTTTTTCACTGCCTTAAATTGTTAAACCATCCTTGAGGGATGTGTTTTCGTTTAATAAATTCTTTAAGAATGATTTTAATTAAGGGAAATGGTAGGCCATGTGTTAAGCCCCTAACATTAATTCCATAACTAAATTGATTAATTAAATGTCTTAGAAAACTTGATTAAAGTGTTATAAGTGAAATGAATCATTAAATTAATTTTAATTGTGTTATATAATCCTTATCTAATTCAAAACCAAGAATGATATTTTGATCCTTATGGGATGCCTTAGATGAGCTCATCGAGATTTATAATGTGAACTTGTATATGGATTATATACATATGGAGTGCGATACCAGTTATGACTAGGATAACCTCACCATGTGTTTACCTTTACTCCATGTGAGTGATATTAGTTCCCTAGGGGAGACACCCTGGATGGGATCAGTGGATAGATAGTCAGAACAGTTCATGATTGATACTCGGTCCCCTACACGAGATACTAGGGATAGGCCGAGAGGGTTGATTTCATGCCTTGATGAGAGAGATACTTGGTATTCTATTTATGGATCACCTTGGAAGGACTCTTACAGTATTGATAATTTAAAGTTCCCCTAGATAGATACTAGGGATTCCTTCTGAATCACCTTGGATGGGCTTAGGGTGACTCTTATAAATTCTAAATATGAAAATATAAATTATTGGGACACGTCCTCTAATCCAAGTAACATTCTTGAGGATAGTTCATTTTTGAAACTTTTTTATTACATCCCACTTTACCATATTTCATACTTGTATAGGTTACCTCAGTTTAGAGACATCCATATTAGACCAAAGAAGGTAGATTTGAATGAGTATCCCATGAGAAACCTAGGTCAATGTATTTATTTATTTATTTATTACCTTATATTCATTATTATTGGAACACTAATCATTTTATATACAGGTAATGGATTTATCTAGACACCTTTGGTAGTGGACTATTAGGTATATCTAACACCCTACTTGGGACACCCTTGGTAACCAACCAAGATTTATGGTTGAAAGTTTAGATAAGGGGAAGTGGCCAGCTTTTGATGCTAGATTTTGAGTTCTAGGACATAGTACAGGTGAAGAGGGCTGAGCCTATGCTTGTGATTCCAGTAGTGGATGTTTTTTTCCTTTTTATGTGTGTCTTTGTATATCATGTGCATAGTTTTCTACCATTTATCCCATGTACTAATTTTTTTTATAGATATACTATCATCATCATCATTTTTTATCTATTTATTATACAACTTCTACCTATTTATTTATTTGGATGTTTTATTATTATTCCATTATTGATTGTATTTTATTATATTTTTATACTTATGTTATTATTTATTGCTTTGTTACATATGATATATGAGGTAATAGTCTCCCCATGGACACACCCTAGGACCTCGTTACTAGTTGACAACCTCTAGAATATGGGGATGCACACTTGTGGTCATGTGGATGACCGTATCTGGGCACCACTAAGTGGATTATGAGGTAGGATTTTATAAATTGGTATTAGATCCATTTTTCTTTTGTCTTACTATTTGGGCATTAGATAGGAGACTATGATGTAATGGAATTTGGTAATGGTCATGTTCCTAGGAGTACCTAACCCAAATACAGGGAAAACCCAAATTATATGGGATGGGTTAATGCTGTTATTGGTTGTGCTTATTACAGTTTTACGGATTTCACTATTGGGTGATGCACTTATTTTGTGTCATTACTATTTTTTATATTATTATGAGGGGATTTATTCCACCCTGGCCTGATGATATGAGGGTGTACAAATTTATACATCATACTAGGCATCATAGGATGTAAATGTCATGCATTATTCCATTCCATATCTATATTAATGCATCCATTTCCAATGTTGCATGTGATTTCTGCATGTGCCTTGATTTATATATTTTGAAATGTGTTAACATCTATTGTGAGGGTTAACATAATTGGATTAATTAAAGTTCCTACATCAATCTAAATGTATTTTCCAACATATATTGATGATGAAACCTTAGTTAACCAATTATTCCACATTTGAGCTGTGAACCATTGGTTCTATAGGCTGAAATATTAGTGTTTTGATTGATGAAGGACAACAAAAATTTAAGAAGTAAGTACTTATATAAATTGAGAGTGGTAGTTCATCGAATCAGATCAATATAAATGACCTGTTACATCCTGATACTGGATGTACATTCCAAGTTATAGTTACTTGATGTTCCAATTTCAGTTTACAAAGAGTATGTGCCTTAAAAAATTTGTAATTGGAAAATAAATTAACTATATTGAGATATCAAAATCCAAATAAATAAGGATAAATTTAAATGAATTAAAGTTTTGTAGTGAAAAGGTTACTACTATATAGGGATTCCAAATGCAAAGTGAAGGGTGTTTGCCTCTATACCTTACATTTGACACTCCATATACCAGGACCTATACTATGACATGTGAGACCATAAACCTAACCCGACCATAGTAGTGGGTAGTAGGTTGTGTATCCCATGATCTATTTTGATATTTCCTATCAACTAGACCTAGATTTAAGAGCGGGATGAGAGGTGTGACTCATTATAGGATTTCTGTGTACCTATCATTTCATAATTTGGATTGTTTCCTATCTTTTATAAATCTTATCTGAGGTGTGTGTTTGGAAATTTTAGACCAAAACCACCTTGATGTCCTCGAGTCGTATGCCAGGAGGGTGGTGACGACCATGCTTTGGAGGTGGTGGGACCTGAGCCACCAGTGATACCTCCTATAGTTCCACCTGAGGAACCTCTTGTTGATATTCCACTAGGAGTCGATGCTCATTTTCGAGATAGGTTCTTTCACTTCATGAAGTCCATACGTGGTGATCCACGACTTTCCCTTACTAAGGAAGAGATGAATCAGGAGTTCCAATAACATCATCCTACCATATTCTTGAGGAATGGAGGTCCTCCAGATGCTGAGTCTTGGCTGGAATCCATGCTTTATATCTTCAAAAATCTTGAGATTCCTCTAGAGTGGACAATAAATATCACTACCTACATGCTACATGATTATAATAAACATTGGTAGTATGTCATTACCTAGGCTATATTTCATCAGGGTATGGTCTGGGTGGGATTCTAGATAGCCTTCTATGACTACCTCTTCCCTATATGTTGTGAGAAGACCATGATCGAGAGTTTATTCACCTCAAAAAGGTTCCATTCTAGTGATGGAATATTCATATCACTTCACCGATCTTTGGAGTTTCGCACCAAATCTTATCAGAAACGAGCTAACCACTACGAGATGTTTTGAGGTTAGTCTTGCATATGCCATCCAATTTCAGGTGAATGTTTTTAATATGAATACCATTTTAGAATTATTGAACCGGGACCTCATTACAGAGAATAACCTAAGGGGGAAGGTGGAAATGTGATCTAGGGTAGTTCAGCTTCCAAGCATGGAGACGATTTATCTGGTAACAGAAAGAAATGTTTCAAGGGTGCACATGGGGGAAGTTCTAACCAGATGAAAACTACCAAAAACTATGAAGTGTGTCATTAGTGTGGAAGGATCTTCTATAGAAATCCCCAGTGTATGAGGAATCTCGTCAAGTGCTGAGTATACGATAGGATGGGTCACATGCAACGTTTCTGAAAAAATTTCCCTTTATATCTGGTGAGAAGAGATTTGTACCAAAATTGATTTTAGGTATAGGATTAGTACCTCCACATCAGGTTTGGAGCTTTTCTACTACCATCCAATCGGGATTAGGGGGTGGCTATAGTTGAGGTAGTTAGACATCTGAGGTTCAATGCTAGCAGACCGTACCGGCCTAGGCCAGTCAAGTTGCATCTTAGGGTCGTGTTTTAGTCCATATCTATGAAGGGAAATCTATTCCTAAGTATTAGAGTCTAGGGCCTTCTAATATATGAGGAACTATTCTGGTATCCTCTACACTAGTTTCTTCCTTATTTGATATAGGTGCATCACACACCTTTACATCTAATGCTATTTTAGAAATTCTAGGCCTAGTGATAGAGTACTTTATAAATGTAATGAATATAGAAATACTGTTAGGGGTCCAATCAGAGGGTATATTCTAGTGTAAGGAGTTCCCCTTGAGAGACATGGGTACCATTTCCTTTGTAATTTATTTTTCCTCGAGATGACTAGCTTTTACATCATTATCAGTATGGACTAGCATGTCCTTTATTTTGACCATGTGGATTACTTCCATCAGTGAGTGTCATTTACATCACCTGAGGGAATTTATTATATTCATAAGGGTGAATGTGATATTCAGGAAATTCAAGATGGACCCAAGAATAATGGGCTAGGAAAGGTGACAACCAAGATGGCTAGTCTCTTCATGAGTGATCAGGGAATGTTGCTTGTGGAATTCCCTCCCGTGGTGGATCGTTTCAGGGATGTCTTCCCTAATGAATTATCTATCTTACCTCCTACGAGAGAGGAAAAGTTCACTATTGATATAGTTACAGGTGCAAAACTAGTGTCTATTACTCCCTATAGGATGAAACTTACAGAGATACAAGAAATCAATAAGAACTTGGAAGATCAATAGGAAAATGGTTTTATTCAACACAACATGTCTCTATGGGGTTCACCTATCCTTTTTTCCAAGAATGAGGATGGTACCCTCAGGTTTTTCATGGATTTTTAATGGTTTAACTAGATTATAGTGAAGAAATGATATCCACTACCTCATATAGATGACCTCTTTGTCCAGATCTGAGGAGTAACAATTTTTTATAAGATCAATTTGAGGCTAGGATACCATCAGGAGTATGTATGGCCATCAGAAATACCATGTACATCATTATTAAATAGGTATGACCTATAAAAATATATATTTATGCCATTCGGGCTTATGAACACACCTACAATTTTCATGACATTGATCAATTGGGTTTTCTACCCATACTTAGATTCATTAGTGGTAGTATTCATAGATGGCATATTAGTGTATTATAACACTAGAAATGACCATGCCAACCATATTAAGATCATAATAAATACACTAATACAACACCATATATACGTGACTTTCAGAAAATACCACTTTTGGGTCAGTATGGTTTACTTCTTGGGTCATATCATTTCAAAGGTAGGCATATGTGTTAACTCGGAGAAGGTGATCACTACGTATTCCTAGTAGTATCCCAAGAATGTGTTTGATATATATAACTTCTTAGGGTTAGATAGATATTATAGGAAATTCATTTAGGATTTCTCATTCCTAGAAGCACCTCTTACAGGCTTGAAAAAAATAGTGTGAAATTCATTTGGCCATAAGCTTGTGAGAAAACCTTTTAGAAGATAAATGGGAGACTAAATTTATCATTGATCCTGATTATACCAATTATAGGTAGAATCTATATAGTTTAATGCGATCCTTCAGGAATCGGGCTAGGAGAAGTTCTGATGCAGGTTGATCAGGTTGTGACGTACATGTCCCACCAGCTGAGACCTCATGAGAGGAATTACCCTTTGCAAAACCTCGAGCTAGAAGCTATGGTTTATGCATTATGATATTTGAGGCATTATATTTTTGGTGAGTGGGTCAATGTTTACATAGATATAAAGTCTCAAATACATCTCCACACAATGATACTTGAATATGAGGTAGCGTAGGTGGGTTGAGTATGTGTAATAGTTTGACTTTGAGTTTGCTTATACACATAGAAAGGATAATCTAGTGGCTGACTCCCTGATCTAGGAGACTCAAACACATGACATCTAGGAGGACATAAGTGAGTGGTAGTAGATGGAACTATTTTTTGATATGCATCTGGAGGTTTAGAAATTGAATAGGTAGCCTATTTTAGCAGCTCTCATAGTGAAATCCTTTATTCTAGAGCTAGTGCAGATGAAACAGATTTTAGATCCCGAGGGCCTCATCCTGAGGGAGAGTGTCTCTGATGAGAACCCACCACCTGGTTGGGTTTTGAAAATAATTACATCCTTATCTTATAGAGATGTATATGGGTTCCTACTAACATACAAGAAGGGTTTATATGGGTATATCATGCCTATTTTTGTGAATTTCAGTATGGGATTACCAAGATGAACTAATACATACATCGTCAGTATTGGTGGTTAGGTATGAAGAGTAAGTTTGAAGATTTCATTACGAGGTGTTCCACCTCTCAATAGGTGAAGGTAGAGCACTAGTGACCTTCTAGACTTCTATAGCCTCTATCCATTCCTGAGTGGAAATGGAACAACATAGCTATGGATATTGTGATAGTACTGTTAAGATCCCCTTGAGGTAGTGATGCAGTATGGGTGATCATTGATAGGTTAACCAAGGTCACACACTTCCTTCCCATCTAGGAGACATTATCAATTGGTGAGCTTGGGAGGCTTTATATTTAGGAGATTTTGCACCTTAATGGCTACAATCCATTGTTTTATTTTTTAAGAATCCACTTTTTGGTTAAGTGAGAAACATAAATAAACCTCCATATATCACCCACACATACCCCTATTAGATGATAAACATACAATATACTAAATTCAAAATTCAAAATCAAACTTCACTATAGACAAACCCTGATCTAAGTACCGCCACTTCCACCTTCCAAAAATACACAAAATTCAAAATTCAAATTTCAAGACATCATCACGCCTTGACTGTCAAACCCACCTGCCATTGGAAAGATGCACCATGAGTAACCACCTCATGGCATGCACCCTATCACACTAAAACCCCATTATTTCATCAAACCAGATTACCAATGAGATCCATCAGTGTCCGCCATCACCATCAAAATAAGCTTCATCATTTCCACCATACTCAAATCATGAAACATCATGCCATCATCTACTGATTTAGATGATTATAGACACCAGTTATAGGCATCATGAGGTACCAGTGGAAATATCACTGGCTTAACACCACCACCATCATCCTCATCTAAACACCACACTTGACACAAAATTTATGATGCATGAGTAATCTATAAAAATACCTTACCAGATGCAGAAGATGAAAATATCACCAAAAAAACCTCATAAATATCCACCATCATAGAAGGAACACACAGATATTCATCAAAACCAAGAGAAATAAGTCACGTGAGAAGTATCAACTGCTGCTATATCCCACCTCCCAAAAACATTGAGGAACCACTACTCTAGATCCAACTTGGAAAGAAGAAAAGGTCCTTGGGGTTAGGGTAGGGATAAAAGTATCTAGTGCATCCAAGTGATGACATCTCATCTGAATTGAAATTGGAAGCCAAAACCAAGATCATGCAGACATAGGAGCGCCTGAATGTCCCGTGACCACCAATACACATATCATAAAACCAATGAGTGACCACCACTACAGATCCAACCTGGATAAGAGTGATGGAATTCAAGGTTAGTGAGGAGATGAAGAGGCTAGGGGTTATAGAAATCACCATCATCTGGATCGATATCCAACCTGTGAGAAAATCACCAAAATCCAAACCACTAGAGATAAGAAATTACTGAGATGAAGAAAGGAATTGAGAAGATTTTAGAGGATTTGAGAGGAAGGAATAGAGGAAGTAAATGGTGCTCAGAAAATCCACTTGCCTCGAAGAAAAGGGTTTCGATAGAAACCCTAGTCAAAGACGAGAATGGGAGGGTGAGAACCAGGGGAGAAGGGAGACATCTAATTTTACGGGGTCTTTTGAACCTTAAAGATGTTCCCTAATCTATTGTATCAAATAAATATTACCAATTTACATTAGGGTTTAGGTAGGGGTTGTAGATGGCATTAGGTTCATAAGTTATCTTGAGTATAACATATCACCCTTAGACTGATGGGGAGTCCAAGGAGACAATTTGGGTGTTATAGGACATGATATGGGCATGCATCCTTAATTTCATAGGTTCATGGAAAAAATATATACCTCTCATTTAGTTTTCCTACAAAAAAATATTTCAGGAAACAATTCAGATAGATCCATATGAGGACCTTTATGGTAGGCCATTCTATTCACTTTTATGCTGGTTATAGATAGGTGAGGCAGTACTACTAGGATCTTATCTCGTTTAATATACTTTAGAGAAAGTACAACCAATTTAGAAACATAAGAATATAGCTCAGTATAGGAAGAATTCTTATATTGATCATCACTACCAACCTATGGAGTTTGAGGTTGGACATTAGGTATTTCTATGAGTTTAGACTATATTGGTTCATAGAGGAATTTGAGGATAGGGAAAGCTATCACCCCATTATGTTGGGCCTTTTGAGATCATGGAGAGAGTCAAGATGATAGCCTACTAGTTTTAGTTACCTCAAAGGTACCAGAACATGCACTACATCTTCCACATATCACATATTCATCGATATCATGCTAACCCACCTCATTAATTTGACCCTACGGATATTGAGTTGGATGAAAATGCATCCTTCAAGGAGCATCTGATACATATCATTAATCATATCAAAAAGGATATCCCACACAAGTTAGTTCCACTGGTCTGAGTACTATAGTGGCACAATCTTGTATAGGATGAGACCTAGGAGCGAGAGGCTGATGTATGTTCTCAGTGGATGAAGATTCTCTTTGATGATGCTTTAGTACCCTTAGAAGGGAAAATTGGGGATGTGTTTTTTTAATTAGGGGAGGTTGCAACATCCTAAATTCTTAGAGAGGTAAAAACATTTAATTTACAATTTAAAACCTTACATTTTTTTGATAGTGATGGTATCTAATGGCTAAGGAGTGGTCCAGGAGAGTTCAAGGCTTGTTCAGAGCCTAGGGATCTAGAAATTGGAAGGATAGGGTGAGATGCATAGTTAGTTCATGGTTAATTCTAACTGTGCAACTTAACCATGTGGGAACTTGGTCAGTAGGATGAGGCCACATGGTTTCTCTACAACCGTGTGGGATGGGGTGCATGACTGTGTGACTTGTCTTAGAAAAATCATAGATCCATTTCATATGGGCTATACATGTTTAGTCAAATCATGTAGACATCACCTATGCGGGGGTTCCCTGGGAAGTATATACCGCATGGTTGGCACACAGTTTGGCCTACTATGAAACCAAACTATACGACCCCAATTTTAAAGGGGGAATTATATTTTCCCCCTATTGTGTATTAATTCCTCAAAACCCTTCTTTCCCTCTTGTTTCTAGTGGACCTCATGCCCGAAGCTCTCCCTCCTCCTCAAAGTAAGGATTTTGATTCCTCCTCCATTTATCATCTTATTCCTTCACCGTCAGATGCATTGGATCCCTATTAGGCATTTGAAATTTTTTTCAATATCTTCCATACTAGTTCAATTCAAGGGTCAATAAAAGACAAGAAGAGTGCTATAAACCTAAAGTAGGTGGTCTAGATTATTTCCCACAGGTTTAGTGATTTTATATTGAGCACCATCATTCTGTGCACTTTAATTCTCTGGTGATTCCTCCTAAATGCATAGTAAAATTAATTTAAATGGTTGTTCATTCTTTTCATGATTTTAGCTAATTGAAAATCACATTTAAGTTTTTTTCCTTGAATTGGGCCACCCCTAAGGGTTCTCCATTCCTTGATAGCCTATTTTCCTACTACCATATATTTTTAAACCATACTCAAGGGATTTGTTGTCCTATAAAAAATTCTTAAAGCATGATTTGAATCAAGAAAAATGGTGGTCCATGTGTTAGGCCCCTACCCTTCATTTAATAACTGAATTGATTAATTAAATGTCTTTTACAACTTGATTAAAGTGTTATAAGTAAAATGACTCATTAAATGAATTTTAATTGTGTTAGCTAATCCTAACCTCATTTCAATATGAGAGTGATACTTGGATCCTCAAGGGATTCCTTGGATGGGATTGTCTATATTTATAATGTGAACTTGTATATAAATTGTATACATAATGAGAGAGATACCAGTTATGTCTGGGATGTGATCAATGTGAATTTTATTTAACTCCATGTGATCAATACAAGTTCCCTAGGTGAGACACCATGTATGAGATTGGTGGGTAGATGGTCATATCATGTAATGAGTGATACTCAATCCCCTATATGAGATACTAGGGATGGGATCAGAGGGTTGATTTCATTCTATTCCGAGAGTGATACTAGAGATTCCATTTATGGATCACCTTAGATGCACTCTTATGGTATTTGGAATTTATAGTGCCCCTAGAGTGATACTTGGGATTCCTTCTAGATCTACTTGGACTGGCTCGGGGTGCCTCTTCATAATTATAAAGATGAAATTTAAATTAAATAATAAGAATGTGAAATCAAAATTTAAGGGACACATCCACAAAAAAAATCATATTCTTTGGGATGGTCCACTTTTTGACACTTTTTTATAGCATCCCACTTTACCATATTTCATACTTGTACAAGTTACCTTGGTTTTGAGATATCTAGCTCAGGATGAAGAAGGTAGAGTTAGAGGAGTGTCCCATGAGGAACCCATAATGATGTATTTATTTATTTATTACCTTGAATTTATAATTATTGGAACACTGATCATTGTATATGAACATACTAGATCAATCTATACATTGTTCACGGTGGCCTATTGAGTATATCTCACACCCTTCTTGGGATTACCTTAGCACCCAAGAAAATTTCAAGGTTATAAGTTTAGATAAAGGAAAGTATCCAGCTTCCAGTGCTTGATTCTGAGTTCTAGGATAGAGTACGGGTGCAGAGGACTGAGCTTATGCTCATGATACTATTAGTGGTAGTTTTTTTTCCTTTTGTGTGTTTTTTATAGCATGCGATATATGTCTGATCCCCTGTATCCCATGTACTCATTTTTTTATCTATTTATTATATACCTTCCACCTATTTATTTATCTATATGTTTTATTATTATTCCTCTACTTATTGTATTTTATTATGTTTTTCTTATTATGTTATTATTTACCATTGTGTTACACTATGATATATGATGTAATAGTCTCCCCATGGACACAACATAGGCCCTCACTGTTATTCAGTAACCTCTAGTGTATGGGGAGGCGCGCTTAAGGTCATGTGGATGACCATCTTGGGGAATCTCTAAGTAGATTCTGGGGTGGGACACTATAGGAATAATACTAAAAAAATTGAACCCAAATGGGAGTACCCATATATTATAAACAAGGTCTACTCAAATTTATCACACTCCTTGATAACTCTTGATTGAGTGAATATTTATCCTCCAACTAATGAGTGGATTCATAATAAATTTAATACATAGTTATTCACATTAGATTAAAATATCCATTCCACATGATTTTTGACTATATACTACATTATATTAATTGCATGACACTAAACATCACATAGAGGACATTTTCAAGAGACATTAAAATATATGGACTAAGAACCCCTTCATATGACCCTAAACTACATAACATATGGTCCTTTTATAATTTCTTTAAACTATACAACCTAAGGTCCTTACAACATGAACATTAATTGTATATCACCCCATCCTACCTAAATAATATTAAAAGTTATGGATAAGTCTTTATTTCATGGTCCTAAACTAAATATCAACATTTACTTCCAACATGATACTAAACTTCCTATATCGGTTATGGTTGGGTAAAAAAATTTAAAAACCAAAAAACCTATAAAACCCAATTTTCCCACCAACAAAACTATTAAACCTGAAAACATATTCAAATAATGTGGTTTAATTTTTTTGAGATGGATCATGTTAGGTGGTAAGGATACTATTTTTTTATTTTGGTTGACTTGGCCAAACCTACCTAAGTATAAACGTATTTTATACACTAAATGTTAATTTTTTTAAAATATTTAATTAGGTATGACTAATTTTTGGATTTAAATGTTTTATTGTATTTAATTACTATAAATAAAGTTAATACTATTAAAAATAATTACTTTTTTAGTAAAATATTTAAAATAATTATTGGAACTAAATAATTATTTATTTTGAAGAATTAAAAATTATGTGTATTTATATAAATAATTATAACTTTCTTCAAACCCAAACCGAACCACCCTTTATATCTCCCTAATCAACCATTTCGATCTTTTTTTAAATAAAACATCTTATGGTGTTGAATGTGGGTTGATTTTTTTTTAAAATTCATAAGATGAATTGGTTGAGATTTATCATTAAATTTAATACACCCACATCTTTCTACACCCTTAAGAGTGGTATTTATATCATTTCTATAAACTACATGACCAAAAATTCCATATATATAAACTTTATCAACATTGGGTACTTTGAGTATCTCATACTTTATTTTAGGTTAATCTCCTCAAATCACATTTGGGTTGTTAGTCATTTTGATAGTACCTAAAACTATAGGAAATAGAATCTCATTTTTAATGATCTCAATATTCCTAAATATTTTGGAACACTAAAATTTTCACTAGACCACCACGATCCTTGATTGTTGATAATATTACATTCACCTCATCAAATTATGGTTCTTGTTTTCAAATTATTATTCATGAATTCCAAATGCACACTGAGTTCTTGCATATATGGAATACCATAAGACGAGTTGTGTCAACGAATGAATATTCCTTATACACACCAAGGGTTTTCTAATATGTAGAAAAATTTAATAGTGATAATATATTGTATAATATTTTGTTCATTCACATTAGTTTTTCCAAGATAGAGTGTTCACCATTCATTTGACACAATTTTTTGATTCCCCATAAATAAATTTTAGGAAAAATATGAAAATCACACACCCATGTATCTTCCACTCCTAGAATAATGTGTATCTTGATTCCTATTTCCATATGAAATATATTTATTACAATATATACTATCTTATGCCTAGTCTCAAATTTTCCCCTTCTCATTCTCTATATTAGTAATAGTTTGGTTTTTTAATTCATATTAGGTGTCAGTAATTTTTTTTATATGAATATTCCATCCAACATTCATTTATATAGGCTATATCCATTTAGTAACCATTATATAGAATAAATATTACCCTTATTCTTATTTATTATATATATTACAGATTGATGTATTATTTTCCTATGGTAAATCCAACCAAACCCACTCCTCTAACAAATTATTTATGCTACCGTAGTGTCAAGTTTATGGAAAATTCATATTTAGATTAATTAATCCTTTTCACTTTAGGGAATTGGGTTCTTGGTGATATTCACCCATTTAATCCATATTTTTTGACCTTAATGGGGAACTACATCACATTACATTTTAATCATTTACGTTGGGGATAGATTCACTCCCCATTCATGCCTGGTTATCATTATCACTTGCTTGGTGAATCAACTTCTCATTATAAAATACTCCATGTTGAAAGAAAACACACTATATAACATTCTTATCCAAGCTCTATGAACACGAAACATGAATCATAACATAGTACTCATTACATTCCCATAAACCACATGACTTACCTCTTCCTTTAATTCCCCCTGGAAAAGTTATGAAAAGAGACTCAAAAACTTTCATGAAAAAAAACATACAAGGGTAGCCTAGAAAATTATTAAACTATTTATCACTATACCTAATGTGTCAAGGTACTTATAAAATATTAGGTCAAAATTAAAATATATATAAAATATAGTGTAAAGGGCCATCCAAGAAGCCATAGAATTGGTGCCCCAAGCCAGTGCACCACTAGCCTAATGCACTCCTCCTAGCCTATCAGAGGCAGTTGACTATCATCAAGGGTCTATAAGGATATCATGGGGAGATAGTAACCTATATATAGAGTATCCCATAAAGCATAAATAATAGAAAACATATAAATAGGGACAAATAACCATTGCAGATAAGACATAAAAGTGAAAAAATAACTATAGTATTATAATTCTACAACAAAGAGAATTGAAACACATTCCATGACCAATCCTCTATGGGGTGGATCACATACAAGGATAAAATAAAACTAAATAAAATCCAAAATTAAAAATCATCACCATATTGTTATGAATCATGCCCAATCTATACATTCTACTCCATTCTAGAATTCAATCCAATAAATAATGCAATAGGGATATTCCCTAAACCGATAACCACTAATAGATTGTCTCCATCTTTGGTACCCATGTGAAATGGTGTCCTAGGAAAGGTGTGATTAAAACATAATATTCTACCACTGATGACATCCCTTAAATAACTAGTTTGTATAACAAGTTCATACATTAGTGATACAGATAAAAATTTATGTTACCAAATAATGAAATAAAAAAATCAATATATTCAAACACAACCTCCAATCCTAGGTTTCATGGTGACACTTGAGGTCAGACCTACCCATATCATATAGTGTCTGATATCTCTACAAATGGTAATGGAACTCATAACCCATGATACTTCCAAGATCTATAACCAATAAAACCATAGCCATAAAAACATAAGGGAGTCCGTGAGGGCTCCACTGAGCATTCACTTATTTCCTTAATATATAGAATCTATAAAAATAATCCATAATAATATATATTTTCCATGAATTAAAATATGATAAATCAAACCTTAGGATTCTCTAAACCAAATATAAAGTACCATAAGTCCAAGGAATACATAGTTACATGCATTAACAAAATATTTTTTCCACACCAATGGCATTCTATATCATGTAATAAATCCAAATCCATGGTTCTCATTCGGTGTAATTCACAATGGTACCCTAATTGAATCTATGGAATTAATATATGAAATTTAATATATAATACATCACCAAAATCCATGGATGATCTCCCTAAGGTAATAACTATGGAGAATTAGTGAGGAATCAAAGGTATCTTATGGCATCCCTTATCATTGGATATCGATGTATCCAATAAGTAATCCTCCCATGGAATTCCACTGAGTCCCCTAATATTATCCATGCAAAATCAAGGTTCACCACCCATTTCTTATCCCAAACCTAATCCAAGATATCACACAATATGATTTACACCAATAACATCCATTTACATAAGAAAATATTAATTAACCAATCATTATTTACAAAGTAAGAAATTTCTATCATGAAATTTACCATTTAAGAACAAGGCCCCAATGTTCCTCTTCATGGAAAATTCTAATAAAGAGAAAACATTATAAAAAACCATTACTAAGACCATGGAATTATATATTCCGACATTTCATTTTTAACTACCTTATCATTTTTCAAGGAATCAATTTAATATGGTACAATTAATATTCTATAAAAGAAAACACCATATTGGTTTCTTACTAGTACTCCATTTAACCAATACCATTATTTAACAATTGATCTCAAAATGAAGTTGAAAAAATCACATTATTACATTAGAAACACATTTTATAACCATGGTTTTCCATTTTAATTTATTCCAAGATCATTCCATAATGTCATATTCTTTTTATAACAATTCATTTAAACATAATTTTTCATTTTTACAAACAACACTTTTAATCCCCATTGACCCACCTCAAAGGTCATATCCATTTCACAACCAAATATCATAATTCAATGGGAACATATCAAATGTCTATCCCATTATAAAATTATTTATGGTTATGGAATTCCATTTAAAAAACATCAATTCAAGTTATAGATTCTAATTTTACCCTTAGGCTTAGACATCTGTTTCTTACCCCAATCCAATTCATGGAAAAATCCTAACTAAGGTCATACCTCATGTAAGTAACATTTTCTTATAGTTAAAGGATTGTTTATAGAGAAATTTAACCAAGTCAATATCAGTTTAAAACATTAAATTAAATAAAGGACAATCCATTTCATGGTTATCTTAACTAAATAATGATATACTCATAAAAATGGTGAGATTATATGTTAAATTAAAGAGACAACATATATTATGATTAGTGAGGCCCACACATCGAGTATTGACCAAAAGTTCATATTGAATCAAAAGTTATCAAAAAACCATATATAATTCCTAAAAATTGGGCATATAAACTAAAAAAAGTGGAACAACACTTGATAGTGAAGAAAACAAGAATGAGGGAAGTGGATATATTTCCTTACAATAAGATCTTGAACACAAGTTATTGTACTTGATTTAGAAACTATATGAAGGATATCCAAAAAATAGGCGAGGAGAGGTAGATGAGAATGTAGGAGTGGTTCCACTAGCCAAATATGTTCCAAACCTAAGTAAGAAGGAAAGGGAGTGGCCTGAGTGAAATGAAAGGGATTTTACTCACTTAAAAACCCATTTAGAGGCCACCAAGAAGCGGTTAGACACCATAGGTTGGTTGGTTTTAGGTTCTCTAGATATAATATATGCCTATCTACCCTCCCTTGAAACTAATAATTCCACAAGATAACCTATAGTATTGAATAATTATGTTACAACCCTGGATCTACGTCATGAATGCCTAGTTTATTCTTATGACAATAATGACCACACTTTGAGCTTAATTTAAATTATAAAATCACCTATTTGGGATGTAAAACCTCTAAAAACTTTATCTTGAATCCATTTCAAAATATTTCCTCTCCACTAAATCAAAAAATTTCCTCCATCTAAAATTTCAAATTCCTGAGTGGATATGGGGAATTACAAAATCACCCTAATAGAACTTCTCATCGCTGATAATTCATTTTGGTTTTCAAAACCCAAACCAATAGGGACTTACAGGTCAGTGGAAATATAGGTGTGATAACCCTAATCCCACCTTCAATAGGCTATGTTCTGGTGACATGCTCCGATAAGGCAAAACTGAAATAATATGCCTTTTATTATAGTACGTGCACACATGAATACAACCGTCTCCATGAAAAAGTGAAAAGAAATAATAAAAGACTACAAAATATATAATATAACCATGAATGTAATAATTTTTAATTAATACATAAGAGTATAAAAATGTAAATCTATAGAGAAAATTTTTAAAATGCACATCCAACCAAAAATGAAGCCCTAAACTAACAAAAACTGAAAAAGTGTAAAACTGAGAGAGCCAAACTCTAGATATCCAATCCTGACTACCATACATGATCAATGTAACCATGTATCCCAAATATCCACCAATTCCATCACCAATATATCAGTCATCTGTATAAGAAACAACATGTGTGGGTAATTTACATGTGTGGGTGAGTATATAAATACCCAGTAGGACTCCCTGAAACCAAAAATAGAGAAATATAAAGATACAAAAATAGTCACATCAACCCATAAAGGCCTATCAATTATCACATTAGACAAAACCATAATAACTTATATATTTTCAATATGAATCCCAAATGATATAAAAATAAGATCTCCATATCCACATCCCAACTAAGAATAATGAGCCTACCTATAGCTCTAATGGCCCATATTTGATTCCCAAAATCATGCATGTCTATTCAAGAAATCCATGTGGATGACTTTCACCCCACCACTGGTTCACATCCAAAGAGGGAATATATCCATTGATTCATATTAGGAAACCTTACAATAATCTGTGTGGAGGACCCCACCTTTCCACTATGCTCTATTGATGAGGGGGAACAATCTCAATTTATGCATCACATATAATTTTACAAGATTTCATGTGGAGTACCCAAATATATTCACTTATCTTCACAACTTAGGGGAAAAATATTCATTGATTCATTTCATATAACCCCATGAGAATCCATGTGGAGGATGACACCCCCACCATTTTGCTCACATCCAAGGGGGAACAATCTCCGGTAGAGGACCTGTGCCCTAATGTGTCAAGGGGGTTCCACTGGCTAGAAATATTTCACACACCCTAGTTTGTTATGGGGGTTCCACTCATTAGACATCGGAACTATGATTTAGTGTGATAGGGGGTTTACACTCAATAAATATAGAACCCAAGACTTGGTGTGACATGGGGTGTCACTCAGTGGATAGATGAATCATGCCCTGGTGCCACATGAGGGTGCCACATAGTAGATAGTTGAATCATTTCCTAGTGTTATAAGGGGGTTACACTCAATAATTAGAGGACCCATGGCCAGGTTCATTAGGGGGTTCCACTCAGTAGATAGAGGCCCCAGGCCTTGGTGTAATAAGGGGTACCACTCAGTAGATAGAGGACCAACACTTTGGTGAATCAGGTGGGTTCCACTCAATGGATAGATGACCCATTCCCTAGTGAATTAGGGGGTGACAATTATTATATATAGAGAGTATAATGGAACCAAACCCTAGTTTAATAGGGGTTTCCAACCCTAACATCTCTTTAGTGATTCCACTCAATCACTACTATCGATCAAGCATCACCTAAAGAATCATTATTCTCAAAACACCTCATGTCATATCGCAAAATCCACTAAAAAGGATACTATTTCATTATATACGGAAAACTACTCAGGATAGGCTACTAAAGTTCCAATATTTGTATAGAATCCTAGGATTTTTATACATAGATATTTCATCTTTTTAGATGATTATTCAATATATTACAAAAACACATTCCTGAGTACTGTAATAGTTTAGTGTCTATAGAGAATAGGTACACAATCTTCAAATTTGGAGAAATATCTTCAATATATCCCATAAATATATTCCCCTTTAGTAAACTTTACAAAAATACCCTACTTAAAAAAAAATCTTAATAACCTGGGGAAAGGAAACAAAATAAAGGGTGATCTCAGATGCTTAGTAGGGGTAAGAAAATGAGATATCAGTGATCACATAAACATGGAATGACCTTAAGGGTTTGACAACATGATAATAACATTTTAAAACCAAACCTTGTATAGCAATGATCATAATCATGATACATGGAATAAATCATGGAAGTTCATAATACATGAATCAAAAAGGATTCAAAGAAAATTAGCCATGAGAACATAAAATTTTAAGAAGAAAAGGAATTTTGACATATAGATAAGCATTGAAAATCATTTCCATAGTAGTTAAGGATCACTGTAAAGGATATCACAGTGGAATGGGGTCACCCCCAAACCATCATAGTAGTCAAGGTTCAATCACAAGACCATCATAGTGGACAAAGTCCCTTACTAAACCATGTTCTATCCCCATTCCAATCCTATCTATCTGATGAAATATAAATATTTACCCAATGAATTAGAGGGAGATATATGTACCACCCATCACATAATGAAAATCATACATTTTTTTCTATAAGATCACAAAAAATTCATCATATCATAACTCATGAAATGAAATGGGTTCTATAAAACTTTTATCATATCATAACATATGGAAAAGATACAGGTTTCATAATCATTTAATTATTTCATCATAGAATAACCCATGTAATGAAGTGAATTTCATAATAATTTTATCATTGTTTAACACATGGAAGGAAAACAAGTTTAGCAATCATGTTTTCATCACAATAAAAAAATCTAAAGAAATAATAAGAATGGTATCCTTGGATCATATCCATAGTAATTCATAAGTACCATAAAAGGATGTAATCTTAGATAGAAAATAATTTTGAAATATGACATGAAATATTTCTTTAGGAACTTAACTTTTCATTGAAAACCACTTTTTTAAATATAAAATATTTCTGAAATACTTTTATTTGAAAATACCCATGAAAAAATATAAAGGAATATTTAAAAATAATTTAAAACATTTCTTGAGGAAAATAACCTTTACAATTTGATTTTTTTTGAAACATAAAACATTTTGTAAATCCCATTATTTGATAATAACCATTAAAACTTATAACGTATTCTTTAAAAATCATTTAAAACATTTCTTGAGGAAAATATCATTTCTAATTTCAAAAATTATTTTATTTGAAAATAACCTTTAAAAATTATAATTTAATCTTAAAATATAATAATTTCCATTATAGAGTAAATTCCATTCATTCCGTTCATGTTAAAATAATGATTACTTTCTCATATTCAGTAAAATCCAAACTGACATTCTTTGGAAAATGACCTGAAGATTCCATTAATTATTTTATAAATCCAAAAAATGGGTAAAAATATCTCTAATAAATCATTTTTATAATGTAAAAAACATTTTTAGAAAACATGGTTTTTGAAGAAAAATGGGTTTTTGACCGAAGAGATAAATAATGATTTTTTTCCTAAAAACATTATTTTGAACCCATGAGTTAAAAAAAGAGAGGAAAATGATGGTAAAATATGTATTCTCATGACATAACCAGATGAGAATAAAATTCATGATTTTATTGAGATATGGATCGTAAGGTTTTATTATCGAAAACATAATCATAAACAATCCCGATAAATGATGAGATTGTAATATAAAAACATTACCACTTTAGAAACATTGAATTGTAAGACCCATGAAGGAATATCATTAAATAAAACATAAAATATCTTGATAATAATTAAATTCATAAAATGAAATTTCAAGGAGTCTATATATACACATCATAAAATAATATAGGTGTATAACATAACATATGTGTAAAGGAAGGTAAATTGAGACAAAAATCCCGTACCGATTTGGTAGCATTTGAACTGTAATCCCCATGACAGAGAGAAAATCAAATGGATATGTAAATAACAATAATTTTTAATATAATAATAATAAAATAAATTAATGGGTATTATATACACCACATAAAATAAATAGGTTGTGAATATGGCATGTTTCTCACAAAAGTAAAAAGTGATACAAAAATCTCTTACCTTAAGTCTCGACATCCTTCGTACACATTCAAATATACTATATAATAAATATAAGTTTATTATAAATATATTAAAGAAACACACACACACACACGCACAAAAACACAAACACACACACACACAGATATATATATATATATATATATATATATATATATTTCTCATACCATAATTATGAACTTTTATTACCCGTTTATTAACATTTCCTTGTTAAAGTCACATTTCAGGCAATAACTGCTTTGTTTTTTGTCTTTGTTTTGATTTTTTATTTTTGATCCTCTTAATTTAATTATGGTTATATTATATTAAAAATATTAACCATGATATAAATATCATATATATTAATTATATATTTTTTTGTACTAATCCATAAAATATAGAGATATAAAATGAAATACATCGTTCATTAAGATGGTAGGTCATACATACACATGAATGCTGTATCCATTTTCTAAAAGGTTTAAAAATAGAATGTTAAATAACATATTACCATTAAAAAATAATTATTATGTCATATATATAATTTATATACATTACATTTACCCTTAATACCTTCAAAGTAGAGCATAAGTGAAAATAAATCACATCGCTTTGTGTGGCGGTAGTCTGTTGTACACAAGAGAGACGTTATCGTATCCGACACATAATGGAAATTAAGATGGTATCTATGATATAAAAATTAAATATGTATATTAATGTCATATATATAATATAAATATTTGAAATAAATCATTGTATCCATCCTTTAATGGTGGTTATAGAAAACAATACATCGGTTCGTGTGGTGGTAGTCTATCACATACATGATCGACAGTTTAATTTTCCATTTGATCATTGTGGATATTTAAATAGATTATTAAATTAAATAAAAAATATAAAATTATATAGGATATACTTTTTTTATTATATTTTAAGGTTTAATACCTAATTAAATTTATAAAAATAATAAATAAAAAGAAGAATGAAAAAGAAGCTACTTAGTGAAGACAATTACCTTCACTTAGAAGAACCTCCTTTGTATCTATTATTAAGAAACCTAATGTTGGTATTTTGGGAGGACCATCATCTAAAGAAAATGAATAAGGATGTTAGGGATGGATTATGGTAGGGTTTGGCTGAACAATATGTCTTTGGAGGTGTGAATAAGTGAATGGTGGTTGTTTCCTTTTATAAGTGGGGGAAGGGAACCCTCTTGGAAACTACATGGAAATTTCACAAAATAATCCAAAATGATAAAGTCATTCACATGAAAAAATATTCCAAATGACCCTATATTTGATATTAGGAAGGATAATATTGACATATGTAATGCCTCGACCCCAGAAGCTTGATGTCGGTCCATTATTTTATTTCATTGGCATGTTTATAAGGAAATAAATCCGGAAGGACCGACCAGTTTAGCAATATTGGAAAGATATATGACATGAATGATACCCATAATACATTGTGAAATATTAAATACAAACATTATATATAATAAAATGGAATAAATTTTATCCTTGAATGCTTATTCAAAGATTTCTTCTTTATAACATGGAGAAAGGAAACATAATAAGGGTGATCTCAAATACTCAATAAGGGTAAGTAATGTAGAAGAAATAATGAATAAATTGGAATAAATTAACATGTAAAGTTAAATAACTAATAAAAAAATAAATTCAAATAATTGGGTAAGGCAATATCAATATGACAAGGTAATAAATTGAAACTCATGCCATCTAAATCAATAATCTAATAAGAAAATGTATCCATAGATATGTCGATGCAAAATCTCATGGATGAATAATATTTGAAAATAAATAAAGGAAATGATTAATTATTGGATTCCATGTTTCCCAGGTACATGGAACCAGTACCATCAAGACCTTTCACAAGAAAGTTTATCTATCGAGTAAAAACCTATCTCTTTGGACAACTCTTTCATCTCATGAGACTACCGATGCATCAATGGGATATCTATAACTATCCCCACCCATGTAATGATTGTTCAAATCATTACTCATATCTAATAATAAATTTATATAATAAAAAATTTCCTTATAAAATATACATATTGAATGAAGGATACCGATTTATCAATTATTCCTCAGTTAATCAAATAACTATCTAAGTAAACACCATATGAAAAATGATATACGGTTTAGGAAAATAATAATATCCATAATATTAAAATATGGATATTCATGGAAATAAATAATGAAAAATAATTTACCCTAATGTTTTTATTTCAAGATAGAGTTGAAAATCACTAAGGAAGTGAGATAGAAAAGATAATCATTAAGAACATTCTAGAGGAGAATAATATTTAAACATTCCAAAGTGTACCATATCACTTTGAAACATTTAAATCATAATAACCATGAATAAATAACATTAAAAAAGTTTATAATATCATGATAATAAATATATTCATGATATAACATTTCAAGGGTAGTATATAAACCATATAAAACAAACTAGGTGAATAACTACAAATAAGTCTCAATAGAATGTAAATTGAGACGAAATACCTTACCTTAACCATTATTTTTGGTTGTGTGGTCTTTATCCTCTTGTATAGTGGTTTAAAAAATGTTACTAACTTATAAAAAACCATATTCATGTTTATAATATCATATATCATCCTATTATAATATCTTATTACTCATTTGTTAACAATCTTTCATTATTTTCACTATTTCGTGTGTTATTTGCCTAGTTTACTCAAGTATGTTTTGACTTGTTATTTGATTATCCTATTAATTAGATAATTATTTAATCATCTCCAGAATTTAAACCATGACACAATTATCTTATTTATTCCTTAAATATGTATTTATAATAATCTATAAAGTTTGGAGATAATAAATGAAATGCACCATTTGTGGAGATGGTAGGCCGTACGTATGCACGAATACTACTTTCATTTCCTTATCGTATTAAAATAATTAAAATTAAATGATACATATGTATATTATAATTAAATTATCATATATATGTTATATATGTTACATATTTTTATTAAAATCATCCTTAATACATTCCATGTATGGCATGAATGAGTCATATCGCTTTGAGGGGGCGGTAGTCCACATTTTCTCAAACGAAATTATCATATTTAGACAATATGGAAAGCATAAAGGTATGTTTTAAATAAAAATTACAGAAGAGTAAAGATATTATAAATATCATATATATAATATATAAATATAGTTTTCATCATAATGGACACTATGAGAGGTGGTAAAGGAAAAATGAACAATCATCGTTTCGTGAGGCAGTAGTTCACCGTACACAGAAACAATATGTTTTCTACCCATTAGATGGAAGTGTATGTACGTGTAGGTTAAAAAATTAGAATAAAAAAAATCCTAATATATTTAGGATATTTTTTTATAAAATCATAGAATAAGAATATTTTAGGGGGTGAATAATGTAAATAAAACAAAAAAGATTAAGGAAAGATGTTACCTCTTAATCGGGTAACTCCTTTTGGTTTGAACCAAAGGATTCCTTGGATTGATTCTTGAAAAAAAGGATGATTCTAGGATTATGGGAGGGACATTGAGGAACTATTTTGTTATAGATTATTTGAGTCAATTTGGCTTGATAGGGGTGATGAAGTGGGAGGAGAGGAGGCCCTTTTATAGTGGAGGATTAGTGACACTCTTGTAATATTTTCACAAAGGAATTATATACATGTTTTTCATGTTTAAAGTGGATAAAATAATGATCCAATTTTGAGAAAAGAGATGACATGTTCGATATATGGCCATATAATATCTCTTGAATAAGTGTATAGGTCGTTTTGGTCCTTAAGGGTAAGGTTTAGTCCCTTATTAAGCTTAATTTAACCTTAATCATTGTAATTAATTTTAATTACATTCACTAATATTGTTCGTCAAAAAATAATTTGGTATTTTTAGACATTATAATTCACGATGATTCAAAATATTTAATATATTTTTCCAAATTATAATCATATAATTTTTAAAAATTAATTTAAATTTAATCCTATAGATGGGATGACAATGCAGGCTTTTAAAGTAAAAAAGTCCAAAAGAAGTCTAGGTTTTTATACACAATTTCAAAGTGAAATTGATAAAAATTACCTAAATTGGATTAATTGATAAAAATATTATCTAATTAAAATTTAAAACCAATCTAAAACATAATTTAACCTTATAAATAAATTCAATTAAAAATCAATTTTGAAATTAAATTCAATATTTTTCACTATTCGTTAAAAAATGAATCTTCATAGAAAAATTTAAAAAAATTCACCTTAAGATAATTTTTATGTTTTTATTTCAAATAATAAGTTTATTTTTACATATTAAATTTATAAAAGTGTTAAAAACTTGATTTTTAAATGGGATCTCCATTAAAAGTCGGTAAAAATTCCTTAATAAAAGTATAGTATTTTATCCATAAAATTGGATTTGTTTTTATCTTAAGACTATAAAATATATTCGATGACTGTAAAAAATATTTGATTTAATATAATATATATATATATATAACATTAATATCTCTTAATAATTTTAATTAATTTAATTGATTAGGGTAAAAAAAATTAATGATCAAAATAATAATAATATTTTTCTTTATATTCAATCGGTTTTTATATTTTTTCTAATTAATTTTAAACCTATGAATTCATTTTATATTTGTGTAAAACATAGTTTTATATAAGATAGTTAATTATATTCATAACCACTAATTTAATGGCTTTGATAAGTCTTATTATATTAAATAATAATATTTTAATAATATATTATTTTTCGGTTAAAATTTGGTCTTGCGTGTAATGTAAGATTTTAAAGAAAGTATCTCTTGCATGTATCTCAATTTGACTCAGTGTTTATTTCATTAAAAGATATATAATACATCGAATCTATTTAAAATAGTAAATATATTTTAAAGTATCAGGGTATTATATCCCATTAAGCACTTGGTGTTGCGTGTCATGCACACTATCGAATATAAGGTTCTTACTTTAGAATTATGGGGAGTTACATTCTCCCCACCTTAAATAAATTACATCCTAAAAATTTAAAATTGATCTCTAAGATAGAGGGACTGAAAATAAACTATTTTTGATATAACCACATCCTAAAAAGGGTTAACATCACACATTCTTAATAAAAGAGAAAGGAAAGTACAATGGTCACATAACTAGGTTACCTAGTAGTAGATAATAGGTGGGAAATGAAAACGTGGATATGGAATAAAAAATACAAAAATCAAGTTATTATGGAGAGTTATAGAGAACATGTTCAGATGAAATTTATTGACCACAAAACCATAAAAGATATGTGTGAATAAAGGTCATGGATATCATACAAATGATGATAAAATGACAATATTTTTTATCTCAAGACACTTTTTTTCTATAATTTTAAAATTATATTATTTTATAAGAATATTAGTAAATATAAATTTCTATAAATAAAATATTGTCTTTTTGTTACACATTGAAATATTTATACTTTTTTCATATATAGTGAAGTAATAAAACAATATATAAAACATTGTCCAAAGATCAACTTAAACCATTTCATAAATAGCCTAATTTTCCAAAATATTAGGATCCAATAATTTTGAAATAATGTCACTGAATTTAAAAATTGAAATTATCATTAGAATTTAGTCAACATGAAGTAGTTTTTAAATTTTCACATTCCAATCATGTGAATAACTTCATCATGTATCCTCTTGAAATATGGTAATAACTCAAATTACCCTAAAATAATATCCGAAACATGAATTATTCCTTATTCTTAATATAAGACACATGTTATTGGATATATTCCTTATATATAATAGTGTTTTAAACTCCATAAATGATATCATAGACCACTTGTCGAAAAGTCATTAAGGTATTAATAACTTATTCAAATCAATCATTTCTTCGTCATTATCTAAACATTAGAAACATATTAATGGTTGTCTTTCCCTCAGTCATGTGTTTTACTAAAAGTTTAACATTCTAATGAATAACTTTTCTTGGTACCATTTAAAATATGATCTTAAATACTCAAAAAAATTACTACAATACAATAATTAGGTATTTCATAAATCATATAATGGGAACATCAAAAATAAAATACTTTTACAACATATTTCTTAGATCTAAATATAGAAGTACATTAATCATTCCACTTCAATAGTATTAATAACATAAGCTCAATATTGATCCCTTAGCTTATTATGAGGTATATTCTCTTGATTATTGGGGAATTAATTTGCATAGTTCCCCACCTCCTTGGAGTTATAACATTTAATATTAGTAGTTTCCTTCTTTCATTTTCATTATTTTTCCTTGTGACCCTTTTATCCACACTTGTAACAAAATCAAAATCCTTTTAAACATTTAATAGGGTGATTCTTTCCATAGTTATCACATGTTGGAAAATCCTTCTTTACCTTTATCTTCTAGGACTAATTAACTTTTTCATGTTGTTCAGAATACCTCTTCTTCTCTCATTTTCCCTTGAAGCCATAGGACTTGGAGAATTCTTTCTCTGTCTTGATAGCACATACAACTATTGCATCATATGAAGAATTTTTTTTGACACCAGTGCACTTCAGAGACTTGGATTAAGTCCTTCAAAGAATTTTTATATCTTATACTCCATGTTGCATATATAATATGTAGCATACCTAGTTGATCTTGTCAAGGTAGCTTCATCATCTGCAAAACTCTCTTCTTCCTTTTCCTTTAATCCAAAAAACTTCCTATTTATCTCAATTTGTTGATCATGAGGAATGTTTTTATTGAATAATGTCTCCTTTAAATTTCTCCATTCTATGAGTTCTATTTATTCTTCCTCTCAAGTATTATGAATCAAGGACCACCATAGATTAGAATCACCTTGGAGACAATATACTAAAAGTGTAACCTTTTACTTTTCACCACATCCTAATTCCATGAATATCTTCTCCAAATAATTATTCCATTTATCATATTCCATTAGATCAATAGTTACACTAAATGATGGGGGTATCTATCTCACAAAGAGATCCAATATCAGAGAATCACATTGTGGAATAAGTTTCTCCATTTAGGAAAGGTTACGTATCATAATATGATCATGCTACCCTAATATTTCCATGATATTCTTAGTCCCAATACCAATTGTATTGGTTTCCTCAGTAGGGAAATATCTACATTTTCCATGAGTACTGATACCATTCTTCCTTCCAGGAACCATTTCTAAACAATGTAATATACTAGATTAGCTATTAAAATTATGAACTTTGTAAAAATATAAATATTACGTAACATAAATTAATAAATTTATGCACATATAATCTCATAATCATAAACATAGATTCTTTGGGGATGTATTTACTTCTAAATCCTTCATAATGGAAGGTAAATAAAATATGAACTATCCAAAGAATATCCCCTTGGAGTGTAAAACTAGGTGTACATTAATAACCATTATCATATACCAGGTTACCCTGAGTTAGGCCTGAAACACTTAGTCAGAGTTATCACTCTTATGTACATCTATTTCAAAACCACATCCATTTATAGTATCCAAACATGGATGTATTATTAGGAATACCCACATAATCAATACCTTACCAAAATTTTATGATGTTCTTATATAAATATTCTCAATTTTTATCATAGTGTTGTTCTCCATAATAAAAGTTTTCTAAATCTAGTTTCCAAGGTTGCTACTAAACTTTCTCTGATACCAACTGTAATGCCCCGACCCTAGAAGCTTGGTTCCGATGCATTATTTTATTTCATTAGCATGTTTATAAGGAAAAAAATCCTGAAGGACCGATCTGTTTAGAAGTCTTGGAAATCCAGATTACATACATGATACACATAATAAGTTAGGAAATAGAAAATAAAAACATAATATATAATAAAATGGAATAAAATGCACCCTTGAACTCTTATTCAAATATTTCTTCTTCATAACCTAGGGAAATGAAACATAATAAGGGTGAGATCAAATGCTTAGTAAGGGCAAGTAAAGAAAAATAAATAAGGAATTAATAGGAATAAATTAACATGTAAAGGTAAATAATTGATAACACATGCCATTAAAATAACTAGATAAGGCAACATCAATATGGAAAGGTAATAAAATGAAACCCATTCCATCTAAATCAATAAACCGATAAGGAAATGTATCTATAGATATGTTGATGAAAAATCTCAGGGATGAATAATAAATAAAACTAAATGAGTGAAATGATTAATTATTATATGCCTTGTTTCCCATGTACATGGAACTAATACCATCAATACATTTCACAAGACAGTTTAGCTATCAGGTAAAAACCCATCTATTTATCCAACTATTTCATCTCATGAGACTACCGATGCATTGAGGGGATATCTATATCTAGGAACACACATGTCATACCCATACAAATAATTCCTCATATATAATAATAATTTTAAATAATAACCCATGTGCATTATCAAATATCCATATTGAATGAAGGATACAGATTTATCAATTATTCCTCAATTAATCAAATAACTTTCAAAGTAAAAACTATATGAAAAAATGACATACAGTTTTGGAAATTAATAATATCCATCATACGAAAATATGTATATTTAAGGAAATATATAAGGAAAAATTATTTACCATAATGTTTTTGTTTCAAGATATATTTTAAAATCATTAAGGAAGTGAGTTTGCAAAGATAATCATTAAGAACGTTCTTGAGGAGAATAATCTTTAAACATTCCAAAGTGCCCATAACAATTTGAAACATTAAAATCATAATACACATGAAGAAAAAACATTAAAAAAATTGTATAATATCATGATAATAAAGATATTCATGATATAACATTTCAAGGAAAGTATATACACCACATAAAAGAAACAATGTTCATAACTAAAAATAAGTCTCAATGGAATGTAAATTGAGACAAAATCCATTACCATAGCCTTAATTTTTGGTTGTGTGGTATTTATACTCATGTATAGTGTTTTAAAATATGTTAATAACTTATAAAATAACCATAAACATGTTTATAATATCATATATCATCTTCTTATAATATCTTATTACTCATTTATTAACAATATTCCATTTTTTTCACTATTTCAGGTGTTATTTGCCTAGTTTACTTAAGTATGTTTTGAATTTTTATTTGATTATACTATTAATTAGATAATTATTTAATCATATATATAATTTAAACCATGAATTAATTATACAATTTATTCATTACATATATATTTATAATAATCTATAATGTTTTCAGATAAAAAATGAAATGCACTGTTCATGGAGATGGTAGGTCGTACATACACATGAACGCTAATTTCATTTATTTGTCATATTAAAATAATGAAAATTAAATGATACATATTTATATTATAATTCTATTATTATATATATGTTATATATGTTACATAGTTTTATTAAAATCATCCTTAATACATTTCATGTATGGCATGAACGAGTCATATTGCATTGAGGGGGCGGTAGTCCACACTTCCTCAAACGAAATTATTGTATTTACAAAAGATGGAAAGCATATAGGTATGTTTTAAATAAAATTTTAAGAAGAATAATAACTTTATAAATATAATATATATAACATATAAACATATTTTCCATCATAATGGCCATCACGAGAGGTGGTAAAGGGTAAATGAACAATCATCATTTTGTGAGGCTGTTGTTCACCGTACACAAAAACAGTATGTTCATTAACCATTATATGGAAGTGTGTGTAAGTGTAGGTAAAAACCCTAGAATAAAAACTACTAGTATATTTAGGATACTGGTTATGTCATACAAGAGTGTAATAATAAGAGTTTAGGGGGTGGAGAATGGAAATAAAACTAAAAATCATAAGGAAATATGTTACCTCTTAATCGGGTAAATCCTCTTGGTTTGAAGAAAAGGATTCATTGGATTGATTTCGGAACAAGGGTAGGATTATAGTATTAGGGGAGGTATTTTTAGGAAATATTTTCATAGATATTGGTCGAGAAAAAGTGTCTTGAGAGATGTGAGGAAGTAAGAGGATATGAGTGTAACACCCGAGACTTTTATGTTATATAAATCATCAAAGGAATCTTTTTCTACACAACACTTTCTTGGCTTTCTTTACACGAAATCACGACCTTCCTCGATAGCTTGCGTCGTACGCAATACCGAGTTTCACTAAACAACAATATGCTATTAAAATATTATTAAAACTAGACATTATGAAAAGTAATAACCACTTTTTTAAATTTTATAAATTTTATTTTTCAAAATGGACTTCATTTTTGGATTCGGAATATCGAATTTAGCCTAGGGTGAAATTTTGGTATTTTTCTGAAAACTTTCAATTTTTGATGAATAGTGAAACCACTAAGTGGTAGTTAAAAAACTGAATTTTTTCATAAAACTTAATTTTACCGCTTCTGTGAATGGAATTTCAAAAATCCGAGAGACACGGTTGATATCAGTAAGTAAAATGTGGTTCAATGAGATGAAAATAATTTTTTGGTGAATAGTAACTTTTTACTTTTTTTACCACGGTAAAAAGTAAATAGGGTAATTAAGGGTAAAGATGATATTATTATTACCCTTACACATGTCCTAATTCTATTGGATAAGTTTAATTCGACCAAAAACAAACTTAGAAATAAAATATGACCATTTAGGCCCACTTGGATTAGATTAGGACATTTATTATTAATTTATTTAAAGAAGGGTTAAAATAGTTAAAATCAAAGTTTAATAAGTAAATAATTTTTAATATGGGGTTATACATAAGATAAATTCGACTATAAATATTCATTAGAAAGATAAAAAGATTTCCTACATAATGGTATTTTATTTGTAATTTTTAGACATTAAATAATTTTAATTTATTTATGACACAATGATGATGCATTAATTATCTTATTAATGAAATATTGACATAATTGATGTTATAAACACCAAAATAAATGTAATTTGAGACTTTTTATGAATCCCAATAATTTTATTGGTTAATATGACATGTTATTATTTATTTAATTAACTTGTTTCGAACTAATAATTCTGTTATGATTTTCACAAAAATCAATTACTAAATAGTGTCAAAGTTGACATAAAATAGTTTTTAAAACAAATGTTATATTGGTAATTGTTATTTTATTCCTAAAAACCTAAGGTTCTGCCAAATTACTTAGATAAGGTTATATATATTAATAATAAAAAACTTGGGGTTCGTTTGGCTGCTTATAGTAATTTTATTAACCGTATAGTACAAGAACACAAGAAGACATGGTAAAAGTAAAATTATTTAACTTAATGTTAAATCTAAATGATAAGGTTAAAATAGGAACCTAAACTTGTCTAAATTCTATTGGATGAGAGGATTTCGACCCATCCCCACCTTATCTTCTAAATATGTCAATTTGGAGCTATTTAAAACCGAACTTGACTTTATAATAAAATAATAGTTTTAGTTATTCCAAAGGTGCCCCTCTCCTCCCTTATAAAAGGACACCTCCTCTCCCTCTTCCTCACACCACTTGGAGCCTTCAAGATCGGCCAACCCCTGCCAATTTCTCCTCTCCACTTCCCTAGAGACATCCTAGAGGTTCTGGTCTTCTTCAAAGACCAATTTTAGTGCCCTAAAAGAAGGTCTCAAAGAAGCACTTCAAAGAAGAGGTAATGTTCGTTACCGATTCTTTCATCTTTATTTCTCCTTCCACTTCTTCTTCTTTAGTTGTTTCATTATGAAGTAATAACATCAGTATCACTCATATATTGATATGTTATTATAAGTATGAAACAACCCTATTTCACCATCTATCCATCCTACGGAAAAAGAAATCACCGCGCGTGCGTACGTACGGAATACCGTCTCCACGCCATGGTGTAATCTATTTTCCACCACCACCTTACTTGGATGGGTATAATGGTGTAAATAATGACTATATATGACTATTATAAAGTGATATTGATTCTGAAATAGTATACATATACTCCAATACAATTCCACGATCATAGGAACGATATCATCACTCGTGCGTACGTACGGAATACCGTCTCCACGATGTGATGCGACTCGTTCTACATGATCTTCATTTCATAATGATTATATAAATAAATTGAATTAATGAATATGATATATATTACACTAATAACATTCTGGAAATGAGGTATCTATAACCTAAAGAGAAGAATAAGAATTTATTCGACAAAACACGCATAATAACAAAAAGTTATAAACACCCAAATAACAAGTAGCAATGAAATATTACTACTAAGAAGCTAAGAATATGACCATATATGAGATCATAAAAATAATTATGATTCTGGAATAAGTCAATAACATTATTTAAATCATTATACAGGAGGTTCAGACACTTACAAAGCAAGTCGGACCTAAGGTAAGGGAAATATCACAATCTCACTTTTATCCGAGATTGTTTTTACTTTGGTAATTACTGGGGGTGTATTTTATCATCCACATCCATGTTACCTCAATATGTAATATTATTTACATCCTTCTACAATAGTTTATATAAAATTTTACCCTTCAGTAAGTTTTTTTGTAAAATATATGAAAGGAATCTTTTGTCGTTTTTCGTACGAGGTACTTTTTTGACTTTTCCGACAAAAGTATGAGAAGAATGTTTTTTTCAACTTATACGGCATGAATGGATTTTTAAAACATTATTTCCAAGAAGTTTCCTTTACAAGTTTTCAAGTTTATTTTTAATCAACTACTTTTAGTTTATAATTTTACGACATGTTAAGAAAGGAAAAGTGTTTTTGAAGTAGAAAGGATATTTTCCTCAAGAATGGAGTTCAAGTGTTTTATCAAAATTATTTTCCATATAAGATAATAAAGGGTTCTGTTTTTATCCCTATTATTACATTTATTTGATTATGTTGTGATGGAATTATTTTTATGGATTCCTTTATCGTATATGAATTCTTTTATGATGTCAAGATTTTTAAGATTCCCATTTTTATTACATGGGTTATGAAATGATGTATGATTTATGATTTTGTGGCACACATAATAATGGTATCATTATGAGATGGGTGGGACCTATATCTCCCTACAATGCATTGGGTAAAGATTTTATATCTAATGAGATAGACATGGCTGGAATGGTAGGTTATACCGGTTCAGTGAAACAGGACTGAAACGAGGGTGACTCGGTTCAGAAAGGGACTTTTTCCACTAAGATATTCTTGGAAATGAGTCTTGACTAACAAGAAATGATTCTATATGATTATGTGTGTATGCCACAAAGTTTCATGTTTTAAGTTATGACTATTGTGATTACATTTCACTGCAATGATTTATCCCATGTTATGAAATTATGATCTCTTTTGCAGGTTAAGATTTCCAAAAGTTATGTGCTTATGTATATGATGTGATTGATATTTCTTTTGTTTACCCTTACTGAGAATTTGAGCTCACCCTTTTGTATGTTTTCTTTCCCCAGGTCAGGAAGAAGGTTATTAAGTAAGATATTCCAAAAGGGACTGTAGATATGATGAAATAATGGGAGACAATGTAGACGCTTTATGAACCGGTTGTTTATGTTTCCCAGTTTCTAAAGACACTATACCTATACGGTCCTTTCTTGGTTTTGTTATATGTTGTAATAAGTATGCTTCAATTTTTAATTATTAACAATGTATGTAAAGTATGGTTCGTTATAATGAGGCCCTTTTATAGTGGAGGAGGAGTGACACTCTTATAACATTTTCACAAAGGAATTCCATACATGTTTTCCATGTTTAAAGTGGATCCAATAATGGTACAATTTAGAGAAAAGAGAGTATAGGGTCTATATATGGACATAAAATATATCTTTTACAAGTGTATAGGTCGTTTTGGGCCTTAAGGGTAAGGTTTGGTCCCTTATTAAGAATAATTTAACCTTAATCGTTGTAATTAATTTTAATTACATTCACTAATATTTTTGGTCAAAAACTAAGTTGGTATTTTTATAAATTATAAATTATTATTATTAAAAATATAGATTCAATTTTTAAAAATACTAATCATAAAAGTGTAAAAAATTAATTTAAATTTAATTCCGTAGATGGGATGACAATGCAGGGTTTTAAGGTAAAAATGTCCAAAAGATTTCTATTTTTTTATACTAAATTTCAAAGTGAATGTGATCCAAATGACCTAAATTGGATTAATTGGTAATAATATTATATAATTAAACTTTAAAACCAACATAATACATAATTTAAACTTATAAATAAATTTGATGAAAAAGCAGTTTTGAACTAAAATTCAGTATTTTTCACTATTTGTTAAAAATGAATCTTCACAAAAAATTACCAAAAATTCACACTAAGCTTATTTTTATGTTTATATTTCATATAATAAGTTTATTTTTAGATATTAAATTTATAAAAGTGTCAAAAAGTTTATTTAAAATGGGTTCGACATTAAAAGTCGATAAAAATACTCTGATAAAAAATATAGTATTTTATGCATAAAATTGAGTTTGTTTTTATCATAAGCCTATAAAATCTATTGGATGAATATAAAAAATATTTTAATTAATATATAATATAAATATAAAATTAATTTCAATCACTAATTATAATTAATTTAATTGATTAGGGTAAAACAACTCTGTGAGTATAAAAATAATAATATTTTCCTTTATATTCAATTGATTCTTATATTCATTTCTCATTAATTTTTAACCTATAAATTCATTTTATATTTTTTTAAACCATATTTGTTTATAATATAGTTAATTATATTCATAACCACTAATTTAATGGTTAGTTTAACTCTTATTATATTAAATAATAATATTTTAATAATATATTATTGTTCCATTAAAACTCAGTCTTGTGTGTAATGTAAGCTTTAAAAGATTGTATCTATTGCACATAACTCAAGATAACTCAGTGTTTCATGCATTAAAATATATATAATATATCAAATCTATTTAAAATAGTAAATATATTTTATAGTATTAGGGTATTATATCCCCTTACGTGCTTGATGTCGGGTGTCATGCATGCTATCGAATATGAGGTTATTAATTTATAAATTCTGGGTATTAAAACATATGTTCAAAAAATTGGATTTATGCATGTGTTGGGTTATTTTTAGCCCTTATATTTTTAGTTTAACCCCTAGTAAACCCAGTTTTACCTTAAACATGGACAATATTTGTTACTTATTTTAATATTCATTATGGTAAAAAATTAATTTGAAATTATTAGATAATATAAATTGTTTTGATTAAAAATATAGAATCCAATTTTCCAAATTATATTCACATATGTTTTAGAATTTAATTTAAAATTAATCCTGTAGATGTGATGTGAAAGCAGGTATTCAAAGAGAACATGTTTAAATGTTTAAAAAATTCTTTTATCAAAATTGAATATAAAAATGATTCCAATAACCAAAATTGAATTAATAGATATATAATTAAAATAATTTATATTTTAAAACCATTTAAAAATAATGTAAACTTATAAATTCATTAAATGAAAAGGTAGTTTACAATGAAAACCCATTATTCTTCACTATTCATCGAAAAATTAATCTTTTCAAAAAATCCAAAAAATCCACCTTAAGATAATTTTGACATAATGATTTTGAAAATTAATTTATTTTATCACATTAATTTTATGAAAGTGTAAAATTTTAATTTCATTTTGTTTCATAAAAATAAATAAAAACATTTTTTTTGAGAAAATTTTATTTCTGAAACATATAAAAACTTTTCTAAAAATTAAGTACATTTTTTATCTATATGTTTTCTTTATATAAAAAAATTATAAATATTATTTAAAAATTATTTATTTATATTCATATATATAAGTTTAATGTTTAGGTTATAACATATGCATTTAAATTATAATATTAATAATATATAAGAGTTTGTTAAAACTTGTTATTGCTTTTAACATAAGCTAAACTAAGTGTTACATATAACACAAGCTAAAATCACTGTTTTATGTAATGTAGGATAGAATTAGTGTTGCGTATAACACAAGATAAACTCCATGTTATGTATAACATAATATAAAGTTAGTGTTATGTATAATTCAAGAAAAACTTAGTATTGCATGTAACATAAGCTAAACTCTGTGTTGCATATAACACAAAATAAAAAAGAGATTAAATTTATTTGAAAAAAAAATATTTGAAAAAATATTATGGTGTTACATTCTACCCAAATTAAAATTAATTTCATCCTTTAAATTATTCACCTTGGTACAAATAATCGAGGATATGTTTTCCTCATTACATCCTCAGGTTCCCATATAACTTCCTCAAGTTGGTGGTTTTGCCGCAAAACATTGATCGGGTGAGTGGTATCTCTTCATTTCACTTTGTCTATTTGATCCAAAATCTCAATCGATTATTCCATATTAGAAATATCATTATCCATTTGTACAACCTTTGAGTTTAGTTATATGATGGATCAAGTATATACTACCTCATGAGAGATATATAGAACACATCACAAACCTAAGAGAGGTTTATTAGATGCACCGATTAATAGGATACCATCTCGATATGATCAAAATTTAAAAGGGATCAATATACCTAGGTATTAGCTTTATTGTTTATCATAAAAAAATTTTATCCTTTGGTTAGGGTTTGATCAATTTCCACTTCATCCCTTACTCCTAGAAATGAAGATGATTTTTTTATACCTGAAGGAATAACAGATCATAAGATCCATAATATAATGATAAGTCATTCCTTATATATCTAGTTAAAAAAGTGTCTAGAACAAGTTATCCGATATGAAATAATATTAATATGGTGAAGTAATAAGTTAATCTATAAAACCTCATCCAAATTTTAACTTAAATCATTCCATAAATAGTTAAACATATTACCCTTCCATAATTCAAAACTTGTAAAGAAGGTCACTAAATTTCTCAAAATAAACTTAACATTAATCCTCTAAATATCACTAAGTATATCTTAATGGTCACATGACAAATATGTGAATACCTTGGTCATATATTCACCTGACTCTTGGTAATAACCAATATTACCATAAAACCATAATGAAAAAATGCATGCTTCCTAATTCCTTAAATAAAACCAAAAATTATTGAATATATTCCATAGATCCAATAATGTTGTAAACTCCATCAATGATATCATTAAACACCTTTTAAACAAATCATATATCAGTTTTGGCATCATCAATAGTATTCATTTTACTTTATCCATATCAATCATCTCTTTATCTATGCTAAACACCATTTTTTCAACATTAAGAACATATTACGGGTTAACTTCCCATAATAATGTGTTTTTTCATAAAATATAACCTTTCCTTTAAATAAATTTTGCAGGTCATCAGTACCATTCCAAATATTCTTGAAAATCCTTAATTAAAAACATATACTGAATAATACTTATTTATTTCATAATTATTGAATTTCAATACATAAACACTTAAATTATTCCAAATCATACTAAATAAATTAACTAGGATTCATCATATTATTACTTAATACCTCTTTCTTGTAATATGAAATATGAATCATGTAATACCATTCATAAAACTCAATTTAATCATGCTTCTCATATTTTACAAAAGTAATACTGTTAGAATAGTCCATACCTTTCATATTTCATTCATGGTATCTTCATCATCTGTATTATAACCATTACTCATACCACCTTTTTGATTATCTTTATGAGATTTTACCCAAGGACATTAATTTTTATAATACCCATAATTACCACATTTAAAATATTCAACCATCGATTATACCTTACAGAACCCATTATTTTCATCTATTTCATTAACATGACTTTTCATTTTTCCTCGTTAATTAATCGCTTTGTATACTTCTTTTCCACACTAAAAACATATTATAATCCCTCTGAAACATTCCCATGGGTTATTTTTTACACATTATCTACATATAGGATAAAAAATATTCTTTTCTCAATAGTTTCCACCACCTGATCTCTTGAATAACTCTATCATTCTCTTCTTTGGTGAGTATGAGAGTTCATTGAGATGCAAGTTTCTAGTCATATATTGTGATAAATAATTATGAATAATCAGAATATCCTTAACTATAGTCATCATACCATTTGGTTTCTCATAAATAAATTGTTTTTAACATTAAATGTTAACCCAGTTCCTTCAGGTTTACTCCATTGACTAAAACCAAAAATAATAGTGTGAGCAACATTAATAATAGTGGGGAACCAAATAATCATAAAAAATTAATTATAGAATTTATAAATCATGATAAATTCTTTTTAATATATGAAATATTATGTTTATATTAGGTTATTCATATTCATCACCTATTTAAATCCTTCATGATGGTTAATAAAGATTTTGTGAGTTTCTAAAGCATATCCTTCGGGAGTGTCAAATCAGGTGTGATATAAGGCCCATTGTTTTCAACCAGGTAGTGATCGATTCCATATCAATGTTCCCTTTTTAGAGTTATTACACCTAGGTACCTCTGTGACCAAGCCACATCTACATATAGTTTCCAAAAGGGATGAAATTTCTTGGAAACCACTCTCTTTATACTTTAACAAAATTACAAGACATTTTCATATACTTTGAATCATCCTTAGACTAATCCTTAGACATGTACATAGGGATATCAATAAATTTTTATCATCCTAATTTTTAAAGTATAACTAATCCTATCCTCTGATACCAACTATAGTGACCCATACATTTCATACATAGATATTACATAATTTTAGATAAATATTCAATACATTACATAAACACATGACTAAAGACCATAATGGTTTAGTGTCTTTGAAGACTAGGTACATAATCTTATAATTTAGTGAAAAATATTCCACATATCCCATAATTATCTTTCCCTTTAGTACTCTTTGTAAACATACCCTACTTAAAACCATTATTCATAACCTAGGGAAAGGAAACATAATAAAGGGTGATCTCAGATGCTCTATATGTGTAAGAAAGTGAGATATCAATGATCATAGAAGCATGACATACACATATGGGTATGAGAAAATGTGATTAAAATTTTAAAATCATAACTTATATATCAAAGATAATAATAAGAAGATATGGAATAAAGCGTGACAGTTCATAAGACATGAATCATAAAAGAATCAATAAAAATGAGCCATGAGAACATAACATTGGAATAAGATAAGGAATTTTGGAATACAAATAATCATATAAAATCATTTCCATAGTATTCAAGGCTTAATTATAAGTATATAATTGTGGAATGAGTTCATGCTCGAAACCATCATAGTAGTCAAGGTTAAATCCCAAGACCATCATAGTGGATAAAGTCCCTTAATGAAAGTAGTTCACTCCCCATTACATTCATGACTATCTCATGATATATAAATCTTTACCCAATTCATTGGAGGGAGATACAGGTCCCACATTTCACATAATAAAAATCATATGTATGTTTTCCATAATATCATAAAAAAATCATCATATCCTAACCCATGAAATGGAATGGGATTCATAAAAATTTCATTATATCATAACCTATGGAAAAGATATAGGATTCATAATCATTTCATAAAATCATCATAGCATAATGCATGAAAAGAAGAGGATTTCATAAGCATTTTATCATGGTATAAGACATGGGAGAGAAACAGTTTTTATAAGCATATTGTCATCATAAACATAAACCATCTAGAGAAATATTAAGAATGGAATCCTTGGATCATATACCAAGTAAAGAATAAGTAACATCAAAGGATGTCATCTTAGATGAAAAATTATTTTGAAATATCACTCAAAACATTTTTTGAGAAAAATAAATTTTATTTTAAAATCCATTTTTAAAAATAAAATTATTTAGAAATAATTTTATTTGAAAATAACCTTGAAAACATATAAAGAAAGAATTAAATATCATTTAAAACATTTATTGAGTAAAATAAACTTTCCAATTTTATTTTTTTAAAACATAAAACATTTTAAAAATCTTTTTCTTTTAAAATAACCTTTAAAACTTATAAAGGAAGCTTTAAAAATCATTTAAAAAATTTCTTGAGTAAAATATCATTTATGTTTTGATTTTTTTTAAAACTATAATCTTTTAAAAATAATTTTCTTTGAAAATAACCTTGAAAAATATAATGTAATTATAAAATAAAATAATGTTAATTATGGAGGGAAATTCCATTCATGTTTTACATGTTAAAACAAAAATTTCTTCCACATTTTTAGTAAAATCCAAACATTAATTTTATGTAAAAAAACATGAAGATTCCTTTAAAAAATGCTTAAAAAGTAAAACATGGGTAAAAATTTCCTTAATAAATAATTTTGAAAATGTTGAAAATTTTTTTGAATACATTTTTAGAAATTAGTGTTTTTGAAGAAATATGGGTTTTTAACCGAAGAGAGAAATAAAGACGATTTTTATTAATAACATTAATTTGAAATATTAAGTACATAAAATGATAAAATGAATGGAAAATATTTATTATAATTAAATAAATATAGGAGAATAAAATTAATTAGTTTATTTATAGATGGACCATAATATTTTATCATCAAAAACATAATCCTAAACAATCTTGATAAATGATGTGATTGTAATATAAAATATTGACCACATTGGTATAATTAAATTATAAGCCCCACAAAGGAATAAAATTAAATGAAACTTAAAATATGATGAGTGAAATTATGTTAATTATATTTCATTTCAAAGGGTCTATTTATACACCTCATAAAATAATATAAGTGCATAACATAACATATGTATTAAAGATGGAAAATTGAGACAAAAATCCATTACCGATTTGGTAACTTTTGAAATATAAACCCCATGAAAGAGATATCATAAAATTGATATTTAAATACCATTAATTTTTATTAAAATAATCATAAAATAAATTATTGGTCACTATATACATAACATAAAATAAATAGGTGGTGAATTTTGGATGTGCCTCAAATAAGTAATAAGTGAGATAGAAATCCATTACCTTAAGTATCAAATTCCTTCGTACACATTTGAAAATAATATATAATAAATAAAAGTTTATTAAAAATATATTTAAGAACCATAAATATATATATCATACCATAAATAATTTACATATGACCTTTTATTACCCATTTGTTAACAATTCCTTGTTAAAGTCACATTTTAGGCATTAACTGCTTTGTTTTTCGTGAATGTTTTGATTTTTTATTTTTGGTCCTCGTAATTTGGTCATGGTTCAATCATATATATAATTTTAAAAATGATATAAATATAACATATTATATATATATATATATATATTTATCTATAAAATATAGAGATAGAAAATGAAATACAACATTCATGGAGACAATAGGTCGTATGTACGTATGAATGTTGTTTCCATTTTCTTGATGGATTGAAAAAAATAAAGGTAAATAACATATTACCATTAAAAAATATTTTTTATTTCATATATAGAATTTATATATATATATATATACTAAATTTACCTTTAATCCCTTTAATAAAAAGTGTAAGTGAAAACAAATCACATCACTTCGTGATGCAGTAGTTCGCCAAACACATGTGAGATGTTACCATATCTCCCATAGAATTGATATTAAGAAGGTATATATAATATCATAATTAAATAAGTATATAAATTTCATAAATATCATATAAATATGTTAAATAAATCTTTATATACATCCTTAAAAGGTGGTGGTGAAAAAACAAACTACATCAGTTCGCGAGGCGGTATTCCACCATACACGTGATTGAAAATTTCATTTTCCATTTGATGGAAGTGGAGATGGATATAGATTATTAAATTAATAAAAATAACATATTAGTATATAGGATATAATTTTGTTATTATATTTTAAGTTTTAATACATAATTTAAGTTGGAAAAATATGAAATAAAAATAAGGAGCTTAGTGAAGACAATTACTTTCACTTAGAAGCACCTCATTGAGATATCTTATCAAGGGCCCTAGTGTTGGTATTTTGGGAGTAAAATAAGCTCTAGAAAATGTATAAGATTGTTTTTAAGGTATTTTTTTAGGGTTTTTAAGAACTATATTTCTTTAGTGGTGTGAATAAGTGAAATGTTGTGGTGGCCTTTTAGGAGTGAGGTAAAGGAACCCACTTAGAAACTACATGGAAATTTCTCAAAAGAATCCAAAATGATATAGTAATTCACATGAAAAAATATTATAAAAGACACTATATGATAAAAATAGAATTATAAGATGTAAATATGGAAAAAATAGGATTTATACTTTTTTTGTGTCATTTTTAACCCATATATATTTATTTTAACCCCTAGTAAACAAGTTTTTACCTTCACCGATGTAAATAATATTTACTATTTTTAAAATTCATTATGGTCAAAAATAAATTTTAAATCATTATATAATAAAAATTACTCAAATTATAAATATGGAACCAATTTTTACATATTCAATTCTATCAAGTGGAAAAATTTAATTTCAAATTAATCCCACAGACGTGACGAGAAAGCGGGTTTTCAAAGAGAAAATGTTCAAAATTTTAAAATGTTTTTATATAAAAATTAAATATGAAAATGATTATAATAAACAAAATTGGATTAATAGATATATAATTGAACCAATTTTTCTAATAAAATATTTTTTTAAAAAATAAACCTTATTAATTCTTTAAATGAAAATACAATTTTCAATGAAAAAACTGTATTTTGACTGTTCATCATAAAATTAATCTTTTCCAGAAAATCCAAAAAATTCAACATATGATAATTTAGACATTTTAATTTAATAAAATAATTTTATTTTTTCTAATTCATTTTCTAAAAGTTTCAAAATTTAATTTTATTATTATTCATAAAAATAAATAAAAACAATTTTTTTGAGAAAATAGTATTTTCAAAACATATAGACTTTTCTAAAATTTAAGTACTTTTTTATAAATATTTTATTTATATAAATCCATTATACATAATATTTAAAAATTAGTTATTAGTATTAATATCTCTAAGTGTAAATTCTAGGTTATAATGGCTGCATTTAAATAATAATAATAATAATATTTTTTAGTTTGTTAAAAACCAGTGTTTCATGTAATGCAAGGTAAACTCTATGTTGCATATAATGCAAGATAAACTCAGTGTTTAATATAACACAATATAATATCAATTTTTCATATAATGCAGGATAAACTCAATGTTGTGTATAATGTAAACTAAAATCAGTGTTACATATAATGTATGCTAAACTTAGTTTTGTGTGTAACACAAGCTAAACTCGGTGTTTAATATAATGAAAAATATTAAAGTGACTAAATTTATTTGAAAAAATACTTCAAAAAATCTCAGGTTATTACAATATGAGTTCTAAAGAAGGATATATGAATGGTAGATGAATATAAGGGATGTACATGGCATTACCTAGGGTCACATTCATATGGATATGTCCATGGAAACACATGGATTTGTTGGAAATGTGGAACTAAATGGAATGTAGACAAGGTAGATGACATGTATTAGCTACCTGGGCCCCCACCCGTATACCACATATTGTGGTAGTATACATATTGTATTTCTCATATACTTTAGGTTAGACCCATGTACCATGGTCATGTCTGAGTAATGGGTTGTGCATGTCTACTCCTGGCCATGCCCGTGTGCTTAGATATATTCTTTACAATGTACCCCCTAAGTACAAGTCAATATTATTGCACTAAGTCATAGGTGTGTGTAGTCCATACACAACTTGTGATACTTATCTTCTCTGAAACCCTAGCCACCATTTCTAGGGGACTATATAGTGTGTGTTCTTAGACAACACTCCATGTTCTTAGGGATTTCAATAAAACATAGGGAAGCCTTCAGGCATATCTCTATACTCCCTCCATTTCTATTTTTATCACAAATCTCACTGGGGGGAGTGGATATAGGGATAATCTTTCTCGATCCATCACTAGTGGTCGATTTTTAGCCACCCGAACCTACACAACACATTCCATCACACTACACATATCCTTCTATCACTCTAGATCCCAAATCCAAAAATCATTCACCTAAATCCCATATCCAACATTTATCTTCCCATAAATCATCGATCCATTCACTATTCATGCACCTGCTATGAATCTGGAGGTTCGTTCATGGTCAAACACACACCATCAATGTTGAACCACAACCCCATAGGCCAATGATGAAGAAAATGAAGAATAGTAGGGTAAAATAACAATAATGAGGTGAATCCATAATTTCATGATATGTTCATAAACAATTATTAATATAAAATTAGGGTTGAATCATGAAATAATGAATATAAACTAATATAAACTATTCAATTTAATTTATGGGCTCATGTGAATGATGGGTTATCGCAGATAAATAAAAATAAGATAAAAAAATCCATGCATATCAAATATAAATGATGTAAACCACAAATAATGACCCCTACCTCATTTATGGATTGATCATTGGTGAAGAGCATGTTTCCCAATGATGAATAAGGTCCACTTCATTCGTTGTGTTCCTCTCGATCCACCTCAATCAAGATGTCATTATTCTACAATCCCAATCCACTAATGAAGAATTATCTCCTCCTATAATTTTCCCATGTTTATATAGATAACCTTATGAAACATCATAAATATATATTTATATATAGATTCTAGGTTTAGGGTTATGTAATAAAAAAATAAAAAAATTATTTATTCTATTAAACACACCTTCCAATGGTCACCTCCCTCAGAACATTTGATGTCGACCAATGTCAGGTCATGCCTATCAAAAACCCTACTTTTTGGAATCAACCATGGACTCGTATTTCTCATTAACGGTCTAAAAAAATGTTAATACCATTTATAATTAAATTCTGCATGATTGTGATATATATTTATATATATATATATTTTTAATATATCAATACTGAGCCTCTTCTGGCCTTAGAATCTTGTGATGAATCAATGCCTAGTTCACAAAATAATCATTAAAATAATCCAAATTATTACTATAAAATAATATAGTTTTTAAAATCTCTACAACTTCATGGATTTTCATCCAAAATTGTGAAAACCTACTCATATGTAAGGATACTGATAACTCATCCAAATTTCCTACTCCCACGAGCTCTCTTGAAGGTTCCTACTCTGTCAACAAACACACACCCAAAGGAAAACACTTTCCCATGAAAGGTATTCTACTGGTGATTCTAAAATTCCATAGGAAATATCATAAATGAAACTCCACCCTCAATGTACATCTCACCCTAGTTGACATCATGCAATGAGTCATACAAATCTATCCTCATCTGCAATGTGTGGAATACATCGGACTTCTGATCTAACTGTGGTTTTAGGATCAGCGGTATGCTATCTACCTAACCCAAAATTATAATAGAACAAGGGACTTCCAACATTAGAGATATATTGTCATACCATCCAAATACTAGTGATCATTGATGAGGTGAGATATCTCGAAACACATGATCTCCTCATCGAACTCCAAAGGCCACCATTATCATTCCACATAGGACCCCAACATCACAAAACCATCCTCATCTACCTATGTATGAGCTAAACATTTCAAAAACCATCACTCAAACCAACTCCAGGTAAAAAAACTCTTTCTCCCACTAGATCTGATGAGAACAACAGTGGCCCACAATATCTCTTTTATAGACCTCAAATGGTATTACATTAATAGTGTACGAGTAACTGATGTGATACTAATATTCCAACAGTGGTAGATAATTATCCTATCTATGGATAAAAACCAACATGAAAACCCAAACCATATATACTGAACCCAAATGGCCTATTTTACTTGGACATCTGCCTAGGGTATAAGCACTATGATCGACTATAACCGAGTACCAAATGATTTCTACATCCTCTCCATAATCATGATGTGAAGTGAGCACCACAGTCTAAAATGATCATTGAGGGAATTACATGAAGCCAAATTATCTCTTACACGAAAAAGAATCCCATCCTCTATAATATGCTCATCTCTTATATGGTTAGGAAGTGGTCCGTCTTAGCAATTAATCCTATGATAAATCAGATAGAGCCATGACCTCTTACTGGTCATGGAATCCCACATCATGAAAACCACAACGGTACGATCCCATTTCCACTTCCATCTGGTACCTCAGCCTCCACCCATAAGAAATTGAGACAAAATGAGTTAAACTGTACAACTTTTTACAATATTCATGGCTATTCAATTTGATTCCAACATATCCCTTATTTATCCACACCTCAACCCAGATGCAATGCTAAAGTGATGTGACCTCCTCATCACCCCCGACCATAGCTTGAATGGTGTCACCATCCATCCTCAAATAACGATGAAATTATCCCCACCTTCAAAAAATTTCTATGGATTTTAACACCACTATTTTTTATGAATTTTCTATGAATTTATATTTTTTGGATAGATGGGTTTACACGCAACATTGAGTTTTAACGAACTGTGATATACTATTAATATTATTTTTTTAAACCCGACCTTTATAAAATAGCTATTAAAATTGATGGTATGGATAAGAATAACTAGATTTTAAATATTATATATAATTTATTAATATAAATAAAACATATTGATATAAAATTACATAATTTTTAGTAACTTATTTATATGTTTTAAAAATACCATTTTTCGTAAAAAATGATTTTATTTCTCTTTGTGATCATATAATAAAATAAATTTCTTAAACTTTTAGAAAATTAATTAAAAATAATAAACATCATTTTTTTAATAAAAATGTTAAAATTTTATTTGAGTTAATTTTTTATAATTTTTTGAAAAGATTAATTTTTCAATTAATGGTAAAAAAATACATATTTTTATTAAACACAACCTTTTCATTTAAAGAATTTACAAGATAAATTTTATTTTAATTTTATTTTACAAGTAAAATTAGTAAAATTATATATTTATTAATCTAATTTAGGTCATTAAGATCAATTTAATATAAAATTATAATATTAAAACTCTATATACATTTGAAAATGTTTTCTTTGAAAAACTGTTTTTTCATCACGTCTACGAGATTAATCTTAAATTCAATTATAATTTTTTTTGATTTAAATTTGATAAAATTGATTCCATAAATTTAATAAGAATATTTTATATTATATAATAGGGTTAAATTAATTTTTGTTCATAATTATTAAAAAATACAATAAAAATTATTTATCATGATTAAGGTTAAAATGGTGTTTTACACATTACATGCACTTGGGTTTAAATTAATTTTACACACACCTAAGATTTTTATTTAATAAATTGGATTTAATATATATAATTATTGAGTATAAATTATCCAATAATAATGATGTTATTTTTATTCTTAAAGGATAGATTTACTAGGTAAATAAAAATATATAAGTGACCATGGTGAAAATTAAAATGGTAAAATTAAGTAAAATTAAAGACTAAGGAATAAAATGTTTAAAACATGTATTTTTCTGTGGTGAAGGTTTAGATATACCATATCACCCCTTAAATATATTATTTATTATTTTTTTAGTTCTTGGGGTGTGATTGACTACCAATTATTGAATAATTTTGAGTATTTAAAAAAATGCCACTCCTATTCAATTATAAAAGGCCAACCACTCCCCTCCCTTATTCACACCTATTAAACCCTTTTTATCCAAAAAAAAGGGAATAATCCCTACACAACATATTTATCCTTTTAATAGAGCTTATGGTCTTCCCCAAATAAAATCATAGGGTCCCTAATAAGAGATCCAATTAATGTTTTTATAAGCGATTGTAATTGTCTTCACTAAACTCTTTCTTGTTAATTCTTCTCATACCACCATCATTCATTTTATATTAATTATAATATAATAAAACCATTATATTACATATAATTATATTTTATTATTTTTATGTAATAACATATATCTATATCATATTCCATCATATGGGAAATGCAACTGTCGATCGTGTGTACGATGGACTACCACCTCATGAACTGATGTATTTAGTTTTCCTTTAACACCTATAATGGATAGATATAATGATATATTTAACATATTTATATGATATTTATGACATGATATTTTTTTTAATTATAATATAACATATACATTCTTAATTTCCATTCTGTGGGAATACGATAACATCGTTCGTGTGTATGACAGACTACCGCCTCGTGAAGCGATCTGATTCATTCTTCACTTACACTTTAAATGGAAGGTAATAAGGGCATGTTTAATGAAAATATTTGATATATATGAAATAAAAATTATTCTTGAAATTTAATATAGTATTTACCATTCCTTGTTTTCAATCCATCAAGAAAATGGAAACAACATTCATGTATAGGTACGACCTACCGTCTCATTGAACAATGTATTTCATTTTCTGTCTCTAAATTTTATGGATTACTCTAAATACATATATAAAATGAAAAATTAATAAAAGGAAAAAATTAAATCATATATGGTATGATATATACATGTATGTTTCTAGAATATATATATAATAATCATATATTTATTATGTTCGAGGTTTGAAAGCATATGAAGGATATATATACTTTTGGTAAGGGATTTTTTTTCTAAAATTTCCTTTTTTTGGGAAATATGTTATGTTATGTACCTATATTATTTTTGAGGTGTATATAAATCCCCTTTGATATGTTATATAATTAATTAATTTATTATCATTATATTTAAAGTATCATTTAAATATTTTTTTCATGGGGATTATGATTCAATGGTTACCAAAGCATGTAAGGGTATTTTTGTGTCACTTTTATTTATGTGGGACAATGGCATATACCCAAATTTTTTATTTTGTGTGGTGTATGATTATTATACTCAAATTATAGGATATACATATCCATATAATTTTCTTTCTTTCATGGGCCTTATGATTCAAAAGATACCAAGGTGGTAAAGGTTTTATGTTACAATCTCATTGTTTATTGGGATTGTTTATGATTATGATTTTGATGATGAAATATTATGATGTATATATCTCATGAAAATCATGAATTTTTATTCTCTTATGTTTATTTTTTGAAAATAAATGTTTTCCTTCTATTTTCTTGTCTTTATATACCCAATATTTCAAAGTAATATTAAAAAAAAATCAACTTTATTTTTCTCTTTCGTTGAAAATCCTATCTCTTCCATGTCCATGTTTTTAAAAAATGGTTTCAATAATGTTTTTACTATTCTCTAAAGATAGTTTAAATTTATTTTTACCCTTTTATGAATTTTAAAAAATATTTTAAAAGGAATCTTATTATCATTTTACAAATGTCGTAGTTTTGAATTTTTATCAAAAACGTGAAAGGAATCATTGTTTTTAACATGCATGACATGAATGATATTTTCTGACGTCATGAAAACTCAATGTTTTAAAGATTAATTTTCAAGTTTCAAAATATATTTTCAATGAAAATATATTATTTAAAATTTTATATTTTTTTAGATTTCAAATAAATGATTTAACTGTAAAAAATGTTATTTTCATCAAGAAATGTTTCAAGTTATCTTAAAAATCATCTTCCATCTAAGATGACATCATTTTGGGTTACCTATATTTTAATGGGGATATAATCCCATGATACCAAACATATTATTTCTTTATATTATTTATGGTTACTTTAATATGTTGTTTATGAAACCCATTACTTTTCCATGGTTATGGTATGATGAAATGATGAAATGTTTATGGAACCCATTTATTTTTCATGGGTAATGCTCTGATGAAATGTTTATGAAAACCACTTATTTTCTTGGGTTTTGATATGATAAATATTTTATGATCATATGGAACACATATGTATGATTTTCATTATGTGATGGTAGTTATGTTATATTCATGGATGGTCTAATTAATTGGGTAATGATTGGTGACACATGAGTTAAATATGTAATGAAAGAACCTGATTTCATGTTCAAAATGTTTTTCATAGAAATGATTTCATGGTTATAAGTTTATGCATGGGTAAGATTTTATATAATTATAGTGATGCATGGACCTTATTTAATATATATAATGTCATTCATGCATCTAATTTCATATTCATAAGTTTTTATGATGTCTTGGTTTCATATCCTTAACTTAATGAGTGAATTTGTATCTATTTAAACATGGTTATAATGTTATAATCTTATTTGTATGACACAATTCTATGTTTTATTCCAATGTTATGATCTCATAAATTATGTTCTTTGATTCCTTTATGATTAATTTCTTATAAAATACTATGATTTGTTCTATGAATATTGTTTATGATCCATGACATGCATGGTATAGTTTTTAGATGTTATTATCATGTTCTCATACCCTTATGATTATGTTATGTTTATATCTCTAGTTTTTACCCATACTGATCATCTAATCTCACCCTTTATTATTATTCATTTCCCTAGATTATGAAGAAAGGTATTAAGTATGATATTTCTAATAAGGGTTATATTTATGAGGAATTTAGTGTGAGATGATATAGTTCACTTATGAACGAGTTATTTATGTTTCCATGTTTCTAAAGAAACTATACCATTAAAATCCATGAGAATTTATTTTTACAATGTAATGAATATTCATCTAAAACGTTATAATATATATTTATAAAAGCTTGAGTTTTTATATTTGGTATTAAAGGATAGGTTTAGTTATCCTTTGGAAACTATGATGAGAAAAATTTAGCAAGAACCCTTCTGACAATCCTAAGTATAAGAAGACATCCTAATTTTTTGTTAATGAATATATTGTGATGTTTTCCTAGAAATAAATACTTGTCTTGATACTACATATTGAGGTGGTGTTGGAACAAGTGTCACTTAGCATAATAACTCTAAGAAAGTCATTTTAGGCTTAACTCGAGCATTACCTGGTATATGATAATGGGTTTTACTACACACCTAGTTTGACACTCTCGAGGGACATGCTTTGGTTAATTCACATTTTATTTAAAAATTGTCATGAAGTATTCGAATATATGATTGTCATGGTTGAACTTAGTTAAAAATAAATTATCATATATTTAAAATAAGGTTTATTTATTTAGATAACCTATAAATAACTCTTTATGACTATATGTTTTTCCACTGGGATTATTTTTCTCACACCAATATTTTTGGTTTCAGTTAATAGATATAACTCAAAGGAACTGTGTTAATATTGAATATTATGGATATTAAAATGATTTTACACCTGAGAAACAAAAAATTATGGGAGATAATATGAAAAATCTTGTTGATATTCTCACAAAAATTTCCCAAGATTTGATATATACTAAACTTCCAAATAAGGAACAGAGGAAAAAACATTATATTGAGTCCTTAATGAGGAAACACCAACATTATTTTAGTTCTTTCACTGATCTATTAGTTTCTAATTAATGTAATAGTACCATTGAAATGATATTTTTTTGTACTCTAGTGTTTAAAACATGAAAAATTCATTTTGGCTGTTTATCATTTGGAAGGAGAACTATATCAGTGGTTGGCTCTTATCAAGGACATGATGGAAGGTGGATAAATTAACTATATAGAGTGGGATGAGTTTAAGATCTTATTTTTCAATAAGTACTTTCCTCATATTATTTATACAAATATGGATAAAGAATTTCTTAAGTTGAAGGAGAAGGATGATGAAACTTTCGGTACCTTTGAGTCAAATTTTACAAGACATGAAAGACACAATTTAAGTATTATCATCTAACCTGAAAGTGATGTTTATCAATAATTTGGTGGCCTAAAACTAGGTATAAAAAAGATTTTAGCTAAAATATATATTAGTAGATATGAATAAATCATCTAATGTTCACCCAATGTGGAAATGTAAATTAGATATTTATACTATTCACATGGGTTTGATAGGAAAAAGAAGACCAAGGTTCATGAAAACTTCAATAAATCACACTATGTAAAGGAATTCCATCCGTATACATGACTAAAACGTGGGAAGAAACATCTAGGGAACTGATTGAATGGAACTGTGAGGTGATTTAAAATTTCAAGGGTGGGTCATAAGTAACATTAATGTCAAAAGTAAATGAATGGTCCGATTAAAAAATGGAATACAAGAAGATTCCCACTAATGCAACACCCATGCTCCAATGCTTCAAGTTAAAGGAGTATGGGAATCATGATAACCATTTCTCAAATATAAAGGTTAATGATAATGATCGAAGACAACCATCTCTAAAGATAAATGACAATGGGGAGTCTTATGAAATAAAAATAGTTGAAGTGAATCATGATAATTAGGGAACACATATCCTCCACACCTTAGTTTATAATTTGATGATTAATTTTGTATGAAGGAGATGTATGAAAATATTATTTTTCATCCTTTAGTGGAACATGATGTGATTATAAGAATTGATTATTTTCCCTTACCAAGATTCTAGAATAATGAAATCATGGTTGATAATATATCATTGCAAGGATGAACCCAAGATTCTAATAGAAATGTTTTTGTATAAGATAAGATCTTATTTAAGGAATAAAGGGTGAATTATACTTTGGAGGCTTATATGTATCCATGTAATATTAACATAAGTGTTATGGATACCATAAAGGTTTTATGTGTTTAAAGTTTATTATAAGTTCAAACTCATAGGAATCCCTTCCAAGGTTTTATATGATGGGTTATTAAGGATATAATGAGAGACATTTATAGAAATACGACCCATTGGTTTTGTATATGATTTAGTGAAAATGTTTTTTTGAGGAGGAATGCATTTACATTTTGTGTAAATAAGATTAATGGTATTGGTAACCCTTATGGTTTATATTATCTTTGATGTTGAGGTAATTATGGATTTTATAGTAATTATATTAATATAGTTTTAGAAAAAGATAACCCATATATCATGTGATAACATGTTGCATCCTGAAAGGCCATGGGGCATGAACTGAAAATCAAAGGGCAACCATGGTATATCACCTACCGTTGGCCTATGAAATATAGTATTTTAAATGGGAAAAAATAAAGAGAGATATTTTTTGAATATATATCTTGGTTCTTGGTATGATGGATAGTTAAGAATAAGAGATAAATATCAAAGGGTATGTAAAAACCATTATCCATACCAGAATAGAAATGGGAAAACATCAGAATGAATTTTTTCATAGGACTACCCAAAATATCTAAAGGGAAGAATGATATATGGGTTGTAGATGATCACATTAAAAATTAAGCACACTGAATTTCAATTAGAGAATATTTTTATCAATATAATATTTCCAAGATATATATTAAGTAAGAGCTAAGGTTTCATGGAGTACCACATTCCATTGTATCTGATCAGGATATGAGGTTTACCTTATATTTCAAGATAAGTATTCAGTAAGATCTTGATATAGATTTGAGTTTTGAAGCTATGTATCATACTAAAAAATATTCTCAATTTGAGAGAACAATTAAAAACATAGAGGATATGCTAATATCATATTCTATAGATTTCAAAGGAGTTTGGGATCAATATCATCCTCTGGTTGAGTTTTCATACAATAATAACTTTCACTCAAGCATTCATATGGATCCTAATGAATACCTATATAGAAGGAAGTGCATAAATAAAATTTAATGGGATGAATTTTGGAGAAATAAATCTATTAAGACTTGATCTATCTAATGAAATGGTAGAGACGTTCAGATCCATTCAGCAATACATAAGGGAAACACAAAGTCGATAGAAAAGTTACACTAAAAATCGTCAGTGTGATCTGGAGTTTGAAGTTATTTAGAAGGTTTTTCAATGATTTTTTTTACATGGAATAAATTTATAATATTTGGTAAGAAAGAAATGCTTAACCTTAGGTATATTTACCCCTTCTATATTCTTGATCATGTATGGATGGTTGCTTATCGATTTGAGCTTCCAACAAACCTCTCTCAAGTCCATAATGTGTTCTATGTATATATCTTGAGGAATTTTTTACATGATCATTCACATATACTAAAATCAGAGGTCATAACACTAGATAAAGATCTTTATTTCGAGGAAAAATTGTAGATATTCTAGATTTTATAGATAAAGTTCCATGAAACTAGACCACTCACTTTATCAAAGTTTTTTTGAAACCACCCACGTGAGGAAGCTACATGGGAATATAAGGATGTGACGAGGTAGAAATATCCTAATTTGTTAGTAATGGAGTGATAAATTTCAAGGTATAAATTCATTTTAAAGGGGATAGAATGTAACACCCCAAGTTTATATGAAATTATAATTTTTGAATAAATTTAATTTCTTAAATTTCATGCATTACACATACCACTGAGTTTTAACGATAAAAAATATACTATTAATATTATTTTTTTAACATGACCTTTATAAAATAGCTATTAAACATGGTGTTATGATTTTTAAGAACTAAATTTAAAATATTAATTATAATGTTTTTATATAAATAAATAATATTGATAAAAAATAACTTAATTTTTCATGAACTTTTTATATGTTTTGAAAATACTATTATCTTAAAAAATGTTTTTATTTATTTTGGATAAAAAATAACAAAAGAATTTTTTTCTAAATTTATAAAATGTATTTTAGAAAATAATTTTCATTTTTTAAATCTATATATCAAAATAATATTTGAGTGACTTTTTGAGAATTTTAAGAAAAGATTGATTTTTTGATGAATAGTAAAAGAATACTGATTTTTATGAAAAACTGCATTTTCATTTAAATAATTTACAAGATCAATTTTACATTAAGGTGTTTTAAAATTAAAATTAGTTTAGTTTTATATTTATTAATCTAATCTAGGTAATTTTAATATTTTTCATATTAAAAAATTATATACTTTTAAAAATGTTATCCTTGGAAAATAGCTTTCCCATCCCATATATGGGATTAATATTAAATTAAATTCTACCACTTATATGATTGTAATTTGATAAAATATATTATGTATTTGGAATAATATTAATTTATATTCTATTATATTTCCAAATTAATTTTTTTTTCATAATTATTAATAAATATCATGAAAATTAATTATATCAATCACAATTAAATGGGGTTTTGCGCATTACATACGCTTATGTTAAAATTAATTTTACACACATATAAGATATTTATTTAATAATTTTGATTTTATATTTAGAATATGTGAGACTAAATTAAATAATAATGATCATTCTAATTTTATTATTGAATGATAAATTACCTTAGTAAATAAAAATATAAAGTTTAATATCTTGAAAACTAAAATGGTAAAATTAAGTAAATTTTAAGGATAATAAATAACATGTTTCAAACATGTTTTTTACTATAGTGGTGTTTTGGATTAAAAATTTCATCCCTATAATCCATTATTTATCAAATTTTAATGCACATGGTTTGAGAGTGACTTCCCATTATTGAATAGTTTTGTGTATTTACAAAACTGTCACTCCCCCTCAATTATAAAATGGAACATCCACCCCTCACTTATTCAAAATTTTTAAGCCCATTGATATTAAAAAAACTAAATAAATCTCTCCAAAACATCCTTATACATACTCTAGATATTCTAGTTTTCCCAAAAGAACAATACTATGGTCCTTCATAAGAGTTCCAAATCAAGTTTTCCTAAGAGAAAGTAATTGTCTTCACTAAAATATTTCTTTTTAATTATTATATTACCACATTTATTCAAATTATATTAATTGGAATAAAATAAAACCAAAATATTCTATATACTGATATTTTATTATGTTTATGGTATAAAATATATCGATATCCTCTTCCTTCACATTGGAAATGAAACCGTCGATCACGTGTCTGACAGACTTCCACCTCATGAACCGATATAATTCACTTTCCATCAAAACCTCTCAAGGATGGATATAATTATAGATTTAACAAATTTATATGATATTTATGAAATAATTATACTTCTGGAATTATATTATCACATATACCTTTATACTTTTGATTATGTGGTAATACGATAATGTCACTTGTGTGTACAGTAGACTACCCCCTCATGAAGCGATGCGATTTATTCTTCATATATACAGTACATGGAAGGTAATAAAAATATGTTTAATGAAAATATTTCATATATATGACTTAAAATGATTCTATAAATTTAATATATTATTTACCATTATTTTGTTCCATCTTTTGAGAAAATGGAAACATCGTTCATGCATACGTACGACCTACTATCTTTTTGAACAACATATTCCATTTTCTATACTTAACTTTATGAATTACTATAAAGACATATAAAATGAATATATATTATATTTATATTATGTTTATCATTCTGGATATTATGGAACCATGATCAACATAAAAGTAATAAAAATACCAAATCAAAACATATATGAAAAACAAAGCTATGATTACCCGAAGCATGATTTTAACAAGGAATTGTTAATAAAAGGGTAATAAAAGGTCATAAGTAACTCATATATGGTATTATATATATAATTATTGTTATGTAATATATTTATAATAAACCTATATATATTATACATGAGTTTTTAATGTGTATGAATGAATTTTAGACTTCAGGTAAGAGATTTTTGTCTCAAATTGTATTCTTTGGGAAATATGTTATGTTATGCACCTATATTATTTTATAAGGTATATATACAGTACATTTAACATGTAATTTCATAAAATTATTTATTCTTATTATATTTAATGTTTCATTTAAATTTATTCTTTTATGAGGCCTATGATTCAAAGGTTACAAAATCATGTAAGGGGATTTTCATCTCACTTTTATTTCTATAGGACACATGTCTTATACACCACTTGTTTATTTTAAGGGGTGTATATAATACCGATGGATTTATTTTTTTATTGTTATCATGAAATTATGGTTCATACATATCAATATAATGTTCTTTATTTCTTGGGTCTTATGATTCAAAAGATACCAATGTGGTAAATATTTAATGTTATAATCTCATTATTTATTGGGATTATTTATGATTATACTTCTAATGATGAAATAATATGATACAACCCTCAAGAAAATAATTTATTTTTATTCTCCTTTGGCTATGTCATGAAAATAAATATTTTATATTAATTTCCCCTCTTTATGTACTAAATATTTCAAAATAATGTTTATAATAAAAATCAACTTTATTTCTCTCTTTGGTCAAAAATCCTTCCTCTTCCATGTCCATGTTTTCTAAAAGTGTTTTAAATTTTTTTAATATTCCCCAAATATTTGATAAAGTCATTTTTAACCTTTTTTTTATTTTTTTACAATTATTTTTAAAATGAATCTTCATTTAATTTTTCCAATCATGATACTTTTTACAATTTACCAAAAATGTGAATGGATTATTTGTTTTTAACATGGATGGAAAGAATAATATATTCCACTATAATGACCAATCAATGTTTTAAAGATTCAATTACATGTTTCCAATTTTATTTTCACATAAATTATTTTTATTAATTTTTTTGATATTTTCAAATTTCAAAAAAATTATTTCAAGGAAGAAATGTTTATTTTTCTCAATAAATGTTTCAACTGATCTTAAAAATCATTTTCCATATAAGATGAATTCATTTGATGTTACCTAATTCTTACTTGGGATATGATCCAATGAAACCATCCTTATTATTTCTCTGGATATTTTTTATTTTTTATGACAAGATTTTTATAAAACTCATTCCTCTTCCATGGGGTATGATATGATGAAAGGATGAAATCTATATGAAACTTGTTTCTTTTACATGGTTAATTCTATAATGAAATGTTTATAAGAACCTTTTTTCATTAGTTTTGATATGATGAATGCTTTATAGTCTTGTGGAACACATGTGTATGATTTTAATTATGTGATAGTAGTTATCTTATAACCAAGGATGGTCCAAAAAATTGGGTAATGATTGATAATTACTGAGTTAATTATGTAATTTGTGAACCTAATTTTATGTTCACAATATTATGTGTGGACCTTCATTAATTTCCATAAGGTTTTACATGGTATTGATTTCATGTCCATAATGTTTTTTATGGTCCTACTTTCATCTATATAAGGTTATACATGGACCTGATTTCATGTCCACAATGTCATGTGTGGACATGCTTTCATGTCCATAAATTTATACGAGGGTCTGATTTAATGTTCTTAAATTAATGAGTGAGCCTGTATCTATTTAAAAATGTTCAAAATGTTGTAAGTTTGTATGAATGACACAATTATATGTCTTACTATAATGTTATTATCTCGTGGATTCTGTTCATTTATTTCTTTATGATTAATTTCTTATAAACTACCAAGATTTATGACATGAATCAAGTTTATGATATATGACTTGTAGGGTATAGTTTTTAGATGTTATTATCATGTTATCATCACTTTATGATTATGTTATGTTAATATATCCCTTGTTTACCCTTTACAAGCATATGATCAAACCCTTTCTTATGTTTCATTTCCCTAGGTTATGAAGAAATGTATTAAGTATAATAAGTCTAAGAAGGGTGATAATTATGAAGAATTTAGTGGGAGAGGATATAGTTCACTTTTGAACAATTTTTTTATGTTTAAATATTTCTAAGACACTAAATCATTACAATCCATAGGTTTGTATTTGTGAAAAGTAATGAATATTCATTTAAAAATATGTAATATCTATGTATGAAAGATTAGGTCTCTATAAGGATTATTTCTTGTGGAAATATACTCATAAGATATCTCATAGTAAGTATCTATAAAACAAGCCTGCCAAACAATCTATAGAAGTGAATGGGTAACAACCATCGATTGAAGGTGTGATGCACCATCCTCATCCTAATGGGCCAATAGTAAAGGTAGAAAATAATCTGTCACCTCACTCAATAAAATTTGATCAAGATTTTTTTTTGTGAGAATCTGATTCCATGGACATGCCTTAGGGTGGACCTCAAGCTATTACTGGATCAACCTTTACTCGGTCTACTACCACTCCCATGCTTGAAAAGACAAATCCCAAGGAGTGGACCTATTGAGACTAGAACTAATATATAAGATATCTCATTAATGATGGTACTCTTGGAACATGTTTTGAACCATCCTAATGTTCTTGTGTGCTCCACTAATGATTACTAGCACACAAGGATGTCCCCATAGAAGACTAGCATGAACCGATCCATGAAGGGTTAAGGATCTAATTTATAATCCCACTACTCTACTAGGGAATCAAACATGACTAAGGGTATCACCAGGGACTCAAGATTACTATTTAAGCTCTAGGGATTCATTATTGGTACATCATACTCTAGAACCTAGAGATGGTTATAACTTGTCCTGAGGTCAAAATATAAGAACAAATTCACCCCAAAGAGCTGGTAAAAAAGGTCATTAGTTATTTGGGGGTGGACACTCCTTCCTGATAGTCACCTGATTCAGGTGACACAAATCCATACATAAACTCAATCCACCATATGCCTTATAAGTGAACAACACTGGGATTACTAGAGAATACACTAGGTCAAACAATCCCCTACTCAACAAACTCCCCAAAACCGCACCACTAGATCTCATGGATACACATGGTCATCTGATATGCTAGTGAAAATATCAAGCCATCCCTTGTGTAAGTCCATGAAAAAAAAACACTTTATAGGAGGTGAACCTGAACATCCTCAGGAAGTCTATCCTCATGATCCTCCACCATCATAGGAAACTAAATTCTCATAGAATCTTCCACTCCTAAAGTCATTATAGATAATTGATAAGTAATTGATTACATCCTCATACAAATGAGCTCATCCTACTCTTCCTGATATTCCTTCTCACCTAATAAGGAAAACAACATAAAACTGAATTGAGTACACTATAACCATTACTGTTGACATTCATCTAGGCATGGGCATTAAGTATCTAGTTCATGATAAGGAAAAAATCATAAGGAATCACTGGTAACTATAGAAATTGTGTACATGAGTCCATACCTCCTCTCAGAGTTAGGTTACACTAATGATAGGTATGTGTGTTCATATATCCACTCTGTAAGAGCCTTAGAACATAAGGGTTGAGAAAAAAGGATCAATTAGAATCACTAGGTCTCAAATAGGGGATTTTTTGGGAAATGTGGCTTGTGAATCTATGATAAAATAAAGCTAGAGGAGTAAAGGAACATGTCATACCTTAAACCACATCTGATGATTCATAGTCACCAGATCCCACCACCTAAAGCTATAATTTATATGTCCTTCCTATTCACCACAACCAATGCTCACTTATACACCATAGTAGATTAGGAAACCTCAAATATACAAGTAAAAAGAACTCATCTACCACATCTCAATACTTTTCTCTTTGGGTATAATTGACTCACCAAAATTTTTTTGGATCATATCACAAGAATGAGTCTTAGTGGGGAAAGAATCCATTTTCCTTGTGTGCATGAATCCATTCTCTACAAACCCATCAATGGGATCCATCAATGACACGTGTCTCCCTAGATAAGTCTGACTACTAGAAACACCACTATGGGGTTCTTATCTAATAGGGACTTCCACACCACAAGCCTTTTTCAGTAATCTACCACCTAAGAAGGGGGTCTATCTCACCACATAACATGGGTGGTCTATATCTCTGGAACCTATAACGTGTAATCAATATAGGTGATTCATCTTCCGATACCACCCTAACTAACTTCTTCTCCACAAAGAATTACGGTCATGAGTGAAAATATATAGACGGTTGGGGTATGCACAAAATGAAAAATCCAGAATAACACCCCAATCTAATCCTCCACTGCCTAATAATCAAGATCATCAAAAAAACTGAGTGGTATCTATCATTGTGAATCATACAGTGTGATCATAATATGTTCATAATCATTCTATCCTATTGGATCCATCCACTACCCAACTTGGGGAGGATCATCCACCCCATCCACTAGATAAGGGTCCATGAACTGATCAATAGGTAGTATAACTACTCTATGCATGCCTATTGGAAACACCTCATTAATGGGTCTCTAAACCAAGGCCTCATCACTCAACTAGTCTTTATCACAACACTATCTCAAAATACTAGCTAGTTTTCATCATTGAGACATCTTGAAAATTATAATAACATACCATGACCAAAGAGAATATCTAGGGAGCTATCTCAAGAAAAAAAGTCAAAGGATTCAATCATATAAGATGCATATTCCATTGGTTCCCTGAAATATTTGTATCAATATTCCAATTGGACAAGAAATTAGTCAAAGTCTTAGTGAATGGATATGTGGGCCACTAAAACAGTACTAGATTCACTAGCTTGAAATCCCTACCCAAGACACTCCAACACCATTTCCCTAATTTCCCTACCAATCCTCACCAAGGCCCCCACTCCAACATTTACCTACAGATGAACTACTTTGATACCACTCTACCATTAACCAACCCATATTTTCATTCTAGGCTAGTGCCAAGATGGGTGTGAAAACCCCAAGATCTCGTTTAATAGGCTAGGGGATGGTGATAATAAATGAGAAATAATAACTAAAATGGGAGGCCTTTTCTTAATGTACCTACATGAATGCACACAACAATATCCATGAAAATGTTAAAAAGGAATAATAATAGACTATAATAACTAAAGTATAATCATTCTTGAAATAATCTATAGGGACTGAATTTGAGTATAATAATGTAAATCCAAAGAGAAAAGGGGGGGAATACAAGGCCAACCAAAAATGAATTCCCAACATGACTACAACTGGAAGAACAGTAAAACTAAGAGATTCCATATCTAGATCTCTAATCTTGAACATAGTAAACTATCAATTCACCAAAATATCCTTAAGATCCATTGATTCCACCACTGATCTATTTGTCATATTCATATAAAACAACCCATGGAGGAAATGCCCAAGCAAGAGTGTGTATAAACATATATAGTAGGATGTCATGAAACCATAAAGTGATAAATTGAAAGATTTAATAACAGTATTCTCAACCCACAAAAGTATTATTAATCATAACTTAAGAAAAACCATAGTAACCCCTATAAGATCAATAAGAATCCCAAATGAGTGAGAATGGGGATCTCTATCCTCACAACCTAGCTAAGAACAATGAGCCTACCTACAAATATAACGATCCATCTATGATGCCCAACATCATACATATCTATTCAATAAATCCATGTGCAAGACCCACACCCCTCTATTTCTTAACATGACAAGCTAAAAATATATGCATTAATGCATCTTGTGTAACCACATGAGATTTTATGTGGAGGACCCACACCTTTCCACCACCATGAAAATTATTTTTTATTTTATGAATCCGGATTAGGGGTGTCCAGTGCCCAGCAAAACAGATCCAGAAAACCATTAAAAGAGTACAAATAAAGAGCACAAAATTAAAATTCATAGTACCCGAAGTCTTCACTGCAACCCAAACTCGATTTCTCTTCCCCAGTGGCTGATTCCCATTCCGGGATTCTCCAGAAACTTTCACTATGAATGCGATTTCTAAGATTCTCCAGGGCAACCATGTCTGGAGAAGTCTTCTTAATCCTGCTGCCTTTCTTGATTGCAAGAGTCACCTGCTTATCCCTTTTTGAAGCAGACCAGGTCCGCATTGGGCGCGGGAGATAGGAATAGTCCTTCCTTGATCTCCTATTTGTAGTTACAGCCAACATTGTTTCCCCTGCAAATTATTTCTGAGTCCCCTGTTGAACAATCTCACTGAAGGACCGACCACCCAGAGCACTCTGTATCTCCTTACCTTTATAATTCTCCTTTCCCACTCCAGGATACTCAAAGATGTAGTCCCTCCTTTGATCTGGCGTTCTATTCTCACTCAAAGGTAGATGAACATCCTCTAAAGGGGTGTCCACCACATCCATGGAGTGTGCCTCTATCCCAAAACCACCAGCCTGTGGGTTTCCAGACCTCTAATCTGCACCTACCACCAGAGAATCTCTCCTGGACATATTGGGGATGTTATGGACAACATGATTCTGTGCCAAGACATCCCCTTATTGAACCTCCTCCAGCTCCTTACCTTGTCTATCCTGTTCAGTAACCAATACACCGACTGTTGGTTACCCAAAAACACCAACTCATCCCCCTTCCCTGCAGTCACTTCCTCCTCCATTTCTTCAGCCAAGAAATCCTCAGATAGTCCATTAAACCTGTTACTTAATGAAATAAAAGGGGTATCCAAAGGGTCTAAACTGGAACAATTCCTATCACCTGCCATGACAACCACTTCTTCTATATTTGCAACCCTTTCAACCTCAGCCTGCTCTAAACTTGGCTCTACCATTGAGCCAGGAGGATTTATAACATCCTACAAAACATCCCTGGTAGGCCCTGTAGCATTACTCTCCATAGCCAAACCAGCTTCACATGAGACCTTCCCTTTTACACTAGGATTGGCCAAATTCTCATCCCTGTCCACCAACTCATGATAATCTATGAGTAGGAACCACAACTCACCATTTTGACTCATAAAAAGGTTTCAGAATGTCCATTGATGAATATCATGTAACCCTATTAAAATCTGTGTGGAGAACCCACACCTCGACACTACACACCACAACCAAGGGGCATAATCTCTAGTAGAGGACCCACACCGTAATGCGTCACGGGTGTTCTACTCAATAGAAAGTGGACTCATGACCTAGTTTGGTAAGGGTAAAACTATATAGATAGAGGGACCAAGTGCTGATTTGATAGGGGTTCCAATCAGTAGATATATGACCCATGCTCTGGTATAAGAGAGGGTTCCAATCAGTAGATAGAGGTCTCATACCCTGGTGCCATAGGGGGTACCAATAAATATATAGAGGACCCATGTCCTAGTGAAATAGTGGGGTTCCACTAGGTAGATAGAGGACCCACACCCTGGTCTACTGAGGGGGATACCCTCAATTTAAAGAGGACTCATTCCCTGGTGAAAAAGGGGGTGACACTTAGTAGATAGAGGACCCATGCCCTGGTGCATTAGGGGGTGGCCTTTAGTGGATGTATAACCCACACTCTAGTACATTAAGGGGTTCCAATATGTCAATATAGAGAGTTTTGGGGACCTAAAACTATGTGATATAGGATAGTTTTCAATACTGATATCTCTTTGATGATCTATCCCAATCACTGCTATCAATCAAACAACGCCTAAAGAAGAGTTACACTAAAAAAATTCACGTCGTCTCTCAACTGCCACTATGAAGGCCACCATAATGTTTAACTGATAAAACCACTCAGGATAGGATACTCATAAGCTATTATCTGAGTTCCAAATATAGAGATACATATGATATAAGAATCTGAGGAATGTATGCGATATGTACCTAGGGTCACATGGTATGTACCCTTAACTTTCCACCAGGACATTTCCATTCCCACACATGGATGATATTTCCTTGTGGAACTACAAGGTGTGTACTCATGGTACATGACATGCATTAGCCACCTAGTGCCCTTCCTATGAACCTTGTCTCATGCTTGTGTATATCTAGTTGTTCTAGTGTACTTTAGACAATTATTGTGTACTGTGGCTGTATATGAGAATTTTATCATTCCCATGTACTCCTGGTCATGCCTAAATTCTTGGACATGTCTAATCATGTGTAATATCATAGTACAACCTAAGCCTCTAGCACTAGGTCACATAGTTTGTATGGTCCATACATGGTGTGTGATACTTATATTCTTTGAAACCCTAGCTGAGGAAACCAGAGGACTATATTATGTGTGTTTATAGACTATATGCTGTGTAGTTAAGATTTTTATAGAAAACCAAGAAATCCTTCATACATCTCTTCATGCTTCCACTACTTCTATTTCTTTCAAAAATATTATTGGGGAGTTTATATCTAGGGTTGACCATGCTTGATTCTCCTTCGATGGTTTGATTCTGAACACCCAAACCCATAGGGCTCATTATATCACACCTCACACCTCCCACTACCACTACAAATCTGAAATCCATAAATCCTTCAACTATATCATGTATCCATTGTAGATTTTTCCAAAACCATAGGTCCATTCATCTTTCTCCCAACCACTATGGATCTAGGTGTTCGATCATGCTCAAACCTACCTCAGAAAGGTTGAACTATGACCCCATAATCAAATTGTTAAGAATGAGATTAATGGTGGGGGAAAATCACAATAATGAGGTGAATCCATCATTGAATGAAGAAATCATGGACAATGATTAATATAATAGCAATGCTGAAGCTTGACATAATGAATATAAATTGATTTAAAAAATTCAATTTATTATACGGGCTCTTGAAAAGTACAAGTAATCACAGATCAATAAAATTAAGATTTATAAATCCATGATAATTATATAAAAAGGGTGGAAAAAACAAATAATGAGACCCACCTCATTTATATATTGATCATTGTTGAAGAAAATGTTCTCATGCAATGAATAGGGTTTGTTATGTTCATTGCCTGCCTCTCAATCCACCTTGATCTGAGCATCATCATTCATTGATCTCGATCCACCAATGAAGAATGATCTCCTCCTATAATCCTCTTATTATTATGTGGATAACCCTGGGAAAACATCATAATGATGTATTTATAGAGGTTTCTAGGTTTAGGGTTATTTAATAAAAATAAATAAATTATTTATTAATTTTATTAAACACACCTACTAATGGTATCTTTCCTTGGAAAGTGTAATGTTGACCAACCATAGGTCATGCCTTGGGTAAAACCCATGCCAAAAAATCATCTAGGGTCTTATATTTCTCATTTTAGGTACTAAAAAATGGGAAAAACATTTATACAAAAATTATTGATGCACATGATATAATAAATTTAATATATCAATAAAAAGCCTCTACAAGCCTAATAATCACATCCAGACTCTGCACTTGTCACTAAAAATATTCCTTTAAGTTTTCCAAATACTTAAAAGGAAAAACCATAGTCATTATAGTGGTCATCCCACAACATCATCCAACCTATGTATGTTGTTAATTTTATGCCAAATGGATGTGATATATTCTCAAATTCCCAACACACATCCAAATAACAAATCCCAAAAACAAAGAATTTTTTTTTAAGGCATGATCCAATACCATCAGTCAACTCCAAAACACAAATAATGTGATTAACCAAGCACATATACCCTAAAAATGATCAATTTTTCATTCATATATTGATATCACCTATGGTGATATCCACTATAGGATATAGTTCATGAAACAATTTTTGATGCATGAAACCTCCGATTGATAGAATTTATTAAAAAAAACCATTCTCACAATTTTGGAAATGAAATCAATTACATTTGAAAATATCCACAATAATCAATACACAATAATGACATCCCAAAGCTGGATCACATATTCATATCCATTTGCAAAACTAAATAGTTGTTCCACTACCATCCACGGATAACCCGAACACACAGACTATTGCTCAAAAATCCCCATCAAACTCTAGAAATTCCTCTAGTGTATCAATGTGACATAATTAACGGGTTTACAACTCACCAAATCTAAAAAAACATAAGGAAAATATTTGGACCTCCCCCTAGATAACTAATATAAAAAACTATAGGCTTTAATAACTAACATGCTTCAAAACTACACGACCACGATTCCTTGATTTCTAGAGGCACCCTAAGATCATTACAGCATACCTAGAGTTCTAACCCCTACCGATGATGTGATTCCATGGTTAAAATAGATTCCAACCACATTAATCATTATGAACTCACAAAAGAACAAACATTCCATTGCCCCGAACCATGTTTGGATCACACTATTGAAAATTGAGACTGAAAAAAACTCAGAATCCACTTAGTACTACATAAGAACATACCTCTATCATTAACCAAGGAATCCATATGGAATTTTATTTACATACCTACCAATATCCAATTACACCATGTGCATTAAAAGTTTGATATCACACATAAAAAACCATTTTAACATGAGGGTCACACACCCATGAAAGACATGATTCTCCCCACCATGGGAGATTTCTTATTACCTATCGATTAAGTTAAGACTCTACTCTCACTTCCAATTCCATTTCCATCAACAAACATCATGACTAGACCTATCCATACTATTCACACTTGATCTCCACTCCAGATGCCATTCATTGTTAATTCATGGATTAAAAATTCTATAATTAGAACTCTTCCTAACTCATTTCAAGTTAAGGTCATTCCATCCAAAATATTCTGGTGGGATCCCTATGATATGAGTTTCATTACAATTCTCCCTAATAAATGACCCCAATAGATATCGCCCTCAACAAATACAGTTCACTCTTCCCAACTCATGCCCGCCATCATATCAAAATGAGAGGAGGAATGATCTATTAAATCAAATATTTTATAGAAATACAATCTAAATCAATTCCAACCCTCTCATTCTATGTTCCTTTCCATATTCCTACCAAACCCTAGGACACTATACCACTAATTCCTCATCAAGGTCATCAGAACTAGCTTATACACATCTACTTTCCTATTAAAAATTAATTAGGAAACATAGTTACCATCACAAACAACCTTTATCCATTGAATGAAAATAGGTTCACACTCTATCACCACCAGATCATGTAGCCCGAATCATGCTCCAAGGATTCCCATAATAACCAAAAGAGATGCTCATGCCAAAACCATTGACAATGCTCACAAACATATTGATGAAGCTCACATTTTCATATATTTTATACTGTAAATCATTTTTTATAATCCCACAAAAGTGTTATTGGATGGGTAATCGTCATGTTTTTAGGTTTTAGTGTTATTTTGAGCCCAAAAGTGAAAAACGCCTAATTATGGATTTTAGACAGATTTTTACGTCAAGGGTATTTTGGTCATTTCATCAAAATTTCATTTCAAAATTTTCTGATTCAAATTTTTTTAGAATAATAATTTTATTTCCTTCAACTTTTTCTTCTGGACTAGGATCTGATTCGGCCATCTAAAGGGTCTAAAAATTCATTGAAGTTGGACATTTTTCCAGGCGGACAGCGTGGACCCACCCACCGTAACAGAACCCCATCTAGGCCTACACATATCTAAATGATGTGTTTCCACCTGGGATACCACGAGGACAGAGAGGGTCGTCTCTACAATAAATTTTGGGGATGTTGGAGGTCATTAAGGGGGCCATTGAATGATATACTTTTGGAGGAACCTACCTGGAAGCTTTGTCCAGAAATAGAAACCGAGAATGAAAAATTCATAACTCCTCCATCTGGTTTACAAATTAGCTGAAATTTTGAGGAGAAACAGAAAAGAGATTTATGCACAACATTCATGAAATGTGGAATGCATGAAGAGGTAATTTATGGGGTCTACAACGCGCAAAATTTCGGGGGTCGAATTCTTCCTATAAAAGGAGGAGAGCTCCACCCTCTCAAAGCATCCCATTCTCCATCCATTCCTTCAAGGCACCAAGGGGGAGATCTCCACCGAGGGAGGCCGGACAGAAATATTCCCCCTTTCTTTTTAATTTATTTCTTTTCTTTATTTTTAGTTTTCAATTGTAATTTATATTTCTAATAAATTCATGCATTGTTTTTATTTTTGTGTCCACCGATTCACCATATGTTCTTCCTCTTATCTTACCATTGTGAACTATAATACTCATGATCATGAGTAACTAATAAGAGGAATATCCCAAGGGAGTAATCAGGTTCTTGAAACCAAGACCATTTTTATAACATTCTTTTAGTTAATTCTAAGGATAATTTATAGTGGGTGTAATCCTTACTGTGGTTGTCTAAAGGTTAACTTCTTAATCTACAACCATTTTCCCTCGATCGAGGTGGTAGATGGAGGGTGTTCTTGGTGATCGCTTAGTATACTTTTCATTCATAACTGGGGTAGAATAAGTTGTACACACATATGATGGAGTGTGTAAAATAATAATATTTTAAGCTGGCCAATGAAGGTGCTCCCTGAATATTCTCTCGGGAGAACTTCCTTTCTTCCATAATTTTATTCTGTTTAGAATTCCATGGTAATTTATAATTGAATGTTAGTTTCCTATTATTTTTCATTTCAATTATTTTATTTATTTCATAAAACCTAAAACAACAAAAATAATTACTTCTTAGGTGAATTAGATTGAGTGAGTGAATAACTGAAAAGGCTCCTCAAGAGAACGACCTAGGTCAGCCCTTGTGCTACACTTAGTGATAAATATTTTTGAGAGCACACATGAAAATGCTTCATCAAATTGGCACCGTTTCCGGGGAGATAATTGGTTGTTTAAATTACTTTTTATATTTTGAAAATTTTAGATAGTTTCAATTTTTTTTTTTAAAAAAAATATTCAAAAAAAAACTTTTTCCATGATGCATTCAAATTCAAATTATTCTGCATGGAACAATAACTCACAGGTGCAAGAGGAAGAAAAAAACTCTACTGAGGAGGCCCTCCAACGAAGAGCTGATTCCCTGATAATAATGTTCAAGCAGGTGGAAAGAGGCATAACAACATGGATCTTACTAGAAGATTTGATGGCCATGGTCAATGAACTCCAAGTTGACTTAAAAAGATTCAAGGCCAAGAAGAAAGTGCCACAGGTCTTCCCAGATTTCACTGAAAACATCCATGAAGTTGAAGCCAAACTTGAGGTGGAGGAGCCTGACTACCTACTCCATCCATTGATGATCAAATCCAAGAGGAACTTTTAATTGAAGAGGATATTAATGTCGAACCAAATCATAAAGATGATACATTCTTAAACTCAAATTATTTAAATTTTTCTGAGACTAGTTTGAGTGTCTCTCCCAAATCTATTGAATTTTCAGATTCATTAAACTCATACTACACCTTGGAGGATGATGTGAAAAACAAAGCACCTGTTGTGGAACTTCTGGAGCACCCTGAAGTCATTGAATATCTACTAGAGGATCCCTATCATGAAGAGATCCAAGTTGCTAAGCCTGAGGAAAACAGACAGGAGGATGAATCCCCCATGAAGCCATAAATGGAAGACAAGATGGTTACACAAGTAACAAAAAATGATGAGGAGGCTCCCTACTTCATCCTACCCCTGCCATGCAAGCTGTACCAAATTGTGAAGGGGGTGGATCTGGTATACTCTGTCTATGGAGTCCTCCTCAACAAGAAAAAAGAACTTCAAGCTGGGAAGAGTCACATGTGGTGGTTCAAATCAAATAAGCTTCATCCAGCAACAGATTATGGATAAAAGCTGGTACTGGCCTCTAGAGGCAGTAAAAGATTCCAGGGCCCACTTGGGGGATCATACCAAGATTTATCTTTACATGATTTCTAGTAATTTAAATTTCAAATTCAGTATTAGGAAATAGTCTATCATGTGCCCCTCCCTCTTTTCATTTTGAGATTAAATTAAACGATCCTTGTGATTAATTGAGTAATTTTTCTTGTGTAGGATCATGAAGGCAGAAGTAAGCCTTGAGAATTAAAGGAATATGACCGAATTAATATTTCAAAAGGGAGTTAACTTTTTATGATTATCATTTAAACTCATTTCATTTTTTGGTCCAAAATATATTTTGAGTAATAATGAATATTCTTATCACTTTTCACAAATCAATTGATTTTGAAAGAGTTTAAATGATTTTTGAAATAATTGATTTTAAATGATTATTGATATGAAAACATTTTTCTTGAATTGGATTGTCAATCATTTTTATGAGTTTGACTGATTTTTGAAATCCATGACCATGAAACACTGACTCAAGATATTTTTCCAATCCTATGAGGTATTCTAAACCACTTTTACGTATTCTTCCTAATACCCACACTTTCTTGAGGGAAACTTGAATTTTGGGTGAGAACCAGAATTTGTGAACAATTCTCTTTCGAAGCTTTGGATTTCATGGAATGTATTTGAAATGATTGAGGCATATCTTTGGCTAGCCACATTTTATCTTGAGACCCACCTTTACATTTATCCTTCGTAAGCCCTTAGATACCATGAATTTCCTTATTGGTTTAAGCCACATTACAAGCAAATTTTTCCATACCTACCCGCACTTTTAGTATTTTTGCATGGATATTTCAAGTTTGAGTGTAGGGGAAGGGCCTTTCGTGTGCGTTCATTGGGATGTGTATCATTTATGGGTAGTGCTAAGTGTGTGTCAATATTTTGGGTTGTGGATAATAAGATAATTGGGCATGTGTCGTCATTTCATTGTGCTTTATTTGTTTCATCCATTTATCCTTCAAAAAAAAAGAAAAAGAAAAAAAATGGAGATGAGTTTGAATTCGTCACTGTATATTCTGTTATGAATCATGTCCCTCTAAAAAATCAAGGTCATGAATTTCCATTCATTCATTGTATTCAATTTTCATCTCATCCTCCATGAAAAAAAAGAAAAAGAAAATAAAGATGTGCCTTTCTGGAGCTTTGAAAAAAAAGGGAGAACATAGATGATATCATTCATTATAATCACTTATTGGCTCATGTACCATGTCATAAAAGGGTGAGGTGAAGTTTATTTCACATTTTCAAGTTGAATTGAGAGTGGAATTACCTGTGTTTTCCCTTGATTTAATCATGCATTATACCTAAAATTCCAACCTCCTATTTCTATCCTGAAACGTTTTCAATCATTTTACCACCAACCCTAAGACACAGAATCATTTGAACCTTTAATCAAAGACCTCATGATTAAATTCATTTTCATGTTTCACGCTATGGATAAATGAGAATTTTTACAAACCTATGGTGATACATGCGATTTTCAAGTATGAGTATAACTCTAGATTCAATTTCACTTGAGTGAAGAGTGACATAAAATTCAATGTGAGGTAGGTTGTTATTGGGACATGGATTGATTTATGAGGTTGAAAAAATTTTAATGATTTAAATGAAAATGAGAGAGGCTTTTTTATTCATATATGATACATGATGGAATTCTATTTTGGATAAGATCATTGATATTTTCTCATTTTTAATTGTTGTGTGGAAATTGATATGGATGTAAGATGATTGCCCAAGAGTGCAATGTTTAAGTGTGGGGGAGTGATGAAGCTCACATTTTCATATATTTTATACTGTAAATCATTGTTTATAGTCCCACAAAAGTGTTATTGGATGGGTAATTGTCATGTTTTTAGGTTTTAGTGTTATTTTGAGCCCAAATGTGAAAAACGCCTAATTCTGTATTTTAGACAGATTTTTACGTCAAGGGTATTTTGGTCATTTCATTAAAATTATATTTCCAAATTTTCTGATTCAATTTTTTTTAGAATAATAATTTTATTTCCTTCAACTTTTTATTCTGTACCAGGATCTGATTCAGCAATCTAAAGTGTCTAAAAATTCATTGAAGTTGGACATTTTTCCGGGCGGACAGCGTGGACCCACCCATCGTAACGGAACCACATCTCAGCCTACACATATCTAAATGATGTGTTTCCACCTGGGATACCACTAGGACAGATAGGGACGTATCTAAAATAAATTTGGGGGATTTTGGTGGTCATTAATGAGGCCATTGAACGAAATTATTTTGGAGGAACCTTCCTGGAAGCTTCGTCCAGAAACAGAAACCAAGAATGAAAAATTCGTAACTCCTCCATCCGGTTTCTAAATTAGCTTAAATTTTGAGGAGAAACGGACAAGAGATTTATGCACAATATTCATGAAGGGTGGAACGCGTTAGGAGGTCATTTATGGGGTCTAAAATGCGCAAGATTTCAGGGGTCGAATTCTGCCTATAAAAGGAGGAGAGCTCCACCCTCTCAAAGCATCCCATTCTCCATCCATTCCTTCAAGGCACCAAGGAAGAGATATCCACCAAGGGATGCCAGAAGAAAATCTTCCCCCTTTATTTTTAATTTATTTCTTTTCTTTATTTTTAGTTTTCAATTGTAATTTATATTTCTAATAAATTCATGCATTGTTTTTATTTTTGTGTCCACTGATTCACCAACTTTTCTTCCTCTCATCTTACCATCGTGAACTATAATACTTATGATCATGAGTAACTAATAAGAGGAATATATCAAGGGAGTAATCAGGTTCTTGACCACAAGACCATATTTTTAATATTCTTTGAGTTAATTCTAAGGATAATTTATAGTGGGTGTAATCATCACTGTGGTTTTCTAAAGGTTAACTTCTTAATCTACAACCATTTTCCCTCGATTGAGGAGGTGGATGGAGGGTGTGCTTGCCGATCACTTAGTAGACTTTTCATTCATAACCGGGGTAGAATAAGGTGTACACACATATGATGGAGTGTGTACACTAATAATATTTGAAGCTGGCCAATGAAGGTGCTCCCTGAATATTCTCTCGGGAGAACTTCCTTTCTTCCATAATTCCATTTTGTTTAGCATTGCATGGTAATTTATAATTTAATGTTAGTTTCCTATTATTTTTCATTTCAATTATTTTATTTATTTCATAAAACCTAAAACAACAAAAATAATTACTTCTTAGGTGAATTAGATTAAGTGAGTGAATAACTGAAAAGGCTCCTCAAGAGAACGACCTAGGTCAGCCTTTGTGCTACACTTAGTTATAAATATTTTTGAGAGCGCACACGACAACGCTTCATCATATATCAACCTACCTAACTGGGATTTCCCTCATCAATTCACTTATAAATTAATAAATTCACTTTTTATAAGGCTTAGAACATGAAAACCCACAAATTAAAACCATTCCAAAACTACAAGCACTTATCCCCACTCTCACTAATCTACTGTAATCATATCTAGAACAATATAGGGAGAGGAACTTGACTACTCCTTCCCACTACCCTCAAACTTGATACGAAGCACCGAAACCCTATATTATTTCATATTTAAAACTATGTAATGAATCAACATGCCTATAAAACCCCTATACTTTTTTTGAAATATATTTTTTCAAATTAATTTAATCTTTTTTATATTCTATATTTCATGCAACACTGAATATAGCTGGTGTTATATGAAAATGCTAAGTTTGGTTTGTATTTCACACAAAAAGATACTAATATTGTGCTATGTGAAAAACTTAGATTAGATTTTCATACACAAAATAATATGTTTGGATTTTTTTACACATAATTCCAAGTTCCTTCAATAGCTTGAGTTACATGCAAGACCTAGTTCTACCAAACTACAATGTATTATTAATATTATTATTAAAATATTATTATTGCTGTCACCTATCCGTTGAAAATATGGTTATTAACTAGATTAATTAAATTATGAAAATATTGTTTAGAAATGTATATAAGAAGAATTATTTTGAGACCAATTAACTTTAAATGAAAATAAAACCCTTTTGAAAATATAGGAAATCTTTTACTGGAAAACTATACTTATGCAATTAAACACATTTTACCTCAATAAGTTAATTAAACTATTTTTGATAAATGATTTTAATTATATATATATATATATTATATTATATTCATTCATGTATTTAATATTCATCTTCTATTTTTTAAACAAAACATATAATAATAAATCCACTTTTATGAATAAAAAGATGTATTTTTTTAAAATGTAATTTTACTGCCTTTTAATAGAACAACTATTTTTAATATATTTTTTAAAAAATTTATATTTTTTATTTGAAAAAATTAATTTCATTTCTAAAATATAAATATCAGAATTTAATTTGTGTTAAATTTTTGGTATTTTTCTAAGAATTTTCATTTTTTTGATGAATAGTGAAAACTAATGAATTTTAATTGAAAATTAATTTTTCCATATAATTGATTTATATAGTTAAATTATATTTATATTTGGTTTTAAAGTATAATTAGTTAAATTTTACATAATTTAATCCAATTTAGGTCATTGTAAGTAATTTCACATTGAACTTGGATATAAAATCATTTCAAACTCTTGAACTTTTTCACTTTAAAAAACTGTCATCTCATCCTGCCTACGAGATTAATTTTAAATTAATTTTTTACAATTTTTTGATTAGATTTTAAAAAAATGGATTAAATATTTGGAATATTAATAAATTTTAATTTAGAATAAGTTTAAATTAATTTTTGATAAAAATAATTGGTGAAAGTAATTAAAAATAATTGCAATGATTAAGGTAAAAATGAGTTTACTTAGTGGTTAAAATTTAACTTAAGGGGACAATTAACATAGAAACATGTAAAAAATTATTTGGATGGACATATTTCAAAAATATACTAATTTTTATAAAAAAGTAACCATTATTTGAGCCACATGTTGTAAGGGAGACCTCTCAATAGTGTTTACCTTTTTTATATTTACAAGAATACCACTCCTCCACTATAAAAAGGGCACTCACCCTCTTCACTTTTTTACACCTCTCATTCCATTTGGATAAGAAAAAAGCTACCAAAATTTCATACTAAAATCAATACCTTAATCCTATATTCCTAAATTTGGGCAAAAAGACAACCAAGAAATCCCTTTGGTAAAAATCAAAAGGAGTTACCAAAAAAAGAGGTAACATTTTCCCACATGCACTTTTATTTTAATTCTTTATACACCCCCTAAATTATTATTATTACATGATTATATAATAAAATTAGTATCCTAAATATACTTCTATTTTATTATGTTAAGGTTTATACCTACAATAACACACACTTCCATCAAATGGGATACACAATCATTATTCATGTGTACGAAAGACAACTACCTCACAAATTGATGTTGTTCGTTCTCCTATTACCACCTTTCAAGGTTGGTAATAATGATGGAATTAATGTTTTTATACTATATATATATGATATATATGATATATTTATGTTTTTTAATTATTATATAATACATCTTTCATGATTCTCATTTTATGGGAATACGATAACTTCGTTTGTGGCCATGTGGACTACCGCCTCCTCAAAGTGATGTGATTCGTTCACACTTTACATAGAACGTGTTAAGGATGAGTTTATTAAAAATATATGATATTTATGAAATAATAATTCAACTTTAATGATAATATATATATACATACATAATTTAATTTTCTTTCATTAAAAATATGACAAGAAAATGGAAACAACATTCATGTGTATGTATGAACTACCATCTCCATGAACGATGTATTTCATTTCATATTTTGTTATTTTATAAATTATTATAAATAATTATATAATAAAATATAAGATATTTATATCATTTTTTAAATTATATAAATAATTAAATCATGATCTAAGTAATAGGATCAATAATAACAAGTTAAAACATATATGAAAAATGAAGCTATTATTACTCGAAATGTAACTTTGACATGATTTTTTTGATGAATGGGTAATATAAAGTCATAAAAAATTATATATGATATGATACATAACAATATGGTTATTTGGTATATTTATAGTAAACTTATATTTATTATACCGAAGGTTTGAATGTGTAAAAGGAAATTCAAGACTTAAGGTAAGGGTTTTCTCATCTCACTTTTATTTCTGTGAGATATATGATATATTCACCACTTATTCATGTTGTGTGGTGTATATAATTCCCTATTAAATTTTATATCGTGAATATAATTTATTTAATGACATCAAGAGTTTCAATTTATGTTATTATTTTATGTATCTTAAAATTTATAAGTTACTCAAGTAGTAAGGGGATTTCTAGTCTCACTTTTATTTTTGAGATACTTAAGACTTATTCACCACTTGTTTATTTTGTGTCGTGTATTTATTGTCCATAAATGTATTCTATGAATTTTATCATTAAATTTATGGGTATTTAAATATCCATTTTATTATATATGTTTCATGATTATTATGGTTCAAAAGTTACCAAATTGGTATAGATTTTTTTTCTTAATTTTTGTTCTTTGAGACACATGTTATGTTATGAACCTATATTATTTTACAAGGTGTATAAACTGACCTTTGACATATTTTATCATGAATATTATTATTTTAATTATATTTTAAGATTATTTTAATGTTTTTCTCATGAGGATTATGATTCAAAGTTACTTATGTGGTAAGAGTTTATTACTATAATCTCATCGTTATCGGGATTGTTTATGATTATGCATCCATTGATGAAATATTATGATCCATATCTCAAGAAATTTCATGAATTTTATTATTCTGTGGCTATTAATGATATATTCATGTATTTTTACAATTTTACAATCTTTGGTACTTAATATAATTAATTTTTTTTTAAGAAAATACAACATTATTTCTACCTTCAGTTAGAAAACTATTTTCTTCCAAAACCATGTTTTCTAAAAATGTTTTAAATATTGTTTTTAAAAGATATTTTGCGATTTTTTTTCAAATAAAATGGATTTTAATGATTTTTAAAGATTCCTTTATAATTTTTCAAATATATTTTCAAAGAAAAATGTTTTTAATTTTTTTTATGTTTTAAAAAGTTTTTTTTTCAAAGAAGGATGGATATTTTCCTCAAAAAAAGTTTTTAAAAGATATTTAAAAATTATTTTACATCTAATAAGACATATTTTGGGGTTACTCATTCCTTTTGAGGATATTATCCAAGGGTTACATCAATATTCTTTATTCAAATTATTTTTTTGATGGCATGTTGTTTATGAAACCCGTTTCTCTTTCATAGGTTATATGTTTAAGAAACACATTTATATTTCATGGATTATATTCTTATGAAACCAACTTATTTACATGAGTTATGAATTGATGAAATGATTATGAAACATGTCACTTTTCTATAGGTTATGATATGGTAACATGTTTATGATACCCATTTCATTTCATGGGTTATGACATGATTGTTTATGATCTTGTGGAACACATATGTATGATTTCATTATGAGATGGGTGGGATGTATATCTCTCTAATATTCATTGGGTAAAGATTTATATCTCATGAGATAGACATGAATGAGATGGGGAGTGAACTCAGTTTATCAAATGACGTTTTCTGCTAAGATGGTCTTTGGAGTGAACCTTGACTACTAAGATGGTCATGGGAGTGAACCATGATTTCCAAGATGGTTTGTGAAGTGAACACATTCCACTAATATAGCCTTAATATTAATCATTGACTACTATGGAAATAATTTTATATGATTATGTGTCTTCTATAATTCATTGTCTTATTCTTATGTTATGATTTCATGGCTTATGCTCTTGATTCCATTAGGATTCATGTATGGTGAACTTACAATATTTATAAAATGATTCATTTTTATGTTCTTTGATATGTAGGGTATGATTTTACATTGTTATGCTCATGTTCTCATACCCTTATTCTAATGTTATTCGTATGCATCTCATTTATTTACCCTCACTAAGCATCTGTTATCACCCTTTCTTATATTTCCTTTCCCTAGGTTATAAAGAATGGTTTTAAGTTGGAGTAATAAAGGGGAATATATTTAATGGAGATTTTTAAGATCTTTCATAAAATTAGATTAATGAGTTCCAAGTTTCCAAATAAACTAAAATATTATGGTCCTCAGGCATGTACTTTAGTAATGTGCTGAATATTCATCTAAAATGATGTAATATCCATGTATGTTAAGCCTGGGTCACTAAAGTTTGTATCAAAGGAAAGGTTTAGTCAACCCTTAAAAACTAGGATGAGATAAATTTAGAGAGATACCTATGGATATTTATAATGATATGTATAAGGATGTCTCTATGGATAATCCTAAGGTGTCATAGATTAAATAATGTTTCATAATTTAGACATATTTTAACTGATTTTTCATGGTTATGTGGTTTTCTGTTATGATAAGTGTTTCTCACACTGTGTTTTCTAGTTTTAGTTAATGGAAGGAACCAGAAGGAACTGGGTTAACATTGAATGTGATGAGAAATTTGCTGATGAGCAGTCAAATGGTATGATGACTGAAGTAAATGAAGTTGTGATCATGCCTAATCTGTTTTTAGAGAACCTAATTAACAAAATGTACCTTAATCAACTCCCAGACTCACCAAATAAGAGAAGGAAATAGTTCACTGATAATTCAGGTAATGGATACTATATAAGAAAGAAAATTTAGTTTCCCACATGTCAAGAATATGGGAAGAAGCACCCAAGTAAATTTATTAGAGGAACATGAAGATGTTTTGACTGTGGAAAAGAAGGATAGAAAGTAAGTAACTACAAAGGAAAAATAAAGAATTTTATTAATGTAATGGAGGGTAATAATGGCCTTCCTAAGACACCATCGAATGTTGAATGATTTAAATGTGGAATGAATCAGAATTATGAAAATCAATTTCCTAAGTGGAAATATCATGAAGAGAATCATCAAGGTGGTATAAGTAATGGTTATATTTATGATGATGATGATAATATATGTGAAATTTTAATGGAAGGAGGTATTAAGTAATAGGATGATATAGAATTTTTTTTGGATAAATGATGAATTAATCAAAGTGTTTATGTATTTGGATTCAAGAATTATGAATTGTGAAATATATAAGGATTGCTTAGTTTATGTTTTTCACTAAATATTTACAAGAATATGTTGAATGGTTCTGATGGACTAGAAAATTGATTTTATGTAAATGTGATTTTAATCGGAAACACATGATTAAGGAAAATATAACCCTTAATATGTTCCTCATGTTGAGATATTGATGTTTGGATAAAGATATTTTGGATATGAACAAGTAAATTAGATGGTACTGATTACCTTATAACTGATTAAGGGTTTATTGACAAAGTGTTATATGTTATCATGGATGAAGTTTACAAACTTTTGGATTTAATGAATATGTATAATAATATTTGGAATAATAAAGAACACATATTTTCAATAAGGTTTTATGGTAATTTATTTCATTATAATTTTTAAAGAGAAATCTTATTTAAGTTATTCACATGTTTGGTATGTGACAACCAAGAGATACTTCATGATATATGGGGGATCAATGTTAATCTGATTTAGTGACCTTATTTCTAAAGTTTTGGATTTTCATATTTCAAAAGGGTTACAATCTTGACCATTTATGGAATGGTTTAAGTTAAACTTTGGATGAGGTTTTATAGATTAAAGTATTATCTTTCCATATGAGGATTTATGCATATTGGATAGCCTATGATAACCTTTTTGTTGTGATTATTACTAAAGTCAAATGGAAAGACTTATCATTCTACATATGGATCTTATGATCCATTAGTGTTTTAGGAATAACAAATTAACCATTATTTTTGGAGTAATAGATGATGTGGATATTAGTAAAGACACAACCAAAGGGATAGACTGTGTTGAAATAAATTAAGTATATATTCTCATGAAAATTAGTCAACTCTAGGAATATGGTCTCGAAATAAAATGTTATCCCATTATAAACATTTTTGATGATATCAATGACCTTTTTCAAGCCTCTTTGGGTTATGGGTTTGTGATTGTTAACTTTCTCCTAACCATGTTCTCTATCACTCTTCCTTAGAACTTGATAGTAGGATTTCTATTCTATGTCCATGTTTTCACATCCACCTATGTTATTTTCTGTGGAAACCTAGTTATGAGTTACTTTGGGTAACTGTTAACTTTCCAACTTTCCATTTTAAAAGAAAGTTTTAGTATTCATTTTTATGATGTGAGTTTTTATGAAAGGAACTTTCAAGTATTAAAACTTCGATAGCCCAAAAACATTTCAAGGGTGAAATTAATATTAATGGGGGTAGAATGTAACACTCTAATATTTTTGAAATATATATATTTGAATTAATTTAATCTTTTCAATATTTTACATTTCACACAACACTAAATATAGTTGGTGTTATATGAAATTTCTATGTTTGGTTTGGGTTGAATGAAACACCATGTTAATATTGTGCTACATGCAACACTTAGGTTAGCTTTCAGCACACAAAAAAATATGTTTGTCTTATGTTACATGAAATTTCAAGTTCCTTCGATAGCTTTCATTACACATAATACATAATTTTACAAAACAATAATATACTATTAATATTATCTTTAAAATGTTATTGTAGTTGTCACCTAGCCATTGGAATGATGGTTATGAATAAGATTGATTAAATTATGAAAAATTGGATTAAAAATGTATATAAGAATAATAATTTGGTTACCAAATAACAATAAATTAAAATAAAACCCTTTTAAAAATATAGGAAATCTTTTAATGGAAAAATATATTTATGTAATTAAACACATTTTACCCGAGTAAATTATTTTTAATAAATTATTTTAATGATATATATATATATATATTATATTTAGTAAACTATTTAACATTCATCTTATATGTTTTCTATATAAGAGATAATAATAATTCCAATTTTATGGATAAGAAGATTTATTTTTATAATAGATAATTTTATTTCCTTTTAATGTCACACATATTTTAAATATAATTTTTGAAAATTTTATAATTTTTATTTGAAAAAATAAAATTCATTTCAGAAATATGAATATCAAAATCTACTTTTGGTGAATTTTGGGTATTTTTCTGAGAAGTTTCATTTTTTGACGAGTAGTGAAAAACATTGAATTTTAATTGAAAACAACTTTTTCATATTATTTATTTATATAGTTAAATTATATTTTAATTTTGGTTTAAAATATAATTAGTTCAATTTTACATCAATTAATCTAATTTAGGTCATTAGAACCAATTTCACATTGAAATTGGATATAAAAACATTTCAAACATTTGAACTTTTTCACTTTTAAAACTCGTCATCTCATCCGGCCTGCAAGATTAATTTTAAATTAATGTTCACAAATTATGTGATTAGAATTTAGAAAAATGGGTTAAATATTTTTAATAATAATAAATTTTAATTTTTAATAAGTTTAACTTAAATTTTTACCAAAATATTTAGTGAAATTAATTAAAATTAATTACATTGATTAAGGTAAAAATGAGTTTACTTAGTAGATAAAATTTAACTTAAGGGGAAAAATAACCTAGAAACATGTAAAAAAGACATTTTATTGCAATATTTTTAACATATAATCTGTTTTACCAAAAATAAACCATTATTTTAGGAACTTTATTTAAGGGAGAGCTCTCAACAGTGTTTACCTTTTTATATTTCCAAGAATGCACTCATCCACCACTATAAAAAGGGAACTCACCCTCCTCACTTATTAACACCTATAAATCCCTTTGTATCAGAAAAAACTGCCCAAATAGCCTCCCAAATTCACTTAATTCATCCTATAGGCCTCACTTTGGGTATAAAGACAACCAAGGAAGCCCATTAGAGCAAACCAAAAAGAGTTACCCAAAGAAGAGGTAACATCCTTCGACAAGCACTTTTGTTTTATTTATTTCTACACCCAATAAATTCTTATTATTAAATTATAATATAATAAAATCAGAATAATAAATATACTGAGATTTTTTTATGTTAAGGGTTATACGTACACTCACACACACTTCCATCAAATGGGATACACACTCCTCATTCTTGTGTACGACGAACTACCGCCTCACGAACCGATGTTGTTCGTTCTTTCATTACCACATTTCAAGATTGGTAATAATGATGTAATTAATGTTTTTATATGATATTTATTATATTTGTGATGTATTTATGTTTCCTTAATTATTATATAACACATAGTTTCATGCTTTCCATTTTGTGGGAATATAATAACTTTGTTTGTGGATGTGTGGACTACCGTCTCCTCAAAGCGATGTGATTCATTCATTCTTTACATAGAATGTAATAAGGAAGATTTTATTAAAAATATGAGTTATTAATGAAATAATAATTCTAATTTAATGATAACATATATATTCCTCATTTAAATTTCTTTCTTTAAAAATATTACAAAAAATGGAAACATTGTTCATGCATACGTCTGGCCTACCGTCTCTACGAATAGTGTATTTAAATTCATATTTCTATATTTTATAGATTATTATATATAATTATTTAATAAAAATATATTATATTTATATCATGTTTTAAATTCTTGAAATAATTAAATCCTGATCTAAGTAATAGGATCAATAATAACAAGTCAAAACATATTCGAAAAACAAAGTTGTTATTTCCCAAAACATAACTTTAACAAGAAATTATTGATAAATAGGTAATATAAAGTCATAAAAAATTATATATGGTATGATATATAATAATATTTTTCTTTATTATATTTATAATAAACTTATATGTATTATACAATAATTTTGAACATGTACAAGGAAAGTCAAGACTTAAGGTATGAGTTTTCTTGTCTCACTTTTATTTTTTTGAGATATATGCTATATTCACCACTTATTCTTGTTGTGTGGTGTATATAATACAATATCACATATTATATCACAAATATAATATATTTAATGATATAAAAATTCTAAATTTATGTTTTTATTTGATTTATATCATTATTCAAAAATTATTGAAGTAGTTAGGGGATTTCTAGTCTCACTTTTATTTCTGTGAGACTTAAGCCTTATTCACCACATATTTCTTTTGTGTGGTGTATATACTAAACATGAATGTATTTTATAAATTTTATAATTAATTTTTTGTTTATTTATATATACATTTTATTATATTTCTTTCATGAGGTTTATGGTCCAAAATTTATCAAATTGGTAAAAACAATTTGTCTCAATTTGCCTCCTTTGAGGCACAAGTTATGTTTTGCACCTATATTGTTTTCCAAGGTGTATAAACTTACATTTGACATGTTGAATCATGAATATTATTATTTTAATTATATTTTAATATTATTTTAATTCTATCCTATCTTGTGGATTATGATTCAAAGTTACTGATGTTGTAATAGTTTATCACTACAATTTCATCGTTATCGGGATTGTTTATGATTTTGCTTCAATTGATGAAATATTATGATTCATCTCTCAATATCCCTCCTAAATTTTCTTATAATATGGTTAATAATGATATATTCATGTATTTACACCCTTTTTACACTCTTTGATACATAATATAGTTAATAAATTATTTTTAAGAAAATTTGACTATATTTCTCCCTTCGGTTGGAAAACTATTTTTTTTCCAAAACCATGCTTTCTAAAAATGTTTACAAAAAATGTTTGTAATGATATTTTGAGATTATTTTCAAATAAAAGGTATTTCAATGATGTTATAAACTTAATTTATTATTTTTTATATCTATTTTCAAAGGAAAATATTTTCAAAAATGTTTTATGTTTTAGAAAGCACTTTTCAAAGCAGAAAGAATATTTTCCTCAAGAAATGTTTTTAAAAGATATTTAAAAACATTTTCATATAAAATAAAATCAATTTATGTTACTCATGAAATTTTAAGATATGATACAAGTTTACCATTCATATTATTTTTCTTAATGGTTTATGTTTTAATGGAATGATGTTAATGAAACCCATTTCTCTTTCACAGGTTATATATTTATGAAACCCATTTATCTTTTAATAGTTATATGCTGATGAAACCAACTTATTTACACTAGTTATTATTTTATGAAATTATTATGAAACCTATCTCTTTTCCATAGGTTATGATATGATGATATGTTTATGATACCCATTTCATTTCATGGGTTATGATATGATTATTTATGATGTTGTAGAACACGTATGCATGATTCCATTATCAGATGGGTGAGACCTATATCTACTTCCAATTAACTGGGTGAAGATTTATATCTCATGAGATAGACATGGATAGAATGGGGAGTGAACTTGGTTTAGTAAATGACTTTGTCTTTTAAGATAGTATTGGGAGTGAACCTTGACTACTAATATGATCAAGAGAGTGAACCATGACTTCTAATATGGTTTAGAGAGTGAACCCATTCCTATAAAGTGACCTAGGAATTAAGACTTTAATACTATGGAAATAATTTTATATACTTATGTGTCTTCCACAATTCCATGTCTTATTCCTATTTTATGATTTCACATCTTATTCTCTTGATTCCCTTAGGATTCATGTCTGATGAACTTCCAATATTTATGACATTTTTCATGTTTATGTTATTTTATATATAGTGTATGATTTACAATGTTATGATCATGTTTTTATACCCTTATTATTATGTTATTATTACATATCTTCTTTATTTACCCTTATTGAGCATCTTAGAACACCATTTATTATGTTTTATTTCCATAGATTATAAGGAATGGTTCTAAGTAGAAGTAATGAAGGGGAATATCTTTAATAGATATATTGAATATCTTTCACAAATATTAGGAGAATGTGTTCCATGTTTCCAAATACACTAAACTATTATGGTCCCTGGGCATGTACTTTTTAATGTTATGAATATTCATCTAAAATGATGTAATATACATGTATGTTAAGATTAGGTCACTATAGTTGGTATCAAAGTAAAGGTTTAGTCAAACATTGGAAACTAGGATGAGAAAACCTTAGTGTGATCCCTAGGGATAATTTTAAGGATATTTATAAGGATGTATCTAAGGATAGCCTAAGGTGTCATAATTTATACATTTTATAAGTGATTTTTCATGGTTATGTGGTTTAATGCTATGATAATTGTTTCTCACACTATTATTTCTGGTTTTAGTCAATGGTAAGAACTAGGAAGAACTATGATAACATTGAATGTGACAAACAATTTTTTGTTGAGTAGTAAAATGTGATTATGACTGAAGTAAATGAATTTTTGATCATTCCTAATCATTTTTAATGGAACATGATTAAAAATGTGTACCTTTATCAAATATCAGATTCACCAAAGAAGAAAAGGAAATATTTTAATAAGAATTTAGGTAATGGAAGCCATAGAGGAAAGACGATTCAGTTTCCTATTTGTCACAAATGTGGTAAGAAGCACCCTAGTGAATGTATTAGAGGGAAAAGAAGACGTTTTTAATGTGGAAAAGAGGAAAAAATAAAGTATTACAAAGGAAAAATGAAGAGTTCAGTTAAAAAAATGGATGGGAATAATGACCTCCATAATACATCATTTATAGTTGAATGATTTAAATGTGAAATGAATGGGAATTATGCAAATCAATGTGCAAATTAGAAATATCATAAGGAGAATCATCAAGGTGGTATGAGTAATGGTTATATTGCTACTGATGATGATATTACAAGTGAAATTTTAATAGAAGGAGGTACTAAGTTATAGGATGAGGTAGCCTTGTTATTGGATTAAGGATATATTAATTGAAGTGTTTATGCATTTGGATTCATGAATTATGAATTGTAAAATATATAAGGATAATTTAGTTTATGTTTTTTGCTAAGAATTTACAATAATATGTTGAATGGTTTCAATGGACTAGAAAATTAATTTAATGTAAATGTGATATTCTCTTAAAAAACATAATTAAGGGATAGATAACCCTTAATATGTTACTGATGTTAAGATAATTATGTTTGGACAAATATATATTAGATATGAATAAGTAAATTGGATGGTAATCATTACCTTAGATCTGATTAAGGATTTGCTGGAAAAGTTTTATATGTTATCATGGATGAATTTTAATTTTTTTATTTAAGTAATATATCCAATAGTATTTGGAATATTAAAAAATTAATTCTTTAAATAATATTTTATGGTAATTTAGGTTATTACCATGTTTCCAGAGAATACATTATTAAGTTATTCACATGTTTAAAATATGAAAACCAAGAGATACTTTATGATATATGGGGGGGGGGTCAATGTTAAGATGATTTAGTGATATTCTTTCTAAAGGTTTGGATTTTCATATTTTAAAATGCTTACATGGTTAACCATTTATGGAATGGTTTAAGTTAAAATTTAGATGAGGTTTTATAAATTAAATTATTATCTCACCATATGAGGATTTATGAATAATGGGTAAACTATGATATCCTATTCTATGTAATGATAACTAAATATAGATAGAATAAGTTATCATTCTATATATGGATCTTATGATATGTTAGTGATTTAGGTAAAAAAAATTAACCTTCACTTTTGGAGTAAGAGATGATGTGGATATTGTTTATGACACAACCAAAGGGTGAGATTGTGTTGAAATCAAGTAATTATATCTTTTCATGAAAATCCTTAAACTTTAGGAAAAGGGTCTTGAATTTTTTTTGTCCCAATCTCATCATTTTTTATGATACTCATGTCCCTTTTCAAGCCTCTTTGGGTTATGGCTTTGTGATCGTTAAATTTCTCCTAACTATGTTCTATATCACTCTCCATCATAACTTGATAGTTATATTTCCCTTCCATTTACATGTTTTCACTTGAGACCTATGTTATCCTATGTGGAAACCTAATTATGAGTTACTTTGGGTAAACATTATGATTCAAACTTTCCAATTTTAAAGGAAGTTTTAGTATTCATTTTATGAGGTGTGTTTCTATGAAAGGACCTTTCAAGTATTAAACCTTTGATAAACAAGATGAAGTTTTAGAGAAAAATTCATTTTAAGGGAGGTATAATGTAACACCCTGAGATTTTGTAAAATATATATTTTAAATTAATTTAATCTTTTTAATATTCTATATTTCAGGAAACACTAAATATAACTGGTGTTATATGAAAGCACTAAGTTTGGTTTGCGTTGCATGCAACAATAAGTTAAAAATTTTCTACACACAACAATTAGATTATATTTTAATACATGCAACACTATTTTTGGCTTGTGTTATACACAATGTTGAGTTCTTTCAATAGCTTGTGTCACACACAAGACCCGATTTTACCAAACTACAATGTACTATTAATATTATTATTGAAATATTTTTTTTTCACCTAGTGATTGTAATGGAGGTTATGCATAAGATTAATTAAATTATGAAAATATGGTTTAAAAATTTATATAAGAATAATTATTTGGTGACCAATTAACTAGAAATGAAAATAAAACCCCTTTGAAAATATCAGAAATATTTTGCTGGAAAACTATATTTATGAAATTAAACACATTTTACCTTAATAAATAAATTAAAACAATTTTGATAAATTATTTTAATGAAATATAATTATATTATATTCATTCAATTATTTAATGTTCATCTTATGTGTTTTCTAGTTAAGAGATAATACTAATTCCAATTTTCTAAATAAAAGATATATTTTTATAAAAGATAATTTTATTGTCTTTTAACGGTGAATATATTTTAAATATATATTTTTTGACAATTTTAAATTTTTTATTTGAAAAAATAAAATTTATTTCTAAAATATTAATATCAAAATTTAGTTCGGGTGAATTTTTGGTATTTTTTTGAGAAGTTTCATTTTTTGATGAATAGTAAAAAACACTGAATTTTAATTAAAAATTTATTTTTCATCTAATTTATTTATATAGTAAAATTATATTTTAATTTGGTTTAAAAGTGTAATTAGTTAAAATTTACATCAATTAATCCAATTTAGGTCATTAGAACAAATTTCACACTGAAATTGAATATAAAAACATTTCAATCATTTGAAACATTTCACATTAAAAACCCTTCATCTCATCCCACCTACGAGATTAATTTGAAATTAATTTCTTAAAATTATGTGATTATAATTTGTAAAAATGGATTAAATATTTTTAATTAGAAAAAATTTTAATTTATAATAATTTAAACTTAATTTATGACCAAAATAATTAGTGAAAGTAATTAAAATTAATTACAGCGATTAAGGTAAAAATGAGTTTACTCTGTGGTTAAACTCTAACTTTAGGGAAAAATGACCTAGAAACATGTCCAAAACCCATTTAAAATAAATATTTCAACCATATACTCCCTTGTATCCAAAATTTTACATTAATTTAGGTAAATTATCTAAGGGATACCTATTAACTGTGTTTACCTTTTTATATTTACAAGAATTCCACTCCTTCTCCAATATAAAAAGGGCACTCACCCCTCAATTATTCACAACTATCAAGACCTTTTCCTCATAAAAAAACTGAAAAAATATCCTTAACTTTTCACTAAATTCATCCTAGATTCCTAACATTTGGCATAAATACAACCAACTAATCTCTTCGGTGAAAACCAAAAGGAGTTACCCAAAGAAGAGATAACATCCTTCCACAAGCACTTATGATTTATTTATTTGTGAGCCCACTAAATTATTATTATGACATGATTATATAATAACCTCAGTATCATAAATATACTAATATTTAGTTATTTTAATTTTTATACCTACCTTCACACACACTTTCATCAAATGGGATACACAATCACCATTCGTGTGTACGACAAACTACCACCTCACAAACCGACATCATTTGTTTTTCCATTACCACATTTAAAGGTTGGTAATATTTATGGTGTAACTATATTTATATGATATATATGATATTTATGATTTATTTACTCTTTTTTTAATTATTATATAATACATAACTTCATGCTTTCCATTTTGTGGGAATATGATAACTTTGTTTGTGGATGTGTAGACTACCACCTCCTCAAAGCGATGCGAGTCATTTACGCTTTAAATGGAATTTATTAAGGATGAGTTTATTAAAAATATGTTATATTTATGAAATTATAATTTTAATTGAATGATATATATAAATCATTTATTTTCTTTCATTGAAAATATAATAAGAAGATGGAAACAACGTTCATGCGTACGTACGACCTACCATCTCCATGAATGATGAATTTCATTTCATATTTATATATTTTATAGATTAATATAAATAATTATATACTAAAAATATATGGTATTTATATCATTTTTTACATTATTGGAATATTTAAATCATGATCTAAGTAAGTAGATAAATAATAACAAGTCAAAACATATACAAAAAACAAAGAGGTTATTACCCAAAAATGTAACTTTAATATGAAATTGTTAATTAAAGGGTAATATAAAGTCATAAAAAATAATATATAGTTTGATATATAGTAATATGGTTCTATTTTAGATGTATAATAAAATTATATTTTATTATATAGGATATTTTAATGTGTACAAGAAAATTCAAGACTTAAGGTAATGATTTTATCATCCCACTTTTATTTCTGTGAGACATATTCTATATTCACCCCTTATTCTTATTGTGTGGTGTATAAAATAACCTATGAAATTTTATATCATGAATTTAATTTATTTAATGATATATTTTTTTTTAAATTGATATTATTATTTTATATATCTCATGATTTAAAATTTACTCAAGTAGTAAGGGGATTCATAGTCTCTCTTTTATTTCTACGAGACTTCAGCCTTATTCACCACTTATTTATTTTTTGTGGTGTCAATAAAAATCATAAATGTATTATATGACTTTTATAATTAAATTTATTGGTATTTAAATATCCATTTTATGATATATCTTTCATGTGGTTTATTTGTAAAATAATTTGTCTCAATTTTCCTTCTTTGAGACACATGTCATGTTATGCACCTATACTGTTCTATAAGGTGTATAAATTTCCCTTTGACATGTTGTGTCATAAATATTATTATTTTCATGATATTTTACAATTATTTTAATTTCATCCCCTCATGGGGATTATAATTCAAATTTAATGACGTGGAAATAGTTTATTGCTACAATCTCATCATTATTAGTGTTGTCTACGATTATGCTTCCATTAATGAAATATTATGATAAATATATCAATAAATCTCATGAGTTTTATTCTCTTATGGTTATTAATTATATATTCATGTATTGGTACCATTTTAAACTCTTTGTAACTTAATATAATTAAGTATTTTCTTAACAAAATCTAATTTTATTTCTCCCTTCAGTCAGAAAAACATTTTCTTCCAAATCCAAATTTTCTAAAAAAATTTCCAAAATGTTTTTAAATTATATTTTGAGATTATTTTCAAATAAAATTTATTTAAATTATTTTTATACTTTATAATTTTTCAATTACGTTTTACAAGAAAAAGGTTTTAAAAATATTATTTTGTTTTAAAAAGAATTTTTCAATTCAGAAAGTAAATTTTCCTAAATAAATGTTTTTAAAAGATATTTAAAAATTATTTTACATCTAAGAATAAATCTGTTGGTGTTACTCATTCATTTTTGGGATATGATCCAAGGGTACCATTCATATTATTTCTCCAAATGGTTTTTCTTTTGATGGAATGATGTTTATAAAACCCGTTTCTCTTTCATGGGTTATGTGTTTATAAAACCTATTTCTATTTCACAGGTTATATTCTTATGAAACCCACTTATTTACATGGGTTATGATATGATGAAATGATTATGAAACTTGTCTATTTTCCCCAGGTTATGATATGATGACATATTAATGATACCTATTTCATTTCATAGGTTATGATATGATTTTTTATGATCTTGTGGAACATGTATGTATGATTTCATTATAAGATGGGTGAGACCATTATCTACCTCCAATTAATTGAGTAAATATTTATATCTCATGAGATAGAAATGGCTGGAATGGGTAGTGAACTTGGTTTAGTAAAGGACTTTGTCTGCTAAGATGTTTGTGGGAGTGAACCTTGACTATTAAGATGGCCATGGGAGTGATCCATAAATACCAATATGGTTTGGGGAGTGAACTCATTCCACTAATATGGCCTTATAATTAAGCCTTGATTACTCTAGAAATCATTTTATATGCTTGTGTGTCTACCAAAATTCCATGTTTTATTCCTATATTATGCTTTCATGGATTATTCTATTGATTCCCTTATGATTCATGTTTGATGAAAATCCAATATTTATGAAATGATCCCTATTTAAATTATTTGATATGTAGGGTATGATTTTCCAATTATATGACCATGTTCTCATACCCTTATTCTTATGTTATGATTATGTCTCTCCTTTATTTAATTTTACTAATCATCTAAGATCACCCTTTCTAATGTTTCATTTACCTAGGTTATGAATAAAGGTTTTAAGTAGGATTAATAAAGGGGAATATCTTTAATGAAGATGTTAAATATCTTTCACCAAATTATAATAATGTGTTCTAAGTTTTCAAATACACTAAACTATTGTGGTCCTCAGGCATATAATTTTGTAATGTGCTAAATATTCATATAAAATGATGTAATATCCATGTATGTTAATCATGGGTCATTACAATTCATACTTCACACACCCAGTCTCACCTCACTCACACCTATCCAAAATTGAGAATGAATTTTATTCCACTTAAATACTTGGTGTTTTTTTCATACTACTCATTCTTTTTAAAACCCAAGGGTCTTAGTTCCACTACCATTAAAAATTATAGAACCCGAATCATCATCCCAAGAGCAAAAAATTAAAATTTTTAGGTTATTATTCCTATTCAAGACACATGAAATGATTCTATAAGGTCTCTTTTACCACCTAGTGGAATCCTAGATTCTCTGTTATAATAGGCCACACACCTAAATTCATTAAGGCCAAGAGTATGAACACCCATCATTCCTAGTTTCATTCCAAGAACCTTAAACATTTATCTATATGGAAACCCCATATCAAGAATCATAAAAAACTATCTTGGTCATGTTACCAAATGATTATTCCCTTCATATTTGACTACCACATAAGGCACTAGGTATAAGGGTACTTAACTAAAATTAATTTATCATTGAGTATCCCCAAACATGAACCAAATGTATAAACTAAAGCATCTAACGATTCTTTAGGAGTCTAAATAAATATGAAAAACTAATATAAACCCCATACATATTACCTTTTCGAAAACAATTAATTGGATTATAGACCCCACATCAAACCTAGGGGTCACTAGGCCTGCCACCTAGTCCATCAATCAAGGTATAACTAAAACCAAAACTTAATGGATGTCACTTTCTTCAGTATGAAGGTAAAATGACATATAGATTGTCCAAAACCTACCCCATGGTCTAAAACAGTGTAGTGAACTCCAATATACCCTTCCCACTCTTCAGTTTGACATAAGTCACAAGGTCCAAAACTTAACTAAAGTTACAATAGGAATAAAATATACTATGAAGTACAAAAATAATCAATAGGGGATTCAAAAACTAGGATTTCTATCATGATCTACTAACCCATACTAGTGTAAATAGTAAACACACCAAAGGTCGACCACCCCCATAGGTTCCATCTCATCATATAACAAGGGATCCTCATAACTCAAAGACTCTTAGTAAACCCAACTACCCATACATGGAGTCTATCCTTATTCATAATGGTTCCTAGTAAAATTGGGAAACATGTCATTCAATCATTATAAAGGAATTTTTATGATTTTTTAATCCATAAGGTTCACATTTTATTAGGATTCATGTTTCCAACCTTTCCAAAATTCCATTTATTTTTTTCATTTCCAAATCTTGATTAAAAAAAGGTTTCATTCAGAAGTTATGATAGAAGAAAACTTATAAGTTACTTACTGGAACCAAACATAATCAAGACCATCATTTAACATATCATTTTTATCTACCATTTTATCAATAGATCACCTATATAAATTTACATATATGATGAAACCATATCCTTATATTGTAAAACACCATATATGATTTTAGTGACACTTTAAATACCAATCCCCCTTTCTTCTAGTTTGAAGTCATAAACCATAGGTAGATATAATCTGGGTAAAAAAACATAGGCCAATATAAATCTCATTTAACAAACATATCAATATCAGGTAACACGTTGATGATTTAAGAATTATATGTACCTAACATGATGTATAATAACACACAAACACACACATACTTCTCTTTCCATCCCAGACTATGAGAAAATGAAATTCCATAAATCATAACATCCTAAATAAAATGACCCATTTATGGGGAAAATAAAATGTTACAGTAGCCAATGCTGTACAATAACAACAAGTCCCATCCCTGGAAACTTTTATTTTCACCCATGTGTAGGGTTATCACTCTTATTCAAAAGATCATTACTAATCTCCAATACATTCATAGTTTCGTATCAACTATTCATAATTAATTAGATAAAATAAAATAACTCTAATACCATTTTGTAACGCCTTTCCCAGAAACCCAATGAACCAGTTCCCCAGGCTGGTATGACACATGGACTCAAGAATTCCTCCTTATATTATAGAGGATTCCGACTAGAGTAAAGTTTCTATAAAGGAATTTTAGGGAGGATATAACCTATTTTCAAAGAATCCAATACACAATAAAAAACTAAAAATATATAAACCATGCCAAATAACCATTGAAAATAAGACATGCATTTTCTAAAAATAACTACAAAACCAGAATTAAAAAACAAAGATAAATTCTATACATTCCATGAAAGAACCCCCATTGGAGGATAACATTCAAAGAAAAAACTAAAAAAAATAAAAATATAACTATAACACATCCCATACATGTGTTGAGTCCTTCCTAGTTCTGATGTCTATTATCGATACTATAATGTCATGAAAAATATTATACAATAAGACCTTTCCCTAAAACTATATCATATAACATATTTTCTTCTTCTTAGGTACCTATATTCCATGGTGTCCCGGGTAAGGTGGGATAAAAAACTAGTAGGCCACAACCAATGGAATCCCTAAAATAACCATCCCATATTACAAATTCATGCAAAAGTTTAACTGATGACAAGTCAAGTTACCATATAACTAAATAAATAATTAAATCAATAAATAAAAACAAAACCTCCGACTCAGGGTTCAATAGTGAAACCTAATTCCAGACTTAACTACTTCATTCAGTGTAAAATATCTCTAAATAGGGTGAGGGAAATCATAACTGATGTCAGTTCCAAGGCATCATACAAAGGAAACTGTATCCATGATAATATAAGGGAATCCATAGATTCTCTAGGTGGAATTCCCTTCTTATAGAGTCATCTAGAATCCATGGAATAAATCCATAAAAATATTCAATTTTACATCCTAATGAAACAAAGTAATTCAAACATATCATTCGATAAATATAATCCAAGTAACCATGAATCTCAGGGACTTATAGGGGAAATATTTAGTAAAATCAAGGTCCACACACATGGCTTTCTATATCATATAATCTTGCCAAATTCAGGGATCTCATCTTGTGATATACATAAGGGTTATGTGAGTAAATAAAAAATATTCATATGTAAAATTAAATACAAAATAAATAACCTGAATCTAGGTAGGATCCACCTTGAGGCATTTATAGTGGTGAATTAGTGAGTAATACAAGGAAGATCATGGAATTACTTAGATTTGGAAGTTCCTGAATATAATGAAGCACCCTTTCATGGAATTAAAGAGAGTTTCCTAATGTATTCCATTCCCACTCAAGGCATACCTACCATTCAATATAAAAAAAATCAATTCAATGGATGAAACCCAAGGCATTCCACCCAAACCTGTCATTTACACAAGAAAATATAAATAAAAAAATCATTATTTAAAATGTATGAATTTTTATCAACCAATTCATAATTTAAGAATGATTTCCACATTATTCACTTTGTAAAACAATATACCAAACAGAAAAAACATATCAAACACCATTAAAAATACCATTACATTATGTAATCCCACATTTCATTTTATAAGGGACTTATCATATTCCATGTACTTGATTAAATAGCATACCATTCAAAATATATATAGGAAATAACCTTAAAGGTTTATTAATGGCACTATATTTTTACAATAAAATTATTTACAATTAATTTGAAACCATAAGTGAATAAATCATGTTATTACATTTGACACCCATTTCATTTCTATAGTTTTCTATTTTACATTATTCAATGGTCATTCCATAATCTCATATTATTTTCACAAAAATCCATTATAATATAATTCATTATTTTTACAAACAAAAATTTTCAATCAATTAGAACAACTTTTATTATCATAATCATTTTAAAACAAAATCTAACAATTATATATTCCTAATTTAAAGGTCTAAATATTTATAAAATTATAGATGGTTTTGAAATTCCATTTCACAACTATTGATTTTTGTTGTAGCTTATCATTAAACCCATAGGCTTAGGAACCCATTTATCACCCCAAGACCATTCCTTTTCAAATCCCAACTGAAGTCATCCATCATGGAACTAAAATTTTTCTATGGTTCAATGCATGTTAAGAGATACATTAAATAAATTCAAACTAAATTTAAAAAATTAAATTAGATCAAGGAAAAATAAATACATGGTTGTATTTACAATATCATGAATACACTCAAAAAAATGCAAGAATATGGGTAAAATTAAATGGTCAAACTAACATAAACATAGTGATACCCACACATCAAGAATCAACCACCATTTTATCTTGAATTTGAAGAAATTTTTATACCAGATAAATTCCTTGAAAATTGGAAATATTAAATAAAAAGACCAAATCACCACTTGAGAGTGATTGAATATTAGAATAGATAGAAGAGGATATATAGCCTTAATTTTTTCTCTTTAATTCATGTGATGACACTCAATTTAGATACATGATAAGGGAGATCCACTATAGAGGTGATTAGAGGGATAGAGGAATGTTTTAGAGTTTCCAATTTCCAAAAGTGTTCCAAAAACACTAGTAATAAGGAATGGGTGTATCCTGGGTGAAATGATGGGGATACCTCCACTTTAAACCCACTTGGAGGTCATTATATAGATGGTGCACATAAATTTCCTCCATAGCTACAAACACCAACTAGCCCATGGTGTTGTATAATTATGATTCAATATAAACCTACACCCCACAACCTTATATCACTCAGGAGACTCATCTAGACAAACATTGATATTCATTCAAAGTAAAAAATCAACTATTTGAGGTGTCTAACCACTCTAAACATTATCCCAAATATAATTTAAAAAGCATACCCCTATAATAAATTAATATTCAAGAACCATCTAAAAGTTAAAATTAATGAGTGGGCATAGTGTATTACAACTATTATTATTGAAAACCCATTATTGTATATCATATAAAAATTCAAGTTGTTTTTTATTAATATCGACATCCCACTAGCTAAGGAAAATGGAACAACATAAAGTAAAAGTGAAAAAATTATTATTTGGATGAAATTGATAAATGTTTATAAATTATTTATAGGTTTATATATTTTGAAAAGAGTATGAATATATGTATTTACTCTTTTTATTTACAAATATGATAAAGATACCTCACATTAGGTTGTAACTCATTATCCTCCCTGTATGATGTTAAATAGAAAGGTATAATTATCCTTTTGATAATAGCATAAATTATTTGAATTTAGTCTAACATCTATTAAACTAAACTAGGATACCCTAATATATTCTTGTGACCAAACTATAAACTACCCTGAAACATATTCATCTATAATATATAAATTTAAATTAATGAACATAATTTGATTCTATATTGAATGAAAATAACCCACAAAAATTAAATATTTCCTTATTGTTGGGACTTAAATTTGTGTTACATAATATATTTTATTCATGATATTAAATAATATGGTCAAATTTCATCCCAACATTATGATAAAATATTTGGTCAAATATCTTTCATGCATGAAATTTTTTCTTATCCCCATCACACCAAAGTTTCTCTAGAAATATGTGTGGTATAAATTCTATTTTTATAGGATACATATCGACTCTATGATCTCTTATCTTGGGAATAGATTCAATTAAAGTTATTCTTTATACCACCTTATTATTCAATATTATTATTTTATGTTAGGATTAATTTAATTCACTTACACTAGGATCCACTTCAATTAGTAATTTCCATAAAAAAAACTCTTTGTGTGACAATTATTGTATTAACCAAATCTCAATCATTATATGTTTTTTTTCATACCTTAAACCAATTCCTTCCTAGATATATTATCTAAAATAGAATAGTGTAATTCCAAAATACTCAATTTTGTTGAACAATTCTTATTTTTCCAAAAATCAATTCATGTTTTGAGTGATTATTTCACCTTAAATCCTAAAAAAATATTGGTAATGAGTCCAACATATTTGAAAGGCCCCCCTTAAACATGGTGATTCTATATTTAATGAAAATATTTCGACCAAATACCCATTTTTAAATTTTTTTTAAGTATAATTAGTTTACCTATATAATGGTATAGTTATTGATCCATCATTTAAACTAGATCAATGGTAATAGTAAACTTTTGATTTTATTCTCATCATATCTGATTCAAAAATGTTAACTCATGATTAACTTCATTTAAACTTTCCATATTAAAATTGATTTTATATATCATTGATTTCATGATCTTCTATATTAGGAACACAAAATAGACAAATAAATATCTAATTAATATGAGGATTATAGACCTTCCCCACACCCACTTCATATTAGGGGTCATTTCACTCCTTTTATCCCCTTATACATTCATCTTAGTGTGGGGTTCACTCTTGATTCAAGTTGAGAATGTTTCATTTCATTTTATCTAAAGGATCCCATAATGTTAATTTCTCCATGTTATAAGAGAAAAAAATATGATTTTTTTTATAAAATATATATCCTTAAACTAAATTCCCTATTTTTATCTAATCTATATATACTTAAAATAAATGTACCATTTTTTCCATGTTTTATAAAAATAATCTAGAAGAATAATTTTACATTTTATTTTTATAAACATAAACCATTAGAATAATTTCTTTTATTTATATGAACCTAAACAATATAAAACCACTATGAACAAATTATAGTGACATAAACTATAAATAAGATGAAACAAAACTTGTCATTATAAAAACACACAAAGAGAATCAAGAGATAATTTTAATATTTTTCTCATTATTCCTAAAACCTTATGTGTTATGAAATAACCTGAGAACAAAAAGAAAAATGAACTTGTCTTATAGGACTAACCTTTTTCCCAAAAAAATTCAATCAATGCTTTCAAAACCCAATAGTCTAATAATAAAATTAAATCATGCTTTTCACATTCAATGTGTATGAGATTTAACTATGGTAAAATAACTAATTAGAAACATGTTAAGATATAGGGCCCCCTATCATATACATATTTTCCATTGAATAATATTAATTTGTTTAAATTTACCTCAAAGATACATCATCATGTTCACAAGCTTCATATTGGGTAAAATTGAACCACATTACACTCTTATTAATTTTTAAATTCACTTAATGAAATTATTATTAGTATTACCTTAGGATTATATTAGTTTCAAAGGTTTTATGTTATAAAGGATCATTCTAGAAACTTGTATAATTCATGGTGGCTAACCCAATGTTTCAAGAACCCCTTTTTATCATTACATTTTTTATAAAATCTACTTCAAATCATTCAATTATTTAGTTAAGAAAACATTCATTCCTCTTTCCTAATGGGATACTCTTGATACAGTAAAGATATAAGTGCACATGACCAACCCAAACCAATCTAGGGAATACACCACTATAGAAAAAAATATCATATATATTTATAGACTCACCTTGGTATATATAAATTATAATCCCACATAATAATATAGTACTTATCTAAGGAACATTTCTTAAAATAAAACAAACCTTTCATCTGAAACACTAATGGGATCCTATCAGTATGGTGAAACAATAAGCATATATATACTTCTAATACCTCTCTATGGTATATATAAAAGATGAAATAATTTCCATATTAAAAATTTAATCCCCTAAGTATGATAATTATATAATTTCACTTATCTATAAAATACCCATCGTGGGTGCTACGACAAAGGAAACCTTCCTAAATGTCTTAACCTTAACTGAAGAAATTTATGTTATGATTTACCACTCACCATATCCCCATGATAAATTGGATTTAAATACTTTTTTGGTTTTGAATTTTTACATTATTCCCATTATTAATGTGTATATATATCCCCTCATACCCCTACCCTCTCATAAAATCTATTAGAGTATGAATTTCTATCATAAGGAAAAAAATTATTAACTGAACATTATATTATTATAATAAATAAATAGTTGAATATACTAATTATATATAATTACATTTATGGATCAATATATTGGGATAGTATATATTTAAATATAAAATTACTTTGATAATTATTAACTCACTAATTTCTCTAAATTAGTTAGTGACTTGTGTAATGATTAAAACACTTTTAAAATATCTATCAATCATGATGTATTAAAAGTTTCCCCAAGAAAAACTATACATACTATTATTTAATTAAAATACCATTTGAAATACCTCAATACCTGATAATTCCCCCTAAAATGAAATAAAAAAACTACCAATTATTATATTTTTTTCCAGTATTGACAGTATTATTGTGGAACACAGTTTAAAGTTCAATATTATCCTACATGTTCTAATACTTTTACTATAAAACTCAATATATTGTATCAATGAAGCATACAACTAATTTTTATTAGAATAAATTTATTTTATGAACTACAATGTTCATATGATCATTAATCATGTTCTTGATAGATTAGTATAGTTCTATGTAGTTTAACCTGACTTCTACCAAGCCAATAAGAAGTTAATGGAGTTTATCCCATATTTTCAATCTATAAAGTTTTAGTGATAAAAATAAATATCTTTATACATTCTATCATCCTCATAACTTATTTTTATAAAGAAACATTAGCTCAAAATTTTATAGTATTCTCTATAAATAGAACATATTCTGCATATTGATTTCTCATAGAAGGGGTATCCTTGATCATATTCATTGATAGTTCCAGATCTATAATAATACAGGGAAAAATGATTTTAGTGGATTGAATATTGATTGAAGGAATAATTTTTTCCAAAGTAAAATCTACTGTTATAAGTATATATAATATTAATATATCAATTTTATTAATTGACATGATATTTAAAAATTTAAGGAGTTTCAAGAGATAACATCTCATTCGGTATGGTGTGTATAATCAAAATCAGAATAGTATGACTAAAACACCTTAGCAATCACATCACAATAAAATATAGGGAAGCATTGTAATATTTTTTTGGATATAAAAGATCATTTTAAAAATTATAGTGGTGTTAGGTTAATCCTCTAATGATAGAATCATTATAGTACCATACTCCTTCGAAATCATACCTTTATCCAAGAAACCAAAAGTTGTATTTACTAAATAGAATATCTATATTAGTCATAACTATCATAGGAATAAAAGAATCCTTTTTTAGGATATTATATATTTTTTATATTATTAATGAAACATGACAACCATTATTTTTAGTTTATACATTAAACTTGATCATTTCACTATTGTGATCTATTTTATTATACATCTCAAAAATAAAAATGATTCATTCCTAATAAATATTATTTGATAGATGTTGATAAGGGTTAGAGATATATGATCTTACACTTCTAACGTCCCTCTGTCAGGTTTCCTGTTAGGTTACATCTTTTGGGGTTGGGTAATTATATGAGTGGAAAGGTACTCTACCCATAAAGTAGACACCTCTTCATCTATATAAAAAAAGTATTATTGTTTTAAATATTTGAATTTTTAGTTTGTTTAAAATAATAATTTTCATTCATTAATGGTAGAATGATCAATTTATTAACATTATATATTCTTCCCTCATGACCCATGTTTTGATGGCTGTAATTAACTTCAGGTTTATTAGAGATTTTTATAACCATTAGTGGAAGAGTCATCATATAATTATGTTCATTCCATATTCCAAGAGATAAAATGTGTTAATATATAATTAGATTATATATTACAGTGAATGAAAAATAATCTCACTATTGATGAAAATCAAACCATGTAGTAATGGTCATTTTCATTACTCAATCTCAGTAGTAAATGTTACTTTCATAAGGATAAATATCCATATTCAAGAGGGATTAAATTTTAAATTCCATAAAGAAGGGTTTACCTTAGAACCAGACATGAAATATTCCACATCTTGATCTCTCTATACAATTATATTAATCTCTAGAGTTTTTCTAATTGGTTTTATATCAAATGGATTTTTGTAAAATATAAATGTAAAAATGTGATTCGTAACTCAAATGTGGTGACATAACTAAGGAGGGGTGTAATTGAATTTATCAAAGAGGTTGAATGGTGTATCTATATAATATTCACCCATTTCATTCTTATCATCCTCATTGTGTAACATCCCAGTTCCGGAAGCCCCCTAGAGGCACTCCGTACCCAGTTGGTCACATGGACTCAAGTGCATTTCCCCGAACGCCAGAGGCTACTGACTAGTAGCGAAGGAATTGGGTGTGATAGTGGGGAAACTATGCCTTCCTTGGAAGAGTAACACAGTGGAAGTAAAATAGATAGACAATAACAGAAGCAGTAATAATCCATACCAAAAGGAAACAACAGAAGACTAGAATCAATAATCTGGAGCACACACATATATATGAATGATGCATGATAAATATGTCTAGGAAAGCATCCAAAAAAATCACAATGTTGGAATACAAACAGTACTAAACTAAAGTACAAAAGAAATATAGATGACAGATCCTCAGCATCGCAAGCCTCATCTTGGTTCCATGCTCTCCAACTCTACAACACTCAATTACCTAAAGTACAAGGGTGCTTTCCCTTATCTATACATGTAGCAATGTAATCTATTTGGGCCCAAAAGCATGGCCCAAACAGGGTGTGAGACTAAATACTAGTAAGAAACCACCACAAGATCTGTGCCTAACGGTCAGTGAATATATGGAAGGTAATAAATAACAGGAAGCAGTAAACAAGGAAGTACTCAACAATAAACAATCAACAGGTTCAAAGCATTCAGTTTCATATATCAAGTAAATAGCTAATTAAGCAGGAAAACATAAATAGGTAACCCTCTGGGAAGTACTCACAACCTATTCCCTCTGGTCCTACCTAGCAACACAAGCAACCCTCTGGGAAGCACACACATTCTACCCCTCTAGTTCAAATTACAAGGATATAAAAAAGACTTTCTAAGGAAGCACTCTTAGTCAATTCCCCTTATAGAAAAAGTGATAAAGACTCTCTAAGGAAGCTCACACAGTCATTTCCACTTATAGTCAAAAGTGGTTAAAGACTCTTTAAGGAAGCTCACAAGGTTAATTCCTCTTATAGTCTACTACACTAGGTTCTCACGACCCTATGTAAGTCAAATGAGCATAACAATGCAATGCGGCCAAACTAAACCTCAAGAAATACTTGGCTAAGCAGTATACAACATATCAATAATGTTAGATCAAATATCCACTCCATCCTATAGTACTAGGCATGGGAAAACATCAAGGAATCCTAACAGGCTAAACAAAACCAAACAGTCTTAAACAGAACATGCATGGGAAATCACTTACAAAGTATAGAAATCAACCCTATTCACATTCAATTAAACGCTACTCAGGAAGACAAGCATGGTAGGCAATTAATAGGGTTAAAAACGGTTAACTCGCAATACTCCATTCAAGGGTATTGAAAACAATTGCACATATTACTCAAATACTTTCAATGGAAAGGCACACATCACCTACCTCGGTGTAGGGAGATCCCTATACGTGAACCTCAAGCCTTGAATAACCCAAGAACACTGTATATCTACAAAACATATAAAACGTTCATAGAAAGGAAAACTTGAGAAAGAGGAGTAATCATGAAACGAAGCTCTAGAAGAAGGAAGATCTTACCGAGGCAATCCTAACACAATTGACGACGGTCAAATCAGAGATCGGATGCACGATCGAGGGCTCAGAGGAAGATCATAGCCATACGTGCACAATCGGAAGAACTAGGTCAAGAAGAAGGCCTTTCCAGCAATTAGACATGACCCCGATACGTTTAATGAAAAAAAGAAAGTACGCGGTGTGTACTTTTGAAGTACATGGAATGTACTTGCCCTTACCGAGCCCTGCTTTAGGCAGCCTCCATGTCACTACACATGGCCGTGTGCAAGGATGCTACATGACCAAAACATGGCTACCCGCGGTAACCGAGTACACGACGTGTAATTAAAAAATTTCTAGAAATTCTTGTTTTTCTCAAAAACGACTAGAAAAGGAAAACATACCTGATAAAAATATTCGGGTTCTTACAAACTTCCCCCCTTAAATAAATTCGTCCCCAAATTTCCCTAGCAAGGAAGAGTAGAAGAAGAAACCCTGAACAACTCCGACCACTATGATCGTAAATCCGCCTCCCTCTCCCAAGTATCATCCTGCACTCACCCGTACTTCCATAGAACTCACACCAGAGGAACAGACCGGCCATGGAGAACCTTCATACTTCGATCGAAAATCTGGATAGGATGCTCCTCAAAAGATGAATCCACTTCCAACTCAACCTCCTCAGGTTGGAAGACATGAGATGGGTCTAAGAAGTAACGTTGAAGCTGAGAAACATGGAAGACGTCGTGCAAAGCCCGATACCTCTGAGGTAATTTCAACCAATAGGCAACCAACCCAAATTTCTCCAACACCTTAAACGACCCAACGTACCTCAAAAAAATCTTACCCTATCTCCTAATCCTTATGTTCCCTGACCTCGGTGTGACATACAGGAAAACCTGATCCTCGACCATGAACTCCAGACGCCGTCACCACTGATCAACATAAGAAATCTTTCGTGACTGTGCAATAGCCACCCTCTTTCGAATCAACTCTAACTGCTCTGTTTTCTCCTAAAAAAGACTAGGTCCAAGTATAGCTGCCTCTCCTGCCTCCAACCAACATAAGGGTGATCGGCATGGCCTACTGTAAAAAGCCTTAAAAGGTTCCATCTGAATAGTTTCTTGAAAATTATTATTGTAGGAAAACTCCACAAGAGGTATGTGATTCTCCCAAGAACCTCCAAAATATAGAATGCATGATCGTAGAATGTCCTCAAGCACCTGAATCGTATTCTCGGACTGGCCATCTGTCTAGGGGTGGTAAGTTGTACTCAGAAGCACCTGTGTACCCAAAGCTTTCTTAAGCCCCTTCCAGACCTGAGAAGTAAAATGTGCATCTATATCTGAAACAATGGAGTGTGGAACTCCATGAAAACTTACAATATTATTGATGTAAAACCATCCCATCTCATCAACACTGAAAGTATCCTTGATCGGAAAGTAGTGAGAAACTTTCATGAGTCTGTCAATGAAAACCCAAAGAGCATCATTCCCTCAAGGATATCTCAAAAAACCTATCATGAAGTCCATTGTTACATCATTCCATTTCCACTCAGGAATGGGTAACTTATGAAGAAGCTATACTTGTCGCTGATGTTCCACCTTCACCTACTGACAGGTGGAACACCTCATCATGAAACCAACAACATCTCTCTTTATACCTGGCCACCAATACTGACAATGTAGATTATGATACATCTTGGTGACACCAAGATGAATTTCCCAAACTGAGGAGTGAAAGCCCCGCATCAGATCCTCGTGTATGTCTACTGACACCCATACGCGCCCATGAAAATGCAAGACCTCATCCTCGCCTATGGTCTATCTAGGAATATGGTCCTCTTCTAACATGATTTCCTGTAGGACTAGGCCTTCAGAATCTGATAGCTGCATCATTCGCACTCGATCAAGAAGAGTAGAGGTAACAACTATGGAAGAAAGAAATGTCTGCCCCTGTCTGTCGTGCACCTCCAAATGCATCTTAGAGAATAGATCCATAACCTTCCACTCACTACTAGCATCCTGAACTTCCTATATCTGAGTCCTCCTGCTCAGTGCATCAACCACTATGTTTCCTTTCCTAAGTGTATAGGAAAGATCAAAGTCAAAATACTGAAGGTACTCAACCCACCTTTTCTATCTCAAATTCAAGTCACACTGAGTGAAGATATACTTCAGAATTTTGTGTTTGGTAAAACCACAAAATGATCTCCCAGAAGATAATGTCTCCAACAATGTAAGGCATGAAAAACTGCAGCCAACTCAATATAGTGCATCAGGTAATTCCTCTCATGTGGCCTCAACTGCCGAGATCTGTACGCAACGACCCCTTCCCCCCTGCATAAGCACTACTCCAGGCCTGATACCTGATGCATCATAGTACACCATATATCTCTTTCCCGGCTCTAGAAATACTAGTATCGGTGCTAAATTCAACCTCCCTTTCAGCTCCTGAAAGGCTAAATCACAAGAATATGACCACAAAAACCATACACCCTTCTTAGTCAGACCCGTCAGTGGCGCTGCTAAGCATGAAAAGTCTTATATGAAACATCTATAGTATCCATCCAGCCCAAGAAAACTTTGTACCTCAAAGATGTTATTTGGCTACTCCCAGGAAACTATTGATCTCACTTTCTATGGGTCTACTGATACTCCTGTCTCTAAGATAAAATGACCCAAGAAGTGAATCTAGTCCATCCAAAAGTGGAATTTTGAGATCTTAACATATAACTGATGCTCTCTCAGTGTACTCAGAATGATCTCAAGATGGGTAGAATGGTCATGTCGAGTGTGAGAGTACACCAAGATATCGTCCATGAAGACTACCACAAAAGCATCCAAGTACGGATGGAACACTATGTTCGTCAGTGCCATGAAGACTACAAGCGCGTTCGTGGTACCGAATGGAATAACCACATACTTGTATAGGCCATACCTACTCCAAAAGGCTGTAAGAGGTATATATGATGGTCTAACGTGCAAATGATGATAACCGGATCTCAAGTCAATCTTCGAGAAAACTCAGGCTCCTCGAAGCTGATCAAAGAGATCATCAATCCTTGACAAGGGATATCGGTTCTTGACCGTCAACTGGTTCAACTTCTGATAATCCACACAAATCCTAAGGGTACTGTCTTCCTTCTTTCTAAATAGGACAGGCAAACCCCATGGAGAAGTACTGGGTCTATTGAAACCCTTTGCATGAAACTCTTCCAACTGCTTCTTGAGCTCTTTTAACTCTGGTGTAGCCATCCTATAAGGAGAAATGGACAGTGGTACCACTCATGGAACAAGCTAAATAGAAAATTCTACCTCACCATCCGGAGGAAAACCTGAAAATTCATATGGAAAGACATATCTGAAATGATCCAACACTAGAGGAAAGTCCAACCGTGATGTCCCTTGGTCTTCCAAGTATAGACTAGAAATCTGGGCTATAACTCCTCCCAATCCATGATGCTCGGGTCTCTATCTGCTTTACTAGACATCCCATTCGCCCTTATCAAGAAAAAATCCGCCCTTTGGTGATGTGAAACTCACCCTATAGAGATAACAGTTGATGAATGCCTGGAAGGGAACTAAACATTCTATTCTGAGAATGACCTCAAATCCTATCATCTCTAGGAAATAGAGGTCCCATAAGATGTGACACCCACCAAACTCAAGAGGGAACTCCTTGAAATGATGTACAATAGCCATTCTAGTCCCCAAAGGAGTGTCTAACATCAAGATATTAGCAAAAGAAAAGATATAGAGCCCAAGGATCTCCACAAAAACAATAGATATAAAGCTATGGGAATCCACTGTATCAAAAAGAGTAGAAGATAAAACTGAGGAAACTAGGATCGTACCTCAAACTGTAGAAGGTCCAAGATCCTGCTCCTAATGGGTCTGATCCACCACAAAACTTTTACCTACACCATAACCCTGTGACCCTTCCTGACCACTCTGAGCTAATCCACCCTACTTTCACTAAAATCCTAGAGACTAACTACCAAATCCACAACCTCCACCTCGACCCAAACGGCCGAAAGAACTCCAGTTCCCAGACTGAGGCGTAACTGGTGGTGTTGTTCCTGAACACAAAATCATAGAAGAACCCCTGTCACCAGATACTGGTGAGAAGATCTGACAGAAGCACTAAAGATGACCCATATTTCTGCAAGATCATAACTCCACTGGGTCCCTCAAGAAATGTGGCCTTATATACCCACTTTTTCCGCACTAGTAGCACACCACCTGGCTAACAGAAGATGCATCCCACCTACTCTGATCTCCTCGTGAAGTCTCCCTATGGCACTTCTTGCTATCAACCGGTGAAAAACTAACCCTGGATGTTGAACCTCCCTGGATCATAGCTCCAAAATCCCTTAGTTTTCACTTGGTGATCAGTGCCTGGTTGACTATATAAGATATCGAATTCAACCTGAAGATGTTCACTTGAGCCCGAATATCCTACCTGAGACCATCCTCAAACTTTCATGTAAGGATCAACTAATCTCCCCCTAAAAAGGGTGTAAAGAATTACAGCTCGGTGAAGTGATAAGAATACTCAATAATAGAAAGTGTACCCTACTCTAGACTCATGAACTCTTGGGCTCGATTGGCCCTCAAGATATCTGGATAGAAGTAGTAGTAGAAGGTGAACTAAAACTCATCCCAAGCCATATTCTGCAGGATTCCCGCCTGTGAGATCACATCGCACCACCTCTTGGAAGAGTCTCAAAGCATGTAGGTAGAGAGCTTCACCCTCTTCTCTAGAGGCATCTCCAGATGCTCAAAGATCATCAACATGGCTTCCAGCCATTACTCTGCAGCCTGGGATCCTCCATCCCCTGAGAAGGTGGGAGGATGCTGCTACTGAAAGACCCATGTCAATTCTGCTATCGACGGGGTAGGAGGAAACATTCTTGGAAGGTTTGCATCATCATCAGAAATCCCTCCCTGAACTGTGCATCTACACCTGTGTCAGGAATAACCGCTGGTGCCAAGATTGACACAACTGGGGGATCTACCGGCAGTCCCTGATCAGCCATATCCGGTGTCTGATCACCATCCTGTAACTAGTGTACAACCGGAGGAAGTTTCGGTGGCATGACTCTACAAGGTCAAGTTCACACCTTAGATCAAGATTGACTGAGACTGAAACCTAGAAGTGTAATAAGGGAACAAGACAAAGGAAGCATTCAAGTTTTACAAAACATGGATACATGACATGTATAATGACTACATGGCATGTTCCATTAAGCATTTCACATGGGAATTTACTTCTTCCAGCCCAGGTCATGTAACACCCCATACACACGGTGTGTTGTTATAACACACGGTATGTACTTGAATTCTCTTCCCATGCCCGATTCCTTCTATATGACTAAGTTACATGGTTCTCTTAGAAGAAGATTACACGGTGTGTTCTCTCTAGACACGGTGTGTACTAGACGAGATTCACCGAACCATGTTGTTAGTGACATGGCCAGATACATGGCTCACACTAAACAACATGTTCTAGATAGAAACAACGTGTATTAGAAGAGACTCAACTGATCCATGTTGTTAGTGATGCAGCTGGTTACATAGTTCTACAACGCGGTGTGTACATCCGGTACACAGTGTGTTTTACCAAAAATCCAACCCCGTGTCCTTGCTCACACAGTCTGAGACATGGTTTGAGGCTACACGACATGTACATGTGGTACACAATGTGTACTTAAGAAAAAAAGTTTCTTCCCAAATAGAAGAACAAATGACATGTATTCAAAACTACACGATATGTATTCTATGTTTTTCCGGACAGTAAGCCTCATAAACTACTCCAAAGCCCATAAAAACATTGAAATGACCATTTAAGTGCCAAATTCCGATATGTGAGGTCCCATACTCCCCGCGAATCAATGATTTGAATCTTATACATGACATATATAAGAAATACATGGCAATGATCCACGAAATTCCGGTCCATGAGGGCCCATAACACCTCAGGAACCAAAGTTTGGCATTCATTCAAATAAGGCCTTACGCAAAGCAATACCCTATCAAAAGCAAGTATTATATCAATGAATGTATCACAACAACATGCATATCTAGCACAAAATCTGTCACAACAACATGAAATCACTAATGAACCCTAAATGGCATGGCAAGAGTGCATGAAATTTGATTTCTAGAAAGTGACTATATGATGCATGAGATGGAATACACTCATTTCATCAGGTTGCAATAGAAATATAACCTCAATATCATCAACAATAATAGCACACAACAAGTGAATCTCCCAATGATGAAATAAAATCAACTGTAAAATTGAAAAACCAGAACAATTGTAATAAATGAGGTAGATTGGATTTTCCCTGTACACGGGTTAGCTACTCGAGGGAACAACTTATTACCAAGTACCTATTCCATCCTACCCCTGGCTATAGGCTCCAAATAGAATGTAAATAAGAAAATAATCCACTGATATCACTTTGTAACATCCCAGTTCCAGAATCCGCCTAGAGGCACTCTGTACCCAGTTGGTCACATGGCCTCAAGCGCATTTCCCTGAATTCCATAGGCTGCCGACTAGCAACGAGGGCCTTGAATGTGATGGTGGGGAAACTATACCCTCTTTGGTAGGGTAACATAGTAGAAGTAAAACAGATATAAAATATCAGAAGAAGTAATAATCCATACAAAAAGGAAACATCGGAAGAATAGAATCAATAAACTGGAGCACACACATATATATGAATGATGGATGATACATATGTCTTGGAATATATCCAAACAAATCACAATGATGGAATACAAGTAGTACTAAACCAAAGTAAAAAAGAAAGAAAAATGACATATTCTCATTATCGCAAGCCTTATCTTGGTCCCATGCTCTCCAGCTCCACAACACTCAAGTAGCTAAAGTAGAAGGGCGCTTGCCCTTATCTATACCTACAACAATATAATATGTTTAGGCCCAAAAGAACGACCCAAATAGGGTGTGAGACAAAATCCCAGTAGGAAACCACAAAAACATCTATGCCTAATTGTCAGTGAATATATGGTAGGTAATAAATAATAGGAAGCAGTAAACAAGGAAGTACTTAGTAGTAAACAATCCAGAGTTTCAAAGCATTCAGTTTCATATATCAAGTAAATAACTAATCAAGAAGGAAAACACAAATAGGTAACCCTCTGGGAAGTACTCACAGCCTATCCCCTCTGTTCCTACCTAGAAACACAAGAAACCCTTTGGGAAGCACACACAGTCTACCCCTCTGGTTCAAATTACAAGGATATAATAAAGAATCTCTGAGGAAGCACTCTCAATAAATTCCCCTTATATTCAAAGTGATAAAGACTCTCTGAGGAAGCTCACATGGTCAATTACCCTTATAGTCAAAAGTTGTTAAAGACTCTCTGAGGAAGCTCACACAGTCAATTCCCCTTATAGTCTACTACACTAGGTTCTCACTTCCCTATGTAAGTCAAACGAGCATAGAAATGAAATACGGCCAAATTAAACCTCAAGAACTACTTGGCTAAATAGTCTACAACATATCAAGCATGTCAGATCAAATATTCACTCAATCCTACAGTACCAGGCATGGGAAAACATCAAGGAATCATAACTTACTAAACATGACCAAACAGTCATAAACAGAACATGCATGGGAAATCACTTCCAAAGCATAGAAATCAACCCTATTCCCATTCAATTAACCTCTACTCAAGCATACAAGCATGGAAATAAATTAATAGGGTTAAAAACGGTAAAATCACAATACCCCATTCACGGGTATTGGAAAAAATTGCACATATTACTCAAAGACTTTCAATGAAAAGGCATAAACCACCTACCTCGATGTTGGGATATCACTATACATGAACCTCAAACCTTGAATCACCCAAGAACACCATAGATCTACAAAAAATCTAAAAATTTCAACATAGGATAACTTGAGAAAGATTAGGAATCATGAAACGAAGCTCTATCAGAAGGAAGAACTTACTGAGGCGATCCCAACGCAATCGACGAGGGTATAATCGGAGATCGAATGCATGGTCGGGTGATCGAAGGAAGATCACGACCATACGGGTGCTCTCAGACAAACTAGGTTGAGAAGAAGGCCTTTATGGCGATTAGATGTGACCCCAACACGTTTAATGAAAAAAAAGAAAGTACAAGACATGTACTTTTAAAGTATGTGGCGTGTACTTTCCCTTATCGAGCCCCACTTTAGTTATCCTCTAGGTCACCACACATTTCCATGTGCAAGGCCGCTACACGGATAGCATACAACTACCCGTGGTAACTGAGTACACAACATGTACTCATAAAGTTCACAGTGTGTACTTCAAAAATTTCCAGAAATTCCTCTTTTTCTAAAAAATGACCTGAAAAGGAAAACATACCTAAAAAGAAGATCTGGGTTTTTACACATTTTATCCCTTTTATTAATCATCCATTGTATTATCCTAGTTCTCCTAAACTTTGTCATCCTTTTCATCTCATTTAACCTCCCCATATTTATCAATATCTTTAGTTTCATCCTATAAAATCTATATGAAAATTGAAAACCAATAATAGGTTAAATTATGATGCAAAATAATGTTTATTAAAATATTTATTTCTTTAAAATATTATTAAAATTATCTTATATGGGTGTTATATTCTGAATACTATGGGTATATGACTAGATCTATTATTGGGAGTGTGACCCTAACATGAATAGTGGAACAAAGATATTTGAGTGAGTAGTTGTTACTCAAGGTGTTCTATTCCTACCATATAATTGATATCAATACACCAATATGAATTGATGGTTGAAATGAATGATAATTCCACATTATACTATTTTTAGTGTGTTCATCATTAACTAAAATTGTATTTCTCACAAATAATGACTTTTATGACCGCCATCTTTTTCCTAGTACTTGGTGATCTTCTCTATTGGGTATTTTCTTAGCTGGTATGAGTTATTTTTCATAAATATTATCTTCCGCATTCCACCGATAACTCCCTATAATGTGATCTTCATAATTAAGGATGTTTGATCATACACATGATAGTTTCCTTAAATATTACATTAGGATTATATTATTTCTATATTTGAGTATACTTATGGAATAATCTGATTAAAGCATTAATGTGTGGAAAGATAATTTAGACATGTGTTTCTTTTAGTTATAGTATCAATAAAATATATAAAATGATCATCAATTGATTATTCTCATAAAATCCCTAATATGATGATATATTAAACTTCTTAAGACACCTATATTTTCAAGAGAACTTATATGGGGCAAAATTTTCTTAGTTAATATTCTCATTAATGTAGAATTTGTGTACCCCATATTAGAAAATAAATCATGTAAGAGTTTTTCTCATTACATTCCCCAATTTTATCTTTTAATATATATGTGGATCCATTATATGGGATGAATGAAAGTATAGAATAAAATAATATTACATTGTAAGTACCTTCAGTTTCCAGTGTCACCTTTTTGTATAGTTGTTATGTTTAACTACATTTTATAGAATTTAGAGCATAAGATAAGTATATTTTTTTGAAACTAATATCCTATGAGGTGTGTTTCCACCCTACCATACATGTTTTTTATCAAAATATATTCATGATATATAAAATATCTACTATTTAGGTGGTCAAATGTGTTATCAATTTTGAATAAGATTTATAATGAATGATTTATAAAATTTCCTTACCCAAGTTGGGAGGCCATAACAAATTTTCATGTTCTTTATCCTTTGTGTGGGTCCCTCACTAATAGTATCAATCAACTGAGGATGATTTATAGCAATCATACTAGATAAAATTATAACATTAGTTTAGGATAAATTGGATACCCCTACAATTTATACCAATATTTTTAATAGTTCTCTATTAAGGATGCTCCATTCTATGGGTGTGATGAATGGATATTCTCTTTAGCCTCTCCACCTTAATATTTGAACTATGAGGCTCCAAGAATATTTTAATAATTCTTACAAAATTATTTCTAGGTGAAGAAAAAATTCCTTTTCTATTTTACCTTGGCTTCCATCAATTTCACTTTCTTTAGAACCATGGTCTATTATTTTCCATCACATAAGTTGGAATCCAGAAGCATTACCTTATACAAGTCACTGAGTATCAGGACTCCACCTCCATTAATTTTTTACATATACCAAAGGATAATATTCACATCCATTTGTAATTAGTGATAGTTATTTGTATTTGGGATCCATAGGCTGATGAAATCCGTAATGAGACGGGCATGGTGTTAAACCAAGAATTGAGAGGTCAATACTAATTACTAAATTATATCCACCATCAATTAATCCTTGAATTATATACTTATTTGGAAGACAATGTAAACCCAAACCCAATCACCCATGAAATTAAATCTGGGAAGATATATAAGATTATACTATTAACATTTATTTTTTCATATATATAAGAATAAATGAAATTAAATAGAATGGGTTTATGGTCACAGTCTTGAATATCCATGGTCCCAGTGAGTGATATAGTCTGTAATCCTTATTCCAATCTTCATCATGGATGAAATATCAATTGAATGATATATTTTTATATATATGTCTTTTCAAATATTTGGATTAAAATTATAGTAGATTGATACTTATGATGGAGTTTGATTAATTATTCAGAATATTGAATCCATATAGAGGTATCTTATCAAAAAATTGTAATCTTAAGATCTCAGAAATATGGAGACATGCAAAAGTTCAATTATAAATAGAAATTATCCATCATTAAATTTTTAGAAATATTTTTAACCATGGATTTATACATATGAATGATTTTTTCATAGATTCTAGTAATTTTTTTTGACAATTTCCCATAAGATAGTGAAATGTACGAGCTGTAATTTTTCCAGGATGAATGAGATATAGAGTTATAGAAGTGTGAATTTTTTGAAAAGGGTTAATTTTATATGTAAATCAATATTTTTCTTGATAAAGTAAATATTTCCTGTATTATTCCATATTTTGTTAATGTAGGGATTACACGTAGTACTCAATATGTAAAAATATACTTACACTCATGTAGTACTATTCACAAGTTAAGGCACTTTATTTATATGTATAATAAGCATGATGAATTTCTACTTTATAGAAAAATGATTTTTTTTTTAAAATTTATGAAAGAATAGTAGTTCTATAATTTAATAGTAACCTTCTAATCTAAAAGGAATAAATAATCCTCTGGAAATTTACTTACATGAAAGAAATAATTAGACACAAAGGTCATCAATTTTTACCATATAATTAGATTATTTTCAAATAAAAAAAACCAATTTTGAGGGGGGGGGGGTTGTAGACATTAAAAATGATTTAAAACACCAACATAAAGATGAATGTTTTTTAGAGTAAATAAAGAAATATTTTGGTAAATATTCATTTACATGATGTGGGTAACTCTCTATAGTTATATGACTATAGGAAAATAATTCCATGGTCATATTTATAAGTGTTCCATTTAACTCACTTATTATCCACACATGAATTATCTCCCATTAAAATCAAAACCAAAAAAATTTATAAAATAAATGTTTCAGTTGTGTTGTATAAGTTTCTATTTTTCATGATATGTAAATTTTTTATTATAAATAATACCATAAGATAATATTTCAGGGGAACTCAGAGAGATACTTGAATGAATACTCCAAGGAATCTGAATTTTTTTCAATTTTTATACATATTTATTATGTGAAAAATAGTAGAAACCCAACTAATATTAGTTAAATACTTATTCAAAATAATAAATTTATTTTGTGTTTTTTTCCTTTTATATGTACCACACATAATAATTATGATAGAGATAACATTTTATATATTACTATTACATACTTTTGAAAAGGATCCCTGGCATGATTAGTTGATCAAGGGAGTTTTGTGATATATATTGTAGCATTAATCCATATCATATGATGATATATGATTCTATATGGGAACTCCTTTAAGACATTTTAAAATGAAAATTAGAATATACTATTAAATTTATTGTAGCAAGACCTCAAAGTATATGCAACAAAGGGTTAAATTTCCCAATTTTCATGATGTTAAGTGTTAATAGGGTGTTTTTGTGTTTACATATTATACCATTGAATAAACTAAGAATAATCAAATAGAGTAAATAATAGATTATAGATTAGAGATTGATATAAGATAAGGAGTGGTGATATTATACTACAATATTTCTTTAATGATCAATATAGCTAGTAGAAGATGATAAATCAGAGTGTACATTATCTTAAGTGTAAGACACCATATAGATCACCCTAGTTGAACAAGAGTGTGGTTCATCAAATAAATTGAAGAACCCATCTCAATATGCTAAGAGATCCGGATTAGTTATGAGGGACAAAAAGAAATTTAGGGAGGTTATTCCCTCCCAAACAAGGATAGAGGTTCATTCTTGAATTTTCCAAAAATTCAATATGAATTTTCCCTATAACAAACATCCCCAAAATATATGTAGACACATACAAAATCCAAGATGGACCATGTTTTCTGTAATATAAATATATAGATATATCTATGTTATGTATCAAAAAAATTGAGTCAAAGAAGATAAACATGTAATAATAAGAATCACATATAATATATAACAGTACAATGAACAATAAATATACTAAAAAATAACAAATAGAAAATTTTCCTCCAAGAAAATTCATATAATATAACCTAATGAATACTGAACTGTAATGCCCCAACCACAGTTACCCAGAGTCGGTGCATTATTACATAATGTTGGCATGATCACAAAAGATCAAGTCTCGAAATACCGATTAGTTTACTATCCTTGGAATAACTAGATACACTCATAAAGTTTACATTACATCATAAAGTGAAAACTACTACAACAACATCTTGACTTCATATCCCCTCATACTATCCCTTCAGGTCATTCATAAATTACTTCTTCACATCCTGGGAAAAATAAAACATTGAAAGGGGTGAGGACAGATGCTCAATAAGGATAATAATATAGAGGAAACTTTCATAAATAAGATTAAACATTTAAGGCAATGTATAACTAAAACAAAATCCTTTTAAACTTGATCTTCAGCATAATATGACAAAGATAAAATGAAATAATTCCATTTACTTATTCACATGGATATTCTACTAGTCAAATAATCACATGTAATATCAATAACCACTTTCATAATGATGGAATTCATAATGCCAGACTATCATAACCACATAGTCTAGGCCTCGTGCCAAGACTAAAAATAAGATTTTGTCAAGGCCTTGTGCCAAGACACTAGTTTGTCTCATGATACCTACCGATGCATCGAGGAGCTATAGTGGGCACCACCCATCACATATTAAGTCCAATGCATTCCTCATATGAATAGGTTTAAACATAACATAAACATTTGTACTAAAACTAGCATACGAAATGTCAATACTTTCTCCATAAACCATGAATGGTATAAAAATAACACATCCATAGTCAAACATATCACAAAACCTTAAATACAATATGGAAGTTTTGTATCATAATAAATCAACTTAAAATAAGCTTAAAATCCATCAAAGGATGTTGACATAAATGAAATGAAAAGTATTTGAGAGAAATATCTCTTTTTTGAAATCATTGAAAAGTCACACATTTATAAAGGAAGTAATTTAAAATATATTTTGGAATAAAAGTGTCCCATACCACTTTGAGACTTTTTAAAAGAATTATCATTTCAAAACATTAATGTCCATATAAATAAATCTTTATAATCATTTTGAAAACATGGACATTAATTATAAATATTTAGAAAGATAAATCTTTAAAACATTTAAAAGTCACATAATTTTAAAAGAAAACATTTACAATGAAAATATTCTTAAAATATTTTAAGGTAAGTTTCAAAGATTTTACAATGGTGGAAAATAGCCGCACCCTCCGTATAAGTAAAAAAAAAGGCATTCTTACCTTAATTTGTCGAAAAGGTTAAAAAGGACCATGTTTGGAAAATGACAGGAAGATTCCTTTCAAACCATTTTATAAAAAGTATAAAAGGGTATAAATGAAATTAAACCATAGTATAGTAAATATTAAAACTGTTTTGAAATACATTTTTAAGAAACATGGATGTGGATGATAAAGAAGTCCCAGTAGATAATTACGTATAAACAACCTCGGATAATGAAGAGATTGTGAAATAAAACCTTACCAATTTGGAAACTTAAGAAACATACACCCCATGAAAGAGGTATAATACAATGAATATTTAAATACACATAAATTAAAGTGTATTACACAAAGAATAAAATTATGGGCAGTAAATACACCACACAAAAGGTAATAGTGGTAATATGGCATAAATCTCACGAGAATAAGGAGTGAGATGAAAACCCCTTAACTTGTACTTTTTCTTGGTTCAGGGTAGGTTAACATACTGTATAATGGTGAAATAATTGTTATTAAATTATACAAGAATCATATAAATTAATATGATATCATATATGATCTTTTTAACATTGCTTTGTTAATAGTATCTTAGTATTATCATCGTTTTGGGTGTTAACTTACTCGTTTTATTTTATATGTTTTGTTACATAAGACATGTTTGTTATGGATAGGTTTTATCTTATTCAAATATATAATGATATCAAGTCCTTAAACATTATTTTTAATCATAAAATGAGAATTAGTCTTGAATGGATATGATGGGGAATGAATCTCATCGCGTTCGTGGAGACGGTAGTCCGTACGTACGCACGAGCGAAAATATCATTTTTTTGATATTAAAATAATATATAATTGGATGGTATATCATATATACAGAATCATTATCATGTTATATTTATTATTTACATGAATTACACATCATTATTAAACCCATCCAAATAATAATGTTTTGAATAACAATTACACCACGACGTGGAGACGGTAAGCCGTACGTACACACGTATGGTGACATGTCATTCAAAGGATGGATAGAATACTGAATATGGTTTTACCATATTTATAATAACATAAAAGTATATATAAGATACTGGAGTTATTATTTTAGAATGGTAATAGCAAAGAAAGAATAAGTTAAAGAAGAAAGGAACTTGAAAGAGGCTGGTGAAAATATTATCTCTTAATCGGGTTCTTCCTTTTGATTTAATCAAAAGGGCTCCTTAAGTTGGCTTTATGATCAAAATAAGGCCTCTAGGTTGAAGTTAGTAAAATTTATAGAGTATTTGGTCAGGGTTTGGCTGAGCCAAAAGGCTTTGAATGTGTGTATTAGAGAGAAGGGGGAGTTCCCTTTTATAAGAGGGGTGAGAGGAACCTTTGGAAAAGCTAGAAATATTATTTTATAATAAATTAATATTCAGTTTCTAATGGAACCAAAGTGGATTATTTACATTTTAATGTGGTTATGGGTCTAAATACTTTCAGCCAATATATTTTAGACAGGTTTGGGACATTATATTAACCTTATCTTTTAGTTTTAACTCTTAGTTAATTAGTTTGACATTTACCATGTCACTTTGTATTTTTATATTATATAGTCAATAAATTTACTATAAAATTCAAAAAGACCCCCAAGTGGTCCATTAATGATACAAATTTCATGATATAAGTCCTTTGGCCGAACCTTAGATTTTTAGGAATATAATATCAATTAATAATATAATATTTATTTTAAAAACTCATTTATGTCAATTTTGAAACTATTCAATAATTTATTTTTGTTAAAGTCTTAAAAACTTTATTAATTAAAAACAAATTCATTTAAGAAATCCTATAATGTCATATTAACCAATAAAATTCATGGATGTCATCAAAACTTTCAAATTATAATAATTTTAATATTTATAATAACAATTATTTGATTATTTCATTAATAAGTAAAATACTTAATCATTATTGTGTCATAAATAATAATAATTATTAAATGTATAAAGATTATAAATAAAATACCATTATGTATGAAAGATTTTTATATTTCTAATAAATATTTATAGTCAAAAATCCAACATATATAACCCTATGTAAAAATTGTTTTTCTAAAATATATATGCTTTTGTGTTTTTTGTATTTATTTTAACTTAATTAATATAATGTGTCCTTATCACTTACAAGTGGATCCATGGGGTCCCAAAATAGACCCAAAGATTCCCATGGTCGAAAATGTATCAACAAATAAGGTTTGGACATATTTTAGGGTAATTTATTATTATTATAATATTATTTTTTACCCTTATTTACCGGATTTACCCTTTAACCATGGTAAATAAAATATTTTCCGAAGTAATTATTCAAAATGTCTGAAAATAAAAGTCACCTATTTACACAATTTTGACATCATGATTCCAAATATGGAATCCATTTTTCCAAATTCAAAACACAGAAGTGGAAGGAATTAATTTAAAATTAATTCGTGTTGTTAAAACAAAAAGCGTGTTTTTAAGAGATAATGACTATCAAAATATTGACACTTGTTTATGTACAATTTCAAAGTGAAATTACATAAAATTACCATAATTGGATGAAAAGGTAAAAATATAATCTATTTATAATTCCATACCATTAAAATGTATAATTTAACAAAATAAATTATTTTTATTTAAAAAAGTTGTTTTCAGTTAAAATATAGTACTTTTCACTATTCACCCAAATATGAAAGTTATCATAAAAACACCAAAACATTATTAAAACTAAATTCTTATTTCCCAATTCTAAAGAAGAAGATTATTTTATAAAATTTAATATATAAAAGTTTCAAATAATGGATTTAAAAAGGCTTCGCCATCAAAAGGTGGTAAAATTGCATTTTTTGAAAAATACTTCTTTTATCTGAAAAAAATGAATTCGTCTTTACATTATGTCTAAGAAACCCATAATATGGATTGTAAAATTATAAGGATTATATAATGTTCAAAATTAAGTTAATACTTTTCATAACCACTTTTGAACGGCTAGTTTGGTAATCTTATGGTGCGCTTGAACTCGGTGTTGCGTGTAGTGCAAGTTATTGAATTACTTTGAAGAAATAACATACTATGAAATATTGGGGTGTTACATTCTTCTCTCCTTCAATAAATTGCATCCTCGAAATTTAAAATTGTTCTTCGAAAATAAATGGTTGAAAATTGAAAATACCTTTGTGGGGAAACCCACATCGGAAGTCGGGTTAATAAAATTTAGTCTTAATAAGAGGAAAAGGGGGATGAAAAAGTCACCACCAAATTATGATCTCGATTAGGAGAACATTGGTGGAAATTAGAGACACATAATTGGAGGAAAGACATAAATATTTATAGGGAGTGATTGAGGTCATCAATCACAAACAATTGTAGAATTGTGGGCCTCAAAGCCACCAATCTATGATGATTTAAAATACCATTGGTTCAACAAAACGTAAGGTATTTGGATAACAATTTTTTTTGTTTTAAGATGCCTTACCTAATGTTTAAGAATTTATTTCTTCATAGAATAAGATAAGATAAAAATTATACTTGTCAAGTAGAGTTCCATCCTTTAACTAATTTCTACCACAAACTCATCTTTCACTCTAAAAGATAATATAACTTAAAAAAATATTCTTTTTATCCTATTAATACAGGGTTAAAAAAAATGAATTTATAATTCATCTACAAAAAACTTTAAAAAAACTACATTATTCAATCCAGGACATCACGTGGGTCAGTGGTAGGTGATACACCCTTGTCGCCCTTCAGTTGCAGGTTCAAGTCTCGCGGCCTTGCCAGACGCGACGGGTTGTCGCCCGACCTCTGGGTTGTCCTTTTTATAACAATCCAAAAATAATCTTCACAAAACCTTTAACCTTAAAAATTGTATCAAATGTAAAATATAATCCATTCCAACCTTTAGAATTATCCAAATTACTTCTATCCAAACTCACAGTAATGAAGGTCTTTTTTTTCCACGTAATAACATGTGAATACTTTCATCATGTATTCTTATAAAACATGGTAACACCCTGAATTACCATAAAACCTTATTTATTACATTCATTCTCCCTTATTCCTTATAGAATACTAGATATATTCCTTATATCCAAAAACTTTGAATATTCCAACAATGATGAAATAAACAAACCATTAATCAGTGCCAAGGTAGTCAATAATATCCAATATAATTTATCCAAATCAACCATCTATTATTCCAAAATTACTACTTCAGTATCAAGACCATATTAAGGATTACCTTTCCTTCAACCATTTATTTTCAAAAAAAAGTTTAACTTACAGATGAGTAACCTTTCATGTACCATATAATCTCAAATCCTCAATGAAATAATACTACAGTACAATATTTATTTATCTCCATAATTCATATAACCAGTACATTGTTGATACAACACTCAAATGAAATAATTATTTAATAACAAAATAAGAACACTAGTCATTCCTCTTCATCTATGGTATTATAATAACTTTATTATTATCCAATATCATCATTTGGGGCATACTCTGATGATTTGAACATTGATTCGCGTAATGTCCCCACTCCTTGCAGATGAAGCATTGTACATTTGAAAAATATTTCTTACCCTCACAGTCACGAACGCGGTGTCCTTTTTTTCCACACTTATAACATACTCCCATTACCTTCAAGAATTTTACATGGTGATTCTTTCCACATTTATCACATATGGGAAAATCCTTCTTTACCTTATTACCTTTATCTGTCTTTCTCTTTACCATCCTTTTCTTCTCCGGCTTCCCTTTAAATCCATAGGACTCCGAAAACTCTTTACTTATCTTGTCAACACATGATATTATTTCTTCATATAAAGATAATACATGTGAGACTATTTCCATTATAAATTATGGCTTAAGACCATGAAAGATATGATCCTTCTTTCTCTTTGGATCATGTGTATTGCTGGAGTTCTCATTCCTTCTGCTAGACACCATTTCTAAACCATGGCATACACTAGATTAGTTTATGAATAGAAATACATAATCCCAAACTTGTAAAACACTTAACATAAATTAAAAAATTTATGGATATAATCCATAATCATAAAAATGTCTTCTTTGAGGAAGTATATACTCATAAACCCTTCATAATGGTTTGTAAAGAAAATGAGAGTTATCCTAAGAATATCCCCCGGGATTGTTGTAACCAAGAGTGAAGCAAGGCCCGTTGTTGTGCACCAGTTCCTGTTCGAGTCTAGCTCAAAGCGGTGTTTTTGGGTTTTACCCCTAGGTACATCTGTGCCAGAGCCGCCCCTACCTTCTTGTATCCAGACAGGGATGTATTTCTCGGAAAACTCAAAAAATCTCTACAATACCAAAATTCTAGGGAGTTCTTATATACTAATCCTCAAAGTCCATCTTAGGTCTATGTGCTCTAATCAGAGTTTATCTAAATCTAGCTTCCAAGGTTTGTACTAAATTTCCTATAATACAAACTATAACGCCCTGACCCTAGTTACCCAGAGTCGGTGCATTATTACATAACATTGACATGATCACAAAAGATCAAGTCTCGAAAGACCGATTATTTTAGTAGCCTTGGAATAACTAGAAACATTCATAAAGTTTACATTACATCATAAAGTGAAAACTACTAAAACAACATCTTGACTTCATATCCCCTCATACTATCCCTACAGGTCATTCATAAATTACTTCTTCACATCCTGGGAAAAATAAAACATTGAAAGGGGTGAGCTCAGATGCTCAGTAAGGATAACAATATTGTGGAAACTTTCATAAATAAGATTAAACATTTAAGGCAATGTATAACTAAAACAAAAGCCTTTTAAACATTAACTTCAACATAATATGAAAAAGATAAAATGAAATAATTCCATTTACTTATTCACATGGATATTCTACTAGTCGAATAATCACATGCAATATTAATAACCACTTCCATAATGATGGAATGCATAATTCCAGAATATCATAACCACATAGTCAAGGCCTCGTGCCAAGACTAAAAATAATATTTTTCCAAGGCCTTGTGCCAAGACACTAGTTTGTCTCATGAGACTTACTGATGCATCTAGGAGCTATAGCAGGCTCCACCCGCCAAATATTAAGTCCAATTCATTCCTCATATGAATAGGTTTAAACATAACATAAACATTCGTATTAAAACTAGAATACGAAATGTCAATACTTTCTCCATAAACCATGAATGGTATAAAAATAACACATCCATAGTCAAACATATCACAAAACTTTAAATACAATATGGAAGTTTTTTATCATAATAAATCAACTTCAAATAAGATTAAAATCCATCAAAGGATGTTGACATAGATGAAATGGAAACTATTTGAGAGAAATATATCTTTTTTGCAATCATTGAAAAGTCACACATTTATAAAGGAAGTAATTTAAAAGATATTTTGGAATCAAAGTGTCCCATACCACTTTGAAACTTTTTAAAAGAATTATCATTTCAAAACATTCATGTCCATATAAATAAATCTTTAGAATCATTTTGAAAACATGGACATTAATTAAAAATATTTAGAAAGATAAATCTTTAAAACATTTAAAAGTCACATAATTTTAAAAGAAAACATTTAGTATGAAAATATTATTATAATATTGTAAGGGAATCTTCGAAGATTTTACAACGGTGAAAAATATTTGCACCAGCCGTATAAGTTAAAAAAAGACAATCTTACCTTAATTTGTTGAAAAGGTTAAAAAGGACCTTGTTTGGAAAATGACGAAAATATTCCTTTCAAAACATTTTATAAAAAGTATAAAAAGGTTATAAATGACTTTAACCCAAAGTCTAGTAAATAGTAAAAATGTGTTGAAATACATTTTTAAGAAACATGGATGTGGATGATAAAGAAGTCCCAGTAGATAATTACGTATAAAAAACCTCGGATAATGAAGAGATTGTGAAATAAACCCTTACCAATTTGGTAACTTACGAAAAATACACCCCATGAAAGAGGTATCATACAATGAATATTTAAATACACATAAATTAAAGTGTATTACACAAAGAATAAAATTATGGGCAGTACATACACCACAAAAAAGGTAATAGTGGTAATATGGCATGAATCTCACGAGAATAAGGAGTGAGATGAAAACCCCTTACCTTGTACTTTTCCTTGGTTGAGGGTAGATTAACCTCCTGTATATTGGTGAATTAATTTTTATTAAATAATACAAGAATCATATAAATTAATATGATATCATATATGATATTTTTAACATTTCTTTGTTAATAGTATCTTAGTATTATCGTCGTTTCAGGTGTTAACTTACTCATTTTATTTTATATGTTTTGTTACATAAGCCATGTTTGTTATGGATAGGTTGTATATTATTCATATACAAAATGATATCAAGTCCTTAAAAATTATTTTTAATCATCAAATGATAATTATTCTTGAATGGATACGATGGGAAATGAATCTCATCGTGTTCGTGGAGACGGTAGACCGTACGTATGCACGAGCGACAATATCATTTTTTGATATTAAAATAATATATAATTGGATGGTATATAATATATACAGAATAATTATCATGTTATATTTATTATTTACATGAATTAAACATCATTATTATACCCATCCAAATAATAATGTTTTGAATAACAATTACACCATGATGTGGAGACGGTAAGCCGTACGTACGCACATATGGTGACATGTAATTTAAAGGATGGATAGAATTTTGAATATGGTTGTACCATATTTATAATAACATAACAGTATATAAAAGATAATTTATTTATTATTTTAGAATGAGAATAGCAAATAAAGAAGAAGTTGAAGAAAAAGGAACTTGAAAGAGGGTGGTGAAAACATTACCTCTTAATCAGGTTCTTCCTTTTGATTTGATCAAAAGGGCTCCATAAGTTGTCTTTCTGATCAAAATAAGGGCAATAGGTTTAAGTGAGGTAAGTTTAGAGAGTATTTGGGAAGGGGTTGGCCGATCCAAAAGTCTTTTAAGGTGTGAATTAGTGAGAAGGGGGAGTGCTCTTTTATAAGAGGGGTGAGGGGCAGCTTTGGAAAAGCTAGAAATATTATTTTATAATAAATTCATATTCAGTTTCTAGTGGTTAACAAGTTTATTATTTAAATTTTAAGGTGGTTATGGGTATAAATACTTTCAACCAATATATTTTAGATAGGTTTTAGTCCTTATATTAACCTTATCTTTTAGTTTTAACTCTTAGTTAATTAGTTTGACATTTACCATGTCACTTTGTATTTTTATATTATATAGTTAATAAACTTACTATAAACTTCCAAGAGACCCCCAAGTGGTCCATTAATGATACACCTATCATGATATAAGTTCTTTGACAGAACATTAGATTTTTAGGAATATAATATCAATTTATAATATAATATTTGTTTTAAAAACTCATTTATGTCAATTTTGACACTATTCAATAATTGATTTTTGTTAAAGTATTAAAAACTTTATTAAATTGAAACAAATTAATTTAATAAATAATATAATGTCATAGTAACTAATAAAATTCATTTATGTCAACAAAACTATCAAATTATATTTATTTTAATATTTATAATACCAATTATTTGATTCTTTCATTAATAAGTAAAATACTGCATCATTATTGTGTCATAAATAATATTAATTATTAAAAGTCTAAAAATTATAAATAAAATACCATTATGTATGAAATATTTTTTTATTTATAAGTAATATTTATAGTCTAAAATCCGACATATATAATCCTATGTAAAAATTGTTTTCCTAAAAGATATATGTTTATGTCATTTTTGTATTTATTTTAACTTAATTAATATAAAGTGTCTTTATCACTTACAAGTGGATCCATGGGGTCCCAAAATGGACCCAAATATGACCATGGTAAGAAATGTATCAACCAATAATGTTAGGACACTTTTTAGGGTAATTTATTATTATTATAATATTATTTGTTTACCCTTATTTACTGGATTTACCCTTTAACCATGGTAATTAAAATATTTACCGAAGTAATTATTCAAAATGTCTAAGAATAAAAGTTACCTATTTAAACAATTTGGACACACTGATTCCAAATATGGAATCCATTTTTCCAAATTCAAAACATAGAAGTGGCATACATTAATTTAAAATTAATTCCCGTAATTAAAACAAAAAACGTGTTTTTAAGAGATAATAACTATCAAAAGATTGACACTTGTTTATGTCCAATTTCAAAGTGAAATTACTTACAATGACCATAATTGGATTAAAAGGTAAAAATATAATCTATTTATACTTCCAAACCATTAAAATTTATAAATTAACAATATAAATTATTTTGATTTAAAAATTTGTTCTCAGTTAAAATATAGTACTTTTCACTATTCACCCAAATATGAAAGTTATCAGAAAAACATCTAAACTCTATTGAAACTAAATTATTATATCCCGATTCTAAATAAGAAGTTTGAAACTAAATTATTATATCCCAATTCTAAATAAGAAGTTTATTTTGTCAAATTGAATATATAAAAGTTTCAAATATTTGATTTAAAAAGGCTTCGCCTTTAAAATGCGGTAAAATTGCATTTTTTGAAAAATACTTCTTTTATCTGAAGAAAATGAATTCATCTTTACATTATGTCTAAGAAACTCATAATATGGATTTTAAAATTATAAGGATTATATAATGTTCAAAATTCAGTTAATACTATTCCTAACCTCTTTTTAACGGCTAGTTTGGTAATCTTGTGGTGCCCTTGAACTCGGTGTTGCGTGTAGTGCAAGTTATTGAATTACTTTGAAGAAATAAAGTACTATGAAATTTTGGGGTGTTAAATCAACAACAACAAATTTCTTGAATTGTACCACAATTCCAAGTCCAAGAAGATCCTATTCCCCGGAAGGAAATGTGATGTTCAACCCATTTAGATTGAAACCCATTCCTTGAACCTAGGATGTGGGTTTTTCTAATGACTAATTAGGTATCTGTATTTCCTCAAAAATAGTGATTGTTGTCGTGATCAAGTGGATGTTTATTCAAAATATATATCGTGTACAAGTAATTATTATTAAACACACCCACAATTAAAGAATACACATAATGAATATACAAGCATAAAAATTTGTTCATCATGTGAAATCAAGGAAAATATGACTCCAAACCCTACTATCTTCACCCCCATATAAGAACTAAGTCATAATGTGATAAAATTATGGTCTATACATAAAGACTCATGGAGGGTATTAGTCATGTACCAAAGGAAATACCCCCAGGTAAGGTCATAAATTATATATCCAACTCATTCTTACTAGTTTAGGGGTATGCTAAAGGTACCCAAGAGTCCTACCCTTTAAGATTCAGTGCACTAAATTATTCCCAACCCTCCTCATCTAACAGAAGTGGGAACATTAAATAGTTCTCAACCCTAATACTCTTATATGAGTGGGTGTACTAAAGAGTTACCAACCCTCTTCATCTTAAAAGACTAGGAACACTAAATAGTTCTTTGTAACCTCCTCTTAAAAGAGTGGTCACATTGAATATTTCTCAAGATTACCCCTCTTACAAGAGTTCTTGCACTAAATAGATCCCAACCCATGTCCCAATAGGGAAGGGATAATTTTATAGATCCCAAATTTTAGCCTCACATGGGAGGATACATGTCTAGTATCCTACCCAATAATCTTTATTAAAGGGTGAATAATAGGCTTAGTATAAGGACCCAACCTTAAAGCTTACTTAATCTTGAGTTATTACAAGATTACACATTGAGGATATTTTCAGGTTTAGAGTTTTATAGAATTAGATCATAAAACATGCCTTACATTCCACATTTAAACAAAGTGGTTACATAAAGATAGTATTCATTTTTTCCCATCAACGGAAACATATTTAAAATAAAACAAGGATTCTTTCTTGACACTTCCTTAACACTATCATCATATCATGTACCTTTCCCTTGAACTGTGAAAGAAATTTCAAAAAAAAAAACACGGGATGAGCATAAAAATCTCAGTAAGGGTTATAAAAAATATGGAAAGGAAACATGAGTTCATATATACAAAAGAATGAAATCATACTTTACCCATAAAACATAGGCACTTTAACATACCTCATAAAATCATGAATACATCATAGAAATCATAAGACATAAAAGGTAACTTGAGGCATTCATAACATTCTTACATAGGGAGTGACCCTCTTGGTTACGTTTGGAAAACCCACCACAGTATATTCCCTAAATCTCTTCAGAGAAACCTTAACGTTTCACTCCTTCACGTTACCCAATTCATTGGAGAGCTATATCGGGCTCACCCACCCTTAGTTTATCACGGAACCACCCATCTTCATAATAATGCCCAAGAAGCATAACATAATCGTATCACATAAAACATACATAAAGGAAACATAACATTTCCAAATTTCAATAACACAGTGATATAATAAAAACATTATCAAAACCATTTTAAATACCAAAATAAAAGAAAAGTAAAACATGGTATTTATTTTTCTTTTAAAAAAAGTATGGCTTGTAGAGGAAGCCGAAACTCAAATAATGGTCACGGCGGCGGAGAAGTCGTTGTTGCCGCATACGTATGAAAAAAACATTCCCTTTTGTCATTTTGTAAAACGCTTCGTATAAAAATATTCCTTTTGGATAAAAATAAAAGTAAAAGGGGGTTATACACTGTATTAAAGAAGGTTGTGTATAAAATAAAATATGCCTCAATGAAAGGAGATTGAGACGAAGTCCCATACAAAGACGGTATCCTTGGATTAAGGATAAATCAGTTACATAATTATGTGTGACAAAAAAATACACGAAATATAAGTGGTATTAAGTGTAAAACAATCAGAGGACATTAACACATAATCATAGAATGACTTATTCAAGGTGTACAAGTTTATTCCAAAAAATCAAAATTGGGTTAAGAAGTTCCCTTGCAAAAATTCGATAGCCTAACGACGTCACTTCAAAATTCAGAAAAAGAGCTGATGTGAGATAAAAAGGGTATCTCATCACATGGAAATAAAATTTAAATCAATAAGGATATATAAGAACTTATCCCAACATAATAGTATGTGAATTAAAAGACATAACAAAAGAAGTCTTTTAAAAAGAGGAGGGAGAAAGGTTCCCTTACCGACATGGGTATCTTTCGAAACATACACCCCGTGAAGGAAGGACAATAAAACATTGATGTAAATACTCATAAATGAAAGTATATTACACAATGAGTAAAATAATGGGTAGTACATACACCACTCAAAGGAAATTGTGGCAAATGTAGCATAAATCTCACGGGAATAAAAGTGATATGAAAAATCCCTTACGAAAACTCGACATCCTAACGGTGCCACTTAAAACTTCCAAAATGGATTGATGAGAGAAAATAGGGTCTCTCATCATATTAACACAAAGTTTAAAGAAAGAGGAATATAAAAGAACATCCCCAACATAACTAATAGGAGCTTAAAAGAAGTGACATAAAGGAGAGTACTTAAAAAGAAAGAGAGAGGTTAGATCTCTTATGAAAATTCGGCAGCCTAACGACGCCACTCAAAACTTCCAAAATGGATTGATGAGAGAGAATAGGGTCTGTCATAATATGAACATAAAAATTAGAGTAGTAGTAATATAAAATAACATCCCTATCACAAGAAAGATGAGTTTAAAAGGAATGACATAAAAGAGTGTACTTAAAAAGAAAGAGAGGGGTAGGGTCCCTTACCTAAAGTCCAACTTGTCTTGTTCGTTTCTTTATATTCCTGAATAATAAACTTTGGTCAATTTATAATTGCTTAAGGAACTCCTATAAATATTATTATTCAGTTAGTATCACATATTTTAATGTTATAACAATTGGTTAATAATATGAGTTCATATCAGATGTTTTTGTCGATGTTTGGTACATGAGTCAAAAATTGAACTTGTTGGAAAATAATTTTCCATGTAGTTATAGGTAAATCATATCCAGAATAGTATTTATGTTTTAAATATCATATATATCCTGTATATATTCATTTTATACTATTCCATATCATTTGGAGATAAAAATGAAAAGCACCGTTCATGGAGACGGTAGGCCGTACATAAGCATAAACGATACTTTCATTTTTTGTCATATTAATGGAATTAAAACAAAATGAGATATATATATATATATATGTCATAATTACAGAATGATATCCATAATTTAGATGTAATATATTACATATATATCCATTATATATATGTACTTATAATAGTACATAACATTTTGAGATAAGAAATGAAATGTACCGTTCATGGAGACGGTAAGCCGTACGTACGCATGTACGCTACTTCCATTTCTATTTCATATTTAAAGGAATTAAAACATAATGATACATAATATTATTTTAATTCAAGTATTGTATCATATATAATATCACTAATTACATCCTTTATATTTCCCACATATGGCATTAACGAATCAAATCACTTTGAGGGGGCGGTAGTCCGTACTTCCTAAAATGAAGATATCGCGTTTACTCATAATGGTAACCATAAAGGATATACCATAAATGAAAAAACCAGAAGCTTAAGTAAAACATAAAAATATTATATATAATATATAAATATAGTGACATCTTAATGGCCACCTTTGAAGGTGATATATGAGTGTTGAACAATCATCGTTTCGTGAGGTAGAAACTCGCCATCCACGGAAACAATATGTTCTTTAACCATTAGATGTAGGTGTGTGTAATTGTAGCTCGAATAATTCTTATAAAAACATCCTAGTATATTTAAGATACTGGAGTTATTACAAAATAAATTAATAAAAAGAGTTTAAGGGGTTGTAGAAGAAAAATAAATAAAAAGGACTCAAGTGAAGACATTACCTTAACATTGGGTAACTCCCTTTGGTTTGAGCTAAAAGGCTTCCTTGGGAAGACTTATACCCAAAGTGGGGCTTCAAGGAGTTATATAGGGATGCCGAGAGACAAAATGGGCAGGTTTTGGCCGATCCAAAGGCTTTGGAAGTGTGGGTAAGGAGGTATAGGTGGGGGCCTTTTATAAGAAGAGGGGAGGGGCACTCTTAGAAAGTAAGGAAATGTTACTTTATTTTAGAATGAGTTTTGGATTTTAATGGTCCCAAATTGATGTGTTTCGAGGATAAGGTGATAAGGTTTCTAAATAAACCCATCCAATAGGTTTTGCACATGTTTAGGTCTTATATTTTACATTATCTTTCCATTTTATTTAAATTGTTAAATAATGAGGTCATCACTGAATCATCATGATGTCATAAATAATTTAATGTATTTAATGTCTAAAAATTATAAAAAATTACTATGATGTAGTAAATATTTTTATATTTCAAATGACTATTTATAGTCAAACATTTAACTTGTATAACCCCATGTAAAATTTTTTTTAGTAAAACATCTCATGTTTGTGTCATTTTAATTTTAACATTAAATAAAAAGTTATTTATGTCATTTCCCAACCAAAGTGGCTCCATGGGGTCCCCAAGTTGTTCCATGGATTGTCTTGGTCTTCTATGACTCATCCAATTATGGTAGGACATGTGTCTAGGTCATTTCATTTTATTAAGACATTATTCTTACCTTAAACTACACTAATTACCTCTAATCGCGATTAAAAACTTAATAAGTTACTATTCAAAAAAAAATTATTTTAATCCCATTGAACCACATTTTAATTCTTAATGAAAACCATGTATGTCTGATTTTTTAAATTAAAAACACAGATGTGGTAAAATTTCATTTAAACGGAAAATCAGTTTTTATAAGTACCACTTAGTGGTTTCACTATTCATCAAAAATTGAAGTTTTTCAGAAAAATAACAAAACTTCACCCTAAGATATATTTGATATTCCAAATTCAAAAATGATTTCTGTTTTAAAAAATTCAAAACATATAATTTTCATTAATTAATTTAATAATTAATACCCGCTGTCAAAACAAATAGCGTGTTTTTATGAAACAAAATGTATCATAAGATTGAAATTAGTTTAAGTCTGATTTCAAAGTGAAATTAATTCCAACGAACACTATTGAATTAAATGGTAAAAATATATTCTATTTTCACTTTAAAACCAATTCAAGATATAATCTAATCATATAAATATATTATATTAAAAAGAGGTTTTGAATTAAAATACAACATTTTTCACTATTATTTAAAAATTCAACTTTTTCGGAAAAATACCAAAAATTTACACAAAGTAAATTTTGATTTCCTGATTCTAAAGAAGAATTTTATTTTGTCAAATATAACACATAAAATTGTCAAAAATTGTATTTAAAAGAGGTTCACCATCAAAAGGTGGTTAATCGGCCTTTTAAAGAATATTCGAATGTTTACGCTTAAAATTGGATTCATTCGCATTTTTAATCCTCTAACATTTATTGTAAAAAGTAAAAATATTTGACAAACATATATAATCATTTTGTTGTTAGTTCTATTCATTCCCACCATCACAACATCTAGGCTTTAACTACCATTTAAAATAATATTAGTTTATTATTAGAGTGCAACGTAAGATTCCCAAGAAACTCGTTGTTGCGTGTTGGGTAAGCCATCGAGCATAGCGTCCCCTTTAAAGATATATTAATATTTTATTCAAAAATATGGATAAATGTGAAAATGTCATACTCTTTATTTACCTGGGGTGTTACATCCTTCCCCCCTTTTGGGAATTGCGTCCTCGCAATTTTAAAATTGGGCTTGGAAACATCCTTGAAAATCCCACATCGGAACAAGAGTCAGTAAAACAATCACTTTAAAATAAAGAAAGATAAGTACAAAGGTCACCCTAGTTAACCCATACTAGGATTCCAAGTATGAAAATATGGACATGGAGGAGAAAACATAGGGTCATGTTCTGATGGAGAGTGATAGTAAACATGTCTTAAAGAAAGTTAACCATAAGAAAATCACAAACTTGTGATGGTTTAAACGGTATTAGATTCCCCAGTAGGAAAAACTAACAGACAACATTTTTGTTTTAAGTTACTCTTAATTGAGGAATTTATTTATGATCTTAAGGAAACATACTTACTTGTCATGTTGAATTTCAACTTTTACTAGATTTCTTACACAAACTCATACTTTCCCCAAAAGAAGAGTATTTAGGAAGACTTGTTCACATTAAGAGTACTATAATCAACTTCTAGAGAATCACCTAATCCACAAAAGATAACTATATACTTCCCATGTCTTTAGACTTTAACCAAAACCAAAACCAAAAAGGTTAGTACAAGATCAGATAATCTAGAAAAGGATAACCCTTTATAAAAAGAAAATCTATTCTTAATCTCCAAAATTTGTCTAAAACCCAAAGTTCAATGAGGACCATCCGATAAACAATTTGTCCATAAAATTATTCAAAGTAAACCAAACTAAGATTGAAATCCAAATATTTGAAAGATTTAGTCACATAGTCTTCGAAGTTAAATCGTAAAATTTATCTCCAAACAACATCATTTTCTCTTAATGTCTCGTATTGAAAAGTAATTAACCTAATCACATATCCACCATGATAGGTTAATAAATTTCCATAGATAACCCAAAATCAACTTACTATTAATTCATAAAATCATCTAACTAAAAAGAATCAGTCAAACTAACCAGGGACTTCACGTAGTCCAGTGGTAGGCAATAAATACCAGTCGCACTTTGGTTGTGGGTTTGATTCTCGCAGCTTTGTCCGACGCGATGGGTTATCACACGGTCTGTGTGTTGTACTTTTTCCAAAACGATTTAATTCTCAAAACATTCCCCAAAACGAGATAAAATCTTCAAAAATAATCATAACATATTTTAAGCTCAAGTTTATCTCATGCCTTTAATTTTCCATCATAACATATAATAACCCATAATTACCTCAAAAGTAAGGATCATATAAACCCTAATGGTTACCTTTATAATTATTACCTGAACTTCCACATCGATTGGTCATATCGTACATGATGAATTATAGAACATACCAAGGTTCAGGTGGTTGATCATGACTCCTTGATAGTTGGTTTAGAGCAACCATGAGTTTCCTCATTGAATACCCCATTTCATCCATCCTCTTAATCAGAGAACCACCATAGTTTCCTTTAAACCTATTGTCACTTTGGTGCCTGCTAGATCCATCCATTCACTAAAAATATAAATGTCAGCATGAGTATATCAAAAAAACCATCATGTACTAATGAGGAAGATAACCACTAAGATATACTTACTCATTCACTTTATCTAAAAAGTATGACTCTTTCTAAAATACTAGCCAATATGGTTATGTCACTTATGCTTAAAGAATACCCTAACCTCTAAAGTTATCTAAAATGACCTTTGATATCAACTATAAGGCCCCATCCTTAAACCTTAATTAATCTTGAGTTATTACAAGATTACACATTGAGGATCTTTTCAGGTTTAGAGTTTTAGAGAATTAGATCATAAAACTTTCATTAAATTCCACATTTAAACAAAGTGGTTACATAAAGATATTATTCATTTTTTCCCATCAACGGAAACATATTTAAAATAAAAGATGGATTCTTTCTTGACACTTCCTTGACACTATCATCATATCATGTACCTTTCCCTTGACCTGTGAAAAACATTTAAAAAAAACATGGGATGAGCATAAAAAGCTCAGTAAGGGTTATAAAAAATATGGAAAGGAAATATGAGTTCATATATACATAATAATGAAATCATAATTTACCCATAAAACAAAGGCACTTTAACATACCTCATCAAATCATGAATAAATCATATAAATCATAAGACATAAAAGGTAACTTGAGGCATTCATAACATTCTTACGTAGGGAGTAACCCTCTTGGTTACGTTTGGAATACCCATCACAGTATATTACCTAAATCTCTTTGGAGAAACCTTAACATCTCACTCCTTCGCATTACCCAATGCATTGGAGAGCTATATCGAGCTCACCCGCCCTTAGTTTATCACGAAACCACCCATCTTCATAATAATGACCAAGAACCATAACATAATCGTATCACATAAAACATACATAAAGGAAACATAACATTTCCACATTTCAATAACACAGTGATATAATAAAAACATTATCAAAACCATTTTAAATACCAAAATAAAATAAAAGTAAAATATGGTATTTATTTTTCTTTTAAAAAAACTTATGGCTTATAGAGGAAGCCGAAACTCAAATAATGGTCATGGCGGCGGAGAAGTCGTTGTCGCCGCATACGTATGACAAAAACATTCCCTTTTGTCATTTTGTAAAATGCTTCATAAAAAAAGATTCCTTTTGGATAAATGTAAAATTCAAAGGGGTTTATACACCGTATTAAATAAGGTTGTGTATAAAATAAAATATGCCACAATGAAAGGAGATTGAGACGAAGTCCCATACAAAGACGGTATCCTTGGATTAAGGATAAATCAGTTACATAATAATGTGTGACAAACGAATACACGAAATATATGTGGTATTAAGTGTAAAACAATCAGAGTACATTCAAACATAATCATAGAACGACATATTCAAGGTGTACAAGTTTATCCCAAAGAATCAAAATTGGGTTAAGAAGTTCCCTTGCAAAAATTCGACAGCCTAACAGCGTCACTTCAAAATTTAGAAAAAGAGTTGATGTGAGATAAAAAGGGTATCTCATCACATGGAAATAAAATTTAAATCAATAAGTATATATAAGAACATATCCCAACATAATAGTATGTGAATTAAAAGACATAACAAAATAAGTCTTTTAAAAAGATGAGGGTGAAAGGTTCCCTTACCGACATGGGTATCTTTCGAAACATACATCCCGTGAAAGAAGGACAATAAAACATTGATGTAAATACTCATAAATGAAAGTATATTACAAAATGAGTAAAATAATGGGCAGTACATACACCACTCAAAGGAAATTGTGGCAAAATGTAGCATAAGTCTCACAGGAATAAAAGTGATATGAAAAATCCCTTACGAAAACTCGGCAGCCTAACGACGCCACTTAAAACTTCCAAAATGGATTGATGAGAGAAAATAGGGTCTCTCATCATATTAACAAAAAGTTTAAAGAAATAGTAATATAAAAGAACATCCTCCAACATAACAAAGAGGAGCTTAAAAGAAGTGACATAAAGGATAGTACTTAAAAAGAAAGAGAAAGGTTAGATCTCTTACGAAAATTCGGCAGCCTAACGGCACCACTCAAAACTTCCAAAATGGATTGATGAGAGAGAATAGGGTCTCTCATAATATGAACATAAAAATTACAGTAGTAGTAATATAAAAGAACATCCCGATCACAAGAAATATGAGCTTAAAAGGAATGACATAAAAGAGTGTACTTAAAAAGAAAGAGAGGGGTAGGGTCCCTTACCTCAAGTCCAACTTGTCTTGTTCATTTCTTTATATTCATGAATAATAAACTTTGGTCAATTTATAATTACTTAAGTACCTCCTATAAATATTATTATTCAGTTATATCACATATTTTAATGTTATAACAATTGGTTAATAATATGAGTTCATATCAGACGTTTTTGCCGATGTTTGGTACATGAGTCAAAAATTGAACTTATTGGAAAATAATTTTCCATGTAGTTATAGGTACATCATATCCAGAATAGTATTGATGTTTTAAATATCATATATATCAATTATATATTTATTTTATACTATTCCATAGCATTTGGAGATAAAAATTAAAAGCACTGTTCATGGAGACGGTAGGCTGTACGTACGCATGAACTCTACTTTCATTTTTTGTCATATTAATGGAATTAAAAAAAAATGAGATATATATATATGTTATAATTAAATAATTATATACATAATTTAGATGTAATATATTACATATATATCCATTATATATATGTACTTATAATAGTACATAACATTTTGAGATAAGAAATGAAATGTACCGTTCATGGAGACGGTAAGCCATACGTACGCATGAACGCTACTTCCATTTCTATTTCATATTTAATGGAATTAAAACATAATGATACATAATAGTATTTTAATTCCAGTATGGTATCATATATAATATCATTAATTACATCCTTTATACGTCCCACATATGGCATTAACGAATCAAATCACTTTGAAGGGGCGATAGTCCGCACTTCCTAAAATGAAGATATCACATTTACTCATAATGGTAACCATAAAGGATATGAAATAAATGAAAAATACAGAAGATTAAGTAAAACATAAACATATTATATATAAAATATAAATATAGTGACATCTTAATGTCCACCTTTGAAGCTGATATATGAGTGTTGAACAATCATCGTTTCGTGAGGCAGAAACTCGCCATCCACTGAAACAATATGTTCTTTAACCATTATATGTAGGTGTGTGTAAGTGTAGCTCGAATCCTTATTATAAAAACATCCTAGTATATTGAAGATACTGGAGTTGTTACAAAATAAATGAATAAAAAGAGTTTAGGGGGTTGTAGAAGCAAAATAAAACAAAAGGACTCAAGTGAAGACATTACCTTAAAATCGGGTAACTCCCTTTGGTTTGAGCTAAAAGGCATCCTTGGGAAGACTTATACCCAAAGTGGGGCTTCAAGGAGTTAGATAGGGATGTGGAGAGACAAAATGGGTAGGGTTTGTCCGAGCCAAAGGCTTTGGAAGTGTGGGTAAGGAGGTAGAGGTGGGGGCCTTTTATAAGAGGAGGGGAGGGGCACTCTTGGAAAGTAAGGAAATGTTACTTTATTTTAGAATGAGTTTCGGATTTTAATGGTCCCACATTGATGTGTTTAGAGGATAAGGTGATAAGGGTTCGAAATACACCCATCACATAGGTTTTGGACATGTGTAGGTCTTAGTGTTTACATTATCTTTACATTTTATTTAAATCATTAAATAATGAGGTCATCGCTGCATCATCATGATGTCATAAATAATTTAATGTATTTAATGTATAAAAATTATAAAAAAAATAATATGATGTAGGAAAGATTTTTATCTTTCCAATGACTATTTATAGTCAAACATGTGACTTGTATAACCCCATGTAAAAATTGTTTTAGTAAAACATCTCATGTTTGTGTCATTTTAATTTTAACATTAAATAAAAAGTTATTTATGTCATTTCCCAACCAAAGTGGCTCCATGGGGTACCCAAGTTGACCCATGGATTTTAGTGATCGGCCATGACTCATCCAATGATGGTCGAACATGTTTCTAGGTCATTTCATTTTATTAAAACATTATTCTTACCTTAAACTACACTAATTACCTCTAATCGCGATTAAAAACATAATAAGTTACTATTCACCAAAAAATTATTTTAATCCCATTGAACCAAATTTTACTTCTTAATGACAACCATGTATGTCGGATTTTTGAAATTAAAAACACAGAGGTGGTAAAATTTCATTTAAACAGAAAATTAGTTTTTATAAGTACTACTTAGTGGTTTCACTATTCATCAAAAATTAAAGTTCTTCAGAAAAATACCAAAACTTCACCCTAAGATATATTTGATATTCCGAATTAAAAAATGATGTATGTTATACAAAATTCAAAATATATAAATTGAATTAATTAATTTAATAATTAATTCCCGTTGTCAAAACAAATAGCGTGTTTTTATGAAACAAAATGTATCATAAGATTGACACTAGTTTAAGTCTGATTTCAAAGTGAAATTAATTCCAACGAACACTATTGGATTAAATGGTAAAAATATATTCTAATTTCACTTTGAAACAAATTAGAAATATAATATAATCATATAAATAAATTAGATTAAAAAGTGGTTTTGAATTAAAATACAACATTTTTCACTATTATTTAAAAATTGAACTTTTTCGGAAAAATACCAAAAATTTACACAAAGTAAATTTTGATGTCCCGATTCTAAAGAAGAATTTTATTTTTTCAAATATAACACATAAAATTTTCAAAAAGTGGATTTAAAAGAGGTTCACCATCAAAAGGTGGTTAATCGACCTTTTAAAGAATATTAGAATGTTTACGCTTAAAATTGGATTCATTCGAATTTTTAATCCTCTAACATTTATTGTAAAAAGTAAAAATATTTGAAAAAAATATATAATCATTTAGTATTTAGTTCTATTAATTCCCACAATCACAACAGCTATGTGTTAATTACCATTTAAAATAATAATATTTTATTATTAGAGTGCAACGTACGATTCCCAAGAAACTCGTTGTTGCGTGTTGGGTACGCCATCGAGCATAGTGTCCCATTTAAAGTTATATTAATATTTTATTCAAAAATATGGATAAATGTGAAAATGTCATACTCTTTATTTACCTGGGGTGTTATACTTAGTACACAACCTTTTTTCACAATGGAATCCAACTATATCTAATATTTTTATTTGGAATACACACAAACAACACTTGCATAAAATATAAAACAAGGCACACAACCCATCCGAAAAGCTCACCATCTCATCATGAGGGCCCTAATCACTTGAGACATATCCTTACACATCTCATCATTCATATAGAATTCTTGGTTAACTCCTATAACCTTTTTAGTCATTCAAACATAATATATAAATACTCTAGATATTACCACCCCATAAATAAGGGTATCCACTAGGGTCTCTAAAAAAAATCTATACCTTTTAATAGGTAAAGAAATTATTTCCTGACCAACCCATAACATTGATACCAAAAACAATCATTATTGGTCATCATATAAAAACATTAATCATCATGAAATAGAACTTCATACATAGAAATCACAACTAGAGGCACACATAAATCAACCAAGATTTATCAAATAAGACATTTCCCATCAGAGTTAAAAATGAACCAAACCAATCTCAACTGATCCTGTATATATTTCCTTTATAAACAATGTTAATTTTTTAAGACATTTAAAATGTTATTACATTCCATATTAATCCAATAAGGACCTTAGCCAAAACCACATCAAAACATTTCAAATAAAACTCTACTTTAGTTTTTAAATATATTTAAAAAATATATATTTTTACATATACACTTTTACATTGAAATTATTTATAAATAAATGCCTTTTTAAATTTAGATATTAAGGATTAAAATCTTTTATCTTTTAAAAACAACTCACCCCAATAAAAAAACTGTAAATTAGTCCATTGACACCCATTCAACCAAGGTGCCAACATTGAACTGTTAAATAGATATTATATACATGTTGACTATAAGGTTGATACTATCCCTTTAAAATCTATGGGGTGAAACTACACAATGCATGAAACCTACTAACTAAAATTATAATAATTCTATACAGACACAAAATCATCAAATGAGAAACTAACTCAATAAAGTCAAGGCCACATAAAAAAATTGTAAATCTACAAATTTTACCCAATCACATAAAAACCTATTTGATCCCACAATGACATATTAAATCAATAAAGACCATTTAATTAATAAGATGAACATTCAAAACCTAAAATCCATAATGGAATAATCATCACCAAACTCACCAAGCATGAAAAAAACATTGAAACTATAATAAATAGAGTTTATTCCACTCTTGACAGAAACCCAAACATAAGATGCACGAAATTCACAAAAGATACTCTTATATCTTCAAATTATTTAACCCAAATAACTAAAAACCTTAAATAAATACACAAGTAAAACATCTTAATTAAAATGATCAATGTAGGCTTGAATAACTCTTATGGGGACCTAATCTATAAGTCACAGATAAATTACCCATCAAGAGGAATGATTTTACCACACTCTTGTGATGGAGTACCTTTAAAATCATAACTGGTGAATGAAAATTATAATTACTAAGAGGGAAGGGTAATGAATAAGGTGGAGGAAGAGAAAATTCATACCTTGAATCTGTGTGATGAACCACTCTCAAATGACCTAGATCAATGGGGTGACAATGAGAGAAAAGTTGAGACCTTAAGAGGGAGTTTCCATCTCTTCCAAGATATTAAAATTGAAAGAGGTTGAGGGTGTCCAAAATGAATCCATTTTAAATTTCAAAATTTCCCTTAAAAAGGATTTAGATAGGTCACAACGTGACTGTGGGTGTCATATGACAACTAATACTCATCAATCTAGATCAAAGAACATCCCACATGGGTTATGGAACATAAAACTACAAAATGAAGTGCCAAACCATAGAAAACTCCACAATTTCAGGTCCTCTAGGGGATTCAATGTGGTCACTCTCAAGTAGAGGTCATGGTCCATTGTCCATTACATGAAATGGAATGAAACCTTCTAGTCATGGAAAAACCTTCCACCCATAGTATAATTTCATCATCCAATAGTAAGGAACTCACTATGAGTGATCTTACACTAAAAAAACACCTAAAACATCCCATTAATTACTTAACACACATTCAAAACCCCCAATCCCTTATCCAAATTGAAGAAATTGTATTCAACCAGATTTTCACCAACTGGTAATGACGAGAGTCAATAAGATCTCCCCTCTAAAATGCATCCCACGATCGAGAAGCCACATTGGTTCTATAAAAATATAACTTGACATATCATAGTTATCATTTTACTACTAATAGTTAATGTCCCATCACCAAACAACCAATCCACTTAGTTTGAATGACTGTAATCACCAAGCACACCATTCACTAAATTATGAGCTACTCACTCACTAAGGCTCACTAATATCTATCCATGACTGTTAACAAATATTGGGAATTATTTCTCTCTAATATATCTATAAATTCTCCATATTAACCTATAAATTTCCTAAACAGATCTAGAAAATAACCCATAATGTGAACCAGGCATTGAAATTTTCCCCAGATTTGGTTCCCACCTCACCATATCTAATTCCACACAAAAAAACTAGTTATTCCTCCTTTCTCTAAATTTTCCCAAAACATTCAACCCTATCCAATGAAACATAGTTCTATCATCTAATCATGAATCCTTAACTCTTAGAGGCATAAAAAATTATTATAATGATGAAAAAATTGAAAAAATGATACATGGTGTAATTAAATGATTGTATACTTGACCTACCAAACCCATAATAAAAATATACCATTGAGTACTAAAACATCTCTAATAATACTCACTCTTGGATTAAATCAAATCCATGACATCAACCAATACGATTTTTATTCTCCTATAACTGATTTTATACTCACCACCATAAAAGTATCCTTATAATCACCTAACTGAACAAAAATATTTAATTTTCACTTCCCATATCATAGCCATTACTGAGAAATATAATTGAAAGAAATCAAATTTCTCATACCTAAGTTCTTAAATATGAATCATTACTTCCCATTGCAAGATTAAAAGTAATTTAATCCTAAATTTTTGTCAAAATCCATTAACCACTATGATTTTTCCCAACAAAACTGTTTGATCCTGAGGAATTGATGTTCCATCAATCAATTAATCTCATGTATTATAGTTATCCCCATAATTATAGACCACCCATAAAGAATATATCCAACTAATGGTTCTGCAAACCATATGAATCTCGTATCGAAACTGAAAAAAACTAGCCATAACTAAGGACCCATAAAAATAAACATTCACCAACTCAATCCCAATATTATATATCTATCCCATTAGCCAAAACTTTTGTCTCTATTAGAAAAGCTATGAAACACCTACTGAATAGAAAAGTACAACACTCGATTCATCTATGGTTCATCTAAAAAAACCCAGAAACCCTGATCCATATATGAACCATTTTTTCTAAATGTTAGACCAAAAATTATCTAAAACCACTAACCTCACATGATTATTTCTATAAAAAAAGGCTTTCCAAGCACCAAATTCAAACATATTCTATGCCCTTAGTTAAACCATAAGAATCTTAGAATTTAAATTTACATTAGTATAAGTTTATTATTTTTAAACAAATTGAAATTAATTTACACACACCAAAACTTACTCACATTTTTAAAAACCTATTAGAATCTAATGTTATTAAAAAAATTTAAATCTTCAAAATCTCCTTCCAAAGAAGTTAGTTTCCCAAAACATATCCCTTTTTCAAAACAATTTTGAAATTTATTTTCATTAACACAATTTCCATAGATTTTCTTAAAAACATAAAATCCCAAAATTTTACAAATTAATTACTCCATGATCTATTTATTATAAAACCATTTCATGTGCACCACATTCCACTGCACAAGTTTTCATTTTATAACCATTTTTTCTTTATAAAATAATTATTTCCTAAAAAATCATATATCCCAAAAATCATTTTCCTATACTTACTAAATAAATAAAATCACAATCATTTAAAACATTTCCTTGAATCAATATTAATATAATCTCTACTTATAATGTAATTATGAAAAAATAAATTATATTATAAGCTGATTCGTATAAAAGTGGACCCTAATGTCACAACATATCAAACATCATCTCCCACAGGTGTGTGAATCATGCCCTAACCAATCAACTATCATGTTTCGTGAACAACCCACCAAATATTAATCGAGACCTATGACTCTTCTTGAATATCATCTATCATGCATTTGGATTCCCAGTCAAATATCAGAATCATCCTAGAGTGCCTAGTGCCTATACAAGAAATCCCATTGAAACATAGGTTGAAACTAAATTCATGGTACTTAAATATATACTCAGTCTATTTCCCTCGAGCATTGATAACCCATATAAAAACTAACTGAAATTATACCATCCCAAAATACATTATGATACCATTTATAATTCCCAAGACTAGATTTCCTAAATGGAACCTTATCAGTGGTTTCGACTTGACCTAAACCACTGCTCTCCATTGGCTAGAGGCTGTTAACTAGTGGCACATGTCTAAAATAGTATTATAGAAACTATTCCCTCTAAGACACACCCTGAGGTTTATTATTGAATCTATCAAAAATTTGAAATGGCTAGTCCATATAATAAACATATTCGAAAATACATATTGTCTAAAAATCTGGTCATTATGGCATCCAATGTACATAATAGAAATTATAAAAATAATTTATATGGTGAATAAAAACATAATATAGTAACATAAATTAAACAGGGAATAATATACATTATATATAATAAATAATGGAACAATTTTCTGTATATATAAAAAATTATAATTAAAATTGAACTAGAATTTGACTCAACTGAAAAAATACAAACTGTTTAATGCTCATCCTCTATAACATGTTATACATGTATAATGTGTTTATCTCTAAGAATCACCTATACCCTAGATAAAAATATTAAGGTATTACTACACACAACAAAACCTAGGACACATATGTGGTTTGGGGATGGCTTCAATGAACCAACAGGAATCACCAATTCATCACCCATTTTGAGTATTAATGAGATCAATTAGATATAGATGGAAAACATATAAGGTATTTAAGTAATTCTTATGAAACACACACACCCAAAAACATAATTCATAGTACACAAAAAAACATACAAGTTATATCATCATTTTTTAAACATACCACCAATATTGAGCCTATAATGTGTTTTTATGATCATAATTATTTAATTTGTTTCTATCCGTTGTTTTCTGTGTTTCTTGGTTATAATTATTTTTGGTCACGTAGCTCCTCACCACAACATAGATCATGCTTTGGTAAATTCATTTGTGCCTTGTGGAAAATTATTTTAACTAAGATGGTGACCACACCCATAACATAGTGTGTTTTGATATTGGAATTAACCAATGTGAAACAGACTGTAAAAATGCACCACTCAATTTTTATGGGATTCATGTATTTAATACATACCATTAAAACATGGATAAATAAAAAAAACATTCATTATAGTGGTCGTGGTGCACTAGATGAGTGTTTGTGAAAAATGGTTTACAGAAGAAGTGTATAGGAAAGGTTCTCAGCATGTTGAGGTCAAAAAATCAATAAATTCTCATCAAACCTTGTTATAATACATTTAATTGATTGATTAAGTAATTCAAGAAATTACATGGGTGATTTAAAGATGCATTGAATGATTTTCTTAAAGAAAATGACTCAACTATTAATTTTATTGGCTAAACCCAAGAGTCCCCAAGATATTATGAAGGCTATAAATAGAGACCCATGTAATAATGGATAAATTGAATGATACTTTATGAAAAATTTCTTTCAAATATATCCATGAAATTATTTTATAAGGATTCTATAAGCACATACAATTATCAAACGGAAAACTAATCTTTAATAACTTCAATCCAATTTCTACATGCCTCTTTCTCTTTGAGACAATTTCTCCATTGTTGTAATTTTGTAAATGGTTCTTCTTATACCTTCTTTTTCTTCTCACTATTTCTCAACATTCTTCATATTCTTATCATTCTTCAATAGGGAGTTGATTTCTTTTAAAGGGTTTCTAAAAACAAACTTTTATATTATCATATTATTCTTTAAGTTATCACTACTATTAATGTGAGGATTATTCATTCATAATTTCCATTAAAACAAAGGTTCTTACACAATTCATGGTTTTGATTAAAACCAAAGGATTATTACTATTATTCATTGATTCTTTTTTTTGTTAAAACCAATATATCAATATAACCCTCTTATGAAATCTTGAGGGGATGAGATGTTGGGGATCATTCCTGATCCATTATATAACCACATTATCAAAGTATTCCATTTTAATTTCTATGGTTTATTTTCCAATATTCATGAAGTATAAATTTACACTAGTATTTATTTACCTTTTTTGTATTATAAATAAATATATTATATTCATGATAATAAATTTTATTTTATAGCATAATTTTAATATTATTTTTAAAGGGAATTCGACCCCAGCCCTCTTTTCATTTTATCTCAAACCTAAAAATGGTATCAAATGATTTATTTTTTCTTTTATCTAAATATTCTTATTATTAAATTTTTATCAATATCGTAACTGATTTTAGTGTTTTACCATTTTTAAATGTCATCTTTTTCTAACAATGTAGGTTTTCCCATTGGATACTCTATGGGTTGTGCCCTTTTTTTAACATTTGAAATATATCTATTAGAAAGCTCATATTTCCACTTTAATTTTTAGTATAGTATATAATGTTAGGAAAATTGTTTACCATGGATTTATACATTCTAAATAATCATAGGACATATAGAATCTCTATGACATAACTAATTTTTAATCTAATAATAAAGGTGGGAATACTTTACATTATTGTTTAGATCATAATGTGTATAATTGAATTTATTCATGAAAAACCCCACTTGAAATCTAGAAATTTTTATTAGTAAGTCATGAATGAACAAATAAAGATAAATATACTATGATTCACATGTTTAGAAAATATTATTAATGATTTAGTATGCATCAAAAAGAATTTATTAATTAACTTTTTACCCATATTATTGACATTTAAAATTATTTAAATTATCTAGGTGAAGATTTATTGATAGAAATACTGGTAATAAATCCATTGGGTTATTTATAGATCTTGGGAACCCAAAGTTATGGTCATACAAGAATAAAAGTATATAAAAAATTCATGTTTAAGAGATAATAAAATCTATCATGACCAATGATATAATGATGAAGCGAGGGGATGATAATTAAGCCAAATAAGTCAAGGAGAAAAGGACTATCACCATCAATGTAATTAATGAAGACTCAAACAATTGTGATGAAATATATCATCTATCTAATAAAATCATACAAGTATGCCAAAAAGGATAATGATCAAAGTGAATAAGAAGTGACGTGCTTTAAAAACAAAAGTAAGGGTTAGATAAGTTGGATTCCTGTTGATCAAAAAGTTTGACAAGATGGAGTGTAATGAAATCATGAAATACTTCTTGGATTCAACATAGAGGGAAAAGTGATGATTATCCCTCCTCAAGAAACTCAAGAGATGATAGTTCTATGAAACTTATGGACAGATTTGAGGTTAATAGAAAATAAAATTCAATCCCCACTTCATTATCTTCGTCAAATTTCACTTCTTTCACTTCTTCTTCCAATAACATAACAAATAATATTCTAAAATAAGCTCATGATCTATATGAAGATTTTTTTTGTGAACTAACATCAATATAAAAAGATCTAAAAATTAAGTATAATAATGAATTTAATGATAATGATGAACTCACAATTGAAAAATATAAATTATTGAATAATTTTAAAGATCAACTGATTTTTCTTGAATTACAATCGACTATTTATAATATCAAAAAATATCCCATGAAATTCCCCAAAGTAAATGAAAAATTGAGTAAATTTTTGGAAACTCAACAACCTGTAAAAAATAATTATGGTTTTGGTATTTCAAAAATTATATTTTTTTCTAAAAAGAAGACTTTTGTAGAAGTATTTTCTTAACAAATATTTTTTAATTGTTGTCATAAAACTGGGAATTTATTTAATAAATATTATAAAAAAAATCTCAATATTAAAGAAAAAAGTGTCTATCTTTCATCCCAAAACTCTTCTCATTTTTTTTTCAAAACTATATTGGTTACCAAAATCCCTCATATCTTACATATGAAAACCAAAAATCTCTTTATCGAAAAGTATAATATCTTAATTTTTTAGGCAATCTGTCTAAAGAGTAAATCCAAAAAATAAATGTTTTACATGGATAGTGGATGATCTCAAAACACGTGTGGTAACCCCTATTAATTTTACAAACTTAGAAAACTCAATAGTGTATAAATGAATTTTTGTGACAATTTAAGTAATAAATCACATATATAGGTATAATCAGTTTTATCAATTTTATGTTTATAAAAGATGTTTTATTCATTGATGGTTTACATCAAATTTTTTAAAGCATTATCAAATTCTATAATGATGGTTTTATAATTTATATTTAATATGATATCATTAATGTTTTCAATTTCAATGGAAAACTTTTATTTAACACATTAATTTTGAGAAATATTTATATTATCAATTAAATTTTTTGTATTCTCAAAATGTTAAATTATTTTGGATTAAAGATAGTGAGTATTTTATTTTTCATACATTCCTTGGTCATTTTAGAACACACACACTCTATAATATCAACCAATATACACTTGTATGAGATTTACCAAAATTATATTTAAAAAATAATGTTATTTTTGAAACATGGAAACATGGTATGTACAAAAACACTATTAATCCTAAAAAATAAGTATCAAAATATAAATAACTCAAGGTTTTTCAACATGGTATTTTAGAAAAATCCCTATATAATATATTAGGGTAAATTCATTATCTTTTTTTATTTTTGATGATTATACAAGATTCAATTGAGTCTTTTTCTTTTGACACAAATACGGTGATTGTTAATTCTTAATGAGATTTCCGAAAAATATTGAAAACAAAAAATAAAAAAAACCATTTACATATGAAGTGATAAAGGGGTGAGTTGAGTTAAATTAAAAATAGTTTGATGAAATTTATGCCTTGCAAAGATATAATAATACATTTTCTTCTATAATAACAACTTAATAAAATGGGTTAGTCGAAAGACAGAATCAAACTATATAAGAAATATCAAGAAACCTATAGAAAAATTTCAATATACCACATTAAATTTGGTCCAAGATATTCAATACTACTTATTTTATCATAAACCATGTTCTCATAATACCATTCCTCAAAAATAAAACTTATGAACATTAGAAAAATAAAATTCCACAAGTTGGATTCACTTTTCCTTTTTCATGTAAAATTTATATCCATGTAAGTAAAGAAAAGATAGTGTAACATGATAAAAAATATGATAAATGAATCATTATTGGGTAATAAAACTTAATTAAATCCTTCTCAGTCATTAATAATAGAAAAAAACCCATTGAAGAATCCATTCAAGTAAAATTAATTAAAAATTTTCTTCAAAAATAATTTATTTTTGAAGAATATTTTGATAACCTTGAACCTTTGACTATTAATTATACTATTTCTTATAAAAAACTATTAAAGTTGAATCAATTTTTTCCCTTTAAATAAATCTTTGAAATATTCTAAATACCATACCTCTGAGAATATTATTGATGCTTTCCTTGGGCACTCATACTTGGAGTTCCACCTTAAATGATGTTGAGAACCTTTCTTTTATTTATTTTTTAAAACCTATAAACCTTGATAATTCTTCTAAAGATGAAAATTTAGTATTAATAATAAATAATACATAAAATAATTCTAATATAATAAGGTTTGTAAAATTATTGAAAGAACTAATGATCATATCATTATTATAAAAAATGGGGTTTTTGGGAATAAATTATATGAGAAAGGTAGCATCACACATAAAAAAGATAAAATCATTACCAAAAAATATAGTCAAGTATATGGAATTGATTATAGTGAATCCTTAAAGATCATTTCTTATATAGAATTCATAAAAATATATTTGGTAATAAACACCAATCATAATTTAAACTAATGTTAAAATTTTATTTCTAAATGGATTTATTTCTAAAAATGTTCTTTTATATCAACCATTTTTTTTAGAAAATACATAATTTCTAAGTTCCATTTTAATGTGAAATAATACTATCTATGTTTTAAAATAAACCCTTTTGGATTAGTGTGAAATGTTATCTAGTTTTATATTTTAAAATTATTTCAAAAATGAAAAAAGTTATTCAATATTATTTCAAAAAAATGTTTCAAATGTTCTATTCATCATTCAAATATATGTTGATGATGTAATTTTAGGATAAAAAAATGAATATATTTTTATTTAATTTTAAAATAATATGAGAAAAGAATTAGAAATTAGTTTTACACATGAGTTAATATTCTTTCATGGATTCCAAATCTTTAAAAAGGATAATAAACATCTTATTATACAATGAAACAACACTAATGAACTTATGAAACATTTTGATATGGATTATGTTATGGAAATTAATATAGTTATGATTATTTATTATAATATGGAATTGGATGAAGAATTTAAAATGGCGGAAAAAAATATTTATAGAATTCTGATTGGGAGTCTTCTTTATCTTACTGCAACCTAACCAAAATTTAGGTTCAATTATTAACATTGAGATGAATTTAAATACTATATTATATAATTTCATTTGAAAACCGTGAAAAGGAATATTCATTTTTTTTAAATCATGGGTTATTTTAATCTAATGAATTATTGTTAAATAATTCTAGTTTTTATGATGTTTATTTTAGTACATTCTAAAAAGGCTATAAAAGTATTGATGGGACTTTTCACCATCATGGAAATTACTTATTCTCTTAGAGTTGTAAAAATTAAAAACTAGTTTCTCTTTTTATCACCGAAGAAGAATATATAGCCGTTGGTAGTTTTTGTCCCAAAATTTTATGAACTAAATAAGCTCTTTAGTATTTTAGGAAACAATTTCCCCTTATCCTTATTAATTTAGTAAAAATTTATTCTACAAAAAATATATTGGAAATCATTTACAGTCTGAGGTGGTAGTATGGTGTTATATTTGGATCATTAGAGCTTACATTGGAATAGACATAGGTGCCATTGGAAACATGGGTAACATCAAGTTTATACACCACATTACAGTGGTGTTTAAAGAGTCTCACATAGTAAAATCATGATTTTTATGGGTCTAAAATATTCTCAAGTGGAGATTCAAGTTATTGTTGAAAAATTACTTAGTAATGAGGGTGTAATTGTCACCCTACAATAGCATTCCGAAGTATTATTTATCCTCATTACATCAATTATTTCCCTTCAATGCAATATGCAATGCATAGTACAATTTTAACATATATTAAAACATTTATAACTCTATTTTTCTTATTGATAAAATTTCTACTTGTACATAAAAATTTCAAATGATTATATGGAATCAAACATTTAATTTATCTGAAAATAATGATTGATCATTAATATTTATATATATTTTTCAAACTATGTAATATTCAAGAAATATAATTAATTGAGTTATTATTCTAAAAACACCATGGAATACTCATGTTAAAAATGTGTTAAGGAATAAAATTAATATATTACAAACAAAATATGATTAACTATTTGAATTAATAAATTTCCCTATAATAGAACATTAAATTTTACTCAAGTAATCAAATTATTCTCAATTCCCCAATGTTTGTTAAAAATGGTTACATGTATAAAAATTAGTTAAATAAAATTTATAATAATCATATACTTATTAAATATATCATTATAAAGTTCAATATCCACTAAATAATTTCAAACATCATTGATACTACCTATAAATAGTTTGATACATCATCTGCCCCTTCTTTATTTGATTTCGTAATTACCAAAATCATTCCATCTCCTTTAATAACTATGATTTTTTTAGATTTTTACAAAAAAAATGAGAAAATAACTTATTTGATGGGTAAAGAAAATCCTGAACAAATTTAGTCTAGAAAACATCACCTGAGGTTATTTATCATAATAGAGGCATGAAAGCTAGTTTTGAGAACTGGATCTCATATATCTCTAACTATTATTAAGGTTTTAGAACCACACACACTTTTAAATGTTATCTAAGAATTTTTTTAATGAGTTACCATATTATAATTTTAATCCAGTTTATGTGATATATCAAAATTTATTACAGGTAGAGTCCCACATGCATTACTTTTTTTAATAAGACAAGTTAACAAAGATTAAGTTATTTTTTTTGTTTTTTCTTGTAAATTTATTGATTCACTAATCCCTTCTAAATTAGTAAATATTACCCTATATATATAATTGAGATTATATATTACAAATGATTTAATATCTAATTTCCTCATAGAGGCTCTTAGTTTTTTCTCAAAATGTGTTCAAAAATAAAATTAAATAACAAAATAGATGTAATAAATATGAAAGTGAAAACAAAAAAAATACTAAACTATATAAATTACCTCTCCCCCATGAAATATTGATACAATATCCTCAAAGAATTATAAAAAAATTTAAGTTCCATAATGGATTATTTTATAGGATATCAATCATCTATGTAAAGAGGGGGTCAACCTAGTAGGTTGACTTTTAGAATGGTTGGTGGAGTTTAACCTCTTTCAGATGTTCATCAAGAATTATCTCATAATTCAGATTAAATATTAATCCATTAATAGTGAATGACTTATTTCATCCTCCCCTAGTAATCATAATATAAATATATGGTATACTATTAGTATCTATAAATATCCCCTCGTTTCTAGAATGGATTTTACCTTTCATGAGTTTTTTCATAGATTCTTATAGAAACACTTTGTCTCTTATGTGGATGTATCTCTTTTAAATCACTATATCATTCACCATACTTTCTTTTTAATGAATTTTAATTTCATTATAAAATTATTCTATTTGAATTTATTCTACATCCAGTATTTAGATCTTCGTTTCATATCAATGTTTCTCAAATTATAACTTCATCTTCTTAACTACCTAGTAATATGTATGCTCCATTTATGAAAGGATGAAATAACAATTTCCATAGACCAGTTTCTATGATATCATATGTATGGATGGATTATAAGTTTTTATACAATACCATAAGGTTTCCTCCAACATTTATCTATAGACCTATCTGTTGGGGTCATCATTGTTTCCAAAATTCCATTTAATTCATTGTTTATTACCTCACTAAGCCCATTAGACTATAAATTATATGATGTTAATATTTTTTTTCCATTCTATATTATCTAATAATTTTATCCATACATCTATCATAAAAATGGATTCCTTGATCACTAATGATGGAACCTTTTATTCCACATCTAATGATGATTTTAGATATTACAAAGTCATAATACATAGATGATTCATTATTCTTGGTGTCTTTAATTATAATAACATAAAAACATTATAAATAGTAATAACTATGTATGAATACCAAAAATACATTTGAAATGGTCCCATAAATTCTATTTCCCATTCATAAATGTTTTCATATAAGTCTATTTGTATTTTATGAATTACTTATCTTTTTGAAATTTTACTAGTGAATTGAAAATGTTGAAATTTTGATAAAAAATCATTTTTATTTAATATTTTGTTAATTATAAATGATATATTTTCACTATATTGAACTAAATATGTTTATTTATATAGAATATTTTATTTTATCATGTGTTTAGAAATTTGATGAAAATTCTTATTTCAACCCTTTAATATAGACTCTATTATATTTGAAAAAACTCTTTTAATGGGACTTATTTCATCTAGAAATTTTATAATAATTTTTTTATCTATGTGATACAATGTTTACTTATGAAATATTTTCTAGATATTAAAATTTATCTGAGAAAATGGTCCGTGAATTCAATGATGGACTGGACTCGTCCATATGAACATAACTTTACCATTTGGGAAATATCATATTCATTCAGGCATGAATTGGACTCAAATTTTTATGGTAGATAGATGATCCATTTTCAATCAAAAAATAATTCTGTAAGGATATATGGTTAATGTTTTTTGGAGGTCAATAAGTTTTTGAAATTTGGATTTATATATTTGGATAAAATTTTTATTCACACTTGTAACCTCTTATAACCCTAGCCTCACCTCCACTCTATAATTATTTAGGGTTGTTATTTAGAGGGGGAAATCTAAGAATTAGGATATCTATAATAGGATATAAAATAATTCCCTCCATCCCTCTAATAATTAAACAATGGATAGAAATCGAAGAAAAGATCACTTATATGATTATTTTTTTATTATTCACAATGTATACTTCATTTATTATAATTAAATTCTCTAATTCACTTCTATTTAAATTGTTTAATACAATTTCATTCGACTTTAATTTACTAATTTCAGTTGAAAATTATCCTTATAATCATAATTTAGTTATACCCACTCAAGACCTTTATATATAAAAGTTATTTCTATAATGACTACTCCACCCGTGGAAGAGTGTGTTTTCTTAGAAATCAATCTAATTATATCCTTATTCATTTATTTATTTCAAATTAATGAGATTACTATAATTAATATTAATATTTTGCATGAAATATGTTTTTATTTATAATAAAAACCCAAAAGATAATATTTTTCATGTGAGTATGATAATATTAAAATCTTGAGAAAAAAGATTAATCACCAAACCATGAATGATTATTTTTTATATTTCAAATATAATCACTATATTCAATTTGACCTCATTTCCAGTATGAAAATATACTGATATAACATTGACCATAATCTATCCTTGGATCTAAAATCAAATCATGGTGCTATGATTTCACATTATAGTGTTATAATATGGTTTAATTCATATCATATTTGTGGTTGAGTTGATTCTCATATGATTTAGGGGATACGAAACATGGGGACAAAAATAAAGTGGATTTAAATTTAAAATATAATTATTAATTATTAATTGAAGATGTATATTCATATCTATTACACTTTGAAAATTCTATTTCTAAAAATTACATTTTGTTATTCCATACTCTATCTTGGTCACTAGATATTAAAAAAAATCCCCAAACTATTTCTAGATATTTGTTTCATATATCTTATATTCATTATTCCTATGATAAGTTTATCTAAATACTACCTCATTGAGATAACATCCTTATTATTCCACTCTACGACACCTAAGTAAAAAAAGCTATATCTCATTTCAGAGAATACAGAACCATGATATTAAATTATATGATGTTTCTAGGGAGGAAATTATTTTATTCAACTATTAAATATAGTTATTTTTTATTAAATTTTCTCTCTTATTTTTATTTTTCATTTATCCTCCTTTAAAATTTTATTGGACATTAAATTAAAACATCTTCACATTATATATGGTCTACTTTTTATATTTTATTTTATTTATAACATGATTTCATCCTAGTGATCACATTTATCTAAATTTGATTATTGAACTTTTACTTAAGACATGATTCTGATAGTATTAATCCATTAGAAGTGCCAAAATTATTTTTTTTGAATTACATATGTTTAGGACTGCTGAAATTGGAACCATATCTAAATATATTATGAAACTAGATATAATGGATGAAAGTAATAAAAATGAAGTTAGTTGAACCATCAATGAAATAGATATATCAAAAATTATTTATCAAATAACTTGTTTTTCATACCCAATTATAGAACCAAAATTTTAATTAAAATATTTATGGATGCACTATCTTCCAAAATTTCATGGCCTCTCAAATGAGGATCTCAAAAAAAAATAATTCATTGTTGATTGTTTAATAATGAAACCAATGAATTTATCTGAATAATGAATCAAAATAAGACCACTCACATTCTCCCTAGAATAAAATATAAAATATTGGATGTATTACTTTCTATATAAAGAGGTAATATTTCGGAATGATTCTATTTTTTTTCTTACAGATATTTTTTTTGTATCAGGGACCACTGATATTCAGAAGGAAATATTCAGGATCATAATTTTTTTTGTAAATGCATGAGTATTGGGAGTGATTCAAGATGATTTTTGATAGTATAACACATCATAAAATTTGTGAGAAACTACTCATCCTGTAATTCTATAAAGAACATGAACCTATGGAGAGAATTATAGTGGATGTTGCAGGAGGAGGTCCATTGGTCAAAAAAACCTCAATAGCCTCACCTGCATTGATTGACAAGTTGGTATAGAGCATTGAAAATTTTTGGGATCATAGTACCCAATCAACGAGATAAGTATGCCTAATATATCCTTAAACTATTTATAATCATTTAGTTGATAATAAGTTGTAATAATTTACTACCATTGTGATACATATTACCTTGGATCAAAAGTATACACAACCAAATCCTATAAGTCCTTGTGGGATTTTCAAAAAAATTAGAACACCATACTAATTATTTTCTTATTCTTCAAGATATAGTGGAGTGTTACAGAGTCTTACCAAAGAGACCATATTATTAGATATAATAATCACCTCCCTTGAAGAAGTATGACCCCTTTTCTCTAAAATAAAATCTAGGATAGAAAGATCATCTTGGTTTAGGTATGGTATAAAGAAGAAAAAATGTCCCCATTTTCAATAAAATTTTCACTACCCCCACATTAATAATAATGTTTTTGATGAACCCAAAAAATATACACCAACCTAGAATAATCAATAAAACTAAAAGATTGTTCTTCCAAAATAATGGTATATTCTAATAATTATGATATTTTCAAACAAATAGTTCATAATCAACAAAATGAGATTAAGTGTTAGGGTATGTAATTTTGAGATATAGAGATTCAAATTATCCAAATTTACACCTCCCTTCATAAACTATTAATAATGAACTATGAAAATATTCATTACCTACCCACTCCCAATACCAAGGGAATTATTAGTTCCATATCACTAAGAAAAGGGTAACTAATAGTTGAGACATATTATCCTATCCATCCACTAATATTAAGCTCAAATTATAAGAAACTGTATTCAACAATAATCGATGAGTATCCAACAGTGAAAGAAAAATATATATAGAATATTAATTATTTTTCCTCTTAAAAATATTTCATTTCAAAATAAAGTTTCATAGGATAAGAATATAATAGAAGAAGAATTATAAAAAAATGTTTTGGGAACTTTCAAGCGTATTAACATCAACATCAATCAACTTGAAGAAGGGAAGAAAATAAAATGGTATGATGTCCTTGAAAGAACATGGTACAAATTGGAAAGGGATAATGGTAAATGAATGGAACAAAATTGTAGGGAATTCTATACACTCATCATTACAACCTTTGTAATTCATATGAAGTAAAAGACCTAGGGACATTTACCATACCATTTACCACATGGGGGATTCATTTTTATGATAAATTATGTGATTTGGGTGACTCCATTAGTATCATGATTCAATATCCTTTTTATAAATTTTAGGATGTTGAGATAAAGTTAATAAGGGTGGTGGTGCAATTTTAAAATTAGTACACTGCATAACTAGTTGGATACCTATAGGATGTACTTTTTCAGGTGATATATATGATATCTACTAATGATTTTCACATGCTGAATATGGGGGGATGATAATTTACATTATCACACTCCCATTATTCTTGGTAGAACCTTCCTCAAAACTACCAATAAAATTCCAAATGTGCATGAGGGTTTATTTTATATGGACATCGAAGACGAGATTATATGAAATAATATTTAGAACTCTATAATGCAACCCACAAAATACCATTATTATCTCATTATTTCCTATTATATACCATCTTATAACAATTCTTAAAATATTTATTTTCAATATTTTATAAATAGGGATGATTCAATGAATTGGGTAATATTGAGTTTTTGGGATTTTTTATATCTCAAAACATTTGAAAACCTCATTATTATGATTAAACCACCCTCATTTCTGATTTTTTTAAATATTTAAATTTTGATTCAAGACATTTATATTCTGATTTGAGAATGGATATTGATTTTTAAGATATATTTGATACATTATTCACCAATTTTGATGATTTATATTTTGATCTGAATATAAGTTGTGCAAATATCGTAGTTCACATGATCTTTCCATCAATATAACACCCACCGAAACTGAAACTCAATCCATTATCCCCAAATTTAAAATATTTATACCTAATGAGTGATTAAAAATTTCATGTAATTATTTTTAATAATATCTTATTAGAACAAGAAATACAAAATCAAAAATTTTTTTTGGATGTAGATTGTTATAAATGGATTGACTTTAGAAGATATACTATGTATTAGACCATATGTTTTCATATATAATATTTATTTAGAGGATTTAACCAAACTAATTAAAAATACACAATAGATACATAAACCCACACTATTATAAGCTGTAAATAAATAGGTTAAAAAATTACATGAAGTAGTTCTCATTTATCATATTTCTAAATCTCAGTGGGTTATGCCTATCCTAGTTGTAAAAAAAATATTCTTTTATTGTTGAAAAAAATTAAAATAATGAGTTTGTTCCCCTAAGAGTGAAAAATAGTTGGTGAGTGTGCATATATTATAGGAAACTAAATAAATCCACTTTTAAGGGAAAATTCACATTCCCATCACTAACTAGATACTTGAGAGACTTTCTTGTAGGAAAAAATATTGTTTCTTGGATGGTTTATCTAGTTCTTTTTAGATTCCCAAAATAGAATATGAGTCAAAAAGATGAAATTTAATTTCTTCCTCACTTCATTTTATTAATGAATAATTTCATATGGACATCGTAACACTGCAAGAAATGTCTTGATATACATGGTGAGAATCATTTTTAATTTACATAAGACATTCATGGAGGTTTTTATGGATGACTTTACTATGTATGAATTATCATTTAATTAGTGTATGTTTTCCTTTATAAATGTTTTTCATTGATGTTTTGAGAAAAAAATAGTTTTATATTTTAAAAAATATCATTTCATCGTAGTGAATGGTATTTCCCTAGGTCATATAATTTAATATAATATAATTAAGTTTGATAGATCTATTATAGAAATTATTTAATCCTTGTCACAATCTTTATGTGTGTATGAAGTTCATTTATTCCTTAACCATGCTAGTTTTTATTGACACTTAATCCTAGATTTTAGTAAGACAATTCTACCCATATAATTATTTTATCAATAAAATGTTTAATTCATTTTTTATGATTAATAAGGTCTCTCATTTTATGAGCTAAATTAGTATATCAACACATGACTGATCATATAGACACTATCGTGAGATATTATATTCGATTATATATGTTATAATTTAAACATTAATGTGGGAGTGGTCTTATCATAGAGGGTGTAGTGATAACCCCGTTGGTAACCTATTCCTCAAGGACATTGAATAAAAAATCTACACAACAATGGAAAAGGATTTTCTTTATATAAATTATGTTATTATTTATTAGAATTTAATGAAATATTTTTTTTACTATGTATCAATGAGGTACCTATTGAAGAAGTTAGATGTAAATACCATGAGTTTTTTATTGTATGATCCTAATTCCTGTGCTTCACATTGATATAATAGGAAAAAGTTTTATAGAGCATGGTGTTAAACCACATGAGTAGGATCACTCACATATGAGATGATGACATCTTATACCAAGTACCACATTAGGAGAGGTTTCTTAATGAGAATATTTATAAAAAATTAGGTACACTTCCATTTTATATTATTTTAATAAATTATCTTATAACCTTTGAATTAACTATTAATATAAAGAAACACCACTTTAAAAAATTTATGATAATTTATAGGTTTTATGTGGTTTATTATCCCTACCTATAACATATGTATAGTAATTAGGTAATTAGAAATTTTGTTTCTAATGATTAATTTGGGCATGTTTTGAATTTTTGTCATAATATTTCTTACATTGGACACATTAGTCCCAAAATGAATGCTAGGAAAATAATATACTCTATATTACATTAACTATAACTATCTCATGATTCCTATTTGTTATCTAAGTCATACTCTCATTGAAAAAAAACTAGAAATATATTTCTAAGATATGAGTTACCACAACAATATATATTCTGTTAGAACAATTTTTATGTATGAGGAATTGATTTTATGAGCCTTTTTACTATCTCATTTGGTTTCATGAATGGTATTTTTTTGTCTACTATGTTAGAAAATGTATGGAGAAAAAGTGAACTAATATTGGAGATTATCATGTTGTAGTGGATTTTTTTTGCAATATATATTTTTCATAGCGTTAAAATAGAAAATAGGATCATCAATGAATAATAATCAATTTTTTTTAATAAAAATTTGGCCTCACATCTTTATAAGTATGTAGTGATACACAAAACATAGACTCATTACCATCCCCAAACAAATGTTCAAGCTGAACCTTAAAATTATGAGTTAAATAATATATTAGAGAAAACAATTAAGTTAAAAGTAAAGGATTGGAAAAACTGTTTGGAAAATTAAATTTGGGCTTAAATAATATCATAAAATACTCTCCTAGGTATTTGGGTATATAAAATTTCCTTTAGGAAGGATTTTAATCTCCACCACAGAGGTTGAGTATCTACCATTTTTGGTAGTAAATAAATATTATTGGATTTATCCCAAGATGTAGATAAATGGATTATAAAATTTTGGGAGCTTATATATATAAAATTGTGATCTTACAAGAACTCAAGGATATAAACAATTCTATCCAAAGTAGTATATGTCAAGATGATCCACAATTTCACGTTTCATGAGGGAGACAAAGTCTATCTCTATAGTTCAAGATTGATGTTGATGGCTAATCAATCATGTTCTAGATTATTAGGTCTGTATGTCTTATCTCATATTATTCCTTATGGTTTATAGGATATCAAAAAAGAGGCCATTATAAGGATATTTAAAACTAATTAGTATTAGTTGAGAAAATACATTAAGTAACTTCCCACACATGTTGTTGATGTAAACACACTAAATGAACCCATAATCACTTGATAACTCTACGATATTCCTAGAACTCTCAATGTTATACTATTTTTTCTATTTAAAAATATATTTTTATGAAGATATATCATTTCATAAGGCCACATTGAGAATAATGTATCATTTTATATATTGGGGAGGGGATAATATTTTAGACACTTTCTTTAGCTTTTTTATTTTTTTATTTTGTGTTATTTTTCAAAAAACAAAAAATAAACCTTAACATAAAATAAAACTTAAACATAAAATAAATATTAAAAATCATTTTACCTTCTTGAGTCATTTTTGAAGAAATTCCATTTTTTTTGGAAAAAAATCAACTTACTATTGATTTGGAGTCATTTTAAAGATTTTGAATTTTTAAAATATTCTATAGAGATTGATAGATTTCTGAATCTCATGCCTCATTAGGACTAACCATTATAAATTTTTTGAATAAAAATAGATACTATAAACAAATTTTCATGAACCCATCAAAGTTTACTCCCTTATTGAGTAATCTAATTTTATGTTTTTTATATTAAACTTGGCTTGATCCTTTATAAATTTTATTTAGAATAATGTAATATATTAGAGTTATTGAGGAAATTATTTCAAAATAGCCCTTATTTTTACTAAATTATAAGAATAACCTTGGAATTTTCCCATATAACCATCTAACAGCCTTTGAATCCCTAATTGGTTAGCTACATTACGACCTTATTTTCCCAACCTATAATGACCCTGGATTTTTTTAAATGATATTTGTTTCCTAAATAAATGTGTTTTACATATTATATAACATTATACACTTAAAAAATAAAGAGAAACCAAAAAAATATCATTACATTAGTCATCTATGAAACAAATTAAAATTCCAAACATTACAACTAGACAAAAAATATAAAATAGAATTGATCAATTGAGATGATATGGATCACCCTAATTTTCTAGAATTATCACCCCCATATCCAACACTATAAAAATTAACAAAATATTTTTAAACCAATAAACATATTAAGAAATGAAAATATAATCTTAGGAAAAATTTTAGTGAATATTGAGTGAAATAATGAAGTGGTATTTATAGGGTATAAAGAGAAATGTAATTATTGGGATTTAATCATTATATCACCAATTGTCAAATATGACCATTTTTCAATATAACCATTGGTCAATTTTACCATTTAAAACTATTCCCATGGCTGATAATTTTACCATTACAATTAGTGTTTATAATTAGTAGTGATAAAGGATAATTGATTCAAAAAGGAGAAACAATAGCCTAAAATAGTAGAGTCAAGCTATTTGAATCCCATTTGTTAGAACTTGGGAGGGAGGCTGCATAATTGGGGTTCAACCTTATACATGACCATTTTGAGATTTAAAAACTGAACCTTGAACAAAATCTCCTATAAGATAAGTTCATGTTAGTAGATATTTCCACTCAGTCGATGTTAGCCAATCCACCCCATGAAACTACCACCATCGAAAACTATAACTGTAGGATGTAAGTGGGTGTAAAAAGGGGTTACATGTCTAGGCATTAGTTTCATAATGTATAATTTCCATTATATAAATAAATTTTTATTCTTTTAATTCTATTTAAAGAACATTTTTTATTAATAAAATTCATGTTTAATTGATATGAATTTGATAAACTGATTTTTCGACACAAATAAAACATAATTGTATTTTTATAGACAATATATACACTTTTATAATAAAATCAGGTATTATGAATAATAATTTTTTAATAAAATACTCCATTAAAATACTCTTATTTAAATATAAATGATAAAATAATTTTATAATGTCCCATAAATTTTTTACAAGTGTCAAAAAATTGACTATGCCTTAAAAACTAATATTTTATAGTAAATATGGATTTTTTTCATTTAAAAGATAAAAATATCATATTTAGATAATTATTATGATAAATTAAAATTATTTTTGAAATCATAACATCTAAATTATGTTAGGGATAATTTATGAGAATTTTCTAAAATAATTTTTTTCATAAATATTTTAAATATAGTTTTGGGTTTTCTTTATGTTTTATGAATTCATATTTATGTCATAATGTTTTAATATTTAATTAACCACAATAAAAGTCCTATAATATTTTATTTTATTAATATTATATATCTTAAAATTTCTAATCAATTTACAAATCTATAAGGGACTTTCCAAAGTCTAAAATGGGTAATTTAATTTTTAAAAACATTACTTTGTAAAAACATACTTTTCCATGACCAAAGAAATATTTAAAAACTATGTTAGGTTATCGTGGATTAAAATATCATAATTTTGTACTCAAATTTATAAAACCATTAGAAAAAAACATGGGTCTTTAAATGTTTTTTCATTTTCCACAACCTATATTTCCTAGGCCTATATTTTAAAATTATTAAACAATTCCTCCACTTTTTCTATAAATACCCACCCATTTTACCATTAACCTTCACTAAAATTACATACTCCATGAATTTTTTATTATTTTTCCTCCCAAGGAGTCCCCTAAGTTTTCATTAATCCCCTAAGGTTCCAATCTTTTTGATTTAGGAATGAGTCTTCAATGTAAGTGAAATCTACACTTCTCTTTTCCATTCAAGTTCCCTTTTTTGGTATGTTTTCTATTTTCTAAACTAAATCATTTTTGGACACTTTATATTATCACATTACTTTAAGAATATTTTTTTATCAATGGGATACACCTTTCTCCTCTCCTTTTCCCTTTAATTAATTCATTTTTTATAATCGTCAGGATGTTGAATTTATTTATCTCTTTTACTTGGGAAATTATCATTTATTTTCTTTTAGTGAATACCCAAACATCACATTATTCTATAGTTATTCACCTAGATTTAAAATCATTTACCTATTCTAGTATTTATATATAAATAACCCAAATTCCATTTTCATGGGTTAATAATGATGTAGTGATCAGGCCATTAAGCACTTTTCAATGCCATGATTTTGATAAGAACCCTATTTTTTTATTTTCCATGGGTTATTAATGAAATGATTTATTTTGATCTAAATGGATCACATGAAATTAATACATATTAATGGTGAAGATTTATAGTTCTCCAATTAATTGGGTAAAGAATACAATCTCTAGATATGACATATTTTATGATTCCTTGGTGAATAACTTTGGTAAATTTCATTTATGAAACCTTAGTGAAAAACCTTTGTTATTTGATTATGAAGGTATAATTTAAATGTTGTAGCCACATTACCATGTTATGATTCATGTTCTTATTATTATTACAGGACACTATTTCATGTCTTACTATTATGCCTTATGTTCTTATTGATATGTCTCATGATCACATGATATATATCTCCCTTGATTATTCCCTTACTGAGATTCATGTTTACCCCATTCCTTTTATGCATGTCCCTAGGATATTATATGTAGTAAAATGTACCTAGGGTAAACCCATGAAGAAGTATTTCAAGTGCATTAGAAGAATGTTTTATTTTTTCTTGTATTATGTACCTAATTTAAAAGAAAATAAACTTTAAAAGATCCTTTTGTTTGTTCCATGTAATGAAATGTTTGTGGAATAAAAAGGAAGGATTCCAAAGTTGGTATCAGAGCACGGTTTAGTTATTTCTAGAAATCCAGTCTTGAAAAATTTAGTATGAATCCTAGGTACAAGTCTAAATTTAGGAAAAAATCCTAGTATTTTGCAAAGTATTAATTAAGGGATTTCCAATAAAATAAATCCCTATCTATATACTATAAGTGGATGTGGCTCTAACACATATTTACCTAGGGGTAAGACCCAAAAGCACCTAATTGAGATAGACTCATTCGGGAACTAGTGCATGATAACGAGCCTTGCTACACATCATGTTTGACAGTCATTGGGGATATTTTTTGTTAATAAAAATATTTTTATAATCCATTATAAAGGATATATAGAAAACATAATTGTTATTAGAGGATATTAATAACACATTTAAGAATGATGTTTTAAGGGAAAAACTCTAGTTTGAAATATTATATTCCTCAAAGTAACATGTTTATCAATAATATTTTCTTCTTTTAGTAAAATTATAGGAAATATGAGGAACCATGTAAATTATGAGTGAAATAGATGATGAACTGACCACATTATGATGAAATCTATAATGGAAAAATTCATTAGGATGATGAATCGGCTAACTTGAGATATGAATAATAACTTGAATCAAGTTGTGGTTCCATATTAACCTTTAAGGGAACAACATTCCATTGATTCCTTCGTAAATAAATGAATACCTTCTTTTAGTGGATCTTCCAACCCATTTATTGATGAAAAATGTATTAAATCTTGGTAAAATATATTTTTATACTCTATTTTTTGGAGCTAGAGAAAGTCACTCTAGAAGTATACCACTTAGAAGGAGAATCTGGTCAATAGTGTAAACTGATTAAAAACATGAATCCAAAAAGGGAGATTGATTCTATTGAGTAATAAGAGTTCTGGGGAATATTTCTCAACACATATTTTCTTCATTTGATTCAAAAAATTTAAAAGTAATTCCTAGAGTTTGAGAAGAAGTAAAATGAATTATTAAGAAGCTATGGGATGAAATATAAAAGGTATTATCAATACACCTCTATCTTTATTATGGATCCTAATGGAAAGGTTGATATATTATTAGGTGGAATGAGACCCCATCTATAGAGGAACTTAGAAAATATATTCTATGAAAGATACGAGGAGATATTGAAGAGTGTTATGAAGGTTGAATTAGAGTCTGGAGAGATTTAGTGGTCATATAGGTTGAATTAAAATAAGAGAGAAATGGAGCCAAACTCAAAGGAGAATTTTTATCATGGAAGAGGATGAAGGAAAGTGAAACTTCCCACATGCAACAAAATTGGGAAGAAGAATTTAGGGAAATGATTACTTGTGAGTGGAAAGTGATACAAATGTGGAACAGATGGTGATATAGCTCAGAAATTTCATGTTGAGGTGAAGACTCAACTTCTCAACACTAATGAAAAAGGGAAGATAATGCAATCCCAACAGAAAGTTCAATTCTTCAGTTGTAGATAACTTTGTTACTTTTCAAATCAATTTCCAAATCATAAGAAAATGGAGGGAAACCACAATCAACCTTACCATAGGTCAATGGATAAAGGTTAGACATTTTTTATCACGATGGATGATGTAGAGGCTCCAAATTATGTGGTGGTAGGTACACTCATTAAGATCTCAAATATAATAAGTATTTTGTTTGATTTTGGTTCTAAACATTTTATTATTTCATCCATGTTTGAAAATAATATTGAATAAATACCTAAGATGATATAATTATAATTATTACTCAAGTCTCCAATAGGGATTATCATAGCATCAATGGTGTATAGAAATTATCATATTAAATTTGGTGATTAAAAACTCATTATAAATCTAGTTGTCATTACCATGGTGGAATTTGATGCTATACTAGGGATAAAATGTATCTCAAAGTATAATTCTAAGATCAAATATATAAGTAAGGAAGTTTCAACAGTCATTAAGTAAAAACCTACTGTTATTTTCAAAGAAGATATATCCCAACCTAAGATTTGTGTAGAAGAACATACCATATACTTATTTATAGAGATGATCAGTAAATAGGGATAAGGAAATAAAAGTGTAAATATAGAGAATGTCCCCATCATTCAGGAATACATTGATGTATTTCCTGAAGAGTTACCCAAACCTCACCAATAAAGAGAGTTAGTGTTTTCTGGTGAACTCATACCTGGATCCAAGATGATATCAAAGACCCCTTATAGAATGGAAATCTATAGTAAGAGGAATTAGAGAAACAATTTTAATATCATTTGGATAATTTATTTCCATAACCAAGTGTTTTTACTTGGGGAGAACCTTTTCTCTTTATAAATAATATGGATAGATAAATGAATCTATGCATTGATTATATATAACTTATTGAGATCACAGTGAAGAACAAGTACCCTCTCACAAGGATTGATGATTTTTTTAGAAAGCTTCATGGGGACTAATTCTTCTCTAATATTGACCTCTGATCAGGGTATCATCTATTGAGGGTGAAGAAAAAAGATATTCCAAAGACTGCCTTCTAATCAATATATGAGCATTATGAGTATTTTTATTCTATTAAAATTGAGTATTTATCCTAATATATTTATGGATTTTATGAATAGAGTCATTAAAGACTACCTTGAAATTGTTTTGGAAGTTTTTATTGATGATATTATAATATATTCAAAAATTCAATAGGATCATAAGGAACATAAAAGTGTTGTATTGAAACTCTTAGGAAGGATAAGCTACTTGGAAAATTTATAAAATATGAATTTTGGTTACAAAATTTTTTATGCTTTGGGAATATTGTAACAAATGAGGGAATATCAATTGACCCAATGAAGACAAAGGCTCTAGAGGAGTGGCTTCATACCACAATAGTAACTAATATTCATAGTTTAAAAAGTTTAATAGAATATTATAAGAGGGTTTCAAAAAAAAATTCCTGAATTTCTAATCTACAAATGAAGTTAACTCGAAAAGAAGCTAAGTTCATCTAAAAAAAGGAGTGTGAAAGAAGTTTCCAAGCACTGAAGAATAGATTATCTAATTCACCTATTTTAACTCTACCCTCTATTAGAGGATTATTTTTAATTTATAGTGATTAATATCTAAAAGTTATTGGGTGAAATCTCATGAAAAATGATAAGGTGATTGATTATACATCTCATCAGTTAAATCCCCATGAGTATACTTACCCTACGCATGACCTATTGTTAACAACATTTATTTTTTCTTTAAATATATATAAACACTCTCTTTATGGGGATAAATGTGTTATATACACACACCACTGAAGTTTGAAGTATATATTCAAGGAAAAGTAATTGGAAATGTGTCAAAGGAGATAGTTGGAGTTTCTTAAAGACTATGACTATTCAATTCATCATTAACCTAGAAGATCAAAAAAGTCTCTGATGCATTAAGTAAGAAAGACCCTATTATGATAGTAATGATGAGGAATCAAGGAGATCCATTAATAAATGACCCAATAAGGTTGGACATGAGGATCCTAAGGGAAAGGAAATCATCAATCCTATCCTAAATTATTTATCTACCATAATTAATATAGAATATCTATAGTTATCAAAGAGAAGACCCTTTGATATAGAATAATATAGAGGATGTAAATAATGAGTAGTTTTCTAAGTTCAATATTGTTGAATAAGGTATATTGTAATCTCATACAAGGATATGTGTCCTATATATTTCAAAGATAAAGAAGGAGATTATGGATGAAGCTCATAGTTCTAAATTATCTATACATCTTGGAATAACTAAAATGTATATGGAATTTAATGGTTAGTATTGGTAGGATAATATGAAAAGAGATATTGATAACTACACTAGAAGGTTCTTGGTGTGTCAACAAGTTAAGGTTGAGTGATAAATTCCTAAAGGGGTTTTGCAACCATTACCCACACAAACATGTAAGTTGGAAAATGTCACAATGTAATTCATAAATAGTCTACTAATAACATCCAAAGGAAACAATATTATATGGGTTATAGTTGATCTACTCACCAGGACTTCCCATTTCATCTCTATTTGGGAATATTTCTCTCTTGAAAATATTTTCAAGATATATGTAAAGGATGTGGTGAGGTTTCATTGGGAACAAATTTATATCATTTATAATCATGATCCAAGATTCACATATAACTTCTAAAGAAGTATTTAACAATATATAAATATATAATTTAATTTTAGTATGAACTATCATCCCCAAACTGATGATGGATTTGAAAGGACCATTCAGATACTGGAGGACATGCTGATAACATGATGAATGGAATTTAAAGGTGGATGAGATCAACACCTCAGATTAGTTGAGCTCTCATATAACAAAAACTTCCACTTGATTATTCAAATGGAACCCTATGAAGCTCTATATGGGAAGTGATGCATAACTCATACTTGTTGGGATGAAGTTCATTAGAGAAAGAAACTTGGGTAAGATATTATAAAAGATATGATAGAAAAGGATCATTCAATACAAAAAAATAAAGGTTTATTATATTTTACATAAGATCTATTACAAAAACCATAAAAGGGACTTAGAGTTTGAAGTTGGAGAAAAAGTTTTCATTTGGATATCATAATGGAATAGAGTCATTGAGTTTGGAAAGAAAGGGAATCCTATCCCTAGGTATATTTGCCCCTTTAAAATCCTTGATCACATAGGAGAAGTGGCCTATTGACTAGAACTTTCACCAAATATGTATCAAGTTCATGATTAATCCCATGTATCTGTCTTGAGGATGTATATACTTGATCCATCACATGCACTGAATCCAGAGGTGGTACAAATGGAGCATGAACTCTCTTATGAGGAGAAGCCAATGGATATCTTATACCATAGAGACAAAGTTATATGCAACAAGATAATACACCATGTAAAATTGTTGTGGGGGAAAGATAAGTATGAATAAGTGATGTGGGAACCAGAGGAGAAAATGAGACAGAAGAACCCTCACATTTTCTCAATCGAGAGAATGAGTTGAAATTTTGGGGATGAAATTTCTTAAGAGGGGAATAATGTAATGGCCCATGGTTTTCTTAAATGATATTTGTTTCTAAAATAAATGTAAGTTATATATTATAAAATATTATACACTTAAAAAGTATATAGAAACAAAAAAAATAAATAAAATTCAATACATTAGTCACCCATGAAACTAAATAAAATTATAAACATTACAACTATATAAAAACTATAAAATATAATAGATAAAATGGAAAAATATGGATTACCCCAATATTATAGAAACATACCCCATGAGAAACACTATATAAATGAAAAAAATTATTTGAAAACAAATCAAAATCTTAAAAAATGATAATACAATGTTAGATGGAATTATAGTTAATATTGAGTGAAAGAATAAAGTGGTATTTATAGGGCAAAAAGGGAAATGTGACCGTTATGATTCAACCATTATATGACTATTGGTCAATATAACCATTGAAAAATTTGGACTTTGGAAACTATACCCATGGGAGATAATTTCACTGTTATAATTAGTGTTTATAAGTAGTAATGAAAAAGGATAATTGATGTAGAAAGAGGAAACAACGATCGCAACTAGTAGAGTCATGTCATTTGAAACCCATTTTTTAGAACTTGGAAAAAGGTTTTCATCGTCGGGGTACACCCTTGACCAAGAAAGATAAAATATTTAAAAATTGAATCTTGAATAAAATACACTATAGGAGAAGTTTAAGTTAGTAGAGACTACCACTCATTTAATGTTAGCTCAGCCACCCCACTAAACTACCACCATCGCACACCTTACCCTTTAGGACCACACGAGTGTAATAAGGGGTTATGTGTCTAGGATTTAGTTTTTTAAAGTGTAATTTAATTTGTATAAATAAAATTATTATTCAATCAATTCTATTTTAAAAATATTTTTACTAAATCAATTTATGTTTAATTGAGACAAATTTGATAAAAAGACTTTTGGATGCAAATAAAACATAATTGTAATTTTTTAGAAAATATATAGACTTTCATAATAAAGTCATGTATTATGAATAATATTTTTTTAATTAAATAGTATTTTAAAATAGTCTTAGTTAAATAAAAATACTTAAATAATTTTAAAAAGTCCAAGGAAATTATTGTATGTGTCAAAAATTTGATTGTCCCTTAAAATGTTCTATTTTTCAATAAATATGTTTTTTTATATTTAAAAGATAAAAGTAAAATATTTATTGGATTATTATTCTAAAATAAAAATTAATTTTGAAATTAGTATTTTTAAATCAGGTTAGGGTAAATTTATGACAAATTTCTAAAATACTTCATTTTTCCATGTATAGAAAAAATACATTTTTAGGTTTTCAGTATATCTTATGAATTCATATTTAAGTTATAGTGATGTAATAATTAATTAAACACAATACATGATCTAAAATATGTTATTATATTAATATGAATCATTCTAATAGTTTTAATCAATTTCCAAACCTATAAGTGACTTTCCAAAGTCTAAAAAGTAAAATTTGGTTATTAAAAACATTACTTTGTGAAAAACATATTTTTCAATGTCCAAATATGTATTAAAAAATCTTGTTTAGTTATAGTAGATTAAAATATGATAAAATTTTAGTCAAATTCCCATAACTATGAGTAAAAAACATGGGTAAGATAATAGTTTTTCATTTTCTACTGCATAAATTTCCAAGACCTATATTTGGAAATTATTTAAAAATTCCCCCACTTTTGCTATAAATAACCACCCATTTCACTATTACCCTTCATTTATAATCCACAATCAACGAATTTATGGTTTTTTTTCCTCCCATGGAGTCCCCCAATGGGTCCTTAATCCCCCAATGTTACCATCATCAATATTTAGTAATAAGTCTTCAAGGTAAGGGAAATCTCCACTTCTGTTTTCCATACAAGTTCCCTTGTTGTGGTACGTCTTATATTTTCAAAAATAATTACTTTTTACCACTTTATATTATACCATTATTGTAAAAATATTATTTTATCAATGGGATAACCTTTTAATATCTCATTTCCATTTCCTTAATCTATGTTTTATACCCATCTTGCATCCTAATTTATTTCTCTATTTTACTTGAGAAATTCTCATTTATTTCCCTTTTTTGAATACCCAAACCTCTTCCTATTACATGGGTATTCACCTTGATGTAAATTCTTTTATTTATTTTGGGATTTACATATATGTAACCAAAATTCCCTTTTCCTGGGTTAAAAATTATGTAATTATCATGCCATTAATAACTCTTATACACAATGATTTTGATAAGAAACCCATACTTTATTTTCCACTAGTTATTAATGAATATATTTTTTTATGATTTATTTGTCTCACATAAAATTAATACATATGAAGGGTTCATCCTGATAAAACTCCAATTCATTGGGTAAATAACTTATTCTCTATAGATAACATGTTTTATGATACTTTTATAAATAATCTTGATAATTTTCATATATGATACCATGGTGATACATCTTGGTGATATGCTTAGGAATTTATCATTTAAATGTTGTATCCACTTTTCCATGTTGTGACTCAAGTTATTATTATTATTATATTCCTCTTGTTCATGTCTTATTTTTTTATTACTCATGTTCTTATTGATATGTCTCATGACCACTTGCTATATGTCTCCCTTGATTATTCCCTTATCGAGCTTCATACTCAACCCTTTCCTTTGATGTATGTCCCCAAGATATGATATATAGTAAAAGTAACCTCGTATGAACCCATGAATATGTCTTTCAAGTATATTAGAATAATTTTTTTATGTTTTCATGTATTATGTAGCTAATTTTAATGAATCTAAACTTTAAAAGTTCATTTATTTTATTCCACGTAATAAAATGTTTATGTAACAAAAAGGAGAGATTCCATACTACCTACCCACACTCTTTTATTTTTAGAATGCTCATATTTCAAAATTTTTGTGGTGTAATTGATGAAATTATTGTGTTTTTATGGGGAGGTGTGAATTTTAATGGAAGTTTGGGGTGGAGGTTTCATTTAGGAGAGTGTCTACTATTCATGTAATTCTCATTATAAATTATTTGTTTTCAATTATATATATATACAGAATTAGAATTGAATCCTTCATCAAATTAATTAATCTGAATCTTGAACCTAACCAAAAGAAAAGGGCGTAGATAACTATACATTCATTATATATATTTACTTCCCATTATAAAAAATGTATATAACAATAAATAAAAAGGAAAAATAAAATAATTTCAATAAAAATGAAGAAACATAAGATGGAAAATCTTTCCTTCCATGTTTCATATTAGTGTTAGTCTTAAAAATTGTTTTTAAATACTTAAAAAATATGATTTTTTTGATAAATTTATCTCAAACATTTTATTAAAATTTCAAGCCCATTAAATTTTTAAGTGTTTATAGAATTAATACCTTTTAATTACATTTTTTTTAAAATGGTAATTTTTATAATATTTAATGTTATAACGTTTCTTAATTGTTTATTATATTATTTATTTACATAAGTTTAATTTTAGTTAATTAAATTATTTTTCCATCCTTAGGAGGCATCTAGATAGTCCTAAACCATATAGGGGACCCATTAGGTCAACCCTGTGGGAGGTTCACCAGTGGTACCCTAAAAAGAGGCTGAAGATTTTGGGTTTCATAGTTCATGCCAAAGGAATATGATCCCATGTATAAGGCCTAAAAGTCACACCATCAGGTACATGTGTTGATCTATGAGGCTTGATGGGATGTATTCCCATGTGTGCATGTGTTACTGGTGGTGATCCCAATTAGCTAGATCAAAACAAAAATTAGCGCACCTTGGTTGATATACCATTCGATCACCCCCTCTTTATTTTGATGAAGGATTTTATTTTATTATTAGTATTCAACCAAACTTAAAAGATTTGTTATAATATTATCCATTAGATCCTTTCAATCACTTTTGTTTGATATTTTTTATGTCCCAATTATTTCATTTTGAATACCCTCACATCTTTATTCATCCTGCTCTTCTTATTATTCAATTTCAATTTCTTTCATCTTCTTTGGGAATCCACTAATTCTCTATTTAACCAATGTTATTCAGCACAATAGTTCATTGAACCCATACTGTTGCATATATCACTTTTACTACTCATTTCATTTAAAGGTTAATATACTGGTTATCATGGTTTGTGTTTCAACAATAGCTCTTCTTGTTCTTCTTCTTATTCAAGGTCATATGTCATCTCTCTTGATTCACTGTTTTAATATTTCTACACAACTATTAGTTTCTTGAACTGTCACTGTTGGAAACCAATATCGAGTTGATTCACTATTGGAACTGAACGATGAGTCGTGAATCACCGCTGGAATTATCTAATGGTGAGACATTATTCACCATTGGACACCAATGGTGAGTCATGAGCCATCATTGTAGCAATAACCCAGTATTTGGATTAGGTATTTATCCTTTTAAATTCAGTATAATTATTTATTGTAGACCTAATATAGATTCCCTATGAGGTTATGATGGTTTTGGGGGTGTCCGGGGTTTGTTCGGAACTATGAACCCATGTATAAAACCATAATATCCCTAAATTATCATTATAGGATGCCTTAGATACACTACTTGGATCCAAAATGACATATATGAACACTAGGCACCATGGATACATCCATTGGGCCCAGTAATTTCTTGTACCATTTTACCTTGGATGAGATCCTTGGAATCAATTAGAAAAATATTACAGTGTATAATCTTGGCCAATACCCCTTGGATTACATTTTGACCCCTTATATCTAGGACACATATTATTTCCGAGTTGTCTTGACCCTCAAGGTTAAAGATTCCATGGTTATTTACTTGGATCCCTTTCATTAATATCATCATTACATGATGCATTGCTATATCTTGGATCCTTTATTTTTATTATCATGAGGGGATGTGAGTATTGGTTATACCACAAATGAATTATTTATATAAACCAAATATAATGAATTAAATAAATGACTACCGATTCATAGACATATCCAACTGAGCTTGAATTAGGTACTTGGATATTTACATTACTGTACTGCATTACATTTCTATATAAATGCACACTATCTTAGTTTATATTATACAAACTAGATGTTATATACACCATTGGTGGTTGCCTACTAATATTTATCTCACACCCTGTCTAGGATTCCATTAGTAACTAGAAAGATTACATGCATTAAGGTGTTGATAAGGGGAATCATTCTTCTTTAGGCAGCTGATATTGTTGCATTCTTAGAATGGAGCTTGGTAGAAGATGCCCGAGATGGAGATTATAATGCTAGGATAGTTTTTGGATTCTTTTTTCTTATTTTTTATATAATGTATTACCTACCTCCATGCATAAATATTTTCTAGTTTTTTAGAAACATGAAATATATTATCATTATCTTTTGATTATTATTATTTATTTCCTTAGATATTTATTATTCTTATCTTCTTCTACTACAGTGGGTTTCTGGTTTAGTGTCTAATTTTTTTGTTCCATTTGTTTACTTATATTTCTTCCTCTATTTACCTATTATTTTATTTATCTTCTATGTTCCACTATGGTAATGAGGGAATAGTATCCCCACAAACACACCCTAGGACTTCACTGCTAGTTGATAGCCTCTAGTATTCGGGGAGATGTGCTTGAGGCCATGTGACCAACTGGGCTTGGAGAAACATGAGTGGAATATGGTTATAGGACATCACAATGTTATGTGAGAGATTTATTTTATTGGTTTACTATTCAGAGATAATATTTATGAGATTAGGAATTCTTTGGAACTTTTTTATAAGTCATTCTTGGGTGTAGCTAACCCATGTTTTGGGTAAATGTTGAGATACCTGAAATAATGTTTTTTTGTTATAATTTTTTTTGTTACTATTGATATCATTTCACCATCAGGTGACACACATGATGCGTTGTGGTTATTATTATTATTTTTTGATTGTGGATTTCTTTTATACTTAGCCCGATAACATGAGGGCAACGAGCATTGTTACTTGCATCATTTCAGGAACCTAGAATTCACATTTCATGTATATTGAATTCTATATAGGTGAATTTAAATACTTGAATTTTCCTAATTTTCTTGTGATTTTTGAGTGAGACTTGATTATATATATATATATATGTCTGTGTTTCTCTTTGGATGTGATGGAGTGATTTCGAGTTTTAATTCATGAGGTGTATGTGCCCTTGCAGGTTCGAATGGGTAGTTTATCGAGTCAAGACATCATATATAACCCATTAAATTCTGAGATTAGATATAGACTGGGCTAATTAGAAATTAAATGGGTGTTGATTTTAGTGATATGGTGTATGTTACCTAATTCACTAGAAATAACAATCCATTTTAATCAGAATTCGATATAAATTTATAAGTAAATGGAACTTAAAAAAGTAAAACATGACTTAAAAAAGATAAATGGTTTCCAGTAAATGAAGAGGCAAGTTATATTTGACCCTTAATCTACTAGGACCCCTATAATTTAAACTCAATCACTTACCAATACATGGCCTTTTAATTGGGTAGTTGGGGTGGTATAACTTGGGTAGTGAACCCTTCTTCTTACATTCTGCTTCTTCTAGTGTATCTATCTTCATCAAGTTTGTTCTGAGGTGTGTTCTAGGAATTTTTAAAAAATGACAACGCAAAGTCCTTTTATTCTATGCTAGGAGCGTGACAATGAACATGATCCAGATATGGTGGGCCCTGAGCTGCGAGTGTTATCGCATGGAGTGCCACTTGAGGAACCACCTGATATACCAGATCTAGGCACTGCCACTAATCTTTGTGAGAGATTACTTTATCTAATGCAGTATATTAAAGGTGATTTATGACCTGTATGAAGTTCCCAGTCTGGATCCAAGTATCACTGAGAGGGGGAGGGGGTGAATCAGTGATATCTTTTTCTTTTTAAGTTTCCCCTTTTTGAAACAAATTTCGCCTCCTGTTAAAGAGTTTCTTCCCTACTGAACACACACAACCACATGAACACAAGATTTACAAGGTTCACTACTCAACAAGAGTAGCTACGTCCTTGGTATGGTACAGAAACAATCCAGTACCACACAATCCACTAGAAAACAATCCTTTTATGTGGAATACAACGAGTAGGATATACCATTACACTCGTGCAACACTTTGAAAACAATCCAATAGTGAGTGTGCTCCTTCTTAGCAGAAATAGGGTAACACAATCTTTCAGTGCTTCTTTACAATTGAAAAAATGTATTCTCTGAAGTACAAATCGTCACTTTCTTACCCAGAAGCCGGTAAGAACTCTCTTACGCTCTACTGAATACGTGTGATGACCCCAAATATTTCGCGCAGCCTTTAGTGTGCCTTGCGTGCAATTCAAATGGATTGCGCGTAAAAATTCCCTTTTGGCGCGGGAAACATTTTCGCGCAACTTCCCTTTTTCGCGCAGCTTCCCAATTTTTCGTGCAACTTTCTTTATTTCGCGAAAACCTCTTTCTTTTCACGCAACTCACTTAGCATAAGATTTTACGTTCACCAGAGCTCAAAATTTCTTCTAAGTGTCAAGCATTAACAAATGAGAAGGGTTAGCCTCATATTTATAAGCATTTTTGACCCCGCGCGAAAAACACTATTCCGCGCGTAAAACCTCCTTCATGCACGTAAAAACTATTTTATGCAACTTCATATTTTGCTCCATGATTCAATATTTCATGCACCTCATGACTTTGCCATTTTTCATCCTTCTAAGCATGAAGCACCAATTGTGCGCAAAATTCCACACTATATTCCATATTGCGCGCAAACCCATCCTTTCACGCGACATCGTATTTCGTGTAATGATCCAATTTTTCGCGCAGCTCATGCCTTTGCAAATTTTTGAGCTTCTGATCTCAAAACACCTTTTGCGCGAAAAACATAATTCCTCTATTTCATGCGTCCCACAAATTTTTTGCGCAACCCGCTACGATTTTGCGCACCACTTTATTTTTTCACACAACCTGCCTAAATTTCTGCGCACTCCATGGCTTTGTCATTTTTCGATGTTCTGACCCTGAATCATGCCTTGCATGCAAAAATCTAAACCATCTTCAATCTTGCATGCTCCCTCCATTTCCAAACACATTTATTAAAGTGTAATTTAATTTTTATAAATAAAATTATTATTCTATCAATTCTATTTTAAGAATATTTTTACTAAATAAATTTATGTTTAATTGAGACAAATTTGATAAAAAGAATTTTGGATGCAAATAAAACATAATTGTAATTTTTTTGAAAATATATAGACTTTCATAATAAATTCATGTATTATGAATAATATTTTTTGTAATTAAATAGTATTTTAAAATAGTCTTAGTTAAATAAAAATGCTAAAATAATTTTAAAAAGTCCAAGGAAATTATTGTATGTGTCAAAAATTTGATTGTCCCTTAAAATGTTCTATTTTTTCAATAAATATGGTTTTTTATATTTAAAAGATAAAAGTCAAATATTTATTGGATTATTATTATTAAATAAAAATTAATTTTGAAATTAGTAATTTTAAAGTAGGTTAGGGTGAATTTATGACAAATTTCTAAAATACTTCATTTTTCCATGAATAGTAAAAATACATTTTTTGGTTTTCAGTATATCTTATGGATTCATATTTAAGTTATAGTGATGTAGTAATTAATTAAATACAATACATGATCTAAAATATGTTATTATATTAATATGAATCATTCTAATAGTTTTAATCAATTTCCAAACCTATAAGTGACTTTCCAAAGTCTGAAAAGTAGAATTTGGTTATTAAAAACATTACTTTGTGAAAAACATTTTTTTCAATGTCCAAATATGTATTAAAAAATCATGTTTAGTTATAGTAGATCAAAATACCATAAAATTTTAGTCAAATTTCCATAACTATGAGTGAAAAACATGGGTAAGATAATAGTTTTTCATTTTCTACCGCATAAATTTCCAAGACCTATATTTGGAAATTATTTAAAAATTCCCCCACTTTTGCTATAAATAACCACCCATTTCACTATTCCCATTCCCTTATAAACCACAATCAACAAATTTATGGTGATTTTTCCTCCCACGGAGTCCCCCAATGGGTCCTTAATCCCCCAATGTTACCATCATCAATATTTAGTAATATGTCTTCAAGGTAAGGGAAATATCCACTTCTATTTTCCATACAAGTTCCCTTTTTGTGGTACGTCTTATATTTTCAAAACTAATTACATTTTCCCACTTTATATTATACCATTATTGTAAAAATATTTTTTATCAATGGGATAACCTTTTAATATCTCATTTCCATTTCCTTAATCTATGTTTTATACCCATCTTGCATCCTAATTTATTTCTCTATTTTACTTGAGAAATTCTCATTTATTTCCCTTTTTTGAATACCCAAACCTCTTCCTATTACATGGGTATTAACCTAGATTTAACATTATTTATTTATTTTGGGATTTACATATATGTAACCAAAATTCCCTTTTCTTGGGTTAAAAATTATGTAATGATCATTCCATTAATAACTCTTATACACAATGGTTTTGATAAGAAACCCGTACTTTATTTTCCACTAGTAATTAATGAATATATTTTTTTTATGATTTATGTGGCTCACATAAAATTAATACATATGAAGGGTTCATCCTAATAACACTCCAATTCATTGGGTAAATAACTTAATCTCTATAGATAACATGTTTTATGATACTTTTATAAATAACCTTGATAATTTTCATATATGATACCATGGTGATAAATCTTGGTGATATGCTTAGGAATGTATCATTTAAATGTTGTATCCACTTTTCCATGTTGTCACTCATGTTATTATTATTATTATATGCCTCTTGTTCATGTATTATTTTTTTTGCCTCATGTTCTTATTGATATTTCTCATGACCACTTTCTATATGTCTCCCTTGATTATTCCCTTATCGAGCTTTATACTCAACCCTTTCCTTTGATGTATGTCCCCAAGATATGAAATATAGTAAAAGTAACCTCGTATGAACCCATGAATATGTATTTCAAGTAGATTAGAATAATTTTTTTATGTTTTCATGTATTATGTAACTAATTTCAATGAAACTATACTTTAAAAGTTAATTTATTTTATTCTACGTAATAAAATGTTTATGTAACAAAAAGGAGAGATTCCATACTACCTACCCACACTCTTTAATTTTTAGAATGATCATATTTCAAAATTTTTGTGGTGTAATTGAGGAAATTATTGTGTTTTTATGGGGAGGTGTGACTTTTAATGGATGTTTGGGGTGGAGGTTTCATTTAGGAGAGTGTCTACTATTCATGTAATTCTCATTATAAATTTTTTTTTTTCACTTATATATATATACAGAATTAGAATTGAATCCTTCATCAAATTAATTAATCTGAATCTTGAACCTAACCAAATGAAAAGGGCGTATATACCTATACATTCATTATATATATTTACTTCCCATTATAAAAAATGTATATAACAATAAATAAAAAGGAAAAATAAAATAATTTCAATAAAAATGAAGAAACATAAGATGGGGAATCTTTCCTTCCATGTTTCTTATTAGTGTTAGTATTCAAAATTGTTTTTAAATACTTGAAAAATATTATTTTTTTGATAAATTTATCTCAAAAATTTTATTAAAATTTCAAGCCCATTAAATTTTTAAGTGTTTATAGAATTAATACCTTTTAATTACATTTTTTTAGAATGGTAATTTTTATAATATTTAATGTTATGACGTGTAACACCCCAGGTAAATAAAGAATATGACATTTTCATATTTATCCATATTTTTGAATAAAATATTAATATGAATTTAAAAGGGGACGCTATGCTCGATGGCGTACCCAACACGCAACAACGAGTTTCTTGGGAATCTTACATTGCACTCTAATAATAAAATAATATTATTTTAAATGGTAGTTAAAATGTAGCCGTTGTATTGGCGGGAATGGATATAAATAACTAAAATATGATTATATATGTTTTTAAATGTTTTTACATTTATCCAATAAAAGATAAAGGCTTAAAATACGGAAAGAATTCAATTTTAGGCGTATATGCCCTAGTTTTCACTAAAGGTTCACTTATCGCCTTTTGATGAAAAACCGTAATTAAATATAGTTTTGTTCACTCTTATACATTCTATTGGACCAAATAAAACTCTTCTTAAGAATTGGGACATCAAAATTTACTTTGTGTAAATTTTTGGTATCTTTTCGATAATGTTCTTTTTTTAATGAATAGTGTAAAATGGTGTATTTTAATTCAAAACCTCTTTTTAATCGAATTTATTTATATGATTAGATTATCTTTTTAATTGGTTTTAAAGTTAAATTAGAATATATTTTTACCATTAAATCCAATAGTGGTTGTTGGAATTAATTTTACTTTGAAATCAGACTTAAACTAGTGTCAATCTTTTGATACTTATTGTTTCATAAAAACACGCTATTTGCTCTGACAGCGGGAATTAATTATTAAATTAATTAATGTGACTTATATGTTTTGAATTTTGTAAAATAGACTTCATTTTTGAATTCGGAATATCAAATATAGCTTAGGGTGAATTTTTTGGATTTTTCTGAAAAACGTCAATTTTTGATGAATAGTGAAACCACTAAGTGGTACTTATAAAAACTGATTTTTCGGTTTAAATGATTTTTTCCATCTTTGTGTTTTGAATTTCAAAAATCCGACATACATGGTTTTCATTAAGAAGTAAAATGTGGTTCAATGGGATAAAAATAATTTTCTGGTGAATAGTAACTTATTAAGTTTTTAATCGCGATTAGAGGTAATTAGTGTAGTTTATGGTAAGAATAATGTTTTAATAAAATGAAATGACCTAGAAACATGTCCTACCCTCATTTGATGTGTCATGGCCGACCAAGACAATCCATGGGTCAACTTGGGGACCCCATGGAGCCACGTTGGTTGGGAAATGACATAAATATCTTTTTATTTAATGTTAAAGTAAAAATGACACAAACATTAGATGTTTTACTAAAACAATTTTTACATGGGGTTATACAAGTCATATTTTTGACTATAAATAGTCATTGGAAAGATAAAAAAATTTCCTACATCCTAGTATTTTTTTATAATTTTTAGACATTAAATAAATTAAATTAGTTATGACATCATGATGATGCATCGATGACCTCATTATTTAACGATTTAAATAAAATGGAAAGATAATATAATATCTAAGACCTAAACATGTCCAAAACCTATTGGATGAGTGGAGTTCTAACCCTTATCACCTTATCATTGAAATAAATCAATGTGGGACCTTTAAAATATGAACCTCTTTTGAAAATAAAGTAACATTTTGCAACTTTACAAGACTGCCCCTCCTCTCCTCTTATAAAAGGCCCCCACCTCTACCTCCTTACCCACACTACAAAAGCCTTTGGATATGCCAACCCCTGCCCCTTTTGTCTCTCCACTTCCCTATATTACTCTTTGAAGCCTCACATTGGGCATAAGTCTTCCCAAGGAAGCCTTTGAGCTCAAACCAAAGGGAGTTACCCGATTTTAAGGTAATGTCTTCACTTGTGTCCTTTTGTTTTATTTTGCTTCTCCAACCCCCTAAACTCTTTTTATTAATTTATTTTGTAACAAATATAGTATCTTAAATATACTAGTATCTTTTTATAAGAAGTATTCGATCTACACTTACACACACCTATATCTAATGGTTAAAGAACATACTGTTTCCGTGGATGGCGAATTTCTGCCTCCCGAAACGATGATTGTTCAACATTCTTCTAACACCTTCAAAGGTGGCCATTAAGATGACACTATATTTATATATGATATATAATATGTTTATGTTTTACTTAATCTTCTGTATTTTTCATTTATGGCGTACCTTTATGGTTTCCATTATGGGTAAACGCGATATCTTCATTTAAGGAAGTGCAGACTACCGCCCCCTCAAAGTGATTTGATTCGTTAATACCATATGTGGTACGTATAAAGGATATGTTTAATGATATTATATATGATACCATACTGGAATTAAAATACTATTATGTATCATTATGTTTTAATTCCATTAAATATGAAATAGAAATGGAAGTAGCGTTCATGCGTACGTACGACCCACCGTCTCCATAAACGGTACATTTCATTTCTTATCTCAAAATGTTATGTAATATTATAAGTACATATATATAATGGATATATATGTAATATATTAAATCTAAATTATGGATATAATTATGGAATTATAACATATATATATCTCTCTCATTTTTTTTAATTCCATTAATATGACAAAAAAATGAATGTAGCGTTCGTGCGTACGTACGACCTACCGTCTCCATGAATGAGGCTTTTCGTTTTTTTATCTCCAAATGATATGGAATAGTATAAAATGAATATTTAATGGATATATATGATATTTTAATCATTAATAATATTCTGTAAATTATTTACTTATAACTACATGGGAAATCTTTTTTAAAACAAGTTCATTCTTGACTCATGTACCAAACATCGGCAAAAACGTCTGATATGAACTAACATTATTAAAAAATTATTATAAAATTATAATATGTGATATTAACTGAATAATAATCTATAAAGAAGGTACTTAAGAAATTATTAATTGACCAAAGTTTATTATTCAGGAATATAAAGAAATGAACAAGACAAGTTGGACTTGAGGTAAGGGATCCTACTCCTCTCTTTCTTTTTAAGTACACTCTTTTATGTCATTCCTTCTAAGCTCATCTTTATTGTGATTAGGATGTTATTTTATATTACTCTTACTGTAATTTTTATGTTCATAAGATGAGAGACCCTATTCTCTCTCATCAATCCATTTTGGAAGTTTTGAGTGGCGCCGTTAGCCTGCTGAATTTTCGTAAGAGATCTAACCTCTCTCTTTCTCTTTAAGTACTCTCCTTTATTTAACTTCTTTTAAGCTCCTCTTTTTTATGATGGGGGATGTTATTTTATATTCCTCTTTCTGTAAATTTTATTTTAATGTGATGAGAAACCGTATTTTATCTCATCAATCCATTTTTGGATGTTTTAAGTGGCGCCGTTAGGCTGCCGAGTTTTCGTAAGGGATTTTTCATCTCACTTTTATTCCTGTGATATTTATGCTACATTTTCCACAATTTAATTTGAGTGGTGTATGTACTGACCATTATTTTACTAATTGTGTAATATTCTTTCATTTATTAGTATTTACATCAATGTTGTATTGTCCTTCTTTCACGGGGCGTATGTTTCGAAAGATACCCATGTCGGTAAGGGAACCTTTCACCATCCTCTTTTTAAAAGACTTCTTTTGTTGGGTATTTTAATTTACATATTGTTATGTTGGGATATGTTCTCATATACCCTTATTGATGTAAATTTTATGTCCAAGTGATGAGATACCCTTTTTTTGATGTGACGCCGTTAGGCTGTCAAGGGAACTTCTTAACCCAATTTCGATTTCTTTGGGTTCAACATATAGTTATTGAATATGTCATCCTTTGAATATGTGTGAATGGCCTTTGATTATTTTACACTTAATATCCACTTATATTTGGTGAATTCATTTGTCACACATAATTATGTAATTGATTTATCCTTAAACCAAGTATACCGACTTTGTATGGGACTTCGTCTCAATCTCCTTTCATTGAGGCATATTTTGTTTTATACACAACCTTATTTTATACGGTGTATAAACCCCTTTGACTTTTACGTTTATTCAAAAGGAATATTTTTTTACGAAGCGTTTACTAAATGACAAAAGAGAATGTTTTTTTCGTATGTATGCGGCGACAACGACTTCTCCACCGCCGTGACCATTATTTGAGTTTCGGCTTCCTCTACAAGCCATACCTTTTTTTAAAAAGAAAAATAAATACCATGTTTTACTTTTCTTTTATTTTGGTATTGAAAATTGTTTTTATAATGTTTTTATATCAATGTGTTTTATTGATATCTTGTGATTGAAAGGTGGAAATGTTATGTTTCCTTTATGCATGTTTTATGTGATACGATTATGTTGAGGTTCTTGGGCATTATTATGAAGACGGGTGGTTCCGTGATAGACTAAGGGCGGGTGAGCCCGATATTGCTCTCCAATGCATTGGGTAATGTGAAGGAGTGAAACGTTAAGGTTTCTTCGAAGAGATTTAGGGAATATACTGTGGTGGGTATTCCAAACGTAACCAAGAGGGTTACTCCCTACGTAAGAATGTTATGAATGCCTCAAGTTACCTTTTATGTCTTATGATTTCTATGATTTATTCATGATTTTATGAGGTATGTTAAAGTGCTTATGTTTTATGGGTAAAGTATGATTTCATTCTTATGTATACATGTACTCATGTTTCCTTTCCATATTTTTATATCCTTTACTGAGATTTTTATGCTCATCCCGTGTTTTTGAAATGTTTTTCACAGGTCAAGGGAAGGGTACATGATGTGATGATAGTGTCAAGGATGTGTCAAGAAAGAATCCATGTTTTATTTTAAATATGTTTCCGTTGATGGGAAGAATTAATACTGTCTTTTATGTAACCACTTTGTTTAAATTTGGAATGCAATGCAAGTTTCATGATCTAATTCTCTAAAACTCTAAACCTGAAAAGATCCTCAATGTGTAATCTTGTAATAACTCAAGATTAAGTAAGGTTTAAGGCTGGGGCCTTATAGTTGGTATCAAAGTTCAGTTTAGATAACTTTAGAGGATAGGGTATTCTTTAAGTATAAGTGACATTACCATAATGGTTAAGATTTCAGAAAGAGTCCTAGTTTTAGATAAATTGAATGAGTAAGTATATCTTAGTGTTTATCTTCCTCATTAGTACATGATGGTTTTGTTGATATACTCACACTGACCTTTTTGGTTTTAGTAAATGGATGGATCTAGCAGGCACCAAAGTAACAGTGGATGTGAAGGAAACTGTGACAGTTTTTTGAGAAAGTAACTGAATGATATGGGAGCTGCAATGAGAACTCTTGTGATTATCCTCAACCAACTATCTAGAGTCATGATTTACCACCTAAACCTTTGTGATTTCTCTAAGGCATCATATATGCAAGAAACAAATCCATATGGAAGTACATATAATAATCATAAAGGTAAGTGTGTTCAAAAACCTATGTGTCAATGATGTGGAAAGAAACACCTAGGAAAATGTTTCAAAGGGACAGAAATATGCTATAGATGTGGAAATTAAGGTCATAAAGCAAGAACCTGCCATGGAAAAAGGAAGCATCCAATTGACTCGAGGAAAGGGAAAGAAGTTCTTTCTGAGGGATCAATTGAACGTTTTAAATGTGGTGTGCATGGTCATTATACAAACACATGTCCTATGAAGAAGTTTCTTGAATGGGATCACCAAGAGCGTACAAATGTTCTTTTACCAATACCTAATGCCATTCCGATTGAGGATGAAGAAACTGACAATGACCAATCAAAGGTATGTATTATTTCAGGACTATTGTTTTCCTATTTTGGAATCTTAGGATATGATTCATGATTTTGTTTGTAGGAAATAGGTATTTCAGAATAAGTTGGAAAGGAATGGTTAATGGATCATGAAGAATGTTGAATGAGTAAGATGTCAACATATAAGGGCTTCAAGAGTTATGGTGAAATTCTTAAGAGTATTAAGTTTATTTTGATGATGGGGTTACATTAGAAGACTTTTTATATTATGTGTAACCCTGATGTTTAATATATGAAAATTTTATTCAAGGAATAGTTATCTTTTCTTTTGTGGACATAGTTATAAAGAACCATTTGGGTTTATATGATCCTTACTTTTGAGGTAATTATGGGTTACTGTATGTTATGATTGAAGTGAAAGGCATGAGATAAAATTGAGGTTAAATTATGTTATGGTTATTTTTGATGATTTCATCCCTTTTTGGGGAATGATTTGAGAATTATATAGTTTTGGAAAAAGGACAACACACAGACTATGTGACTACCCATCGCGTCGGACAAAGCTGTGGGAATCGAACCCACAACCAAAGTGCGACTGGTATTTATCGCCTACCACTGGACTACGTGAAGTCCCTGGTTAGTTTGACTGATTCTTTTTAGTTATATGATTTTATGAATTAAAAGTAAGTTGATTATGGGTTATTTATGAAAATTATTAACCTATCATGGAGGATATGTGATTAGGTTAATTAATTTTCAATACGAGACTTTAGGAGAAACTGATGTTGTTTGGAGATAAATGTTACGATTTAACTTGGAAGACTATGTGACTAAATCCTTAAAATATTTGGGTTTCAATCTTAGTTTGGTTTACTTTGAATAATTTTATGGACAAATTGATTATAGAATGGTCCTCGTTGAACTTTGGGTTTTGTTGGACAAATTTTGGAGATTAAGAATAGATTTTCTTTTTATAAAGGGTTATCCTTTTCTGGATTATATGATCTTGTACTAACCTTTTTAGTTTTGGTTTTGGTTAAAGTCTAAAGACATGGGAAGTATATAGTTCTCTTTTGTGGATTAGGTGACTCTATAGAAGTTGATTATAGCACTCTTAATACGAACAAGTCTCCCTAAATACTCGTCTTTTGGAAAAAAATATGAGATTGATTAAGGAATCTAGTAAAAGTTTAAAGTCAACATGATAAGTGATTATGTTTCCTTATGAATAAATTACTCAATAAAAAGTAACTTAAAACAAAAATCTTGTCTATTAACTTTTCCTACTAGGGAATCAAATACCATTTAACCCATCACAAGTTTGTGATTTTCTTATGGTTAACTTTCTCCTAGACATGTTTACTATCACTATCCCTCAAGAACATGACCCTTTTCTTTTTCTTCCATGTCCATGTTTTTATACATGGAATCCTAGTATGGGTTAACTCGGGTGACCTCTGTACTTATCTTCCTTTATTTTAAAGTGATTTTTTTACCGACTCTTGTTCCGATGTGGGACTTTCAAGGATGTTTCCAAGCTCAATTTTAAAAATTGCGAGGACGTAATTCCCAAAAGGGGGGAAGGATGTAACACCCCAGGTAAATAAAGAATATGAAATTTTCATATTTATCCATATTTGTGAATAAAATATTAATATGACTTTAAAAGGAGACGCTATGCTCGATTGGGTACCCAATACGCAACAACGAGTTTCTTGGGAATCTTACGTTTCATTCTAATAATAAAATAATATTATTTTAAATCATAGTTAACATGTAGCCGTTATATTGGTGGGAATGGATAGAAATAAATTAAATATGATTATATATGTTTTTAAATGTTTTTACATTTATCCAATAAAAGATAAAGGCTTAAAATACGGAAAGAATTCAATTTTAGGCGTATATGCCCTAGTTTTCACTAAAGGTTCACTTATCGCCTTTTGATGGTGAACCGTCATTAAATATAGTTTTGTTCACTCTTATACATTCTATTGGACCAAATAAAACTCTTCTTAAGAATTGGGATGTCAAAATTTACTTTGTGTAAATTTTTGGTATCTTTCCGATAAAGTTCTTTTTTAGTGAATAGTGTACACTGTTGTATTTTAATTCAAAACCTATTTTTAATTGAATTTATTTATATGATTAGATTATATTTTTAATTTGTTTTAAAGTGAAATTAGAATATATTTTTACCATTAAATCCAATAGTGGTCGTTGGAATTAATTTCACTTTGAAATCAGACTTAAACTAGTGTCAATATTTTGATACTTATTGTTTCATAAAAACACGCTATTTGCTCTGACAGCGGGAATTAATTATTAAATTAATTAATGTGACTTATATGTTTTTAATTTTGTAAAATAGACTTCATTTTTTTATTCGGAATATCAAATATAGCTTAGGGTGAATTTTTGGGATTTTTCTGAAAAACTTCAATTTTTGATGAATAGTGAAACCACTAAGTGGTACTTATAAAAACTGATTTTTCCGTTTAAATGAAAATTTTCCATCTTTGTGTTTTGAATTTCAAAAATCCGACATACATGGTTTTCATTAAGAAGTAAAATGTGGTTTAATGGGATAAAAACAATTTTTTGGTGAATAGTAACTTATTATGTATTTAATCGCGATTAGAGGTAATTAGTGTAGTTTATGGTAAGAATAATGTTTTAATAAAATGAAATGACCTATAAACATGTCCTACCCTCATTGGATGTGTCATGGCCGACCAATAAAATCCATGAGTCAACTTGGGGACCCCATGGAGCCACTTTGGTTGGGAAATGACATAAATATCTTTTTATTTAATGTTAAAGTAAAAATGACACAAACATTAGATGTTTTAATAAAACAATTTTTACATGGGGTTATACAAGTCATATTTTTGACTATAAATATTCACTGGAAAGATAAAAATATTTCCTACATAATAGTATTTTTTTATAATTTTTAGACGTTAAATAAATTAAATTATTTATGACATCATGATGATGCAGCGATGACCTCATTATTTAACGATTTAAATAAAATGGAAAGATAATGTAATATATAAGACCTAAACATGTCCAAAACCTATTGTATGAGTGTATTTCGAACACTTATCACCTTAGCCTCGAAATATATCAATGTGGGACCTTTAAAATCCGAAACTCTTTTGAAAATAAAGTAATATTTTGTAACTTTACAAGAGTGCCCCTCCTCTCCTCCTATAAAAGGCCCCCACCTCTACCTCCTTACCCACACTCCCAAAGCCTTTGGCTCGGCCAAACCCAGCCAATTTTGTCTCTCCACTTCCCTATATTACTCCTTGAAGCCTAACTTTATGCAGAATGCTTCCCAAGGAAGCCTTTGAGCTCAAACCAAAGGGAGTTTCCCGATTTTAAGGTAATGTCTTCACTTGTGTCCTTTTGTTTTATTTTGCTTCTCCAACCCCCTAAACTCTTTTTATTAATTTATTTTGTAACAAATAAAGTATCTTAAATATACTAGGATGTTGTTATAAGAAGTATTTGAGCTACACTTACACACACCTACATCTAATGGTTAAATAACATACTGTTTCCGTGGATGGCGAATTTCTGCCTCCCGAAACGATGATTGTTCAACATTCTTATAACACCTTCAAAGGTGGACATTAAGATGAAACTATATTTATATATGATATATAATATGTTTATGTTTTACTTAAGATTCTGTATTTTTCATTTATGGCGTACCTTTATGGTTTCCATTATGGGTAAACACGATATCTTCATTTAAGGAAGTGCGGACTACCGCCCCCTCAAAGTGATTTGATTCGTTAATACCATATGTGGTACGTATAAAGGATATATTTAATGATATTATATATGATAACATACTGGAATTAAAATACTATTATGTATCATTATGTTTTAATTCCATTAAATATGAAATAGAAATGGAAGTAGCGTTCATGCGTACGTACGGCCTACCGTCTCCATGAATGGTACATTTCATTTCTTATCTCAAAATGTTATGTAATATTATAAGTACATATATATAATGGATATATATTTAATAAATTAAAAATAAATTATGGATATAATTCTGGAATTATAACATATATATATCTCTCTCATTTTGTTTTAATTCCATTAATATGACAAAAAAATGAAAGTAGCGTTCGTGCGTACGTACGGCCTACCGTCTCCATGAACAGGGCTTTTCGTTTTTTTATCTCCAAATGATATGGAATAGTATAAAATGAATATTTACTGGATATATATGATACTTTAATCATTAATACTATTCTGGAAATTATTTACTTATAACTACATGGACAATCTTTTTTCAAACAAGTTCATTCTTGACTCATGTACCAAACATTGGCAAAAACGTCTGATATGAACTAACATTATTAAAAAATTATTATAACATTATAATATGTGATATGAACTGAATAATAATATATAAAGAAGGTACTTAGGAAATTCTTAATTGACCAAAGTTTATTATTCAGGAATATAAAGAAACGAACAAGACAAGTTGGACTTGAGGTAAGGGATCCTACTCCTCTCTTTCTTTTTAAGTACACTCTTTTATGTCATTCCTTCTAAGCTCATATTTCTTGTGATTGGCATGTTCTTTTATATTAATCTTACTGTAATTTTTATGTTAATATGATGAGAGACCCTATTCTCTCTCATCAATCCATTTTGGATGTTTTGAGTGGCGCCGTTAGGCTGCCGAATTTTCGTAAGAGATCTAACCTCTCTCTTTCTCTTTAAGTACTCTCCTTTATGTCACTTTTTTTAAGATCCTCTTTTTTTATGATGGGGGATGTTCTTTTATATTCCTCTTGATGTACATTTTATTTTAATGCGATGAGATACCCAATTTGATCTCATCAATCCATTTTTGGAAGTTTTAAGTGGTGCCGTTAGGCTGCCGAGTTTTCATAAGGGATTTTTCATCTCACTTTTATTCCTGTGAGATTTATGCTACATTTGCCACAATTTCATTTGAGTGGTGTATGTACTGACCATTATTTTACTCATTGTGTAATATTATTTCATTTATGAGTATTTACATCAATGCTTTATTGTCCTTCTTTCACGGGGCGTATGTTTCGAAAGATACCCATGTCGGTAAGGGAACCTTTCACCCTCCTCTTTTTAAAATACTTATTTTGTTGGGTCCTTTAATTTACATATTTTTATGTTGGGATATGTTCTCATATATCCTTATTGATGTAAATTTTATGTCCAAGTTATGAGATACCCTTTTTTTGATGTGACGCCATTAGGCTGTCAAGGGAACTTCTTAACCCAATTTAGATTTCTTTGGGTTCAACATGTAGTTATTGAATATGTCATCCTTTGAATATGTGTGAATAACCTTTGATTATTTTACACTTAATATCCACTTATATTTTGTGTATTCGTTTGTCACACATAATTATGTAATTGATTTATCCTTAAACCAATGATACCGTCTTTGTATGGGACTTCGTCTCAATCTCCTTTCATTGAGGCATATTTTGTTTTATACACAACCTTATTTTATACGGTGTATAAACCCCTTTTACTTTTAAGTTTATTCAAAAGGAATCTTTTTTATACGAAGCGTTTACTAAAAAACAAAAGGGAATGTTTTTGTTGTACGTATGCGGCGACAACGACTTCTCCACCGCCGTGACCATTATTTGAGTTTCGGCTTCCTCTACAAGCCATACCTTTTTTTAAAAAAGAAAAATAAATACCTTGTTTTACTTTTCTTTTATTTTGGCATTGAAAATTGTTTTCATAATGTTTTTATATCAATGTGTTGTAATTGATATCTTGTGATTGAAAGGTGGAAATGTTATGTTTCCTTTATGCATGTTTTATGTGATACGATTATGTTGAGGTTCTTGGACATTATTATGAAGACGGGTGGTTCTGTGATAGACTAAGGGCGGGTGAGCCTGATATAGCTCTCCAATGTATTGGGTAACGCGAAGGAGTGAAACGTTAAGGTTTATCCGAAGAGATTTAGGGAATATACTGTGGTGGGTATTCCAAACGTAACCAAGAGGGTTACTCCCTACGTAATAATGTTATGAATGCCTCAAGTTACCTTTTATGTCTTATGATTTCTGTGATTTATTCATGATTTTATGAGGTATGTTAAAGTTCTTATGTTTTATGGGTAAAGTATGATTTCATTCTTATGTATACATGTACTCATGTTTCCTTTCCATATTTTTATATCCCTTACTGAGCTTTTTATGCTCATCCCAAGTTTTTGAAATGTTTTTCACAGGTCAAGGGAAGGGTACATGATGTGATGATAGTGTCAAGGATGTGTCAAGAAAGAATCCATGTTTTTTTAAATATGTTTCCATTTATGGGAAGAATGAATACTGTATTTTATATAACCACTTTGTTTAAATGTGGAATGTAATGCAAGTTTCATTATCTAATTCTCTAAAACTCTAAACCTGAAAAGATCCTCAATGTGTAATCTTGTAATAACTCAAGATTAAGTAAGGTTTAAGGCTGGGGCCTTATATAACGTTTCTTAATTGTTTATTATATTATTTATTTACATAAGTTTAAATTTAGTTAATTAAAATATGTTTCCATCATTTGGAGGCATCTAGATAGTCCTCAACCACATAGGGGACCCATTAGGTCAACCCTGTGGGAGGTTCACCTGTGGCACCCAAAAAAGAGGCTGAAGATTTTGGGTTTCATAGTTCATTCCAAAGGAATATGAGCTCATGTATAACGCCCAAAAATCACACCATCAGGTACATGTGTTGATCTTTGAGGCTTGTTGGGTTGTATTCCCATGTGTGCATGTGTTACTGGTGGTGATCCTAATTAGCAAGATCAAAACAAAAATTAGCGCACCTTGGTTGATATACCATTCGACCACCCCCTCTTTATTTTGATGAAGGATTTTATTTTATTATTACTATTCAACCAAACCTATGAGATTTGTTATAATATTATCCATTAAATCATTTTAATCACTTTTGTTTGATATTTTTTATGTCCCACTTATTTCATTTTGAATACCCGCACATCTTTATTCATCCTGCTCTTCTTATTTTTCGATTTAAATTTCTTTCATATTCTTTGGGAATCCAGTAATTCTCTATTTAAACAATGTTATTTAGCACAACAGTTCATTCAACCCATACTATTTCATATATCACTTGTACTGCTCATTTCGTTTAAAGGTTACTATACTGGTTATCATGGTTTGTGTTTCAACAATAACTCTTCTTCTTCTTCTTCTTCTTATTCAAGGTCATATGTCATCTCTCTTGATTCACTGTTTTAATATTTCTACACATCTATTAGTTTCTTGAACTGTCACTGTTGGAAACCAATATCGAGTTGATTCACTATTGGAACCGAACGATGAGTCGTGAATCACGGCTGGAATTCTCTAATGGTGAGACATTATTCACCATTGGAAACCAATGGTGATTCATGAGCTATCATTGTAGCAATAACCCAGTCTTTGGATTATGTATTTATCCTTTTAAATTCAGTATAATTATTTATTCTAGACCTAATATAGATTACTTATGAGGTTATGAGGGTTTTGGGGGTGTCCGTGGTTTGTTTGGAACTCTAAACCCATGTATAAAACCATAATATCCCTACATTATCATTATAGGATGCCTTAGATACACTACTTGGATCCAACATGACATATATGAACACGAGGCACCATGGATACATCCATTGGGCACAGTAATTTCTTGTACCATTTTACCTTGGATGAGATCCTTGGAATCAATTAGAAAAATATTACAGTGGAAAATCTTGGCCAAAACCCCTTGGATTACATTTTGACCCATTATATCCAGGACACATATTATTGCTGAGTTGTCTTGACCCTCGAGGTTAAAGATTCCATGGTTATTTACTTGGATCCCTTTCATTAATATCATCATTACATGATGCATTGTTATATCTTGGATCCTTTATTTTTATTATCATGAGGTGATGTCAGTATTGGTTATACCTCACATGAATTGTTTATATAAACCAAATATAATGAATTAAATAAATGACTACCGATTCATATACATATCCAACTGAGCCTGAATTAGGTACTTGGATATTTACATTACTGTACTGCATTACATTTCTATATAAATGCACACTATCTTAGTTTATATTATACAAACTAGATGTTATAGACGCCATTGGTGGTGGCCTACTAATATTTATCTCACACCCTATCTAGGATTCCATTAGTAACCAGAAAGATTACATGCATGAAGGTGTTGATATGGGGAATCATCCTTCTTTAGGTAGCTGATATTGTTGCATTCTTAGAATGGAGCTTGGTAGAAGATGGCCGAGATGGAGATTATAATGCTAGGATAGTTTTTGGATTCTTTTTTCTTATTTTGTATATAATGTATTACCTACCTCTATGCATAAATATTTTCCAGTTTTTTAGAAACATAAAATACATTATCATTATCTTTCGAGTATTATTATTTATTTCCTTAGATATTTATTATTCTTATCTTCTTCTACTACGGTGGGTTTCTGGTTTAGTGTCTAATTTTTTTGTTCCATTTGTTTACTTATATTTATTCCTCTATTTACCTATTATTTTATTTATCTTCTATGTTCCACTATGGTAATGAGGGAATAGTATCCCCACAAACACACCCTAGGACTTCAATGCTAGTTGATAGCCTCTAGTATTCGGGGAGATGCGCTTGAGGCCATGTGACCAACTGGGCTTGGAGAAACATGAGTGGAATATGGGTATAGGACATCACAATGTTATGTGAGAGATTTATTTTATTGGTTTACTATTCAGAGACAATATATAGGAGATTAAGAATTCTTTGGAACTTTTTTATAAAAAATTATTGGGTGTAGCTAACCCATGTTTCAGGTAAATGTTGAGATACCTGAAATAATGTTTTTTTATAATTTTTTGTGTTACTATTGATATCATTTCACCATCGAGTGACACACATGATGTGTTGTGGTTATTATTATTATTCTAATTGTGTATTTCTTTTATACTTAGCCCGATGACATGAGGGAAAGGAGAATTATTACTTGCATCATTTCAGGCACCTAGAATTCACATTTCATGCATATTGAATTCTATATAGGTGAATTCACATACATTAATTTTCCTAATTTTCCTGTGATTTTTGAGTGAGACTTGATTATATATATATATATATGTCTGTGTTTCTCTTTGGCTGTGATGGAGTGATTTCGAGTTTTAATTCATGAGGTGTATGGGCCCTTGAGGGTTCTAATGGGTAGATTATCAAGTCAAGACATCGTATATAACCCATTAAATTCCGAGATTATATATAGACTGGGCTAATTAGAAATTAAATGGGTGTTGATTTTAGTGATATGGTGTATGTTCCCTAATTCATTAGAAATAACAATCCATTTTAATCAGAATTCGATATAAATTTATAAGTAAATGGAACTTAAAAAGTAAAACATGACTTAAAAGAGATAAATAGTTTCCAGTAAATGAAGAGACAAGTTATAGTTGACCCTTCATCTACTAAGACCCCTATAATTTAAACTAAAACACTTACCAATACATGTCCTATTAATTGGGTAGTTGGGGTAGTATACCTTGGGTAGTGAACCCTTCTTCTTACATTCTGCTTCTTCTAGTGTATCTATCTTCATCAAGTTTGTTCTGAGGTTTGTTCTAGGAATTTGTAAAAAAATGAAAATGCAAAGTCCTCATGTTCTATACTAGGAGTGCGACAATGACCATGATCCAGATGTGGTGGGCCCTGAGCTGCGAGTATTATCGCCTGGAGTGCCACTTGAGGAACCACCTGCTATACCAGATCTAGGCACTGAAACTAATCTTTGTGAGAGATTACTTTATCTAATGCAGTCTATTAAAGGTGATTTATGACATGTATGAAGGTCCCAGTCAGGATCCAAGTATCACTGAGAGGGGGAGGGGGTGAATCAGTGATATCTTTTTCTTTTAAAGTTTCCCCTTTTTGAAACAACCTTCACATCTTGTTAAGGAGTTTCTTCCCTACTGAACACACAAAACCACAGGAACACAAGATTTACAAGGTTCACTACTCAACAAGAGTAGCTACGTCCTTGGTATGGTACGAAAGCAATCCAGTACCACACAATCCACTAGAAAACAATCCTTTGATGTGGAATACAATGAGTAGGATATACCCTTACACTCGTGCAACACTTTGAAAAAAATCCAATAGTGCATGTGCTCCCTCTTAGCACAAATTAGGTAACACAATGTTTCAGTGCTTCTTTACAATTGAACAGATGTATTCTCTGCAGTACAAATCTTCACTTTCTTACCTAGAAGCCGGTAAGAACTCTCTTTCACACTACTGCATACGTTCGAAGACCCCAAATATTTCGCGCAGCCTTTAGGGTGACTTGCGCGCAATTCAAATGGATTGCGCATAAAAATTCCCTTTTGGCGCGGAAAACATTTTTGCGCAACTTCCCTTTTCGCGCAAAGTTTCACTTTTCGCGCAGCTTCCCAATTTTTCGCGAAACTTTCTTTATTTCGCAAAAACCTATTTCTTTTCAAAAAACTCACTTAGCATAAGATTTTACGTGCACCAGAGCTTGAAATTTCTTCTAAATGTCGAGCATTAACAAATGAGAAGGGTTAGCCTCATATTTATAGGCATTTTTGACACCGCGCGAAACACACTAATCCGCACGTAAAACCTCCTTCATTCACATAAAAACTCTTTTATGCAACTTCATATTTCGCGCCATGATTCAATATTTTACACACCTCATGAATTTTCCATTTTTCATCCTTCTAAGCATGAAGCACTAATTGCGCGCAAAATTCCACACTGCATTCCATATTGCATGCAAACCCATCCTTTCACGCGACATCGTATTTCATGCAATGATCCAATTTTTCACGCAACTCATGCCTTTGCAAAATTTTGAGCTTCTGATCTCGAAACACCTTTTGCACGAAAAACATCATTCCTCTATTTTGCGCATCCCGCAGATTTTTTGCGCAATCCGCTACGATTTCGCGCACCACTTTATTTTTTCATGTAACCTGCCTCAATTTATGCGCACTCCATGCCTTTGTCATTTTTCGATGTTCTGACCTTGAATATTGCCTTACTGGAAAAAATCTAAACCATATTCAATCTTGCATGCTCCATCCATTGCCAAACACATTTCTTCATCTCTCGATTTCCAGGACCTAAAATTTGGCAAACACTGGAAAACGACGCCACCTTAAACTGTGCTTTTCTTCCATCCCCAGATTCTCCATTGCTTTGCAATTTTCTCTCTTCACTACTTTCCATAACCATTATTCTGCTCTTATCACGAATCCCACTATCGTGATATTTATCCTTTGATAGAACAGCTTTAGCATCGTCCAAGTTGCAATGGGAACTGAAACTTCCCTATCCTCCAGCAGCATCATTCCTTCCAATCAAAACTTTATATGACTGGCATCATCATTTCTCCCCCTTTCCTTCATAAGGCTTTCACCACAAGTTCTCCTAACTCATGATATGTGTGAAATACATACTAGTAATGCATCATCTGATATATGATCCTTCTACAAAGTGAATTTATTTATCTTCTTTGACAACAGAATACAACACTCTGCAAAGGCCAACTCTTCAAACTTCCTTATCCATGCAACTTGGTCCCAACAATATCCCCCTTTGGATTTTGTTGTCAACCATGATTCATAAATCACTGAACTTTGTAACCATTTTCAATGTATTACTTATCAATAATTCTAAGCCTATGTGAGCTAACTCTTTGTAGGAAACAAGAATTATTGACAGCCAAAACCATGCTGTCCAAAAGCAGTGACTGTGAAATCTCATGAACGTACCTCCTCAGCCTTCTTCAGAACATATTTAAAGCTTCTGCTTCAGCATTCTTCACTTCTTCAACTTTCCTGGAAAACAACATTGTTTCCCACAACCACTCCAACAAACAGTTAGAATAGTTCACACACATACATGCTGAATTCACAGCCCCCTTAATGCATGCTTCCATATGGATAGATTTATGAAACAATTACCCCCCTTGACAATACTATAAAAAGGTAATACGAGAGAGGGTACAGAGACACGTACCTAACCTTGATGAGAAGGAGGTTGTACACCCATGTTCAACCTCAATTTTTCAAATGGTTCCTTTGGTAACAGTTTTGTAAATATATCAGCAACTTGTTCAGATGTAGGAACATACTCCAGCCTCAATTCATTCTTTTCCACCTGCTCTTTGATGAATTGGTACTTTATGTCAATGTGTTTTGAACGAGAATGTTGTACTGGATTTCTTGTAAGATTGATTTCACTCTGATTAGTACAACCCAAGAGCAATGGTAGCTTTACTTCAACAAGTAGATCTTCCAGCTGAGTCTTCATCCACATTAGTTGATTTGCAGCTTGAGTAGAAGCAACATACTCAGCTTTAGCTATGCTATGAGTTACTGAATTTTGTTTCTTGGTATTACATATAACACAAATTTTCCCTAGAAAGAATACTCCACCAGATGTGGATCTTCGATCATCAACATTTCCTACCCAATCCGCATCAAAACACCCGAATAGATCAATATTTTCAGAGCCATCATACCAGATTCCAAAATTTGTTGTGCCTTTGATATATCTGAGAATTCGTTTTCCAGAAATCAAAAGTGATTCTTTTGGAGCACTCTGAAATCTTGCACATAAAGTAACAGCATAGACGATGTTGGGTCTTGAGGCAGTCAAATACAATAGACTTCCAATAAGCTTTCAAAACACCTTCTGATCAACTTCCTTGCCTTCTCCATCTTTAGACAACTTGGTTCCCACTGAAATCGGTGTGGAAACTGGTTTGGAATTTTCCATGCCAAACTTCTTCAGAAGTTCCTTAGCATACTTTTCTTGAGACAGAAAAACATGATTCTTCTTCTGTGAAATTTGTAGCCCAAGAAAGTACTTCATTTCTCCCAGCATGAACATCTCAAATAACTTCTTCATCTCCTCAGCAAAATTTTCACATGATCTTTCATCATTTCTAGAAAATATAATATCATCGACATAAACAATAACGATCAGTGAAAACTCCAGACATTCCTTGATGTACAGATTGATGTTAACCCTCCCTTTCTTAAAGTTCATCTTCTTCAAGAAAGTATCTAATTTAGAATACCTTGCCCTCAGAGCCTGTTTTATCCCATACAAAGCCTTATTCAACCTGCACACAAAATTTTCATCCTTTCCAATAACAAATCCACAAGGTTGATCAATGTAAACTTCCTCGTCAAGGTCACCATTCAAGAATGCAGATTTTACATCCATTTGAAAGATTTTGTAACCTCATTGTGTAGAAATGGCAAGAAATATTCTGATTGTTTCTAATCATGCCACAGGAGAAAAGGTTTCATCAAAATCAATTCCTTCAATTTGTGAATAACCTTTGCAAACCAATCTTTCCTTGTTTATTATTACTTTACCTTCTTCATTCATATTGTTCCGGAAAACCCACTTTGTACCAATAATGTTCTTGTTGTCCGGCTTGGGTACAAGTTCCCAAGTATCATTCTTCTCTATCTGATCAAGCTCTTCAATCATAGCATGAAACCATTCTAGATGCTCAAATGCTTCATTTAAATCATTTGGTTCAACTTTCGAATAAAGAGAAGTATGTGATATACCATTCGTTGTTCTTCTTGTTTGAACCTTCTGATTTTTATCTCCAATAATGTTCTAAGCCTCCACTTGTTTCCTCATCCTAGGATGAGTTGTTTGAACTCCATCCCCATCACTCGAGATTTTTGAGTCAGATTCCTCTTCTTGAGTAGGATTAACACAGTCTGTAGCATTATCAAAGTTGTTAACAAAATCTTCTCTATCCTTCCCGACTTCCACATCAACATATGTCTGTTTTTCTTTCTCAACATTTTAAACAACTTTTACATCTGAAGAATCAATAACTATTCCTGTTTCTTTGTTGAGGCATCTATATCCTCTTCCTTCTGGAGCATAGCCAAGAAAAATTCCATCATCTCCTATTTGCTCAAATTTTCCCAGATTTCCACCTTTCTTCTTTATAATACATGGACTCCCAAAAAATATCAAATGTTTCAGACTTGGAGTTTTTCCATAGAACATTTCGTATGGAGTCATATTTGAGTTTGGAATATAGAAACATCATTTATAAATATACACATCAGTGCTCATGGATTGCCTCCAATAATAATGAGAAAGACCATGTTCAAGTAACATAGTTCTTCCCATTTCCACTAGACTTCGATTCCTCCTTTCAGCAACCCCATTTTGTTGAGGTGTGTATGGTGAAATGAACTCATGCCAAATTCCATTTTTCTCAAGGTAACTTTCAAACTCTTCATTTTTATACTCTCCACCATTATTAGTTCTCAACTTCTTCACTGAGTACTCACATCCCTTCTCTACTTTCCTCCTGAAACTCTTAAACATTTTCAGAGCATCTGACTTATGTCTCATGTACATAACACAAGTAATGCGAGTAAAGTCATCAATGAAAGTAATGAAGTACTTATCTCTATTTGTTTATTTCTTTCTCATTGGTCCACATATATCAGAATGTATGAGTTCCAAGGGTTCTTTTGAACAAATTTCAACTTTCTTATGAAAGGAGTTTGCAATCTTCCCATTTTCACAAATAGTGTAGCACCAATATCTTCTTCTTGATAAATCAGGCATATCTCGGACACTGTCACATGTTGATAGCTTGCACATATTACTCTATCACATATGCCCCAAAATTTTATGCCATAACTGATTTTCATCCACTACACCCATGTAACAAGAGTTCTGCACTTCACGAACTTGGAACAAATTCCCTCTTCTACGTTGGCCCCTTGTAACTATATTTCCATCATTTTCACTTTTCACAACAAATCCATCTTTTCTGAAGATCAATTTTTTCCCCTCATAATAGTGTTTTGACACACTAAGAAGGTTATGTTTCAGCCCATCAACATATAATGTTTTTCTAGATTTCATCTTTTCTTTTCTAATGATGGCCGATCCAACACCTTTGATCCTTAGAGATTCATCATTTCCAAATGTCACAGTTCCTTCTTTAAAGTCTTTCACATTCTTCAGCATCTTTAAGTCTTCTGTCATATGAGATGAACATACACTATCAAGAATCCATGGACGTTCTTCTTTTTTAGCTTTCAAAGAAGCTTCAACAACAAGTGCTTTTTGTTCTTCCTTTTCCTTCACTTTCTGTTGTGCTTCTTCCATTTTCCTATCCAAATCAATGTGTTCTGGCCAGAGAACCATGCATTCTTTCTTTTTAGACTTATGAGACTTGTCCCTTTTGGATTTTAAAAACTCTGTCTTCTGAGGATTATTAAAAAACTTTTGTTGCTCTGGTAACACACAAAGGCAACCCTTAGCTAGATGTCCAGGTTGATCACATCTTTCACAATAAGTTTCCAATGGTTGGAATATATTCTCAACTTCCACACCAGTCTTCTCAGATATCTTCTGAAACATATTTGGAGAAATTCTATTTTGAAAGGGTTGACTCCCCCTTAATCCTTGTCTTTAAAAACTTTTGGAATAGTTGTAATGTTGTTGGTTGAACCAACACATACTTGCCATGTGTCCGAATCCACCACAATACCAGCAGTAACCATAGAAAAAATATTTGCCTCTGAAACTTTTATACTGACTGGAGTTGTGAACATGCTTCTCAAAAACCTTCATGTTTTCATTTGTAACTCTATTATTTAGCTCAGAATCATCAGTACTAGAAGTATTAGAAGTTTTTCTTGACTCAAGATTTTTATGCACTTATGATTTTTCTGAATTGCTGATTTTGACCACATACTTGGTCTTTCTAGCCTTGTTCTTATCATAACTAGTTTTGTCTTTCATTTCAACCTTTGAAGGTAACTTTTGTAGATCCTTGTTTGGTTCATTTTTACTGGAACATTCGCCAACTTCTGAGATAGAATTTTTGGAACTGATATTCATTTCTTTAGCTTTATGCAGTTTTTGTTGGACAAGTTCCAACTCTTCTTCTTTTTCCTTTAGCTTCACTTCAAGATGATCATTAAAATTATTTGTATTCTCAAGAGAATTTTTCAGATCATAAATCTCCTTTTCCATATTGATTTTCTCATCAGTAAAACCTTCTTGATTGTTTAATGTGGAATTTTCATTTATCAACCTCTTGTTTTCTTTCTCAATATTTCTAATCTTCCTCAAACATTCCTTCAACTCTTCTTTCAGATAATGTTCAAGTTGAGTCTCTTCTTCTTTAGTACTACTACTCTCATAATCATCATTATTAACTATTTCAAAAAAGTTACTCTCTCTAGCTTTCTCAGTAGCAGATTTTTCTGATTCAGTCTCGCTATCATCATCTTCTTCATCTTTTGACAAAAAGATTCTTCTTTTTGATTTAAAGAACTTTTTATTCTGACCTCTACCAGAATATTTATCTTTTCGACCCTGTTTCTTCCATGACCTTCTTGGTCCTCTGTCTTCTTCATCACTGAAATCATCTTTCCCTTTTTGAGGACAATTATCCACAAAGTGGCCAACTGCTCCACATTCAAAACATTTCAAAGGGAGTTTCCCTTTGTATTTCCCTGTGCCTCTTTAAACATTTTTATAAAACAAGGATATAATTTCATCAAAATTTTGACATACCTCATTTTCAGAGTCGGATTCACCAGCTTCTTCATTAATAAGAAATTTCTTCGACTTCTCTTTCTTTTCTGCCTTGAAAGACATTTCTCTATCGGATTTTGCTTTTCTCTTAATGGTCTTATCTCTTCTCATCTCATAAGTTATGAGAGTACTGTGAAAATCATCAAGAGATAATGTTTTCGGGTCCCTGTCTTCTAGTGATGAAACTTTAGCATCAAATTTGTCAGGAATAATTCTTAGGATCTTTTCAACAACTGTATAATCTTTTAAATTTTCACCAAGACATCTGATTGTACTGACAATGTCATTAACCCTGCTAAAGAATTCCCCAACAGATTCAGATTCTCCCATTTTCAAGTCTTCAAACTTCAGCCTCCAGATTTGTAGTTTTTCCTTCTTCACTTTTGTATTTACTTCATAGATATTCATTAGCTTATCCCAGATGCCTTTAGTAGTAGAGACACCTTTCACTCTTAAAAACCCACTCTCAGAAAGTGATGAGAGTAATGCATTTTTAGCACTTCCATCATTCTCGAGATTCTTCTTATCAACAGGAGTAAGAGGGACCTTGTCATCAATAGCAAGAAATCCATCTGTTGTAGTTTCAAGAACTTCATATCCAAGAGACATAAGATACAACATCATTCTGTCCTTCCAGATGTGATAGTTCTTTCCATCGAAAATTGGAATCCCCTTACTGTTCACACAATTTAGATTCTCTATCACAACTTCTCTTCAAACACTTCAGCAAAGAATAAACGAAGGCAACCTAGCTCTGATACCAATTGAAGTTCCCAGCCAGGATCCAAGTATCACTGAGAAGAGGAGGAGGTGAATCAGTGATATCTTTTTCTTTTTAAGTTTCCCCTTTTTGAAACAACCGTCTCCTCCTGTTAAAGAGTTTCTTCCCTGCTGAACACACACAACCACATGAACACAAGATTTACAAGGTTCACTACTCAACAAGAGTAGCTACGTCCTTGGTATGGTACAGAAATAATCCAGTACCACACAATCCACTAGAAAACAATACTTTGATGTGGAATACAAAGAGTAGGATATACCCTTACACTCATGAAACACTTTGAAAACAATCCAATAGTGTATGTGCTTCCTCTTAGCACAAATAGGGTAACACAATATTTCAGTGCTTCTTTATAATTGAACATATGTATTCTCTGAAGTACAAATCTTCACTTTCTTACCCAGAAGCAGGTAAGAAATCTCTTACGCACTACGGAATACGTGCGAAGACCCCAAATATTTTGCGCAGCCTTTAGGGTGCCTTGCGCGCAATTCAAATGGATTGCGCGTAAAAAATCCCTTTTGGCACGGAAAACATTTTCGCACAACTTCCCTTTTTCACACAAAGTTTCACTTTTCGCGCAGCTTCCCAATTTTTCACGCAACTTTCTTTATTTCGTGAAAACCTTTTTATTTTCGCGCAACTCACTTAGCGTAAGATTTTACACGCACCAGAGCTCGAAATTTCTTCTAAGTGTCGAGCATTAACAAATGAGAAGGGTTAGCCTCATATTTATAGGCATTTTTGACCCCGCGTGAAAAACACTAATCCGCACGTAAAATCTCCTTCATGCGCGTAAAAAATCTTTTATGCAACTTCATATTTCGGGCCATGCTTCAATATTTCACGCACCTCATGCCTTTTCCATTTTTCATCCTTCTAAGCATGAAGCACCAATTGCGTGCAAAATTCCACACTGCATTCCATATTGCGCGCAAACCCACCCTTTCACGTGACATCGTATTTCGCGCAATGATCCAATTTTTCGCGCAACTCATGCCTTTGAAAAATTTTGAGCTTCTGATCTTCAAACTCCTTTTGCACAAAAAACATCATTCCTCTATTTCGTGCATCCCGCAGATTTTTTGCGCAACCCGCTACGATTTCGCGCACCACTTTATTTTTTCGCGCAACCTGCCTAAATTTCCGTGCACTCCATGCCTTTGTCATTTTTCGATGTTCTGACCCTGAATCATGCCTTTCATGAAAAAATCTAAACCATCTCCAATATTGCATGCTCCATCCATTGCCAAACACATTTCATCATCTCCCAATTTTCAGGCCCTAAAATTTTGCAAACACTGGAAAACGGAGCCACCTTAAAATATGCTTTTCTACCATCCCCAGATTATCCATTGTTTTTTCATTTTCTCTCTTCACTACTTCACATAACCATTCTTCTTCTCTCATCACGAATCCCACTATCGTGATATTTATCCTTTGATAGATCAGCTTTAGCATCGTCAGAGTTGCAATGGGAACTGAAACTTCCCTATCCTCCAGCAGCATCATTCCATCCAATCAAAACTTTATATGACTGGCATCATCATTTCTACCCCTTTACTTCATAAGGCTTGCATCACAAGTTCTCCTAACTCATGATATGTGTGAAATACATACCAAAAATGCATCGTCTGATTTGTGATCCTTCTACAAAGTGAATTGATTTATCTTCTTTGACAACAGAATACAACACTCTGCAAAGGCTAAATCTTCAAAATTAATTCTCTATGCAACTTTGTCCCAACTCTGTATTTATGATTGATGATCTAACATGTGAGTTTTAGCAGTAGCATCCTCCCACCTTCTTAGGGGGTGGATGTCTAATGGCTGATGAGTCTTGGCTAGAGACCACTCTATATATCTTTGTTCATTTGTAGGAACCTTCATAGAATAGGGTCATGATTTCTATATATATGCATCATGATTTAACCAAGAATTGGTGGGATGTGACTACCCAGGTTAGTCATCATCATGGATGGTATGGGCTATTTTTCAGACTTCTTTCTATGATCACTTATTTCCTCACATGTTGAGGGATGACCGGGCCAGAGAGTTCATGCATATAGAGTAGTGTGTTATGTTATTCACAGATTATTTAGTACATTTAACTGAGTTTAAATACTTTTCACAACTTCTATCAAGTGATGATATTTCACATGCTAGACATTTTGGGGATGGGATCAAGTATTTAATATGTACTCAGGTGATCATTTTTCAACTACCTACTTTATATGAGATCATAAATCAGGCTATTATCACTGAGTGTAACTTGAGGGAAGGTGATAGTACTAGTAATAGAAGTTCAATGCCAAGACATTCCATTAGTTATTCAAGTAGAAGAAAACATTCCGTTGAGGTTTCTCATCAAATTAGTGGTAATTAGAGTAAATATAATGGAAGCTCCATTATATGCCATTAGTGTGGATGATAGGGGAATCCGATGCCTTAGCATGATAGAGATACTGATGGAGTATCATGCTTGGAGTCGTATGGGGTGTCTACATATATTTTGCTGAACCTTTTTTTCTGCTTCCAATGGAAGAGGCTCCAAACCATCTCCACCTTCAAGGGAAGGTTATTTTACACCGCGTCAGGTAGGAGTTGGAGTAGCACCAAAAGGACTCACTGAAGAGGATGTTAGTACTGTGGTAGCCAAACTCTAGATCATCAGCTCTAGTATAGTTTTCATACTCAGGGTAGTCCTACTACAGCACAGGGCCATAGATACTGTAAATTTAATGCTTTACAGTCGATACCGAAGGATCAGAGTACAAAACTATGTATATTATGAGGTACTATTCTAGTAGACTCCACTATAGTATATTATTTATTTGATATAGGTTTTTCATAATACATCATTTCTTTAACTATCATGGAATGTATATGGTTGGAAATTTAGTATTACTATGGTGTAATGAACCTGGATACACCATTGGTAATATGGTCATCGGGAATGAACCAATACAGGGACTATCCCATTGAGGTAAGTAGTTACCCTTAATTGTGGGACCTTTTTTTCTTGAAGTGAAAAGGTTTGATGTCATCCTCGGGATGGATTGGTTAGCACCATAGCACACCTTTGTAGACTGCTATCGCTATAGGGTATCGTTTACATAAACAGAGGGAAGAATTTATCTACACAAGGGTGAGTGGGATATCTAGGCTAGTAGAGCTAAATCATGGAGTCAGGGGCTAGGTGAAGTGACTACCGAGATTTCTGATGTCTTCAAAGAGGAGCAGGGATCACACATGGAAGATTTTCCTCCTGTAGTAGATCATTTCTGGGATGTACTTCCTAACATTTTTTCTATCATACCTCCTAAGAGATAGGTAGAGTTGATGATTAAGATAATTCCAAGAGAATATTTAGTGTCCATTCCTCTATATAGGATGAAACCTACTGAGCTTTAGGAGCTCAGGAGGACATTGAAGGATTTAGAGGCCAAAGGTGTTATATGGGATAACACTTCCTCTAGGGGTTAAATCATGATTTTCTATAATAAGGATGATGGAAACCTTTGTTTGTGTGTATATTATGGATGGTCGAACCATCTTATATTCATGAACTGGTATGTACTACCTTGAATAGATAATCTCCTTTACTAGCTCTGAGGAGTTAGAGTTTTTTAAAATATCAGCTTGAGATCGAGCTATTATTAGGTGTGAGTCATACCTTATGGAATACCTTAGACAAATTTCCATATAAGGTACAGTCTATATGAATATCTCATTATTATTTTCAGTCTTATGAATGTTCTTTCTATTTTCATAGCTTTGATGAATAGGGTGTTCAACCTCTACCTGGATTATTTTTTCATGGTCTTTGTAGACACATCTTGGTGTATTAACAAACTCATAGGGACCATGATATGCACCTTGAGATCATTTTGAATACACCAAGAGAGAAAACTATTTTTGAAAATATTTCTAGGTTCCACTTTTGGATTGAAAAAATTCACTGATTGGGTCATATTATCTCAAAACCAAGAGTATCTATTGACCCAGAGAAGGTGAGTGTTATGGTTTCCTGGGAGCATCCCAATAACATGTTTCATATATAGAGTTTCTTGGGACTGGGTGGATATTATGGGAATTTAATAAAGAACTTATCATTCCTTACTACAACTCTTACAAGTCTTATAAATAAGGGTTTCAAGTTACTATGGTCAGAAGAGTGTGAGAAATCCTTTTAGAAGATGAAATTAAGGCTTGTCTTGTCACCGATTATGATACTAATAGGGCTTGGAAGAGGCTATACAATGTTTTGTGATGCATACGACATCGATATAGGTTTAGCACCGATGCAAGAGGATAGATTTATTGCATATGGATATCAAAAGTTGAGGCCTCATGAGGGATATTGCCTGATGCACAACCTCAAGCAAGCAACAATTGTTTATAACATATGTTGTTGGAGACTATATCTAATGGGTGAGTACTTCGTGGTGTATACAGACTACAAGATCAAAAAATATATCTTTAAACAACATGAATTAGATCTCAAATAGTAGATATGGGTAAAATATTTTAAGTCCTTCAATTTTGAGCTTACCTATATGCCCGAAAAGGGAAATACAATAGCGAATGCACAGTGTTGGAAAACTTAGGCACATGCTGTATGAGAAGCTAGTGATCAATGGAAATTGATGGAACTCTTTTCTGAGCTACATATGGAGTTTCATGATAGTCATGGTTATTATTATATCTCATCCTTGATAGTTATTTATTCACTCCTTGAGAGAGTAAAGAGAAGACAATTTTCATATCCTGAAGGCTTGGTTCTCTATGAGAGTATTGTTGGTGGGGCCCACTTCCAAATTGGATTGTGGACATAGACAACATCTTATGTATTCAGGGATATGTCTAGGTTCCTAAATATATGAGATAAGAACAAATGAACAATTCCCACTCTTATTAGTTGGCAGTTTATCTTGGAATCTCGAAGATGTATTGAGACATGTGACACTTGAATTGGTGGACTGGGATGAAACATCAGATAATACCCTTTATCACTAGACGTTCCACCTGTCAGTAAGTAAAGGTGACAAAAAAAATATCTATAGTATTATTACAGTTGGTTGTAGTCCTAGAACATAAATGGGAATATTTTTCTATGGATTTTGTAGTCCTCTTATCGTGGTCGCCTTGAGGTAGCAATGTAGTTTGTGTAGTCATTGACCGATTGACGAAAGTATCCCAATTAATTCTTATCTAAGAGACATTCTCAATTGATGATATAGGAATATTTTATGTTTTTGACATCATATGACTACATGGTTTCCCTCGTACTATCATTTCAGATAGTGATGCTCGCTTCATGTCTTGGTTCTGGCCGAGGTTACAGAGTGCTATGGGTACACATGTGCTTCTAAGAATAGATTTTCACCCTTAGACCGATGGTTAGTCAAAATATATGAAACATGTGTTAGAGGTCATGAACTGGGCTTGAATCCTTGATTTCACATTTCTTGGGATAATCATACCCCTCTCATTGATTTTACCTATAATAATAGGCTTCAGGTGAAAATTAATATGGATCCTTTTGAGGCCTTATATGGTAGGTTGTTCCATTCACTCATGTGCTTTTAGAGATAGGAGAGGTAGTGCTACTAGGTTCTCATACCATGCCGAAGACTTCAGAGAAGGTTCAGCTGATTAGTAATCATATTTCTACTACTCTATAAAAAAATAAATCTTATGCTGATAGCCTTCGAAGGACTATGGAGTTTGTGGCTAGGAATCATTTTTTCTTACGTGTATTACCCAAGCTTCTTCATAGATAGATACAGAGTCAAGGGAAGATGTATCTGTGCTATGTTAGGTAGTTTGAGATTATAGAGAGAATTAGAATGATAGCATATTGGTTGTTACTAACTCGGAGGTACCATGCCTTGCACAATATATTCCAAATTTCATAGCTTCACTGATATCATACTAATCCATCTCATAGTTTTGATCCCAAGTAGGTTAAGTTAGATAATGATGATTCATTTTAGGAGTATCCTATATGCATTGTTGACCTGAGCATGAAGGCACCCTGAGGATGGTATCTCCCTTTGGTATGCATGCTATGGAAGGATGACCATGTACAAGATGATACATGGGAGTGGGAGACCGATGTAGATTCCTAGTGGACAACACTATTCTCATATAGTGTCTTACTATCCCTTAAAGGTGAACTCAAAGAGAAATTCATTTAAGGAGGGAATATTGAAAGAACCTAGTTTTTTTTCTTACATATGGATCCTTTTAAATTTTATTTAATTATTTTTTTGGACCTAATATGGATTCCCTATGAGGCTAGAATGGTTTTGGGGGTTCTTTGGGCTTCTTCGGGGCTTAGAGCCATGGCCGGTGAAGAAAAAAACTAGTCCACATGGTTAGTAGACATCATACGACCCACCTCGTATGGTCTCTCCTAGCTGTGTGGGGAGAGAAAATGGGGTGAATAAGGGGACACATTTTTCCCTAACCATGCACAAGGGGATATATGCCTATGTGAACTGTCTACGAATTTTAGCATAGGAGATTTGAATAGCTGGCACACAGTTTCCTTAACTCTGTAGCCTAACCATATGGGTTCCTTTCCAAGGTAGTGATCCTTGCATGGTTGGTGAATGGTTTGGACAATCATGTGGCCAAACCATGCACCTTTTTTTGGGAGGGAAATTATAAAAATATCCTTAATGATCTTATGTTTTATCCTCCCTCAATTTATCTTTCCAACAAACAACAAGTTCTCCCCTATCCCTATTTGTGCTCTCAAACCACTTTTTGAAATATTTTGATCTCGAGATCTGATTTGAAGTCTGATTTGATCCCCATTCATAACATTGTATGTGCATTGGTAAGTACTCAATTCCTTTTTAGAAACTTGTCATTCATCTTATCCATGATGACACTATTTAGATGTAAGCTCATATACCCTATTTTCAGGGTGTTGATCCATTATTAATATTTCTTCTAGACTAAGCTAACCTAAAGGTAGATACTAGATAAGGAGGGTTGTATGAGCTTAATATAGGTGTTCTATGACTCATACCTCAAGTTTCACCATTTTATAAATTTCTATAGTTGTGAACATGATGATTTCATTGGGCGTCACATATTAAATTCATGTACCTTTCTTATAGTCCTTAGAATCACATTCTAAGACCCTTGATATACATGTTAATCATCATTGGAGGTTACATCCTTGACATAGACCACCCTAAGTAGAATGTTTTCCATAATTATTCCTTTAGTGGTTCGTTTTACTATCTTTTCCTCCATTTGAGTGTGCTGTGACTTGGCATTGATAAAGGTACCTGTTAATTAATTAAATTAAATATAAATAGCCAGCATAGGTATAATTTTTATTTGACCCTTTGGAGGTAAGTTCTTTAAATTGATAAATAAATCTTAAATGGGAATGGAAAGTATATTATATATATATGACTTGGAATAATTAAATATATGAGAATTACTTGGTTACACATCCATATCACACCTTTATATGATTAATGGAAGGCAACAGAGTGAACCTAATGAATTAAATTAGAATTATGGAATCAATAAATGGTTTCATGACCTTTAGCCTTATCACACCAATGAAGGGTAAGAATTTAACCAAATGACTTATTTAATGGAATGATTATTACATGACCAAATTTATATATTGAGTCAAGTATAAGGTGCCTATTTAATATGGAATATGACTTATTTATAAGAGTGGTTATACCTGATATATCCTAGGATTCTTGAGGGAATTAATTGAGCTCTCATCGACTCTATTCTGATTCAGGGATGTGAGTTCCATGGTTTATACCCACCTTGGAACCCGATCCTTCTCTTCTAGTGGATTCCAGATATGGCATCGTATGATCCCTACTTTATCATTATAGGATGCCTTAGATACCCTCCTTGGATCTAGCATGATGTATATGGACATGAGGCATCATGGATATACCCATTGGGCCCAGTCAGTGCTTGTGACCTTTTACCATAGATGAGATACTTGGACTCAATTAGACACATATTATAGTGGAATGCCTTGGGTGATTCCCCTTGGATTACATTGTGACCCCTTATAGCTAGGATATGGTTTATTACTGAGTTGGAATAACCCTTGAGGCTGAGGATGACTTCATTGTTTCCTTGGATCCCTTTCATTAATATCATCATTATAGGATGCCTTGTTATACCTTGGATCATTTATTATTTTTATCATGAGGTGATTCTAGTGATTGTCATACCTCATGTGACTTATTTATATAAACTGAACATAATGAATTAAATAAATGATTACTTTTTCAGAGGCATATCTTATTGAGGTTGAAGCTGGTACTTGGGTATTTACATTACTATACTAATTTACATTTCTATATGCATGGAAACTATTTTAATTTATATTATATGGACTAAATGTTATAGATTTCATTGTTGGTGGGCTACTGAGAATTATCTCACACCCTATATGGGTCACCATTGGTACCCATTAAGATTAAATATATGAAGGCGTTTACAAGGGGAAGTGTCTAGATTTGGGAACCTTATATTTTTGCTTTCTTAGGATGGATATTAGTTAGAGATGACTGACTTGGAGCTCGAGATGATGGGAGAGGTTTTGGATTCTTTTTTATTCTTTGGTATGGAATGAATTTCCTCATTCCATGTATAAATATTTTTTAGTTTTGTAGACACATGGCATACAATATCATCAGGTTTTGAATATTATTATCAGTTGCTTAAGATATTTATTATTCCTACCTTTTTCACTTCGAAAGGATACTGGTTTAGTGTCTTTAATGTCTTCTTTTATAGTTCCATATGTTTACTTTTATTGCTTATGATATTTACCAATTATTATATTTATCTGATATGTTTCACTCTGGTAATGAGGGAATAGTATCCTCACAAACACACCCTAGTCCCTCATTTTTAGTCATCAACCAATTTCATTTGAGGAGATGCGCTTAAGGCCATGTGGATAATCGGGGTCGTGGAACCAATGAGTGGAATATGGGTCTGGGAAGTCACAGTTGGAAGCCAATGGTGATTCCTGAGCCATCGTCAGATTATAATGGTGAGTCATTGACACCCACTATTGGACTTCAAATGACGAGTTTTTTCTTCTCTAGTTGTGTTTTCTTTACTGTATAATTTTTTATTAGAAGGTTCTTCAAGATCTAACTTGATCTTTTTCTTCTTTCTTCTGTTTTTCTATTCAATGATTTCCTTATACTTTAATTTTACTATAATATTAAACTATCATTTCTTTTATTTTTTGTTTTAAGATGTTATATTTTACTTTTTACTGTATGATTTTTATTTCTATTAGCAGTTGTTATTTATTATATATCCTTTAACAAGATATATTTATCCTTATTCGATCAGATACAGTAGAGTTTTATTATTATTATTATTATTATTATTTTTATTTATGTTTTAGTATTTTTTAAATATTGTTATTATTCCTATTGTTTGGAAATTTTTTCAGTGATCCAAAATTGGACACATCCAATAGTAGGTCATGATTCACCACAGGACATCTCCAATGGTGAGTCATGAGTCACTATTGGACGTCCAATAATAATTTTTTTACCTCCCCTAAAGCCTTTTATTTTTTAGTTTCATGGAATTGGTTCTAATTTGGTTGGTTTTGCTTATTTTATTATTTAAATTAAAACAATAACTTATAATCTATTAATCCACCATTAGACATTTTCAGTGGTGGTTTATGATTAAACACTCTCTATTTTCAGTGGGAGGTAATGAGTCACCATTAGTAAAAATTTTATGTTTATAAAATTTTATTTCTCATTTCAATTTATTTTATTAAAATATATTATTTTGTTAATTTTTTTATTATTCTATGTTGAAATATAATTGTAGAGTGTGTAAAAATAATTATAACATTATTTTATATACATATATTCATTTAGATTGAAGTTCATGTTATGCTCTGTTTTACTGAAATTTTTGTTGTATGTATAATCTACTAGATTTTAATTTTAGTTCAATTATTTTATATTTTTGAATTGTTTAAAGTTGATTTACTTAACATATTAATTGTTTTATATTAATATTTCATGAATAAATATAAAGATAAATTGTATTATATGGTTTTCAGTGGGTCTTTAACAAAAAAAAGTAACAGTCCTACTATTACATTATTATTCTCTAACAAGTTTCCTGTAGATATTGAATATGGACATGCACCTAGAAGATATTTGATTCAATGATTTAGGATATTTCTTCATGGAATAAAAAGAACACCCGTGCAGATCATTTGATAGATAACTTGTGATATATCTTATACATTCTTACTACTCTGAATTTTTCATGAACTTTTGTGACTTCTAAAATTGGGATGCGATCACCAAGGGCTTCAACTTTGACATTTGTTCCTTCCAGGTTATCAATGATCATCGAGATTCAATATATTTTACATTCTGATCATCTTTTAATTTCCTTGTATTAGTTTTTATTCATGAAATATTTATATTTCTATTTGTAATTATTCATATATGGTTTATGATTTTTCCATTAACAGAAAGTATTTAATTTATATAGTTATTACAACACCTAAAAGGAAGTCAAGGTTGTGACTCCCAATCAAAATTTAGGTAACCAAATTCGGTTGGTCTCCAATATCAAGACTAGGTTGCGCCTTCGAATTTTTTAAATGGAAGGGTCTGTAACATGGTTCTAACAACTTTAAAAGTAATTTTATTAGTAGGTACCATTCTCCTCGAGGATTAGATATGATTGGGAAGTGGACTAGGATATTTTTGATCCAAAACACTATAAATCTTGGGTTATTTCATTTTTGTTTCTTCTGAAACGTAACTCAAGAACACTACACCCACTGTAGTATAATATTTTATAAAATATGATTGGTTTTGTTAGTTATTTTTAAATTAACTATTCACTCCTCTCTAATTATATTTTTTATGAATAAAAATCCAACAATTGGATTTAGATCCTGGTATTTGATAGTTTAGTCTTTGTTTATTTTAATATGATACCAAAAAATTGGTTTCAGATCCTGGTCAATAGCTCTATATTTCTAATATCATATAATTGATCTGAAAACCATTTATATAATTGGTCATTCTTTCTATTATTTATTTCTTACTTTTTACTAACCTAGTATAATAGAATTTAAAGTCCAAGGAATAAAAGAAATGATAAAATTTTGAGATGGAAGGTATAAATTCCAATGATGGCTGAATTTCATAAAAAACACCATTGTTTGATTATAGTGACTATGGATACTAGAAAGACAGAATGGAATCCTACATAAAAAACAAAGTGTGGATCAATGGACTATCTTGTATTAGCCATATGAGCTGCCCAAGGCTGATCTAAAGACATTTATAGGTAATGACGTGCTAAAATATGTTTTTAATTATAAATTTAAAAATATTTTATAATATTATATAAATAGAAGTGTCTATATCCATGTTTCATCTTATTAGATAAACCATGAATTATTAAGGATACTTTAATTAACTCATTATGGTATTCAAAAGATGAAGAGAACCATGATAGGAATGCTTCTATCACAATACCAAGACTTCAAGAAGGAAGTTGATGAATATGTAAACCAAATGTTCCATTGGTTCACCAGTATCACCAATGGTATGAGTGATCTTGGAGAAGTTTTTGAAAACACTACTCAAGTGGAAAGAGTACTAATAGATCTTCTAAAAATATGGAATGAAAAGAAGGTGGACATTGATGAGAGTAATAATTTTAAGAAATATACTTTAGATGAACTAATAGAAACTCTACTGTAGTATGAGTTAGAGCTTAAAAATATTGCTCATGAGGAGTCTACTAGAATATAACATATTACATTTAAAGATAATGTAATTAAAACCAAAAATACCATTTATTATAAGTTCTACTAAAGTGACAAGGATATAGATCACTTCAATAAGAAACTTTTCAAATTTGTGGAAAAAATGGTTGTATGAGATAGTTTAGAGGGAAGAATGAAAATGATCACAATAAAGGTAATTCAAGTAAGAATAATTATGTTTCAGAAATAAAATGTCAAGAGTATAGGAATAAAGTCACATAAAAACTAATTTCCCCAAACATAAATATTAAAATAAGTACAAAGGAAAAAGGAGGAAAGAAAAACAAGCTCTGTTCGAAGGATGTGACTGCTCAGACAATTTTAATTCAAGTAGTGACTATGGAAGTGAAAATAAAATAGGAAACCTTTCCCTGATGGGTATACAATGTGACGTAAATGGTTATCTTTTTACTCCATTGATAATTCTTGAAAATTTTGATCATAATGAAATACCAGAAAATGAAAAAGATATTGAATCTGATTCTAATTTTGATTTTGATTCTAATTATTCTAGAGTTATAAAATTTCTGAATTATAATGATGAATTAAGGAATGGTTGATTCAAAATGATATAAAAATATATATTATTTAAATGTAAAAATAATAAATTAGTCAAATAAAATTACACACTAAAAATGTAATGCGAAAATTTGAATATCATTGTTTCACATAATGAAGAATATAAAATAAATTTTGATTCATAGATTTTAAAACTAAAAGATAGAAATGAAAGACTTAAAAACATTCTGGCAGTAAATGATAAAGACTAGAATATAATATTTAATTTAGTTTTGCTTAATCTAACTAAACTAGAAAATGAATGCAAGAAATTAAAGCAAGAAGATATAAATTTAATAAACACAACTTTTGGATCTAAAGAAAAAGTTTATATAGATTTAATAACTATTAAAAAAGATAATATGGTTTTAAAGAATGAATTTTTTGATTTTAAAGAAGATTTTTCTAATTTTCTAAAATGTAAAAATCAATATGATAAGATTATATATTTAATGAAACTAAACATTAATAAGAATAGTTTTGGATATAATAGTACCACTCTAAGTTTAAATAAGACTAATTTTGTTAGAAGATCAAAAGGATGTATCGCTACTGTTACTTTATTTAAATGTAGAATGAAAGGGAATCATGATAATGAATGATCAATGAGATTAACTCAATATTTTGTTCATAAAAGAACTATTTTATCTAACAATTTCATTTATATTAACTAATAAAAAAAGGTTTGAAATATGTTTGGGTAGTCAAATATCCATTTTTTAATTTTTTTGAACTTATGAGAACATGGGTAATAAAAGGATGTTACTCAAATCCTATTGGACCTAAGCTAGTAGCCATGCCTAGATAGGTATTATTTTTGTTAACCAATACACATACTATCTTGTTTAATTTAATTTAACATGATAGAATACAAGATATATAATATATAACTTCTTTTTAATAATATTTATATTTTTTATTCAAGGAATGTGCATTAATTTATATCTATTTTTTACTTTAGAAAGTAAAATTATTGTTGTATAAATAGTTAAAATTTCAGTCAGAATATGCTGATAATTTTTTTACTTTTCTCTAAAGTGTTTTACCAATATTGAATTATCTATAATTAAAGATTCATGAATTAAAGGGGGGTTACCCCTTGTTTTTTATTTAAAATAAAATAATGCTTCTTAAGTTTTAAATATGTTTTTAAATAATTATCTTATGAAAACCAAAAATTCCTTAGTCCATTTGAAATTAATTTTTAACAGATCTAGATAAGTCTTTTATACTCTTCCAATTATCTTATTTTATTTATAATTAAGTTTTTCAAAATTCTAAGTTGATTTTTTTGAATTCTGAGTTGATCTAAATAATCTATTTATTATAAAATTGATTTAATTTTGATAATAAAATTTTATTTTCTAATATTTTTTTAATCTGAAATTTTTTATACACATATTCATGGGGATTTTTTTTAAAACCCTTAAAGAAAAAAACAATTCATTTATTTTGGAATAATTTATTTATCTATTCTTGGAATTCAGTTTCTTTGTTCACTGAATATAATAATGTTTTTGTAATATAAAAGTGTTTGAACTTTACGTATAAGAAGCTTGAAATTTTTATACAAATTTTCTATTTTTATAATTCTATTCACTATGATTAATTTCTTATTATATCATATTGTTTACAATTTAATTATTAAACTATTCCCTATTTTTAATTTTAATATCATTAAAAACTCTAACTATCCGTTTACTTCATGAAAATATAATACTATGCTAATTTTTAAAGAAGTTGATTTTGAATTAAAAGGGAGTCTATTTTAGATAATAAATTTTAATGAACTTTTTATAAATTTCAAAAAAGGGAGATATTTTTGTTATAAATTTAATAATAATTTTCTTTTCTAATTTCAAAATGGGAGATTCTGTTAGTATTTGTTTTTTTTAAATACATTAACATTTTTATTTGTTTTTGATAAATTTCCCTATTAAAAATTTTACTAAATTTTCAAGCCCATTAAATTATTAAGTGTTTTAAGAATTAATAATTTTTAATTACATGTTTTAAAAATAGTAATTGTATAATATTAAATTTTATAATGTTTCTTAATTGATTTTTATATTCATTATTTACTTAAATTTAATTTTTTTTTATGTAAAAAATTGGGCCATCCTATAGAGGCACCTGGTTAGCCCTCAACCACATAGGGGACCCGTTGGGTCAACCCTATGGGAAGGACTAACAGTGGAACCTCACACATAGGATAAAGATTTTGGTTTTCATTGTGCAAGTCAAAGATGCATGTGCCCATGTATAATTCCTAAAGAACGGACCCAAATGCACATGGGTTGAGCTAGGTCACCTGCTAGGATATAGACTCATGTGTTTACATGTGTAACTAGTGCTGATCCCTGGTAGCCAGCTCGAACTGAGGATCAATGCACCTTGGTTGATATACCGTTTTCTTTCCCCTTATTCAATTTGATGTGGGACACTATTTTGTTATTATTGTTCATTCAAACATAAAATATAAGTTATTATATCAGCCATCAAATCGTTTTAATCTCCTTAACTTGATCTTTTTAATGTCCTAATAATTTAATTTTTAATACCTTCACATATTTATTCATCCCATAATTATTTTTCTTCTGTTTTAATTTCCTTAATATTCTTTGGGAATCCACTCATTCTTTGGTTAACTCGTGTTCTCCAACACACAAATTCACTCGATCTATGTAGCTAGCATCTATCACTCTCACTGCTCATTTTTAGAGGTTGTTGTACAAGTTATCATGGTTTTTGTTTCAATAGTTACTTTTTTTATTCTTATTATTATTCTTATATTTCTTCTTAAAGTTTATCCTTAGTATTCCTTGCCTCACCGGTTCAAAGTTTCTTTAGATCTATTATTTTCTCGACAAGTTACCGTTGGACACCAACAATGAGCCGAGCCACTATTGAAACCTAATGGTGAGTATGTGAGTCCCCAATGGACTTCACTAATAGTGATACATGAGTCACCATTGGAAACTAATGGTGAGTCATGAGCCACCATTTGAACCTAATAGCAAGTCATGATCCACCACTAGATTACGACGGTGAGTCATTCTCACTCACCATTAGACTTAAAATGGTGATTTATTTCTTCATCAATTGTAGTTTATTTGCTGTATAGTTTTTAAGAGAAGGTTAATCATGATCCAACAAGAGATCCTTCTTCTTTCTTCTCATTTTTTGATAAAGGATTTCCTTTTGATTTAATTTTATCAAAATATTATACTATAATATGTTTTATTTATTTTTTAGGTTGTTATATTTTATTTTTTTTAGAAGATGTTTTATTTTTGTTTTCAGTTGTTATTTCTTATGTATACTCCAACATAAGATATTTATCCTCATTATATTGTATATAGTAGAGTTTCTCTTTCTATTACTATTTGTTTTATTTATTTTCTTATTTAATTTTAAGTGGTTTTTTCATCAGGTTTTTTCCCATTTTTTGGAATACTTTTCAGTGACACAGCATTGGAAACTTCCAATGGTAGGTTCTCAGTCACCGCTGGACATCTACAATAGTGATTCATGAGTCACCATTGGACATCCAATGGTAGTATTTGTTTACTTATCCTAAATCCTTTTATTGATATGTTTCATGGAATTGGTTTTAATTTGGTTGGTTTTATTTATTTTATTCTTGTAAGTGAAATGGTAACTTATACCATGTTAAGCCACATTTTCATATTTTCAATGGTGGGTCATGAGTCCCCACTCTTTGTTTTCAGCAGTATGTCATGAGATACTATTATTAAAAATTTTATATTTCTAAAATTGTATTTATTATTTTAATTTATGTTTTTAAAATAAATTATTTTGTTAAAAGTTTTATTATTTTATGTTGAAATATAATTATAGCGTGTGTAAAAATAATTGTAACATTATTTTATGCACATTTATTATTGTAGGTTGAAGTTCATGTTTTTCTTTTCATTTCTGTAATTTTTTATGTATAATCTATAAGATTATATTTTTATTTCAATTATTTTAGAATTTTCAATTGTTTAAAGTTGATTTACTTAATATATTAATTATTTTATATTAATATATCATGAAGAATTATAATGATCAATTTTTTTATATGTTTTTCAGGATGGCCTTAACAAAAAAAAGGCAATAGTCTTATTATTTCATTGTTATTATCTAAAAATATTCATATAGATATTGGAAAAAGAAATTCTCCTAGAGGATCTTTTATTTAATGATCCAAGAGATTTATTCAAGGATTAAAAATAACATCCATGAAAATTATTCAACAAACCACTTGTTATAGATCTTCAATATTATTTCTTCTATAATTTTTTCATAAAATTTTGTTACTTCTTCACTTAGGCTGTGATCACTGAAGGACTTCAACTTTGAAATTTTTTCCTTCCATATGATAAATGATTATTGCACTTCAACATCTTCTACATTTTGATCATATTCTAATTTACTTTTATTATTTTTTATTCATGTATTATTTATATTTTATTTTTTAATTATTTGTGTCTAGTTTATGATTTTCCCTTTAAAATAAAGTCTTGCATTTCTATGGTTATTGCACCACCTAAAAGGAAGTCAAGGTTATGACTCTTCATCAAAATTCAAGTAATCAGATTAGGTTGGTCTCCTATATCAAGAATAGGTTATGATTCTAGGTTGTTTAAAATGTGGGGTCTGTAATAAGGTTCTCACACCTTTAAAAGTGATGTTCTTAGTGGGAACTAGTATCTTCAAGGAGTAGAGGATATTTAGGAGTAAACTAGGATATGTTTTATCTGAATCAATATAAATCATGTGTTCTTTCATTTTTATTTATACTAAAACTCAACTAAAGAACACTACACTCACTATAGTTCAATATTTTATAAACTATTATTGTTTTGGTTGTTTTTTTTAAAACAACTACTCACTTGCTCTTGTCATATTTTCCATAAATAATAATCCAATAATTAGGAAATGTGGGATTTTCTTGGAATGTAGTAATTTAGTTGGGTGACTGATTATTAGGTACTTTGAGTTATAAATATAACATGTTTTGAATGAGTGATCATGCATTTTATTCTAATAGAAATTCTTCTTCCATATAGCCTTAATTTTTTAAATTCTTACCTACAAAACCTATTCCTCAATGTAAACCTATGAAATACACTAGATTAGAACATGTTTTTTATATCTTATTTGGATATTTAGGTTTTTATCATGTATATTATATAGATTTAATGACTGTGGGATAGACATAAAGTTGGATACATTTCACAAATAATAGGTGAGAGACATGAATTTATTGTGAGGTAGGTTGAAACATGTTTCATGGGTGAATGAATTATATTGAACAAATTTTAATACATGATAAAGAAAATAAATGTAGATTTGTATTATAAATAAAGAATTAAGGGTTTAACTAATAGGGAAAGGAAAATAAGTTTTTTTATAGAAAATTTGAGGTAAATATAGATTTATTGAGAAATATAATGTAATTATTATTCATTATGATTTTTTATATTGCTATTAATAAATTTCTTAACTCCATTACCCTTGTGTTATGTATGTGTTACAAGAATATGATGATTTTTATTAATTAATCCCATGATTGATCTACTCATTTTAGAAAAATTGAAAATATAATTTACCTCATACCTATATATGAAATTCTCAATAGGCCACCATATAAATATAATTTATATGTGACTAGGGAGATCCAATTCTTTGTTGAGAACTCATGATGAAACTAATTCTCTTGAACGAAAGTTCCCATGCGTTATACTAGTGATCTTTTGGCCTAAAAAATATAAGAAATGGAGAATATGTGTGTTTTGTAATTATATCATCACAATAACTATTATGTACAACTATTTCATCACTAAACAAGAGTACATGCTTGGTTATTTACATGGGGCTACATTAGTTTCAAATTTTTCTCTTAAATTTGGATTCTAAAAAAAAGAATGATAGGAATGGAAAACATTAATTAATACAATTTTTGTTTTATAGGAGTTATTAGTTACTCCATTTCTTTTAACTAATGAAAAAAGTACATCCATGATCTTAATAAAGCATGTACTTCTTTCATTCATTGAAAAATTTATGGTCGATTATTTTGTTGATATCTTGGTGTATTGAAAATATATAGATAACCATGTTGAAAACTTGTGTTTATTGTGTGATATTCTAAATTTTTAGAAAAAATATTAGAATAATCAAATTTAATCATTTTTCATAGATTCTAATATGTTTAACAATTTTATTTTATTGGCATAAGGGACCCACATATATGAATAACAGGAAAACAAAACTAAATAATGATGCATAATAAATAACACTTCTATGGATAAATATATTCATGAAATAGAAAGAATATATTTTTTAATCGTGTTTAATCCACCACTAGGCCTCTTAATAAAATATTCATGAAGTATTCTATTTTCAAATGTGGTTGAAAAAAAGATAAATCTTTTATCAAACTCAAAAGAATTTTTTTCAAAGCCCCCATTTTAAGTATACTTTTCAAAAAAATATTATAAATTTAGTGTAATGAATTATGAGGTTGTATGGTGTTTTTTTGAATCAAGGGTCATTTATAATTTCTTACATTTATGATAAATTTAATGGGGAATCATTAAATTATTACATATATGATAAAGTATATTTTTACTTCAAATAAAATTTTAAAACAAGGACACATTTCTTATAGGCCATAGATTTTTTTATTTATTTTTTGACTATGAAAGCCTTAAGTATTTAATGTCCCAAGGAAATTTGATTAGGTGTAATGAAACTTTGATGGAACTCATTTTGAATTTTTTATATTTTATGAAGTATAAAAAAATAAGGAAATTGTGTGTTTGTATGCTCTTTCTCAATGGTATGAACTTCTTACTTTTATTTAACCTAGATTACATAGACATGATATGACAATGGGGATGTATGAAAAATATTATGTTTTTTTTAAAATTAGACATCTTTTGAAATTTAGAGATTAAAATACATTTACAAAAATTTTGGTTTTCTTTTAAAAAGTGATAAATTCTCATTCTGATTTTTTTAAACTGAGAATTAAGAGTAAAATAAACTCATGTGGGTGGTTTTATGGGTCATTTTGGTGTTAAAACAATAGTAGCTACATTGAATGAGAAATTTTGTTATAAAATAATGAGAAAAAATATTAGTTCTTTTTATGATATATGTGTAGATTATATACATGAAAAGTACTTGTTTCAACCCAATGTATTATATTCCCCATTACATATTTATCCCATCCTTTGATTGGAATTTATATAGATTTTTTTCTTCTGATTTCATCATTTAAAATCAAGAAAAGTTAAAATTTTAGTTATTATTTATAGATTTAGAATAATGTATCATTTCATTTCATGATAAATACACATTGATGTTATTCATATATAATATTTTTTTATAAATGGTATTGTGAGAGTACATGGATTTCCATAATCAATTGTATATTATTGAGAAGTGAAATTATTTAGACACTTTTAGGGGATAACATGGAATAAATTGGAAACTAAATTTTATTTTAAACAATTGTACTATCTCAAATTGAAACTAAAAACTAAAGTGGTGAATAAAATTATTTCTACACTCCTCGGAAAAATAATTTAAAAAAAGATTAAGAGTTGGTAAAATTGTTTTCTAGATGTATACTTTCCTTATAATCATGTTTACAGTGTGCTACAAATCTATCACTATTCGAAATTGTGTATGGTTATAACCTAATGGATATTTTTTATAACAATTAATTTCTATTTAATGAGTTTATTGATATTGATGGGGATAAAAAGAAAATTGAAATTATGAAATACATGCCAAAGTTAAAACCCAAATTAAAAGAAGAAATGAAAAAACAGAAATTTAAGCAATCAAGGGTCCATATAGGATTTTTATTAAGCCCAATAATTTTTTATGGGTTTACCAATGGAATTAAAGGTACATAGAGAAAAAAATAAACTTCAACAGGGGATACATCCATTTATTATTTTAATAAATAATCATTGATAATTACTACAAGATTTACTTTCCTAGTAGGTATTTAAATTTAAGTTCTTCCTTTAGTTTAACTAATCACTCCCTTTGAATATTTATATTCAATGATGAACACTTTTTAGGAGAGAGGTAATTATGAGAATCAAGGAACATGTATGAATCCTAAATTTTAGAATGATCGTAGAACCTAGCCTAGAAGAATAATTAATGCACAAAACCCATTATACATTATTTGGGTCCCAATAAAAATAAAAGAATGTGAATAATGAAAATGTATTTACATGGAATCATTTTTCAATACTAATAGGGCCAATATAAATGAATGTGAGGATAAAATAAGCCTATAATAACTCTTATTAGATTACAAAAATAATCCTAAATGTCCCACATGAATGATCTTGTAAATTTTAATCCACAAACCAAAAGTAAATTTACAAATTCAAAATTTGTGAGCATATTTTATTCAATGCTATGGTGGGAATCAGCATTTTCTACAGGATGGTTTCCTAACGTATTCTTGGAGGAAATATTTTCCTATAAATCCATGTACATATGTAAACATATTAAAAACAAATACTTATTATTTTGGAATTTATGATCTAGATGTTTGACATGTATATCTATCATATGGATTTAAATAATCACCACTTTGTACATAATGAAGGTTAATTTTGAATTTGACCGTATTCTTCAATTTATATACATGTGTACCTTGTGTTTATAGGATAGTGCTAGTATTTATTATCAAACGAGTGATCAACATTTATGGTATACTTATAATTAGGTTTTTAGTGGGAATGTATCCTTGGGGTTCTAATTGATCACACCCTTCCCATTTAATTATCACCAATCACTTTTCCTTTACACCCCTTCTTTATCACTATACACCAGTTCGTTTCTAGGTCTAATAATTAGTATAAGATTTATAAAGGGAAATTATTGAATCAAAATTTTTATAAAACTCTCTTTACTCATCACACCTACCATTACGATGCCTAAAAAGTGCAGGGGAAAAGCCTCCAACCCTAGTAGCCTGGAGTCAGTGATTACCTTATTATATTGGAATAAGATACAAGGAACCAAACCCTAGAGGAATTAAAAATTTATTAGTATTTATAAACTATACATAGACTTGAAATTCACATTACAATTGAAAACATAAAATATAAAAAGTTCTTTACTTGAGAACTACATATTTACCCTTAGCATATCATTCCATATCAATCAAAAAACACTTCTTAGTAACCCAGGGAAAATAAAATCTAATTAAGGGATATGATTATATTCTTAGTATGGGTAAAAATACAGTGTATTGTATCAATAATAAATAATAATAATCATTATGTAAAGGTAAATAACTAAAAAAATTCCATTTAAACAATAATTTGAACATAATATGGTATAAATAAATGATAATATAATATATCCATATCAATAAAATTATTATCTTGAAACATATCCTTAGATATTATAACTAATATAGTAATCATATTTAAATAAATAAAAAATATCATAATTAGGGAATGAATAATTATAAACATCTAAAACATACTACCAAGACCATTCACAAGATAGTTTAAATATTTGAGTAAAAACCATTCTAATTTGGATAATTCATTTGCCTCATCAGAACTACCAATGCATCAAGGGGATATCTATAACTAGACCCCACTATTCAATTACATAGAATAATATACTCCTTATATAAAATGGGTGAAACATAATAAACATAATAATTCATATTAAAAAACTAACATAAATTTTTTTAATACTTATCCAACTCAAGAAAACATTATCATAAACCATCTCGAGTAATACGGTGAATAAAATTGTACACCCTCCATAAAATTGATCATAAAAAATCCAAATAAATAATAAGCATGATATCAATACAACATATCCCCAGTGTATCATAAGTTAAATAAAGGGTTGATGATGTTGATGAATAGAAATACCACATGAATTTCATTAAAAACATTTATGCGAAAAGTAAAATTTTCAGGTTAAAAATATCATTTTTATACTAAAAGATCACACAGTACTTTAAAAATAGTTTTATTTGAAAATAACCATTGTGATATATAATTTAATCTATAAAATAATGAGTGTTTGTGATTGTAAGAAATTATGTTCATGTTTTACATGTTAAAACAAAGATTCCATTCACATTTTTGGTAAAATCCAAATGGGAATTGTTTTGGAAAATGACATGAAAATTTATTTCAAATTTTTTTTTCAAAAATAAAACATGGGTAAAAATTTATTTAATAAATAATTTGGAAAATTTTAACTTTTTTAAAAACATATATAGAAAACATGGTTTTAGAAGAAAAATAATTTTTGATTAAAGAGAGAAATAAAGACATATTTTCTTTAAAAAATATTTAATATTTTAAGTACCGACAATTGGGAAAATGATTTTATTTATTAAAAGGTTAATAAATTATGAGGGGAGATGAAAATGGATTGTTTTTATGATATAAATAAAAAATAATCCCCCCATGGGAGACTTAAATAAAAACAATCCCGAATAATGACGAGATAATGAAAAAAACTCATACAACTTTGGTAACATCTGAATCGTGAGCCCCATAAAAGAAATAATCATAAAATAAAAATTTAAATAAAATAAATATAAATATATTCATGATATAAAATATCAAATGGGAAGTATATACACCATATAAAATAAATAAGTGGTGAATATGTCATATTTTTCATGGAAGTAAAAGTGAGATGAGAAACCCTTACCTCAGGTCCGATTTCCTTTATATATGTTTCAAAATCATGTATAATAAATATATATTTATAATAAATATATTATATAACAATAATTATATATTTATTACCATATATAATTTACTTATAATCTTTTTTAACACTTTTGTTAACATTTCTTTGTTAAAATCATTGTTTTGGATAATAATTGCTTTGTTCTTCACATATGTTTTGGTCCAGTGATTTACATTAGTTTACATTGATTTTGATTAAATAATATACATAATTTAAACAATTATATAAATATCATATATATTCATTATTTTTTAGTGTAATCTATAAAAATAATATATATAAAATGGATGATATCGTTCATGGAGACGGTATGCCATATGTATGCATGGAAGATGTTTCAATTTTTCTCAACGAATGGAATGAAAGGAAAATAAATATTAATTAAAATTTAAATAATAATTATTATATTATATATAGAATTCATGTTAATCAAATCCTTCCTTATTACAATCCATTTAAAAAATAAAATGCCTTTTTTTTGCATCTATACGGGGAAGTAGTAGTCCACAAATACATAAGAGCGATATTATTATTTTCCAATAGATTATAAAGAATGAAGTTATATGATATATTATATTTACATAAGTATTGTTAGTTCATAAATATTACATATATTTATGAATTTTTACCTTAATACATTCCATTTAAATCGTAAGTGAAAAATGAATCACATCGCTTTGTGAGGAGGTAATCCACCCTATATAGGAGTGATGTTTTAATATCCCCCACAGAATTGAAATTAAGAAGGTATATGTGATATTATAATTAAATAAATATAATAATTTCATAAATATAATATAAATATGTTAAATATATTATTATATACAATATTTAAATTTGGTGATGGATAATGAATTACATCGGTTCATGAAGCAGTAGTCATCAGCACACATGATCCACAGTTTCATTTCCCATTTGATGGAAGTGGATATTGAAATGTGTTATTAAATTATCATAATAATATCTAAGTATATAGATAATAATATTTTTATTATATTTTCATATTTTATGGTTATTTTAACTTGGTGGAAGATGAAATAAAACAAATATTCATGCTTTAACATTATACCTCTTTTTTAGAAAGTCTCTTTAAGTTTATACCTAAAACATTCAAAAGAGATATTAATAATAAAAATAAGGCCTATTGGATTTTATCATATAATTAAGGAATATATTGGTATAGGTCATGTCCTATATAAATGTTTTTGGACGTGTTTCTTGGGGAGGAGAGTGGTGGACTTTTATAAGTGGGGCTGATGACACACATGGAATTTTTAAAAAGGTAAAATGACACTGACATTTTTCTCATTCCAAATGACTAAAAAATGGTCATTATCAAACCTTAGAGGTAATAAGTTCTAAATATAGTCATAAAATTAGTGTTATAAAAGTTTTTGGTAATTTTTAACGCTTATATTATTTTTCTAGCCCCATGGTAAACAAATTTTTTCCTTAACCGTGGTAATTAATTTTTACAATTTTTATTATTCATTATGGAAAAAATTATGATGAACATATTATATAATTTAATATATTATGATTAAAAATATGGAATCCATTTTTAAAAGTTCAATTTATAGTATTGGAGGAATTTAATTTAAAATCGAACTAGTAGGAACGTCGAAGAAAATGTTTTTTGAAGAAAAACATTCAAAAGTTTAAAAAGTTTTAATATTATAATTTAATATGAAATTCATTAAAATAACCAAAATTAGTCATTTTTAATATAATTTAACTAATTACACTTAAAAAACATTTTAAAATATAATTTATCATTGTAAATAAATTAAATAAAAGGGCATTTTTAAAAAAAAATCGTATTTTTCACTATTCATCAAAAAATTACTCTTTTCAGAAAAAAAATCTCCCAAAAATATTTATGACATTTAGATTTAAAAAATAATGATTATATTCTCAAATATATTTTCTAATAGGGTTAAAAAATAAATTTAAATTATGCGAGAAAAGCATGACTAAACCGCCTTTTATAAAAATACTATTTTTCAAAAAACATTTTTTTTTTCATTCAAATAGTTATTATTATTTTTATAATAAATAAATAAACATTTAATTTATTTTATAAATGTGTAAAAAATATAATTTTAATAACTTATTTTGTCTTATTCACTCCTAAAAACTTAACGACTATGTTATAATGGTCATGTTAAGTTAATAATATTTAAATTGAGTATCACATTTTCCTTTAAACCAGATGTTATGTGCATCACAATATATCTAAGAGATTGAATTTTAGTAGAAAGAAATATTTCATAAATTCTTGGGGTGTTACATTATCTTATAATATTTGTTTTTCATGTCATATACTCTATCAAATATGATTTTTATCTTTTAAAATCATGGGGTGTTACATTTTACCCCCTTAAATAAATTATGACCTCATAATTTAATCATGATTTCGGAAATAAACGGGTTAACATTTGAAAATAACCATATTTAAAAAACACATTGTAAAAATGGTTAAAAAAATACCCTTTATAATAAAGGAAGGGAGGTATGATGGTTATTTTTAATGACACATACCATGTTTCCAAATGGGAGAACATTGGTGGAAAGTGAAGATATGGAATGGAAGAAGATAGTAAATAATTATGGAGAGTGATATAGATCATTGATCACAAGAAAGTAAATGTTATAGAATTTTTTCACAAAAATCAATAAGTACACAATGACTGAAAGTAACATTGGTTAATAAAAAATGAAGGTACTTGGATAATATTTTTGTTTCAAGATCACTTTCCTAGTGTTGAGGAATTACTTCACAACTTATAATTTGAACATAATAAAATATAATTACATGAAAATTATAAATCAATCCTTTGTTTGTACTTTAATAAATATACACTTCAACTATTACTCTAATAAATGAATTTTCAAAATGATTTTCATACCGGAAGCACTAAAATTTACTTTTAAAAGATTATAATAACCATAAAATAATGACAAGTCATTCTTCCTATATCTAGTAATATTAAAAGGCAAAAATGGATATAATGAGTTATAAAATAATAAAATAACATCTAATACTTCATTAGGAACTCCCAAAGTTCAGCATAATCAATTTTATAAATTGTAAACCTTATGACTCATCCAAAACTTGTTTGAGAAATTCAATGTACACAAATTTAAAATAAAGGTCACTAAATCAACATTATGTTACCTAAAATATATAAAATGTATCTCAATGTAAAATTCCATATTTTTGAATACCTTGATCACCATAAAACCTTAATTAACTGAATCATGCCTCTAAAAATTTCAGTTTGTCGAATATATTCCCTAAATCCCAAGTGATAGTTATTTCCAAAAAATATAAAATAAACCATCAAATCACATAACCAATTTCCTGGTCACTAATACTATCTCATAAAAAATTATTTATCATTATTATCTCTAAACTGTGCACATATTAAGGGATATATTCCATCAATACTCTATTTTCTAAAAATAGAAACTTTCCACATAATCACTTTCAATGGTTATCAGTACTATTCATCATATGCTTTCAAATCCTTAAATGAAAGGTACTGTAGTACAATCCTTTTAAATTTTCATGATTCTCATACCTATAATATCATTAATAAGATACCCAAATAACAAAATTATTATATCCAAACCGAAGCACATTAATCTTTCCACTTTATATATAGTAATACTATAAGCTTTCCCTTAGTCACTTAGCTTATTCTGAGGAATATTACGTTGATGCTTGGGGCCTTCATTATAAAATTTCCCTATATCCTTATAGTTTAACCATTGAACATAAAAGGTTTAATTATCACACTTAAATCATCATGCCCAATTTCCTTTATCTTTATAATTGGATAAAACTATCATTCAATTCAAGAAATTACTACGGTGTTTCTTTTGATAATTATCCCACGTGAGAAAACAATTCTTGTCCTTATTACCATTATTTTATTTTTTATTTATCATCATATTCATATCTTAATTCCTTGAGAATCCATAATACTTATAGGATCCATTCCTCATATTTTGATAATAAGATACTATATCCTCATTCTATGAGAATGTTTGGTAGATTAGTTTCCTTCAAAATATTTTCTTTGTCTCATTATGGAAATGATCATTCTTATTATATAGATTATGTGCATTGATACTATTCCCATTACTTCTTATAGGTTACCTTTTAAACAATGGATAAACTATAATAGATCATAACATTATTTATCATAATTTATAATCCCAAAACTAGTGAAACACTTAACATGAATTGAAAATTTATATATGGTTAATCTCATAATGATAAATATGGTTTCCTTGAGAAATTTTTCAAATCATAAAAATATTTCAAAATCCTTCATAATGTATTTTAAATAAAATGTTATTTAATCCAAGAATATCTCCAAATAGTGTCATACCAAGTGTGCACTAAGTCCCACCATCATGTACTAATTAACGATCAAGTCAACCATGATGCACCTATTTTAGAGTTATTACTGATAGGTACATCTGTGCTAGAACCCCATCAACTTATAGTATGACAAAGGGATTTATTGTGAGGTAAAGCCCATAATATCTATCTTATCAAAATTTTAAGATTATATTCTTTACTTATACTCAATAAATACTATAAGTTTATGTTCATTAGTCTAGGTTTTCTTAAATCTTGTTCCCTAGGTTTCTACTACACTTCCTCTAATACCAACTGTAAAGACCCCAACCCCAATAGCCCAGATTCAATGGTTACTTTATTAAATAGGTATAATATATAAGAAATTACATACCGAAGGACCAAATATTTTAGTATTCTTGGTAAACTAGATATGTATATTAAATTTACAATAAATTTGAAAAGATTTAATAAAGTAAGTGTTTTATTTTATAGTGACATATTTACCTATATAATATCCCTACATATCAATCACAAATCACTTCTTGGAATCTTACATAAATTAAAAAATATGAATGTGGTGAGCTCATATGATCAGTAATGGTAATCATACAATATAATATATCATGAATTAATAAGTATAATCAATATGTAATGTTTAATGATAGAAAAAATTCCATTTAAATAATAACTTGAACATAATATGGCATGAGTAAATGATGCTCAGATAAATACATATTAATAATCACATAATCTTGAAAATTATCCATGTATATTTAACTAATAAAATAATCACATGGACATCAACAACTAATCTCATAATGGTGGAATGTATAATCTTGGGGATCTGAAACATACTGTCATGACCTTTCAAAAGGAATTTTAAATCTAGGGGTAGAAACCTGTCTTATTTGGCCAACTAAGTTGTCTCATTAAACTAGTCGATTCATCAAGGAGCTATATATAACTAAGAACCACCTCTAACTTATTAAGTAGAATGAATTCTTCATATAAAATGGCTTAATTATATTTAATATAATCATTAATATTAAAATATATATATAAGAAATTTTAATACTTACCTAAATAAAATAAACATAATGATAATCCATCCAGAGTAATATTGTGAATAAAATTTTACATCATCAGTAAAAATAATCATAAACCATCCAAATAAATAATAATAATGACACCTATATAACTTATCCCTAGTAGATAATTAATATAATAAATGTTTGATGTTGTTGATGAATGTAAATACCATAATAATGTTATTAAAACCTTTTTTTAGAGAAACAACCTTTTCAATTTGAAAATAACTTTTTTAAACAAAATTTTCAAAAAATATTTTAAAAATAACATGAATTGAAAATAACCATTAAAACATATAAATTAATCATTAAAACATTTATTGGTCATGATTGTAGGAAATTCTATTCATTACATTCATGTTAAAACAAATATTCCTATCATATTTTTGGTAAATGAAAAATGTGAATTGTTTGGAAAATTATTTGAAGATTCATTTCAATTTTTTTTAAAATTCATAAATGTATAAAAGATTCTTTAAAAAATAATTTTGGGAAATTTAAAAACATTTTTAATTTTTTTTTAAAAACATTGTTTTGGAAGAAAAATGATTTTCGATCAAAGGGAGGCATCAACTTAGATTTTCTTAAAAATATTTCTTCAATAATTTGAAGTTTTAAAGAGTGGTAAAATTGTAATATTACTTGAAAATATCATGAATAAAGATATAATATATAAATATTTTTTTTAATATAGTCATACCAAATAATTTCAATGACCCCAAACCTAGTAACTCAGAGTCATTGTCTACTTTATTTCAGTAGAAAATATACAAAGGGTCAAATCCTAAAGGAATGACTAGTTTAGTAGTATTGGAGAACTATATACATTCATGATACCCATATAAAATTTGAAACAAAAAATCACAACATTTTTTTTGAGAATAAAATTATTCCCTCTAGCATATCTTTGCATTTTAATCATAGTACACTTCATGGGTTTCTAATAAAGAAAACAAATTAAGGTTGATCATAAATACCTAGTAAGGGTTAAATATAGTTCAATCTATCATGATTAAATTAGCATAAAAAATATGGTAAGGTAAATAAGTGAACACACATGATATTTAAATAACTTTACTCCATGAATAGATAAGTAATAATCAATATGATAAGTTAAATAACTGAACACAAATACCTTGTAATGAGTAAACTGAGAAGGAAGTGTATCCATAGAAAATTTAAATGAAAAAATATCTGGGATAATAATTAATATAAAAAGTTAAATAAAATAATACATATTCAATTTAATCAATAACATGAATATGATAATTCTATAATGAATAATCAATATTTTAAGTTAAATAACTAATAACACATGCCATTTAATCAATAACTATGAATGGAATTCATCCCGAGATAATACCATTACAAAAATCACATGGATAATAAATAAATAAATATTAATTAAGAAAAAGCTTAATTATTTGATGTCATGTTTCTTAGAGACATGATAACATTACCATCAAGACCTATCCTCAATATAGTTTAAAACTGATGGGTAGAAACCCATTTTACTAAGGATAACCAACTAATTTTTCCCATGTTACTTCTAATGTATCAAGGTCATATATATAACTGGGTTCCACCCATGTATTTCATGTCCAAATAATTCCTCATATATTAAATAATCGATTTAATTCATAAATAATATTAATTATCATAATATATATATATTGATTAAAGAATACAAATTTACAAATATTTCCAAAATAAAAAATGGAATTAAATATAGAACATATTATTTACCAATTATATATATTTAATCTATAAACACATCCATGATAAATAATATAGATATTTAGAGGGAAATTTAATGTCCAATGATCACTAGAAAGTAGACATTTCATGGGAAATATATTGAATACAAAAAATGAGTCAAGTAAGTTAATATCAATACTATACTTGGTTGAAATAATCATAAACCATACATAAGAAGATTAAGTATGGTATAAATACAACATATCCCTAGTGAAATACATGTAAAATAAATGGTCTCCATTATTGATGAATAGAAATACCATAAAATGATCTTTAAAATTATTCTTGAGGAAAATACCTTTTTCATTTTGAAAATAACTTTTAAAACTAAAATTTAACATTTTTTTTGAAAATAACCTTTAAAACATATAAAATAAGATTTAAAACATTTTAGTTTTCATGATTTCTAGAAATTTAATTCATATCATACATGTTAAAAACAAATAATATTTTCAATTTTTCTATAAAAACAAAGAATGCATTATTTTGAAAACAACATGAAGATTCCTTTAATTTTTTTAAAATTAAAAATGGGTAAAAATTCCTTTAATAAATCATTTGTAAATGTGGAAAATATTTTTAAATCATTTTTAGAAAAAATTGTTTTGGATGAAAATGGATCCTTGACTGAAGAGAGAAATGAATTTATATTTTATTAAAAAAAGCCTCAATTATTTTAAGTACTAATGAGAGTGAAAAATGGTACAATTTACTAGAAATATAATGAATAACTAGAGGTTATTAAAATGAAATCAGTTTATTAGAAAATGATCAAATAATTTCCTTTAACTAAAATTCAAGAATAAAAAATCTTGATTAGAATGAGAGTTTAAAATAAACCCTTACAATGATAATAATGTTGAAGTGAGAATTAATCAATGAATAAATTATGTTAATCAACTGAAAATACATATAAAACATGTTTAAATAAAACATAATATATTCAAAATTAATTATACACATAATCTTAGAATATCAACAATAATGAATAAGTAATATAACATAACGAAAAGAAATTGAGCTGTTAAATTATTTACCCATTGGTAATTTTCAAATTGGAACATGAAATACCATGAATGATTAAAAAATCATGATATAACATTTAAAATGGTTAGTATGTACACCATATAAAATAATTTAGGTGCATATAATTATAACATTCCTTAATAAAATGAAATTGAGATGAAATCCCTTAACTCATGATTCCTTTTGGTTGAATATGATTTTACCTCCTATATAGTGTTTTGAAACATTTTATTAACTTATAAAATAACCATATTAATATTTATAATATCCTATATGATCATTTTATAATGTATTATGACCCATTCGTTTATAATATTTCATTATTTTCATGTTTTGGGGGTTAATTTCCTTGTTCTCTCATGAATGTTTCATCATGAATGATCCAGTTCTTATAGATATTATATATTTATATTATTTAAATAATAATAATCAAAACATAATTATCATATTTATAAACCAATTATACTTTTGAGAAAACTATGGATGTTTTTTTTGAGAAATGAAGTACGTTATGATCATGAAGATGGTAGGTCATACGTACTCATGAGTAACATTTCTATTTTTCAAAGATCATTATAGAAAGGGGTTAAGTATTATTTTATATTTATAAAATTATAATAATATCATAAATACCATATTATTTATTTAAATATACTTATATGTACCATCCATGTGGTGTGGTTATGAAAATAGAGTCACATCATTTTGTGAAGGTGGTAGTTCACATGTACACATACGTCATTATCACATTTTATTGAGAAAAAAGGAAAGAATGAAAATAATATATATTATCTTTTCATAATGATAAATATTTCATTAATATCATAATTATGTCATTTATATCACATATAATCATTAAATATATCCTTATAACTTTCTATGTAAGGCGTTAGTGAACGACGATTCACATCGCATCGCGAGGCAGCAGTCCGCCGTACACACGAGTAATGTTATCATATACCCTATAGAATGGAAAGTGAAAATGTATATATTATATAATGACTCTAGTGGTATAATTATTTTATAAATATTATATTTATTCTTTATATCCATCATCATACCCAACCGTGAATAGTGGTAATGGAAAAACGAATAGCATCAGTTAGCTAGGTGGTAGTCCTCCGTACACACGAATGATGATTTAGAAATCCATTTAATAAAAGTGGAGGAAGAAATAAAATAAAAATGATCATTGAATAACATTTCCTCATCTTTGGGTATATTTTTTAGGTTTTCACAAAAGCCTTACTTGGTTGGTTTTAATCGAAAAATCAGTCTTCTAGGATAATATAAGGGAATTGGGGAAGTTATTTGGGTAGGTCTTGGCTGAACCAAATAAGTTTGAGGGTGTGAAGAATATAGGATATTCGGAAGAATTTTATAAGTTAGGTGAGTGGAACACTTTTAATTTAGGAGAATAAAAATGTTTACCCACATTATTCACAAGGTACAAGAGTCAAAAATGGACAATTCACAAGACTTATATATGATAATGTTGGAATATGTCCATCCAATAGATTTTAGACAAGATTTTAGTTCATTTTAAACCTTTTAATTTTAGTTTAATCTGTAATAAATTCATTTTTATACTAATATAATCTTAACCTATACCCACGGTTCTGTGAATTGTGGGTGCTTAAGCTATCAGGATAGTCCTATACCCATAGTTTCTATAGAAACCATGGGTATATGCTATGATGATTTCTTAATATGCACAGTTCACTTGAAACCATGAGTATATCCTATAGTCATAGTTTCATAAACTGTGGGTATAGGATCTTGTCTAGAAATCATGTATACCCATGGTTTTTGAACTGTTGGTATAAATATATACCCCCACTGTATAATAGGAGAACCATCTAGCACCTCTCACAGAACATAAAAATAAATTACAATCTGTGGTACACATTTAATACAACACACTTATTATATATTTAGTATTCAACCATAAAGTTATAAATAGTTTTCGAACCATTGAAAATAATGTTACTTACATATACAATAAACATCATCAATTAGTTTTAGTCATCCACACATATCTCAACCTAAACTCAAAAATAGAGGGGATCAATATCTCCCTCATCAACATGAGTGATATCATAATCATCACCATCATCGGAATATGGATCCCCATCATCATCAACATAATAATAATAATAATAATAATAATAATAATAATCATCATCATGATCATCATCATCATCAGCACCACCATCATTTCCACCACTGCCACCTATACCAATAGCTAATCTGCTACTACGACCCTCACCAACACCAATAAAGAAATCATATAAAGAGTGAATTGATTCCATACATAAATAAAAAGTAGTAGAATCCTATGATTTAAGTGATGGACTTATAACAAACATAGCTTTCAAGAAGTGTTCATTGAACAATTTACTTCTTTCATGACCCTATATAGCTATGTTTTTGGCCTCAACTGCTTCTATAAGAGTGTTTTAAAGCTCTGTGGTTTGAGAGGTTTGATAGGTGCCTGATGAGGGCCAATACCTATTAGGGATGATGTTTTTACTTGGTATACATTGGACTCCCCCTACTGCTCATCACCTAATACCTATCTCAAAGGATCATTTGGCCTAATGTTTTCATATTCTTTCTCAGTGAGGGCCTCTATGAAACCCTCTTGATAATATAAGAAATATATTTAATTATGAATTATGTATAAAAATTTAAAATATCAATACAAAAACTTAAAATATTTTCTTATGTTTGTGCATTTATATCACTTCCAACCCTTTTCATCCTACTCAAGAAAAATATCTTTTCTTGAGTCACATGACCTTTGATTCCCAATGCCACTTGCTGTAAAGGACATTAATTTGTATAATACTACATTATTGAATAATTTCAAATTGATAAACCTAGAAATAATTATAACTGTACCTTTTTAAGAAATCCATAAATTGAGGAAGAATCTAAATATATATTTAAGTAAAAATTTTATACTAGTGCCATGACATAAACAATACATACTAATTCATCTTCTAAACATGGGTATGATATGGATTCATCTTGTATGTTCATTTTAGTCTAATTATATTTCTTTTAAATTATTTAGTTATTCGTTAACTTGGTAATTTTGATCATTTGGTTATTAGGTTCATTTTTTGGTTGGGTTGTTTGGCCATTTGGTAATTTTTCCATTTGGATAATTGGCCAATTTGAAAGTTTTCCAATTTTCTATTTAGAAATTCAGAAATTTGGTTATTTAGTCAATTGATCTTTTGGTTATTTAAATTGGACAAATGTCCTAATGGACCAATATAATAATGGCCTAATGGTATAATTTCCTAATGCCCTAATAACCTAATGGACAATTAAAAAATGACCTAATTACCCAATTGGCCAAATAGAAAAATTGGCCTAATGACCTAATTGGCATAATGGACGAATGGTCAAATGGCCGAATGACCAAATTACCCAATGGCATAATGGCCTAATGGACAAATTTCCATATGTCCATCGACCATTTGGCCATTAGGACGTTAATCCATTTGGACAATTGGCCAATCAGCTGACATTCCATTTGGTCAGTCAACCTATAGGCCTAATGATCGAATTTACTTATAGACTAATGGCCTAATGACCAAATGGAAAAATTGGCCAAATAGCCTAATGGACTAATATAATAAGGGCATGATATCCTAAGGTCCAATAGGCCCATTGGGGGATTTATCCATTTGGCCATTAGGCTATTAGGACAATTGGACCATATGACCATTTTTCCATTTGTCTATTAGGCCATTTGGACAATTAGATATTTATAAATTTGGTTATTTGGCCATTTGACCATTTAAACATTTTAAATGGGAATTTACAGCCATATATTAAATGGATTAATGACATGAATGCTTAAGTTTCAGCATGAAAATGTAGCAATGTAACAATATAAATATAGATATTATTTAAATTCGTATTAATATACCTAGAAATTATTATGATCAAGCATTGTAGTGTGCCCCAAAGTGTGAAAATATGTCATTGAATCTTTTTTTCATTTTTTCCCTAATGCATCCTAAAAAAAAGCCAACACAATTAATAAGAATTAAATTTTATATTTAAACCATTAAAGATTATGAATACCTTAAACTCACCAATCTTCCAATATGTAATCATTTCTTGATATTGTGTTGTTTTAATGTTGGGGAAAATTGGTACACCCTCTAAATTAGAACTGAATCTAATCTTCCAACCAACATATAACTCATTCTTATATGATCACCAAAACTTCCCTTGATCCATCAAACTCTCAACCTTAGCAGCTTCACCAACTGGGAAGTTAAAATGATTATTCAACAAACATGTTAATTCATATAAATACAAAAATAATATAGATATAAATTTAATAAATTTTATTACCCATATCTCTACCCATTCTTTATCCTTAATTTCAATACTGATATGCCTCTATGAGGCTGGTTGCGCTGGAATGATATCATTGTTATTGGATAAATTTCTCATGAAAATTCTACACTGCCTACATATTTTACCTATCATATGATTTTCTTCATTATATTCTACCATTATTTATGTTTAGTTATTCTAGGATTCAATTATATGGGCATTCCTATGTCACCAACTAGAATATCCCATTGAATAAGATAAAAGGAAAAAAATAAGAATAATTAAACAACAATATAATAGAAAAAATGATATGATTTTATTTGACACACTTATAAAAAAACCTAATTCAGGCTACTCATTAGGCTCTGATAAATTCCTGAGTTAGTTGGAATTTATTTCCTCTGAAGTATGTGCCTATTCCAATGCATGCATTGGGTGATATTCATGAAATGGATTGGAAGCTAAAAGAACAGAATTATCAGATTCTATATGGATTTTAGGAAGTGATGCTTGCATAGAAATGGAAGGATATAGGTATTAGGGTTGGAAATAAATCAAAGGATATGGATATGGTCAAAGTGGGAATATCCCTAGAGGTAGTGTAGAAATGGTATGGAAAAAAGAGGATAAATGTCATAGTGATGGAGGCCTGGGTGGGAACATCTGTAGAGGCTCAAGTGGAAGATGGAAAGGTGTGGTAGATGGGGTGTCTGCTAGTGGGTTAGGGTTTGAACAGGTATGACGGGTGATCTATGTAGATTTAGGAGCAACCTTGCTTAGTCCCATACTAGTAGGCTGAGAATATGTTGACTATAGTTCAACTATATTTCCCTAAAAAAAAATATTCAATAATAATAACATGACATTAAATGTAATTCATAAGTAAAATATTACAATTATTATACTAGTTAAGGGAATAAGAGGAGGCAACCCAAGTCTATGCATCCATTAACCATTATCATATAATCAATTCCTTCAAACTTCTTCAATATCCTTCATACTATTCATAATAATTAAATACACATTTTTTTAGAAACATTTTTTAAAAATCAAGCACACAACTTAGAATTTAAATAATTCATAAACAATTTCATAACATATTTTAGAAACTATAATTTTAAACCAAGTTCTACATTTTTAAAAAACCCATTTAAACCCAGTTTTTTGAATTAAAATATTTATAAATAAATTCAATGGAAGAAAATAATACTAAAATAAACATATCAATCTAAACTGAAACTAAATTAATGTAATTACAATAGTACCAACCAGAGAAACCCACATGAAGGTAAACTGAATGAACTGTGAACATATATTTTTTCTTATATATATTACCCAACACTACTTTAGGTTCAAAATCAACTCTCACAATGGGAAAATTTGAGTCATCAAATTCAGTAATTTAGTTAACACTAATGGGGGTATCAATAGTGTTAATTTCATCCCCTCCATCATGGAAAATATATCTTGGGATTAATTCAATAATGACATTATAATTAGGTCTCAAATGATCTTTCACATAAAAAAATGTTTTTCCATTTATTCCAAAATATATGGTTCACCAATATCTAGAAATCAAGTCATGTCAATAACTATAAATCCAAAGTATCAATAAATGAACCATGACTCTTTATTTAATTAAACCATTTACATTTCATTATAGTTACACAACCATATGATTAGTAATCCAATAATAATATTTTCTCAACAAGTACACAATAAGACACATTTTTATATCGAGGCCTACTATTTGATGAACTGGAATAATAGTCCATTGTAGCAGTTAACCTTACTCCATCATGCTGCATTGTTATTTTCACTTCTTGATTAGTTATAACAAATTTATACCCATTGAATATTAAATATTTTCACAAACCAATGAATTGGGACTAAAATCTGATGATATTAATTATTGAGAGACATATCCAATTTATAAGATCGATACTTGAAATATATATGAATAATATAATTAAATTAATATCTATATTTTAGTTTAATTAAAGTAGTGGTCATACCTTTTATTTCAACCAAGAAGGAAAATATTTTCTATGAATAGCCTATCTCCTCAAAGGAAAATATCGATGAACTCTAAATATTTTTTTATATTCCCTACATAAAATTATTATAAAAGTTTGAGGTATATTTGAAATGAAATAGTATGAGATAACATATAAATTTTCAAATTACTTACTTGATATAGTCATCAAAAAAACCACAGTTAAACAAGACTGTGTGATGTGCCATATCCCACTCTTCAATGCTCAATGCAGATAATGTATATGACACATGGATTCCTACTATTTAGTGAATACATGGAAATAAGGGATAAATTTACCTATATTACTCATCTTCATTTCTCATTGGCCAGTTATATCTTGTGTTCACATCCAAAAAATACATTGAACAAAAATCCATACATTATTGAACCAGATAAGCTCTCATAATGGAACCTTCAAGATGATTATTTTCTCAAACATAAGATTTAATGTGAATATATTTATTTTAGTAGGATACATCCACAAAAATAAAATATATCCCCCAACAAATGCTTCATTTGGACGATGAACTATTAAATACAACATGTAAGACAAAAGTGTTGGATGATTTTTTTTCCAACTCAAAAAAAAAATTAATGTTTAATCATGATTCATTTTTATAAATAATTAATTGAATAAACTTTTATCCTAAATTTCACTAAAAAATGATACAATGAAACCACTATCACCCTTACATTATTGGATAGTAAATTATGGATTTATATTGAAATCAATTAATGAATAAAGATGTGATGATCATGAGTTTTTAGGGATTTTAGTTTCAAATCCATTCTATTAACTCTATTAGAAATATTGTTGGAATAAACATAATGAACCTTGATATTATACAATACTTCTATAAATTAATTTTTCTATAAAGTTTTTATCACATAAGATGAATAAGGAACTTTATATTTATTGTCACTGATACACACATGATGTAGTTATGGTCGAACACCCCAATACAACAAGTCATGGAAAGATCAGAAGTCATCTTTGGTCTTCCCTTTGATATTTAAAAGTATTGGAATAAAAATTTCACATATATTTTTCTCAATGTAAATTAGGTCTAAAAAATAATGAATCAAATTGGTAGACCAATATGGAAACTAAAAAACTATACTTTTCTTTTTCTAATTGTAAATGGACTTAGTGTCAACATTATTACTATATTTAGATTTAATATGACCTTTACCTATTGGAAAACAGAAATATTTAAATTTATTAAGCACATCAATTCCTAAAATACATTAAGGTGGGTATTTAGTGTCAAAAATATTATCGAACCTCTAGTGATTCTTCCTGAATTGATGGTCCATTAGCAAGAATCAACGATTCCCCATGAAACTAAAAATATAAAGATATTTAAGACTTCTATATCATGTAATCTTCATGAAAACATGAAATGATAGTTTTATATTCTCACTCCAACAAGACATCACTGCATATGTATAGAAATCATTTATAGTCCATAAAAGGTTATCACATATTTGAAATATTTTTTTGAAGAAGCATAGAATGTGTGAACACCCATATCCCAAACATGACTCTAAACTCTTATTAATGTTTTCATGTAGATTTCTATATCATTTACAAGATAAAAAGGTCTATATAATAGTACACTTAGGAAATTGAAAGGTTTTTTCATACAAATCCATAGAGGAAGATTATAAACGTAAATAAAAATTGGCCACATACTGTAAGTATTAATAATTTGACCAAATGAATTAAAACCATAACATGATAGTCCCAACCTCACATTATGCATCTCAGATTCAAAATTGATATGGTGTGAATCAGATTCCAACCATGCTAATCCTTATTCTGGATGAACTACCTCATTATTTTTTTAATTGTATCAGCATAATTCCACCACATATTGTTTGACATTTATGTAGACATGGATAAATTTTGATGCCTAAGAATCAATAGAAAGTTTCACATTACATTTTATGGAACACAATATGGTGTTCCATATACATTTTCCTTCTATTGAGATGTACTATATTATTTACTGCCATTAATTTATTCTATTTCCTCTAAAAAAACTATAAAATTTGAGACAAGTATGAATTTTATTAGTAGAAAATATAAACTGCCAAATTAACTTCCATGCCTTAAAATGATTTGAGGGAATATCAACACCATCATGAAGCTTGTACTTTAAAGAGGAAAGAATATAATCAATTATGGTATTAGAAATTCCACACATGGTTTTTCTATGATATAACCACATTAAAAATTACATCTTTTTCAATTTAGTATGTTCCTGATATACATGCGTTCTGGCATCATCCATTAATTTTTTCACTCTCAACATCACCATCTTCAATATTTTCAACATGTGTATTGATATAATTGCCTTCTTGAATTGAAATAATATCACTCTCATAGTGATACAAAAATGGAATCCAATCAAATATAAAATTCCCTATACTAGTTCTTTCTTTCCATTTGAGAATAATAGATGATTGTCTCATCTCTCTATTGTGATAATCAACATAATAGTTTACATGAAATATAAAATTTTTTATATGGTAGATAACTTCTTCTTAGCTTAACCATGATCTTACAACATAATTATAACATGTAAAATGTATAATACCTCCATCTGAATCGTTTTTTTAAAAAAAATATAAAAAATATCAAAATTATTTTGAAACTTAGTTGAAATCTGACCAGTCTGATACATCTAGATTTTATCCATTCTATTATAGGGGAACAAGTTATATTTTAATAAAAAATTTAAACCATCATTACAAAATTCATTATAACCAATTTTAATATTAAAGTCATCAAATAATGCTAGTAGCTATTAAAATAAAGAGTAAGGGAAATAAAAAATTCTATAAGCGATTAATGCAAACAATGAGCCAGAGTGACATCCAAATTCAAAGATAAATTATAATTATACTATATAGAAAATTAAATAACACTAATAGAAAACCAAATTGAATATAGTTCATGATTAAAGTGACCCTTGTAGAATACTACTACCCATCCAAATAAAGAAAAAGAAATATCATTTGAAAAAACTAAGGCATACTCATAGAAATACAAACAAGGTGCATGTATTGGAATAAATAAAAACCAAGGAATACTAGTATAAAAATGTGTATTTATTATATAGAGATGTCTTATCATTTGAGAACTTAATTTAGGATGACATTTAGTCATGAAAAGATTTTATTTAAGGTTAAAACTATTTATATTATCCATACATAGGGAAAATAGATTTTAAATGGTGGTCTATTTCAATTTAAGAAATATTTAATTTATAGAATATCCATGAAAACTAAATAATTAATCCATTCCTTACCACTTTATGAAACTCATCCATTACTTCACCACTAATGATATTTCTTAATTTAGGTAAAGTTTGGATACATGTTTTTTAATTAATTTAACATGTACTGGAAATAAATTGCTAACTATTCAATACACGATAAATGAACCATGGAATAATTATTAACAAAAAAATAATTTATACTCAATATTTAATCAAAATAGGAGAAACTAAGGTTTATACAATTAAATTTTTCTTAAAGAAATAAATTATTATGTAAAAAATTGTTAATTGAAACTATGTTTTATAAAATTAATATGATTCAAAAATCTTCACATTCTAACTTATATAATTATTTCAGGACAATTACAAAAGTATTCTAAAAATATTTTTACATAATAAAGGATTTAAAATTCTTAAACTTTTGAAATATAAAAATTTATTTATTTTAATGAATATTTTATCATTCATTAATGTCTAAATCATAATAATGAATTCTAAGAAACATGATTGATAAGTACTATAAATACAATAGTGAATTCCTAAAGAAGCAACATTTATAGATAATGAAATATTCCAAATTTAATTATAATAGTATAATAATGTAAATAAATATACATTTATTTTTTTTGGGTTAAAAAAATAAAATAAATAGTTTATCCATGGTTCATGATATAATAAATTGAATTTTAATAATTAAATCACATAACTCAAGGATAATAAAAACCAATATTAACCCCAGAAGTTAACAAAAATATGATTCCCAACACTAAAAATACCCAAATCCTTAAAATATTATACTAAAAGAATATGAAATTTTGTTTAAATTCATCATAATCCCTAGGATAATTTTCAAAATTAAGAAATTATATTTAAAATAGTAATTATAGGAAGTTAATAGATTATATTTGATCTCTATTAGACTAAAAATTTAAAAACTTGGTTATAGAAGTGGTGCTATCATGCTCCAATAGATCCACATGCATAGATAAAAAATTCCATAAATAGAGTACAAATTACAATAATTAAAACCGAATTACAACCAATCAGGAAAATCAAAACCAAGACCCATAACTTCCAATAATATAAACATTAACTATATCCAAAGTATACAACAACAAAATACGAAAGGCTCATCCAAATTAAAATCCCAAAAAAATATAAAAAATAAAAAATCGCCCATAAGGAAACTTATTTCAAATAATAAAGAAAAATCGTGACCTAACTATATCTTGGTTATGTCTTCACACGTATATAAAAATGAAAACAATAGTCAGTAGAGTAGAAGAAGGATTCAGAACACACTAATATGATGTCGATGAAGATCTGAATAAAAAAAGTTGCTAAATTAGGGGAGAAAACTGGAGTATGAGGGATGTGTGGTCACTTGGGTGAGGAGAGGTTGATTGGGTGGGGGATATGGATTGAGCAAAGTGGGAGAGTGAGGGTGGGGGGCATATGGGGGAACCTATCCAAATAGTTTTTAAAAACCATTTGGATAGCCTACCTATACCCATATTTTTTAAAAACTATGGGTATAATAAGAGTCCATATAATCTTCACATATGGTTTCTATAAACAACGGTTATAGATCCATTGGGATAGCCCCATCTTCCAGAAGTGTTACCTTAACTACTGTAAATAATTTTTACTATTTTAAATATTCATTTGGGTAAAAAAATAATTTGACATTATCAAATAATATAAATAAATATGATTCCAAATATGCAATCCATTTTAACGATTCCATTAACAGAAGTGGAATATTTTAATTTAAAATTAATTCGGCAGATGCGATGAGAAGGGAGGTTTTAAAAGTGAAAATGTTCAAAATTTTATGACTTTTTATATCAAAATTCATTATAAAAATGATTCAAATGAACTAAATTAGTTTAACAGTTACATAATGGATACAATATTACTTTTAAACCAATTAAAAACGAAAATGAATTGTGTAATTAATATTCAGTATTTTTTATTATTCATAAAAAATGAATCATTTAAAAAAAATCCCGAAAATTCACCCAAAGATAATTTTTATATGCTAATTTGAAAAATTAATTTTATTTTATCAAATAGATTACCAAAAATTGGAAAAAAATAAATTTTAAATTATATCCACTGAGTGAAACTAAACCAAATTTGAGAAAAAATACATTTTTTTGGAAAAAATTTATTTTTTCTTTAAAATGATTATTATTTTATTTCTAATAAATAGATAACCAATTATTTTTTTAAAATATGTAAACCATATTTTTTTAAAATTTTATTATTACTATTCATACCCTCCAATTTAATTACGAGGTTATAATGGTTATGTTTAAATAATAACTTTTTAATAGAGTACCATATTTAATTTAAACTCAGTGTTGTATGCATCACAAGCTATAGAAGGGACTAAATTTATTTAAAAATAAATATATCCTAAATTATTGGGTTTTTATATTCTCTTCAATTATTTTTATTGCATTTCAAACATTCTATCAAACATAATGTTATTATTTTATTATTTTTGGGTGATATATTCCCCTCACCATAAATAAATTGCAGCCATGCTATTTAAATTTATCTCAATAATCATGGATGTGATACTTTAAAATACCTCTCTTGATGACCCAAATTGTAAAAAGTTTTAATAAAACATCCACTTGATATGAGATAAAGGGAATTATGAATTTCATTTAGAATAATCACATAACTAGGTTTGAAAGTAGGAGAACATAGATGGGAAATGAAAACATGGGTGTGGAAGAGAATACTAATGCCCGCATATTAATAGAGAGTGATAAAGATCATTGATCACAAGAAAGTGGATGATCCAGTGAAGATTATTGACCACAAAACTATAAATCTATAATGTGTTAAGGGAAAATTTGATTCATTAGAAATTATGGTATTATGATAATATTTCTTTTCAGGATCATTTCATAATGTTGAGGAATTTATTTAGCATTTAGAATTATAATATATAAAAATATACATAATTGATATATTTTTATATCAAAGGAACAATTTTATCTTTTGTTTATAATTTTTTCATTTTCAACTTCATTTATTACTCTAAGAAATGAATATCCAAGATTCATTTTCTTAAGGCCTTGAGCACTAAAATTACCTTTTAACTAATCATATGATCCATAAAATATTAACAATATATTCCTCATATCTTTACTAAAACCAAAATAGTTATAAAAATTTATCCAATAATAACTAAACTATAACTTAATCCACTAAATAAATAATTAAACATAAATCTATTTTAAAATATGTCTGAAAAAATTAATAAGTAAGTTCACTAAATCAACATTATATTCCCTATAAAAAATAAAGTTGTTATTAGTTATCACATACCAAACATTTGTATACTTTCATCATGTATTCTCTTGAAATATGTTAATGACCTAAATTACAATAAAAACATACTAAAAACATGCATGGTTCCTTATCCTTTAAATTAAACATAGACTATTGGAAGTATTCCTCAGATTCAAAACCACTGTTAACTCCAAAAATGACAGCATAAAACACTTTTCAAAAAAATCATTAATAATTTATAAGTTAGTCACTACTATACAATTTACCTTATCCATATAAATTATCTCTTTACCCCAACATCATTACCTCAACATTAGAAAAAAACTATGGTTTATCTTTCCCCCAATAACGTTTTTTACAAGAAGTTTAACTTTCCACTGAATAATGTTTCCTGGATATCGGTACCATTAAATATATTATCTCATTTCGTTAATGAAATAGTACTAGCTTATAATCCTTATATACTTCATAGTTCTTTTGATGAGAATATAATAAATTAAATAATTTTATAAAATATTTCTTAGATCCAAATACACAATAATTTTAGTCATTCCACTTCAGTTGTATCAATAGCATAAGCTTGACCTCGACCCCTTATCTTATTCTAAGGAACATGTCCTTGAAGCCTAGGACATTCATTTGCGTAGTTCCCCATCTTATTATAGTGTAACAATTTCACATTGGTATTTTATTTATTTATATTTAAATTATAATCATGGTGGAATTTTTATCCACACTAATGGAAAACCCACACTCCCTTCAATAATGAACCAAGGTGTTTCTTTCAACAATGATCACATATGAAAAAAATCCTTCATTCCCTTCTTTCCCTTATCCATTTTTTCTATGAATCCTTCTTCTTATCCTTCATCCCTTAAAATCCATAATACTTAGAGAATTATTTCTCAATCTTGATAGAAAACAAAACTAATTTATTTTATGAAAAATAGTTTGAGAGGCTAGAATCCTTCATATACTTTGCTTAATCCCTTCAAAGAAATAGTAAATATAACACTATATGTTGTGTACATAATCTGTAGAATACTTAGATAACCTTGTAAAGGTATATTCATATTTTTCAAAACTTTATTCATCCTTTTTATTTAATATAAGGAACTCATGATGGAAATATTTTTCTAATAATTCCTAATTAAAATTTTCCATTCCATGAGTTCTATATCATTTTCCTCCCTATATTTTGGGATCAACAACCACCATTAAACAAAATCACCTCTTAGAAAATATACTAAAATTGTGAGCTTTTCCTTTTCTTATATCTCATGTCCATAAATATCTTTTCCATAGACTTATTCCATTTCTTAACTACAGTCTTATTAGTAGTGCCACCAAATTATGGGGGATTCAGTTTCATGATGTAATCAAACATTAGCCCATCACACTATGGAATGGGTTTCTTTATCCATGAAAGGTTATTTCTCATAACCTGATTAAGATAACCTAATATATCCATAATTTACTTAGTTATAATACAAACTATATTAGATTACTCAATAGGGTAATATCTACATTGACCATGAGTGTTGATACCCTTATTCCTTTTTTGTTCCATTTCTAAATGATGGATTACACTATCTTAGATCATATCATTATGAAACATAATGTGTAATCCAAAAACTAGTGGAATAATTGACATAAATTGAAAAATTTATGCATATCTAATATCATAATAACAAACATGTTTTTTGGGGAATTTTTTATTTTCAAATCTATCATAATGGTTTGTAATAAAAATACAAATTACCTAAAAATAACCACCATGAGATTCAAATCTGGTGTGTAGTAAGAACTATTATCACACACCAGGCATTGATTAGATCAATCCCAATGCCCCCTTTTTAGAGTTAACACCCCTTGGAACATCGGATCTAGAACCATGCCAACTTGATCTATCCATACTGGGACACATTTATTAGAGAAAAAACATAATCTATTTGTTAAAAAAACATTAGTATCTTCTTATATACTTATTCTCAATGTATATCATAGGGTTATGTTCCAAAATCTATGTTTTTCTTAATCTAGTTCCCAAGGTTTCTACTAAACATCATATGATGCAAACATTAGTGACCCTGACCCTAGTAACTCAGAGTCGATGTCTTATTTATTACATTGGCATAGATACAAAGGGTCAAATCTCAAAGGAGATATCAATTTAGGAATTTTGAAGAATCAGATAAAAATATGATACCCATATTACATTTTAAAATAGAAATTACAATTTTTTTTCAAGAATAACATTATTCCCTCTAACATATCATTGAATTTCAATAATATTACACTTCATTGATTTTTTGGAAAGGAAAACAAATAAGGATGAGTTAAAATTCTTAGTAAGAGTTAATTACAACAGAAGCTATCATGAATCAATAAGAATAAATAATATGAAAAGATAAATATCTGAACAAACTTTCCAATTAAATTACTTTACTATATGAATAGATAAGGCATACTTAATATGGAAAGGTAAATAAATGAATAGACATTCCATGTAATCAATAAATTAGTAAGGAAGTTCATCTAGAGATAATATCAATGAATAGATATCATGAATAATTTTTAATATTGTAATGTAAAAAACTTAAAACAAATTCTTTTTAATCAATAAAATGACTATAATAATTGGATAAAGCATTATCAATATGGAATATTAAATAATTTATAACAGATATAATTCAATCAAAAACTGAGAATGAAATGTATCTAGAGATAATATCATTATGAACCTATAATGGATAATAATAATTGAATTTATAATGACGGAAAATCTTAATGATTGTAAGTTATGTTTACTAGGAACATGATACCTTTACCATAAATATCTATACTAAAGATAGTTTAAAACTAATTTTGAGACAACCATTAACCAAGTTAAGTCAATTGATTCATCCTAGGAGAATAAAAATACATCGAGGGGCTATCTGTAATTGGGCCCCACCCATGTATTTCATGTCCAAAATATTCCTCATATATCGAATAATTGATTTAATTTATATATAATACACCTTATCATAAAATATATATATTGAGTAAAGAATATAGATTTATCAATATTTTCTAGATAAAAAATTTCATTCAATGTAGAACACCTTATGTCGAAATGATATATAGTTTAATTAATAAACATATCCATGATAAACAATATGGATTTTTTTGGGAAATTTAATATCCAATGATCACATTAAATTGATCATTTCAATGGAAAGTTATTGAATAAAAAAATGAATCATGAATGTTAATGTCAACACAATCCTTGGTAAGAATAGTCATAAACCATTTAGAGGAATAATAATGGTGGTATGCATAAAACATATCCCCAGTGGAGTATATGTGATATAAATGTCCCTTGTCATTGATGAATACAAATACCATTAAAAGATCTATAAATATTTATTGAGGAAAATATATTTTTCATTTTAAAAAACAACTATTTAAAAATATAATTTCATATAACATTTTGAAAATAACTCTCTTAAAAAATAACTATTGAAGATTATAAAATAATATTCCAAAAATTTGAGTGTTTATGATTGATTGAAATTTCTTTCAGGCCATACATTTTAAAAAAATAATTCCTTTCACATTTTCTATAAAATATAATTTTTTTTTGGAAAATGACATGAAGATTCCTTTAATATTTTTTTTATAAATATTAAAAATGGGTAAAACTGAATTTAATAAATCATTTGGAAGGTTTAAAAACATTTCTTATAACATTTTTAGAAAACATGGTTGAGGAAGAAAATATATTTCTCATAAAAGATAGAAATGAAGTCAGATTTTATTAAATTTTTATCAATTATTTTAAGTACCAAAGATTGGAATAAATGGTACCTTTACATGAATACATCATGAATAAATATAGAAGAATAAAATGAAGTGGATTTATTAGAAAATTATCCTTCAATTAAAATTCAAGAATAAACAATATTGATTAGAATGATATTATAAAACCAACCCCTACAATGATCATAACATTGAAGTGAGAATTTATCAATGAATCAATTTTGTGTATCAACTGTTAATACAAATAAAAAATTGTAAATAAAAAATAAGACAATAAAAATTCATTATACATATAATATTAGAATATCAACTATAATGAAGAAGTAACAAAACCCAATTAAAAGAAATCGAGTAATGAAAATCTTAACCACTTGGTAATTTTCATGTCAAACCCCCTTGGTTAAAATAATTCAAATTAAAATTTTAAATACTATGAATTATTAATGAATCATTATATAACTTGTTATAAGTGAAGTATATACATTATACAAAATAAATTAGGTGTATAACATTAATATATACCTCAATGAAATGAAATTGAGATGAAATCCCTTCCCATGTGATTCCTTTTGATTGAATAATATTTAACCACATGTATTGTAACACCCTAATATTTTGTGAATTATTATTTTTGAATTAATTTAATATTTTTTGATATTTTTCATTTCATACAACACTGAAGATAGGTTATTTTATATTAAATCCATATGCTTGGCTTCCGTTATACGCTACACTAAGTCAATCATGCACTACATGCAACATAAAATTTGTATTGATCTATACTAAAAACTGAGGTTAGCTTGCATTATATGCAACAATGACTTTCCTTGATGACTTGTGTTACAGAAAAGAACAAGTTTTACTAAATAATAATATATTTTTTAAATATGATGATTTAATATAATTAGATAAATCATTGATGTTAAATTAGATGTTATGAATAATATTAACTAATTAAAAAATATGTTTTACACAATATAATATGAATTAATTGGTTATCAATAAATTATAAATGAATATGAAAAATGACTTAATGTAAAAAGAAATATTATTATGGTCACAAAGCTATTTTACCCAAATAAATTAAAATTTTATTTATTTCTTGAAATGCACTAAGTGAAACATTCCTTTCACATGAGTCCTAATTTTTATAAATTACAAGAAACACTAACTTGGAATAGCTTATATGAAACACTGTTATGGAATACGTTACATGCAACAATGACTTGGTGTACGATGCACTAAATACTGAGTTTCATCTAAACATATTTTTTATATAATTATTTAAATGAGATAATCATAACCAAGTCGTTAAAAGTAGTTATATGAATAGTAATAAATACTTTTCAAATATTTTTTTTGATTTTTTATATAAATAAAACATTTTTATAATGAAGGATATGATTTTTCATAAAGTCCATTTTTGTTTAAAAATAACATTTTTCGAATGAAAAAATTTTATTGTACTTATGTGAAAAATAATAAAATTAATTTCAGAAAAATTTAGAAATTAAATATGATAAAATAAAATTCATTTTTTAATTTAAAATTTCAAAATTATCATAGGGTGATTTTTTTGGATTTTTCTGATAAACATCATTTTTTTATGAATAGTGGAAACTACTACATTTTTGTTAAAAATTTCCATTTTTTTAAATAATTATTAATGTAAAATTATATTTTATTTTTTAAAGTAAAATTATATAAATTATAAATCTATTAAAATAATTTAGTTCATTATAATAAATTTAACTTTGAAATTGAATATAAAACCATAATAAACTTGTGAACAATTTTCAACTTAAAAAAATCATTATTTCTTCCCGTCTATGGGATTAACATTTATCATAATTTTCCCGCTTCTATGAATTGAATTTCAGAAAACCAAAATAAACCATTGCAATCATTATAATATTTATAGTCTAATAAGATAAAAATAATTTTTGAACAAAAATATTAGTAAAAGTTATCAAAATTAATCACAATGATTAAGGTCAAATTAAGCTTAATTAGGGACTAGACCTCAATATTAATGGCCCAAATAACTTAAAAACCTGTCTATAACCCATTTTATGAACCTGATTCGTCCATAAAACTTAAATTATTTATTTATTTTGTTTTTATTACTTTTTAGGTAAGAACATGTGTACACCTAACTTGTTTTCAAAAAATTTCAAGTGATTCATTTTCCTTCCCTATAAAAGGCTACCACCTCTCCAACTTATTCAAACCTCTAAAAATTATTAGGTTCAGAAAATATCATCCCAATACACTTCCCAAAATCAATACCTTCCTCTAATAAGCATTCCCTTGGGTAGAAGGAAATCTAAGGAATAATTTTGGTACAAACCAAAAGGAATTACCCGATTAAGATGTAACATCTTCTCTCAAGTCCTTTATTTTATTTTCCTTCTTCATACCCTTAAACTCTACTTATTATATTATTATATAAAAAAATATTATAATAAATATAAAAGTATGTTTTTATTTAAATTATTCAACCTACACTTATGCACACCTCTATTTAGTGGGTAACGAACATACTATTTTTGTGTAAGGAGAACTACAACCTCATGAAATAATGATTGTTCATTTTTACATTACCACACAACATGGTGAACTTTATGATGGAAAATATATTTATATATATCATATATTAAATTTATTATTTCTTAAATATTATTTATTTCTTTTTACACCACATATATTTTTTACTTTTCATTCTGTATTAATACGATAATTTCATTTGAGGAAGTATAGACTACCACCCAATTAAAGCAATATGATTCATTCATACACAACATGGATTATATTAACGATTTTTTAGTGAATTTATATGATATATATGATATAATTAATCTATTATAACAATTATATATATAAACATATGTATTTTACTTTTTTATTTCAACACGATAATTAAACTGAAATAACGTTCATGCGTACGTATGACCTACCATCTCCATGAACAGTGTATTCCATTTCATAGTTTTATATTCTATAGATTATTAAAATTAATATATAATTTATATAATTTATATTTATATCATGTTTTACATTATTTGAATCATGATATAACTATAAGGACCAAATATATAATAAATTAATACACATGTGAAGAATAAAGTGAATATTACCCAAAGTGAATCCTTAACATAGGATCGTTATCAATAAAGTAATATAATTTCATACTCAAAAAATATACGGTATTATGTATAATAATATGATTCTGAAAAATATATATAATAATATTATATTTTTTATATAGGTAGCTTGTATGAGAACAAAGAGAGTCAAGACACAATGTAAGGGGATTTAATCTCACTTTTTATTTCTGTGAGATACATGATTTATTCACCACCCATTACTTTTGAGTGGTGTGTGTACTTACCATAGATGTATTATATGATTATTATACTTAAATTTATGGTCATTTATATATCCATTATGTTATCCTTATTTCATGGGGTTAATTCTTCAAAAGATACTAAATCAGTAAAGTGGTTTTATCTCAAATTGCCATCTTTGATACACATGTTTTGTTATGAGCCTATGTTCTTTAATGAGGTGTATATTATTCCAATATACATGTTATATAATTAATCTAATTATTTTAATGGTATTTTAAGATTCATATATTTTCCTTTTTTTACATGGAGAGTGTGATCCAATGCTATAAAGTTATAAGAGTTTATTAAAACAATCTCATCGCTTTTCAAGATTTTTTGTGTGTATACTTCCATTGATTAAATATTATGATCCATATCTCAAGAAAACTCATGAATTTTATCATAATATGGTTATTCATAATATATTAATTTATTGGTTCTATTATTCCACTCTTTGGTACATAAAATAGTTAAGAATGTGATTTTAAGAAAACCAACTTTACCCTCTCTTGGGTCGGAAGTATATGTTCCTTCAAAACCATGTTTTCTAAAAAGGGTTTCCAAGAATATTATAATAATCTCCTATGATAATTAAAATAAAATTTTACCCTTGTCTTCTTTTACCTATGTTTTAAATGGAATATTCTGGTCGATTTTTGAACGAGGCAATTTTATATCCTTTTTACCACGCAAAAGCAATATTATTTTTACCTCGTATGACATGTACAGATTTATCCACTGTCAATCCTTTGATGATTTATTTTCATGTTTAAAGGTAAAATTTTAATTTTTTTAAAATATATTTTCAGTGAAATGGTTTTCAAAAGGGTTTTAAGATTATTTTTATGTTTTTAAGGAAAATGGTTTTCAAAAGGTTTTATGTTTAAAGAGACTTTTCCAAAGAAGATAAGATATTTACCACAAGAAAGGTTTTCAAAAATATATTTCCAAGTTATTTTAATTCTAAGATAACATCCATTTATGTTACTCATACTATTATAGGAAATTATCTAATGTTTCTATTCATATTGTTTCTTGAAGGGTTTATCTGTTGATGGAATGATGCTCAAGACACCCGTTTCACTACTATGAGTTTTATGCTCTTGAAAGAAACTTTTGTTCATGGGTTTTTCTTTTATTATCAAACCTATATATTCTCATAGGTTATGATGTGATGAAATGTTAATTATACCAATTTCATTTCATAGGCTATGATTTGATGTTTATAAAACCAATATCTTTTTATGAAGCATGATATGATGAAAGTTTTATAAATGATTTTATTATGAGATGGATGGGAACTATATATTCCTCCAATGAATTTGGTAATGATAAGTTGTATATGATCTCAAAAAGTATATGGGTTGTATACCAAGACTAAAATAAAGAGGGTACATGGGTTATATCCCAAGCCCAAAAACAATTAGGTACATGGGTTGTATCCCATGACTAAAAGAAATATGATACACAAGTTGTATCCTAATCCCAAAACAAGATGGTATATGGGTTTTAACCCAAGACTAATAGAAATAAGGTACATGGGTTGTATACCAAGACCAAAAACAAGAATGCACATGGGTTATAGCCCAAGCCTAAAATTAAGATTGAACATAGGTTGTTATCCCAAGCATATAGTAGGTAGATGGGTAATAGATGAATCCTAACATGTTATAAAGGTATTTTTAGGTAGCTTTGACATAAAAGTTTATATTCTTATATGTACACAAAAAATGTTACGTCTTATTCCTTCAAATGATTTTATGGCTCCTGATGTTTATTTATTTATGATTCATGTCTTATGAACTATAAATCTTTAGCCCACAACTCACTTTTATGATCTTTGATACCCATGGTATGATCTCCTAATGTTGTGATCATGTTCTCATACCCATATAATCATGTTTATAATTAGATGTCTCCCTTTTCTACCCTTACTGATCATATGAGATCACCCCCTTTTATGTTTCCATTCCCCAGGTTATGAAGAATAGTTTTAGGTAGAAGTGATAAAGGTTGAGATATTTATGGGAGATGTTTAATATCTTTCAAAAGGATAAAATATTTTGTATCCATGTTTCCAAAGACACTAAACTATTATGGTCCCAAGGAATGTATTTTTGTAATGTGATGAATATTCATCTAAAATGATATAATATACATGTATTTCAAGACTGGGTTTTTGTATTTGGTACCAAAGGAAAGTTTTAGTCAAACTTTTGAAACTAGGATGAGAAAAATTTATTGAGATCCCTAGGTATATTTCTAAGTACATGTATGGGGATTTCTTTAGGGATAAATATAAGGATGAGTTAATGTTTAGGAAAATGTCCTGGAATTTTGGAAAAAATAAATTAAGTGGTTTCCTAGTAATATATCCTTGTTTGGATACTATAAGTGAATATAGATTTGGAAAAAATTTACCTAGGGGTAACAACTCTGATAATATGTTCTCGGCCAAACTCGGGGTAATTTGGTACATGAAAACGAGCCTTATTTCACACCTAGTTTAAACTCCAGGGGGATTTGATTTTGGAATTAACAAACTCTTCATGAACCATCATGATGGATTTAAATATAAGATAGATATAAATAACCTAAGATAAACCTATGGTTTCATAGATTACGGAAGGTTTCCTAATTTAGACATCCTATAAGTGACTTTTCATGATTATGTGGTTTCTCCCTATGAAAATTATTTCTTACTCTATGTTTTTTTGGATTTAGTCAATGGATAGAACCAAAAGGAAATGAATTAATGGTGATTGTGAGGGAAAATGAAATGATTTTTCTCTTGAGGATACGAATGCTTTCGAAGATAGAATAAAAAAACTCATTTCTATGCTCACACATCTTTCTCAAGCTATGAATCATGATGAACTTCAAAATGATCAAAGGAAGGAGCAATGCTCCATTGAGTCCCTAATAAGGAAATGTCCACATTATTTTAGGGGGTCTGCTAATCCACTTATTTCTGAACATTGTATCAGTACCACTAAAAGGATATTCACTGTTCTCTAGTGTTTGGATCATGAGGACTTCATTCTACCAGTTTATTGGTTTATTGGTGAAGTAGACTAGTGGTGGACTATAATCAAGAATACAAGGAAGCAAGATGAAATTGAATAAATGGATTGAGATGAGTTAAATAACTTATTCTTACATAATTAATTTCCTTGTGTTCTTCATATGAATATGGAAAAGGATTTCCTTGTGTTGAAGAAAAATGATGATGAATCTGTTGGTGCCTATGAGGATAATTTCACAAGACTTGCTAGAAATTATTATGGAATTATCATCCAACCAGAAATTAAGGTTGATAGGTTCTTCAGTGGATTAAAACCATGTATTAGAAGGGAGTTTTCCATAATATAATTTGGTAGCTGTGAATAAATTGTGAGTTTTACAATCAAAGTTGATATGGGGGTTAGAGTTATGTATCAATGTCATGGTTTTAACAATAATTGGACTATGGAGTTCAAAGGACAATAAATAAACCATGGTGATATGAAGATGAGCCTTTGTGCTCTAAGTGTGGAAAGAAGCATGGTGGGAATTTTCCTAATGGGATTAGTAAATGTTTTATGTGTGTAAATGAAGGACATCAAGTAGTTGAATGCCAAAGTGATTGAATTTTTTTTATAATGATGTGAATAAAGAGACAACTCCTTAGGATGCACCTTCCACACTTCAGTGTTACAATTTCATGGAGTTTGGGAATTTCTACAGAATGTGCCCAAATATAAAGGTTAATAATGGTTATCAACACCAGAAATATATAAAGACAAAGTAAAAGTGAAAAATATGAGATCATAATAGATGTAGTGAACCAAGATAATTAAGAATTACCTTTAATTATTTTATTTTTTGGGAATTTTATATTTGATTTTGAATGAATAATCCCTATGAAAGTATTATTTTTTATCCTTTGGTGAGATTTCATGAGATTATATTTTCATACATAGATTATGGAATAATTAAATCACATTTTATATTCTCTCAGTACATGGATTGACCCAATATTCTCATATAATTTTTTTTCGGTTTAAGATATCATCATATTTATAGAATAAATGGTGAATTATATTTTGGAAGGGTTGAAAGGTTTATCATTTATGAAAATATGAAGTCAGTAGGATTAAAATTTTATCTCTCCACATTAGGATTTATACATATTGGATTTTCTGTTCAAAAAACTTTGTGTTGATGATAACTAATAGGATGAAATTTCATGGGCATCATGGTCTATTAGTACATTAAGAATGAAAAAGTCACCTTCCTTTTTAGAGAAAGAGGTGATGTGGATCAATTAACAATAAAGGATGATGTTATTATGAAATAATGAAAGTATATATTTTCATGAAAATTATTCAACTTTATGAAAAGGTATATTAAATCCAAAAATGTTGTCCTAGTACTTTCATTTAGAATGAATCAGAAGGTCCCTTAGGCCATCGAATATTTATAGATTTTCTATTGTTAAATTTTTGCTGAACTTTTTCTCTATCACTCTACATCAGAACATGATGGTAATATTTCTATTCCATGTACATGTTTTCACTTTCCACCTATGTTCTCTTATGTGGGAATATAATTATGAGTTATTTTATGTAATCGTTATAGTTCTAACTTTCTCGTTCTAAGGGATGTTTTAGTATTCATTTTTTTTTGATGTGGGTTTATATGAACGAAACAATCAAGTATTAAAAATTTGATAATCCAGATGATTTTTGAGGGTGAAATTAATTTGGGGGGGGGGGTATAATGTTAGTGCCCTAGATTTTGTGACTTATTTTGTTTACAATTAATTTAATATTTTTTGATATTTTTCATTTCAGGAAACACTATAGATAAGTTATTTTATATTAAAACATTATTTTTGTCTTGAATTATAAGCAACACCATGTTAATCATTCACTACATGAAACATAAACTTTGTATTTATCTACACGAAACACTGAGGTTAGCATGCATTTTACACAACAATGATCTTCCTTGATTACTTTCATAACACGAAACACCGAGACTTTCCAAACAATAATATATTTTTAAAATATGATTATTAAATATAATAAGATAAAACCTTGATGTTAAATTAGAGGTTATGAATAATATTAACTAATTTATGAAAATATATGGTTTAAACAATATAATATGAATTCATAGGTTTCCAATTAATTATAAATGAATATTAAAACTGATTGAATATAATAAGAAATATTATTATGGTCCAAAAGTTTTTTTACCTTAATAAATTAAATTTTTATTTTTGTCTTGAAATACACTACGTAAAACATTCATTTCACATGGAACTGACTTGGAATACCTTAAAATAAACATCTAATTGGTGAACTTTACTTGCAACACTGACTTGGCATACATTACATGCAACACCGACTTGGCGTATGATGCACACAACACTAAGTTTCTACAAAACATCTTCTTTTATATAATTATTTAAATGAGATAATTATAACCTCGCCATTAAAATTAGTCATAGGAATAATAATAACTAATTTTAAAATATTTTTTATAATTTATTTATATAAATAAAACATATTGATAATAAAAGATATGATTTTTGGTAAAGTCCTTTTATGTTTATAAATATCATTTTTTCAAATGAACCAATTTTAATTTCCTTTTGTGAAAAATAATAAAATTATTTTTAAGAAATTTAGAAATTGAATTTGTTAAAATGATATTCATTTTTTAATTTATAATTTTGAATTTATTATAGGGTGAATTTTTCATATTAATCTGAGAAACATCATTTTTTTGATGAATATTGAAAACTACAACATTTTAATTAAAAGTGGAATTTTATTTAAATATTTGTTAATGTTAAATTAAATTTTAAATTTGTCTCAAAATAAAATTATATCAATTATACATATATTAACACAATATCGTTAATTATAATCAATTTATCTTTTAAATTTAATATAAAACCATAACAAACATTTGAACAATTTTCTACTTTAAAAATTCGTTATTTCGTACTGTCTACAGCATTAACATTAATTATAATTTTCCCACTTCTATGAATTGAATTTCAAAAAACTAACATACACCATTTTAATAAGTATAATATTAATAATATAATAAGTTCATATTTATTTTTGACCAGAAATATTAGTAAAAGTGATTAAAATTAATCGCAACGATTAAGGTAAAATTAAACTTAATTAGGGACAGAACCTCAATATTAGGGGAACAAATGACCTATATAATATTAAAAAAAACATTTTATAAAAATTATTAGGCCATAAAACTTCCATTTTGGATTTATGTTTATTTTTTATGACCTTTTTTTAGGTAAGAACATGTGTACACCTAACATATTTTCAAAAATTCAAAGTGAGTTCTTTTCCTTCCCTATAAAAGGCCACCACCTCTCCCACTTATTCACACCTCTCGAACCTATTATTTTATCCCAATATCATACTAATAAAATTACCAAAATACCTCCATTTCTCGTATAATACTTCACTTGGGCATAAGGCAATCCATGGAATAATTTTGGCACAAACCAAAAGGAGCTACGTGATTAAGAGGTAACATCTTCTCTCAAGTCCTTTCATTTATTTTAATTGTAAACCCCCTAAAACTCTATTTATTATATTATTATGTAAAAAAAGTATAATAAATATACTATGATGTTTTTATGTAAATTATTTTATGTAAAATTACACACAACTCCATGTAATGGGTAACTAACATTCTGTTTCTGTGTACGGAGAAATACTGCCTCATGAAACGATGATTGTTCATTTTTCCATTACCACCTACCATGGTGTCCATTATGATGGAAACTTTCTTTATATATTACATATATTAAATTTATTACGTTTTTAATATACTTTATTCATTTTTACAACACATATCATTTATTACATTCCATTCCGTTTTAATATGATAATTTTGTTTGAGGAAGTGTTGACTGCCACCCCCTCAAAGCAATATGATTCGTTCATACACCACATGGATTATATTAAGGATGTTTTTTGTGAATAAATATGATATATATGATATATATGATATCATAAATCTAATTTAATAATGATTTATATAAATATTTTTTTTTCAACATGACAATTAAATTGAAATAACGTTCATGCGTACGTACGTCCTACCGTCTCCATGAATGGTGTATTCCAATTCATAATTTTATATTATATATATTACTATTATCCAAATATGATTTATATAAATGATATTTATTACATCTTTTACGTTCTATAAATCATGATATAAGTATAAGGAACAAAGATATAACAAATTAAGGCACATGCGATGAAAAAAGTGAATATTACCCGAAGTGAAGCTTTAACATAGGTTCGTTAACAATAGGGTAATATAAGGTCATAATAAAACCATATATGGTATTATGTATAATAATATTCTTATATAAAATATGTATAATAATATTTTATTAATTATACAGGAAGTTGTTAAGAGTATGAAGAAAGTCAAGACACAGGGTTAGGGGATTTCATCTCACTTTTATTTATGTGTGATACATGCTTTTTCCCACCCATTCTTTTTGAGTGGTGTGTATAATGACCCTAGATTTATTATTTTATTATTATAAATAAATTTATGGGTATTTAAATATCCATTACATGATCCTTATTTCAGGGGGTTAATGCTTCAAAGGGTTCCAAATCGGTAAAGTAGTTTTGTCTCAAATTGTCTCATTTGAGACACATGTTTTGTTATGAACCTATGTTATTTAACGAGGTGTATATGATTATAATTGACATGTTACATAATTTATATAATTATTTTAATGATATTTTAAGCTTTATGTAATTTCATTTTCTTACATGGAATGTGCGATCCCAAGTTACTAAGTTACAAGAGTTTATTGAAACAATCTTATCGATTTTCCAGATTGATTATGTTTATGTTTCCTTTGATGAAATATTATGATCCATATCTCAATATAACTCATGAAGTTTCTCATAATTTTGTTATTAATAATACATTCATTTATTTCTAACATTCTTCCACTATTTGGTACATAATATAGTTAATAAAGTGTTTTTAAGAATGCCCGAATTTACAATCTCTTCAGTCGGAAATCTGTGTTCCTTCAAAACCATGTTTTCTAAAAAGGGTTTATAAGAGTATTATAATAATATAATATGATAATTAAAAGAAAATTTTAACCTTTTTTTCTTTTACCTACTTTTTCAAAGTAATATTCCATCCTTTTATTACGAAAAAAGAATTTTCTTTTTTCCTCATGTGACATGTATGAATTTATCTATCATAAATCTTTTGAAGCTTTATTTTCATATTTATAGGTTAATTTTTAATTTTTTTAAAAATAGATCATCAAAGAAATGGTTTAATTTTTTTTTCAATATTTTTTTAATTTTTATAAGGATAATGGGTTTCAAAAGGTTTTATGTTTTAAAGAGCCTTTGATGAAGAGGATAAGAAATTTACCTCAAGAAATGTTTTCCAACATATCCTTAAAAGTTATTTTACGTCTAAGATAACATATATTTATGTTACTAATAACATTCTAGGAAATTATACAAAGGTTACATTCATATTATTTCTTTAATGGTTTATGTTTTGATGAAATGTTGATCAAGACACCCATTTCACGTCCATGAGTTTTATTCTCTTAAAACCCGCTTGTTTTCATTAGTTTTTTAATTATGAAAACTATCTCTTATCATAGGTTATGATATTATTAAATGTTAATTATAAAAATTTTATTTCATTGGTTATGATTTTATTTTTATAAAACCTATCTATTTTATGGGGCATGATATGATGAATATTTTATGAATGATTTTATTATGAGATGGGTGGGACCTATATCTCCCTCCAATGTATTGGGTAATGATAATTTGTATATGAGCTAAAAAGGTATATGGATTGTAGTCTAAGCGTAAAATAAAGAGGGTACATGAGTTGTATCCCAAGATTAAAAAAAATAATGTAAATGGGTTGTAACACAATACTAAATAAAATAGGGTACACTGGTTGTAACCTAAGCCCAAAATAAGAATGTATAGGGGTTGTATCCCAATTCTAAAATAAATAGGGCACACGGGTTGTGTCCCAAGTCTAAAAACAAGAAGTTAAATGGGTTTTATCCTAATACAAAAAGAAATAGGGTACATGGGTTGTAGAACAAAACTAAAAACAAGAATGTACATGGGTTGTAGCACAAGCCTAAAATTAATAGGGAACATGGGTTGTTAGCCCAAGCCTCTAGTAGGTACACGAGTCGTAGACCAAGCCTAACATGTTATAATGGTCTTGGTAAGTAGCTTTGAAATAAAATTTTCTATTATTATATGTATTCCAAAAATCCTATTTTTTATCCCTTCATATGATTTCATGGCTCATGATGTTTATTTCTTTATGATTCATGTCTTATGAACTGCCAATATTTATCCCATAACTCATGTTTATAATCTTTTATATAAAGGTTATGATCACGTAATGTTATTACAACACCCATATATTTTATGAGATATATTATTTTTAATTTCTTTGATGTATTATTTTGTATTCTACATCAATATTATCTTGTGCTATATACAACACGGTATTAGCTTGCAGTATACACAACATTATTCTTGTCTTGTGTTACATACAATTTCAAGTTCATTTGATATAATTAATTTTATGAAACAATTAATATATATTTTGTTTAATTTATAAAATAAATATGTTTGTATTATGTTATACGAAACACAAAAGGATGCTTTCACTACACGCAACACTGACTTGGCTTGAATTTCATGCAAGAGCAACCTTCCTCGATAGCTTGTGTTGTACGCAATACCAAGTTCCAATAAGCAACGATATATTATTGAAATGTTATATAAACTAGATTTTTTGAATATTATTAACCATATTTTTAATTTTATATAACATTAACATTCATATTTTTTATTTTATAGAACATGATATAAGAAAAAATTCAATTTTTCAGATAAAAAAGTATTTTTCAACAAATAGATTTTTTCTACCTTTTGATGGTGTACCAATTTGGAATATAGTTTATAAAAAATTTAGATATTATATTTGAAAAAATAAAAGTCTTATTTTGAATCAAGAAATCAAAATTTAAATTGGTTGAAATTTTGGTATTTTTCTGATGAAATAAACATTTTCGTGAATAATGAAAAATACTGCATTTTCGTTCAAAACTACCATTTCATATAATTTATTTGTATAGTTAGATTATCTTTTTAATTGTTTTTCAAGTTTAATTGGATTATTTTTTTATAATATAATCCAATTTTGGTCATTTTAAGTAATTTCACATTTAAATTGGACATAAACACATGACAATCTTTTGATATGTTTTTTACTTCTTAAAAACCCACTTTTTGGTTTTGAAAATTAGAACTAATTTTAAATTATTTTTTGAAAATTATGTGTCTTTAATTATGAAAAATGTATTATATATTTTTAATTATAATTTCCAAATTATTCAAATACGTCCCTTTTATTTTTTCATAATAGGCATAATAACTATGCTACTTTTTTTACAACAGTTTAAGGTGAATCAGTTAAATGAGTGTAACAAATAATATGATAAGGACAATAAAATTATCCTAAAACCTGATAAAATCCTACTAGATGAATAAATTTTTACCCTTAACATCTTTTTTTTGAAACTTATTCATTTAATGGACATTTGAAAATGAAAATGACATAGATATTAATAAACCAATGAAAGCAACAAAATGTCAAACTCACATTTCATATAAGTATAATAATTTTAATATAGGGATAATAAGGTGATATATTTGAGAATAAATAGTACATGGAAATATAACTTAATTAAATAAATCATGGTAATTTATTTTTAATTTTTATAAAATAAATAATTACCTTAAAGTCTTATAATTTCGTGATGTAAAAATTAATTATTTGAGGAGAAATCAATAATTTTTTTATTAAAATTATAATAACCATAAAAAGTAACAAAAACATGAAAAAATATTATTCTTATACTATACCTCGACCATAATCATCGAAGGGTCAATATATTTACCATTTGGTTCCTTATATAACAGTTTATGACATTTATATTATTTTATTTAAAGTAATGTTAATGTTTTCACAATCATACTTTAATAAGTATAAAATTTTAAATTTTTTATTTTTTAGTAGATAAATTCTACTACATATATTCTCATGAAATATATTAAATTTATCTTCATCATAGTATTCGATTTTTAATTTTTACTCAAAAAATAGTTATATTAAATAATTACACAAATCATTGTGTTAATTATTTTATTAATAGAGATATCAAATAAATGTTACTAATAATATTAAAATAAAAATAATTTGGGATAATTAATATGTACGATGAATTTTACAGATAAAATTTATCTCATAGGAATATAATAAAATAGTTTTTTAAGTTAACTTGTTATTTTTACATTTTAAAAAATCAATATATCTAATACTTTCAAAATTGACACTATTGATTGTTTTTCAAAATAGCGTTTTATTAAATTATTTAAAAATAAAAAAACATTTTTAAAAATATACAATAGTTATTATATGATTAAAAAGGTTCTAAATTATTTTTTAAGATCTAATTTACATCAAATAAGTAAATATTATTTCCTTTTAATATTAAAATATTTGTTACCCTAGTTAAAATGAAATAGAATAACTAAGTGTGAAATTGAAAAGATAAGATTTTAATGGACATAGAAACTTATATAAAATTTATTGGTTAATTATATTAAAACCCTATCTAATATAATATTCTATATTGGGAAATTTTTTATGTTTTTGAGTGGGGTTTGATTTTATTATAAATTAATATTTTTGAGGTTTCCAAAAGTGCCCCTCACCTCAATTATAAATGGGAACCTCCTCCCTCATTTATCCACAAATAATTAATCATTAAAGTTAGTAAATACCCTAATAATTTCTATTCTTAACTTCCCTAGTTACATTCTAGAGGTTTTGGTATTCTCAAAATACCAACTCTAGTTCCATTAAGACGAGATCTAAAGAGAGCATCCCAATGAAGAGGTAATATCCTCCACCGATTCTTTCATATTTCTTTATACTTCTAATTATACATCTACATGATGAGTTGTTTACTTATAGAATAATAAATAAAATATTAATTATATACCTATATATTATTATAATTATGAAACAAACATATTCAACTTTCTAACCATCCTAAGAAAGTTGAAATCACCACGCGTGTGTACATACAACTTACCATCTCTACACCGTGGTGTAATCTGTTTTTCACCACCACCTTACTTGGATAGGTATAAAAATGGATTTAACAACTATATATTATTATTATAAAATGATATTTATTCTTGAATATATAAAAACATTCAAATCAATACCATTAAAAAATTATGGAAATGATATCGTCGCTCCTGCGTACGTACAACCTATCGTCACTACGATGCGATGTGATTTGTTATACATGATAACCACTCAAGAATGGTTATATAAATGTAAATAATGAATAAATAAGGTATTTATTATGTTAAAATGATTTTATATTGTTATAAATATGACCTAATAAGTATAATTGGAATTTATTTGACAAAATATGCATATGATCATAATGCAGTTAAAACGTGAATAATGAGTAATAATGAATTGTTACAAACAAACGAAGGATAATATGACCATATATAATGAAAATGATTCTGAAATAAGTCAATATCATTATCTAAATCATTATATAGTAGGTTCAAACGCATAGGTATCATATCAGACCTAAGGTAATGGATAATTTTTCAATCTCATTTTTTATCTGAGATTGTTTATACGTAAGTATTTACTGGGGATATATTTATCAACCATGTCCATGTTTTCAAAAAATGTTTTCAATTTTTTCTAATATTCTTATATATATGTTTAAAGTCATTTTTAAACATTTTTGACTTTTACTATATGGTATGGAAGGGATCTTTATTTTTTTTACCATACGAGAAACTTTTTGACTTTTACAGAAAAAGTACGAGGATAATATTTTTTTTAAATTATACGACATGAATGGATTTTTACATATTCATAATACCTTATTTCCATGAAGATTATTATAAATGGATTCAATTGTATTTTAAAATTATTTTCTTTTAAAATTTCATTGTATTTTGAGAAAAGAAAATGTTTTTGAAGAAGAAAGGATATTTTCCTCAGGAATTAAGTTCAAGTGTTTTATAAATATTATTTTCCATCTAAGATGAATATAGTAAATAGGGTTATATTTATATCACTGTTATTACAATGATTTGATTATGTTAATAATGGAATGATATTTTATATGGATTATGTTACTATGGAATGATGTCTAAGAGACCCATTTTATTTCATGGGTTATGCTATGATGCCTCATTGATATTTTTGTGGCACATGTAAGAATGATTTAATTATGATATGGGTGGGACCTATATCTCCCTCCAATGAATTGGGTAAATATTTATATATCATGAGATATAAATGACTATAATGAAAAGTAAATCTGGTCCAGCAATACAGGGTTGGAATGGTAAGTAAATCTGATTCAGTAATGCATGGCTGGAATGACAAGTAAAACTGGTTCAATATTGGAATTTGTCCACTATAGTTATCTTTGTAGCAATGCCTTAGATACTATGAAAATAATATTATGTGCTTATTTTTTTCCCATAATTATATGTTTTATTCCAATTCTATTTTATCAAGGTTAATGTTCCTTTATCTTACCTTACGTACTACCAAGATTTATTTCATGACTCACAATTTTGATATTCAAAATTTCTATTCATGTTTTCACATTCTTGTGTTTAGGGTTTTTTTGATGTTCTTCATGTTTACCATTACTGAGAATTTCATCTCACCCTTTTTATGTTTTCTTTTCCCCATTAGCTAGGAAAACTAAGGGGGAAGATCTTTATGGGAGTTGTTGAAGATCTTTCTCCAAGATAGAGACTATGTTCCATGTTTCCAAAGACACAAAACATATAATGTCTTTAAGAGTCATATTGTTTCATGTATTATGTATTCTTCAAAAGAAATGTAATTTTTATGTACATAAAGATTGGGTTGTGTTAGTTGTTATTAGAGCGAAGGTTTAGTCAAACGATGGAAACTAGAATACAAAAAATTTAATGAGATCCCAATATATATTTATAAGGATATTTCTAGGGATGTACTAAGGATAAGTCAAGTATAGGTTACAATCCTAGGGTTTTTATGATAATCATGACTAACCTAGGGTTAAAATTAAGATATCATAGATTGAGATATTATAAGAAATTTACCTTACATTCTATTTTTAATCTATGATATATATTTCTCACACTTTTTCCTTCTGGTCTTAGTTAACATCCATAACTACATAGAACATTTTTAACCATTGAATATTTCAGATATAGAAATTATGATAATTATGAATATTTATTTCTTAAGTGGAAATCTTATGAAGAGAATCACGATGATGGTAAAAGTATTGGTCACATTTCTGAGGATAAATAGATTATAAACAACATGTGAAAGGTATGTGATGTTCTTAAAATATTTTTTACATTAAATATAAGAATCTAGAGGTTTAGAAACCTTAACACATGATTCATATTCTATGAAAGATGAAGATGATGGATCCTAAGTAATGGTTTAATAATAAGGTTAGATGATTGAGGTGTATATGTTTAGAAATTCAAAGATTATGTTTATGAATCATGAGATATATAAGTTCTTTCAGTATAATTTTTTCATTAAGGATTGGAAATGATATTTTTAATAGTTATAAAGAGAAAAAAGGTGATTTAAGGCTAATGTGATATACTTGGATAACACATGATTAAGGGAAATACAATCGTTAATATTTCCCTTATATTCACATAATGATGTTTGGATAAAGATATGTTGGATTTGAATAAGTAAATTGGATGATTCTAGTTACTTGGGAACTAATTATGCAGTTATTAACAAGTGGGTTATGCTATCATGGATAAAGTATACAACTTTTTGAGGCTTAAGGAATATATCCAATAAAGTTTGGAATAAGGAAAGATGCATGTTTTCAATAATGTTTTTTTGGTAATTTAGGTTATTACCATGACTCAAGAGAATTTATGAAGAAGTCATTCAAATGTTTGGAATGTGACCAACAAGGCATATCTTATGATATATGGGGGTTAAATGAAGGTATTCACATTCTTGTTATATGACTTTTCTTGAAATTGTTTTTTTGTACTGTGAGTTTTGATAGAAGTATGTTGGATAAGACTAAAGGTTGGAATGGATTAATCTAGAAATCAGATAATATTTTTAAGGATAAATAATTTATTTTATATTTTATCTTTAATTTTATTATAGTATAGTTTTAGAAAAAGGAAAACCTTCATGATGGGATAAAATCTATCATGTAGGATAAGGATGCCAGAATTGAACCCACAACCGATGTGCGATTGACCTTTACCGCCTACCAATGGCCTACGAGAAGTTCTTGATTAGTATAAATTAGTTTTATTTTATTTAAGAAGTATTATAGAAAAAGTATAATTACATTTTTGGAACCATATACAATTAATATCACCACATATAGACCTGTGTATATTTGATAACTTGTGATAACATTTTTGTGATAAAGACAAATGAAATGAACTATCATTATATTTATGGATCACATGATCTACTAAACCTTTATTAATGACAAATTTAACTTCATTTCTTTGAATAAGATATGAAGTGGAAATTTTTCAAGGCATGACCAATGATGAGATTTTACAAAAATCAATTATGTATTTATTATATTGTTCTTATACCTTAGGTAAATGATCTTGAAAACCAAAAATGTTATCTTAGTACCTTCTTATCTAATGAATCATATGGTCCCTTAAATCATCATAGATTTATTTCTTTCTGGTGTTAACTTTCTCCAAACCATATTCTCTATCACTATCCATCAAAACTTGATGGTTATATTTATCTTCAATATCTAGGTTTTCACTTCCTACCTATGTTCTCCTATGGAGAAGCCCAATGATGAGTTACTTTGGGTAACTATTATGTTTCTATATTTCCTTTTTAAAATGAAGTTTTATTCATCCTTTTTATGATGTGGGTTTCTATAAAAGAAACTTTCAAGCAATAAACCATTTATAACCATGATGAATCTAGAGGGTGAAATTCATTTTAAGGGGGCTAGAATGTAACATCCTCAGATTTTATGAGATAGATTATTTTTTAATTTATTTGATGTATTGTGTTGTAGGGGAAGAATATGATGATAGTTTCTATATTATGGAAACATTTCCATGTTCAAGAGGAAACTTGGGAAAGAGAAGAATATATGAGGGCTTATTGGCCTAATATTTATGGCCTAAAATCTTAGATATGCTTGATGTAGGTTCTAGGTGTAGTGGAAGAGTGTGATGGGAAGTTCCCAATATGGATTTTTTCTATAATAAATGATTAATCTAAGATCTATGTGATGATGAACATTGTGATAAATATAATTGAATCAAATAAATAGAAATTGTATAATTTCACCAAAACTGAGAGAAAGAGGATCATCACATATTATTGATAATTAATTTAATTAAATAAATAATTACCTTGATGGAATTATTTCTTCATTCATGAATATGGTGAAAGATCTATGTTCCACTTCCATTTAATTATGAAAACCAATTGTAGATTTCCTCTATTGGAGATCCAAATGTGTTCCATGAATAACTATACAACTCTAAAGAAATATTCAGGTTCTAGAATGGTAGATCCTTCCACTTACATTTTCCTCCTTTATCACTTCGAGAACCGCTTCCAAAGAATTCTCCTTGATCTGATGGAGGAGGGATTCTCTTCATTCTTGAGAGCATTAAGAGAGAATAGAGCTCTCTAGATTGAGGGAATTCTCCAAATCCATTGTGCACAACCAAGACAAAGGAATTGAATCTCTTGAGAAAATAACATAATTGGGTATTTATATTTCTAGGGTTAAAATAAAATAATTTCACAAGTGACCTTAATTATTTATTGAATCCTAGTAAAAACCCATGACAAATAATAATAATAATATTATCATTTCTCGACATGAGCTTAACATGCGAATTAAAACTAAATATTATTTAAATAAATATTATTCAATATTTATTATTTCTCACCAAACCATTAAACTCAATCCACCATTCCTCCAAAATATTTATTGGGCCTTGAATAATGTCTATTTATTTATTAAATAAATATCACTATATTATTCTCCAATAAAAAAATAAATATTACAATAAATATATAGAAAATAAATATTTATATGTGATCAAGCCTGCATGAATAATTATTAAACCAAGTACATGAATAATATTTATTCAACCTATTAAATTATAAATAAACAAATATTTTTTAACTGAGATTATAGACACAATTAGTGGGTGACCCTCTACACCCCTTTCTTAGTGGCATTAGGAGAAGTAGCCTAAATTCCAAGCTTAGCATTGAACAACACACCAAGACACCCATATAAAAAGATGTTAATGCTGTAATAAAAAGTTACCTCATACAGGTGCATACAATGTAATATAATCCCTTTAACTCAATATCTCTAATAAAGAAAGTTGTATGCTAATTCCATCAACCTATGTACTCAATTTCTCTTTCATTGATTTTCCGAAAAATGAACTCACCTTTAGAAAAACGTGACCATGTATTTATTTATGATATATCATTTCTATAAAAGCATCTGAGAAGTTAAATTCCATTAATAAATAGATGGGATACATTTTTCTATAACTATTCCTTAATGAAATATTACTCATGACACACCCAACATATCCTCCTTTGCCGTGAACATCAGTCGTCATGTTTTTTTTCAATACATCTAAGTGCATGATTCATAATAGTCATTAATAAAAATATTAAATTCTAAGGACCGATATGAACATCTAGATATAGGATCATCCAATGACACAAAAAAATGGGGATTTCCTTTTGGTGGGTCTCATTCTCATAATATTCTACTAGATATTACCAAGGGCATACACCCTAAGAAGGTGCCCCAAATTCCTCTGAGTATCCAACCAAGATAGACCATATCATTTGTGTCCCTCAAATGATATCATCCAACTATAGAACATATAGTCAAGAATAATTTCTTATCACTTCTAGGATCTCATCATAGTGAGAAACTACTATGACCTTTTAATGTGATAGCTACTCTTCGTACATTACCACATAATATGTTACATAGAAGAACAATAATGATATGATAATGAGTTTATTAATATTCAAAACCATGAATACCAATTATCATAATGTACATAGAAGTTTATTCTAGAGAACCAACTCCAATAGACTCCCACTTTCACTAGATCCAACTGCTAACAACATTTAGTTTGCTAGCTCTCACATGATAATCATGCTTTTACTGAGATAGAAATTTAGTCAATGGGTTCACCATGTTCTTTTCCATGGGTATTATTCTTATTGAAACTTCACCCCTCTGATAGAAACCCATGAAGAGTTGATACATCCAAAGTATATTCTGTATCCATTGGTGTGACCATGGCTCTTTTTCAAGAGCCACAACTATAGTATTATCACAATACAATGTTACTGGGTCTTTACTACTAGGTACCACATTAATATCCTGTAAAATTTTATGAATCCAAATTGATTACATGGCTATATTTGAAGCCACTATATACTCAAAATAAACTATAGAATGAGCGACAACTGGAATCTTTGAACTCTTCCATCTCACAGATATTCTATTGAGACAGAAAATATATCCTAATTGCGACTTCAAATCATTCTGATCTATCTAAAAACTAGCATCAGTATAACACCTGATAGCCAGCTCCTTTTCTCCTCTACACACCAGTAACATATCCTTAGTGCTTCTTAGATACTCAAGGATAACCTTAATAGAATTCCAATTCTATTCTCTAGGATCTTCTTGATATCTTCCTACCATTATTAGTTCATATGCAACATCAATTCTAGTATATAAAATGACATACATGATTGGTATTATCATTGAAGCGTATGTGATATTACTCATTCTCTTTTTATCTTGTTGTTTCTGGGGAAACCTTTTCTTAGAAAGATGTAAACCAAATGAAACTATAACTAATACCTTATTGGATTGTTCTATACTAAATATATTTATTATCTAGTTAAAATATATACTTGGAGTTATTTCAAAAAGTATCTTGGATCTGTCATGGATGATCTTGATCCCTAGAATATTTGCTTCTTCACTTAAGTCCTTTACAGGGAGACACTTGTTCAGCCATTTCTTATTAGACTGTAAGACTGGTATGTCATTTCTAATAAGTAATATTTCCTAAATATATACGACTAGGATAATGAGTGAAATTCCAATAAAAATCTTGTAAACACATAGATCACATTCATTCTTAATGGAAAAAAATTCTTTTATGGCTTCATCAAATCAAAATTTCCATAACTCGGATTCTTGCTTCAAACCATTAATGTATCTCTATAACATTTAAATCCTTTTGGCATCATCTGGAGTCAAAAAAACTTCTGGTTATATCATATAGATATATTTTTGAAGGTTCCCATTAAGAAATGCAGTTTTACATCCATATTCCAAATCTCATAGTCAAGGTAAGATGCTATAGAAAGTAGAATTATAATTGATTTAAACATGGAAACTAGAAAAAAAGTTTCATTTAAGTCAATTCCTGGACTTTTTTTAATTATTTAGCCACAATCCATGCTTTATATGTACTTAATTTTCCTTTCAGGTCCATTATCCTCTTAAATACTCATTTTCATCCAACATGCTTTATATCAATTGTTGCATTGACCAGAACCCAAAAATTGTTTCAATAAATGGAATCCATTTCAGAATTCATGGATTCTTTCCATCTTATATCTTTTATGATTTTTACAGCCTCCTTGTATGATAAAGCTTTATCATTGTTCACAAATTATGATTCACCATCCTCAGTTACTAGAAAACCATATCTCTTCAGTTTTCTTACCTATCTTATTCTCTTATACAATACTTGTGTTTTAGGAACCACTTATTCCATGGGTACCTATTGAATATTTTTCTATTCAAAATCTTGTTCATATTGAGCATGAACTTCTGAAAAATAAATATTTCTCCCATAATCCTTTTTGAGGATGTGCTCCCTCTCAAGAAAGATTGCATATATGGTGACAATTACATTCTTTTATGAGGAATTTTATAGGTTGTATCCCCTTGTTTCCTTAGGATACCCTCTAAAGATACACTTTATGCCTCAAGGTTCTAGTTTTTTCCCAATCATTCTTTAATAAACACTTCGCAAACCCATATAGGTGTATGTGTAAAAATGGGTTTCTTTCCACTCCATAGCTCGAAGGGAATTCCATTTAAAACTTTATATTGAACTCAATTTAATGTATACACTATAGTTTTTAATGAATATCCCCAAAATGATAATGGAAGATCTGTATGACTCATCATTGACCTTACCATGTCTAACAAGGTATGATTCCTACTTTCACTAACACCATTCTACTATGGTGTATAAGGTGGAGGGAGTTGAGATAGAATCCCAAACTCCCATAAAAATTTGATTAACTCTTGGTTAATATATTCACTACCTTAATCTATTTGAAGGTTTTATATCTTACAAACAAGTTGATTAGCTACTTCACTATTAAATTCTGTGAATTTATCAATGGAATAAAAATTATACCTCATCAAGTAGATATATTCATATCTACTGAAGTCATCAGTAAAAGTTTTGATGTAATAATATCCACCTCTAGCTTCTACTAGAAATGGTCCACACACAACAGTGTATACCATTCCTATAAGCTCTATGGACCTTTCACATTATCCACCAAATTGAGGTTTGATCATTTTTACTTATAAACAAGCATGAAATTATTCAATAGGTTTTGGATCAGAAGAGTGTAAATAACTATCTTTATAGAGATTTGTCAACCACTTCTCATTTACATAACCAATATAGTGATGCCAAAGATGGGTGTTGTATGAGTCATGTGAACATTATTCATTATCAACTGCCAACACTTGATTTTTGTGATTTAATACACAAAGATAGATATTTAAATGGGACATTCCATAACATATGTTGTCAAAATAAAAGAGATAACTTCTATTTCAAATTTGAAAATAAAAGCATCTGTATTTAGGCACGAAACAAAAATTATTTTTTGGTAACTATAGGGACACAATAACAATATTTCAAAACCAAAATCATTCCCATTGGTAATAAGAGGTGGTAGTCACCAATGTCCAGAGCAGCCAACCACACACCATTAGCATCTCTCAGATCCACCACTCCTCTGGAAATCATTCATAATATACTTGGTTTCTACATTTGGATACAGATGTGATCCCCACAAGGTATATCTAATACCTAATATATAGATATTATAAGATTACACTAGATAAAAAATGAGCCTTTATCTTCCCCTTACATTTGGGTGTAGTTCCTCTTCCAGTGGGCCGAGTTTACACATGAAAAACATACTACTTATTTTTCCATGCACGACCTCTAGATCTTCTTCTTCTTGGAAGGATGGTTCTTGGGACATTTAGGCTGTTTATAAGTGCTGGGCCCCTTTGAATTGTTCTTCCTTTTCTTATTCACCATAAGTACTATGGGGTTTTCACACCCCATGTCCTTATGCACTTGGAGAAATAATGTAAAAAGTTCTAGAAGAATCTTCTCATTATTGATGACATTATAATTAACAATAATGTTGGAGATGGTCTTGTAAAGTGATGGAAATATGAGATCTATATGAAAATCATCTAGGAATTTAATCCCTAAGATGTCTAGGTGTTCAATTTAGCCAATAATCTTGACTGCATGAGGCCCAAATGGTGGAGACTCTCCAAGATTAGTTGTAAAAAAAGCATTGGAGATCTCATACCAATATTATCTCACCTTCTCTTGATTGAGATCATTAAACTGAGGCATCATGCTATAGGAATCCATATCCTCATGTTGGTTCAAAATATCATTGTATATAGATGATATAATGAAACATTGAATGTATTTAGCATCATTCAAATGTTTCTCATAGAGGGATAATTATTCATCACTTGACTCATTACCTGGCGCAACTAGAAAATGTTCTTCCATCAAATATAAATTTCTTTCATGGTGAAGGATGACACGTATTCTCCATTCCCATTGTTGAAAATTTGTTTTGGTGAGAAGGTTTTCCTTCTCAATTATGGATTGTAAAGATATGTTTGATGTCATTTTAATGTTTTTTCTATAAAATAATATAACAATAATTTTAGTACTTTATCTTATAAAATTTAGAAAAATAATTATATATTATATTCATTAGTCTCCCACTATTTTATCAAAACCCAATATTCCTTACCATTGGAATTAGAATGTCCCGTTGCTTGGATATTCAAGTGGAAAGGATCTATATTCCCTTTCTCATTACCACAACTTTGGTTGGTTAATAAATTTAAATGATTTTTGGCAGTCATCTGAATTAAAAATGTATTAACTCATAGTTTCTTGATCTGTTGAGTGGACTACCCAATCCTAAAATCCTTAATTGTATTTCCTCAACCTTTTCCTCTCAGTTACACCAACTCCTTCTATGGTAGTCAACCATTGATGTGAACTGAGTTAAGCTAACCCAAAACATCAAGTTAACTTTTATTGATAATTTAAATAACCAAAAATTGTGTTGGACATGCATTTTGAACTATGGTTCAATTTTAACCTAAGTAATGGAAGGTTATACTAACTTAATATATTTAATTGAATGATTTTATACTTTTATTTGTAAATATTTAATTATTATCGTTATCACATGTTTGATAGTATTAATTGTATTTACATGAGTGATTAACCATGTCTTAGATAATGTTTATGCATAATCCAACTTATATTAGTTCTATATTGCATACACGTTAATTTCATTAATTTATTTGATCATGACGAAACATCCATAACGAAATAATAATGTAACTGACAGAAATAAAATAATAAAGGGTATGATCATGAGCTTATACTAATGGTTAGTTTATCAAGCGGTTGATAAACTAACTAATGAACTAGGTAAAAATGACCTTGAACTAATTAAGGTTTGTGTTTAAATCTATACATCTACCCACCTTTTTATCTCTAATGGATTGGTTTCACCTCAGCTCTAAACTGGAACTGCCTCCTCTATATTGGAAGATCTACCCATTACACATTCTTTTACTTCCACACATGTGAGGGGAAAAGGGTTCACATAAAAGAAAACATGGGAACATAGGCCTTATATAATAATAGGAGAGAAGGAACACATGCTAACAATTTAATATAATAATAAATTAAATTAAAACAATCACATATGAATGTTTTTATTGATCCTGATCATCCACATGCATACAATGAATTACACATTTAATAAAACTAGAAATCAATTCTTAATTGTTTATATTTAAGATAAATCACACTCGAATAAGTTAATTATTATCATTAATTAATAAATTATTTTATCTTAATTATCATATAAATTTCCTTGATATACTCATCCATTATAATTTTAAACAAATTAAACAAATTAATACAAAATTAATCGTGTACATAAATGTACCTTGGAGGAAACATGGTGAATACCCATCCGATTTTCCCCACTTGTATTATACTTATATACTATTTTACTCTTGTGATATGTGGCATACATTGTAGAGACCCAAATATTGACGTACATGAACATTACATTACTTTTTCGGAATAATTAGTACATAACAAAAACAGACACAGAAGGACTGTAATAGTTTAGTGTCTTTGGAAACTCAGAATATAATCTTCTAACCGTGGTGAAAGATCTTCAACATCTCCCATAAAGATCTTCCCTTTTTTTCTTACTTAAAACCTTTCTTTATATCATGGGGAAAAGAAAACCTAAAATGGGTGAGCTCAAACACTCAGTAAGGGTAAACATAGAGAACATAAAACAATCCATAAACATTTGAATGCAAAAATTGAACATAAAATCTAAACATCAAAATCTTGAGAAAAGACATGAATCTTGGAAGTACGTAAGGCATATATCATAAGGGAACATCAATCATGATAAAATAGCATGGTAATAAAACATGTCATTGTGGAAAACCATTAAGCACATGTTATGATTTCCATAGTATCCAAGGCATTGCTGCCAAGACCATCTTAGTGGACAAAGTCCCTTTCTGAATTGAGTTCACTCCTCGTTTCAGTCCTGTAACACTAAACCGGATTAACTTACCGTTCCAGCCATGTATATATCATGAGATATAAATCATTACCCAATGCATTGGAGGGAGATATAGGTCCCACCCATCTCATAATGAAATCATTCTTACTTGTTCCACAACATAAACATTGATCATTCATCATAACCCAAAGAGTAAAATGGGTTTCATAAACATCATCCTATCATAACATAATCCATATAAAAAAAATGGACATTTCATCATAAGAAAATTGAAACCATGTAAATCATAGAGAAAGTATACTTGAAATATACACATATGAAATAATGTCATCCTATATGGAAAAATGGTTTTGATAAAACACTTGAAATGAATTCTTGAGGAAAATATCCTTTCTTCTTGAAAATTATTTTCTTTTCACAAAATTCCATACAATTTTAAAAGAAATATATTCTGTTGAAAATAGTAATGAAATATTTTGGAGGAAGCTTCATGAAAATAAGGCATTATAAATCTGTAAAAATCTGTTCATGCCATATAAGTTAAAAATAACATTATTCTCATACTTTAGTCGGAAAAGTCAAAAAGTACCTCGTATGGTAAAAAAGAAAGATTCCTTACATACCATGTAGTTAAAGTAAAAATGGTTAAAAATGACTTTAAACATACATGAAACCATTTTTAGAAAATAGGAACATGGATGATAAATATAACCCCAGTGAATACTTACGAATAAACAATATCGGATAAAAATAATATTGGAAAAGTTATCCCTTACCTTAGGTCCGATATGCTTTGTACGTTTCCGAACCTCCTGTATAATGATTTAAATAATTTCATTGACTTATTACAGAATAATATTCATTGTTATGATATCATATATGGTTCACTTATGACTTTATATTACCCATTCATTTGTAAGTTCCATGTTAAAGCAGCGTTTTGGGTTAAATAGTTTTATTTATCGTAAGTATTTGGACTTGTTGTTCTTGATATAATTACTTATATCCTGATTTAACTAATTCAAGAATGTAAAAAATGATTTATATATAATATATATTCAGTATATACATATATATATGATAGATCGATTAAATGAAATGAAATACACCATTCATGGAGACGGTAGGCCGTACGTACGCATGAACGCTGTTTTTGTTTCCTTATTGAATTGATTGAAATTAAGTAGATGACATACATATATATACACATAAAACCGGTATCATTATTATGTCATATATTTCATGATTACTTATTATATATACTTTATAATCATTCATGAATGGTTAACATGGAGAATGAATCTCATCGCGTCGTGGAGACGGTAGTCCGTACGTACGCACGAGCGATGATATCATTCCCATGATCGTGGAATTTCATTGAAGTGTATGTATAATATTTCAGAATCAATATAAATTTTCAATAATCCTATATAATTATTTATTTCCACCATTATACCCATCCAAGTAAGGTGGTGGTCGAAAATAGATTACACCACAGCGTGGAGACGGTATTCCGTACGTACACACGCGCGGTGATTTCGTTTTCCGTAGGATGGATAGATGGTGAAATAGGTTTTTTTCATAAATATAATAACATATAATAATATGATTGATACTGATGTTATTAATTCATAATGAAACAACTAAATAATAAGTAGTCGAAGAAGAAATAAAGTTGAAAGAATAGGTAACGGATATTACATCTTCTTTCGACATGCCTTTTTGAAACCTCCTTATAGGGAACTAAGATTGGTCTTTGAAGAAGACCAGAACCTCTTTTATGTTTCTAGGGAAGTGGAGAATAGAACTTTACTGGGGTTGGACGAGCTTGAATGCTCAAAGTGGTTTGAGGAAGAGAGGGAGGAGGTTCCCTTTTATAAGGGAGGAGAGGGGCACCTTTGGAATAACTAAAAATATTATTTTATTATAAAGTCATATTCGGTTTTTAATAGCTCCAAATTAATTTATTTCAAAGATAAGGTGGGGATGGGTCGAAATAATCTCATCCAATAGAATTTAGACAAGTTTATGTTTCTATTTTAACCTTATCATTTAGATTTAACTTTAAGTTAAATAATTTTTCTTTTACCGTGTCTTCTTGTTTTCTTACACTATATGGTTAATAAACATACTATAACAAGCCAAACGAACCCCAATTTGTTTGTTATTAACATATATAACCGTATCTAAGTCATTTGGACGAACCTTAGATTTTTAGGAATAAAATAACAATTAATAATATAATATTTGTTTTAAAAACTATTTTATGTCAATTTTGACAGTATTTGGTAATTGATTTTTGTGAAAATAATAACAAAATGACTAGTTCGAAAAATGTTAACTAAATCAATATTAACATGTCATATTAACCTATAAAATTATTTTAATTTATAAAAAGTCTCATATTACATTTATTTGGGTATTTATAACATCAATTATGTCAATATTTCATTAATAAGATAATTACTGCATCATCATTGTGTCATAAATAAATTAAATTATTTAATGTCTAAAAATTATAAATAAAACACCATTATGTATTAAATCCTTTTAGATTTCAAATGAATATTTATAATTGAATTTATCTTATGTATACCCCTATATTAAAAATAATTTAGTTATTAAACATTGATTTTAACTATTTTAACCCTTCTTTAAATAAATTAATATTAAATGTCCTAATCTAATACAAGTGGGCCTAAAGGGTAATATTTTTTCCCTAATGTTTTTTGGTCAAATTACACTTATCCAATAGAATTATGACACGTGTTAGGGTAATAATAATATCATTTTTACCCTTAATTACCCTATTTACTTTTAACCGTGGTAAAAAAAAGTAAAAAGTTACTATTCACCAAAAATTATTTTCATCTCATTGAACCAAATTTTACTTACTGACATCAACTGTAACTCTCGGATTTTTTAAATTCCATTCACAAAAGCGGTAAAATGAAGTTTTATGTAAATTTGCAAATTCTTCTAGGAGGTGGGTAAAAGACGGTCAAAAGTTCAATAATATTTTTATATATCTAAAATTATTATAAAACAACTCCAATGAATTACATTGAACTTATATAGGTATTATGTATCAATTTTTACCTAAAATAAATTTAAATAAAATAAATAATTATTTAAATAAAAAGGCGGTTTTTAAATAGTAACCCAGTGTTTTCACTATTCATCAAAAATTGAAAGTTTTCAGAAAAATAAAAAAAATCCACCCTAAGCTAATTTAGATATTCCAAATCCAAAAATGAAGTCCATTTTCAAAAATAAAATTTATAAAACTTCAAAAAGTGGGTATTACTATTCATAACGGCTAGTTTTAATAATATTTTAATAGCATATCGTTGTTTAGCGAAACTGGGTATTGCGTACAACACACGCTATCGTGGAAGGCCGCGCTTGCGTGTAATGCAAGCCAAGTCAGAGATGCATGTTGTGCAAGATCCTTTTGGTGTAACGTACAACACAAGACATTAATGAAATTAAAAAGAATATTTTTCATTAAATCTTGGGGTGTTACATTCTACCCCCCTTAAAATGAATTTCGCCCTCAAAATTCGTCGGGGTTATAAATGGTTTACTACTCAAAAGTTTTTTTAAAAGAAAACCACATCGTAAAAAGGAATACTAAAAACTTAATTTTAAAAACTAAAGTATGAAACATAACGGTTACCCAAATTAACTAATCACTGGGTTTCCACGTAGGAGAACATAGGTGAAAATATGGGTATGGAAGAAAAATCTAACCATCAAGTTCTGATGGAGAGTGGTAGAGAACATGGATATGAAAAAGACATCAATCCCAAAGCCAAAAATTTGTGATGATCTAAGGTACCATCTGATTCATCAGATACAAGAGCACTAGGACAACATTTTTTGGTTCTCAATATCATTTCCCTAAAGTTGAAAATTTTAAATTCGAAGAAAAACATGCTTGATTTTGGTACAATCTCACTGTTGTTCGTGCTTTGAACAATTTCCACTTCATCTCTTAAAGAAATGAAGTTGAATTTGTTATTCATGAAGTGTTAACAAATCATGTGATAGAATGATTGGTCATTCCATTTGTTTCAAACAAATGGCCAGCAAAAGTTATTCAATATACATAAGTCCATCTATGGTGAGATTAATCGTATACGATTCCAAAAATGAACTTATACTTCATCTATCATGTCACTTAATAAAATAAAAATAGTTTCTACTAACCAGGGACTTCCTATAGGCCATTGGTATGCGATAAAGTCCAGTTGCACTTCAGTTGTGGGTTCGATTCCCACAGTCTTGTCCAATGCGATGGGTTGTCGCCCATCCTGCAGGTTGTCCTTTTTCTAAAACTACATTACTATAACATCCCATCAATAATATCGAAGAAAGTTATATCCTTAAAAACTAATAACTTATGTCCAACACAATCCATTCCAATCTTTAGGATTATCTAAAATACTTTGGTCCAAGCTCATAGTACAAATAAAACAATTACAAGAAAGGTTATCTACCAAGAATGTGAATACAAGCATTTATCCCACATATATCATAAGATATATCTTGTTGGTTGTATTCCAAACACATGAATACCTTAGTAATATATTATCTTGAAACATAAATTACCATATAACCTTAGTGAAAACATGAATACTGTCAAAAGGTAACTCTTTCCACATACCAAAATCCCAAAAATATATATAATCAAACCATAATATCACTTAGTCCTTATATCAGTCATGAGCTCATGAATACAATCAAACATCTCATTATCTTCTTATTCCTTCATTATGTGCATATCATCTACTTTCCAAAAATATCTGAATAACCATCCATGGTTACTGGAACCATTCAACATATACTTTCAAATACTTTAGGAAAAATAATAGTGTAACAATCCTTAGATGATTCTTTATTCCATAGTACCATACATTATTCTTTATAAACATACAATCATTCCACTAACATCTTAAACCACTAACTGAGCTTCATAATTTCTTTCATCTCATATTTCATTTGTAGTCTCTTCATCATCATCCACATAAATACTACTCATATGACCATGCTGATTCTCTTCATGAGATTTTCCCTTAGAGAATTGGTTTGCATAATTCCCATACATTCCACATTTAAAACATGTAATCATTGTTGATGTCGTAGAAATACCATTATCCTTGTCCATGGTGTTAACTAAACATTTTCCTTTGCACTTACTGGATTTGTGTCCTTCTTTTCCACACCCAAATCATCTTTCAGTTCCTTTGAAACAATCTCCCTGATGCCTCTTCCCACATGATTTACATGAGGGAAATTGAACTTTCTTTCCTCTATGATCATCATGAAATTCCATCTTTCTCTTATTATCTAAGTCGGGAAACTTACCAAAGTTGAGATTATTGATCAAATTATGAGATTGCTGATTAGGAATAATAACGATGTTTGGACTTCCAAATCCCTTTTCATTTGATTGCTCGTGAATAATATCATTCCATTGTCCGTCATATCCTCCATTATCATGAATCTTCCTGTTTCCAGCCATTTTCTAAAACCCAAAAAGAATAGTATGAGAGGAAAAAATCATGCTAGGAAAAAAACATAATAAAGGGGGAGTAACTTCAATATCTAACATCTTAGGTTTAATTCTATGATCGTTAGTGAAATTCTAGGACTATAACCTATACGTATACTTAACCTTAGGGACATACCTAGTCATACCTTAGAAATATCTCTAGGGATTTCACTAAAGTTTTCGTATCCTAGTTTCCAAAGGTTAACTAAACCTTTCCTCTGATAAAAACTGTAGAGACCCAAAGATTGACGTACAAGGACATTGTAACATCCTGAGATTTTATGATAATTTTTTTTATGTCTTATGTTATACGCAACACCAAAGGAATCTTTCACATCACACAATACGGACTTGGCTTGCATTACACGCAATCACGACCTTCCTCGATAGCGTGTGTAGTACGCAATACCGGGTTTCACTAAACAATGATATATTATTATTAACTATCCATTATGAATAGTATTAACTACATTTTGAATTTTTTTATTCATCGTACACATTTTCTAGAACATGGTAAGAGAACAAAATAATTTTTTTCGGGTAAAATAAGTATTTTTCAAAAAATGCAGTTTTGCCGCCTTTTGATGGCACACCCACATTAAATCTAGTTTTTTATATTATTATAAGTTCAATTTGACAAAATAAAATTATTCTATTGAATCAGGGTATAAAAATTTACTTTGGATAAATTTTTGATATTTTTTTGATAACTTTAATATTTTGATGAATAGTAAAAATACGCGAATTTTTAATTAAAGACTACTTTTTTCATTGAGATAATTTATATGGTTAAATTATAATATTGAATGGTTTTAATGTATAAATAGAATATATTTTTACCATTTAATATAATTTATGTCATTAGCATTAATTTCACATTGAATTCATAGGTAAAAACATTTCAATCTTTGGCAATGTTTTAACTTCTAAAACCCGTTTTCTTAACAACAGGATTTATTTTAAATTAATTACTGAAACTTATATGTTTTGAATTTTTAAAAATTGATTCCATATTTGGAATCAGTGGGTCCAAATTATGTTAACAGGCTACTTTTTATTTTTGGGCATTATGAATAGTAACTACGGTAAATTTTATTTACCATAGTTAAAGGTAAATCGGGTAATTAAGGGTAAATATAAGATTATAAAATTACCCTAATACCTTCCAAAATCCTATTATATGACTAAAAGTCGACACATATCACCTAAGGGTCGGATTAGATTAATTTAATGGACTTTTGTCCATGAAAATAATTTAATTATTATTAAAACCAAAGAATGTGACAACATGTCACTTTCTTAAATCTTATAAGTATAATAATTTTAATTTAGTGATAAACTTAATGAAACTTAGAGAATGAATAGTATCCAGAAAGATAATACAATTATCTAAATCATAGTAATTTATTTAGAATTTTTAGGGATTAAATAATTATCATTAATTAGGACACAATAGTGATGTTGAAATTATTTTATTAATTAAAATATCAAATAAATGGTTTTAAAAGTATTAAAATAAATATTATATGAACTATTTAATGTGATCCAATAATTTTCTAGATACATATGAGATTTTATGAATATATTAAAGCTTTTAATTCTAAAATATCTTCCGTATATATTTTATTTAAATTCAAATAAATAAATAGTGCCAAAATTGACACTACTGTTATTTTATAAAAATAACATATTATAAAATTGTTTAAAAATCACAAAAATATTTAAAAATTATAAATTAAACTTTATATGGTCTAAAATGTCATAGAGTGTCAAATTATGGAAAATTCACAACACATATGTAATTATTTATAATAATTTAAAATTTAGAATATTATTACCACAAATAAAATTAAATTGATAAATAAGGATAAATCAAGTTGATAATGTTTAAAATAAATTCCTAACATGTCTAAATTTTATTGGTTGATGAGATTAAAATCCTATTTCATCTAATATTCGGATATGAGTCATTTTGTAAGTTATTATGTGGGTTTGGGAATTAATATAAACTAATATTTCTTATAGTTCCAAAGGTTCCCCTCTCCTCCCTTATAAAAGGGCACCTCCTACCTCTCCTCCTCACACCAATTTGAGCCTTCAAGCTCGGCCAAACCCGGACCATTTCACATCCCCACTTCCATAGAAACATCCTATAGGTTCTTGTCTTCTTCAAAGACCAATTTTAGTGCCCTAAACAGAGGTCTCAAAGAGGCGCTTCAAAGAAGAGGTAATGCCCGTTACCGATTCTTTCAACTCTATTTATTATTCTACTTATTCTTCTTTATTTGTTTCATTATGAAGTAATAAAATCAGTATCACTAATATACTGATATGTTATTATAAGTATGAAACAACCCTATTTCACCATCTATCCATCCTACGGAAAACGAAATCACCGCGCGTGCGTACGTAAGGAATACCGTCTCCACGCCGTGGTGTAATCTATTTTCCATCACCACCTTACTTGGATGGGTATAATGGTGAAAAAAATAACTATATATTATTATTGTAAATTGTTATTGATTCTTAAATAGTATACATACACTCCAATACAATTCCACGATCATGGGAACGATATCATCGCTCGTGCGTAGGTACGGAATACCGTCTCCATGATGTGATGCGATTCGTTCTACATGATCTTCATTGCATAATGATTATATAAATAAATTGAATGAATAAATATGATATATAGTACACTAATACCATTATGGAAATGAGGTATCTATAACCTAAAGAGAAGAATAAGAATTTATTCGACAAAACACGCATAAGAACAAAAAGTAATAAACACTCGAATAATAAGTAGCAATGAAATATTACTAATAAGAAGCTAAGAATATGACCATATAGGATATAATAACAATTAGTATGATTCTGGAATAAGTCAATGAAATTATTTAAATCATTATACAGGAGGTTCGGACACTTACGAAGCAAATTGGACCAAAGGTAAGGGAAAATATCACAATCTCATTTTTATCCGAGATTGTTTATACTTTGGTATTTACTGGGGTGTATTTTATCATCCACATCCAAGTTCCCTCAATATGTAATATTTTTTCTATCCACCATCAATTTTTTAAATCCAATTTTACCCTTTGGTGAGTTTTTAGTAATGGATATGAAAGGAATATTTTGTGGTTTTTCGTACGAGGTACTTTTTGACTTTTCCGACAAAAGTACTTGAAGAATGTTTTTTTAACTTATATGGCATGAATGGATTTTTAAAACATTATTTCCAAGAAGCTTCATTTACATTTTTTCATGTTTATTTTTAATCAACTTCTTTTAGTTTAAAATTGTATGACATGTTAATAAAGGAAAGATGTTTTTTAAGTAGAAAAGATATTTTCCTCAAGAATGGAGTTCAAGTGTTTTATCAAAATGATTTTCCATCTAAGATAATATAGGTTTTTGTTTCCATCCCTATTATTAAATTGATTTCATTATGTTGTTATTGAATTATTTTTTTGAATTCATTTTTCTTATATGAATTGTTTTATGATGTCACGATGTTTAAGAATCCCATTTTTATTACATGGGTTATGCAATGATGTATGATTTATGATTTTGTGGCACACATAAGAATTGTATCATTATGATATGGGTGGGACCTATATCTCCCTCCAATGCATTGGGTAAAGATTTTATATCTCATGAGATAGACATGGATGGAATGGCAGGTTAAACCGGTTCAGTGAAACAGGACTGAAATGAGGAGTGAACTCGGTTCAGAAATGGACTTTGTCCACTAAGATAGTCTTGGCAATGAGTCTTGACTACTAAGAAATGATTCTCTATGATTATGTGTGTATGCCACAAAGTTCTGTGTTTTATGTTATGATTGTTGTGATTACATTTCACTACCATGATTTATCCCATGTTATGAAATTATGATCTCTTTTGTAGGGTAAGATTTCCAAAATGTTATGTTATTATGAATTTGATGTGATTGATATTTCTTTTGTTTAACCTTACTGAGAATTTGATCTCACCCTTTTGTATGTTTTCTTTCCCCAGTTCAGGAAGAAGGGTATTAAGTAAGATATTCCAAAAGGGACTATACATATGATGAAATAAATGGGAGACAGTGTAGATGCTTTATGAACCAGTTGTTTATGTTTCCCAGTTTCTAAAGACACTATACCTATACGGTCCTTTCATGGTTTTGTTATATGTTGTAATAAGTATACTTCAATTTTGAAGTACTAACAATGTATGTAAAGTATGGGTCACTATAGTTGGTATCAGAGGAAATGTATAGTCAACCTTTGGAAACTAGGATATGAAAACCTTAGTAAGAATCCTAAGGATAAGTCTAACCATAGAACACAATCTAAGTGTTTTAGAAATGACCCTGAATAACCTAGGATAAGACCTTAAGTGTGAAATTTTATTCTTGATTATGTGGTTTTCCAATTATAATTAGTGTTGATCACACTATTCTTCTTGGTTTTAGTCAATGGCTGGAACCCGAAAGAACCGTGTTAATGTGGAATGCGACGGGAAATTCAATGATTGTCCCCCTGAGCAACCAAACGTTATGGGATCTAGAATGAAAAATCTTATAGCCATGGGTACACAACTTTCTAAAGCTATGAATCATGCAGGACTTCCAAACAAGCAAAGGAAGGAGAAATATTATGTTGAATCCTTCATGAGGTAGCGTCCGCCTTCATTTAGCGGGTCTATTGATCCATTAGTTGCTAAACAATGGATCAATACTACTAAAAAGATATTTTCAGTTCTTCAATGTTCTGAACATGATAAAGTCATCTTAGCAGTGTATCGTTTGGAAGGTGATGCTAATCAATGGTGTAATCTTATCAAGAATACGAGGCCAAGAGATGAAATTGAGTCCATGGAATGGGACGAGTTCAAGAACTTATTTTTCAATAAGTACCTCCCTCATATTCTCCGAACAAAGATGGAGAAATAGTTTCTTGAACTGAAGCAAAAGGATGATGAATCTGTTGGTACCTATGTAGCAAATTTTACAAGACTTGCAAGGTACGCTTCTGGTATTATTATCCAACCTGAGAGTAAGATCGATCGATTCTTTAGTGGCGTAAAAACAAGTCTTCAAAGGGCATTATCCATAAGGGACTTCAATAACTACGAGGAAATTGTTCGATGTGCTCTCAAGGTTGAGATGAAGATTGGTGTAACCCATCCGTCACATGGGTTTGATAAGAAGAGGAAAATGGAATTCAAAGGAAAATCTAAAGACCACATTGCAAAGAAGATGAGTTTTACCTTATGCTCAATGTGTGGAAAGAAACGTGGAGGAAATTGTCTTAAGGGGTCAAGAAAATGTTATAAGTGTGGAAAAGAAGGTCATCGGGCAATTGAATGTCGAAATAATGGGAAGAAGATGTCTAATGATGCAAACAAAGGAAGGGATACACAGAATAAACCTACTACACTTCAATGTTTCAAGTGCAAGGAGATGGGGCATTATTCCAATCAATTCCCAAATACAGGGGTTGATGATGATGATCGACGTCAACAAACACTTAAGGCCAAAGACAAAGGAAAGTCACATGCAATTACTATCGGCGATGTGGAGTACGACAACGAAGTTGTGAGAGGTACAATTACCATCCACTCTAAAGTAGCAAATGTTTTATTTGATTTTGGATCCACCCACTCTTTTATTTCTGAATATTTTTCTAAGGGTATCACCATATTTCCTCAACATTTAGATGTTGAGTTGGATGTGACAACTCCTAATGGCACAATAGTCTCATCAAAAGTTTACAATTCTTCTCCGATTGAAGTTTGTGGGAAAGTGATTCCTGTAAATCTTGTGATCCTTCCTATAGTGGAATTTGATGTGATTCTTGGCATGGATTGGCTTTCTTTATATGGAGCTCATATCAATTTCCAAATAAGGGAAGTCACATTTCATATTCCAGATCAATCTATGATCGTCTATCGATGCAAGGATGAACATAACCTTCCAGTGGAAATTTCTTCCATCTTATGGGTCTTGATTCCACTAAATGAAGGTTATTTATCTCAAATGGTTGGTGAGAAACTCATGATTAAGAATATTCCCATTGTACGAGAGTTTGATGATGTATTTTTGGAGGAATTGCCTGGTCTTCCACCAAATCGTGAAGTTGAGTTTTCAATAGAACTCATACCAGGTGCTTTACCTATTTCAAATACACATTATAGAATGGACCCAATTGAGTTACAGGAATTGAAGAAGCAACTCCAAGAGAATCTTGATAAAGGATTCATACACCCTAGTGCGTCACCTTGGGGAGCACCTGTTCTGTTTGTTAAGAAGAAATATGGATCACTGAGACTCTGCATTGATTATCGAGAACTTAATAAGATCACTATCAAGAACAAATATTCTCTCCCGCACATTGATGACTTATTTCAACAACTATGCAGAGTTCAATACTTTTCCAATATTGATTTTCGTTCAAGGTATCATCAATTAAGGGTCAAAAGGGAGGATATACCAAAGAAGGCTTTCCGTACAAGGTATGGACACTATAAATTTATAGTGATGCCATTTGGTCTTACTAATGCCCTTGCTATCTTCATGGATATGATGAATAGAGTCTTTAGAGACTATCTTGATCAGTTTTTGGTAGTCTTTATAGACGATATTCTTGTCTATTCAAAGATCAATGAAGAACATGAAGATCACTTGAGAATTGTATTGAAGACCCTGAGAAAGGAGAACCTTTATGCCAAATTTACCAAGTGTGAATTTTGGCTTCAAAAAGTTGCATTTTTGGGTCACATAATCTCAAAAGAGGGGATATCTGTGGATCCAGCAAAAACAGAGGTTATCGAAAGATGGTCGAGACCAACAAAAGTAACTGAGATCCAAAGTTTTCTTGGTTTGGCTGGATATTATCGATGTTTTGTGAAAGATTTTTCACGATTATCTAATCCACTCACCAAGTTGACTCAGAAAGGAGTTAAGTTTGTTTGGACGTAGGAATGTGAAGAGAATTTCAAGGAGTTGAAAAGAAGGTTATCCAGTGCACCTGTACTCACACTTCCTTGTAGTGGAGAAAGGTTTGTGATCTATAGTGATGTATCCAAGAAGGGATTGGGATGTGTTCTTATGAAAAATGATATGGTGATAGCTTATGCCTCACGACAGTTGAAAATCCATGTGGAAAATTACCTAACTCACTATTTGGAGTTAGCTGCGGTAATCTTTGCATTAAATATTTGGAGGAATTATCTTTATGGAGAAAGGTGTGACATTTATACTCATCATAAAAATTTAAACTATATTTTCACACAAAAGGAGATGAATATGCGCCAAAGAAGATGGTTAGAGTTGATTAAGGATTACGAATACTCAATTCATTACCACCCTGGGAAAGCAAACGAGGTGGCAGATGTATTAAGTCGACAAGACCATGCCAGTTTATCCATGATGAGGATCACAAAAGATCCAATATTTATGGATTTACAAAGGATGGATCTTGGAATTATAATGGAAGGGGGAAAATCATATCTTTCCCAAATGAATGTTCAACCATCTATACATGTGAAGATTAAAGAGTCACAAAAAGAAGATGTAGAGTTACAAAAGAAGTTGAGCAATGTTCCTGAATTAAACCTTGATTGTGATGGGATAATAAAGTTTAGGAATCGGGTTTGTGTTCCTCCCATCCCCGAATTAAAGAAGGAGCTGTTGGATGAGGCTCATAGTTATTCATTCTCTATTCATCCTAGAAGCACGAAGATGTATAGGGACCTGAAAGAGTACTTCTGGTGGGATGGCATGAAAAGAGATGTTGCTGAATATGTTTCTCGATGCTTGGTTTGTCAGCAAGTTAAAGCAGAGAGACATAAGTCTAAGGGGATGTTACAACCATTACCCATACCCGAATGGAAATGGGAAAACATCACTATGGACTTTGTCACAGGACTTCCTAAAACATCGAAAGGAAATAATTCTATTTGGGTCATAGTTGATCGTCTTACAAAGCCTGCACACTTCATTGTTATTAGAGAGGATTTATTTCTAGATCAGCTTGCCAGGATATATGTAAAGGAAGTGGTAAGATTTCATGGAGTACCACTTTCTATTATATCTAATCGGGATCCAAGGTTTACCTCAAAGTTTTGGCGAAGTCTTCAGCATACTCTGGATATAGAGTTGAGTTTCAGCACTGTTTATTATCCTCAGACAGATGGTCAGTCTGAGAGGAAAATTCCAACACTAGAAGATATGTTGAGATCTTTCTCTATAGATTTCAAAGGTGGTTGGGATGAACACCTTCCTTTGGTGGAATTTTCTTATAATAATAGCTTTCACTCCAATATTCAGATGGCTCCTTATGAAGATATCTATGGAAAGAAATGAAGGACTCCAACTTGCTGGGATGAAGTTGGGGAAAGAAATCCATTAGGACCTGATCTTGTTGATGAAATGGCAGAAAAGGTCAGATCTATTCAACAACACAAAAGAGCAGCTCAGAGTCGACAAAAAAGTTATGCTGACAACCGAAGAAAAGTCCTAGAGTTTGAAGTGGGTGATAAAGTGTTCTTACAAATATCTCCCTGGAAGGGGGTCATGAGATTTGGAAAGAAGGTAAAGTTGAGCCCTAGATATATCGGTACTTTTGAAATTCTGGATCGTGTTGGGAAGGTAGCTTACCGATTGGCACTTCCACCGAATCTCTCTCAAGTTCACAATGTGTTCCATGTATCTCTCCTAAGAAAGTACATACCTGACCCTTCACATGTACTTAGCTAAGAAGTTGTACCGCTGGAACAAGATCTTTCTTATGAAGAACAGCCGATAGAGATTCTATATTGTAGTGAAAAAGTCTTATGGAACAAGACCACTCGCTTGTTGAAAGTTTTATGGAGGAACCACCAATTAGAAGAAGCTACATGGGAGCTTGAGGATATGATGAGGGAGAGGTATCCTCATCTGTTTGTTACAAGTGACGAATTTCGAGGGCGAAATTCATTTTAAGGGGGGTAGAATGTAACATCCTGAGATTTTATGAGATTTTTTTTATGTCTTATGTTATACGCAACACCAAAGGAATCTTTCACAGCACACAATACGGACTTGGCTTGCGTTACACGCAATCACGACCTTCCTCGATAGCGTGTGTAGTACACAATACTAGGTTTCAATAAACAATGATATATTATTATGAACTTGACGTTATGAATAGTATTAACTAAAATTTGAATTTTATTATTCATCATACACATTTTCTAGAACATGGTAAGAGAACAAAATAAATTTTTCGGGTAAAATAAGTATTTTAAAAAAAATGCAGTTTTGCCGCCTTTTGATGGAGCACCCACATTAAATCTATTTTTTGACATTATTATAAGTTCAATTTGAAAAAATAAAATCCTTATTTTGAATCACAGTATAAAAATTTACTTTGGATAAATTTTTGATATTTTTCTGATAACTTTCATATTTTGATGAATAGTAAAAATACGCAAATTTTTAATTAAAAACAAATTTTTTCATTGAGATAATTTATATGGTTAAATTATAATATTGAATGGTCTTAAGGTATAAATAGAATATATTTTTACCATTTAATATAATTTATGTCATTAGCATTAATTTCACATTGAATTCATAGGTAAAAACATTTCAATCTTTGGCAATGTTTTAACTTCTAAAACCCATTTTCTTAACAATGGGATTTATTTTAAATTAATTACTGCATCTTATATGTTTTGAATTTTGAAAAATGGATTCCATATTTGGAATAAGTGGTTCCAAATTATGTTAATAGGCTACTTTTTTTGGGCATTATGAATAGTAACTATGGTAAATTTTATTTACCATAGTTAAAGGTAAATCGGGCAATTAAGAGTAAATATAAGATTATAAAATTACCCTAACACCTGCCAAAATCCTATTGGATGACTAAAAGTCGACCCATATCACCTATGGGTCGGATTAGATTCATTTAATGGACTTTGTTCCATGAAAAGAATTTAATTATTATTAAAACCAAAGAATGTGACAACATGTCACTTTCTTAAATCTTATAAGAATAATAATTTTAATTTAGTGATAAACTTAATTAAAACTCTAACATGAATAGTCTCCAGAAAGCTAATATGATTATATATATCTATGAATTTATTTAGTATTTTTAGGGATTAAATAATTATCATTAATTATGACACAATAGTGATGTTGAAATTATATTATTAATTAAAATATCAAATAAACGGTTTTAAAAATATTAAAATAAATATTATATGAACTATTTAATGTGCTCCACTAATTTTCTAGATACATATGAAATTTTATGAATATATTAAAGCTTTTAGTTTGAACATATATTCTGTATATATTTTATTTAAATTCAAATAAATGAATAGTGTCAAAATTGACACTATTGTTATTTTATAAAAATAACATACTATAAAATTGTTAAAAATCACAAAAATATTTAAAAATTATAAATTAAAATTTATATGGTCGGAAATGTCATAAAGTGTCAAATTATGGGAAATTCACAACACATATGTAATTATTTATAACAATTTAAAATTTAGAATATCATTACCACAAATAAAATTAAATTCATAAATAAGGATAAATCAAGTTGAAAATGTTTAAAATAAATTCTTAACATGTCTAAATTTTATTTGTTGATGATATTACAACCCTATCTCATCTAATATTCGGATATGAGTCATTTGGGAAGTTTTTAAGTGGTTTTGGGATTTAATATAAACTAATATTTCTTATATTTCCAAAGGTGCCCCTCTCCTCCCATATAAAAGGGCACCTCCTCCCTCTCCTCCTCACACCAATTTCAGCCTTCAAGCTCGGCCAAAACCTGCCCATTTCACTTCCCCACTTCCCTAGAAACATCATAGAGGTCCTGGTCTTCTTCAAAGACCAATTTTAGTGCCCTAAAAGGAGGTCTCAAAGAGGCACTTCAAAGAAGAGGTAATGTCCGTTACCGATTATTTCAACTCTATTTCATCTTCTACTTCTCAATAATTATTTGTTTCATTATGAAGTAATAAAATCAGTATCACTAATATAATGATATTTTATTATAAGTACGAAACAACCCTATTTCACCATCTATCCATCCTACGGAAAACGAAATCACCACGCATGCGTACGTACAGAATACCGTCTCCACGCCGTGGTGTAATCTATTTTCCATCACCACCTTACTTGGATGGGTATAATGGTGCAAATAAATAACTATATATGATTATTGTAAAGTTTTATTTATTTTGAAATAGTATACATACACTCCAATACAATTCCACAATCATGGGAACAATACCATCACTCGTGCGTACGTACAGAATACCGTCTCCACGATATGATGCGATTCGTTCTACATGATCTTCATTGCATAATGATTATATAAATAAATTTAATGAATAAATATGATATATAGTACACTAGTACCATTCTGGAAATGAGGTATCTATATCTTAAAGAGAAGAATAAGAATTTATTCGACAAAACACGCATAAGAACATAAAGTAATAAACACCCGAATAACAAGTAACAATGAAATATTACTAATAAGAAGCTAAGAATATGACCATATATGATATCATAAAAATGAGTATGATTCTGGAATAAGTCAATGACATTATTTAAATCATTATTAATGAGGTTCAGACACCTACGAAGAAAATCGGACCTAAGGTAAAGGAAAATATCACAATCTCATTTTTATCCGAGATTGTTTATACTTTGGTATTTACTAGGGTGTATTTTATCGTCCACATCCATGTTCCCTCAATATGTAATATTGTTTCCATCCACCTACAATTTTTTAAATCCAATTTTACCCTTCGGTAAATTTTTAGTAAGGGATATGAAAGGAATATTTTGTCATTTTTCGTACGAGGTACTTTTTGACTTTTCCGACAAAAGTACAAGAAGAATGTTTTTTTAACTTATACGACATGAATGGATTTTTAAAACATTATTTCGAAGAAGCTTCATTTACAAGTTTTCATGTTTTATTTAATCAACTTATTTTAGTTTAAAATTTTATGACATGTTAAGAAAGGAAAAATGTTTTTGAAGTAGAAAAGATATTTTCCTCAAGAATGGAGTTCAAGTGTTTTATCAAAATTATTTTCCATCTAAGATAATATAGGGTTCTGTTTCTATCCCTATTATTACATTGATTTGATTATGTTGTGATGGAATTATTTTTATGAATTCATTTATCTTATATGAATTGTTTTATGATGTCATGATGTTTAAGAATCCCATTTTTATTACATGGGTTATGCAATGATGTATGATTTATGATTTTGTGGCACACATAAGAATGATATCATTATGATATGGGTGGGACCTATATCTCCCTCCAATGCATTGGGTAAAGATTTTATATCTCATGAGATAGACATGGCTGGAACAACAGGTTAAATCGGTTCAGTGAAACAGGACTGAAACGAGGAGTGAACTCGGTTCAGAAATGGACTTTGTCCACTAAGATAGTCTTGGCAATGAGTCTTGACTACTAAGAAATGATTCTCTATGATTATGTGTGTATTCCAAAAAGTCCCATGTTTTATGTTATGATTATTGTGATTACATTTCACTACCATGATTTATCCCGTGTTATGAAATTATGATCTCTTTTGCAGGGTAAGATTTCCAAAATGTTATGTTCTTATGAATTTGATGTGATTGATATTTCTTTTGTTTACCCTTACTGAGCATTTTAGCTCACCCTTTTGTATGTTTTCTTTCCCCAGGTCATTAAGAAGGGTATTAAGTAAGATATGCCAAAAGGGACTATAGATATGATGAAATAAATGGGAGATAGTGTAGATGCTTTATGAACCAGTTGTTTATGTTTCCCAGTTTCTAAAGACACTATACCTATACGGTCCTTTCATGGTTTTTTTATATGTTGTAATAAGTGTACTTCAATTTTTAATTACTAACAATGTATTTATGGTATGGGTCTCTATAGACATTATATTACTTTTTCAGAATACTTAGTACATAACAAAAACATACACACAAGGACCGTAATAGTTTAATGTCTTTGGAAACTCAGAATATAATCTTCTAATCTTGGTTAATGATCTTTAAAATCTCCCATAAAGATATTCCCTTTTTTTCTTACCTAAAACATTTCTTTATATCCTGGAGAAAAGAAAACATAAAATGGGTGAGCTCAAATTCCCAGTAAGGGTAAACATAGAGAACATAAAACAATCCATAAACATTTGAATGAAAAAACTTGAACATAAAATCTAAACATCAAAATCATGAGCAAAGACATGAATATTGGAAGTACATAAGGCAGATATCATAAGGGAACATAAATCATGATAAAATAGCATGGGAATAAAACATGTAATTGTGGAAAACCACTAAGAACATGTTATTATTTCCATAGTAGCGAAGGCATTGCTTCCAATACCATCTTAGTGGACAAAGTCCCTTTCTGAATCAAGTTCACTCCTCGTTTCAGTCCTATAACACTGAACCAGATTAACTTACCGTTCCATCCATGTCTATCTCATGAGATATAAATCTTTACCCAATGCATTGGAGGGAGATATAGGTCCCACCCATCTCATAATGAAATCATTCTTACTTGTGCCACAACATAAACATAAATCATTCATCATAACCCAAAGAGTAAAATGGGTTTCATAAACATCATCCCATCATAACATAATCCATATAAAAAAATGGACAGTTCATTATAATAAAAGTGAAACCATGTAAATAATAGAGACATTATATTTAAAACATACACATATGAAATAATGTCATCGTATATGGAAAAATGGTTTTGATAAAACACTTGAAATGAATTCTTGAGGAAAATATCCTTTCTTCTTGAAAATTATTTTCTTTTCAAAAAATGCCATACAATTTCAAAAGAAAGATATTTTTTTGAAAATAGCCATGAAATATTTTGGAGGATGCTTCATGAAAATAAGGCTTTATAAAACTGTAAAAATCTGTTCACGCCATATAAGTCAAAAATAACATTCTTCTCGTACTTTTGTCAGAAAAGTCAAAATGTACCTCGTATGGTAAAAAAAAGAAAGATTCCTTACATACCATGTAGTTAAAGTCAAAAATGGTTAAAAAGGACATTAAACATACATGAAACTATTTTTAGAAAATAGGAACATGGATGATAAATATAACCCCAGTGAATACTTACGAATAAACAATCTCGGATAAAAACGAGATTGGAAAAGTTATCCCTTACCTTAGGTCCGATATGGTTTGTACGTTTCCGAACCTCCTATATAATGATTTAAATAATTTCATTGACTTATTATAGAATAATATTCATTGTTATGATATCATATATGGTTCATTTATGACTTTATATTACCCGTTCGTTTGTAAGTTCCATGTTAAAGCAACGTTTTGAGTTAAATCATTTTATTTATCATACATCTTTGGACTTTTTGTTCTTGATATTATTACTTATATCCTGATTTAATTAATTAAAGAATGTAAAACATGATTTATATATAATATATATTCAGTATATACATATATATATGATAGATCGATTAAATGGAATGAAATACACCGTTCATGGAGACGGTAGGCCGTACGTACGCATGAACGCTGTTTTCGTTTCCTTATTGAATTGAATGAAATTAAGTAGATAAAATACATATATATATACACATAAATACAGTATCATTATTATTTCATATATTTCATGATTACTTATTATATATACTATATAATCATTCATGAATGGTTAACATGGAGAATGAATCTCATCGCGTCGTGGAGATGGTAGTCCGTACGTACGCACGAGCGTGATATCATTCCCATGATTGTGGAATTGCATTGAAGTGTATGTATAATATTTCAGAATCAATATAACTTTGAAATAATCATATATTGTTATTTATTTACACCATTATACCCATCCGAGTAAGGTGGTGGTTGAAAACAGATTACACCACAGCGTGAAGACGGTATTCCGTACGTACGCACGCGCGGTGATTTCGTTTTCCGTAGGATGGATAGATGGTGAAATAGGGTTGTTTAATAATTATAATAACATATCAGTATATGAGTGGTACTGATGTTATTACTTCCTAATGAAACAAATAAAGAAGAAGTAGTAGAAGAAAAAATAAAGTTCAATGAATCGGTAAAAGATATTACCTCTTCTTTCGACACGCCTTTTTGAAACCTCCTCTTAGGGCACTAAGATTGGTCTTTGAATAAGACCATAACCTCTAGGATGTTTCTAGGGAAGTGTAGAAGAGAAATTGGTAGGGGTTTTCTGAGCATTAAGGCTCAAAGTGGTGTGAGGAAGAGATGGAGGAGGTTCCCTTTTATAAGGGAGGAGAGGGGCACCTTTGGAATAACTAAAAATATTATTTTACTATAAAGTCATATTCGGTTTTTAAAAGATCCAAGTTGAGTTATTTCGAAGATAAGGTGGGGATGGGTCGAAATAATCTCATCCAATAGAATTTAGACAAGTTTAGGTTTCTATTTTAACCTTATAATTTAGATTTAACTTTAAGTTAAATAATTTTTCTTTTACCGTGTCTTCTTGTTTTCTTACACTATAAGGTTAATAAACATACAATAACAAGCCAAACGAACCCCAATTTGTTTGTTATTAACATATATAACCGTATCTAAGTCATTTGGACGAACCTTAGATTTTTAGGAATAAAATAACAATTAATAATATAATATTTGTTTTAAAAACTATTTTATGTCAATTTTGACACTATTTGGTAATTGATTTTTGTGAAAATCATAACAAAATGATTAGTTCGAAAAATGTTAACTAAATCAATATTAACATGTCATATTAACCTATAAAATTATTTTAATTTATAAAAAGTCTCATATTACATTTATTTGGGTATTTATAACATCAATTATGTCAATATTTCATTAATAAGATAATTACTGCATCATCATTGTGTCATAAATAAATTAAATTATTTAATGTCTAAAAATTATAAATAAAACACAATTATGTATTAAATCCTTTTAGATTTCAAATGAATATTTATAGTTGAATTTATCTTATGTATACCCCTATATTAAAAATAATTTAGTTATTAAACATTGATTTTATCTATTTTAACCCTTCTTTAAATAAATTAATATTAAATGTCCTAATCTAATACAAGTGGGCCTAAAGGGTAATATTTTTTCCCTAATGTTGTTTTTGGTCAAATTACACTTATCCAATAGAATTATGACACGTGTTAGGGTAATAATAATATCATTTTTACCCTTAATTACCCTATTTACTTTTAACCGTGGTAAAAAAAGTAAAAAGTTACTATTCACCAAAAAATATTTTCATCTCATTGAACCACATTTTACTTACTGAAATCAACTGTGTCTCTCGGATTTTTGAAATTCCATTCACAAAAGCGGTAAAATGAAGTTTTATGTAAATTTGCAAATTCTTCTAGGAGGTGGGTAAAAGACGGTCAAAAGTTCAATAAAGTTTTTATATATCTAAAATTATTATAAAACAACTCCAATTAATTACATTGAACTTATATAGGTTTTATGTATCAATTTTTACCTAAAATAAATTTAAATAAAATAAATAATTATTTAAATAAAAAGGCGGTTTTTAAATAGTAACCCAGTGTTTTCACTATTCATCAAAAATTGAAAGTTTTCAGAAAAATAACAAAAATCCACCCTAAGCTAATTTAGATATTCCAAATCCAAAAATGAAGTCCATTTTCAAAAATAAAATTTATAAAACTTCAAAAAGTGGGTATTACTATTCATAACGGCTAGTTTTAATAATATTTTAATAGCATATCGTTGTTTAGTGAAACTGGGTATTGCGTACAACACATGCTATCGTGGAAGGCCGCGCTTGCGTGTAATGCAAGCCAAGTCAGAGATGCGTGTTGTGCAAGCTCCTTTTGGTGTAACGTACAACACAAGACATTAATGAAATTAAAAAGAATATTTTTCATTACATATTGGGGTGTTACATTCTACCCCCCTAAAAATGAATTTCGCCCTCAAAATTCGTCGGGGTTATAAATGGTTTACTACTCCAAAGTTTTTTTAAAAGAAAACCACATCGTAAAAAGGAATACTAAAAAATTAATTTTAAAAACTAAAGTATGAAACATAACGGTTACCCAAATTAACTAATCACTGGGTTTCCACGTAGGAGAACATAGGTGAAAATATGGGTATGGAAGAAAAATCTAACCATCAAGTTCTGATGGAGAGTGGTAGAGAACATGGATATGAAAAAGACATCAATCCCAAAGCCAAAAATTTGTGATGATCTAAGGTAGCATCTGATTCATCAGATACAAGAGCACTAGGACAACATTTTTTGGTTCTCAATATCATTTCCCTAAAGTTGAAAATTTTAAATTAGAAGAAAAACTTGCTTGATTTTGGTACAATCTCACTGTTGTTCGTGCTTTGAACAATTTCCACTTCATCTCTTAAAGAAATGAAGTTGAATTTGTTATTCATGAAGTGTTAACAAATCATCTGATAGAATGATTGGTCATTCCATTTGTTTCAAACAAATGGCCAGCAAAAGTTATTCAATATACAGAAGTCCATCTATGGTGAGATTAATCGTATACGATTCCAAAAATGAACTTATACTTCATCTATCATGTCGCTTAATAAAATAAAAATAGTTTCTACTAACCAGGGACTTCCTGTAGGCCATTGGTATGCGATAAAGTCCACTTGCACTTTAGTTGTGGGTTCGATTCCCACAGTCTTGTCCAATGCGATGGGTTGTCGCCCGTCCTGCAGGTTGTCCTTTTTCTAAAACTACATTACTATAACATCCCATCAATAATATCGAAGAAAGTTCTATCCTTAAAAACTAATAACTTATGTCTAACACAATCCATTCCAATCTTTAGGATTATCTAAAATACTTTGGTCCAAGCTCATAGTACAAATAAAACAATTACAAGAAAGGTTATCTACCAAGAATGTGAATACAATCATTTATCCCACATATATCATAAGATATATCTTGTTGGTTGTATTCCAAACACATGAATACCTTAGTAATATATTCTCTTGAAACATAAATTACCATATAACCTTAGTGAAAACATTAATACTGTCAAAAGGTAACTCTTTCCACATACCAAAATCCCAAAAATCTATATAATCAAACCATAATATTACTTAGTCCTTATATCAGTCATGAGCTCATGAATACAATCAAACATCTCATTATCTTCTTATTCCTTCATTATGTTCATATCATCTACTTTCCAAAAATATCTGAATAACCATCCATGGTTACTGGAATCATTCAACATATACTTTCAAATACTTTAGGAAAAATAATAGTGTAACAATCCTTAGATGATTCTTTATTCCATAGTACCATACATTATTCTTTATAAACATACAATCATTCCACTAACTTCTTAAACCACTAACTGAGCTTCATAATTTCTTTCATCTCATATTTCATTTGTAGTCTCTTCATCATCATCCACATAAATACTACTCATATGACCATGATGATTCTCTTCATGAGATTTTCCCTTAGAGAATTGGTTTGCATAATTCCCATACATTCCACATTTAAAACATGTAATCATTGTTGATGTCGTAGAAATACCATTATCCTTGTCCATGGTGTTAACTAAACATTTTCCTTTGCACTTACTGGCTTTGTGTCCTTCTTTTCCACACCCAAATCATATTTCAGTTCCTTTGAAACAATCTCCCTGATGCCTCTTCCCACATGATTTACATGAGGGAAATTGAACTTTCTTTCCTCTATGATCATCATGAAATTCCATCTTTCTCTTATTATCTAAGTCGGGAAACTTACCAAAGTTGAGATTATTGATCATATTATGAGATTGCTGATTAGGCATAATAACGATATTTGGACTTCCAAATCCCTTTTCATTTGATTGCTCGTGAATAATATCATTCCATTGTCCGTCATATCCTCCATTATCATGAATCTTCCTGTTTCCAGCCATTTTCTAAAACCCAAAAAGAATAGTATGAGAGGAAAAAATCATGCTAGGAAAAAAACATAATAAAGGGGGAGTAACTTCAATATCTAACATCTTAGGTTTAATTCTATGATCGTTAGTGAAATTCTAGGACTATAACCTATACATATACTTAACCTTAGGGACATCCCTAGTCATACCTTAGAAATATCTCTAGGGATTTCACTAAAGTTTTCGCATCCTAGTTTCCAAAGGTTAACTAATCCTTTCCTCTGATAAAAACTGTAGAGACCCAAAGATTGACGTACAAGGACATTGTAACATCCTGAGATTTTATGATAATTTTTTTTATGTCTTATGTTATACGCAACACCAAAGGAATCTTTCACATCACACAATACGGACTTGGCTTGCATTACACGCAATCACGACCTTCCTCGATAGCGTGTGTAGTACGCAATACCGGGTTTCACTAAAAAATGATATATTATTATGAACTATCCATTATGAATAGTATTAACAACATTTTTAATTTTTTTATTCATCGTACACATTTTCTAGAACATGGTAAGAGAACAAAATAAATTTTTCGGGTAAAATAAGTATTTTTCAAAAAATGCAGTTTTGCCGCCTTTTGATGGCGCACCCACATTAAATCTAGTTTTTTACATTATTATAAGTTAAATTTGACAAAATAAAATTCTTTTATTGAATCAGGGTATAAAAATTTACTTTGGATAAATTTTTGATATTTTTTTGATAACTTTAATATTTTGATGAATAGTAAAAATACGCGAATTTTTAATTAAAAACTAGTTTTTTCATTGAGATAATTTATATGGTTAAATTATAATATTGAATGGTTTTAAAGTATAAATAGAATATATTTTTACCATTTAATATAATTTATGTCATTAGCATTAATTTCACATTGAATTCATAGGTAAAAACATTTCAATCTTTGGCAATGTTTTAACTTCTAAAACCCGTTTTCTTAACAACAGGATTTATTTTAAATTAATTACTGCAACTTATATGTTTTGAATTTTTAAAAATTGATTCCATATTTGGAATCAGTGGGTCCAAATTATGTTAACATGCTACTTTTTATTTTTGGGCATTATGAATAGTAACTACGGTAAATTTTATTTACCATAGTTAAAGGTAAATCGGGTAATTAAGGGTAAATATAAGATTATAAAATTACCCTAATACCTTCAAAAATCCTATTATATGACTAAAAGTCGACCCATATCACCTAAGGGTCGGATTAGATTAATTTAATGGACTTTTTTCCATGAAAATAACTTAATTATTATTAAAACCAAAGAATGTGACAACATGTCACTTTCTTAAATCTTATAAGTATAATAATTTTAATTTAGTGATAAACTTAATGAAACTTAGAGAATGAATAGTATCCAGAAAGATAATACAATTATCTACATCATAGTAATTTATTTAGAAATTTTAGGGATTAAATAATTATCATTAATTAGGACACAATAGTGATGTTGAAATTATTTTATTAATTAAAATATCAAATAAATGGTTTTAAAAGTATTAAAATAAATATTATATGAACTATTTAATGTGATCCAATAATTTTCTAGATACATATGACATTTTATGAATATATTAAAGCTTTTAATTCTAAAATATCTTCCGTATATATTTTATTTAAATTCAAATAAATAAATAGTGCCAAAATTGACACTACTGTTATTTTATAAAAATAACATATTATAAAATTGTTTAAAAATCACAAAAATATTTAAAAATTATAAATTAAACTTTATATGGTCTAAAATGTCATAGAGTGTCAAATTATGGAATATTCACAACACATATGTAATTATTTATAATAATATAAAATTTAGAATATTATTACCACAAATAAAATTAAATTGATAAATAAGGATAAATCAAGTTGATAATGTTTAAAATAAATTCCTAACATGTCTAAATTTTATTGGTTGATGAGATTAAAATCTTATTTCATCTAATATTCTGATATGAGTCATTTTGTAAGTTATTATGTGGGTTTTGGAATTAATATAAACTAATATTTCTTATATTTCCAAAGGTTCCCCTCTTCTCCCTTATAAAAGGGCACCTCCTACCTCTCCTCCTCACACCAATTTGAACCTTCAAGCTCGGCCAAACCCGGCCCATTTCACATCCCCACTTCCATAGAAACATCCTATAGGTTCTTGTATTTTTTCAAAGACCAATTTTAGTGCCCTAAACGGAGGTCTCAAAGAGGCGCTTCAAAGAAGAGGTAATGCCCGTTACCGATTCTTTCAACTCTATTTATTATTCTACTTATTCTTCTTTATTTGTTTCATTATGAAGTAATAAAATCAGTATCACTAATATACTGATATGTTATTATAAGTATGAAACAACCCTATTTCACCATCTATCCATCCTACGGAAAACGAAATCACCGCGCGTGCGTACGTAAGGAATACCGTCTCCACGCCGTGGTGTAATCTATTTTCCATCACCACCTTACTTGGATGAGTATAATGGTGAAAAAAATAACTATATATGATTATTGTAAATTGTTATTGATTATTAAATAGTATACATACACTCCAATACAATTCCACGATCATGGGAATGATATCATCGCTCGTGCGTAGGTACGGAATACCGTCTCCATGATGTGATGCGATTCGTTCTACATGATCTTCATTGCATAATGATTGTATAAATAAATTTAATGAATAAATATGATATATAGCACACTAATACCATTATGGAAATGAGGTATATATAACCTAAAGAGAAGAATAAGAATTTATTCGACAAAACACGCATAAGAACAAAAAGTAATAAACACCCGAATAACAAGTAGCAATGAAATATTACTAATAAGAAGCTAAGAATATGACCATATATGATATCATAACAATTAGTATGATTCTGGAATAAGTCAATGACATTATTTAAATCATTATACAGGAGGTTCAGACACTTACGAAGCAAATTGGACCAAAGGTAAGGGAAAATATCACAATCTCATTTTTATCCGAGATTGTTTATACTTTGGTATTTACTGGGGTGTATTTTATCATCCACATCCAAGTTCCCTCAATATGTAATATTGTTTCTATCCACCTTCAATTTTTTAAATCCAATTTTACCCTTTGGTGAGTTTTTAGTAATGGATATGAAAGAAATCTTTTGTGGTTTTTCGTACGAGGTACTTTTTGACTTTTCCGACAAAAGTACTAGAAGAATGTTTTTTTAACTTATATGGAATGAATGGATTTTTAAAACATTATTTCCAAGAAGCTTCATTTACATGTTTTCATGTTTATTTTTAATCAACTTCTTTTAGTTTAAAATTGTATGACATGTTAATAAAGGAAAAATGTTTTTGAAGTAGAAAAGATATTTTCCTCAAGAATGGAGTTCAAGTGTTTTATCAAAATGATTTTCCATCTAAGATAATATAGGGTTTTGTTTCTATCCCTATTATTAAATTGATTTGATTATGTTGTTATGGAATTATTTTTTTGAATTCATTTTTCTTATATGAATTGTTTTATGATGTCACGATGTTTAAGAATCCCATTTTTATTACATGGGTTATGCAATGATGTATGATTTATGATTTTGTGGCACACATAAGAATGGTATCATTATGATATGGGTGGGACCTATATCTCCCTCCAATGCATTGGGTAAAGATTTTATATCTCATGAGATAGACATGGATGGAATGGCAGGTTAAACCGGTTCAGTGAAACAGGACTGAAATGAGGAGTGAACTCGGTTCAGAAATGGACTTTGTCCACTAAGATAGTCTTGGCAATGAGTCTTGACTACTAAGAAATGATTCTCTATGATTATGTGTTTATGCCACAAAGTTATGTGTTTTAAGTTATGATTGTTGTGATTACATTTCACTACCATGATTTATCCCATGTTATGAAATTATGATCTCTTTTGCAGGGTAAGATTTCCAAAATGTTATGTTATTATGAATTTGATGTGATTGATATTTCGTTTGTTTAACCTTACTGAGAATTTGATCTCACCCTTTTGTATGTTTTCTTTCCCCAGTTCAGGAAGAAGGGTATTAAGTAAGATATTCCAAAAGGGACTATACATATGATGAAATAAATGGGAGACAGTGTAGATGCTTTATGAACTAGTTGTTTATGTTTCCCAGTTTCTAAAGATACTATACCTATACGGTCCTTTCATGGTTTTGTTATATGTTGTAATAAGTGTACTTCAATTTTGAAGTACTAACAATGTATGTAAAGTATGGGTCACTATAGTTGGTATCAGAGCAAATGTATAGTCAACCTTTTGAAACTAGGATGTGAAAGCCTTAGTAAGAATCCTAAGGATAAGTCTAACCATAGAACACAATCTAAGTGTTTTAGAAATGACCCTGAATAACCTAGGATAAGACCTTAAGTGTGAAATTTTATTCTTGATTATGTGGTTTTCCTATTATAATTAGTGTTGATCACACTATTCTTCTTGGTTTTAGTCAATGGCTGGAACCCGAAGGAACCGTGTTAATGTGGAATGCGACGGGAAATTCAATGATTGTCCCCCTGAGCAACCAAACGTTATGGGATCTAGAATAAAAAATCTTATAGCCATGGGCACACAACTTTCTAAAGCTATGAATCATGCAGGACTTCCAAACAAGCAAAGGAAGGAGAAATATTATGTTGAATCCTTCATGAGGTAGCGTCTGCCTTCATTTAGCGGGTCTACTGATCCATTAGTTGCTCAACAATGGATCAATACTACTAAAAAGATATTTTCAGTTCTTCAATGTTCTGAACATGATAAAGTCATCTTAGCAGTGTATCGTTTGGAAGGTGATTCTAATCAATGGTGTAATCTTATCAAGAATACGAGGCCAAGAGATGAAATTGAGTCCATGGAATGGGACGAGTTCAAGAACTTATTTTTCAATAAGTACCTCCCTCATATTCTCCGAACAAAGATGGAGAAAGAGTTTCTTGAACTGAAGCAAAAGGATGATGAATCTGTTGGTACCTATGTAGCAAATTTTACAAGACTTGCAAGGTACGCTTCTGGTATTATTATCCAACCTGAGAGTAAGATCGATCGATTCTTTAGTGGCGTAAAACCAAGTCTTCAAAGGGCATTATCCATAAGGGACTTCAATAACTACGAGGAAATTGTTCGATGTGCTCTCAAGGTTGAGATGAAGATTGGTGTAACCCATCCGTCACATGGGTTTGATAAGAAGAGGAAAATGGAATTCAAAGGAAAATCTAAAGGCCACATTGAAAAGAAGATGATTTTTACCTTATGCTCAATGTGTGGAAAGAAACATGGAGGAAATTGTCTTAAGGGGTCAAGAAAATGTTATAAGTGTGGAAAAGAAGGTCATCGGGCAATTGAATGTCGAAATAATGGGAAGAAGATGTCTAATGATTCAAACAAAGGAAGGGATACACAGAATGAACCTACTACACTTCAATGTTTCAAGTGCAAGGAGATGGGGCATTATTCCAATCAATTCCCAAATACAGGGGTTGATGATGATGATCGACGTCAACAAACACTTAAGGCCAAAGACAAAGGAAAGTCACATGCAATTACTATCGGCGATGTGGAGTACGACAACGAAGTTGTGAGAGGTACAATTACCATCCACTCTAAAGTAGAAAATGTTTTATTTGATTTTGGATCCACCCACTCTTTTATTTCTGAATATTTTTCTAAGGGTATCACCATATTACCTCAACATTTAGATGTTGAGTTGGATGTGACAACTCCTAATGGAACAATAGTCTCATCAAAAGTTTACAATTCTTCTCCGATTGAAGTTTGTGGGAAAGTGCTTCCTGCAAATCTTGTGATCCTTCCTATAGTGGAATTTGATGTGATTCTTGGCATGGATTGGCTTTCTTTATATGGAGATCATATCAATTTTCAAATAAGGGAAGTCACATTTCATATTCCAGATCAATCTATGATCGTCTATCGATGCAAGGATGAACATAACCTTCCAGTGGAAATTTCTTCCATCTTATGGGTCTTGATTCCACTAAATGAAGATTATTTATCTCAAATGGTTGGTGAGAAACTCACGATTAAGAATATTCCCATTGTACGAGAGTTTGATGATGTATTTTTGGAGGAATTGCCTGGTCTTCCACCAAATCGTGAAGTTGAGTTTTCAATAGAACTCATACCAGGTGCTTTACCTATTTCAACTACACATTATAGAATGGACCCAATTGAGTTATAGGAATTGAAGAAGCAACTCCAAGAGAATCTTGATAAAGGATTCATACGCCCTAGTGCGTCACCTTGGGGAGAACCTGTTCTGTTTGTTAAGAAGAAAGATGGATCAATGAGACTCTGCATTGATTATCGAGAACTTAATAAGATCACTATCAAGAACAAATATTCTCTCCCGCACATTGATGACTTATTTGACCAACTATGCAGAGCTCAATACTTTTCCAAGATTGATTTTCGTTCAAGGTATCATCAATTAAGGGTCAAAAGGGAGAATATACCAAAGAAGGCTTTCCGTACAAGGTATGGACACTATAAATTTATAGTGTTGCCATTTGGTCTTACTAATTCCCTTGCTATCTTCATGGATATGATGAATAGAGTCTTTAGAGACTGTCTTGATCAGTTTTTGGTAGTCTTTATAGATGATATTCTTGTCTATTCAAAGATCAATGAAGAACATGAAGATCACTTGAGAATTGTATTGAAGACCCTGAGAAAGGAGAACCTTTATGCCAAATTTACCAAGTGTGAATTTTGGCTTCAAAAAGTTGCATTTTTGGGTCACATAATCTCAAAAGAGGGGATATCTGTGGATCCAGCAAAAACAGAGGTTATCGAAAGATGGTCGAGACCAACAAAAGTAACTGAGATCCGAAGTTTTCTTGGTTTGGCTGGATATTATCGATGTTTTGTGAAAGATTTTTCACGATTATCTAATCCACTCACCAAGTTGACTCAAAAAGGAGTTAAGTTTGTTTGGACGTAGGAATGTGAAGAGAATTTCAAGGAGTTGAAAAGAAGGTTATCCAGTGCACCTGTACTCACGCTTCCTTATAGTGGAGAAAGGTTTGTGATCTATAGTGATGTATCCAAGAAGGGATTGGGGTGTGTTCTTATGCAAAATGATATGGTGATATATTATGCCTCACGACAGTTGAAAATCCATGAGGAAAATTACCTAACTCACTATTTGGAGTTAGCTGCGGTAATCTTTGCATTAAATATTTGGAGGCATTATCTTTATGGAGAAAGGTGTGACATTTATACTGATCATAAAAATTTAAACTATATTTTCACACAAAAGCAGATGAATATGCGCCAAAGAAGATGGTTAGAGTTGATTAAGGATTACGAATACTCAATTCATTACCACCCTGGGAAAGCAAACAAGGTGGCAGATGTATTAAGTCGAAAAGACCATGCCAGTTTATCTATGATGAGGATCACAAAAGATCCAATATTTATGGATTTAAAAAGGATGGATCTTGGAATTATAATGGAAGGGGGAAAATCATATCTTTCCCAAATGAATGTTCAACCATCTATACATGTGAAGATTAAAGAGGCACAAAAAGAAGATGTAGAGTTACAAAAGAAGTTGAGCAATGTTCCTGAATTAAACCTTGATTGTGATGGGATAATAAAGTTTAGGAATAGGGTTTGTGTTCCTCCCATCCCCGAATTAAAGAAGGAGCTGTTGGATGAGGCTCATAGTTATTCATTCTCTATTCATCCTAGAACCACGAAGATGTATAGGGACCTGAAAGAGTACTTCTGGTGGGATGGCATGAAAAGAGATGTTGCTGAATATGTTTCTCGATGCTTGGTTTGTCAGCAAGTTAAAGCAGAGAGACATAAGTCTAAGGGGATGTTACAACCATTACCCATACCCGAATGGAAATGGGAAAAATCACTATGGACTTTGTCACCGGACTTCCTAAAACATCGAAAGGAAATAATTCTATCTGGGTCATAATTGATCGTCTTACAAAGCCTGCACACTTCATTGTTATTAGAGAGGATTTATTTCTAGATCAGCTTGCCAGGATATATGTAAAGGAAGTGGTAAGATTGTATGGAGTACCACTTTCTATTATATCTGATCGGGATCCGAGGTTTACCTCAAAGTTTTGGCGAAGTCTTCAGCATACTCTGGATACAGAGTTGAGTTTCAGCACTGTTTATTATCCTTAGACAGATGTTCAGTCTGAGAGGAAAATTCCAACACTAGAAGATATGTTGAGATCTTTCTCTATAGATTTCAAAGGTGGTTGGGATCAACACCTTCCTTTGGTGGAATTTTCTTATAATAATAGCTTTCACTCCAATATTCAGATGGCTCCTTATGAAGATATCTATGGAAAGAAATGCAGGACTCCAACTTGCTGGGATGAAGTTGGGGAAAGAAATATATTAGGACCTGATCTTGTTGATGAAATGGAAGAAAAGGTCAGATCTATTCAACAACACAAAAGAGAAGCTCAGAGTCGACAAAAAAGTTATGCTGACAACCGAAGAAAAGTCCTAGAGTTTGAAGTGGGTGAAAAAGTGTTCTTACGAATATCTTCCTGGAAGGGGGTCATGAGATTTGGAAAGAAGGTAAAGTTGAGCCATAGATATATCGGTCCTTTTGAAATTCTGGATCGTGTTGTGAAGGTAGATTACCGATTGGCACTTCCACCGAATCTCTCTCAAGTTCACAATATGTTCCATGTATCTCTCCTAAGAAAGTACATACCTGACCCTTCACATGTACTCAGCTAAGAAGTTGTACCGCTGGAACAAGATCTTTCTTATGAAGAACAACCGATAGAGATTCTAGATTGTAGTGAAAAAGTCTTATGGAACAAGACCACTCGCTTGGTGAAAGTTTTATGGAGGAACCACCAATTAGAAGAAGCTACATGGGAGCTTGAGGATATGATGAGGGAGAGGTATCCTCATCTGTTTGTTACAAGTGACGAATTTCAAGGGCGAAATTCATTTTAAGGGGGGTAGAATGTAACATCCTGAGATTTTATGAGATTTTTTTATGTCTTATGTTATACGCAACACCAAAGGAATCTTTCACAGCACACAATACGGACTTGTCTTGTGTTACACGCAATCACGACCTTCCTCGATAGCGTGTGTAGTACACAATACTAGGTTTCAATAAACAATGATATATTATTAAGAACTAGACGTTATGAATATTATTAACTAAAATTTGAATTTTATTATTCATCATACAGATTTTCTAGAACATGGTAAGAGAACAAAATAAATTTTTCAGGTAAAATAAGTATTTTAAAAAAATGCAGTTTTGCCGCCTTTTGATGGAGCACCCACATTAAATCTATTTTTTGACATGATTATAAGTTCAATTTGAAAAATTAAAATCCTTATTTTGAATCACAGTATAAAAATTTACTTTGGATAAATTTTTGATATTTTTCTGATAACTTTCATATTTTGATGAATAGTAAAAATACGCTAATTTTTAATTAAAAACAAATTTTTTCATTGAGATAATTTATATGGTTAAATTATAATATTTAATGGTTTTAAAGTATAAATATAATATATTTTTACCATTTAATATAATTTATGTCATTAGCATTAATTTCACATTGAATTCATAGGTAAAAACATTTCAATCTTTGGCAATGTTTTAACTTCTAAAACCCATTTTCTTAACAATGGGATTTATTTTAAATTAATTAATGCAACTTATATGTTTTTAATTTTTAAAAATGGATTCCATATTTGGAATAAGTGGTTCCAAATTATGTTAATAGGCTACTTTTTTTGGGCATTATGAATAGTAACTATGGTAAATTTTATTTACCATAGTTAAAGGTAAATCGGGTAATTAAGAGTAAATATAAGATTATAAAATTACCCTAACACCTGCCAAAATCCTATTGGATGACTAAAAGTCGACCCATATCACCTATGGGTCGGATTAGATTCATTTAATGGACTTTTTTCCATGAAAAGAATTTAATTATTATTAAAACCAAAGAATGTGACAACATGTCACTTTCTTAAATCTTATAAGAATAATAATTTTAATTTAGTGATAAACTTAATGAAACCACTAACATGAATAGTCTCCAGAAAGCTAATATGATTATATATATCATATGAATTTATTTAGTATTTTTAGGGATTAAATAATTATCATTAATTATGACACAATAGTGATGTTGAAATTATATTATTAATTAAAATATCAAATAAACGGTTTTAAAAATATTAAAATAAATATTATATGAACTATTTAATGTGCTCCACTAATTTTCTAGATACATATGAAATTTTATGAATATAATAAAGCTTTTAGTTTGAACATATATTCTGTATATATTTTATTTAAATTCAAATAAATGAATAGTGTCAAAATTGACACTATTGTTATTTTATAAAAATAACATACTATAAATTGTTAAAAATCAAAAAAATATTTAAAAATTATAAATTAAAATTTATATGGTCGGAAATGTCATAAAGTGTCAAATTATGGGAAATTCACAACACATATGTAATTATTTATAACAATTTAAAATTTAGAATATTATTACCACAAATAAAATTAAATTCATAAATAAGGATAAATCAAGTTGAAAATGTTTAAAATAAATTCCTAACATGTCTAAATTTTATTTTTTGATGATATTACAACCCTATCTCATCTAATATTCGGATATGAGTCATTTTGGAAGTTTTTAAGTGGTGTTGGGATTTAATATAAACTAATATTTCTTATATTTCCAAAGGTGCCCCTCTCCTCCCTTATAAAAGGGCACCTCCTCCCTCTCCTCCTAACACTAATTTGAAACTTCAAGCTCAGCCAAAACCTGCCCATTTCACTTCCCCACTTCCCTAGAAATATCATAGAGGTCCTGGTCTTCTTCAAAGACCAATTTTAGTGCCCTAAAAGGAGGTCTCAAAGAGGCGCTTCAAAGAAGAGGTAATGTCCGTTACCGATTCTTTCAACTCTATTTCATCTTCTACTTCTCATTCTTTATTTGTTTCATTATGAAGTAATAAAATAAGTATCACTAATATAATGATATTTTATTATAAGTACGAAACAACCCTATTTCACCATCTATCCATCCTACGGAAAACGAAATCACCACGCAAGCGTACGTACAGAATACCGTCTCCACGCTGTGGTGTAATCTATTTTCCATCACCACCTTACTTGGATGGGTATAATGGTGCAAATAAATAACTATATATGATTATTGTAAAGTTTTATTGATTCTGAAATAGTATACATACACTCCAATACAATTCCACAATCATGGGAACAATACCATCACTCGTGCGTACGTACAGAATACCGTCTCCATGATGTGATGCGATTCGTTCTACATGATCTTCATTGCATAATGATTATATAAATAAATTTAATGAATAAATATGATATATAGTACACTAATACCATTCTGGAAATGAGGTATCTATATCTTAAAGATAAGAATAAGAATTTATTCGACAAAACACGCATAAGAACATAAAGTAATAAACACCCGAATAACAAGTAACAATGAAATATTACTAATAAGAAGCTAAGAATATGACCATATATGATATCATAAAAATGAGTATGATTCTGGAATAAGTCAATGACATTATTTAAATCATTATTAATGAGGTTCAGAAACTTACGAAGCAAATCGGACCTAAGGTAAAGGAAAATATCACAATCTCATTTTTATCCGAGATTGTTTATACTTTGGTATTTACTAGGGTGTATTTTATCGTCCACATCCACGTTCCCTCAATATGTAATATTGTTTCCATCCACCTACAATTTTTTAAATCCAATTTTACCCTTCGGTGAATTTTTAGTAAGGGATATGAAAGGAATATTTTGTCATTTTTCGTACGAGGTACTTTTTGACTTTTCCGACAAAAGTACAAGAAGAATGTTTTTTTAACTTATACGGCATGAATGGATTTTTAAAACATTATTTCAAAGAAGCTTCATTTACAAGTTTTCAAGTTTTATTTAATCAACTTATTTTAGTTTAAAATTTTATGACATGTTAAGAAAGGAAAAATGTTTTTGAAGTAGAAAAGATATTTTCCTCAAGAATGGAGTTCAAGTGTTTTATCAAAATTATTTTCCATCTAAGATAATAAAGGGTTCTGTTTCTATCCCTATTATTACATTGATTTGATTATGTTGTGATGGAATTATTTTTATGAATTCATTTATCTTATATGAATTGTTTTATGATGTCACGATGTTTAAGAATCCCATTTTTATTACATGGGTTATGCAATGATGTATGATTTATGATTTTGTGGCACACATAAGAATGATATCATTATGATATGGGTGGGACCTATATCTCCCTCCAATGCATTGGGTAAAGATTTTATATCTCATGAGATAGACATCGCTGGAACGACAGGTTAAATCGGTTCAGTGAAACAGGACTGAAACGAGGAGTGAACTCGGTTCAGAAATGGACTTTGTCCACTAAGATAGTCTTGGCAATGAGTCTTGACTACTAAGAAATGATTCTCTATGATTATGTGTGTATTCCAAAAAGTACCATGTTTTATGTTATGATTATTGTGATTACATTTCACTACCATGATTTATCCCGTGTTATGAAATTATGATCTCTTTTGCAGGGTAAGATTTCCAAAATGTTATGTTCTTATGAATTTGATGTGATTGATATTTCTTTTGTTTACCCTTACTGAGCATTTTAGCTCACCCTTTTGTATGTTTTCTTTCCCCAGGTCATTAAGAAGGGTATTAAGTAAGATATGCCAAAAGGGACTATAGATATGATGAAATAAATGGGAGATAGTGTAGATGCTTTATGAACCAGTTGTTTATGTTTCACAGTTTCTAAAGACACTATACCTATACGGTCCTTTCATGGTTTTTTTATATGTTGTAATAAGTGTACTTCAATTTTTAAGTACTAACAATGTATTTATGGTATGGGTCTCTATAGACATTATATTAATTTTGCGAAATACTTAGTACATAACAAAAACATACACACAAGGACCGTAATAGTTTAATGTCTTTGGAAACTCAGAATATAATCTTCTAATCTTGGTTAATGATCTTTAAAATCTCCCTTAAAGATCTTCCCTTTTTTTTCTTACCTAAAACATTTCTTTATATCCTGGAGAAAATAAAACATAAAATGGGTGAGCTCAAATTCCTAGTAAGGGTAAACATAGAGAACATAAAACAATCCATAAACATTTGAATGCAAAAACTTGAACATAAAATCTAAACATCAAAATCTTGAGCAAAGACATGAATATTGGAAGTACATAAGGAATATATCACAAGGGAACATAAATCATGATAAAATAGCATGGGAATAAAACATGTAATTGTGGAAAACCACTAAGCACATGTTATTATTTCCATAGTAGCGAAGGCATTGCTTCCAATACCATCTTAGTGGACAAAGTCTCTTTCTGAATCAAGTTCACTCCTCGTTTCAGTCCTATAACACTGAACCAGATTAACTTACCGTTCTATCCATGTCTATCTCATGAGATATAAATCTTTACCCAATGCATTGGAGGGAGATATAGGTCCCACCCATCTCATAATGAAATCATTCTTACTTGTGCCACAACATAAACATAAATCATTCATCATAACCCAAAGAGTAAAATGGGTTTCATAAACATCATCCCATCATAACATAATCCATATAAAAAAAATGGACATTTCATTATAAGAAAAGTGAAACCATGTAAATAATAGAGAAATTATATTTAAAACATACACATATGAAATAATGTCATCGTATATGGAAAAATTGTTTTGATAAAACACTTGAAATGAATTCTTGAGGAAAATATCCTTTCTTCTTGAAAATTATTTTCTTTTCAAAAAATTCCATACAATTTCAAAAGAAAGTTATTTTGTTGAAAATAGCCATGAAATATTTTGGAGGATGCTTCATGAAAATAAGGCTTTATAAAACTGTAAAAATATGTTTACGCCATATAAGTCAAAAATTACATTCTTCTCGTACTTTTGTCGGAAAAGTCAAAATGTACCTCGTATGGTAAAAAAAAGAAAGATTCCTTACAAACCATGTAGTTAAAGTAAAAAATGGTTAAAAAGGACATTAAACATACATGAAACTATTTTTAGAAAATAGGAATATGGATGATAAATATAACCCCAGTGAATACTTACGAATAAACAATCTCGGATAAAAACGAGATTGGAAAAGTTATCCCTTACCTTAGGTCCGATATGGTTTGTACGTTTCCGAACCTCCTATATAATGATTTAAATAATTTCATTGACTTATTATAGAATAATATTCATTGTTATGATATCATATATGGTTCATTTATGACTTTATATTACCCGTTCGTTTGTAAGTTCCATGTTAAAGCAACGTTTTGGGTTAAATCATTTTATTTATCGTACATGTTTGGACTTGTTGTTCTTGATATTATTACTTATATCCTGATTTAATTAATTAAATAATGTAAAAAATGATTTATATATAATATATATTCAGTATATACATATATATATGATAGATCGATTAAATGGAATGAAATACACCGTTCATGGAGACGGTAGGCCGTACGTACGCATGAACGCTGTTTTCGTTTCCTTATTGAATTGAATGAAATTAAGTAGATAAAATACATATATATACACATAAATACAGTATCATTATTATTTCATATATTTCATGATTACTTATTATATATACTTTATAATCATTCATGAATGGTTAACATGGAGAATGATTCTCATCGCGTCGTGGAGATGGTAGTCCGTACGTACGCACGAGCGTGATATCATTCCCATGACTGTGGAATTGCATTGAAGTGTATGTATAATATTTCAGAATCAATATCACTTTGAAATAATCATATATTGTTACTTATTTACACCATTATACCCATCCGAGTAAGGTGGTGGTCGAAAACAGATTACACCACAGCGTGAAGACGGTATTCCGTACGTACGCACGCGCGGTGATTTCGTTTTCCGTAGGATGGATAGATGGTGAAATAGGGTTGTTTAATAATTATAATAACATATCAGTATATGAGTGGTACTGATGTTATTACTTCCTAATGAAACAAATAAAGAAGAAGTAGTAGAAGAAAAAATAAAGTTGAAAGAATCGGTAAAAGATATTACCTCTTCTTTCGACACGCCTTTTTGAAACCTCCTCTTAGGGCACTAAGATTGGTCTTTGAATAAGACCATAACCTCTAGGATGTTTCTAGGGAAGTGTAGAAGAGAAATTGGTAGGGGTTTTCTGAGAATTAAGGCTCAAAGTGGTGTGAGGAAGAGATGGAGGAGGTTCCCTTTTATAAGGGAGGAGAGGGGCACCTTTGGAATAACTAAAAATATTATTTTATTATAAAGTCATATTCGGTTTTTAAAAGATCCAAGTTGAGTTATTTCGAAGATAAGCTGAGGATGGGTCTAAATACTCTCATCCAATATAATTTAGACAAGTTTAGGTTTCTATTTTAACCTTTTCATTTAGATTTAACTTTAAGTTAAATAATTTTTCTTTTACCGTGTCTTCTTGTTTTCTTACACTATAAGGTTAATAAACATACTATAACAAGACAAAAGAACCCCAAGTTGTTTATTATTAACCTATATAACCTTATATAAGTCATTTGGCCGAACCTTAGATTTTTAGGAATAAAATAACAATTAATAATATAATATTTGTTTTAAAAACTATTTTATGTCAATTTTGACACTATTTGGTAATTGATTTCTGTGAAAATCATAACAGAATGATTAGTTCAAAATAAGTTAACTAAATAAATACTTAAATATCATATTAACCTATAAAATTAGTGTAATTCATAAAAAGTCTCAAATTACATTTATTTGGGTATTAATAACATCAATTATTTCAATATTTCATTAATAAGATAATTACTGTATCATCATTGTGTCATAAATAAATTAAATTATATAATGTCTAAAAATTATAAATAAAACACCATTATGTAGGAAATATTTTTATCTCTATAATAAATATTTATAGTTTAATTTATATTATGTATAACCCTATATTAAAAATGATTTATTTATTAACTTTGGATTTTAACTATTTTAACCCTTCTTTAAATAAATTAATAATAAATGTCATAATCTAATCCAAGTAGGCCTAAAGGGTAATATTTTATCCCTAATGTTGTTTTTGGTCGAATTAAACTTATCCAATAGAATTAGGACATGTTTTAGGGTAATAATAATATCATTTTTACCCTTAATTACCCTATTTACTTTTAACCGTGGTTAAAAAAAGTAAAAAGTTACTATTCACCAAAAATTATTTTCATCTCATTGAACCACATTTTACTTACTGAAATCAACCGTGTCTCTTGGATTTTTGAAATTACATTCACAAAAGCGGTAAAATTAAGTTTTATGAAAATTTGCAAATTCTCCTAGGAGGTGGCTAAAAGACGGTCAAAAGTTCAATACAATTTTTATATATCTAAAATTATTATAAAATGACTCCAATGAGTTAAATTGAAATTAAATAGGTATTATATATCAATTTTGTCCTAAAAAAATTTAAATAAAATAAATAATTATTTAAATAAAAAGGCGGTTTTTAAATAGTAACCCGGTGTTTTCATTATTCATCAAAAATTGAAAGTTTTCAGAAAAATACCAAAAATTCACCCTAGGCTAATTTCGATATTCCGAATCCAAAAATGAAGTCAATTTTCAAAAATAAAATTTAAAAAATTTCAAAAAGTGGGTATTTCTATTAATAATGGCTAGTTTTAATAATATTTTAATAGCATATCGTTGTTTAGAGAAACTCGGTATTGCGTACAACACACGCTATCGTGGAAGGTCGTGCTTGTGTGTAATGCAAGCCAAGTCAGGGATGCGTGTTGTGCAAGCTCCTTTTGGTGTAGCGTAAAACACAAGACATTAAAGAAATTAAAAAGAATATTTTGCATAAAATCTTGGGTTGTTACATACACGACTTATCACATACTTTCATAATGTTTACTTTATAGATGATTACATTAATTACATGATTTTTTGATCTCATGTTTTACTTCAATGCTTGTAGAGTAACAACTTGTAATAGGACTCATACATGATATGAAGATCCAAAAATTATACTGATATTAATTAAACACACACACACATGCATATATATATATATATATTAAATCCTATCACATGGCATGACCCATCTTTATGACCACACACATGTACATGTCTGATGGTTTACACTATATAATAAATAAATTTAAAATCTGTGTAAGTTAATATAAGTACACGGTGTGTGCACCGAGCTAGACAACATATACATATTTCACCATCTATCTGAGGTACATGCCTATGGTCTCAATATGTGAATTATACCTCAGAATATGGAGTACACGACATTACCAATGGGCTACACAATGTGTAATATCCAAATTACACGGTCACCAGTCAGGTAGGTATTGTATTTAAATACAGGGCCCATCTTCGACTCAAAGGGACTACACACCATGTACATAGCCTACATAGTGTGTAATATAGCTAACTGTGCACCATTATTTTCTAGTCAATATGTTGTAAAATTAATGTGTGTAATTAATTAATAATCTTGAAATAAGTTTCGTATCAATTCTGATGCATCGAATAAGACTACATTTCATGTAAATTTGGTCACACAGTGTTTAGTCCTAAGATGTCTAACCAGAAACCTTGGAACCTTTGGACAAGTTCCTTGATTATATTTTAATCATAAAATTAATCATCTCGATTAGATCTAATAGAAATGAAGGAGGAAGAAGTAGATTCCACGATTCTGATTAAAAGAATGATTAAACATTATTTTAAAAACTAAATTAAAAACACGAAAAAAACCAATGATCTTTAAATAACTATAAATAATTATTTGATCGCTCTGATACTACTTGTAGGTTCCAGGCATAGTGGAAACATGTAATGGGAAGTGCCCAACTTATTTTTTTTCGATAACCAATGATCAATACAAGATCTATGTGACAATGAATGCCATGATCAACAGAATTGAATTGATGGAATAGAAAATGGATAATTTTACTAGAATAGATAGAGAGGATCATAAAATATTATTTATAATTAATTTAATTAAATAAATAATTATCTAGATGGAATTATTTCTTCTTTGATGATTCTGGTGATAGATAGGTGGTCCACCATTATTGCATTGTAGAAACCAAGTGTATATTTACTCTAGAGGTGATCTAAACATGTTCCATGAATATATAGATGTTGTTGAAGGAATCTTTAGGTGCTATAATGATAGATATTTTCACTTTATTTTTCCACCTTTGATTTCTTTGAGAACTGCTTCTAAAGTATTCTCTTAGATCAGATGGAGGAAGACTGCTCTCCATTCTTAGCTGTGTTCTTGGAGAAGGTGTTTATCTGATCTTGAGAGGATTCTCTAAATCCATTGTGCACAACCAAGAAAAATGAATTCCCTCTCTTTAGAAAATAAAATAATTGGGTATTTATATTTCTAGGGTTAAAATAAAATAATTTCGCAAGTGCCCTTAATTATTTAATCCTATAAAAACCCCCTGTCAAATAATAATAATAATAATAATATTACCATTTCTCTACATGTTCTTAACTTTCAAATTAAAATTAAATATCATTTAATTAAAAAATATTCAATATTTATTATTTCTCACCAAGCCATTAAAATCGGTCCACCATTCCTCCAAAATATTTATTGAACAGAGAATAATGTCTATTTAATTATTAAATAAACACCACTACATTATTCACCAATAAATAAATAAATTTTAAATAAAATAAAAACTAAATAAATATTTATATGTGATCAAGAATTCATGAAAAATTATTAAACCACATTTGGGAATAATATTTATTCAACCTATTAAATAATAAATAATATTATATCATTTAATAGAGATTCTAGAAACACTTAGTGTGTGACACTCTTGGCCACTTTTTTGTGGAATTAGGGGAAGAAACCTAAAGTCCAATGTTAGAATCTAGAAATATTCCAAGGAACCCAAATAAAAAGAAGTTAATTCTATAATGAAATTTTACCTCATACATATTATTACTATGTAATATCATCCCATTATCTAGATATCTCTAATAAAGTAGGCTGCATGCTAGTGCCATCAACATATATGCCTGATTTATCTTTCATTGACTTTCTAGAAAATGAACTTTCCTTTAGAACACCATGTCCATAGATTTATTTAGACTATATAATTTCCATTAATGGACTTGATATGTCAACTTCTATTAATAAACTGAAGGGAAAATCATTTTTCACATTATTCATTAATGCAATATTACTCATGACGCACCCAACATATCCTAATTCACCATGAACATATGTCATCATGGTTTTCATCAATACATCTAAGTGGATGACTCATAATAATCATTAGTAACAATCTTAAAGTCTAAGGTCCAATACACACATTCATAGATTGGAATATCCAATAACACAAATACATGTGGATTTTCTATATGTGGGTCTCATTCTAATAATATCCTTCTAGATATTACCGAGGACGTACACCATGAGAAGGTACCTCAATTTCCAATGAGTCACCACCCCTGATAGCCTATATCATTTTCATCACTCAAATGATATCATCTATCTATAGAACATATATTCAATAACAATTTCATAGTACTTCTAGGTTCTCATCATATCAGGGAACTGGTATGACCTTTTAATCTGATAGCTACTCTTAGGACATTATCACATACTATGTTATGCATAAGAGCTATCATGATGTGATAAAGAGTTTATCAATTTTCAAAAACATGAATACATGTTATCATAAAGTACATAGAAGTTGGTTCTAGGGCACCAACTCCAACACTTGGAAGTATAACTCAAGGAATGTAGGGGGATTATAAGATACTGACCATTTATGGATATGACTTGGACTTTATTTCAGGTATTATTTTTGATTTAATCGTGTAGTTTTTTTGGGTTTGACATTGTAGTGTGTTTGGGTAAAAATTGAATTTTTTTTGGAATGAAACAGGGAAATGCATAGTTGGTGTGCAATTTACCCTAACCATGTTCCCTAGCCCAGCAAATTGTGCAACCCTGGATAGAGAGGTTTTTCATGGATGGAACACAATTTGTCAAATCATTCAACCTAAAAGGAAAAAACATACACCCCTTGAATTGGTTTATGATTAGGGCACATAGTTATGTAAAACCATGCACCCCTACCTAGCTAACCATGCACGAATTTTTAATTAACCATAAAAATTAGTTTTAAAATTACCCAAACCCCCAAAACTCACCCAAATAAAACCCCATTTGACCCGTTACATAATTTCATGATTTAATAGTCTCCCAGATAGATTTAAATCCCTTTTGGACTCCATAATTGGTGATTCAAATCCAAAATTGAAGATCTTCACCCCTCTCGATAAGAGGATCTCATATCTGTTGTTTTCCTATTCTTTTCACATTCTTCTCTATTTTTTAAGGGATGTTATTATATTATTTCATTAAATACAAACTTATTTTTTGTTTATAGATATAGGATTTAATATCTAGATCTACATTTAAGAGAGCTTGAATTTTTTCATTCTTGATTTAGGTTTTAAATCCAGATCTCATTTTATATCACTACTCTGCTAAAATTGGGGACTTCCATTTGGTAATCACTAATCAACAAATTGAGGTTGGTGGCCTATAATTAAATTCCCCATGACTTGATTTAAATTATGTGTGTGAAATTGGATAATTTTTATTTTTTTTAAGAAATCATGTTTTCTAAATTGAATTAATTAATTGGGGTAAATTAATTAACTATGAAATATTGAATTGGAGATATTAAGATTTTATATCTTGAATAATTAACTATAGAATTAATTATGAGGATTAAGATTGTAAATTAAATAATTAATTAATGAATTAATTATGTGGATATTGGGGTGACACAATTAATTAATTGGTAGATTAACTAAGGGAATTTAAGTGATATACTAATTATTGAATTAGTATGAAATTGATGTGGTTAAATTAATTTTTGCATTAATTTACTAAAAAGTTTAGATGTGTAATTATTGAGTTTAATTAGTTAATTATTGAATTAATTAATGGAATGGAATTAATTAATTCAATAGATTTGATTAACTAATTATTAAATTAATAAATATAATGATGAGAATATGAAATTTTTATATTTGATTAATTAATTGGTGAATTAATTAATGGGATGTTGTGATACACGTAATATTATGATATATATGATATTGTGATATACATGACTATAAATAGTGAATAGTAACATGGTCATTTAGCATTGTATTAAGAATGTTAACATGGTTATTCAATTATGAAATGGTGAATGGTAACATGAATATTCACTTATTAAAACAATAATGTCAACATGGTCCTTCAATTATGAAATAGTGAATAGTAACATGGAAATTCACATATGAAAACAAGAATGATAATATTTAAATTCAATTATGAAATAGTGAATGGTAACATAGAGCTTAACTGTAATATTGCGGATTTTCCATGTATTTTTTTAATATTATATGGAATTATTATGAGACCAGGAAGAGTGAAAACACATCATTCTGAAGACCGGTGATCCTAGAATGGTGATTCAATTTTTTTAAGTTAAGTTAATCAGAACTTGTGTGCAGTTGTGGCAGTTTCCAAACAGATTCTTGGATTAAAAATCTGAGGGCATCGTTGTGTCTAGGACGACTAATTTACCTATGAATGACTCTAACCTAGACCAATGTGGGTTGAGGAAAAAATTTAATTTTCAGAAATTTTCAGTAAAAAATAAAATAAAATAAATGGAAATTTTATTTTATTTTGGAAACATTCGCTACAGTGCAATGACAGGGCAGATGTTTCAATAATAAATGCCACGACATAATAACCCTGAAACAGCAACCCTGACTCATTAATGCCGCAACGTAATGGCAGCAAATCAGTATAACAGAATGCTGAAACACATTACCTCTTTTTAATGGGTTAATGGAACATTGATCGTTGGCAGAAGCTAGAGAGAAACTCTGAATAATCCTTGGCACTTTGGAGAAAACTCTCGATGATGAATGAAAATGAATCAAACCTTCGAATTGTTGCACCAATGAAGTTAAAGGATCTCAGCAATGATGGAGGCAGAACCCCCCCTTTCATCAGAAATCGAACCCTTCGTGGGGTAGGGGTTGTTATTTCAATTCTTCTTCCCCCATTTTTAATTTTGAACAACGAATGTGGATTAACCATGAAGATGTTGATCCGCTGATTCATACATTTTGGCGGGAGGGTTTTTGTTGGGATGACTTTGAGGAAATAGTCCATGTTAAATTCTTGTTTGATTCTACTCGATTTAAGCATATTAATGGGAGTGGATCAACGCCATGATGAAAGACGGCGGAGGTTCGTTCCTTGATTTTCTGATTGGATTTCTTCCCCCTTTCTTTTCATCATGCATTCTTCATGTTCTTTGTGGGGTGAAGAAAAAAGGATCATTATGCACCCGTCTTGCAAAAAAATGATCCCAAACAGGAGATCTGACATCGCAACGACCCTAAGGATGTGCGACGGTCATAGCGGACGATGTATTAGCTTAGATTGGAAATGACCATTTTTCAAGTGTTCTTCATGCAGGAGGATCAAAACGCATTTTCGGAGCTGATCAGAGGCCCGAAAACAATGGAGACGACCTCGAGACGTTGGGGCGATCTGGATTCCAGAGTTTTGTGGAAATCAAATGGTCAGATCGATGAACGGGGAAACATGGAGGCGCGGAGGTGGAAGTCCACGATTCTAGAAATTTCTAGAATACACAGTGTGTACTTCTGAAGAACATGCCGTGTAGTACCAGTGGTGTCAGCGGTTAGGGTTTCAGGGGTCAAAGAGGAAACAAATGGTGTGTGACCCTAGTCACACAGTGTGTTGGAGATTACCCAAAGCTTGGCGTGTATTTTGGATTGTACATGGATACAGGATGGACTACATGACTTTGGAACATGGCGTGTACTCTCTACGTAGCATGGAAGAGGCGGCTATGTGGGACTCAGTGGGTATCAAGGGGATACACAGACACAAGATGAAGTACATGACCGTTTACTCCAACACACGACCAGGCGAGGTCAGTAATGCAGGTAACCCCATGTACAGATTATATGGGTCGGAGTACACGAGTTGAGGACTATGTATAGGAACATGGACAACATAAACGTGGCCGACCCCAGTTACTCAGACACGGTGTGTACACAGTACTACACGCCATGTACTAACTTTTCTACATGACCAGCCATACGACATGGGACATTGTACATGGGTAGTACCTGGGGTCAAACAACATGGCGTATAACTTTTCTACACGCCGTGTAATTCTTAGAAAATGGAATGGTCCTCTTGTCCACCATATCTTTTACATGTTTCATTTGAGTTAGTGCCACTTATTCTCATTCCCCTGAAGGTCAACCATCGTTTCCTTCTACAAGAGTATGATCCATCTACCAAGAACTTCTATGATAGAGTCATCATCCCTCTGATAGGCCTGGAGCGAGATCCTCTATCCATTCCTGACCCTAGGTAGAGTAAGGCATCATCGTGACCAACTCTACCTAGTGTTGATCCTCTACCTAGCTGGTGAATCGAGATGAGTTGCAGTATCCTCCATGGCCTAGGCAGTGATCCTCATCTATGTATCTGGATCTTTCCCACTCAGGATTGTGTCTCCTGTAATGAGTGCATCTATCTCTCGTGATCTTCCCACTCAGGAGTGTGTCTCCAGTAACGAGTGTAACTACCTCTCGTGACATTTCCGGACGAATAATACTTCTTAGACGAATTTCATCAGAGCTACCAGACTTGTGGAGTGTGTTCTCCCAGAATGAGTGCTTCGTGGAATCTTCGAACTGAATCCCTAGATGGGGGTATGCGGTTGTGTGACTTGTCTAAAGACTACGGGTCTGGTTTTTGAGTATATCTGATTTGTGTTCTCCTATTATATGTTATGTATACATATACTATATAGAGATGACTCTGACTTTCCTATTTGTATTGCTTTGTTTTTTTCGGGGTCCTCTAATGAGTATTGTTATACTCAACCCTGCACGGGATTTGTCTGCACATGTCGTGTCTTGTGCAGAAGAGCATCCTTTTGACAGAGTCCAGGGTGGACCAGGACATGACCGAGCTTTCTAAGTTCCTTAGAGGACGAGGCGTTTCTATGGCTATGAGCAGCAGTCCCAGTACCTCTTTATGTTTACTGGCTGGACTTTGCAGTTTTCAGACTATTTTTTCTAGTGGGCTTGTATTTAGTCCCAGTTTACTTTCAGTACTTTACTTTCTGTCACACTCTATTGGTTGGGTTTTGTTTTATGCATTAATTTTGTTCCTTAGTGGTTTTTACATTCCAGCATTTGTGGGCTTGGAGATGTGTGCGTTTTTATAGGTTCTTAGGCAATGCCTCCCATGTTAGTAATATGCCTACTCAGTGCTAGTCACCAGCCCCTGACCTATTGGAGGCGGGTTGGGGAGTCACGACATGGTCCCCACTAGGACGATTCGTGACATTAACTTATGAAAACAAGAATTATAACATGGTCATTCAATTTTGAAATGGTGAATGGTAACATAGTCATTAACTTATGAAAATATGAATGGTAACATGATCATTCAATTATATAATGGTGAATTGTAACATGTTAATTCACTTATGATATTATAAATGGTAACATGGAAATTTAAATGTGATATCCCTTGGGGATAGTTTAGACTCTAGAACTGGCTGAAGAAAATATTGATGTTCGGGTGTCCTAGGGAACCTGAGGGTTTTTGTGGATAAATAAATAATTATTAATAATGTGATAACCATTAAATTATGAATTTTATTTTTTTCTTTAAAAAAATACATAAAATAATATTGAATAGAAATTGTTTTATATTTCATTGGTGCTCTCCTACTGAGTTATACTCACACCCTACTCGGGCTACCTGATTGGTACCCGAATAGATAACATGATTATAGGATCGGTTATGGAAAAAATGACCATTATTAGATGGATGATTTGGGTTGAATTATGGATGAGGTAAACATAAAAGGTTTAGGACCCATTGGGGAGTTGTCAATGTATTTATTTTTGGGTACTCATTTTGATACATGAGATATACTTTAGCATAACATATCTAATTTTTAGTTTTGAAATTGTATTTTCAGTTTTGGTCATCTTGTGATACAATATTATTATATTTATTTCATATAATTTGGATATTGTCCATTTTATTTACATGATTTTTTCATCTAATAAATAGGGTGTAGTCTCCCCATGATTTACATTAGAACCTCATTACAAGTCTACAGCCTTTGGTGTTTGGAGAGGCGTGCTTGTGGCCACGTATCGAACCAGATGGGGACACTAGTGTGTGGCACACTAGTTGGGAAGTTACATGATATCATAATTTCATAAATATATATTATAAATATATTTTAAATCAATCTTTATATTCATCCATGAAAGGTGGTGATGTAAAAAAATTACATCAGTTCGTGAGGTGGTAGTCCACCGGAAAAACGATCAACAATTTTATTTACCATTTAATAGTATACGAGTCAGATTTGGGTTATTAAATTAACATAATAACATATCAGTATAAAAACGATAGTATTTTTATTATATTTTTATAGTCAAAGATTATTTTAAGGATTTGGTAGAGTAAATAAAACAAATACACATGTTTAAGAATTTTACCTCTTCTTCAGAGAGCCTCTTTAGGTTTATACCTAAAGCCTTCATAGCAAGGCTTCATATAAAACTATGGCCTATAGGATGTGGGAAGGGAATTAAGGTTGATATTTTACTAAGGATTGTATGAAAAAAATAGTTTTGGATGTGTGTAGAGTGGAGAAGAGAGGGTGGCCTTTTATAAGTGGGGGCGAGGACACACTTTGATTTTTTGAAGAAATAAAGTGATAAAAATTCTTATCTCATGACTTAATACCAAAAATTTGTTATTATCAAACATTATAGGTGATAAGATCTAGATATGTACAATTAATGGATGTTTTAATAGTTTTAGATAATTTAAACCCTTTTATTCTTAGTTTAAACCCATGGTAAACCTATTTCTACCTAAACTATGGCAATTAATATTTTCTATTATTACTATTCATTATAGTAAAAAAATTAATTTGTAACACCCATATATTTTGTGAAATAAAATTTTTCTAATAAATTTAATATTTTTGATATTTTATGTTAAAAACAACATTGAGATTAGATTACATTACATGAAACTCTGAGTTTAAATTGAATGTGAAATATTATTAATTCAATATTATTTAATATGATAGTTATCACCTAGCTGTTAGAATGAAATATTTAAATAGGATTAATTAAATTATAAAAATATATGGCATATAAATATATACAAAAAGATTTATTTGGTGACCAATTAATTAATAATGAAAATATAAACTATTTTAAAATAAAGGGAATCATTTTCTTAAAAAATATTTTTCTACCCTAAAATGCATTCTACCTAAATAAATTAAAAAATTATATTTTTGTGAATGATTTTTAGAAAATTATATAATATATATTGAAATTTGTTTTAACATTCATCTTATGTGTTTTTTAGACAAGATATTATAATCAATTAAAATTTACCATTAAAAACAGCTTTTTTAAATTATGTAGTTTTTTCGTATTTTTCACAGTTATTTTAAAATTAAAATTTTACACTTTTAAAAAATTTATTTGATAAAATAAACTTAATTTCTGAAATAATGTTGTAAAAATTATATTGGAATTTTTTTTTATAATTTTATGAAAAGATATATATTTCGATGAATATGAAAAAATATTATTTTTATTAAGAATTTTCATTTATTTTAAATAATTTAAATAATTTATAATTATTTTAAGAATATTTAAAATGTAAAATTAATTCAATTATAAATATATTAAACCATTTTAGTTCATTTGAATCAATTTCATATGAATTTTTATATATATTTTTTTAACTTTTGAACATATTCTCTTTGGAAAAATGCTTTATCATCGCATTTGCAGGATTAATTTTAAATTAAAAATTTCCCCTTCTATTAAGGGAATTTTTAACACCTTATTAAAAATTTTGAATCACAAAATTTCTGTTACCTAATAAGATCAAATTAATTTTTGACTGTAATAAATTGTGAAAACAATAAAAATTAATTATAGAAGTTTTAGTGAAAATTGTTTTATGAAGGGTTAAACTAAAACGATAAGGGGTAAAATGACCCTGATCTTTTCCAAAAAACATTTTATGGAAATATTAATACCTTATAAACTATATGGTTATATAATTTACCATTATTGTTTCCTTTTGTTTTGTGAAAAATGTGGGTATTCCATTTTCTTTTGAAAAATTACAAGTTTGGAACTCACCTCAATTATAAAGGCCACCCATTCTCCTGTCCCCTTTTCACATATAAAACTAATTATTTAATACAATTACTACCTAAATAAGTTATTTAATTCTATCATATCAAACTTGAATCATATGTTTTGTCATAAATCCAACCTATGAATGGTTTTGGTGAAAACCAATAGATGTTTTATAAAGAAGAGATAACGTACCTAATTGAGCATTTTATTTTATTTCTTCCTTAAAATATATAATTAATTATAAAACTTTAATGATATAATATCAACATTATATTCTATATAATTAGATGTTATTATTTTAATGTAATTGAAGAAACTATGTGATGTTTTGTTTTAATAATGTTTTGTATTTTTTGACAAATAAACTTTTTATTGAAGAATGTTTTTTATATAAAAGAATATGAGGTTGGTGGTTGCTAGAATTTTGTCTCTATTACTGAGAAAGAATGAGGTTTCTGAGTTTAAGGATGTTTTTGAGCTTAAATTGAGTTTCTAAGTTTGAAGGAAGATGCTGAGTTTAAGGATGTTTCTAAGCAATAAGGATATTGCAGAGCTTAAAAGAAGTTGATGATTTTGAAGGAAGTTTCTAAGCTTAAAGGAAGTTACAAATTTTGAAGGAAGTTGCTGAGTTTTAGGATGTTTCTATGTTTTAAAGATGTTTTTGAATTTGAAAGATTTTTCTTAAGTCATTTTTGTTGTTGAATGAATCTTGAAAATGATGTGGTTGAAGAGTTAGAAGTTAGAAAGTTTCTCAAACATTATAAAAAAATCAGATTATGCTTTGCTGATCTTAAATTTTTCAAAAATCATCTAAATATTCATGATAAAATCTATTTATGAAATTTTAAATAGTTTTGAATACTTTCAATGAGCAACATTCTAAGGAAAATGAGATTTATAATTCTTATCAAAATTCTGAGAAAAATTGGATTCCAAATTTAGAGAAACATTCTAGGAAAAATTAGATCCATAATTCTGAAAAACATTCAAATAAAATTTGGAAAGTAATTTCTGAGAAATTCAGAACATTTTTTCTGAGAAATTCATAACCTAATTTATGAGTCCTTCAGATCCTGATTTCTTAACAATTTTGAATATTCTTTCTGAGAAATTCAGAACCAGATTTATTTAAATTTTGGAACCTAATTTAAGATCAATTCGGAACCTGATTTCTAATCAATTTAGAACCTGATCTCTAAGAAATTTGGAACATGATTTATAGTGAATTTGGAACATGATTTATGAATAATTTGGAACCTAATTTATATGAAATTCAGAACCTTATTTCTGAACAATTTGGAACTTGATTTCTGAACAATTCAGAACCTGATTTCCAAGAAATTTAGAACCTGATTTAGGAACAATTCAGAACCTGATATCTGAAAAATTTAGAACCTGATTTCTAAGCTATTCAGAACCTTATTTTTGAAAAATTTAAAACCTGAATTTTGAAAAATTCAGAACCTTATTTATATGATATTTGGAACCTAATTTCTAAACAATTCATACCCTGATTTCTAATCAATTTGGAACTTGATTTTTGAACAATTTGGAACCTGATTTCTAAACAATTCATAACTTGATTTCTAAAAAGTTCAGAACTTTATTTCTAAGAAATTCAGAACCTGATTTTCGAGCACACTTATGAGAAAACTAAACCACTTTTCTGTGCATGTTTTTGAGAAAAATAAAACACTTTTATGAGCATGTTTATAAGAAAACAAAACCACTTTTCTAAGCATGTTTCTTAGAAAAATGATCCACTTTTCTGAGAATGTTTCTAAGAAAACAAATACAATTTTCTAAGCATGTTTCTAATAAAAACTAAAACACATTTTTGAGCATGTTTTTGAGAAAATCTGAACTACATTTCTAAGCATGTTTTTGAAAAAATCAGAATCCAAATTCAGCATTATCAAACCCAAAATTCATCTTTGTGAACATATTGGAGAAATTTAAGGATATTTGAAGAAGTAAAAGATTAAAGATTCAATATAGGATATTTTCATAGTTTTTGAGATTTGAGTAAGAAAGAATTATTTTTAAGTTTCTTACTATTATTTTCTGAGTGGCCTATAAATATGTGCTCAGATCATTTGATCATTTGTAACTTTCACACACGTGGAATAGGAAGAGCACTAGATAATTCAAAGTGAAAGGTTCCCATCATATTGAAGAATAATTGTTTGAGTGTTTAAGTAAAATAAAATCAGAATCATCATTAACGAACTGAAAAGATTGGACTTAGACAAATCGGACTGAGGATTCAGACTGATCATTTTTTTAGCAGATTCAACAAATTTTTTATTACTGTGTTTGGCTCAATTTTTCTTTAATAAAAAATTGTAATCTAACAGAAGTCAGTATAAAATTTCCTATCAGGATATAGAAGGTGTCTAACGGGAGTTGATACAAGTTGTATTCACCTTTCATTATAGTGGATTTCTAAAGATCCATGGGAGTGGCTATGGTAAGAACGTAGGTTATCATATTGAGGTTGAACCTTATAAATCATGTGTTACTTACTTGATTTACTATTCTTGTATGCTTATGTTTTTGTTAATGGTTAATAAGGGAAGAAATCTTAACATGTTTTTGGGATTAGGTTTCTTAATGTTTTGAAACTTATAAAAGTGAACAATGGATTCAACCCCCCTTCTCGGTTGTTATTCAATCCTTGGAACATCAAGTTATATCAGAGGGGAGGCTCCCTTGTTTAATCCTTATCATGGATAATATTTATTCTGTCAACAATAGAGTCATTCGTACATTCAATGGAAATAATAATTATAGATGAAAAAAATATGATTATTCCTTATATCTTATCTCTTGTCCTTGAAGTTGTTGATACTGTTACTATTGGCTTTTAAACTATTAAGAAAGATTATACCATGAAACTTTCTTATAAAAGAAATAAAGAAGTTGATTTAAAGGGTAGAAATTATATTATCATTTCCTTATCAGAAATTTTTTATCATAGGGTGAGGGGTCTGAAAACATAAAAAAACATATGGGACAAGTTGGAAAGTGTTTTCGAAGGAAATAAAAAAGTAAAGGAGGCCAAGATACAAATATGGAATAGTAAGTTTGATGATATCATAATGAGAGATGATGAATCAATTGATGAATACTTCACTAGATTTAATGAAATTGTGTACAACATCAGAGGATTCAGAGATGGCTTGGATGATTCTACAATTGCAAAGAAACTTATGAAAAACTTTCTAGAAAGGTTCGATTCTAAGATTTCTGCCTTTGAAGATAAGGATGATTTAACTCTTGATTAATTGTATAAATTTCTTGTTGCTTATGAAATGAGGAAATCTCTAATATTTAAGAATAAAATGAAAGATAAAATGGATTTTTAATTAATGAGAAAGATGAAAATCCATGATGTTTATAAAGCCAATCCTTGTGAATCTGATGAAAAGAAGATGATGATCTAAATGAAAAAAATCATGTCTCTTATATATAATAACTATAAAATAAGAAGAGGGATGTATAGAGGAAAAAATCCTATAATTTTTTTTTGAGTGTGCTGGAATCAAGAACTTTTCTATGAATTTCCCCAAGAAAAATGTTGGATAATATCCAAAAGATTCTAATATAAAACCTTGATGGAATAAGTGGAAAAATGATAAATAATAGAAGTCTTCCAACAAATTCAAGAATAATTCTTTCAAAAATAAGAAAAGTATGATGAGTAATAATGTTGAATTAGAATCAACTGACAATGATTCTTCTAAAGATGGATGTTAAAAAAAATTCAAAAAATTCATTGAAAAATTTGAGAAAATAGAAGAATCCTTAGAGAGTGAAGAAGGTGGTGAAGAATCTTATAGAGAGTGTCAGATCAGAACCAAACTTCTTGGATGTATTGAGAAGAAAATATCTCAAGAATGAAATAATAGTAATAAAGAAAAATTGTGAAGAGGATGTTCATAGAAGAAAATATTTCATCAAGTTGGAGGATGGATACATTCAAGGGATTCTAAGCTACAAACATAGAAATGATGAATAGGGAAAGATGATTGAAGATTTTAGTAAGAAGTTAGACTCTAAGGAACAAGAAGTTAACAAGTTACAATAAAAACTTGAGTTCAAAAAATCTTTAAGGAATATGAATGAAAACTTCAACAAAGTTGAAGTAGTAAAATGTGATACCTCTAAAAATGCTATGAAGGCTCATTATGAGAGTCAGGTGAAATCTTATCTTACCAAAAATATTATTTCATCTGATTTATATAACATTTCAGGTTTTGGAATAAGTGTTGGGAAAGAATGAATGGGAAAAGGTTGAGAGAAACCTATCAAATCTAAAAAATTCAAAACCTTACTTAAAGGGAATGATGGTCCACATCCTGATAATGTTAGGTATAAAAGTCTCAACAATGTTTCTATAGAGAAAGGTCATTCTGTAATATAAAATCATGATTTGAGGGCTATTGCTAGTACTGCAGAATATATAGTCATAGAGCTTATAATTATTGGAACAATTTATCTATACTTAGAATATGGTTTGAGAAAAGTTGAAGATATAGTGAATGAATAATGATTAATTTTACTCACTCAAAAAAAGTTGAAAAGGTGAATTCTCATGATGTTAGAAACATTCCGAAAAAGAATCAATTTGAATGTCTGGAAGAAGTTTGTGGATGATGTGATTAGTCTAGTTATCATTCAAAAAGATGTATGAAAATCCATCCATAATAAGTTTATTTTGATAAGAGAGAAAGGAAAGCTGAAAATAAAAAGGTTGATGAGAGGTCTTTTATTGTTGAGAAAAATTTGAATGCAAGTAAAAGGAACAAACCAGGGATTCTTGATAGTGGTTGTTCTTCACACATGGTAGGTGATATAAAAATCTTGGAACATGTTGAAATTCACGATAGATGATAGGTTACTTTTGTGAAAGATAGTTCATTAAAAATTATGGGAATTGGAACGATAGAGATTGAAGCAGAGAAACTGAAATCTAAGGAAGTATTTCTTGTTTATGGCCTAAAAAATAACTTACTTAGTGTAAGTCAACATTTTGGTGATGGAAAATAATTTATCTTCAAAAAGGATTCTTGTATCATCAGAAGTGTGAAAAATGGAAAATTCATTACAAAAGGAGAAAAAACAAGTGAAAATCACTTTCAAATCAGAGAATCCAATAAATCTTGTTATTTGAGTGCTGAATATGAAAACATGTTATGGAATGGAAGACTTGATCACTTTGGGAAGAAGAACCTGAGTAAGATTTCTAAATTTGATGATTTTTAGAATTTTCTAAAATTTAAAAGAAGAGATGAAGATGTTTGAATTACTTTCCAAAAAGGAAAGATGACTAAAAAAAGTCATAAAAGAGCTGAGATTAAATCTAGCATACCACTTGAGATTATTAATCATGATCTATGTGGTCCAATGAGACATCAATAAATAAAAGGGGATTTATACTTCATCACTTTTGTTGATGATTTCACTCAGATGACAAACATGATTTTCATGAAGCACAATTCAGAGGCTTTTTAATTGTTAAAATTCTTCAGAAAAGGTATTGATAAATAATTAGGGATTTCTGTAAAGAAGCTGAGAACATATAATTATTTTGAATTCACAAACAATGATTTTTTTAAAAATTATTTAATAAAGAATGGAATCAAACATCAATATAGTGCTACCTACACTTCACAAAAAAATGGTGAAACCGAAAGGAATAATAGGAGGTTGGTGGAAATGGGAAGAATTATGTTAGCAGTATACAAACTTTCAAAATTATTTTGGAGAGAAGCTCTTAGTACTGTTATACATGTTCAAAATAGATGATTGTTGAGACTAGAAAACAATATTACTCCTTATGAAATGTGGTATAAAAAAACCCTCATTGAAATAATTCAATGTTTTTGGAAGCCCGTGTTTCCTCAATGTCAAAAATATAGATTTTGGAAAGTTTGATGAGAAATCCAAGGAAGGAAGCTTCATAGGTTATTCACTAAATGGGAGAAGTTAAAAATGTTAGATTTTTTTTACAAAAGTTGGAGGACTCATATGATGTCAAGTTAATTGAAAATAAAAGTTCCTTAAAAAAGTTGTTGAGAATGATGAGGACAAAACATTGGTGAAAACCAACAATAGTGAAAGTTTTCCAAAACAACCTCTTCATGATTCAGATGAGTCAGGTGGTGAAGAATGTGATGATGGAAAAAAATCATGAGATTTTTGACCTTATTAAAACATGTTGAATTTGAAAAAATTATTGGGAATCAAAAGGCACTAGTTCATATAAGAAGGAAGTTGAGATTAGAAAATCAGACTTCACTTATCTCAAAATTTGAACCAAAATCAGTTTCATAGGATATTTAACATAAATAAGGGGTTTATTATATGAATGAAGAGTATGATCATATTGAAAATAATGAAACATGGGATCCTGTTATATGGGCAAAAAATAAAAATGTTATCGGAACCAATTGGGTTTACAAAAATAAATTGAATGATCATGGATATGTTTTAAGAAACAAAGAAAGACTTGTTTTTAAAGGATATGCATGGGTGGAAGGTGTGGATTTTGATGAAACATTTTCCCTCATTGCAAGGCTAGAAATTATTCAAATGTTTCTTATAGTGGATTCCTATATAAATTAAAAAGTTTATTAGATGGATATAAATTCATATTTCTTAAATGGTGAGATTGAGGAAGAAATTCACATTGAACAACCTTGTGGGTTTTTAATTTATAGGGATGAAACCAAAGTTTGTAAATTGAAGAAATCTTTTTATGGGTTGAAATAAGCTCCACATGCTTGGTATTTGAAGCTTAAAAATTGTTTGAGAAATCTAAACTTTTCTAAAGAAAATGTTAATAGCAACTTGTATGTGATTTTTTTTGACTCTAGAACATTAATTTAAATTGTTTATGTAGATGATATAAATTTTAATTGGGATGAAAAAAAGGCATGTGAATAGTTTGTTTAAGAGATGAAAAAGAACATTGAAATGTAAATGTTGGGGGAATTAACTTTCTTACTTGGATTACAAGTTCAACAAAAAGAAACATATATTTTCACATCTTAAGAAAAGTATGCCATGGAATTGATAAAAATGTTTGGAATGATAGATTCAAAAGAAGTTTCAACTTTTATTTCAGTTAGCACAAAGTTGAACAAAGATAAATCCAAAATAAGTGTGAATTAGAATGATTTTTGGAATCTAAGAGAAAGTCTTATTTACCTTACATATTCCTGTCTTGATACTATTTATTCTATGACATTATGTTATAGGTATCAAAGTAATCTAAAAGAATCCCATATATTATAAGAAAAGATGATTCTGAGATATGTCGAAGGAACAACTTCAGATGGGTTCTTATACAGAATAAATAGTGTGTTAAATTTTCATCGTTATAATGATACTTATTGGGATGGTGATTGTAATGATTGAAAATTAACCTCAGGAGGAACATTCTCCTTAAGGGAATGTTGTGTGAGTTGGAATATTAAGAAACAAAGTTTCATAACATTGAGCAGAACCAAATCGGAATTTATTATAGCAACTCAAGATTGTACTCAAATGATGTGGATGGAATTTCAGCTAGAGTATTTGAAAGTAAAAGTTTCTAAACCATTGGAGATACTTTGTGATAATCAGAGTGTAATTAATCTTTCCAAGAATCTTGTCCAACACTAAAGATCAAAACACATTGATATAAAATTTCACGTCATTAAAGAGAAAGTTGTTGTAGGAGATGTTTTTTTGAACACACATCAATTAAGTATCAAATTGGTGATATATTTACAAAATCAATGTTGAAGGAAAGGTTTATTGAATTGAGGCTAAAAATCTATGTTCAGCCTTCTCCCATGTATTCCTAACCCCCATAAAAAATCCCCCCAACGTGATTTGAATTATATTGAAAAATATAGATATTAAGAGAGAACTTTTTTACTTTGTAAGAAGTTGTTACTTAGAATTTTTTTATGAATCTAAATCTGTGGTTTTTATATAATGGGAGAGAGAAAAAGATAAATTAGAAAGAAAAATAAAAGTGAGAAAGGGAAAGATAAAAAATAAAGGGGGAGTTTGAGTAATGGGGATTTAATCTATACATGGTCGCAATGTTTTCATGCCACTGAAAGATGTAAATACTTCATAAATATTACTTTATCTAGTAGGGTGGTGTCAAGAAAATCTCTTTTGAGAAAGGAAATGTTTTGATAAAAGTCAAAATTTGAGTTGAGGAAAAATTATGAGAGTTGGAAAAGTTGTTAATAATGGTTTTCAACAAATTCGAATGGGGAGATTAAAGAACCTTTGTGGTGTTTTTCTAATAAAGTTTTCTATTTCTCGAAAACTAACCTTTTTTTTGATTTTTTTGATATATAGGAATATGAGGTTGGTGGATACTAGAAGTTTGTCTCTATTTCTAAGAAAGAAAGAAATTTCTGAGTTTAAGAAAGTTTCTAAGATTAAAAGAAGTTTTTGAGTTTGAAGGTAGTTACTGAGATTTAAGGAAGCTGATAAGATTAAAGGAAGATGATGAGTTTGAAGGAAGTTAATGAGTTTAAGGAAGGTTCTAAGCTTAAAGGAAGTTTCTAAGTTTGGAGGAAGTTTCTGAGGTTAAAGAAGTTCCTGAGTTTGAAAGAAGTTTCTGAGTTTGAAAGATGTTTCTGAAGTCATTTTTTTGTCTAAAGAATCGTAAAAAAAGATGGTTTTGAAGAGTCAGAAGATAGAAAGTTTATCAAAATTTATAAAAAAAATCAGACAATTCTATATTGATCATAATGTTCCCACAAATAATTAAAAGTTTCATGATAAAAGATATTGAAGAAATGGTGAAGTGGTTTGAATAATTTCAATGAGAAACATTATGAGAAAAATCGGATCCAGAATTCTTATCAACATTTTGAGAAAAATTGGTTCCAAAATTTTGATAAAAATTCTCAAAAAAATAGGATCTATAATTTTGAGGAACATTCTGGGAAAATTCAGAAACTGATTTCTGAGTAATTTAGCACCTGATTTTGGAGCAATTCACAACCTAATTTTAGAGAAATTTAGAACTTGATTTATGAACAATTTGGAACCTAATTTATGAGAAATTCATAACCTCATTTTTGAGAAATTTGGAACCTGATTTCTGAAAAATTTGGAACCTGATTTCTAAGAAATTCAGAACCAAGTTTCTGAATTATTTGTAGCCTAATTTATGAGAAATTTAGAACCTAATTTCTAAGAAATTAGAAACCTGATTTCTAAAAAATTCAGAACCTAATTTATGAGAAATTCAAAACCTAATTTTTGAAAAAATCGGAACTTGATTTAAGACAAATTTGGAACCTGATTTCTAAGAAATTCATAACCTAATTTCTGGAAAATTCATAACCTAATTTATGAGAAATTTAAAACCTAATTTCTGAGTAATTAAGAACTTGATTTCTAAAAAAATTCAGAACCTAATTTATGAGAAATTCAGAACCTAATTTCTAAACAATTCAGAACATGATTTATAAAAAATTCAGAACCAGATTACTAAACATTTCAGAACTAGATTTCTAAGAAATTTGCAGCCTAATTTTTAAGCAGGTTTTTGAGAAGAGCTGAACCATTTTTTTGAGCATGTTTCTGAGAAAACGAAACCACTTTTCTGAGCATGTTTTTGAGAAAATTGAAAAATTTTCCAAGCATGTTTTCGAAAAAACTAAACAACTTTTCTGAGCATTTTTTTTGAGAAAACTGAACCAATTTTCTGGGTATGTTTCTGAAAAAAACTAAACCAAATTTCTGATCATGTTTCTGAGAAAATATGAACTACATTTCTGAACATGTTTCTAGAAAAATCATAATCAAGATTCAACATTATCAATCCCAAATTTCAGCTTTACGCAAATCTCGGAGAAATTTAAGGAGGTTTGAAGAAGTTAAATATTGAAGATTAAATTCAAGATATTTTCAGATTTTTTCTAGATTTGAGGGATCGAGAAATATTTTCAAGTTTCCCACCCTTGTTTTCTGAGTTTTTATATAAACATGTGCTCAGATCATTCTCTCATTTGTAAATTTTTCACACACTGAAAAGGTGGAGTGTTTGAGAATTCAATGTGAAAGGTTCCCACTAAGTTGAAATACCTTTCTTTGAGTGTTTAGGAAAGGAAATTCAGAATTATCCTTACTGAACTGAGAAGATCGGACTTAGACAAATCGGGATGAGGATTCAAATTGATCATTTTTGGATTAGATTCAACAAAGTTTTTATTCTTGTGTTTGGATCAATATTTCTTTAATAAAACATTTTATACTAATGGGAGTCAGAATAATATTTCCTATCAGGGGATAGAATGTTCCTAACGAGAGTTGACACAAATTGTATTCACTTTTTCATTATAGTGGATTTCCATAGACCAAATGGAATGGCTATGGAAAGGACGTAGGTTCTCACATTGAGTCCAAAACCTACAAATCACGTGTGCCTTTCTTGCTTTACTATTAATGCATGCTTAATTTTTTGTTAGAGGTTGATAAGGAAAGAAACATTAACTAGTTGAAGGGGTTAAGTTTCTTAAACTTTTGAAACTTATAAAAGTGAACAACTGACTCAACCCCCCTTATTAGTTTTTATCTGGTCCTTGTAACTTCAAGAATAACCTAAATCCTTCTCTTCTTCCATCAAATGGGTTACAAAATCTTTATTCGTGTTTATGAAAGACTACTTCCTCATGAATTAATGTTATTAATTTTACATCACATCCTCTCATGTATGGATATATTATTTATATATGGTATTTATTATATTAGAATCGTTTTGGAATCAAGATATCACATATTCCTTTATACTTTTCATTCTATAGGAATATGATAACATCGTTCATGTGTATTGTGGACTACCGCTTCATAAAGCAATGTGATTCGTTCTTCACATACACTTTACATGGAAGGTAATAAGTGAATTTTAAAATAAACACATGTTATATATATTAAATATAAACTATTATTTAATGTTAATATCTTATTAACTTTTCATTCATTTCATCTATCAATAAAATTGAAATAGTGTTCATCTGTATGTACAAACTACTGTCCCTATGAATGGTATATTAAATTTTAAATATCTAAATATATAAGTTCACAATAAATACATATATAATGATTATATTTATTATATTTATATCATGGTTAACATTATAGATATTATGGAAATATTATCATTGTAATATGACTGAAAATATCAAACCAAAACATACACGAAAAAATAGTTATTACTTGAAACATGAATTTAACATGGAATTTTTAATAAATGGTTAATAAAATTTCATAAGTGAATAATATATGGTATGATATATACAATTATTATTCTTTAATATATTTCAAATAATCATATATTTACAATATAGTATGTTCAATTGTGTACAAAGGAATTTGAGTCCTATGGTAATGAAATTCTAATATATCTTTTATTTCTGGGAAACATATGAAAACTCACCACTGATTTATTTTGTGCGGTATATTTAATTCCCCATTGAAATTTTATATAAAAAATACCCATATATTAATTATATTTAAATTTTAATTTGATTTTATTCTTTATTGGGGCTTACAAATTAAAATATTACTACTGCGGTAAGGGTTTTTTTTGTCTCAAATTACATTTTTTGAGACATATGTCTTATTATGAACCCATCTTTTTTATGAGGTGTATATAAAACCCCATTGACATATAATATAATTATTATTTTTATTCTCCTGATATTTTATATTTAATTTAATTTTATTCTTTCATGGGGATTATGATTCAATATGACCAAGGTGGTAATGTTTTTATAATAGAATCTCATCGTTTATCAGGAGTTATTTATGTTTATGTTGTAGATGAATAAATATTTTGATCTATATCTCAAGAAACACATTAATTTATATCCCCTTTTTATTTAATGATAATACATGTTTTCCCTTTATTTTTCTCTCTTTATGTATTATATATTCAAAATTATTTTCTATTATATAAACTATTTTTTTTACTCTTCAGTCGAAAAATCCTTTTTCTTACATATCCATGTTTTCTAAAAATATTTTCATGAAATTTTTTAACATTTAAAAAGGGATTAAGTAAATAATTTTTACCCATTTTTCAATTTTAAAATGAATTTTAAAAGGAATCTTTGTTTCATTTTAAAAAGTAATTTCCATTTGGATTTTACCAAAAATGTAAAAGGAATCTTTGTTTTAATGCGTATGACATGGATGAGATTTTCTGATGTCATGAAATCATCATTGTTTTAAATATTCATTTATATATTTCAAAGATAATTTTCATATAAAAGGTTTTAAAAAAAATTATGATTTTTTTTGAAAACCTTTTTTAAAATGTAATGGATATTTTCCTCTATAAATCTTTTATATGATTTATAATGATTAATTTACACATTTGAAAGGTTATTTTTAAATAAAATTATTTTGAAAATATTTTATTTTTTAAAATTTGTTTCTCAAAGGGGAATGCCTATTTTCCTTTTGAAATTTTCCATGTGATCTTTAAAAATTATTTTCCAATTAAGAGGACATCAGTTGTGACACTTAATCCTTATTTATGATATGATCCAATGATGCCATATTTATTCTTTCTTTGTATGGTTTATGTTTATGATGAACAAATGTTTATGAAACCCATTAATTTTCCATGGGTTATGTTATGATGAAATCTTCTATGAATCCCATTCCATTTCATGGATTTTGATATAATTAATGATTTCTGAAACCCATTTCTTTTCATGGGTTCTGATATGATGAATGTTTTATGATCATGTAGCATGCATATTTATGATTTTAATTATGTGGAAATGGTTACATTATAACAATGGATGGTGATTACATTATCACCAAGGAAGGGGGTTAATTATAACCAAGATTGGTGGGAACTATATCTCTCTCCAATGCATTGGGTAAATATTGATATCTAATGAGTTAAATAGGGCTAGAATGAGGAGTGAGCCCAGTTTTGTAAGGGATTCTATCCTCTATAATATTCTTGGTAGTGAACCCTAAATAATATAATGGTTTGGGGAGTGAACCCATTACACTATGTTAGTCATGTAAATAATACTTAACTACTATATAAATTATTTTTTATGCCACAATTATATTTCTTATGATAATGTTATGCTATACTAGACCATGTTCTCTAATACCCTTATGATTCATGTGTTATAAAATTCCAATATTTATGGAATCACTCAAGATTACGATCTTTCATATACAGGGTATGATTTTTAAATGTTTTGATCATGTTCTTATACCCTTATTCTTATTTTATGTTTACATATATCCCTTTTTTAGGCTTAATGGGAATCTAATATCACCCTTTCATAGGTTTCCTTTATGTAGGTTATGAAAAAAGTTATAACTAGGGAATGTATATAAAGAATACTAAATGGGATGATATTTTTGGGTAAAATAAAAGATATTTCATGAAAAAAGATATCGTATATGGTCTCTAAAGGAACTATACCTAAACAATTATAAAATGGATCATTATGTAATGTAATGTAAATTAATCTTTTAAGAAGTAGTATTTTTGTATGATAAGTTTTGGTCATTATATTTAGTATCATAGAATGGTTTACTTTTCCTTTGGAAACTCGGATAAGAAATCATTAGTAATATTTTTTAATATATTTCTATGGATATGTCTAGGAATATGTCTAAGGATAAGCCTATAAGGATGAGTTAATGAATAGGAAAATGTTATGGATTTATGTTAAAGGATAGAGAGAGTATTTTAGAATAAATTAAATCCCCATTTAGAGAATATAATTGGATTTGGATCCATCATAGTGGTACCAAGGGGTAATAACTCCAAAAAGGGTGAACTGAGCTAGACTCAATCATTACATGGTTTATGAATAGGGGCCTTACTATATACCTAGTTTGACACTCATGAGGGATATTATTTTTATATTCAAAAACTCTGTATGAATCATCATGAAGGATTCAAATAATGACCATTAATGACCTAGGTTATACCTAGGATGTCATATATTAAAAATACTTTTTTATTATTTATATGTCTATTATGTTATTTTTCATTATTCTTTAGTTCTCCACTATGATTATTGTTAATTAATCTATGATTTTAGTCAATAAGGGAAACTATAAGGAACTGTATTAACATTGAATGTAATAGAAGACTTGTTGATGAGAAGAAAAATTGGATTATGACTGGATGAAGTATATTGTGATTATTCCTAATCAGTTATCATGATATATGATTAACAAAATGCACTTTAACCAAATCTCAGACTACCAAAGAAGAGAAGTATAGAGTTATATGAGATTTTGGGTGATGGGGACCATGAATGAAATAATTTTATGTCTCTTATATGTTGAGAATGTTGGAAGAAGAACTCCCTGGAATGTCTCAAAGGAAAAAGAAGTTGTTTTATGTGTGGAGAAGAAGGTCACAGAGAAAGAGATTTTAAAGGAAAAATGAAAAGTTATATCAAGGAAATGGATAAGAATATTTGTCTTCCTAACATATTATAAATTAATGAATGTTTTAACCATGGAATTTATTGGAATTATGAAAATTGATGTCCTAGTGGGATGCTCATGATGAGAATTAGAAAGGTGGTATGAGTAATGGTTATATTACTAATTATGAAGTGAAAAAATAATATATGAAAGGTATGTGCTATTAATACTATATTTCTTATGTTAAATGTGATAGTCATTATTAAATTGAGTTATATGGTTGTTATGACAACAATCATATTCCATATTATAGGAAAAAGGTATTATGGAATAAAAGGATGACACCTAGTAAAATGTTTAAGAATAAATTTGAAGGATTGATTTTTTTTGTGTATGGTAATTCATGAATTATGTAATATGAATCATGAAATATATAAGGATTGTTATGTAGAAAATTTTTATTATGAATTTTCAAGAATATATTGAATGGTATTGATAAAATAGAAAATTTATTTAATAGATATGTTCTATTTTATGGAAAACACATGAATAAGGGAAGATAACCTTTAATATGTTCCTTATGTTGAGGAAAATAGTTTTTAGTTTGGATAAAGATATGATTGATGTGGATAAAGTAAATTAGACAGTATTTATGGACGTGATACTATGTAATGATTTTTGGTCAAATATAAATATGTTATCATTAATGGAGTTTACATCATTATTGGATTTATGAAATATATTCAATAATATATGTCTTTATTTATGGAATGGGGAAGAATGTATGTTTTAATTATTTTTTATGGTAATTATGGTTATTACCAAGATTCTGGAAAATATATGACCAAGTTATTCACATATTTATCATGATTTCATGAAGACATACTTAAAGAAATTTGGAATATTAATGTTTAGTTAATTTTGGGAAATTTTGTGGTCATATTTATAACTTTGGAATATTTAAATGTTTATAAGGTTAACCATTTATAGAAAGTTTTATGTTGAATTTTGGATGAGGTTTTAGTGATTAAGGTATTACTTTAATATATAAATATTTATGCATATTGGATAACTTGTTTTAACCATTTGTTATGATGGTAACTAGATATATAATGAATGAATTATCATTATATTATGGATCATGCGATCCATTTGAGATTCAGGAATAACATATTCATCTTCATTTCTCAGAGTAAGAGATGCAGTGGAAAGTCATTGAAAAACTACCAAATAAAAAAAATTTCTTACACTATATTGGAAAGCTAAACAATAGGTATATCGGTTCTTTGAAATTTCTGATCATATCAGGAAAAAGCCTCTCGATGAGAAATTCTACCAAACCTCTCTTAAGTCCAATATGTGTTCTATGTATATATCATGATGAAGTAAGTACGTAAACCATTACATGTAAAGAAATCAGATATCATACCACTAGAGCATGGTCTATATTATAAGGAATAATATATTGAGATTTTGGATCAAATAGAAAATTTTATATGAAACAAGACCACTCACCTAGTCAATATTTAGTGGTGAAACCACTAGATTAAGTAAGATACATGGGACCTGAGGATGTATTGAGGTAGAATTATCCTCAATTTTTTGTACCAAAGTGATGAATTTTGAGATAGAAATTCATTTTATGGGGGTAGTGTAACACCCCAATATTTTATAGTATGCCTCCTTTTAAAATTAACTTCTTTGATAGATTATTAGATTAAAAAATATTTTCAATATTATTATTTAAATGTTATAGTTATATCTCAGATGTTGGGAATGTAAGGAATGAAATATATTAAGTAAATTATGAAAATATATATTAAACATGTTTATAAAATTAATTCATTGGTTACTAATTAATTATAAATGAAATCCAATTGAATATAAAGGATGCATTTTTATAAGAACAATTTTTATACCCTCAAGGAAATTTTATACAAATAAATTAAATTAATCACATTTAGTTAAATATATTAATGAAATTTATATATTATATATCCAATAAAATATGTTTACATTCATCCAAAACATTTTGAGAGGTATAAGATAAGAATAAATCCAATTTTACACATAAAATACTATATTTTTCTAAACATAGTTTTACCACCTTTTAATAGAGAACTTGTTTTAAATATAAATTTTGAAACTTTTAATAATTATATTTGATAAAATAAACATTATTCTTGAAATCACAATAACAAAATTTACTTTTCTTAAATTTTGGGTATTATTATGATAATATTCATTTTTGATGAATAATAATTTGACTGTTTGAATAACAATATAACCTTTAGGAATAGTAATATGAAAATTATATTAATAAAACAACCTATTAAACTATAAATAAAATTTATTAATATTATAAATGGTAATATGATATAATAATATCACATTATAAGTAAATAAATGTTTTAGAAATTATTAATTACGTGTTGATATTTTTATAAAAATAAAATATTTATTATCAATTTTATAATTAATATAATGATTTAAAATAAAATTCCTATTCATAAAATATATTAAAATTTTAATATTTTTTCTTATGATTATCAGAAAATTTTGTGAGACGTTAATTAATTTTTCAAAGTGTTATAAAATCGGTATAATTTTAAAATCCTTATTTTTCCAATAAATGATTATTATAGTTAAAAATTAATTTTCTTATATTTAGAAAATTATTTTCATAAAATAGATTTCATTTTTTCATACCAGGCATCAAAAAACTATTAGGGTTAATTTTTTTTACTTTTCTAAAATAGTTGATTTTTTGTGAATAGTGAAATACAATAATTTACGATATAGATACATTATATGTAAAACAGACTATTCCCTGAGTCATGGATGATGTAATAAACATTTGTTAGAAATAAAATTAACTAGTAAATCTAATTGGTAATAATAATCAAAACTATTCATAGTCTTGAGGAAAAATAATATGCAAATGCATAAAATATTCAAAAAACACCCCTCTCCCCCACTATAAAAACAACCCTCACCACCCCTTCTCCTCACACCTTAAAAACATTGATCATTGTAACATTTCTACCAAATAATATTCCTAATCCTATACCCCAAGTCTAAAATCCTTTTTTATTAATTAAAGACCAAAACCTATCATCTTAAAGAGGTTCTCAAGGAGTATAATTAAAGAGGTAAAAATCCTCTTTCTTTTTCTTTTATTTTATTTTCAATTTCTTTTATTTTCTTATCCATAACTAACCCACCTTATCAGAAGAGAAATGATAACCATGGTATGATTTATATACTATAATTATATCATGTTAATTTTAGATCCATAATCAAACTCCCTTCTCTCTCTCTTTTATTACGTAAATGAAAATATCACCCGTGATGTGTAAATTTTTTGACATCATGGATGATACATTTCCATTTTCCATTAACACACTCTAGGATGGTCATAAAACCATTTTTATGGTTAAACAATTATAATATATGTATTATAACCTATTTAATGTTGTGTAAGCATTATATAAACATGATTTAAAATAATAAGACAAAACTTATTCTTGACGATTAAAAAACCACCAAAAATAATCTAAATGATCATCACTAACTTCCTATCTAATGATTCATACTAACCCAAAATAACCAAATTAATTATATAAATATTTAATATTATATAATTAAATTAATAAAATATAACCTCAATTTAGTATATTTATTTCCATTTCAGATGATCTTTCGTACATGTATACAAGTGAACCAATTGTGAAAACCAAGGAAACAAACACTTCCAAATGACAAATTTTTATCTTATAGCTCATCAAAAAGAACATAAATGAACTTAATAAAAATAAAATAAATAAAATATATATAGAATAGGTTTTTAATTAACAAAAAAAGGATCTAATTTGATTATCTATGATATTAACATCAAGTGAAGAACACTTTCGTACATAAGGTAAGGGATTCTACCAAAACCCCCATTTTCCCTTAAGGTTAATATTTATCTCTCATTAATCAAATGAAATAATTATTTATTTTTGTTTAATTATTATAAATTATATGTATATATTCAAAACATATATATATAGATCATATAATCCTTCTATTATGTGGAAATACATGTTTTAAAAAGGTTCCCTCCTCAAATCTTCCCGATAAGAAAGCCCGATTAAATGGTTTTTTTGATTTCTTAACCATTCACGTGTGCTGTCAATAATATGATTTAAACCCACATTATTTTTATAAAATAAATAATTTTATAATAAAAACTATCATGGTTCATTTCTATTTTTATAAAAAAAAGTAATCAATTTTTTGTTTTAAAGACTCCTTAAGATTTTACTTAAACCGCATAAAAGGCCCATTTCTAAAGATTCTTAAACAGACTTTTTGCATGTTTTCCATTTATTTTGGGAATTATTTTGGAATAAAATATAATTTAATTATACTTAACTTTTATTTTATTATTTATAAATATTTACAATATGATTTTATGAAAAATAAAAGATATTTTCTAAATGAACTCATCTTTCCAAAGTAAAAAGGGGGTTTCTCGTCTCACTTTAACTTCTATGAGATTTATCTCTTATTCTCCACTTATTCTAGGAATCTGGTTTATGTAATAACCTTTAATATATCAAATAATTAGTCTTATTATTCCTATTATATACATTTAATGTTATTCCTTCATAGGGATTAAGATTTAAAAGTTTCAAAGTGGTATGAGACACTTTGGAATGTTTAAAGATTATCTTCCTTATGAATTTATTAATGATTTTATTAGTGTATTTTCACACATGAATATGATTAAAATATTTAAAAGTTGTATGATACACTTTGATTTAAATATATATTTATTAGACAAATGATAAATGCATTGGAGTTAGTAAGTGATGAGAGGGGCCCAGTATATCCTCCAAGTGCATCAGTAGGTCTCATGAGACAAAAAAATGGATTTTGGATGAGGCCTTAACTATTTATTTTTAAAAGTATTTTCTAAGGCCTAGATGGTATGATTATGATGTTCTAAATATTCATTCACTCATTATGACATTATTAATTGATAAATCATGTGATTGTTAGACTATTAGAATATCCATGTTTAAGATTCATGAGATTTTTTATATGGAATTATGTATTCATAATTTATTATTTCCATATTATGATAATTATTATCTTCTAATGTAATGTGTTTTTTGTTATTAGATATTAATTATTGTTTATATTAACTTCCTTTAAATTACCTACCCTTAATGAGAGTCTAATATCACCCCTTTCTTATGTTTTATTTTTTCCTAGGATGCGAAAATGTATATTATGAATGACATGTAGAGATATTCTAGATGAATATGGATGTTTGAAATGTATTTTTATGTTGTTTTTACTTTAAATTTGTAATTTAAAACTTATTTTTGTATCTGGTTTTCCAAAAATACTAAAATATTTGGTCTTACGAGATGCGTGTTCCTTATTTTTTATAACAGTTTAATAAAGTAAGAAACTAGCTCTGAGCTAATGGGGCCGGAGTCTTTATAGATAGAATGTAAGATCTTAATATTTTGTAATTTTTTTTAAATAAATTTAACCTTTTCAACATTTTTCATTAGACACAACACTCATTTTAGCTTCCCTTATATGTAACATCGAGATTAAAAAAAATGTGACACTATATAAAAATAAAATTAATTAATATTATAGTTATCAACTATCCATTAGAATAAAAGGTATGGATATGATTAATTAAAAATGAAAATACATGGTTTAAACATGTTTATAAAATAAATTATTTAATAACTAATTAATTACAAATTAAAATAAAAACTATATGAAAAGAATGGAAATAAATTTCTAGAAAACTATTTTCATGCACACATACAAATTTTACCTCAATAAATTAAACAAGTTAATTTTTAAAATGATTTTAATATAATTTTTTTTATTTATTCAATAAAATTTTGAAAATTCATATATTTTCTATACAATAGATTAGAATAAATCTATTTTTATGTTTTAAAACTGTATTATTCTAAAAACAATTTTACTTCATTTTTCACAATTATTCTAAAATTAATTTTATAAAATTTTTAAAAGTTTATTTTACATAAATAAATTAGAATTTAAAATAATAATGTCAAAATTATCTTGGATTAAATTTTTTATTAATTTTATAAAAGATAAATTATTTGATGAATAGTGAAAAATACATATTTTTAATAAGAATTTACATTTTATTTAGAGAATGTAAAACATCGAAATTATTTTAATATGGGTTTTAAATTAAAATTAGTTTAATTATATATCTATTAATTAAATTTAATTCATTGGAATAAAATTCATATTTAATTTTGATATAAATTTTTTTTACACTTCTGGACAATTTCTCTTTAGAAAACCTCTTTCTCATCACGTCTAGGGGATGAATTTTAAATTTAAACTTTAAAATTATATGAATAGAATTTGGAAAAAAGTATTTATTAATTGTAATCACAATAATTTTTATTATATAATATAGTAAAATTTATTCTATTCTATAATGAATAGTAAAAATAGTAAAAATTAATTACTACAGTTGAGGGAAAAATGGGTTTATGGGGGGGGGGGGGTTAAACTAGAAGAATAAGGGGTAAAATGACATAAAAACTTGTAAAAACCCATTTTATAGAAATATTTCTACCTTATAACCTCTAAATTGTTATAAGGTCCCATTTTGGTTTCTTTTGGAGTGTGGAAAACATGGGTACAACTTATTATTTTTTAAAATTAAAAGTGTGCCAGTCACATCACTTATAAGAGGACACCACTCTCCTCTCCACTTTAAGCATACAAAAAACATTATTTTGGAAAATACATGTAACACCCCAATCTTCCACGGTATGTTTCCATTTGAATAATGTTGTAGCTTGCGATGAACACAACTTGGAGTTTTAACACACCACGACCAATCAAACTAGCCGTTATGAATAGTAATACCCAATTTTTGAAGTTTTATAAATTTTATTTTTCAAAATGGTCTTTATTTTTGGATTTATATTATCAAAATTACCTTAGGGTGAATTTTTTCTATTTTTCTAAAAACTTTCAATTTTGATGAATAGTGAAGAACACTACGTTATTGTTTAAAACCGAATTTTTATTTAAATAATTATTTATTTTATGTTAATTTATTTTAGGTCAAAATAGATACATAATAACTATATATACCCAAGGTAATTCATTAGAGTCATTTTATAATAGGTTTAGATATATAAAATTTTGTTGAACTTTTTACCGATTTTTCCCATCTTCGAGGAGCATTTGAAAATTTACATAAAACATAATTTTACCACTTCTGTGAGTTGAATTTAAAAAATTCTAGAGACATGGTTAATATCAGTAAGTAAAATGTTGTTCAATAAGATGAATATAATTTTTAGTGAATAGTTACTTTTGACTTTTATTTACCCTGGTTAAATGTAATTAGATTAATTAAAGTTAAAAGTGTTATTATAATTACCATAACACATGTTATAATTCTATTATATAAGTGAAATTCGACCAAAAACAACCTTAGGAATAAAATATGAATCTTTCGGTCCACTTGGATTAGATTTGGACATTTATTATTATTTTATTTTAAGAAAAGTTAAAAGTGTTAAATTCAATGTTTGATAACTAAAACATTTTAAATATAGCATAACACATAATATAAATTTGACTATAAATATTCATTAAAAATATAAAAATATTTCCTACATAATGGTATTTTATTTATAATTTTTATACATTAAATAACTGAATTTATTTATGACGCATTGATGATATAGTAATTACCTTATCAAATGAAATATTAAAATAATTGATATTATAAATATCCAAATAAATATAAATTGAGTCTTAGGATTAATTATACTAATTTTATTGGTTAATTTTACATTTTATAGTTGATTAAGTAAATTTTATTTGAATTCATAAAGTTTTTATGGCTTTAAAAAAAATCAAATACTAAATAGTGTCTAAATTGACATAATTGTGTTTTTAAAACAACTAATATATTATTAATTGATATAATATTCCAAAGAATATATAGTTTGGAAAAATTACATAGATAAGGTTATATATATTAATAATTAACCACTTCTTCTTCGGTTGGCTTGTTATAGTAAGTTTATTAACCATATAATATAAAAATAGAAAGAGACATGGTAAATGTCGAACTATTTTACTAAGAGTTAAATATAAAAACAAGGTTAATATGGTGAGATAAACTTGTATAAAGCCTATTTTTTGATATTTTTTCGACCCATAATCACCTTATCCTCGAAATAAATCATTTTGGAGCCATTAGATACCAGAAATTATTTTATTATTAAATAATATTTCAAGCTTTTCCTAAAGTGATCGCCACCTCTCTTATAAAAGGGTACTTCCCCTTCTCTCAAAATCACACCTCAAAATCCATTTGACTCAGCCAAAAACTACCCAAATATCCATAAAAATTCCATCAAATAAACCTATAGTCTATAATTTGATCAGAAAGCCAACCTAAGGAGCCCATTTGATCAACTCAAAAGGAAACACTTAAAGAAGAGGTAATAATTTCACCACCCTCTTTCAAGTTCTTTTCATCTTCCACATTCTCTTTATTGGGTGTTTCCATATCGAAATAATAAATCCATCACCTTATACATACTATTATGTTATTATAAATATGTTACAACCATATTCATTATTATATCCGTCCTCTAAATAACAAAGTCACCATACGTGCGTACGTACGACTTACCATCTCCACATCGTGGTGTAGTTTGATATTCAAACACTTAATTATTTGTATGTGTATTATAATGAGTATAAATTATTTAAATAATAAATAATACATGTTAATTATTCTCTTTATATGATATTCCATCCAATTATAATTGATTTCACTATCAATATAATGATATTGTTGCTCGTGTGTACATAGAGATTGCCGTCTTCACGAACGCGAGGAGACTCATTACCCATCTTAATAATTAAAGAATAATTTTCATTTTATGATTAAAAATACTGTTTATGAACTTAATATCATTATTTATATGAATAAAATACATCCTATTAATAACAAAAATTTCTTAAATTACCAATAATATAAAGGAAAATGAATCAGTTAACAGGAGAAACGATGATACTACTAAAATATTATTAACAAAGAAATATTGGAAGATTATATATGATATCATATTTATGTATATGATTATTGTATAATTTAATAACAATGATTTAACTATTATAAATGAAGTTAAATTACCCTCGACCAATGTAAAGTACAAGGTAAGGGTTAATTCTACAATCTCTTTACTTATCCGAGGTTGTTAATATGTAAGTATCTACTAGGACCTCTTTATCATCCACATCCACGTTTTATTAAAAATAAAATTCAAAACATTTTTAATATTTACTAGACTATGGTTTAATGTCTTTTATAACCTTATTTTACCATATATGTTTTTAAATTAATCTTTCCATCATTTTCCAAACAAGGTACTTTATGACCTTTTCAACAAAATTAAGGTACAAATGTCTTTTTTAACTTATACAGAGGGTGCGGCTATTTTCCACCATTATAACATCATCCATGCTTCCCATACAAGATTATAAGAATATTTTCAAAATAAAATTTCTATTTTATAATTATGTGCCTTTTAAATGGTTTCAAAATAGAAAGGGGTATTTTATTCAAATAGTTTACATTTCATCTATGTCAACATCCTTTGATGGATTTTGAACTTATTTGATGTCGGTTTATTATGATACAAATCTTCCATATTGTATTGAAGGTTTTGTGATATTTTTTACCATGGATGTGTTATTTTTGTACCATTCATGGTTTATAGATAATGTATTGAAATTTCATATTCTAGTTTTAATACTAATGTTTATGTTATGTTTAAACCTTTTCATATGAAGAATGCATTGGACTTAGTAAGTGATTGGTGGAGCCCTCTATAGCTCATTGATGCATCAGAAGGTCTCATGAAACAATATAGTTTCTTGGAACAAGGCATTTACAAAATATTATTTTTAGTCTTGGCACAAGGCATTGACTATGTGGGTATGAAGTCTGTCATTATTTATTCCTTCATTATGAAATTCCCTATTGATATTGCATGTGATTATTCGACTAGTAGAATATCCATATGAATTATTAAATGGAATTATTTGATTCATATTGGCCATATTATACATATTTTTATGTTTAAAAGTATTATGTTTTAGTCTTATACATTACCTTAATGTTTTTTTCTTATTTATGAATGTTTTCACTATATTGTTATCCTTATTGAGCATTTGAGCTCACCCCTTTCTATGTCTTATTTTTCCCAGGATGCGAAGAAGTATATTATGATTGACCTATAGGGATGATATAAGGGATATTAATGTGATCAATGGAGAAAATTGGTTTTGTTGTTTTTCATTTTATAATGTAATATAAAACTTATTATGTATCTAGTACTTCCAATGCTACTAAACTGAGCGGTATTTCGGGAATTGATCCCTTGTGATCATGCTAATTTTATATAATAATGAGCCGACATTGGTTAACTAGGATCATGGAATTCCAATAAAGATCCAAATAACAAAATTTATTCCCTTATATCATCCTAGAATCCATTTTTTGGTCATAATTTCATCCCTGAAAGGATTTTGCTGCAAACTAAAAGAAGTTGTCTGAATAAGAGGTAACGTCCCTAACCAAGCATTTTTTTAATTTATTCCATATCCTCCATAAATTATTTTTAAACTATGATGATATAATATCATTTTCATCTTATATATGTGGATATTTTAATAGTTTAATGTAATAGCCTGAATTTTTCTCATCTTTTAACAACTGTGTTACAAAATAAACCTTCATGTGTACAGTAGACTACCACCTCACGAACCGATGTTATTAATTTTCCATTACGACCTCTCACATGTGGATATAATGACAGATTTATGTTTTATATATGATATTTTTTATATTATTGTGATTTTGTAATCATTATATAACATACTAATTCTTACATTCCATTTAGTGGGGACGCAATAATGTCACTCGTGTGTACGAAAAACTATCACCTTGTGAAGCGATTTTATTCGTTCTTCACATAAACTTTACATGGAAGGTAATAATGAAATTTTTAAATAAATACATGTGATATATATTTAAAAAAATTTGTATTTAAAGTTAATATATTATTTACCTTTCTCTCATTTAATCTGTTGAGAAAATGGAAACTTTGTTCATGCGTACGTATGGCATACCGATTCCATAAATGATGTATTTTTTATATATATATAACACTTATGGATTACTATAAATAAATATATAATAAATATAAATGATATTTTTATCATATTTACAATTATAGAGATGATGGAACCATGATCAATATAATAGGATCGAAAATACCAATCTAAAACCTACACGAAAAACAAAGCAGTTATTACCCGAAACATGAATTGAACAAGGAATTATTAATTAATGGGTAATTAAAGGTCAAAATAAAATCATATATGGTATGATATATATAATCATGTTTCTTTAATAGATTTATAATAAATATTTATTTATTATAGTGGTGTTTTGAACATGTTAAAAGGAATTTGAGAGTTATGGTAAGGGATTTTTATTCTGTCATTTATTTATGGGGGACGTTTCTAAAGTTACCACTCATTTATTCTATTTGATGTATATAATACCTATTTTACATGTTATATCATGACTATCCTTATTTTTATGATATTTAGGGTTTCATTTTATGTAACACTTTATTTTTTCTTATGATTTAATAGATTACTAATGCGGTAATGGATTTTTGTCTCAAATTTTGTTCTTTGAGACACATGTCATGTTATGCAGGTATCTTAATTTATGAGGTGTATAAATAGACCCTCTCACAGGAAATTTAATGAGTTTATATATTTTCAAAATTTCTATGTTTTAATTATTGTTATTATTTATTAGGGATTATGATTCAATGTCACCAATGTGATAAAAGTTTTATAGTACAATCTCATTGTTTACCTGGAATTGTTTATGTTTAAGCATCCCATGATGAAATATTATGATACATATCTCAATAACATTATTTATTCTCCTGATAATACCAATTTTTATTCTCTTTTAGTTATTTCATGATAATACCTATTTTCTATCCATTTTACTATCTTTATGTATTTAAGATTTAAAAATAATGTTTTCAAAGTAAACCTACTTTATTTTTATGTTCAGTTGAAAACCCATTTTTTATTCCAAATCCGTGTTTTTTTAAAATTTTTTAATTTTTTTTTAAAATTATATTAATGATTTATTAAATGAATTTGTACCAATTTTTTTCTTTTAAAATTTATTTTAAATAGAATCTTCATATTAAAAAAACAATGCCTATTTGGATTTTACTAAAAATGTGAAAGGAATGTTTATTTTAATGTATATGGAATGAATGCTATTTTAATCCATTATAAACAATTCTTTTTTAAAAACTTAAATTTTATCATACATATTTTATTTTCACGTAAAATTATTTCCAAAATGTTTTTATGAATTTTTAGTCAAAAAGAATTGATTTTAAAAAACATAATGTATATTTTCCTCAAAAAATGTTTTAAATGTTTTTTAATTATTATTTTATAAGTTTTCAAGTTTTTTTTAATGAACAGGATCATAACAAATATTCATGTTCTAAAATGTTATTTTAAAAGTGGAAATATTATTTTCCTTATGAAATGTTCAAAGTGATCTTTCGAAATCAGTTTTTTCATATAAGATGACATCCTTTGATGATACATAATATTTACCTAGGATATTATGATACCATATTTATTATTTCTATGGATAGTTCATGTTTATGATGAAAAGTTTTTTATGAAACTAATTTATTTTCCATGGGTTGTTAACTGATGAAATATTCTATGAAACACATTTATTTTCATTGATTCTGATATTTTGAATACTTTATGAAACCCATTTCTTTTCATGGGTTCTGATATGATGAATGTTTTTTGATCTTATGGAATAGATATGTACGATTTTAATTATGTGATAGTTTTTATCTTATAACCTAGTAAGGTGGTTCGGTTATAACCCATATGGGTTGGACCTATATCTCCTTTTAATGAATTGGGTAAATATTGATATATCCTGAGATAAATAGGGCTAGAATTGGGTGTGATACCCTTCTAGTGAAGAACTTTATCCACTATAATAGTCTTGGTAGTGAACCTTGACTACTGTAATGGTTTTGGGAGTGAACGCCTTCCAATAATAAATCCTTGGTGATGAACCATGACTATTATGTAAATGATTTTTATGCTTTTGTGTATGACACAATTCCATGTACTATGCAAATGTTATTCTCTTATGGATCACGTTCTTTGATACCCTTATTATTCATGTCTTACGAACTGTTTTTCATTGTTCCACAAATAATATTTATGATCATTAATATGTAGGGTATTGTTTTTCAAATGTTATTATCATGTTCTAAAACCATTATTCTCAGGTTATGTATATATATATTCTTTGTTTATCCTTACTGTGCATCTGAGGTCACCTTTCTTATGTTTGATTCCCCCAGGTTATGAAGAAAGGTTTTAAGTATGGTGTGTCTATGAAAATTTCTAAATGGGAATATATTTTTGGGGAGGATTTAATGTATTTCATGAAAACATAAGATACTGTATTTTGTCTCAAAAGGAACATGAAATAAATGATTCTGGTGCGGATCATTATCCTATGTAATGAATATTTTCCTTTTAAGATGTAATTTTTATGTATGAGATGTTTGGGTCATTAAAAATTTTCATTATTATATAATATAAATTAGTATGATTCAAAATATGGAATCTATTTTTTCCATATTCAATTCAAAAAATTGAAGAATTGAATTTATAATTTGACCCCTAGGGGCGTCAAAAAAACTGGTACTCTAATGAAAAACTTTCAAAACTTTTAAATTTATTAATATCAGAATTCAATATGTAATAGATTCCAATGACCTAATTTATTTAATTTTTAATATAAATGAAAAATTTTATATTTAGATATAATTTAAAATATAATGTATCCATGCATATAATTTAATATAAAAGGTAGTTTCCATTAAGAACCACTATTTTTCACTAATCATCAAAAAATTAATCTTCTTAGAAAAATAAAAAAATGAACCAAAGATAATTTTGAATTTCTGATTTTAGAAATAAATTTTATTTTTTAAAATACTTTTTATAATAGTGTTAAAATTAATTTCGAATTATGTGTGTAATGTGCGACTAAACCACCTTTTAAAAAATTATGTTTTTTGGAAAACATTTTTATTTCTTCCAAATGGTTCTTATTTTATTTCTAATGAATTCATAACCATTTAATTTACTTTATATATGTGTAAACCATATAATTTTCCATATTTAATTAGTCCTATTCATACTCTCCAACTTAATGGTTATGTTATATTAGACATTTTTAAATTACAATATTTCAATAGAATATTTCATTTCGTTTAAACATGGTGTTGCGTGTATCGCAAGATATAAAAAAGATTGAATTTATTTAAAAATAAATATATCATAAATTATTAGGGTGCTAATTTTTTTTTCAAACATTGAGTTGTGTGTCATATATACTATTGAATATGTTGTTCCTAATTTAAAATCTTAGGGTGTTATATCAAGGACCTTGAGACATTCACCAGACCAAAAACCATAAGGGAATTTCCTCTATCTAATCCTTTATGTATTTTTGGTTCCTTGAATAATTTAATACCTAACTCACCATTAAATTACATATAGTTTTATAAGAATAAACTATTGTGGATGGAGGCATAATTGTAAAATTAGGCCATGCTATACCCGAATGAGGTCCTCAAGGATATAATTTTTTGGGTGATAGATAAAATTTTACCTATTGATTATTACATGATGAATATGAAGAATTATATTATAGGTTGTCATGATCCCATTATTCTTGGTAGAAAAATACTCAAAATACCATAAAAATCATAAATTTACTTGGGGGTTCCCTTTTTATAGAGATTTAAGATTCGATCATAAGATTTAATATTACGGACTCCATAAAGTAAACCATTGAAGATAATTTTTCTCTATTAATATAGCATTTGAACATATCATGTATTCAATTTCCAAATATTTATTTTTAGTAATTATGTATTCATATCATTCCATTACTAGGTATAATCTTACTATTAGGGATATTTTTACATCTTTAAACATTTTCACACTTATCTTTTATGATCCAACCACTCTCAGTTCTTATTATTTTGTGCATTCTAAATCTAATTTTGGGAAATTAGTTTATGATTTTGAAATGTTTAGTGATAGTGTAGATGTAATAGATGAATTTCCACTAATTTAAAAAATTTATATTCAAATACTAACATAAATTGTGAATATAACTCATTTTTTATTACATTTCAATCAATAAAACACCCACTAAAACTGAAACATATGAAAATACCTTAAATTTAAAATTTTTATACCTATTGAATATTATAAATCTCCTATAATTTATTTTAATAATATCCTTCCCAAATAATAAACACAACTATGAAATATTTTAAGGGATAATATTAATGAAATTGGGTGGACCGTAGTTTAAAAGTCGAGTATTTTCCCTCTATTTGCATACCCAGGATTCTTTTAAAGGATGTGAAAAACTAATTTGGTAGACGAAATTGATTCTTAACCCCACATAATTATGTGTTACAATGATATATGTTAAAATCATACTTGAATCATGTATAGTTTATCACATTTATGAATCCCATGGGTTTAGAACTATCCCAATTCTACTAAAGAAAACTATATTCCCTATTGTAAAAAATGAAAACAAGGAATCAATTCTTGTGATAGTGAAAAATTCCTGTCAATACTATATAGATTATAGGAAACTTGATAAATCCACTTTTATGTACCATTTTTTCCTCTCATTCTTTGAATATATTCTTAAGGGATACATATGTAAGAAACACTATTGTTTCTTTGATGGTTTCTCTAGATTTTTAGTTACCCATTAAAACATATGTCATTGAGAAAACAAAATTAACATGACCATATGATGCAATATCTTACTAAATGATTTCATTTTAATTTTGTATCACTCTAGGTACCTTAAAAATATTCATGTTGAATATTATTTATAATTACCATGGGACTTGAATAGAGGTATTTGTGGATTCTATTACTATATATTATTATTCATTTGATCAATATATCTATTTATTTAGAATTTTTTTGAATCAATGTATTGAGAGAAATATTTTTTTAAATTTTTAAAAATGGAATTACATAGTTGAGAATATAATTTTCCTTATTCATTTAGTTTCAAATAATTATATTGATTTTTATAATTATAATGATAATTTTTTTCAACCATTCCATATTGTACTTGTGTGTGTGTTTTTTGACCCTTACTTGGACATGATATTTTTTATTGATGATTTATCAGATATTTTTCTAATATTTATATAAAACTATACTGATTACTTCAAAAATATATTGAATTATTTTTTTATGATTCTTACAGTGTATCATTTTATGAGATAAATAATTATATCACATGTCCAATGATTGTATAGACCCCATGATGTGATATATATTTCAAGATTATCTGTATTGATCCAAAATTTATAGTTGGAGATATTTTATTACAAATGGTAGAGGGATATCCACATGTGTTCACATAATATTCAAGGAAATTTTATTATACTAAAACGAACTATAAAAAAATTAAAAGGAATTTCTTACTATAATATTTGGTTCAGATAAATTCTATAATAATTTATTAGACTCTAAGGTAGTAGTTTTTTCTCACCATACATCTTTGATGTACCTCTTGGAGAAGTAAGATGAAAATCCCAAAATTATCCAATGGATTCTCCTCCTTCGAGTGTTTGACATTGTGATAAAGGATAATAATTATTTAGAGATATTGGTAGTATACCCCAGGAGTAGGATTAGTCACACACCGCATGATGACACCTTAGACTAGGTAAAACATCATGATAGATTTCCCGATGAGTATTGATACGCAATCTCATGTAATAATTCCTGGTATTTTGATATAGTTAACTATATGGATACCATTAAATTTAGAGAAAATTTAAATAAACACAAAATATATTAATTGAATAATGAGAATAGGTTATATGTATGGGTGTATCCCTACCTCGGGAATATGTGTAGTGACCATGTTATTAAGATATGGGTTCCTAATCCTATGTTTCAATTTTTTTTTGAATTTGTTTTGGGAACTTTCTTGTGGTGGAAAATTTGGACCCCAAATGATAGATACAAATTTCATGAACTCAATATTCTATTGACCTATAATGTTTTATAATGAACCTGATATTTGTAAGTCATAATCGCATTTCTATCATAATGGATTCAATTTTAGGACAGATAATTTACACTTAAGACCCTTATAATTATTTGAGATTTTTAATGTCCGGGAAATTGATTTTATGGTCCCATTTCCAAAATAAATTTATTTCCTACACATAATAATTATTGTCGAATATGATAGAAAATTAGAGGAGGAAAAGGCCACCATGATTGGTGATTCTCATGTGAAAGTGGATTTTCAACAAATTTATTTTTATAGTTGAATATCAAATGTGATAACTAGTAACCAATGATCCAAAATTTTCAACCGATATTTGGCTTAACATCTTCTAATGTATGGGGAGACACAAAAATCACTAACTACTTTGCACCACAAATTAATGATCATACTAAAAATTCATATTGAGCGTTAATGATGATATTGGATAAAACTATGAAAACTAATAGAAAGGATCAGAGAAATTGATTGTATGATGTTATTTGGGATTATAAGAAAGCATAAAAGAAAATCATTGATATTACCCCATATTATATTTTTATTGGGATGGATTTACATATCCATTTGGAGCTTGAGCATTATAAATAGTGATAAATACATAATAGAAATAGGGATTTACCCCCATTATGTGATCAAGGGAAGCTGAAAATCTAAAAGATTTAGGAGATTTTAATATCATCATATGAGAACTCAAAGATATAAAAAGTTAGATAAAAAGGAACACGTGATAAGATGATCTAGAAGAGGTGGTTTTATAATGGAGACAATGTCCATCTCTATAGCTCACAACTGAAGTGGATTTCGAAGGATTTCACATACATGGAAACTTCAATGAACTTTGGAATTAATGGGTAGTGGTTAAAGTAATACTTTGAGGGGATTATGAAAAATTCAATAGTTATTGTTTCACTAAATGACCCCATCATCACCAGAGAAAATCATTCCAAACATAACCCTCTCAAATTTATGTTACTTATACTGTCTAAAATATTTTATTTCATTAGAATATATCAACTTGTATGCTCATGTTAATGGCAGTGTAACATTTAATGTGTTAGGGTGGGGACATTTATTATATATCCTATTATGGATTTTTTTATTTTGGTTATTTTTAATGAAAATAATAATAAAAAATTAAAATAAAGATTAATATTTGAAATAATTTTACATGATTGAGTCACATATGAGGAACTCCCTTATATTTTGAAAAAACATCAAATGAGGGCTCATATGAACTATTCATCAAGATTTTGAATTTGGAAAATATTTATAGGATTTTTATGTATTTGTTTTAATAATTTCTTATAAATACTAAAACATATTGAATTTACTATCATTGGAGGTATTATAAAATAATTTTCTTATAATACTCCTATTACCGCACATTCGTGATTAAGCTCATATTGCGTTTTTTCATCTTGAAAATATCTTTATCCTTTACCAATGCTTTTGAGAATAATAAAATTTTCTAGTGTGATTCATGTAATTATTTATAATGTAACATAGTTTTCAAAAACATTTGATACCCAATAATATTATAAAAACATGATATTTTGTAATTTTTTTCTATATAAATTTTGTTTCTTTGATAGTATGCATTAAATACACCATCATGTTTTAACGAACCATAATATACTATTAATAATTATATTATTTAAATGTAACTATTATAACCTAGATGTTAAAAATGGTGAAGTTAAAAAGAATAATCACAATTTAAAAATTATACATAATGGTTTTATATAATGAAATCATATTCATAAAAGAGTATTTAATTTTTAGTAATGTCATTATATGTTTTGAAAATAGTATTTTTCACAAAAAATGTTTTTATTGATTTTTATGAACAAATAATAAAAGAAAATTTATGTCAATTTTAGAAATTTTATTTGAAAAAATAAACATAAATTTTTAAATATTTATGTTTAAATTATATTTGAGTGAATTTTTGGGATTTATTTTGAAAAGATTAATTTTTGGATAAATAGTATAAAATACTGATTTTTATTAAAAACTACCTTTTTATTTACATCATTTACAATTTAAATTATAATTTATTAATTTTTTAAAAGTAAAATTAGTTCAATTAAATATTTATTAATTCAATTAATTTCATTGGAATAAATTTCAAGTTGAAATATGATATTTAAAATTTGTATACTTATGATTTTTTTTCTTTAGAAAACCTCTTTTTCATCGCATATACCGGTTAAATTTTTTGTTAAATTTTTTTAAATATGTGGTTGGAAGTTGGAAAATATATTCCATATTTGGAATAATAAAAATTAATATTATATAATACTATCAACATATATATTTTTCAAAATTAATACTGAAAATAGTAAACATTAATTATCATGGTTAATGTTAAGATGAATTTATTAGGGGATAAAGTAAAAAATAAGGGGTAAAATGACTTATAAGATTTTAAAAAATCCATTTTATGTCCATATTAAGAATTTATACAATCTAATATTTAATAATTCTACTTTTTTGAGCATTTTTTAATATTTAAAATGTGGGAACACCTTTTTCATTTCAAAAGTTCAAATTATGTCTTTTCCCTCACTTATAAAAGGGCACCCACCTCATATCTTCTTAAAACATAAAAAAACATTTTAATCAAAAAATACCTACCCAAATATATTACTTAAATATATAAAAATATATTAGAGTCATTATTTGTATTATAAAACCATCATAATAATTCTTTTTGTGCTAATATTAGGAGGTTGTCTGAATAAGTGGCATCATTCTTAACCAAACATTTTTATTATATTTCTTGTTCCAACTCCTTCAAACCCACTTAAACTATGATAAAATAATAAAATAAGTGTATAACATTTATTATATGTTAATTTTTTAATTGAATAACTTATTTCACCTTATCCTCTATCAAATGGGAAATGAAATCATTGATTGTGTGTACAGAAGACTACAACCTTTACGAACCAATCTAAATTATTTTCCATCAACACCTCATATAGTTAGCGATAATTTTGGATTTAATTAAATAATATATTTAAGAAATATTTATACTCCCAGAATTATAATATCACTTATAAATTATTAATTTCCAATCTATTTGAAAATGATAATGTCGCTAGTGTGTATGTGTGGACTATAACCTCCACGAAGAAATATGAAATGTTTTTCATTTTATTTTTACATGGATGGTAATATAGTTGGATAATTTTAATATAAATTATATATATGAATTAAAAATTATTTTTAAAGGTTAATTAATATTTAATTTTGTTTTTTTCCAGCAATTGATAAAATGGACTCAACATTTATGCATACCTACATCCTACTATCTCTATGAATAGTGTAATTAATTTTATATCATTAAATTTTTTGGATAAATATAAATTAATATATAATGAATATATATTATATTTATATTATATTTATAATTATTAATATTATCGAACCATGATCAATATAAAATGACCAAAAATACCAAACCAAAATATATATGAAAAAAAGATGTCATTACCTGAAATGTGGTATTGATAAGGATGTGTTAGTAAATGGGTAATAAATGGTCATAAGTAAATAATATGTGGTATAATATATATAATTATGGTTATAAAATTTATTTATAAAAAAATATCTATTATATAGGAGTTTTGAATTTTTATGAAGGAAGTTGAGACTTAATGTAAGGGATTTCTAATGTCCCTTTAAATTCCTAGAGACATATACTATATTCACAACTAGTTTCATTTTTGTGCTGTACATAATTCCTCCTTGAAATTTTATATCCTCACAAAACATATTTTCTTGATATTTAAAGTTTCATTTTTCTTATTCTTTATTAGGGCCTATGATTCAAATGTTACTGAAGTGATATGGGATTTATGATGTATTAACATTGTTTATCAATATTTTTTATGATTATTAATCTAACAAAGAAATCATATGCTCTATATCTTAAAAACATCTTGATTTTTTTTATAATAATGTTATTTCAGGAAAATAAATGTTTTCGTTTAATTTTCTGCCTTAATGTACTCAAGAGTTCAAAAGGCTATTTTTAAGGAAAATTGATTTTATTTTTCTCTTTAGATAAAAATCCTTTTTCTTTTATGTCCATGTTTTCTAAAAAAATAATAAAGGATTTTTTTAAATAAATTTTCACCCAAGTTTTAGTTTTTAAAAAATTATTTTAAAGGAATCATCTTATCATTTTATGAATGAGGTACTTTTGACTTTTACTAAAAATGAGAAATGAATCTTTTTTTAATGTGTACAAAATGAATGATATATTTTACCATCATGACCATTAAATTTTTTAAAACCACTATTATAATATTCCAAGGATATTTTCAGTGAAAATTATTTCCTAAATTTTATGTCAAATTTTATTTTTTAAGATGTTGTTTTCAAAGGGGGAAATGTTATTTCCCTTATGAAATATTCTATTTGATCTTTCAAAATAATTTTCTATATAAGATTAAATCATTTGATGTTAATTAATATTTAATCGGGATATAATCCAAAGATATTATGATTATTCATTATATGGATGCTTTATGTTTATGTTGATAGAATTTTATGAAACCTGATATAATTTCCATAAGTTATTCTATGAGGAAAGAATCAAATGTTTTTGAAAACCATTTATTTTACATGGGTTATACTATGATAAAATATTTATGAAACACATTTATTTCTAGGGGTTATTTTATTAATAATTTTTAATAATAATGAGTAACACATATTTATGGTTTAACATTATTTGATGGTGGTTATGTTATAACCCAGGATGGTGGTTATGTTATAATCAGGGATGGTGGTTTTGTTATAACAAAGGGTTAAGGTCACATTAAAACTAGGGAAGAGTGTTAACTATATCTACTTAAAATCCATTTTGTAATTATTAATGTCCTATGAGCTCATAGGGTACATGGGAGGTTATCCTAGGACCAAACAATTAGTACATGGGAGGATATCCCATGCCTAAAAAGAGGGTACACAACAGATTATCCCAAACCTGAAGTAGGTACACAGGTAGACAAACCAATCCTAACATGTTATGAATGTCTTGGTGGGTATCCTTGAAATATGGGTTTTTATGATTATGTTTTTTCCATAGCTCTATGTATTATGACAATGATATTTCATCATGGCCTATGATCATTAATTCCTTTGTTATTTGTATCTTATGAACTAACAATATTTATGACATGAATCAATTATATGATCTATGATATGAAAGGTATGATTTTTCAAATTTTATTCTCATGTATTCATACCCTTATTCTCATGTTATGGTATTGTATCCCCATTTTACCCTCACTTAGAATATGATATCACCCTATCTTTTGTTTCCTTTCCTTATGTCATAAAGAATGGTCTTGATTAGGGTATGTATATGAAGTTTAATATGTGTGAAGATACTTATGGGAGATGTTGAATATTTTTCATGAAATAAGATGATTGATTATCTAGTATTCAAAGGCACCAAACCTTTATGGACATCTAGTGTGTGTTTGTTAAATTTATTAACTATTCATCCATTAATATGTAATATATATGTATGAAAATCCTGGTTCATAATTATTTCTATCTGGTATATTATTTATCTAAACATTTAAAATTAGAATAAAAAATCTTTAATGAGAGACCATAGGATAATCCTATGTATAAGAAAACAACCTAAGTGATGGAAAAAATAGGATTGTGGTTTTCCATGCAATTACATCCCTTTATGGACACTATAAGTGGATTTGGATCTAGAAAAGATGTTCCTTTGAGAAATAACCCTAAAAAGGGAACATTTAGTTGGAATCAATCATCACACGATTAAAGACCATTGGACTTACTTCACATATGGATTGAAATTTCCATGGGATATGTTTTTGAAATTCACAAACCCTTTATGAACCATTATGATGAATTTGAAAAGATAATGATCAAGAATATACCAGAAAAAAATTATGGTTTCATTGATAGAAAATAACATGTTACAGTGAAGAATCATATGAATGATAGATCACTATGATCAAATATTCTCAATGTCCATATTAACTATTTTTTAACTATGGGATTGGAGATAGAATACTGAAGTTATGGTGGTAATAGGCATGCTCAAATATTTAAGTATCCTATTTGTGAATATATATATATGAGCTCATGTATATCATAAAAATTATCTAATAATATTCATTATTATCCATAATGATTAGTTATTTAATTATCAGGGAAACCCACTAATGTAATGATGATCACATCTCATGTATATGATTATTCCATAGTTGAAGTTTGTGGAAACGTTATCCATAAAATGTTGTTATTATCCCAAAGGTTTATTTTTTTTTGTTTTCCTTTGAATATATTTGATTTATATATATAAACCCCACATTAATTTTTTGGGATTTTAGATCACTTATTATATTACAAACCCAATGATGATCATCTATCACTATGATGATAAATAATAAATCCAAATGGAAATCACATCCATAGTATGGTTTTCATTCCCATTCAAAAGTGGAATTTATCTTGGATGGTTGGGGAGAAAATAAACATCCTTCATATGCCTATTGTTTGGGATTTTATTGATGTATTTTCTATAGAATTTAACATTATTCCACTAAATCATGATGTTCAGTTCCAAATAGAACTCATGCCTTGTGCCTCACCTATTTTAAATACTACCTATAGAGTGGCCCATATCAAGTTGTGGGAATTGAAGAAGAAATTCCAAGAGAACATTAATAAGGGATTATTTCAGCCAAGTGTGTCATGTTGGGGTGCACCTATTTTTATTTTTTTGAATAAAGATTGATCAATGACACTATACATAGATTATTGGGAACCGAACATGATTACAATCAAGAACATATATCATGTACCTTGTCTTGATGACATTTTGGTCAACTGCACATAACTTAATAATTTTACAAGATTTACCTTCAATATGGATATCATAAATTAAAGGTCAAGAAAGTGGATATACACATGAATTCATTCTATACAATTCATGTACACTATGGCTATATAATAATTCCATTTGGTCTTACTAATTCTCCCACCATCTTTATGGATTTAATGAATATAGTATTTTGAGATTACCTTTATTAGTATGTGGTATTATTTATTGGTGATATTATTATCTATTCTAAGAGTATGGAAGATAATTTAAATCACTAGGGAATTATTATGAAGACCCTAAGGAGGGAGAAATTATATGGGATATTTCAAAAGTTTAATTTTGTCTATAAAAAGTTTCATGTATGGGTCATATAATCTCAAGAGAGGGTATATATGTGGATCCATGAAAGGTTGAGGCTATTGAAAAATGGACATGACTAACCATGATATTTGAGATCTAATGTTTTATGGGTTTGGCTGAATATTATTTATGGTTTGTGGATAATTTATCACGATTATCTAATCCACTCACCATGTTAACTTGTAAGGTTTTTAAGTTACATTTAATAGATGAATGAAAGGAAAATTTCAAGGATATAAAGATAGCATTAGTCATCCAAACTATGATTAAATTACACTAAAATAAATAAGGGTATTTAATATATAATGATTAATCTATAAAGGGGTCTGGATGTGTTCTCAATTAAAATGACAAGGTTATTACTTATGCCTCTTCAGAATTGATAGTTTTTGAGAAAAATTAGCCAACTCATGATTTGGAGTTAGCTATGGTTATTTATATATTAAATATTAGATGCATTATCTTTAATGGGAAAAGTGTGATATATATAATTATAAAAAAATATTAAAATATATATTCTCACTAATGGAGTTGAACATGCTACAACAAAGATAGATAGAGATGAATAAATGTTATGACTTCTCAATACATTACCACCCTGGAAAAGTAAACATGGTGGCTGATTATCATATTCAAAAAGATCATTCCAGCTTATCCATTATGAGGATAGAAAAATATCCAATATTTATATATTTTAAAAGGACAGTTATGGGAATAATAATGGAAGGGGATTGATCATATCTTTCTCAAATGAGTGTTAAAATATTTATACATGTAATGATTAAAGTGGTACATAAGGAAGATATAAAACTACAATAGAGGATCCAAAATGTTTTGGAGGATATCCATCAATATAATTGAATGGAAATGTTTACGAATACTTTATGTATTCCATCGAAACTATATTTCAAGAAATAGATGTTAGAGGAGGATCATGATTCTTAATTTTTGATTCATCAAATAATTATGAATATTTATGGAGATCTAAAAGAGTATTTATTTTTGAATGGAATAAAGAGAAATAATACCCAATATATATCACTATGCTTGGTATGTTAGAATGTAAATTTTTAGATACAAGATCATAAGGCTATGTTATAATTGTTACCCATACAAGAATAGAAATGGGAAAACATAACTATTGATTTTGTCATCAGACTCTCTAGAGCATCCAAAGGGCCTAACACTATATGGGTTATAGTTGATCACCTTAAAAATAAATTATAAAATGTTTATGTTAGAGAAAATTATCTCAAGATAATCTTTCTAGGATATACATTACGGAAGTGATATGGTTTCTTTGATTACAAGTTTCTATTGTATCTGATCATAATATGAGTTTTACCTTGAAGTTTTTACAAAGTCTTCAAGAAGACCTTGATACAAAGTTCAGTTTCATCACTACGTATCATACTTATATAGACGGTCCATTGGAGAGAAAAATTAAAATCATATAATATATTATATGATTTTTTTCTATATATTTCAATGGTGGTTGTGACCAACACCTTCCTATGGTTTATTTTTCCTAAAAAATAGTCACTAGATAATTCAGATGGCTCCTTTTGAATCCCTCATATGGAAATTAGTGTATAAATCAAATGTAATGAGATAATATTGGAGAAATATTGCCATTGGTACCTAATATAGAAATATAAATTTCACAGAAGGTTATACCCATTCAGAAACACAAAATGACTACACAAAGTCATCAGAAAATTTATGATAACAGTCGCTGATGTGATCAAGAATTTTGTGGTAGTGAAAAAAAATTTCGTATAATTTTCATACGGAGTATGGTCATGATATTTGATATTATAGGAATACTAATCCATATATATATCATTCCTTTTGAAATTATTGATCATATCAGGATGGAATCATATCGATTAGAACTTCCACTGAACCTCTCTCTAGTCTATGATGAGTACCATGTATATCTAATTTTGAATTAAATACATGATCTCTCACATGTAATGAACTTATAGTATATAATACTGAAACCAAATAATTCCTATAAAGAAAAAACGTTTGATATTTTAGTTCATAAAGTTAATGTTATATGAAACAAGACCACTCACATGTTCAATGTTTTATGAAAAGACTACTAATATGAAGAAGCTACATGGGAACAAGAGGACATGATATGGCAGAAGTATCATCATTTTTTTGTATCATAGTGAAAATTTTGATAGATAAATTCATGTTATGTGGTTGGGGGGGGGTAGAAACTAACAACCTAATATTTTAGGATTTTTTTGAATAAATTTAATTTATTCCATATCTTGCATTATACACTACACCGAGTTTAAACAAACCAAAATATACTTTTAATATTAATATTTAAACACGACAATTATAACATAGTCGTTAAACATGGTGGAACGAGAAGTAATTTTTTTTAAAATTATTTATAATAGTTTTATATAATAAAATAATATTGATAATAGAGTATTTAATTTTTAGTAAAGTATGTATATGTTTTTAAAATACTATTTTCTCAAAAAATATTTTCACTACTTTTTATAGAAAAATAATAAAAGTAAAATTTTCAATTTTAGAAAATTTATAATAAAATATAATTTTTTTGAATCTACATGTAAAAATTATTCTTGATTGACTTTTTGATAATTTTATATAATGAATAATTTTTCAAATAATAATATAAAATATATTTTTTTTTAAAAAAACCCCTTTTCGTTTAAAAATTTTTAATGCTCCATTTTATTTTATGATTTTTTAAAAATAAAAAATAGTTCAATAGAATATTTATTAAACCAATTTAATTTATTTTAATAAATTTTTTACTGAATATTGATATTAAATCTTTTTATACTTACGAAAATTTTCTCACTAGAAAACCTTTTTTTCATTAGTTTTGCAGGTTTAAGATTAAATAATAAATTTTCACTTATGTGAAATGAATTTGTAAAAATGGATTCAATTTTTTGAATCATCAAAAATAATGTTATACAATAAGATAAAATTAAATTTTGGTCAAAATTATTAGATAAAATAGTAAATATTAATTACTGTAGTTAACGTTAAAACATGTTTTCTGAGGGTTTAACTTGAAAGATAATGGAAAAAATGACCTATAAACATGTCCAAATCCAATTTTATAGGAATATTTTGACATTATCTATTATTGTTTTGGATGACAATAAATTGTTTAGCCCAGAGGCATGTTTGAAATGTGAGTACCCCTCTTTATTTCCAAAAATTCCTACAAGTCCTTTCCCCCATCTATAAAAGGGCACACCCTCACCTCTCCTCTTCAAAATTTAAAAACCATTTGTTTTGGAAAAAAGATGCCAATATACATTCCTTAAATTCCATAAAAAATTATAGATTCCTTATTTTGATAAGGAAACCATCCAATGAAGGCTTTTGGTTCTAACCTAAGAAGGTTGTTCGAAGAAGAGGCATCGTTCTTAAATGATAATTTTTTTATTTTATATTATATTACACCTCTTATGAATATTTATAAAATATTTTGTCATAATAAAATTAGTATGTCACATATAAATATATTTTATTATGTTAATTTAATAACCTATATCAATCTCCCCCTCTATGAAATGGTTAATGAAATAGTCGATCATGTGTATGGCGGGCTACCGCCTCTCGAACTGATGTAATTCGTTTTCCATCACTGCCTCTCAAAGATATAGAAAATGATATATTTCTTGATTATATATGATATTGATAAAATATTTATACTCCATAAATTATAATGTCAAATCTACATTCTTATCTTCCAATCCATTGGAAAATTATAAGGTCGCTCATGCGTACATGTGGACTACCACCTCCAGAAAGTGATGTGAATCATTTTTCATTTTATTTTTACATTGATGGTATTAAGGATGGATTTGATAAATATAAATGATATATATGATATAATAACAATTTTTAAAGGTTAATTAATATTTACTTTTCTTTTGTTCCATGTATCACGAAAATGGAAGCAATATTCATGCATACATATGTCTTATCATCTCCATGAATACCGTAATTCATTTTATATCATTTGAAATTATGGATTACTATAAATACATATGTAATTAATAATTATTATATTAATATAATACTTTAAATTCTACTTATGTTAAAACCATTATCAATATTGAATGACCAAAAGTTCCAAACCTAAATATATATGTAAAATCAAAACCATTATTACCCAAAACTATATTTTAATAATGAATATTAATAAACGAGTAATAAAAGGGAAAAATTAAATGAAAAATGAGTATATATATATAATTACTATTCTGTAACAGTTTTATATTAAACCTATTTTTATTATAAATGATGTTCAAACATGCACTAAATGAGTTGAATCTTAAGGAAAGGGATTTCTATAATCCCTTTTAATTATGGGAGACATATACCATATACAACATTTTCCCCTTTTTTTGTGGAGTATATAAGAACATTTTGACTTATTATATAATTAATATCATTATTTTCATGACATTTAATGTTTATTTTAATTTTATTCTTTAATGTGGATTATGATTCAAATGTCATCGAAGTTTTAATAGTTTTATTATACAATATCATTTTTTGTTGATATTTTTTATATTTATGTTTATTATTCTGATGATGAAATATCAGGATATATATCTCAAGAAATTTCTTAATTTTCTTATCTTATTTATATTTCAGGAAAATACATGTTTTACTCTCATTTTCCTCCCTTTATGAACTATATATTCCAAAAAATATTTTTAAGGAAAATCAATTTTATTTCTATCTTTGGTCAAAAATCATTTTTCTTCCATGTCAATGTTTCATTAATATTTCTTAATGAAATTTTTTAGTATTCTTAATATATTTTTTAACCTCATTTTTAATATTTTTAAAATATTTAAAAAACAATTTTAATGGAATATTATGGTCATTTTCTGAATGAGGGACATTTTATATTTACTAGAAATGGTAAAGGAATATTTATTTTATCATTTACATTAAAATGGTATTTACCGTTGTACAAAAACTCTATATTTCAAAACATAATTTTTTAGTTTCCAAGTATGTTTCAAAATAAAAGTATTTAAATAATTTAATATGAAATTCTGGTTTTTAAATGTCTATTTACAGAGGTGGAAAGGTTATTTTCCTTAATAAATATTCCTAGTGATCATTCAAAATCATTATCCATCTACGATGATATCATTTTATATTAATTAAGATTTACTGGGTATATAATTCCATGATAATATCCTTATTTATTCTTTGAATGGTTTATCTTTAGGATTAATTTTTATGAAATCTATTCCATTTTCCATTGATTTTGCTACGATGAAATGATGAAATGTTTATGAAACCCGGTTCTTTTCCATAGGTTATGCTATAATGAAATTTTTATAAAACCAATTTAAATTAACGGGGTTTTATATAATAAATGTTTTATGATCTTTTGGTAGAAATATTAATGGTTTCATTTATGTCATGGGGGTTATTTTATAGACAAGGGTAGTGATTACATTTTAACCACAGATGGTGGTTTAGTTATAACCAAGGAGGATGGTCATGTTATAATCATGGATGTGTGGGACTTATATATCTCTTTAATTCATTTCATAATCATTAATGTTTAATGAGATCAGAGGGTACATGTGACGATATATCAAGGTGGGAAAAGTGGGTACATGGGATGTTATGAAAAGCCTAAAAAAGAGGGTACATAAGAAGTTATCCGAAGATTGAAGTAGGTACATGGGTGGTTATCCAAAGCCTAATATGCTATGAATGTCTTTGTGTGTATCTATGAATAAAAATTAATTTTTTTATTAAAAACACTTTCAATAGAAAATTTAGATGACATAATGTATCACATAGGATGATTGAAACCATTAGAGATCACAAACTCATTGAAAATGAACTTAAGCCCATTGGCAAAAGTTTTCCTAAATAATTTCATGGAGATAGAGGTTATCCGAGTTTCTCGATAATCCCTTATAAGGTATTAAAATTTATATTACATCTTGTAACAGGTTTGAATTTACTCCTAATTATTGTTATACCCTTCCTTAAAACTTCTTATCAGTATAAGATCTTGCTTGTTGATCCATATACACTCCTAAAAATTAGTATCCACAAGTATCATCCCTTCAACCATCCATTCAACTGCTTCGAGTATGAAATTGAACAAAATTGAATCCTCTACCATTTATTACATCGAATGAATAAATAGAACCAAATTTATCCCATTTATTGCATCCTACACACATATCTCCCATTACTGACGAGAAAAGACATCCTTAGGGGGAATTGCCTTGTTAGGAATTTTCTTTCCATTATCAGGATCTGGTGCATCAGAGTTACCATAAAAATGATCACTACAATAAATAATTCAATCCATATCCTTTAGTTTATTATTTTATATTAGTCTTGGTATCCATTGGCTTTGGTAGATATCAATTCTGATGGTGCCTCGAGAGGTAACCTCGGTCCCTCTGGCTATGGTTCCATTTCCAGAGATCACAAGGGGGATTTCATTGGCTATTTATATTGTTCATGTGGCCTTGTTTCATATCTCAAAGCTGAAATGGTCGGTATTATGTCAGCAGTGGAGCAAGATTATCACCGTGGTTGGAAAAATATCTGGCTTGAATGCGACTCCTCCACAATTGTTCTCGCCATTGGGAATGGTTCCTCTCATCTATATTAGAATATTACTAATTGGTGGAACAAATGCTTGGATCATCTTTCATCCATGGATTATTTCATCACTCATGTCTACAGGGAGGCGAATTATAGGGAAGATGGTCTTGCAAATAAGGGCGTCAATTGAATTGACTTCTTATGGTGTGATGTGATCCCTGATGACCTTCTCTCTTTTATTCAGAGGGACCAATGTAAAATTACTATCTTCAGACTCCTGTAAGTTTTCCTTTATTTTTTGCTAATAAAAGAAACTTTCCCTTTTGGGCAAGTTCTCATCTTAAAATTAAAAAAACACCCTGAATCAGAATTCATCTTCTTCCCATTGTTCTTATTTAAGTAGTACAATCCTTTTATATGTCTTCCTCATGCAGTATCCTCTGAGAAATAATTAGGAAAATACACATAAGATTTTTCCCTAGATAGACCCAGCCCCATAATGTCATTATTTAACTAACATGAGACTCACTAGAACTGAGACAACCCCTCAGCTTCATTCCATCCCAATCGATTACTAGTTTTTATACTAGAATAATTCTTCCTATGGATTGGCCTAGTAGTTTCAGAACCTCAGGCCACCATATCAACTGGTGTAAGATACTGTGATAAGTCATAATCAATAACACATGTACTTTTCATTTAAACTGGATCCTATATCGCCACCTCTTGAACAAGATCACTGATGGGCTGCAAAACCTCAACATATGATGAGGGGTTAAGGATGATGAATAAGGACTATTCAACTCAAACCCCCTATGCTCCCGCTATAAAAAAAAACATCATAAATATTCAGCTTTTGGTTTGCTATGTAATGTTTAAAGTGATCAAAAACATCCGTGATATTCAGATCATTCGAAGTCTTTACCTCTTTCAGAATGAGATTGTGGGAACCAACCCCATTTCAACCCACATGATCAATAACATAGACAACATAATTATCTTTCCCCAAAATAGATTCATATCCTCCTGATCTGGATTCTTGATGGAAGGACGAGTCAAGGTGACCCAGATGTCTACATGATGAGTAGTGGTCAACCAAAAATATGAATACCATAACTTATTGGCACCATAAAGCTTCTCCAGTAGCAATACAAAACCAATCAATTACAGGCCTTGATAAATTGACTTCCACACATATACATGATTTAATTAGAAGACTCAAAAAGGTAGTTCGATAATCATAGCATAGATAATGTCTAACCAAATTTACAATCATGCATATTATTGAGGTATTTTTGAACGGAAGTGGGAGTTCAAGAAGGCTTACCTTGATCGGGAAGGTAGGAGCATCCTGTTTCATATGAAAATTATATTAACATAAAAAAGTATGAAGATAAAACCATTGCATTTACGAAGAGCACTGGACCACGCAAAAATTAGCTCTTCCACTATGAAAAATTGGATCATCATATGATTTTTGCAGTGGAGGAAAACAACCACGTGTTCTTGTAACACCAAAGTTATAAAAAAACACCTATAAAAATTTTCCACTGAAGGATATTAATGCCTGAAATGAGACACCAAGGTCATGTCTAGAATAATCAAATATTCGACGAACTCTGTTGTCGATAATGAAAGCTAAGGTGCACCATCATAAAAATTTTGAACCATTAGGTTTAACAAGATGGATGGGAATGATCGGAGGAAGTCAGGGTTTGATAAAGGGAGAAAAATTAATTGATTCATAAAGGTAGAGGATGAGTTCCGACCATCACCCCCTCCCACCAATGGGCGGGGGGGGGGGGGGGGTGGAAACCTTCACCATAAATGATTAGGTAATTTCGAGTGAGAGGAGTTGGATGAGTGAAAATTGGTCTCCCAATCTACCATCAGGTTTAACGAGATGGATGGGAATGTTGGGAGGAAGTCAGGGTTTGATAAAGGGAGAAAAATGAATTGATTCATAACGGTAGAGGATATGTTCCGACAATCACCCACTGCCACCAATGGGCGGGGTGGGGGGGGGGGGTGGCAACCTTCACTATCAATGATTAGGTAATTTCCTGTGAGAGGAGTGGGATGAGTGAAAACTGGTCTCCCAATCTACCCCTTTTGATAATTCTGGCGGGTAGGCATGACATCATTTTTTACATAATTAGTTTTATTCGATGAATCTATTTTTTATGAAAACATTATGTTATCATGGATTAAGTACTTTTATTCCATTATGATTCATGTCTTATAAACAACCATGATTTATTCCATAACTCATGTTTATGATCTAGGATATTCACGGTTTGGTTTTCATATGTTATTATAATTTTACCATACTCTTATGCTCATGTTATTTTGATATCTCCCTTATTTACACATACAAATCATCTTAACTAAAAATTTCTTATATTTACTTTCCTCAGGTTATAATGAAAAATATTATGTAGTGTATCTATATAGTTTACTATATGGGAAGATCTATGGGGGAGATGTCAAAGATCCTTCATGATATAATATGATTGTTTATTTATTATCTAAAGAAACCAATCCATTATGATCCTCAAGTGTGTATTTATAAAATTTATTGGATATTTATCTATTACGATGTAATATCTATGTATGAAAATACTAGGTCATCATATATATAGTTTCTTTTAAATCACCTAGCGGTTATAGAATTTATTATAGTATAGCCACATTATAATCTTATTTCACCTTTCTTTGGACACTATTGAATTTAATAATTGATCATAGTTCAAAATTAGTGTGTTAGAATTGGGTTAATTCATGAGTTATTATTTGGATGATGTATATTGTATGGATATTTTGGGTGGAGATGAAATTTTTATAATGATTCCAAAGTTATGTATGTCCAATTATAAATTATTTGATTTCAAGTGAAAATGAATGACACATATATATATATTTATACATATAGAAGATAAATATTTAATCACTCATTATATTATTTTTTATGACTCTACCCTTAATAAAAAGAAAAGGAATGATTTAATATTCGTTAAAATTATATATTTTCCATTCTATTCTCTAACAATTTGGAAAAAAGGAAAAAAGGATAAAATTTCTATAAAAATAAAAAGAAAAACAATAAAAGTGGGAAAATCCTTATTTTCACTTTACATATGTTAACATAGGAAATTTTATTAAATAAGGAGATTCATGTTCGGTGATTTATGTTTCAATTATTTTGGTGAGAAATCAATGTTATTTTGGAAAATAAACAATGCATTGTACTCTATGAGAGAAACCACCACTTTAAAGACAAAATTTTTAATTAATTACCCACTAAACCTATTCTAGAATTAGAACCCTTGAAAACCCTCATTATTAGTTCATGTTTTTGTTTCTATTCTATGGATTGTTTTTATTTTTTACAATCCTATAGTTTTACTCATGTGATTATGAAATTACTATATTTATATATATATATTTCATAGTTGAAGAATGAGTGACATAAATTTCTTTTGAAGTAGTCTGGAACATATTTCATGAGGGAATGAATGATGTGAAAGAATTAAATTTGATAAATGGAAAATGAAAGTATAATTGACTCCATTAAGTATACTCAATGGGTTTAACTTTCTAATGAGGCTTGTAAATTTTTAAATTTTCATTTAGGTATATATTTTAATTAAAATATATTAATTTTTCCATGAGTGAAAAAGGGTAATTGTGGGGGATTTATTAAATATTTTTATTAAATATTATATAGGTAATAAATTATATATTTTCATAATTTTTTATAAATATGTTTATTTATGTAAAAAATGGTATTATATCTTTCATTTAAAATTTAATAACAATTATATGGTTATTCCTAAAATCCATACTCTAGTATTTTCTATATAACTATTTTTTTTCCTTTTTGGGACTTTATGTTTTACAAATGTACTATCCTATAAATTATATATGATGTTCATTTGGAAAAACCATCTCTATAATAAATTATTAGATAGAAAATGTTTCTTAATGTCCGATATGTATTAGACTTATCAACATAGACACCACATCACAATTTGGGACCTATAGTCTTCATTTGATATGTTATTAGGATAAAATTTGGACGTTATATTGAGGATAAAATTACAAAAAAATTATCATTTATTACATAAAAAATATTCATGCATTTTAGAGGTCAATAAGTTTGTATAATTTGGATTAATATATTTTTTCTGATATTTCAATTCACACTTTTGACCTCTGGTATCCCTATCCTCTTATTAACATTATATATGATAATTTTTAATATTTAATGGTGGTTATTTAGGAATTAGGAAATTTAGGGAAGAAGATAAGTGTTTTCACTACATTTATTTTAGAATTGGTTGTGTGATATCTCTTGAATAAAGGATCTATTCTACGATAGATTTTTTTCTTCTTCTTCACGTTATTGCTTTCATTTATAATAATAATTTTTTTATTTTCAATTTATATTATTATATTAAATATTTACCCACTTTTTTATACTTATTATTTCTTAAAAAATAGTAGAAATTTGATCAGGTTATACTCTTTCTAAACCATTGCATATGTAAGTTGTTTTGATATTGACTACTCTTCCATTTGAAGTGTAGTTATTTTTCAAAAATCAATCTAATTATAACCTTGTTATATTATTTTATCTTGATCCATAATATTTTTTTATTCCATAATTATATGATCATTTAAATTTTTTATAACTTGGAAATGACTCTCAAGCGATAATAATTTGTCATGCATAACAAAGAATATAAAATTAATAAGAGAAGAAACATAATCTTAAAAACAATATTGATTATTTTATAGAGATAATATATAATACTGAAACTCAATTAATACTCATTTCCAATATATAAATGATAACTTATTTACCACTAAACCTTGTATTTATTGAGAACAACATTCAATGTAAGGTGCTATGATTGCACGTTCTGGAGTTAGACTAGTGATTAATTCATTTCATATTTTTGGATGAATTGATTATTATGGGGTTTAAGGGTTAAAAAATTAGGGGTTAATTGTTAACTAGATTTTAAATTAGAGGATAATTTTTAATTATTAATCAAAGATATATATTTAAATCAATTATTTATTCTAACCATATTTTCAAAAAATCATTTATATATTGAATTTTTCTCATCAATACAACAATTAAATCAAAGCAACCCATCCATATTAGTATTTTAATTTTTTTAATTTATTTTTATAAAACCAATGATATATTGTTATAAGAACATCTTACTTAAGAGAACGACCATGATTGGATACTCTATTACAAAAATGTACTAAATACAATACATAATTTGACAAAACCCATCACAACACTTTTCAAATTGGATTCTTTAGAAGGAAGGAAATAATTTTCTTCAACTTATTTGATGTATTTATCTATATATATATATATTCATCCTTTTATTATATTTTAATTCTTACATTATTCTATATTCTTAATATTTTTTTATGAATAATGAATTTTTTTATTTTGTAATAATTTTTTTCATCCAATCTTTATAGCTTGTCAATTTTGGTCAAAATTTACAATTTAAAATTCAATTTTTATATATCTTCATTCATTAAAATATTATATAAATTATATATTTTGAATTTTTTTTATATTCTTTAGAACTTTTTGAACCTCTAATTTTGTAATGAATTATTCAATATTATTTTTAAAATCAACTAATAATTACTTATTATTAATGTTTTTAAATTTTTATTTAACATAAGTATTTATATAAATAATAATATCTATCATATATTATATCAATTTATCAATATATATCCTTAATTTTAGAATCACTTTTATGGAGGAAAATATTTTTATCTATCCATATGAAACAATTTTCAGTCAAACCATCCTAGTGGGATCTTATATTTTATGGGAGAAAATGGACCATGAAGTCAATGTAGTACTTGAAACATCAACATGGAAAATAATTAAATATTTAGGTTTTATCATTTTTATTCTATCTTTAATTGGGGTCAAATGATGAATTTAGATACCTGATAACTTTTATAAAAAGTAATAATTTTGGTGAGTTAGATAGTTCACTTGTTTTCTAGGTCAACAAGTTGGTAAAAATCATATAGAAATTATTTCGCCTAATTTTCCATTCATGCATGTAAGATCTTATAATCCTTTCTTCACATCCACTCCATAAAAGTGAATTTTTGTTATTTAGAAGGGGTTATACATATATTAAAATATTCATGTTAGATGAGAATTTATTTTTATCCCAATATCTATGAATTATAATATGGATATATCTTAAACTACTGATCTTTTATACGGTTCCATCTTCTACCTTGTAATGTAGAATTAATTTCATGAAAAATAATTCTCTATTTCTATTCAATTTATTTATTTTTATTTGATATTATTCTACTTTATTTCACTTATTTTAGCTATAAATCAAGTGAATAAATGTTATTAGGTGACAAAATTTCTAAACATTTGAATACGCAAGTCATTTCTATGATGACTACTCATCCAATAGAAGAATCATTTAATTTTATTTTATTTAATTATCACCACCACCAATGATTAATTTTTTTCTATAAGTTCACTACAATTCATATAAATGTAATATATGAGTTTAATTTTAATTTTAAAATCATTTAAATGATAAGAACATTACATTTTCAGTTATGAATGTGTGAGTTATAATTGTGAAATCTTAATTGATAAAGCTGAATCATGATTGATTGATTCTTATGGTTCAAAACTAATCATGAAACCCAATTAATACTCATTTATATTATGGATTTTTTTCTCTAAATTACCATATAAAAAATTATATCATATAAATAAAAAACATTATAGGGTTATAAGATTTCATATTCCAATGGTAGCCTATGGTTTAATTCCAGTGATTATATTGGTTATGTACATTTACATAGGGTTTTAAAGTTATTGAATTTATACATCCTAATTTAGTGAATATTAATTAAAATATAATTAATAAAAAATAATTGAAGTTATGGATTCAAATTTAATTTTGATCCTAAAAATATTCACTCCAAAAACTCTTTTTTATAATGTCATCCTCTTATTAAAACAAACCATTAAAACCACCACCCCTCATTTTTAGTATTTTCATTACATTATTTAATTTTATTAAGACTTTTAATAAGTTCTTTATATAATGGATCCATTTTAGAATGAAATTTATCCCCAACTGAGTTTCATATTCATATTAATGACTAAGCTTAATTTTAGAGATCTATTGACATTACTCTTCACATTTCCTTTAGAATTCATTAGAATCATCAAAATGAGTTGGAATACTGAATAAAAATTCATAAGCATTACAAGAAGTTATTTTGTTCCCATATTGACCTATATAGGATAGGGTATGATATATTTTAAGTATATATATAATAACTATAATTAAAATAGTAATACCATTGTTAAAATTTCACTAAATATTATCTCCAGATAAGGTTTATCCCATTCATAGAACATTGATTCATCCTTATGTTTTAGCATTTTTTTAAGTTAAAGTGAAATGAAATTTGAGATAAAATATGAAATATTAGGATGTTATCATACTATGGAACAATATATTCAAACATAAATTTTTTCTCACATGGAATTTACCTATATAGTGGATATTAGACTCAAATTTTTACATCGATAGTGTGGTGTAGACTACACATGCAATCATCCACATGGTTCTTAGTTCCTCTCAAGTCTCTTACATAGAAAAAATTTAGACATAAAATCATCTTTAATATCACAATCTTCAACTTAGAATCTGAATTATTTTATTAAATATCTAATTTCTACATGATATGGGTAAATTGTGAAATTAGTTCGAAGATAGTATGAACTTAATCTATCTAAATCATAAACAACTATAAGAAATTTTTTCTTAATGGTGGTGTTATTGCTTTGGGTAAAATTCAATGTCTGTGATGTATAATCTATGGCATGGAATTTCCCTTTAATCATTTATAAAATAATAGAACCATTATAAATGTTTTAATAATTAGAAAATATCTCAAATAGATAGTCCTAATTTTATTATTTAATCATGGATGGTGGGGTCATTTTAATCTTCACATCCAAAAAAATATTTCTTGCATCAATAATAAAAAATAAACTCATTATATTTTTCTAATAAATATAGATATATAAAAGATAACTTACTAATTTCCTTAATTTATATCTTATTAAATTTTACATTTTCCATAAGTGATCTAACATGTTTAATAAAAATTGGATTGGTTAATGATCAGATTATTTAAATCATTGATTTATTAAATTATATTCCTTCCAATAAAATTACATAACCTATCACTTGAAAAAAATAGATTTTCAATTTGGGGTTTAACATATTTTCTTTTATAATTGATAAAAATATTTTTTCAACAATAATTATTTATATAATTAATGTTATAACCATTTACCTTAGGATTTTAATGTCTATTATTTAAAAACATAGGCCTAAACTCATATTTTGGAATTAGTTATTCATATAACAAATGTTAAATCATTAATTATTGGAGTTTTTAACAAATGTGATATGAATAACCAATGTTAAAAGCAAAAATACACCTCACATGGTAGTGATGTTATATTTTTCTCAAAGTATTCTTTTCAAATATTAAATTCCAACATAATATTTGTTACATCATGGAAATAATTATCAAGAACCATATACATGTTTTTATATAACCTCATTCTATATTTTTGATCTACTCTCGATTCGATATAAATAATCGCTCTACTAGTTCATCATTAAATTATTTCCTCATGGATTTTATAATTATTCTCCCATTTTTTAACTATTTGTATTTATATATATACATTTTAATGATTATTTTTTTATGATGTATAATACTTATTCTAATTTATTTTAAAGAATAAATATTTAATATGGGATTTACTGGACAATGATTAAAATAAATTACTACAAATATGTTCAAATTTCTCTATAGTTCCTTCATTAAAAGAAAATGAACAACAATAGATGACATTTAAAATCCAAGGTCACCATAATAAGCATGTAAATTATGTCGAAGATTAATGTTTCTTTTTCTTGATTTAATTTCTCTTCTATAATCTTTTACTTTATCCAACTTCTATTTTTTTCCAAGTGTTTAATTTTTCATGTAATATTTATGATTAAATAGTAACTTTTAACATCAATTATTTTTATAACTACTGTCGAAAGTTACTTATAATTTCAGTTATAAAAAAAACATCATTATAAGTGACATTCAAGGTATATTGAAATAATAAATAAACACAATCCTATTGAAATTTAATGATTTTTTTTAAAAAATATTTTTCTACAACCAATGATAAAAATATATTTACTACAATGCTTATAATTAAATATCCTAAAAATTGATCTTAAAAAGGAAAAAAATATGAAAAATAGTTATTTTTAAAATTGTATAACAATTCCTTTTTCCACTACAAAATTAATGTTTTCAAAATTTATAACCAGATCCATTTGAATTATTTTTTAAAATTTTTATCATTATTTGAAATAAAATGATTAAATAGATCCTTAAAAATAATGAAATCATTAATAAATACTTTTAATAAATCCTCAATATAATAAAATAATACTCATAGTAATAAATCATTGAAATTTCCTAGGGTAATTGGATGATTTAAATAACGTCCCATATATGAAAAGGATCCATAAGAAAAAATAATTTTGTTTTCATATAATCATCAAGTGAAATAGGCTCTTCAAGTTATTTTGAAAATCCATATAGAAAAAAATAGTTGGACTTTCTAAAATACATCGTAAACATTTGGTCTAGAAATGGAATTGGGAAATTGTCTTTCTTAGTCACCTGGTTCAATTTTAGAAAGTTCATTCACCCTCCTAAGCTATTCTAGAATAATCCAAGGATAAATTAGTATTTTTTATTCTAAAAAATGGTAAGATTATCCTTTTTTTCACACTATGTTAATGGGAATAAACAATTATGATTCTAAAATGTGCTTTATAATTATTATCTATAATATATTCCAAATTTTCTTTTTAACTAAATCAATAATGCTTTGGATGAGAATTCAATATTTGTTTATAATAGGTTTGTTATCCTTTTCCCAAATGATTCTATGCATACATAATATAGGACTAGGTCTATGTATTCCATAAAGACCCTATCAGATCTCCCTTATATAACCTCTTAAAAATTAATCAGTTTTAATTTACTACCAATTGAAACTTTTATATATATTATCATTGAAACATTTCTTCATATATTAAGTACACATATATCAATTTTAGTGGTAATGGTTTGTATTATAATTTGGGTTGAAAAATAATGGATGGAAATAGTTTCAATTCAATTACCTATGTTATGTTGAGTTCTGATGTTAGTACCATGTTGTCAATGTTTTCATTTACGAACAAACATTCAAATACACCAATGAAATTAAAATTTTCCTTATTCTTGATTTATTGTTCATTAAAAATGTGGTTTCAATAGACATATGAATTAGAATAAAAAAATTTAAATTTATTACTTTTATTTAAAATAAATTTAATCAATTAAAGTTTCTAATATTTGGTGGGTTTATTAGAGTTTTTAGGTATGAAAATTGAATTATATTCTTTTAATAACTTCATTGAATCTGAAATATTAACCCGAATTTTGTTTTCCACAAAATCAAATGTAAATGTATCTTCATAGACATTGATGATGAAATTGAGCTATCTTCAATAATTTCATTCTATGAATGATTTTTAATTGGGTATATTATTTATATTACTCGAGGTGAAGGATGTAAAAATATACAAAAAATTTAGAATTTATAAAACTACTAATATATCTTAATGAAATCCATCTTGAAAAAGAGTAGTTATGTTAGCTAACCATAATACCACTCATCATATATTATGTTCTTCAATAAACAAGGAAGAAAAAATAAAATGTGCCTGTAAATTTATTAATTCCCCTAAATCATACAAATCATATTTAAAGGACATGGATTAAATGATAAAAGGTATGGAAATTGTATCTTAATCATTAAATTCTATTGAAAAATTTTCTATTATCATTGATAACAAATTGTTTTCTTAGGATATCACTTTTATTTCCCTACTGTATACTTTTATTGGGTCATGATTCCATAAGGAGAATTTTATACATGTTAATATATTTAAGATCTTACAAAATAGGTAAATTTATTTTTTCCATTTCGAATATGTCTATGATTTCCTTTCAAAATTAATCATTAATATATTTCTTAAATTGTGTAATATTTGATTGTAAGGGAAGTGATCAATTTTTACTTATCTTTTTATTATTTCTCATATATATATATATATTTGATTTTTATTTATTTTTTGAGTCCTATCCACTATTTTACTCAATAATCATAGGATTTTACTATTCTAGTTTATGTTTCAGATTAGGGTGAATTATCATTCCATTATTTGTAGTTACAAAGCATATATTTCTCTTGATATTTGATAGTATAGTTACCGATTTATTTATAGAGTTCTTGAACATAATTTTCAGTATATCTTCAATTTATTTTTTCAATTATTTCCTTTCATTTTCAACTCTTAAATTTTTGGGTCTATATGGTTATGAAATTGTGTTTAAAAACTAAAGGAATATTTATTATGGGGTCTTCTATGTAAAAATCCAGGTGGTGGGTAAGTATATTTGTATCCTTGAATTAAATTCTACTTTTAGCATGAAGGTTGATGGAATTATTTTTGATACAGTTTCATTGATTGTTTTTTGATTTTCCTATCTGTACTCAATAGGGTAATTATCTATCTATTGTTTAATGTTCATAGGCAGTTGGAATGATCTGTGATGATAGGATATAACATGAAATTCAATATCCTATACTTCAATACAATGGTCAATAAAGTGATTTTGTAAATAAATATGGTCATATACACTGAAATTTGTTTGTTTCACACTGTATTTATTAATAGATACATTTCGTACCAAATTTATATGTTCATCAATATTAGATTAAAAAATATTGAGCTGGAAGATATTACCTCATGGATTTCTCTGGTAGTAGTACCTCTAATTTCATAATTATATGAAATCTGAGTAATACTCTCTATGATTCCCATTTTTTAGTGCTGAAATGTCAATTTGTTCTCATATAGGTGACGATCTTTATATATTTTTATCACTATCATGTCATACTTTATAAAATAATACTTGGATGTGAAGTCACACAATGAATTGGTGTATATAGCTCACACATAGTTTCAATAATATATCCCAATAATCATAAAGTCTATCTCTTGTGACTAGTTTTATTATATAGATATCCATTTTAAGGATGTGACTTATGAGTATTAGAATAATATTTGGAGTAAATTCATCTGAGATTCATTTCAGATTGGGTATTATTGGTGATATAAGTGGTATATATATATTTTTATACAAATTCCAAAGTTCAAGGAATTTCTCTCAACTTGACTTGATCCTCAAGTACTTCTCATTGATTTAGTGTGGAACAAACCATGGTAAACTCCATGACATTCCTGTTTATATTGTCATATGCTAAGACATAAAACTTATGAATCCATTGACCTAATCTAGTTTTCAATTAAAAATACTCTTGTAATGTTGGGTAAAAAACATGGTTGTTTTTATTATTTATATGTGGTGCACAAAATAATCTCATGATTTTTTCAAAAATCAACTTCATTATTTGATTTTCAAATTCACAGTAAACACATTGAGATTCCCTATTATTTATTACTGATATTTTCTCAAATTCAACATTTATATTCTCTAGGTTACTTAAACCTCTAGGTTATGATATAATGTTTATATGAATTTCTATATCAAAGGTGAAAAAATTATCACTATGATATCAGGTAATATAATTTAGTGATTTTTTAGGTGTTATAAAATTGGAACAAACTCCCAAACTACAATTCTAGTGATTTAATAGGGGGAACCTTTTCACAAGGTGGTCGAATGAAATTTATAATATAATGTTTTATATAGTGTAATTGGATGTTCTATTGTCTCCATAGATTATTTAATTTCAATGTGTTCATGAAATCATGTGTTAAAAAAAGGTGTTCATGTTTTAACTATGGGAAATTAAAATATCTATGAATCATGTTTTCCTAGTTAGTATATTGAACATGGTCGGTGTATGGATTTGAAAACCATTGGGGAAAACCATGGAATCATCCTAGGTCTTTAAAAGTGTTTAATTTAGGATCTATATCATTCATTATTATGCCCCTTTCTGCCTTTCCCATTTAACCATATCATTTAAATGTACCAGACACACATGAGGGGAGCTCCCCTACCTCATTCATTAATTTTTGATACTTTTCATCTTGGTTTCAAGAGGATTTATCCTTAGTAAGTTCCTAAAAACCCCATCTTCTCCTTAATTATTTTTCTAATTGAATTATTTCCCTCCCATGTACACTAAAGGTCTTGTTGGCCAATATTGGTGTAGTATTTAGACAAAATCATCATGTTTTTTTCATAATGGGGTTGTAGAGGCCAATTAATGGCTTGGTTTAGTGATTCCTATTATAGGTTATGAATTCTAGTATCATTACAGCTGAATGAAGTTTGTTTTTCAATATTGTTACTTTATATAACTTTTCATTGGGTGAATAATTAATTGAAAATGGGTTTCAATAAAAATTATTTTTATATATATGTCCCATTAGGGACCTATGTTGATTGAAGATTATTTTTACCCTTTATATGGAATGGGATTACACCACAATTTTTAAGAAAAATTATTTTGGGGAATTTGAATAGCTTGTAAATGTTTTAAAGGGTTAGTAAACACATCTTTTAGATTTTTAATTAGTGTTTCACAAAAAAATGGTTTCGAATAAAAGTGTTTTAAGTATTCCAGTAATACTTTTTAAAATAGGGTGTATTAAAACCATAAAGTATGGTTTCAAATATTATTAACATCTCTGATAAGTTAAAAGGTGTTTTTAAATAAAGTAGTGATTTCCAATGGATTTCATGGAATTACAATTTAATTTTGGTTTCATGAATTATTTGAAATTGGATATAAAATTTTGTGAGTTAGCTTTGAGTCCCAATCTTATTTCACAATTTAATTTTTGGAAAATTTTGGGAAATATATTTTATTAATGTTATTATACCCTCCTTATGCACATTTCACATTAATTTTTTTTTCAAATGGGTAGTGCTTCGTGTATGTGTCAACCTATTTATGGTCTATGGGGTTGTTTTATCCAATGGTGTTTGGGTGATATGAAGGATTGATTGAAAGTGTTTTGAATTAAATTGATTATATATCTTGTATTCACATGTTTTCTCCCCTCATTCATTGATAAAATAAGAATGTTATAAATTTTTAGTTGTCAGGTATGAGTGTAAGACCTAATTAATATTATGATCTAACTAGGTTAAGATTCCTAGTTATATTGAGTGTATGAATAGGATGGTCTGAGGAATTTGGTAGTGGTGGGAACCCTAGAGCTTATATCCTAAGATAGTTTAACAGGACAATCATTGACATGAACAAGTTCTATAGTGATATCCTTGGTTCCTCATCACAAGTTATAGTATTTATTACTAGTGTCTTATAGAGTTTCCCATTATTCTATAATCTTAATCATTATTATACCATGGATTAATTTATTTTCAATATTTTTATACTTTTTTTCAATTTTTTGACTTCATAGAACCATCACATTAATTTATATCTATAGAATTATTTAGACTGTGGCTCCAGATCACTTTTCTTCGTCCCCCTTTGGTTATGAATATTTTAAAAAATTATAAAAGGATATTTTGAAGATGGTTTGTGTTTTACAGGAAATGTGAATTAATTTAATTTACTTTTAAAATATCTTATAATCATGATTGAATTGTTTATACATAAAACATGAAATAGTGATATACACAGGATGTTTATAATGTTTTGATATGAAAAAAATATTGGGTTTTCTTGGACTCCCTAGAGTCATTCTTTTATTCCAATAAAATTTGAAGAGAAAAACTTAAAATAATGTATGAGTTTTAAAAATAATTTTTGGTTGTTAAGTTGGTTTAATTTTATGCCATTTTCAAATTGAAAATTTTAATTTATGTTTTACTTAATATGGGATTGAGATATATACATATATTTTTAAGTGATTTTTTTTTAATATAATGGATATAAATAAAGAAGGTTTTAAAAAACCTATACATTTTTTATTTCTCTTATGTAATGTTTTTAGGAAACTGTACCTTCTATCATATGTCAATATTTCATTTATTGAATATTATTTTAAATTAATTTTATCAGCTCAGTTTGTTGTGACATACTGGATTATATTTCTCATTATTATCTATTTTTTAGGTTGAGGTTTTATATAGAATAAGGTTGTAAATTTTGAGCCATTTATAAGATAATTGGGATGGGGTTGAGCAACCAAGTGTTTCATGGATATGGATTTGATTGTGGACGGTGGCCAAGGGTCACACAAGTGTATTTTTGTTATTTTATGTATTAATACAATTTATATTACTTTGGGTATTATATATATCACTCTAGATTGATTTATTTTTTCTCATAGTCTTTTTATATATCATTTTTTCTATCCCTTTTATTTATTGATTCAGTTGTATGACTATCCTAAATGTTTATTTATTTTTTCATGTTTTATTTTTCTGTATTTTATATTTATATAATTACAAGGGAGACAAAGAATTATCAATGTGTGTTTTTTCATCCCCAGGAACAATTTTTCAGACCATGGTGATCAAGATTGACCTTTGGGATAGTGGTGGGATGGGTCAAGTGATAGTTTATAAGGAATCACATGCTAGTTTTTTATACTACTCTTATTATTATATCACCCATTATGGATGGTAAGGGTCATATATAGGTAAAAATCTCACCTATTCCTCTTCATATTATCAATCCTTCCCTTATTTCCCCAAATTTATAATTTCTTCACTATTTTTAATTTTATATTTTGGGTTCTCCCATGGATTTGTGAAAACTATTTTTTATAAATATATTTTTCCCTGACAATATTGGGGACACCAAGGCTAACCCCATAACACTTATTTGTGGTATTGATGTTTCCATTTAGTTTTATAGGGAGTATATATATACTTAGGGAATTATTAATAAATTTATTTCTTTGAATAAATTATAAAATTATTTTTATTATTTATTTGATACTAGTGATTTGTTCTATGGTGTTAATTAGTTTTGATTTATTATATATCAATACTTAGAGATTGGTGGTTAAATTTGATGTATTATATGAAATTAATAGTCAACTATAAGTAGATTTTAATTATTTTTGATACAATGCAATCATTTTTTATACATAAAAAGGTTATGTTGTAGTGATTACTCAAAATTTTTATCTAAAAAATAATATATTCATGTTTTTATATCAAATAAGAGTGTAAATATTTCATAATTAAAATTTATGAATGTTAAAAAATTAGTGATAAATTAAATTGATTCAAAAAATATATATATCATCACTTTAAAAATTGATGTAAATATTAATACCATGTGTGGAATGATTAGAAATGATTTTATTTTTATTGAAAAAGATATTTTTTGAATATAATACCATGTTTTTTTGGATTAATGGTGTTGGATAAATTTATATTAAAATTTTTCTCCAACTTTATTTTTTTATATGTGATTATAATGTTTTATATTATTTGAGAAATGTATTGATTGATTTTAAGGTTTTTTTGCATTATCTATATGAACGAGAATTTATAGATAGGTTAAATCAAGACTCAACGATGGCAAGGCCTCACTAGAGAGTTGAAAAAACAATGAGAATGGATTCTAAAAACCACCTCTAAAAAACAAGGGGTTGTAAAATAGAATTAGAGGTATATATATAAAAAATTTAATGTAGCTAACTTGAGGGAATGTGGAGTAAGTATTTTAATGTAGATGATTTTTTTTTTTAAAAAATTTACGAACCCTAATCCACTATGATAAATTATAAATATGAATTAATTCTATATAACATAACCATAATGTGTGATATATACAATTAAAAAATAACTATTAATCCCCAACATGCCTAAATTAAAAATACCACAAATATCTTAGTAGTATATATAAAAAATCTCTAAACATTGAGCTCATCTAATAAACATCATTTAGTAAAATAAAATCTCCAAACAACATAGCTAATAGAATCATGCAACCCTATTTGTAAAAGTGAGAGTTTTTACATCAATATACTAAGTAGGTAATATCTAAATGTGGAATAATAATGTCAATATTGATCATATATAATAATCAAAGAAATATATCATAATATTCATTTATGACCTCAAGCCCCAAAATAATATAGTATAATCTAGTTAAACATCATCTTGTGAACTATCTCAACCTCAAAAATATAACGATACACTACTCAAAAGTCAATTTCATTCCAAAAATATTCATATCTTTATTTAAAATTATGAATCAATTTTTTTAATATCAATATTTTCAAAATAATAACTCAAAAAATAAAATACTATGTATATATAACACATACTATGAAAATTTATAAAGGGCCCCTATTAAATAACACCCACCGACTTATATAACGTTCCCAAGTGAATAATGTTACAAATCCATTACTAACCTATATAAAAAATATAGGTGGGATAAAGGGATTTAAAGATATAATATTGGTTTTATAGCATCATATACTAACTGAATATTGGGTCATACATGAGAAAATCTCCCTCAAGAGGTGGTTTCATAGAAAATGGATCTATTTTCATTAAAATATCATAAATAATAAAATATTCATTACTCCCACATAATTAAATAACCATAATTAAGATACCACACAAACCATCATGATACCAAACACATACCCATCACCATCATCATGAAATCTATATGAGAATACATATTCATGCAACTCATGTCAATAAATTCTCATATGAATAAAATAGGTAAACTAGTACACATGAATATCCAACAGAAATAGCTAACTAGAACACATGAAAATATAATAAAAAATGTCAAATTTTCTTATAAAATATAAAATAAACCATTCCATGAAGTCCAATTTAATATCCTATAATTTTTTAACTAGTATTCAAAATTAAAAAATAAATCCGGTCATGTAGCCACCCCTTGATTGAGTTGGTTCAATGGAATTAAATACTTTCAATGTTATGATTACATGTATATTGATAGATCGGAATATTTTTATATATTATACCATGATGGGTATTATTTTGTGTTCCATTAATGTTATAATTTTATTTGAGTATTTATCAAATTAAAAGATTATAATAGTTCCCCACTATAATGAGAACCTTGAAGTTTTATGATCATATTCTTAAAATATGATTTATGGAATGATTAAATCATCTAAATGAGAATATATTATATGGTATTTTAGGTTTTGGGGATCAAAATATAATTATACTCATTCTTATGATATTTAACCATGGTAAAATCCAAGAGATGATGTTATTAGGACTCACTCGCCAATAATAATTCCACATGTTTTATATGTCATTTGGTATTCAAATTGCTGAATGTGTTTATTAATACATATGATTGAGATTTTTATTAACATATATAATGTTCCACAAACATTGATATATTGAAAAAAAACTTGATCTGGTATACTCATTTCATGTAAGGATACATTGGGTGCATTATTATTATAAAACAATGAATAAGTCAAGATATGATTTATCCCTTTTGATTTTAATGTATGTGAATATCCCAAGACCTTTAATGGAAATGGAGTATCCTATTTATGTACATAGCCATTAATGTTTATAATCATCATGTTCATTTTCTTAAAACCAATGAAATATATTTTTATTATATAGGTTGATGACACAAGTGATGCAACCTACTTGAATGATATATTGAGACAAGGGGATGATATTACAAAATAAATGTTCATAAAATCTAGTCGTGGCTTTATATCACTATCATCTCTTTAGAGACCATGATATGTTGCAATATGCATTGGAATATAATATGTACTCATTTATATCAAGAAGAAAGCCTAATGTTTGAGACACCGTGTAAATTCATAGAATCCACCTATTCATTTTAATTGGGGGTTAGGATAAAGATGAACCCATATATATGGGATAACAAGTGTTCTATTAAATGATCATATGTAAATTATTTCAATTATATTATTCTATATTGGAATAATGACAATTTAATTTATTTCTCATGGTATTTATTTATTTTAATTATAATAATAAAAATGATAAAGATTTATTTTGGAAAAAACAACTAATAATTTATGGTTTTTATGTTATTAAGGTAGGAATGTGCCGAATTAATTAGTAATGTATTATCACATGATTTTTATTGAATTTTAGTAGTTATTGGTTAAACTTTCATGACTTTATCCATCAGTTTTTTATTTATTCTATTTTTTGTAATTTTTAAATGGTTTTATCATATCCATAGGATTAAGGGAAATTTTCAAAGGTTACATGTAACTTTTTAATCTCATTTTTGAGCCATGAATATTAATCCAATTAATTTTCATGAATTTAGAAGAGTTTTTATCCTACCTGAATTTATTTCAATATTATACTTAGTTAATGATTAAGAATGTATTGATCCAATTTCTTTGGTTTGTTTTTTGAACTATTAAAAATCATATGTGCATTATAAGCCCTTTAATCTTGCATTCAAGTACCTTAGAACCAAAAAATGGCTTTTTGGGAGTTTTCATACATGTGTGGATGATGTAGAAGAAATCTACCTCGTGGTCCTTAATCTAAGGAAATATCGAGACGAGTGGATATCCTTAGGATCACAATGTTTAACAAATAAAACTTTTTTGGATTCATATTTTTACTCAATTTAGTCTTCATAAGATCAAAGGCATGAATTAAGAATCAAAATTAAGAATCAAGTTATTTATGTTATATTAAACATTAAAAATTAGAGTCAAAAATATTTTAAACCTTACACCACATTATTTGTTCTTTTAATGGTATTAGTGAATTAATTTAATTACTTAAGTAAATAATTTCCATTAATATTTTTAGACATCATAAATAGGGGTTCAATATAGTCCAATACCTTTGATAGTGTGTTGATCAATGATCAAATTATCATGCTATTATCAATCTAAGGTCAAGTGATTGTTTTTTGAAATGAATATTATATCTTATATATATATATTTATATTTATATGGTCCCATATAAATAAAAATGGAATGTTTAGGGTCTCGATTGGGGTGTCATGTTTTTGTGTTCCTGAATAGGTAAGGTAGAGAAAAAAATAAAAATGAAATAAAATAAAAAATTCCATTTGGTGGGTGAAAATTTACATATATGATAAAACATTACCACTATTTATTGGGGGATGGATTGTTGGGAAAGCACATACTGTATATGTGGAGTTATTTAATAAAAATTTCTTTATTGTCTTATGTATTGTGGAATCACATTGGGGGATCCACTATTATCCTCATTGTGCCTAATGTAGGGAATAAGGATATGTTTCCCTAGCCAAGGTTGAGCATGGTTATTCTGAATGTTACCCAACTATCCCTAGAGGAATGCTTAATCCCTATTTAATTATATGAGGACTTTTTTGAGGTCCAATGTGACCTAGAAAATTGTAAAAAAAACTGCAAATTAAATTTTATTATCTTCAATTTATTAAAACTATTTTTAGTTACCACATGAAGTATTTATAATTAATTAAAATTATTTTAATTTAAATTTAGTGCATTGAAAATTATATTTCATTTAATTTTAATGATTTTTATTTTTATTAAGAGATATTATTTCATTCTAACTGATCATGAGTTGAGACTAACCAGTGTATGTTTGGTTATTCACATATTTAATTTAATTATTATGTTTTAGAATTAAAATGAAATAATAATTTAACATTTTGATAATCTTTGTTTTGTCCATCCCAAATAAAATTCATATGGATTTATGTGTCCCCATTTGAGTGATATAATATATATTACTTAACATTAGTTCTTATCATCTCTATAAGGGTATAAATTTTAAGGATCAAAGGAGTTCACAATGATGTGATTTGGGTTGAGGGACAACATGAAACCAAACTAGTGATGTGCATAAGAGTTTACTGGGTGATATGATATGAGTCAATAAACAACACAAGTTATTCCCCTATGTTACCAATTTATCCACTATCCTTTTGATGTGTCATAAAATAGATAAAATCACATGATCAAGTCATTATTTATTCATTTAATCTTTCATGGTTAATTATATTGAAATTTGGGTTCTATAAAAACATATAGAATGGATAAGAAGAATTTGAGGATTAAAATGAAAAAAATAATCGACGAAAGATTCAATTTATTCATGTTTAAATATGTGAATGTGATCAAACTACATCAATCATGATATGTTTATCTGGATTTGAGGCAATAGTAAAAAAAATTGACTATGTGAAACATATTTTCCTCAAAAAATGATTACTAATTATGTAATACACACATAATATTTACAAGAATGTAAGTGGATAAATTAAATTTTAATTAAAAATAATGTATAAAAAATAATCATGTAAATGTTATGTTAACATATACCTCTATTATAGGATTTATGAAGAAACCAAATTTTACAGCGCTTGATCAACCTCCTTTGGGGAGCTTTGTGTTATCTAGGATACTTTATTAAAAGTTTAAGATTCACTTAACTAAGATGGGGTTAAGGGTCTATTACTTATTAAAGACATAGAGATACATTTTGGAAAGTGTTGAAGAGATATTATTGTAGGATTTCAATATAAGGGAGTCCACTCAATAGATAAACGAAATGGGTGTTAATGCTATTCGAAAGTCCTACTTATGGAAATACCATTGACTAACTTTTCATACCTATGTATCAGTTATGAGAAGGGTTATTTAGATTCTTCTCACATGAATATACAAACTATATGATATTAAATATCCAATAGTATAGGATATTAGGATTTTATAAAATAAAGGGATATATATAGAAAAATTATTACATCACACTTCTATAATAGATGTAAATTTTTAAAAGTTTATTTTAATATAATATAGAATAAGGAAAATGAAACCCAGAGTACAAAATGATCATTAATTGATAAATATTATTTCCTCACTAGTATATATTTATAATATTGTAATGTATTTTAAAAACTAAAATTATAATGTAATTTCTAAATTATATGTTGGGGTTCTATATTTCTATTAAGAAACATCAATTATCATGTGAGGATGAGTAAAATTCCAATAAATTTTATATAGACATATATTTAAGACTAATCTCCTACCATAAAGATTGTGACTATTTAATTGTTTTATGAACCTCATGTAAGGGCTTGGTTGGACATATTTTCTGTTGTAACAGAGGTTTTGATGTTATCTTCAGGGGTTTAGGGTAAGAAAGTTTAATTTTTTGGGATTGCAGTCTTTGGTGCATAATTAGTACTTAGTTAGTGCTAACCATTCCACCAAATCATTAGGAAGGGTTTGTATAGGATCATGGTTTATCTCAATAGTGTGAGGTGGTCTAGGAGACAATGATATCCTCTATAGAAAACTAGAGATTCATTTTATGTGGTTGGTATATATTTTGCTAAACATATGACCTACCAATGAAAAATGGAGTGTCTCAGGAAGTGGGATATGCTTCGCTGGAACATAGTTTGTTAGAATATGTCAAAAAACCATGCGCCTTATTAAAAATGGGAAAATTATAAAATTTACACTACAACCATTTATCTTTTTATTTATTTTTCTTCAACCATCATCGAGAACCTACCAGGTTTGACCCTCCCTCTCTTCTCTTCTTCCCAAGGGAGATATTTTTCCACTATTTTCAGATTTCAGTGCTACTAGATGTGTTGGGATTCTTAAGGCAAGTCCATAAATCCTAACCCCAATTTTCACTTTCTTCTTTCCTATGATCTCACACCATTTATGAATAATATATCATATTTCTGGGTTGTTTGTATGATTAATCATTTTCATCTGATGTGGGCCTAACTAGATACCAATACTCTATGTGTAATATTTTATAATTATAGTTTAGATGGTCATTTTAATTTAACCCATTATCCTTCCTAGTTTTTGAATTTATTCTTTTTGTGTTCAATACGTCCATGATATTATTAACCTTGGTTTATTTATTTATTTAAAATTTAATTTCCCATTTTTAATCATACCATTTGACATGAATTGAATTATATAAAAATTATTGATAAATATGGGACGAATTTATGTGGAATTTTTCCATAGTTGGGCTTAGAGTGAGAAATAGTCAAATAAGTAAATGAATTAAACTAGAAATCATGTTTTCAATTGATGTATGTGAAATAAAATTTCACTACCATCGATAAATATGCATTAGGGGGATATTGAATTTAAAACTAAAGAAATATGAGTATTCAATTATAATATGTTTTATTAATATCGTGCATTATATTAATAGAATGAAAAGGAGAATTCCAATTTTCAATTCAAAAATGATTTTTTTAGATGATGAATGATGCTAGGGAATTTAATTGATAACTTGGGAAATTAACTCAAGAATTTATGTAAATTGGACAAGATGTATAAAATGACCAGTTATTTTTTTGTTAATTTGTAATAAGGTTCCATGAAGGAGAAAATGAAGGTATTATTATGAAATGATATTTTTATTTGATTTAAAGGGGTTCTATGGTAAATAAATAATTTTTATGTGAGTTTATCTTGGTAATATTTTTATTATAATACCTTGATATGATTTTTGGACACCATATGCACATAGACTTAAGCAGAATTCTATGAGCGAGCCTTAGATTCCACTAGGGAACTCGACTGAATTATATGGTATAATAAAACTCTTAGATTAATGGATTTCTACATATATGTGTTTCCTTGAGTAAACCAATGGATTCCAATTATATTTTTTATGAGTAATTACTTGGGTATGTTCCCATTTGGATTTGGGTAATGTATTTATTTATCGAATTCAACATATTAATGCAATGGATTCAGGCTTGGAACTTGGGGAATCCCATAGGACGAGCTCATAGGATTAGACATGATTACTTTGAATGTAATTACAAGGTTTTAATATGAGGAATCACATGAAACTAGTCTTATGAATGTCAAAGTTCATTTCTTTAGTTTAGACTTGTAGTTATAATCAGTTGAATGAGAATGGTCACCCATCCATTCAATTCCCTTGGGGAATTTTAGAGTGTAAATGGGAAGTTGTCCCACGTTGATTACCTCAATTTTGTAATAATATAATTTCCTTGGTAGTATCACATGAAACCTATCAATACAAAAAATTTATTATGATCAAAGAATCATGAGGTTCGGTTGAAGAAGGTATAAATTGGGCTCAGGAGTCACCATGGAGCCTAGACATTAGTGGTTGTGTAACTACCATTTACATGAATTGTTAATATGATAAATTGTAGAATAATAAATTGGTTTACTAAATAAATAAATATTTATAGAACCCATGCATACACTTTATTATTAACTAGTAATTTAAGGATTCCATTAGAGGTGGACTACTGAGTTTAACTCACACAATTATTTGGATCCTAGGGAATTTGATACACTGTAAAAGACAATACGTTATTGGTTTAGGTATGAGAAATTGCTTGATGTTTTTGATTCCTTAATATTGGAATAGATGGCATGGATTGTGGACATCCGGACTAGGAAATACATGGGACCATTTTGGGGATGAATTTTATTTCAGTTTTATTATTCTATTTTATCATTTTTGTGATAAATCCATGGGGGATCATTTATGGAATGTAGGTAATTACTCTTTATTTTATAATTTTTATAGTGTAGTTATTTGATTTCACAAATCCTATCTTATTCATGATGTTTTTTTATTGGTTTATTTTATCTGTTATTAATTCTACTTGACTTATACGAATAGAGTTTATAGTCTCCCCATGATATCCTTACAAACCATCTCTATTAGTTAAAATAATTTGGCATATAGGGAGGAATTCATGTGGGTATTTGGAAGACTAGACTAGGGTACTAGTTTTGTGGATTCTAGGGAGGGGTATTAAATAATTTTTTCATAGCCTAATTTTTAATGTATTACTTGGTAATAGAAGAAAAGATACTAGAGAATCATCATGGAATGGTTATAATATCATTCATGGGGTTGATCAAGACACACACAGAGGGAATCTATTATTTCCTTAGATGGGATATTGTTTTCTCATATTTCAAATGTTACATTTGTATCTGATTTTCACAATGACTAAGACACATGGTTTGTTATTTTACTATTTTATTGGATTTATACTCATGGCCTAGTATGAAAATAATCTATTAATAAATTTCTTCATAATTTATGGTATGAAGGGATTCTCATTATCTTAATCATTCTTGGTTCATTGGTTTCAGATAATAATTTTAAGCCGCTTTTATTTTGATTTAGCCCATGGTTATATTTTTTGGTTTATATATGACTATGTTTAATAGAGACTATTTTTTGGTAAAAAGTGGTTTGGTTATCTAAAATTTCTGCATCATTAAATTTGGAGTTTTCTATATATATATTTTTTAGAATCTGACATGACCAATTCCCATGATGATATCCTATTATATATGTATATAAAAATGGATTGATGAAGGTCATGATTAAATAAGGTTCTAGTAAGAGAAATATAATTTTTTCCCATATTTATTTTCAATGAATATTTATTTAATCAGTCCTTATAAATTTTAAATCATGTTATATCCTAGACATAATAATAGTTTATTTTGTAGAAAAATGTAACAAAAATATTAAATGGAAATATTGGTTAAATAAATTACTAGTAAGTAAACTATAAGGAATATTAATTTATAGATTATGAATAAAAATATATTTAATCATTCCATTGGAATGTGAAAATCTAGATATACTATGGAATGATTTTACTCCCATGTTGATGTGGAAGTATCTTTTAAAATATAAGAAAAATTATAATAAGAAATTAACAGTTGTTTACCATCATAACATGTGAATGGAATTCAATCTATCCAACCCTGAAATCTGAAACCTGTGAAATAATAAATACATAAAAATTAACGTTTTTAAATAGATGAACCTTAAATGGTTTAGGTAACTTAGAGGACTTATGAGGTTGGATTGACCTGATGTATAAGTAGCGGGACTACCATGAGTTCTTGAGTTATGAGGGTCTTATGTTATAGTTCTTTCCAATCAGTAGAGTAAACCATAGTGAGGGTAGAAGAGGATAGAGAATAAGTCCATTTTGTGAGAACCCTAAGTTGGATATTTAGAAATATAGACGCCTCATGACATTGAGATATGAACAAGTGTTATCACATTAGTTCCAACCCTTGTATTGATTGGTTTAGGGACCCGGTGGAAGGTCTAAGTGACACCTAGGTGTGACTTGGGAATACCCATTCGGTGTCCTATAGTTTGGGAATGGATATAGGTAAGGGGGATTTGGCCAAGTTTTATTGATGTACTTGGATACCTGAAACATTGGTAGATTCTTTAGTTTGTGTGATTAGTGCATGTCTGGTGATTCCACATGTTGATATAGTTGCAGTTTAGTCCCTAGAGTACTATTTCCTTGTGTATAGGAAATTTTTGAAGGGTAAGATCTTTCATATTATTGGCCATCATATATAGGAAAATTATTTCATTACATAGTGGTTGCGTAGGTAGGAGGTTTAGTGTTCTAGAAATGATGCATGAGGTTATGGGTGGTTGTGTTCTAGTAATTTATTTATGTATGGTCAAAGTAATATTATAAGAGTGAATCTAAGATTACCTTAAGAGTGGAAGTTACATTCCAGGGGGATGATATTTTTCTTGGTTAGGAACATCATCCTATGATCGGTGATGCTTGAATCATGAGTTGAGGTGTATGATTCAATATTTTGGACACCTTTGAGTCTGTAAAAACTATAGTGGGAACCCATTGCTAGATATAATCGAGGGTATTCTTGTGTTTTGATTGATGAATGAAAAATTTGAATAGGTGTATGACATAGGAAAGGGAATGGAATAGATATTGTTTAACATGGAAGATCATGGGGGTGCATGATCTAAGTAGAAAGGCTGGGGGTATAGGGTTATATTGGTTAAGTTTGTAGATATATCGTGTTTGGGATATGAATCTAGTAGTTTAGTGTTAGTGGGAATATAATCTAGATGTTTTGGAAGGATTACAGTTGGTTGGAGGTAATGTGATGGATCATGGAACAAATACTGTGATTAATTTTAAAAAGGAGTACTAAGGGTAGTAACTGTCATGTGATGCCAGAATGTGTGTAATAATGTTTAGTGACTGGGGTATAAGAGCCTAGTTTTGATGTGATACAAATCATGGGAGTGTGAGCCAAGTTACATGACTAGATTGTATAAGGGTGTGCACCCATTTTTTTGTTTCGTCAAGGTAGTTCACATGATAATGTGTGGTACTTAACAAGTTATGGATCATCGATCTATTTTGTATGATCCATGGACCAATGACTTTAGAAGGTATTGTGGTCATAGTTTCATGGGTTTTGGTTAAAAAAGGAAAATACACTCAATTAATAGGGGAGACATTGGTTTGGACCAAGATTCAATGACATGGCTGATAAAAGTAATCTATTAGAGTTTGGTAATGACAGGATGCAGATCATTGTTTAGGAAGAGAAAACCACATGTGATGATGGAATCATCGATTGATTTAAACACTTAGGGATTAGTTAAATAAAATCAAAATGATAGGGAGGGAACCAATTGTTGTGTGAGGTCATGAATATCATTATGAATATGTTTTTAGTGATTTTCAATGATAACACTCCTTAGATCCTCGATAGGGATTCCTTTTGGTGTTCATATTAGCACTCAGTTTTGATTGTGATATCCATGTCCAAAAATCTTATTTGATGATATATAGAATGTGAACCAGTACGATAATTTTTTTTCTATATGTAATGATGAAAAGGAAAAACATATGGTGGGGGGAATCATGTAAATCATAGTCGCATGAACCTCTTGATAGAAAAGTTGTTGGTGTGTAGAATAGTCATTATAAGTTCAAAATGGAAAAATATTACATTGAAGATAATATTAATATCCATGTGGTGTTATATGGTGTTTGAGGGATTATACTACGATCAAGATGAAATGGCATGACCAAATAATTGTTCAGTATGGTGTCACCCAAGTGCTTATGAAAGGGACTAGTGAGTAGTGTGGTTGATTATTGATTCAACCATATAATTTCATTGAGATGTTGGGGGTTAGATCTTAGTGTGTGGTTTTGGTGATTTTGGATTCCATTGATGAGAAAGGTATCATTCCTTTGTAGTTAATGGTGTGTTGTAGAAGCCTATGATTTTCGGGTGGATTCACTAGAGATGGTCAAACCTTTTATCTTTTTTTAAAACTATATGGTGGATGTAAAACTATAATGGGAAGTTGATTTTTAAGGTGATGAATGTGGTTCGGACAAAGCTAAGGATTTATCAAAGGATAATGGTGAGTTTTGGCCCTATAATGGGTTGGAGACAATGACTTCAACTATTTCCTAACATATAATTATTATTTAATTTACTCTTATTATAGGTTTAAATTAGGTTACATGACCAGATGATTCTTTTGGGAGATACTTATTTGATAATAGAGTCGAGGGTGATGATTTATTTTAAGGATCAATTTATGGTTATAATGAGGTTGTTCAAACATGTTTTATTGTCCTTATCCATGTGGTAAGACAATTTCTATTTAGAATCTAAGAATTACAATGGGAGTGGGGAGTTATATTAGAGTAATTTGAATGATTGAAACTACGATTCATGAAAAAATGGGTATTATTTTTAATATATGAAACTAGTCTGGGGGAAATATTCACCCAAATATATCTCATAGAAGATTAAAGTTCTAGTTATTTCCTCAAGACTTTTGGGCCTTGATGGGTCAAATTACCAATATTAGGAGGCTTAATGGTTCTTATTAACCCTTATTGAGGATGATTTGTAGTGGGGATTGAATCTTGGGGCACACAGTTATCACACAGTTGGATCAAACCTAAACCCTTACCATGAGGATTGATTTATATTGGACTATAGTTTGTTTAAAACATACAAAGGGCTCAAAGAAGAAATTTGATCCTCTATAAGAAAATACTGGGCCATTTCACATACTTGGATCATATTTTGGTAGACCTTACAACCTACCCATGTAAAAAATTATATATGGGACATGTGATGTGCATGATTGGTGAAAGGTTGGTTAAAAAATGTATACAAACCATTTTCCTCTTTGAAACTGGGAAATTTATGAAATTTACCATCTAAAGAATTATGTTTTAAACCACTTTTACATCCCCCCCTTCAGCTATAACACCTCATAATCAACCCTCCCTCTCTTATTCTATTACAGTGGGAGATCTTCCTAAACCATTTTCCAATTTATGTACTGACAGATGCATTGGGAATATTAAGGTTAGTCTTCATGTAACCCCAGAAAACATTAATATATTATTTCCTTCAAATAATTCAATGTTTTTGATATCATTATCTTTAAAAACAATTAAATAAAATAAAACTGTGAAATGTTAATACTATTAAACCCATGTAGATGAATTATAAGAAATGAATAGAAGAATCCAAATTGTAAAATATTTATAGAAATAAAACAAGGATACTTATAAAATTAATTAAATTTAAATGGTATATCTAGAAAGACTAATATGATCATTTATACATAAAAATATATTTTTCTAAATATTTCCTTTTTTGCGATATGAATTTCAATTTTAAGAAAATTTTGATTAATTATGATAAAATATATTTGATATGAACAATGTTTTAATATTAATTAATTAGAAAAAATAATAAATATAAATGTGAATGGCCAATATTCTAAGAAAATATATTTTCCTATATAAAAATATTTTTACTATATCTCAACATTTTATTTAAAATCTAAATGTCTAAAATTTTGAAATTTAATTTTAAAAAATAAACATTATTTTTAGATTCTTCATTTTAAAACCCCTAAAATTTTGAATATTATTCTTGATAGCTTTCTTGACATGAAACACTAAGCTTTAAAATAAAAATGATAAACTATGAAAATATTATTATTTAAATGTGAGCATTATAACCTATATGTTAAATTCATGCTAATAATATTAATAAAAATATAATGAAAAATATTTATAAATGTTTTATATTATGAAAATGTGTAACGCCCTTACCCAAAAAGACTAAAGCTCATGCATTATTTTATTATATTGCTATAGATACAACATCAAATCCCAATAGAATGAACAATTTAGTATTTTTGGAAAACCAGATTATATAATTGAACCCATAATAAATAGGGAATAGAAAATAAAACATTATACATAATAAAATGAAATAAATTGAATACATCAAAGTTTACTAAATGATTTCTTATTCACAACCTAGGGAAAAGAAACATAATAAGGGTGACCTCAACTTATTATTATAGGTAAGTAAAGGAGAGGAAACAATGAATAAATGGGAATAATAATTATGGTAGGTAAAAAAACTAATAGCACATGCCATTCAAATAATTAGATAATGAAAAATCAAAATTTAAAGGTATGAAACTAAAACATATTCCACTTAATCAATTAAATAAAAATTAAATGAATCCATATATATATATATATATGTTGACGTAGAATCTCATAGATAAAAATGATAACTTTAATGTAGGAAATGATTTAATATTGGACATCATGTATTTCGAACATGAAACACTATACCATGAATATGTATTCTAATGACAATTTAAACTATTCTGATTAGGAAAATTGATTTTTCATATGATAATATTGATGCATTGAGGGTATTAAATTAAATGTTGCCCAACCAATTTCATACAAGTCCAAACAATTCCTCATATATAGAATAAACAATCTTCCTTATCATAAAATATCTGTATAGAATAAAATATACTAATTTATCAATAATTACTTTGTGGATGATAATTAATAACAATGTTTTCAACTTTTATGAATGAAAATACCACTAATATATCATTAAAACATTCTTGAGGAAAATAATCTTTAAACATTCCAAGGTGTCCCATACCACTATAAAACCATTGAATAGTAAAACCGATGAAGTAATAAGATTAAATAAAACTTATAATATCACAAAATTAAGGATATTCATGATATAACATGTGAATGCAAATTATATACACCATATAAATGTGAATTGGTTCATAAAAACAAATAATCCGCAATGAAATGTAAATTGAGACGAAATCCCTTACCTCGAGTTCAACTTCTCACGTTTGTTTTTATATTATTGAATAATATACTAATGTTAATTATTTAATTTATTCATAACCTTTTCATGTTTATTATTACTTTTAATTCACTTATTACAATGTTGTATTCAAATAATTAAAAAATTATGTTTACGTTGGGTGTTTTTGATAGAATTTTGTTCCTGTGTAAAAAATGAAAATGGTAGTTTGACTATGGTCAAAGGGATCATTATAAAAACATATATTAAATATTAATCATATTTATACATCAATTATAATTTTAAAATCATTTATGAAAGGTTGTTATAAAAAATGAACCAACATTACAATCATTGAAATAGTTGGTCGTACGCACGCATGAGTAACGTTCCCATTTTTCAGTGATTATTATGAAAAGAAGGTAAGTAACACTATAGGTATCCAGAATGATCATGATATCATATATACCATTTTATTTAATCATATATACTTATAAATATAATTATTGTGATGTAAAAAGAATCACATCATGTCGGGGTGACAGAAGTCCACATGTCCATGACTGGTGTTATCACTCTTTAGTGTGTGAAAATGGAAATAAATAAAATGATATATTATGTTTATATAAATTTAATTATTTAATTAATATCATAAATATTCTATTTATGTTAAATATTTGTAATTAAAACCACCACTTATATGTTCCATGTATAGTGGGAATGAATCACATCACATTGAGGGGGCGATAACCCACACTTCCACAAACGATGTTATCATATTTACACAAAATAGAATGCATGATTGTATATGTTATAAAATATTTAAATAAGAATAATGAAATAATATATATCATATATATATATATATTATATATTAAAATCATGTACTTCATAGTTCCCCACCATGAGAGGGGGTAAATGAAATTTGAACAACATCGTTTTGTGAGGCGATTGTTTTCCATACACAAAAATGGAAGTTCATTAACCATTAAGTGGCAGTGTGTGTTATTGAAGTATAATGATTATAATAACAACATATAATTATATTTAGGATACTTATTTTATTATATAAGATTTGAATAATAATATTTTATGGGGGTGGATAATGAAAATAAAATAAAAGTTTTTAAGGAAGAATGTTACCTCTTATTCAAGTAACTCCTTTTGTTTTGCACTGAAGGGATTACTTGGATGGATTTATGCCCAAGGTGAGGATTATATATTCTGAGTAGGTAATTTTGGGATTTATTTTTTATATATTTTGGTTGATCCAAATATTCTTGAGATGTGTGAGGAGTTGGGAGGGGTGAGTGCCTTTTTATAATTGAGGTAAAGGACATACATTGTATTTTTTAAAGGAATTCTGTGTTCCCCAAGTGTCCAAATAGACCATTTTGGAACCTTATAGGTTTATTGGCTGAAATATTTCCATAAAATAGGTTTTTTAAAATTTTTATAGGTCATTTTTCTCTTAAGATTAAGGTTTATTCCCTTGTTAAGATTAATTTATCCTTAATTGGGGTAATTAATTTTAATTAATGTCGCTAATATTTTTTGTAAAAAACTAAATTGAACTTTATAGAAATTAGAAATTATTAATATTAGGAATATTGAATCTATTTTTAAAAATTCTAATAATATAATTGGTAGAAATTAATTTAATTTTTAACCACATATACAGGATGACAATGCATATTTTTAATGTAAAGACATTCAAAAGGTTGGTAAATTTTATATTCAATTTCAAAGTGAAATTGATTATAATGAAAAAAATTGGATTAATTAATAATAAAATAATCTAATTAATATTTCAAACCATTTAAAAATGTAATTTATCCTTATAAATAAACTTGATAAAAAAGTAGTACTGAATTAAAATTCATTATTTTTCAATATTTATTATAAAGTGAAACTTCACAGAAAAAAATAACCCTAACAAAATTTTTATGCTTTTGTTTCATAAATGATTTTTTTTCATATAAAAATTACCAAATTCCGAACATTTAGATTTAAAATAGGATTTCTATTAAATGGTGGTAAAACCGTTTTTATAAAAATATATGTTTTAGGTGTAATATTTGGTATGTTCTCATATTATTCCTATAAAATCAATTAGAAGAATATAAAAAACATTATATTGAATATATAACATATAAATTTAATTAATATTATTCAATAATAGTAATTAATTTAACTTATTAATACAAATCACCTCCTTCACATAAAAATAGTCTTTTATAAAAATAATTCCCTTTATATTCATTTGGTTTCTATATTTATTTCTAATTAATTGGTAACCAATGAATTCAAATATATACATTTAGAAGTTTTTTAGACTTATTAATAACAATCAATTTAACGGATAGTTCTTATATTATTATATTAAAAAAATAATATTTTTAATAATATATTATTGTTAGGAAAAACATGGTCTTGCATGTAAATCTAGCCATTGAGGAAACTCATTGTTGCATGCGACGTACACTAACTCAATGTCTTTTTCATTTCAAGCTATAAATTATATTTAATTTATTTAAAATACTAATTATATTATAAATACTTGGGATATTATATTTCCTTAAGTTCTAGATGTTGTGTGTCTTACATGCAATCAATTATAATATTCTTACTCTAGAATTTCAGGGTGCTACATTCTCCCAACATTAATTAAATTGTGTCCTAGAAATTTAAACTAGATCTTAACACATGAGGCTTTCATTTTTCAAAATAAACTATTGGTGAAAAATCTAAATCATGAATAGGTTTAATAACACGTCTTCTTATTAAGAGAGGACATAAAGTACAATATTCATGTAATTAGGTCCCCTTATTAGAGAATATAGGTGGGAAATGGGAATATGGATAAAAAAATTAACAATCAATTTCTGATGGAGAATGCTAGAGAACATGTATAGATGGAAGTTTGTTACCCCAAAACCATATTTCAGAGGTGTATATAAAGGTTATTGATATCATAAAAAATGATGTTAATAGGATAAATATTTTGTTTCAAGACCAGTTTCCCTTAGAGATGAGAAATTATTTCACACTCTAATAATATAAGAAAATACAAGTTTCTATAACCACTATATGTTACTTTTATTGCACCTAGAACCATTCCGACTTCATCTCTTAGCAGAAGAAGCTTTATATAGTGAAGTAATACACTAGTTACTAAAAACCCATTTAGTAACCAACATAAACCATTTCATTTATTGATAACTTTTCCAAAATATTATGATCAAAAACATTATATGGAATGTCACCGAATTTCCAAAACGAACTTATCAAATAAGATGAATTGGATTTTAGTCATCACAAACAAAACATGTGGGTATGGTATTAACATGAATTACAAGAAAAAATTATTGAAAACATCCATGTTTCTTATTCCTTAAATAAAATATAGATTATCAGATATATTACTTAAATCTAATAATGTTGTAAAATATATCATTGATAGCATTAAAAAATTTGTAAAAAAACCATTACTCAGTTCCAAGGCAGTAATAACTTATTTGATTTAAATTTTTCAAGAAAACCATTTTATTATCCAATCATCATTATCTTAAAATTTAGAACATATTAAGGGTTATCTTTCCCATTATCCATGCATTTGTAACACTAAATAATAGACTTTTTATTTTTCCCTTTTAATTTTTAGTATAGTGACCCTTATCTCTACAGGTGTAAAAAACTGCCATTCCCTTTAAGCATTTACCAAGCTGATTCCTTCCACAATTATCAAATGTGAGAAAATCCTTCTTCCCCTTCTTCTTCGATTCATTTTCTTTTTCATTATGCTCAAATGGCCTCTTCTTATCATAGTTTACCTTAAATATATTTATTCTATAAAATTCATTATCTATATTGATGGAACATAAAACTATTTCATCATATGATGAAAAATGTTGGGATACCAGTGCCCTTCGGAGATTTTTCTTAAGTCCTTCAAATAAGTGGTCAATCTTGTACTTTGTGCTACATACGAAATCCATAGAATACCTGCCTATCCTTGTAAGGGTATCTTCTTACTCCACAACATTTTCTTCATTGTTTTTATTTAAAATAATGAACTCCATATTCATCTTAGTTTATTGATCACAAAGGGAATTATTTATTGAAGAATGTCTCCTTAAAATATCTCCATTACATGGGTTTTATTTCTTCTTCCTCCCTTATATTCTGGATTAATGAGCACCATTGACCGAATGACCTTTTAGAAAATATACTACAATTTTAACCTTTTCCTTTTCCCCATATCCCAATTACATTAATATCTTCTCCAAAGACATAATTAATTTCTTAGCCTCCATTAGGTCAATAGTCCCGCAAAATGATGGGGGCCTCTATCACATAAAGTGACCTAACATCGAGGAATCTCATTATGAAATAGGTTCCTCCATATGAGAAATGTTATGTTTTAAAACCTAATTATGCTGCCCTAATATTTTTATAACATTCTTAGTTCCAATACCAATTGTATTGGTTTTCTTAGAAAGGAATCATCTATATCTTCCATGAGTAATAAATCAATTCACCCTTCTATGCACCGTTTATAACCAATGGCATATAATGGATTAGATCATAAAATTATGTAACAAAATGTATATTCCCAAAACTAATGAAACACTAATAATAAAATGAAATTTCTTCCCTAATTAATATCAAAATAATAAACATGGGTTTTTTAGGGATGTCGTTACTTTCAAATACTTCATAATGGGTTGTAATGAAAATGAGAATTATCCTAAGTGTATCCCATATTAGTGCCAAACTATTAGTGTAGTAATGATCATTCTTGTGTACCAGGTTATGGAAAGTCAGGCCTGAAACAACTTGTCAGAGTTGTTACTCCTAGATACTTTTGTTCATGAACCACGTCCACTAGTAGTATATAGATTGGGTTGTATTTATAGGAATGCACAAAAATATCTACCTTACCAAAATTATAGGATATTATTCTATACTTATCCTTAAAGACTATATTAGGGTTAGGTTCGTTAATATAATTATTCTAAATCGAGTTTCCAACGTTGATTTTGAATCTCCTCTGATATGAATTGTAATTCCCTAACCCTAGAAGCTTAGAGTCAGTGCATTATTTTATTACATTGTCATATATACAAGCTTTATGTCCCAAGGGGATGAAAAATTTAGTAGTTTTGAAGAACTATATTACACAAATTATACCCATATTATATAAGAAAATAGAAAATAAAACAATATACATAATAAAATAAAATAGACTACATCCTTGAAAGCTTATTCAGATATTTCTTCTTCATAACCTAGGGAAATTAAGCATAATAAGGGTGAGCTTAAATAATTAGCAAGGGTAAATAAATAGGAAGAAATAAGTAATCAATGAGAATAATAATTATGGCATGGTAACTTAATGATAACACATTCCATTCAAATAACTAGATAAAAAATTGATAAGTAATGGTAATAAATTGAAAGAAATGCCACTTAATAAATGAAATAATATTGAAATTCAACCATATATATATCGATGAAAAATATCATAGATCAAAATGATAACTAAAATAAAGGGAGTTCTTTAATATTGGATGTCATGTATCTAGAACATGAACCAATATACCATCTTGATATATTATCAAGATATTTTAAACTCTTTTGATTTGGACAACTGATTTGTCTCATGAGACTACCTATAAATTGAGGGGCTTACTTTAAATTTCCCACAACCCATGTCATACTAGTCCAAAACATTCATCATTATTCGAATAATTTTTTTTCTTAGCATCAAATTTACATATTGAATAAAAGATATAGTTTTATCAATAATTCATTAGTGGATGATAAGTGACAACAAGGGTTTTTTACAATTATTAATGGAAATACCATTGAAACATCATTAAACCATTCTTGAGTAAAGTAATCTTTAAACATTCCAATGTTTCCCATACCACATTGAGACATTTGAATCGTAAACCCCATGAATGAATAAAATTAAATAAAAAATATAATATCATGAGAGTAAGGAGATTCATGATATTACATTTCCAATGATAGTATATACACCATATAAAATTTTATTGATGCATAACAATAAATAAAACTTAATGGAATGTAAATTGAGATGAAAGCCCTTACCTTGAGTCTGACTTGTCACGTGTGTATTTATATTCATGAATAATAATCTTAAGTTAATTATTTATATGATTTAGAACCGTTTTCAAGTTTATTATTACTTATAATTCACTAATTATATTATTCAATACAATTAATTAAACAATTAACTCTTTGTTGGGTGTTTTTTACCAAATTCAGTTCACGTGCCAAAAATGAAGTTGGTAGGTCGACTATATGGTCAAAGTGGTAATTGTATATTAATCTACTAAATTATAATCATGACATAATTACCATATTTATACCGAAATTATACTTTTAAAACCAATCATGAATTTTGGTTATGAAAAAAAAACCAACATTACAATTATGGAGATGGTAGGCCATATGTACGCATGAGAAACGTTCTTATTTTTTAATAATCATTATGGAAAGAAGTTAAGTAACACTTTATATTTATATAATTATAATTGTATCATTACTACCAAGTTATTAAATAATATATAATTATAAATATAATTCTTATGATGTAAGAATAATCACATCGTGTCGGGAGGGTGGTAGTCCACACGTCCACAACTAAAGTTATCACTTTTTATTATATGAAAAGGGTAACAAAGAAAATAATATATTATGTTTCCAAAAAAGGAAAATTTGAAATGAAAATCATATGTCTTTAATTTATTATACATATTTTTAATTAAAACTACACCTTATATGTTCCATGTGTAGTGTTAATTAATTACATCGCTTTGAGGGGATGATAGTCCACACTTCCCCAAAGGATGTTATCATATTTACAAAAAATAGAATGCATAAAGTTATGTGTTAAAAAATAATTACAGAAGAATAAATAAAAAATAAATATCATAAATATCGTATTTTAATAGTATTTCCATCATAATTTATAACCATGAGAGGTGTTAATGGAAAAATGAACAACATCGTTTTGTGAGGTGGTAGTTCACTGTATTCCTAAATGAAAAGTTCGTTACCCATTAAATGGATGTGTGTGTAAGTGCATGTCGAACCCTTATAATAAAAAATATTAGTATATTTATGATAATTATTTTATTATATAACAATGGAATAAGAATTTTTGGGGTGGGGGTGGATAATGAAAATAAAATAAAAGAGCATGAGGAAGAATGCTACCTCTTATTCGAGAACCTCCTTTTGGTTTGCAGCACAGAGCTTCTTTCGATGGACATCTGCCTAATGTGAGAATTATAGGTTTAGGATATTGATTTTTAGGAGATATTTTGGTAGATATTGGTTGATAAAAAGTTTCTTGGGATATGTGAGTATGTGGGAGGGGTGAGTGCCTTTTTATTGTGGTGTTAAAGGACACACTTGGTATTTTTGAAAAGAATTGTGTGTTCCCCAAGTATTACTTGTTCCCAAAAAATCCAAATAGACCATTATGGTACCATAGTGGGGGTATTTACATATATAAAGCCATAAAATATGTTTTTTACAAGTTTATAGGTCATTTCCCGCCTTAATATTATGTCTTAGTCCCTTGTGTAGCTTAATGTTACCTTAATTGACGTAATTACTTTTAATTACATTTCATAATATTTTTGGTAAAAAACTAACATTAAATTTTTATTAATTATAAATTATTATTATTACAAATATGGAATCCAGATTTCCAAATTTTAATCACATAATTGGTACAAATTAATTTAAATTTAATCCCACAGATGGGACGAAAAATTCTGTTTTTAAAGTAAAAACTTTCAAAAGATTGCTATGTTTTTATATTAATTTTTAAAAAAATTGATTTAAATAAACTAAATTGGATTAATTTAGATAAAAATAATCTAATAAAACTTTGAAACCTTTTAAATATATAATTTATCCTTATAAATAAATTATACAAAAAAGAGGTTTTGAATTAAAACTCATGATTTTTCAGTATTCATTAAAAAATGAAATTTCACCAAAAAATCCCAAAAATTAACCCGAACATAATTTTTATGTTTCTATTTAATTTTTTTTGATTATTTTGACATATATAATTTAAAAAATTTCCAAAATTTAAATTTAAAATAGGTTTTTCATAAAAAGGTGGTAAAAATACTTTTATAAAAATATAGGTTTTTATGTGTAATATTAGGTTTGTTCTCATATTATGCCTATAAAATCAATTATATGAATAAAATTTTTTTTATTGAATATATAACACAAAAATTTAATTAATATCATTCAGTAAGAGTAAATAATTTAGCTTATTAAGATAATTTTCCTTTTTCACAAAAAAATAGTCTTTTATAAAAATCATTACCTTTATATGAATTTGGATTCTATATTCATTTATAATTAGTCGGTTACAAATGAAATAAACTATATATTTTCAAAATTTGTTTAATCCTATTAATAACTATCAATTTAGTGGATAGTTTTTACATTATTATATTAAATAATTTTTTAATAATATATTATTATTTGGTAAAAATCTTTCTTGCATGTGACACATGCCAATGAAGAAACTTGTTTTTGCATGTGAAGTATTCTAACTCAGTGCCACATGCATTAAAAGATATAAAATTTAATGAATTTATTTAAAATAGTAAATGTCTTATAAATTCTTGGGATATTATATTTACTTAAATGTTTGGTGTTGTGTGCCATACCTGTTATTGAATACAATGTTCTAATTTTATAATTTCATGGTGTTACAAAATATGTTTATTAATTCATAATAAACATGTAATCCATTTTTAGTAAATTCATTTTACGCTTCAGAAATATGTTTTCTTCAAAAATTATATTTATTAAATTTTATAAACATAAATTTTAATTAATTTCATCAATTAATAGAATTTTTATTGATGAAAATGAATATCATTTTTGAAATCATAATTTCAATTTTATCTTAGGGTGAATTTTTGGAATTTTTCAAAGAAGTTGTATTTTTTAATGAATACTGGAATAATACAATTTTTTGAAGCTGTCATTTGACATCATTAAAACAATTTATTTAAAAAGTCGCATTATTTTAGAAATTTACTATTAAAATAATGAAAAACTCTATATAATTATAAATAATATTTTTTATTATAGAGAAATCATCATTATACGTGATTTTCATATAAGTTCATTTTCACCTTAAAAACACATTTTCCATAAAACTATTTTTAAGCACACAATGCATTTTTATCTTAGTGAATTAAATAAATCACAACTGATTATTGATTTTAATTGAATGTATAGAATTTATAGTAAATAAAAATTTTCAACATTCAATTTATGGCTTTCAAAATGCATGAAAAGGAAGTAAATCATGTTTTTTACATAAAAATGCATTTTTTAAACATGTTTTTGTTGTTTTTTAACATTTATTTAAAATAAAATTATTACGCATGTTGAAATTTTATCTTGTAAAATTTATTCCATATTCTTAATTAGAATAAACAATATAATATAAATTTTCAACTTTATTTTTTATCATAATGAATTCTATAGAATGTAAATTATTTTTACCACAATTATGGTTAAAAATGGATTCCCTTGGGGGGGGGGGGTTAAATCAAGATATATGGTTAGAAATTATACAGAAACATAAATAATTCATTTCATTAAATGTTATTTAGACCTTTTCATATTTTAAATTTTAGTTTATGTCCATATGGTTCCATTATACATGAAAGTAACCATATATTATTGGAACCACTTATTAAATTCTACGTGTGTACCTCCCCTTAATTATCAAATAGAACCTCTTCTAATATGTTATTTAAAAAATATAGTCCTCCAATATTCAAAAATAATAATTCCAAATCATTTATATATCTCCTGTCTTTAAATGATATCTTATGTCATTCTCCTAATACCTATCTTTCAAGGATTAGGTATTATGAAAAGGAGGCCTCTCAAAGAAAAAGTACGAATCTTAACCGATTTATTCAATATTACTTTCCCCACCTCATATAAAAATATTATATCCCTCATAAAATGATTATTTGAGGATAAAAAATTTATTTATATGCTAATATTATTGTGGAACAACCATTCCCCCCCCCAATCTACATCAAATGGGAAATAAAAGTATCGCTTGTGCATACATGTGGACTATCGTATCCACATATACATATAATTCAATTTTTAACACCATTTTCATGGTTTTTTATTATGATATATTTAATATTTATATATTTAATTTTCAAAATAATTATTCTTTGATTATTTTATAATATTATCTTCTTTCGTACCATTGAATCTGTATAAAAATGATAATTTTTCTTATTCATACACGTGGAAGACGACCTCCAAGAAGAGATGTGATTAATTTTATAATTTGTACTTTAAATGAATGTTAATAAAGATTTTTAATGAATATATTATATATTTATTATTAAATTAATATTATATATAACTAATTAATTATTTACCTTCGTTTTGTTCAATCCATTGAAAAAATGAAACATCAGTCGTGTGTAAATATTTATTAACATCTCAATGATGTCATGTAATTCATTTTTCACACCAATTTATGAATGGCTAAAAAAGTGTAAATAATGATTTATGTTATGTTATAGACATATCTTGTTTTAATAATCATATATAACAACCCTTTAATATATTCTATCTTGATAATCTCAAAGTTAATTTTATTTATTTTTTCCTTTTAATTTATTTGTTTCATGGGACATGAAAATAAAATGTTTCCAAATTAGTAATACTTTTCAACTACAATATCATTTTTATTGGGATTATTTATGATTATAATGTTGATAATGAAATTATATGATCCACCTCTTACAAATCTTATTTATTCTCATATTCTCTAGTTATTTCTAGAAAATAATTTTTTTCTTCTCATTTTCCTCTATTTATCCACTCAAGGGATCGAATGAATGTGTCTAATAAAACATAATTTATTCCCACTTTGCCTTAGAATATTTTTATTCATTTTTCATAATTTATTAAACAAATTTAATGAATATTTTTAATATTACTGTAAAGTTAATTAATTTAAATTTTACCAATTTTTATAAATTATATAAAAATGATTACCCTTTTTTTATTTTATGAATAATGCACTTTTAACTTTTTATCTAAAATGTGAATAAAATAATTGATTTAACATACAATTCATGAATGGTTTTTCTCAGCATCAATAATTACACTTAATTTGAAACATCCTTAACAATTTTCCATAGATATTTTTAATGAAATTTATTCCATAATATTTTGGATATTTTTATATTTTAAATAAGTGATTTCAAAATGTAAAGTTTGTTTTCCTCAAGAAATATTGTAGTGATATTTTGAAGGTATTTTCATATATAAATACATCCTTTGATGTTTATTATTATTTAATAGTTATATAATAAAATTGTTCCATAATTATTCTTATCTCGATAGTTTATGATTATGATGATGAAAAATTAATCAAACATGTTTTATTTTTAATATGTTATGCTTTGATAGTTTAATAACTATTTTAAATATCTTGTGGTATAAATATGAATAGATTATAATTATGTGATAGGTGGGACATTTACAGTCTTTAAATTCATTAGTTAGTGATTAATGTTTTATGTGCTCAAAGAATAAACTGGTGGTAATCCCATTCCCAAATGTGAGTACAAGAGAGGATATCCCATTCCAAAAAGATGGTAAATGAGAGGTTTTCCCAATCCCAAATTAGGTAGAGTGGTGGATATACCAATTTTATCATGTGATGTATATCTAGTTGGGTAGCCTGAAAAAATGTATTTTATAATTATGATTATCCAAAACTCTATTCCAATATATTCTACATGACCATGTACCTATTATATACTCTCATAAACCATGTTATTTTTTAGGAAGGTGGAGCCCTCTCTATTGTGGGAAATATCCTTTATTAAATAATTGATGGATTGCAAGAGTATGAAGAATAAAAACATAAAAGAATCTCTTTTAAAAATATAAATAAATTTAAGTTGTAAATCATCTAACCAAGTGAGGTTATTGGTAACTCCCATATTGGAATGCCCATATTCCACCTAATTTACCTCCTGATAACCATGAGTGATGATATAGTAAATATTGGTGAAAAATTTGAAACACTTTATCCATCATGTTGTGGGGGTCCTTAAATTTTGAACCATACCATTTTTGATGACTTGAACAATGGTGGTGAAATCACCCTAAATCCATAAGTTAGACCATCCATTTTTTTTCTTCCCAAAGGATATATTAGTGATAACACTAAGAATTTTGGATTAAAGGGGAAATTCAATTCAACATGTACCATAAACTCTTCCACGAACCCTTAATTTGAGATCTCAAAAGTTAAAAAAACATTCCAAGGTTATTGGATTATCTTTTAAGGTAGTATTCATATTAAGTTGAATCCATCCTGAACAAGGAGGCTTTTAGAATACTTTAAAAGATAAGATCATGTTCTCATAACTTTATTGTAAGGATATAATTACATATCACAATTGATTAAAATCTCCCTTCATTACCATAAATATGTATTCGAGATCACCCATTCTTATGTACATTTTTCCTAGTATGTGTAAAATGTTTTTATTATGATATCCCTAAAATGGATTCTAGTCATAATGAATATAATGGGCGGTGAGTTAGATATTTTATGTACCAGTTATTTATGTATCTAAGTTTCTAATGAAAATACACATTTAATGTTCTTGTGTTGATCATAATAATATTTAATTTATGTTAATAAAATTATATAAAATATTTATGTATTAAAATTTTTGGTCTTTATAGATGGTATTAGAGAAAGGTTTTATTAGTTTTGTAAAATAGTATAAGAAACAATTAGTGAGATCCCTTATGATACACCTATGTATTGGAGAACATCCTAAATTATTTTAAATAAAGGATTTTGGTTTTATTGAAAAATAAATACTTGTTTGGTTACTATCAAGTTAATTTAGGTTTGTAATAGTTTCAATAATGGGTAAATCCTAATAATGGGGTGTATTTGGTGTCAAATCTATTTTCAGAAATACACAATAAGTGGGTCTAAGACTATACAATTAGATAGAAACTCATAAGAGGATATACATGGTTTAGTTCACATTTTTTTATAAACAATTATAAAGGATTTGGATAAATAATGAGCATGAATGATCAAGGATAAACCTTTGGTGCTATATATTGAAATGGAATTATCACGGTTTATACATCCTATGAATGGATTTTCATTAATATATGATTACTCACTGTGATAATTTTTTCTTAAGCTATGATTTTTGGTTTAGTTATTTGTTGAATCTAAAATTAAGCATGTTGACACAAAATGTTATAAACAATGTTGTATTTTTACTTAAGAGAAACCAAATTAAATGAGAGATGGTATATGAAATATTGTGATAATGAAAATACATCCATATCAACATATGATAAAAAACCTAAACATAAGTGTGTTTTTAATTATCTAAATAAGAGTAAAATAGAGTTTCATGAATACAATGTAAGAAATAATATTTAGCTTCCTAAATGTTGAGAAGGTGGGATGAAGAACCAAGAGAAATGTCATAAAGGGTTGGGAAGATGTTTTCGGTGGAGAAGATAAGAACATAGAGAATTAATTGCTAAAAAATGTATTTAATGGAGTGAAAAAATACACCCTAGAATATAATTTATAGTTCAAAGTCCTATATGTGAAAAACATTGGCATTATGAAATTCAATAACCTAATCGAACAAGGGATAAATCCTTGACCCTTAAAGGGAATATTCTATTTAAATATTTTAATTGCAATGATTGAATTATTTATGTATTGAAATTGGAGATTTATGTTTTATAAGTGTTTATTCCATGATATTATTTTTTTAATAATCTTGAAACATATATGCATTGTTCTGTAGCAGTTTTGACTTATGGATTGGAAAAAATATGTTGAATGATATTGATATCCAAGAAAATGATTTTTTTGATAAGGTGAAATTTTTGTAAAACATAGGGTAGAGCGAAAAATAATACTTTATAACTACCTAATGTTAGGATAATAATTTTTAGTTAGGATAAATATACTAATGATGTTGATAAATTAAATTTTATAGCATTGGATACTTTTATATTGTTTTGGATTTGATGATAAATTGATTTATTGTTGATTAATTTTATTGATTTTTCATGTTTATGGAACATATTAAATGGTCTGTGATTTTATTTAATGAATAATTTTAGAGTTATATTTGGGAATACCTTATGTTTTCATTGAGTATTTATATTGACGTATTTTATTTCTAGAAATGAATAGCATATTTTATGAAAATATTTTATCATAAAATGTATGTGTTTGGTTTGTGAAATTAAGATATATTTTTTTGAAGATAAATGATAAAGATGGTCTTGTAAAATCTTTTTTCAAATATTTTGTATTTTTTTGGGTTTTGATGTTGTCTAAAAATATTTTGGTGGAGTTATAAGTTTAACTATTTATAAAATATTTACGATTGTTCTTATTGTTGAGGTTCTAGAGATTAATGTATTATTTCATCATATGAATAGTTATCCATGTTGGATAAATTATAAAAAAATTTAGTTTCATTAAATATCTAGATACTGAAGTAAAGAATTTTAATTTTTTCATAGATATTATAATATATTAAAATTAACTTTTATTGATCTCATATTGAGTATTTCAACTTGAATATTCATTTAATGGAGTAAGATATGAGATTGAAGTGAAAATTGGATAAAACACAAATAAAGAATGGAATTATGTGAATAAAATGGATTGAAATCAATTAAGAATATTTTATCATATTCAACAGTGAATGAATTTCTCAACTCTAGGAAAAATGATCTTGAAAATGAAAATATTTCCCTTTTAATAATTATTACTGAGGAACTAATTTTTGTTTTAACCTCATATTAGTTTATGTGTAGTCATTAAATTTCTAATAATCATATCCCCTATAACACATTATTATTACTAGACCTTCTTCTTCTCCTATAAATCCATATTTTATACTTCTCACTATTTTTTCCATATGTAAGAACCTTATTATGTGTTATTTTAGGTATCCTCTTTAGTTCCCACTTTATCTTTTCAGAGGAATATGTGTAATCCATTTATACAATGTGGGATTACAATAAAGGTATTTTCAAATATTGAACCCTTGGATACCATACTAAAAATTGAGGAGTTGAAATTTATTTATGGGGGAATGTATGGGCCTAAATATTTATAATGATATTCTTGATATCTTTCTAGACAAGAAAGACTAAGCTTAAAATGAACTATGATATAGTATAAAAATATTATTATTTAAATGTGACCATTTTTATCAAGAGTTTAAATTCTCAATGTGAAATATAATAAAAAAAGTATGAAACATATTTTTAATGGTTTTCCATAATTAAAATGAATTGATTAATTTGTAATAAATGAGTTCTTAATTTTTAGTACTGTCATTTTATGTTTTAAAAATATGTTATCTTCAAAAATGGTTTTTATTTTATTTTTATCTTGGAAATATAAATAATTTATACCATTTTAATAAAATTTCTTTTTGGTAATAAATATTTTTTATATAATCATGTAAATATTAGAATAAGGTGAATTTTTTGGATTTTTCTAAAGAGATTTATTTTTTAGTTAATAGTTAAAAAATATCATTTTTTTACAAAATTCATTTCATTTCATTGAATAATTTATTTTTAAAAATAACCATTATTTTTTAAAATAGATATTAAACAATCATAAATATACTTTATTCAGGAAAAATCTAATTAAATATATAGGAGTTTACATTATATATAATTTTTGTATAGGTTTAATTTTTTCCTTAAAACACAATATTTTTAAAATTATTTTCATGGGTGCATTACATTTTGTATCTTAGTAAATTAAAAAATATATTTTTAGTGGTTTTAGTTAAATTTAATTATTATGTTTTCAGTAAAATATTTTATCATTCACACTAAATTTTTTACAAAGAAAAAAATTGATCTAAATCTAGTTTTATGCTTAAAAATGAATTTTTCTAAAATTGGGTTACATTGTATTATTTTTTCTTATTAAAATTTAAATTAATTCACTTATATAAATTTATTTTACAAAAATTTATTCCATATTTTTTAATCAGAATAATTAATATAATGTAATATGTTCAACATAATGTTTGGTAATAATGATTTGTAAAAACAATAAAATTGTGTTACCATGATTGTTGTTAAATCAAGTTTTCTAGGGGTCAAACTATGTGATAAGGGTAGTAATTCCATATAAAATTTTATAATACATAATTTTCATGGTTAAATAGATGTCATCTTATCCTAACATTGAATAAATGAATTTTTGGAGCAACAGACATATGAAAGTGATGTTATTTTATTGAAATATTTTATAACTACAATGTGTTTACGTCCCCTCACTTAGAAAAGGGTTCATATTATCCCCCCTTATTCATTAAATTGGTATAGTGACCCAGGTTTTGCAAACATAAAAATTATATAATTTTTTAGAATATTTAATATATTACACAAAAGATCCCAAAGACCGTATTATTTTAGTGACTTCAGAAACATGGAGACATAAACACTATTCCATAAGTGAACTACATCATCTCCCACTATGTTATTCATAAGTAAAACCATTATTAGACAAATAATAAAAAATACATATCTTTATAACCTAGATAAAGGAAACATAGGAATGGGTGATCTTAAATGCTCAATAAGGGTAAGAAATGAAGATATATAAGCATAATATGAACATAAGGGTATGAGAACAAGAGAATAATATTTGAAACCATACCATACATATTAATGATCTTAATAATGAGTCATGGAATAAATATTGGTAGTTTATAAGACATAATTCATAAGTGAATCAAATGAAATTATCTCTGAGAGCATAACATTGGCATAAGACATGAATTTTTGGCATACACATCAGTACAAAAAATCATTTATATATTGGTCAAGTCTCATTACTATGACCATCACAATGGATAGATACCTTTATTATACCAAGTTCACTCCTCATTCCAGCCCTGTATTATTGTATCTTGTTCACTCCTTGTTCCAGTCCTGTTGTACTATACAGGATTCAGTCCCCATTCCATCCATGTTTATCTGATAATATACATAAATATTTACCCAACACATTGGCGGAGATATAGGTCCCACCCATCACATAATGAAAACCATATTTATGTGTTCCACAAGTTCATAAAAATAAATCATATCATAACCCATGAAATGAAATTTTTATCATAAAAATTTCACCATATCTTTACCTATGGAAAACAGACAGGTTTCATAATCATTTCATCATTGCATAACCCATGAAAAGAATTGGGTTTCATAAGAATATAACCCATAAAAGAGAAATTATTTACATAAATATCATGAATCCAAAACATAAAAAATTTAGTGGAAAAATAAGAATGGTACCCATGGATAATTTCCCTATTATGGAATGAGTAACACCAATGGATGTCATCATAGATGCAATAAAATTTTGAAAGATCATTTAAAACATTTCTTGAATAAAACATCCTTCTTTCTTGGAAAAACAGTTTTCAATAAAAAAAAATTAAAATCATTTTAATTTGAAAATAAATTTTAAATATTACTATGGAATTTTCTGGGTAATTATTATTCATGTCATCAGAAAATTTCATTCATGTTGTATACATTAAAATAAATTTTCCTTTCACATTTTTTATAAAATCCAAACGAATAATGTTATGGTAAAAATGAATATTCCTTTAATTTTTTTTCATAAAAACTAAATCATAGGTGAAATTGTCCTTAACCATTATAAGGGAGTAATAAAATAGTTTTTAAAACATTTTTATAAAACATGGTTTTGAAGGAAAATAGATTTATGAATGAATAAAGAGATAAGGGTGAATTTTTATACAAAAATTTATTAATAAATTTAAGTACCAAAGAGTATAAAAATGGTACTATCAATTAAATATATCATTAAAAATATATAGTGTTAAAATTCATCGGAATTATTGAGATATAAATTTAATGCAATTATAATCACATGCAACCCTAAAAAAACTTGAGATTATAACAATAAACACTTACCACTTTTTATAACTATGAATCACAATCACCATGAAAGCATAATATCACATGAATAATATAATATAATAAATATATTTAGATTCATGATATAACTTGTCAATGGGTAAATATACATACCTTGTAAAAGAGTATAGGTGCATAAGATAACATGTGTCTCAAAGAAGGTAAATTGAGACAAAATTCTATTAATAGACTTATAATGTTTTAACCATACAAAACATGAATGAGAGATCCAAAATATTTATGTAAATCACAATAATTTTTATTAGAATAATCATAAAATACATCCATGTTCAGTATACACACCACATACAAGAAATAGTTGTGAGCATGGATTATGTCTCATAAAAAATAATAGTGAGACAGAAATCCCTTACCTTAAGTCACAACATCCATTATACACATTCAATACTCTTATATAATAAATATAAGTTTATTATAAATATTTTAAATAACCATATTCATTTATATAATACCATATATTATTTGTCAACCATTTATTACCCATTTATTAACAATTCTATTTTAAATTTATGTTTCAGGTAATAACCACTTTGTTTTTTATATATGTTTGGATTTGAATATATTTAGTCCTCTTAATTTAATACTTATTTAATCATATATGGAAAGATCAAAATTATATAAATATCATATAAATTTATTATATTTTTATTTTTAATGATCTATAAAATATATAAATAGGAAATGAAATACACCGTTCAGGGAGACGGTAGGCAGTACGTATGCATGAACGATGTTTCCATTTTCTTATTAAATTTAAAGAAATAAAATTATATGAGATATTATCATTAAAGAATAATTTTTAGGTAATATATATCACATAAGTTTATTAAGACCATTATTAATACATTCCATGTAAAGAATGAATGAATTATATTGCTTCACGTGGGGGTAGTCTTCCATACACATGAATAATGGTATCGTATTCCCACCAAATGGAAAGCATGAAGGTATGTGTGATATAAAAATTCAAGAATAATAATAAAATCATAAAAAAAAAATAAATATAAAATACTGAAATTATTTCCATCATTGTTATCAACCCTGATTGGTGGTAATATAAAAATAAAGAACATCGATTCCCAAGGCGGTAGTTCGCCGCAAACATGAATGATGATTTCGTAACACATTTTATGGAATTGTGTATAATTATAGGTAGAACCCTTAACATGGAAATATATCAGTATATTTAGTATATATATTTTATTATATGATCATGATATGAAAATAATTAAAGTTATTTTAAGAAAAAATAAATCAATACCATTCGTTGATGAACATTACATATTCTTTAGGTATCTCCTTTTGGTTTTCCCCAAAGGACTTACTTGGTCAGTTTTATGACAAAATTAAGGATTCTATGATAATGTGAGGTAATTTTAGAATTTATTTGGGATATTATTGGATAAAATTATAGGTTTTTAATGTGTGAAAATTAGGGAAGAGGGGGTCACTTTTTATAAGGGGCCCGAGTGAAAAAACATGTAAGTTTTTGAAAAAGAGAATTACAACCACGTTTTTTCTAAGTAAAGTGGCTTTAATAAATGAAAATATCAGTAATAAATTTGAAAATGTCAAAATATGGCCCTAAAATGGGTTTTGAAAATTATTATAGGTCATTTTCCCCCTTAAGCTTAATGATTAGTTTCTTAGTGAACTCGTTTTTATCTTAATCACGATGATTAATTTTAACTATTTTCACTAATAACTTTGGTAAAAAATTATGTTTTCCTTGTTATAAAATATAAATTATCATTATTAAAAATGAGGAATATGTTTTTTGAAATTCAATTCAAAGAAATGGTAAAAATTAATTTAAAATTTAATCCTATAGACTGGACGAGAGAACGAGTTTTCAAAATAAAAATGTTCAAAATTGTGAAATGTTTTTATATCAAATTTCAATGTGAAATTGATTAAAATGACCAAAATTAGATTTATTTATTTATAATTGAACTAATTGAACTTTAATAATAGTTTAAAATAAAATTTAACTATATAATAAAATTAGATGAAAAGTCAGTTTTCAATTAAAATTCGGTATTTTTCACTATTCATCCAAAAAAGAAATATTTTAGAAAAATACCAAAAAATCATTCTAAGATAATTTTGAATTTTTTAATTAAAAATTAAAGATTATTTAATAAAATTAAATTTCTAAAATTTAAAAAATAATTATTGTTTATAGACTGATATAAAAAAAATTCTTTTAAGAAAATAGTATTTTCAAAACATATATTGATTTTTATGAAAATTATTTATTTTATTGTCAATATGTTACAATTTTATTAAAACATTATAAATCATATTTAAATTTTTTTTATTACTATTCATATTAAAAAGTGTAACCAGTAGGTTATAACTGTCTTGTTTAAATAATTAAAATAATAAAAAAAATTTTCCATAGAAACTCACTATTGTGTTTAAAAAAAGATAAACCTAGTATTGAAAGTAGAATGATATTAAATTGGATTTTCATATAAGGAAATATAATAAATAAATTTAATTTATTAAAAAACTCATAAAAACATGAGGTGTTGTATTCTAACCCCATGAAAATGAATTTCACCCTCAAAATTCATCACTCTACTGCAAAACAATTAGGATACATCTACCTTATTATATCCTCAAGTACCTATATAGTTTATTAAAACTAGTGGTTTCACCATAAAACATTGACGATGTGTGTGGTGATATTTTATAGAAATTTCTTTTTATGATCAAGAATCTCCACTAGTTATTCCTCATAAGAAAGATTCTTCTCCATCAATATGAACTTTGAGTTTAATACATGCGAAGGGTTAGGTATATAATTCTTCAGGAGAGATAAATAGAAAACCTCATGGGCTTTACAGAGATTTTGTGGAAGCACCATGTGATAGGATGCCTTCTCGAAATTATCAATGATTTTAAAGGGACCGAAATACCTAGGGCTTAGTTTACCTTTATTCTTCAATCTCATAACCTTATTCTATTAAGAAATTCACAGAAACACCTTATCACCAACTTAAAATTCTAGATCACACCATTGGTTACCAGCAAAACTTATCTACCAAATCTAAGCTAATTTGATATACTGATGAATAACTCTACCCTTTCTCACCAATTTCTTTAGATATCCGATTTTCCAATATATTTCTTTTCCTAACATCATTTTATCATGTTGGTCATATACGATTATTTCTATAGCGGGCTTCATTAGGAGCTCTATGAATTCTGGAGTGAAGGATATTGTTATAAGAAAACTAAACTAAAGAAATGTGTTAATACCAACCACCTTGGAAACCTAGGGAATACGATCTCAACATATCCTGTAGCATTTGAATTTTTCTTTTAGACTGACCATCTATTTGAAGATGATATGTTGTGTTGAATATAAACACTATTTCAAGAGATTTCTGAATAATTCCCCAGAACATTGATGTAAATCTTAGATCCTAATTAGGTACAATTGAATGTGGTACTCCATGAAACCCTATAACTTCATTAATATATATCCTAACAAGATGATCTAGAGAGAGGTATTCTCAGATATCCATTAAGTGTGATGACTTTGTAAGAAGATTGAATTCATCCCATATAACATTTTCCCCTTTATACATTTTGGAGAGTCCAATGACAAAATTCAGGGTGATGTTCTCCCATTTTTATTCTACTATGGGTAATGGATTCAACATCCCTTTATAATTTAGCATTTCAGCCTTAATATTCTAGCATAACAAGCACCATGATACACACTCTATGACATCTCTATTCATTCTATCCCACCATAAGTATCCCTTAAAATTTCTATACTAATTTATACTTCTTAAATAAATTGATAATAATGAATTATGAGCATCTTCTAACAACTCCTTCTTCAATTCTGGCATATATGGAATACATATATGGTTCCTAAAACTTATCATTCATTAATGGTGAAGATTAAACACAAGAACATTTCTAATATTCTTTTACAGCTACAAATCTTCCTTTTATGCCTCTTTAATCAACTCTTAGATAGATGATTGGAAATTAAATTGAGAAAGATAATATTTTCCCATTACTTTATAATTTATAGATCCATCCTTTTAAAATACATAAATATTTGTTCTTTTTTATCCTCACTATTGATAATACAATATGATCCATTTGACTCAAAGCATCAGCTACCTTGGTCTCTGTCCCGAGGTGGTAATTTATTGAGTAGTCATAATATTTAATCAGATCTAACCATAATATTTGTAACATGATCAAATCTTTCTGTGTGAATATATACTTTATAATTTAGTGATCAATATATATATCAAAATTTTCTCCACAAAGATAACGCCTCCATATCTATCAAAAAAAATACCACAGATAACTAAATATTATGAGTTGGGTAATTTTGATAATCAATATTCAATTTTCATGGGGCATAGGATATAACCATGTTATTATTCATAAGAACACTTCCAAATCCTTTCTTAGATTCCTCACTATAGAATAAAAACCCTTCCCCACTATAGGGTAACGTAAGAAATGATGCACTGACTAATATTCTATTTAGTTCCTTGAAATTTTCTTTAGATTCAGCTATCTAAAGGAACTTTTCCCTCTTTAATTTTAACTTGATCAGTTTATTAGATAGACCTAAGTAATTCTACAAAGAGAATTGATAATATCAATCTAAACCAAGAAAACTATGGATCTCAGTCACTATGGTTAGTCTAACCCAACAATTAATGTCCTTAATATTTAATGTATCTACAGATATACCCTCTCTTGAGATTATATAACCCAAACAAGATACCATTTTTATCCAAAACTCACACTTCGTAAATTTTTCATATAGTATCTTATTCCTTAGGGTATTTAATAAAATTCTTAATTGATCTTCATTCTCTTCATTTCCCATTTAATATATAAGAATATCATCTATAAATAAAACCACAACATAATCAAGGTAATCTATAAATACTCTATTTATTATACCCATGAGCATAGAATGGGAATCGGAAAGACTAAATGGCATCACAATATATTTATAGTGTCCATACCTTGTAAAAAATTCCATATTGTGTATATCCTCTTTTATAAACCTCAATTGATGATAGTTAGAATGAAGGTTAATCTTGAAAAGGTATTGAGATCTATGTAGATGATCAAATAAGTCATCAATATGGGAAATATGATATTTTTTCTTAATTGTGATCTTGTTGAAGTCATGATAATAAATTCATAGTCACATAAATACATGTTTCTTTCTGAAAAAAAGATTTTTTACACCCCAAGGAGACACACTTGGCTGAATGAATCACTTATCTAGGTTTTCTTGGAGTTTCTTCTACAATTCTGGAAACTCAATTGGGGCTATTCTATATAGATTCTTTGAAATTGGGTTCAAACCTACTATGAGTTCCATTGGGAACACAACTTCACATTTTGGTGGAAGATAGTTAAATTATTTCAAAAAGACATCAAAAAATTCTTGAACAATAGGCATATCATCAATTTTTAGGTTCCCACGAACCATATGAAATATACACCCCATCTAAATTAGAATTAAGACCCATAAATTTGATTTGATCTCTATCGAAAGATCATATTTATCTTCAAATTGATAAACAAACATAAGTTGTTTTGGAATATCAAACATGACTTCTCTTCCATGAAAATTTATGTGGTATTTATGTAGAGAATCCCAATTCAGGTCCAATATGACATCAAATTTAAATAGGGGAAGATTTGAATTATTAACAGGAAACACATTTCATCCAATTTCAACCAGATATGAATTATAGACTTGAGATGCGATCATCATAACATTAAGTGTTTTCACTACTAATTCTATATCTAATCGCTTTTTTGGAATCTTGACACCCTTATAAAATTCATTAGATATGAAAAAATGGGTAGATCTTGAGTCAAATAATTCATTAGAAGTTCTAGAATGGACAGTAAGTTCCCCTTTGACTTCATTATTATCACAACTATCATTAGAAATAGTAATGTTATAAGATCTCCCCTTCTTCTTTGGATTAATAGGTTACTGACATCAATCATCATAATTAACCCTAAGGTTTGGGAATTGGTTTTCATAATACCCATTCTCCTTACACTTGAAGCACTGAAGTGTGTGGGGGGGGGGGGGGGGTGAAATCAGTGAAGATTTATCTATATTCTCATTATTATTTATCTACTTCCGATCACTTTCAAAATCCATTTCCCAATTACCTTCTATTATACATTTAGAACATCTAGTATTTCCCTTAAGATAATTTCCTCCATGCTTCATCCGACACATTATGAATAAAAGAAATATATTCTCCTTCCCTCCATGGTTTTTATATTTAACATTGAACTCCATATTCCTTTTCTTTTCAAAACGATGACAATCATACATAACTCTATCCTCCATATACTCCATTATATAAAAATGAAAAATCTCTTTGTAACTACTGAATTCTCTTACAGATAATGAACTTCAGAGACTTGGTCTTAAGCCACTGAAGAATCGATCAACCTTAATTTCAGGTTGGATGATAATATGAGAAGTGTACCTCACAATTATTGTAATATTATCCTCATAGGTACCAATATATTCATTATCCATTTGATTTAACTCAATAAAATCCTTCTTCATATTCTTATAAGTAATATGAGTAAATAAATTATTGAAAACTAAGTTCTTAAACTCAAATAAATCCATTAGTCAATTTCATCATGTTTCATTGTATTCCTGATAAGAGTCCACCACGAATTTGCTTCACCTCACAATTGGTAGATAGTAAAATTGAATTTTTCATGTTCCAAACACCAAATAATAGAAATTATATTTTTAGTAGTACTGATACATCATTTATCAAATAGTGTATCGAAAGACCCACTTAAATAATGTGGATTTTTCCTCATAAAAAACAAAACAAAATTTTGTTCCCTCCTTTTCTCATTTAGAAGTCTAGCATAATTCATAGCTTGATAATGTTTTGTGAGTGTAGCAATGAAATTTTTAATTCTATATCCAATAATGTTTGAATTCTCAGGAGGAAAATCATTTTATATTCCATCACACTAATCATTAATATGGTTCCTTCAGGTTCCAACCATTGACTAAAACCAAAAAATAATTTTGTTAGAAATAATAATCATAGTGGGGAACCTCATAACAATGAAAATAGTTTATTACATATTTGAATCATGAAACTATTCTTTGAATCTATTATCCCTTATGTTTATACTAGATCAATCATAGTCATCATATATTTAATTACTTAATTATGGTTTATAAAGAGATTTGAATTCCCTAATCATATCCCCCAACAGTGTCAATCTAGGTGCCCAACAAGTCCCATTATTGTGAAATAGTTCCTGATCAATTCTAGATCAATATGGTGTTTTAGATGTTGTTATCTATATGTAAATATATGCTAGAACCATATACACTGGTATTATCTAGGCATGGATACAATTTCATTGAAATCACTCACTCTATCCTTTACCAAAATTCCAGGAGAGTTTAATATACTTCATAACTTATCCTTAGACACATCATTAGAGATCACACTAATGTTTTATCATCCTATTTTCCAAAGGTTAACTAAACCTATTCTCTGATACCAAATATAATAATCCAATCTTTACATACATAGAAATTACATCATTTTTGAGGAATTTTTAATACATTACAAAAAAACACACCTAATGACCATATTAGTTTAATGCCTTTGGAATCATTGAAACATTAAAATTGTTCCATAAGTGAACTAAATCATATCCCACTAAGTTCTTCATAACTAGATACCTTCTTAGATATATCATACATAATACATATATTCATAACTTGGGGAAAGGAATCATAAAAAAGGGAGAGCTCAGATGCTCATTGAGGGTAAAAATGGAGATACGTAAGAATAACATGAACCTAAGTGTATAAGAACAAGAGAATAACATTTTAAAACCATAAATTTAACATGAAAGATCATAATCAAGAGTAATGGTATAAAGATTGGTAGTTCATAAGACATGAATAGTAAGAGAATCAAAGAACATGATCCATGAGAGCATACCATTGGAATAAGACATAAATTTGTGGCCTACACATAATCATAGAAAATAATTGACATATTGGTCATGGCTCACTACCAAGACCATCATTGTAGAAAAATCACTTCATTGCACCATTTTTACTATTCATTCCATCTCTATACTACGGTACTAAGTTCCCTCCAAATTTCGACCCTATAATACTGTACTAGGTTCACTCCACATTATATCAATTTCTATATCATGAGAAATATAAATATTTAATCAATGCATTGGAGGGAGATATTGGTGAAGGTTCCAGGTGTAGTGGAAGCATGGTTGGGACGGGACCCAACTTTGATTTTTTTCCCGGATCAATGATTATTCTGGGATCAATACAATGATGAACACCAGCCTCCATGGAATATAATCAAGGATTTAGATAAAGAATAAAGAGGCACGAAACCTTAGAGAGGATCTAGCACATCATGTTTATAACTAATTTAATTAATTTCATAAAGAAAAATAATACCATTATCTTTGGTATTTTTTATTTTTAATGATGTTGATCATCCGGAATGACCCTTCCAGATTATATTGTTGTGCATGTGAGGATACAAACTAGAATCCCTCTAGAGGGGACCCACACGTGCTCTGATGGCATTCGATCGACATTTCTCATTCTTTGAGTGCTAGCACCGCGAAGCGAGTGTCTTATGTCGGTCATTCTTGATCGCTTGTTCTTCACCATTGAAGAACGTCTCTCGTTATTGGGATGGGAGAGAAGAGGTTTTGAGAGAGAGAATTTTTGGCTGAACAATTCTCTATTCACCAGGCATGTGGTGTGGTTTCAGGTACAATAGGCGTACATGCCTATTTATATACATGGAATTTCAGATACAATGTTTAATTTCATAGAAAAAATTAAATACATTCATGAATTTAGAGAAAACCCATGCATTTATTGATAATACCACAACATTATTTATGGTGTCCCAACTTGTGAAAAATATAATTATAAATAAAATTACTCATCATAAAATAATAGCACTGTTATTTTAATTTGTGCCTACGAATTAAATAATTATTTACCATCTTGTATATAATTATTTTACTACCGAACTGATCTTGTTCCGCTCGAACTCCACTTCCATTTATTGAACACCTGAATAAATAAATAAATAATTTTTTTTCATAAATAAACATTTTACTTAAAAATAGTTAATAAATATTTATTAAATGTTCAATAAAATAAATAAATATATTTTATTTAATTTATGTGATCATGGAAAATTGAATAAAAATTATTCCAAGTTCTTGAGAATAATATTTATTTAATTAATTAAATTCTAATATAATTTAACCAACTCCACCAAAAACACTTAGTGTGTGACCCTATAGGATTATTTCTCATTTGAATTAGGTTGGCCTGCCAAAAGTCCAAGAGTACTGTCTAGCAATAGGTCAAGGTACTCAAGAGAAAGAATGTAAACTCGCAACAACGATATCCACAAATGAACGCTCACTATGTAATATAATCCCTTTTTCAAAAAATATCATCAAGCAGGATTCATGACTGTGTCATCAAATTTTATGCTTGACACACCGTTCTTTGACAACATGAAATAAACTCGTCGTTACACCATGGCCATGTAATTTCACGCAATAGTACTATTTCAATCAAAGGGATGAGATATAGACTTCCATAAATGGAATGGAAAAATCCTTCCTCGACTTATACATTAATAACATGCCACTCGTGACACACCCAACATACCCTACTTCCTGCCAACTCTCTGCATGACGATTTTCATCAGTAAATAAAAGTGCGTAAGTCATGAGACATATTAATGATAATCGTAAAGTATAAGGATCATTACACATGTTCTCAGATAGATATACCCAGTGAAACAAAAACATGTGGAATTCCTACTAGTGGTTCTATTCTCATAATCTTCTATCTTGGAGATTACGATGTGCGAACTTCCTGAGAGAAAGTCACTTCTGCTTATGAGTACTCGAACCTGATGGTTTTCATGCTATGCTTCCCATCATAGCATGACATCCAACCACAAAACTATATTTAAGAATATTGTTAAAAAATTTCAAGGTTCTCATCATAGCGGGGAAATGTGATGACCTTATCAATGAAACAAATAATTTAAGACATTATTACATCATATTCATATAGAACAGTGAAAAATATGTAATAATACATTAAATATCCATGTAATCAAAGTAAAACCAGTTGGTTCTTGGAAACCAACTCTTACAATAGGTCCCACATTTCATATAATGAAAACAGTATTTATATGTTCTATAAGATCAAAAAAATTCATCATATCACATCCCATGAAATGAAATGGGTATCCTAAAATTTTCATCATATCTTAACTTGTTGAAAAAAGATAGGTTTCATAATAATTTAATTATATAATATCTTGTGAAAAAAGAGGGTTTCATAGAAATATAACTCATGCAAGAGAAAGAGGTTTCATAAATATCATTCCATCAAAACATAAACCATGCATAAAAAAATATAAATGATACACCTAGATCATATCACCAGTAAAGAATGACTAACACCAACAAATTCTATCAAATATGGAAAATTATTTTGAAAGATCATTTAAAACATTTATTGAATAAAATATCCCTCACAAATTGAAAAAAACTTATTAATTGATAAAACGTTTTTAAAAACATTTTTGTTGAAAATAACCTTTCAGACTTACTAATGAATATTTGAGGTAATGATTGGTCATGATGTCAAATATTTCATTCATGTAATATAGAATAAAATGAAGGATCCTTTCATATTTTATATAAAATGAAAATAATAATTGTTATGTGAAAAACATAACTATTCCTTTAAAAACATTTTTGTAAAATGTAAATCATGGGTAAAAGTGCCTTTAAAAATTATAATAGAGTAATAAAACATTTTTAAAACATTTATAAAAAACATAGTTTTGATGGAAAAAATATTTACAGCTAATGTTTCATGATATAACATGTAAAAGGGGTATTATATACACCATATAAAACATTATTGGTGCATAACATAACATCTGTCTCAAATAGAACATTGAGACAAAATTCCATTACCAATTTGGTAACATTTTCACCGTAAAACCCATGAACACGAGATACAAAAATGGATATTTAAATCCCAATAACTCTTCGTTTAAGAATCATAAAATAAATTCATGGGTAGTATATGCACCACATACAAGATATAGGTTGTGAAAATGGCTTATATCTCACAGAAAATAAAAGTTAGATAAAAATCCCTTACCATAAGTCTTGACTTCTTTTGTACTCATTCAATACTCTTTTATTGTAAATATATGTTTAATATAAATCTTTTACCGAACCATATTAATTTATATCATACCATATATGATTTTATTATAAACCTTTATTACCTGTTTGTTAACAATTCAATGTTAAAGTTATGTTTTGATTTGTTATATTTATTTCTCCTACTTTAACGATGATTTCATCATATACAGAATTATAAACATGATATAAATATAATATAAATTTAGAATATATGTATTTATATTGATCTATAAAAGATATAAATTAGGAAATTAAATACACTATTCCTGGAGATGGTAGGTCGTACGTATGCATGAACACAATTTCCATTTTCTTATTAGATTGAAAAAATGAAAATTATATGAGATTTTATCATTATAGAATAATTTTTATGTCATATATATGAATTTTTTTAAAAACTATCCTTAATACATTCCATTCAAAGTGTAAATGAATCACATAGCTTTGTGAGGTGGTAGTCCACCATATACATGGACTACGTTATCGTATTGTAACAAAATGGAAATAATGAAGGTGTGTGTGATATAAAATTCACAGAATCATAATAAAATAATTAAAATTATAAAAATAAAATATAATTAATATTTCCACCATCATTCCCAACCATGATAGGTGGTAATTAAAAAAAACAAATGTCATCAGTTCGTAAGGCTATAGTCCATTGTACACATGAATAATGATTTTATAACCTATTTGATGGAAGTGTATGTTTTTTGAGGTCATAAAATTAATAGAAAACATATTATTATACTTAATATAATGAGGTTATTATATAATCATGATATAAAAATAATTAATTTGGTTTTAGGAATAAGTAAAATAAAAATATTTGTTGATGAACGCTACCTCTTCTTCAGGTATCTCTTTTTGGTTTGAACCAAATGAAATTGTTGGCTATATTTATAATTTTTTTTAGACTTATAGGATGATAGGAGGGAAGTGGAGTATTTATTTTCATAGTGATTGTCCAAACCAATTTTTTTATGGTGTGAAGATAGGGGATGAGTGGGCGGATTTTTATAACGGAGTTGAGTGGAGAACTTGTATGTTTTTGAAAGAGAGAATTCCAATGAGGTTTTTTTCTTATAATTAGGATTTAATAATGGAAAAATATAAATAATAAAAGGTATAAGGTATAAATATATAAATAATGGTGTGTTGGACATGTTTATAAGTAATTTTTTCATCACGTTTAATGTTTAGTCCCTTAGTAAATTCAATTTTCTCCTAATCACTATAATTAATTATAATATTTTTCACTAATAAATTTTGTTTAAAATTAAGTTGGAATTATTAGAAATTAGAATTTTTGATGATTAAAAACATGTAATCCATTTTTCAAAATTATATTCATATATGTGTCATAAATTTATTTAAAATTTAATACTACAGACGAGATGCTATAAATGATTTTTTAAAGTTAAAATAAATAAAACTTTGAAATTTTTTTATATCCATTTTCAATATGAATGTAATTAAAATTATGTAAATTGTATTTATGGATGTATAATTGAAATAATTTTACATTAAAAAATTTATTGTATAATTTAACTATATAAATATATTAGACGAAAGGATAGTTTTCAATTAAAATTTAGTATTTTTCACTATTCATCCAAAAAATGAAATATTTTAGAAAAATACCAAAAATTCATCTTATGAAAATTTTAAAATTTTAAATTAAAAAATGAAGTTTATTTTATCAAATTAAATTTCTAAAATTTTCTAAAATTAATATTATTATTATCCACAAAATTACATAAAAAGAAATTCAGTTGAGAAAATAGTATTTTCAGAACATATAAAAAAATTATTGAAAATTATATATTTCATTAAAAATATGTTTTCATTTTATAAAATGATTATAAATCATTTTTAAAAAGTATTTATTACTATTCATATTAATACGTTTAACAACTATGTTATAGGTGTCTTGTTTAAATAATTATCATAATACAATGTTGTTTCAGAGAAACTCAGTGCTCAGTTTAATACAAGTTAAACCTATTGTTTCATGAAACACAAGATTATATTAGATTTACGTATGAGGCACTATAATGATGAAATTTATTTTATTCAAAAAAAATCATAAAAACTCATGGTGTTACAATTGGATCCTTCTATTTTGGAAAATACCTAGCCCAATTACTTCAAATATTATCTCCCTTTATCTAAGATTTTCTTTTCTTCTCCAAAGACTAATTTTTTTTGTCTTAAGGTGTAATACAATGTATTCCACTCAATTAAGAGGTTTAAATATTAATGGAGGTCATTAAAAATAATTACTCTATATAAATACTATAAACCTAATATATCCATCACATCATGATGACTCTAGTATCTTAAATATTTTTAGATTTTATTATGATGATGTAATAAAACTTTTCCACCCATTCACCATCAAATGGGAAATAAAAGTACCACTTATTCATACATGTGGACTACCACTACCATGTAGATATATGATTTATTTTCCATTACCATCATTGAGGGTTGGTTATTATGATTTATTTAACGTTTATATATGATATACTTACATAATAAGGATTTTGGAATTATATTATTTTATCTTCCTTCTTACCATACCATCAGTTTGAAAATGAAAACATTTCCCAAGCATAAATGTGGACTACCAAATTTATGAAATGGTGTGATTTTTTTTTTCATATTTACATGGATGTTAATAAGGATAGATTTAATAAATATATATTTATATATATGATATTTATGAAAAAATAATGATTCTACAGAGGTGAATTTTTAATTACCTTACTATATTTCAATCTATAGAAAAGTGGAAGCATAACTCATGTGTACATACAAATTATCATCCCCATGAAGTGATGTATTTAATTTTTCAATACAACAATATATGAATGGATGTAAAAGTATATACAATGAATAAACATGATAAATTTGAAATTATTATTATTATGTAGATGTTGTAACTAATATAAAAGTGAAAGGGACATAACTATCAAATTGAATCATAATTGGAAAAAAGTGATACCACCCATATATGAGATTTTCAATAAATATTTTTTAATTAATAAAAGTTTAAATTTTTTAAGTAGATCAAATATATTATTATAATGGTGTAACTAGTTTGTTTATATAAATATAATAAATCTATATTTATTATATAGGAGTATAGGGTGATTATGAATCAAATTAGTCATAAGGTAAAGGTTCTTTATCTAAATATTGTTTTATTGAGACATGTTTTATGTTATAAACCTATTTATAATAATGAGGTGTATATGATTCCTATTTTACATTTAATATCATGTATTCTTCTTACTTCATGGAATTTAATTTCAAAATTCAAATTACATCATTCAAGGGGTTTTTATTCAAATGACATCAAAGTGGTAGAGGTTGGTCATATCAATTTATCTTCTTGGCGACCTATGTTATGTTATACATCAATCTTATTTTATTTGGTCTATAAAATAAAAAAATTGATATATTATATAATTAATATACTTATATACATATAGTTGAATGTTTTTTTGTTGTTATTTAATTCGTGTGACTTACGAATCAAAAGATACCCACGTATTAAGAGTTTTATGTTACACTGTAATTTTTACCTGGAATGTTTATGCTTAAAATTTCAGTGATGAAATTATGTCATCCATCCCACCCAAATATTTTTTTTATTTTCCTATCTATATTTTATTTATTGATAATAAAATTTATCCTTTCATTTTAATCTTTTTATGTACTCAATTGATTTAAATAATGTTTTCATGAAAAACTGACATCATTTCCATTAGTCAGGAATTGTTTACTTCTATATCCATATTTTCGTTATAATGGCTTAAAAAATGTTTTTTACTATAATAAAAATAATTATTAAATTCATATTTACCCATGTTTGACCTTTTCCAAAAATGTTTTAATGGAATATTTGTTTCATTTTCCAAATGACAAACTTTTGAAATTTTACTGAAAATGTGAAAGGAATATTTGTTTTATCATACAACACATCATTTGATTTTCCTACCTTATAGAATTATATTTTATTTAAATATCAATTTTCATGATTCATTTGTTCATTTGAAACAAAATGGTTTCTAAAATATTTTTATGATTTTTTGATTTTAATTAATTTATTTGAAAATGAAAATGTTATCTTCATCAAGAAATTTTCCAATCATTTTTAAAGGTATTTTCATCTATAACAACATCCTTTGATACTTATTTCATTCTAATATATATATGATAGAATTTTAAAATATTTATATATATTTTTTATTTTTTTTATTTTTGATGATGATATATCATTGAAACTCATTTTCATATCCACTGGTATGCTTTGATGTAATAGTAAAAAGTTTCATTATATTGTGGCACACATGTGAATGAATTAGGATTATGTGACAAGTGGTTCAATTAGAGACCACTAATTCATTTGGTGAAGATTAATGTTCTATAATATCAAAAGGTATATGTGTGGTCATCCAAACCCAAAAATATGTAGCATAGGAGGTTATCCTAATCAAAAAGTAGGTACATGGGTGGTTATCCCAAGCCTGGCATATGAATAATGTCTTGGTGAATTTCCCTAATATAATATTTCAATGACTATGATTATTATAAACATTATTATTCTCTATTATGATAGGATTTTATGGTAATGTTATGATCTCATGGATCATGTTTTTTTAATCCATCATGATTCATGAACTATGAGATGGTATGTTTTATTCCATGGAACATGATTATGATCTATGAATTGTGGGTTTATTTTTTAAATGTTAAGACCTTGTTTTATTATCCTTATTCTCCTGATATTATTAAATATGATTACTGATTGATATCTACCATTTTTACCCTAACTATGTATTGGATATCATCTATTCATATATTTATTTTTCCCAATGTTATAATGTATGTTTATATTAATTATATGTCTAACAAGGGTTTTAGTTGTGATGAACTTAATTGAAGATGATGTAGATTTTTATGAACTAGATCTTTATGTATCAAAATTTCAAAATACACTAAAAATTTATGATACTACTTTTCATTTTAATGATCGGTAATGAATAAAAATATAAAAAATTAAAATATTTATTTTTGAAAATAATAATTTTCTATAATAATTGTAATAATGTTATAGTATCAATTTTATGTATATTTCTAAATAGAATGATTTTTAGGAAAACAGTTCAAAATATTTTTCTTACAAATAACATGTATTTTATGACATTATTATTATTTAAGAATGAATTTGAAATTTATGAAAGACATACCTTATATTTTTTAAGTAACTTTTTAATTTTTAAAATGCCAGTTTTAATTTACTAATCCATATTTCAAAAATCAGAAAATAAGTAATATTTTCCCTAAAATTGGTTTCAATAAATTATACATATTTATTTTCAAAGGAACATTTATTAAATTTATAAAATAAATAAAATGAAATGGATTTAAAATATATAATGAGTGGGTCTAAATTATCTAATAAATACCACATAATTTTTAGAAATAATGATTTACTTAACTTATATAAAAACTACTTACCACTATTAAATATAAAAATGTTTAAGTAATTATTCAAGGGTTTAAGTGATTGAAACATTATAAAAACTGACAATAATTTGGTGCATTATTTTTGGATTGACCTTATCTATTCCCCACTCTTTCATCATTAAATTTTTAGTCACCTCACATGTTTAATATGTTCTCCCATTATATAATTTTGACATAATTATGAAAATTTCATTCTCACCAATTATAAAACTTGCCACTAAACACCCCTACATAGAACACCTAAAAATTAGGTTTCCACCAAAAAACCATCCCATGTCCCTTCCCTTATAATATTATTTCACTCTATTGATCTTATTCTCCCAAGATATTAGTCTATTCCATCCATTTCAAAAGGATCTTCAATAGAAATCTCAAAGTTCTCAACATGTGTAATTATTTTTATATAACTTCTTTTTTTATATTTTTATTTTAAAATTATAATTTTTAAATATATATGTAATTAAATAATATTTTTTATATAAATAATTTTATTATTCTATGTAAATATTCTTTTATTACATTTACATTTTCTATTAAGTCGACCAAAATAATAATTCATGTGTTGTGTGGACTACCGCTTCTATGACACAATGTGTTTTTTTCTTCACCACTTTAAAAAATAGTATAAAATTGTAATTTAATCATTATAAAAAATATTTATATCTTTTTTTTTCTAAAAAAATAAAACATGTTATATTTTCTCCTCTTATATGGAAAATTATATTGTCTATCATGCGCACCTGTGGATTACCGCCTCTATGGAATGATTAATTTTAGATTTTATATTCATCTCTACCATACATGGAAGTTAATTTTGATGTTATTAATGGATAATTATTATAAATATGATATCATAAATGATATAATATGAAATAGTTTATAACCTATTAAGGATAATATCAATAACCGATAACCATTCATTCAATTGATTAAAATTGGAAAAGTAAGAGGAAAATGATCTCTTCATTCTGAGTAATGAATTTATATATATTATGATATTTAATTTTTTTTAAAATTATTATATATCACATTAATAATGACAAATAATATAATTATTATTAAGGTGAAACTATGTTATAAAAGAAGAGTATCATAATCACCCACTAATCCTGGTAGGTTTGGGTTTGGGTTGGTTTAACAAACTACATTAATAATATAAAGTAGTTATATGAATTATTACTTTGAGAATATATTTGGTGGTATAATATAATATAAATATTTAAAAAAAATTGGGTCTGGTAAGGTTATAACATTTTATTCATTATTTCATAAAACACCTCTTAATCATTAAAAATCAACAAAACAAGATCACTGTCGACTTCACTACATGGTTTATGGATAAAACTAAAATAGAATCAAATTATACAATTATAACTATAATGGAACATATATTACAGTATCATTACTTACCTATATTGAATAAATTTGTATCTATAATGAATACTGACACTATTTTTATGAAACTAGTTCAAACAAATAATGATTACATACACCCAACATTAAAAATATGTAAAAACTAAATAATATTTTATTTATAATATGATTTAAAATGACTAGTATAAATTATTATACTAATGAATATAGTTAATGGTTATTTATTTAATTATCTTAATTTAATGACGTTGGATATTTTGGGCTAGTGCAGAATGAATCAAGACAGAGGTTTGGGTTTCAATATAAAATTCCACTATATGATAAATGTTTCCTATTATGCACCTAATTTAATTAATTTAGTGTATATATGGTTTATTTGATACATAATACCCTGATATATATTTTAATCATTTTATTTTATATTTAATAACATGAATTTTTTTAAGGTAATTTTTTGAAAGAGTTACTCAAGCTGCAAGGGTATTCTTTGTCTCAATTCTCATTCTTTCAAACATGTTACATGTTATAAAATATGATTCCTTTGTATGGTGATATATTTATTTACTATCAAATTAATGTTTTGTACAATATTTTAATGAAACTAGAAGGATTAACTATGAAAAATAAAGTTCTTTTCTTTAAATATCTTTTGACATAAGTGTTACCCCAATCGTAGGAGTTTTGGGTAACCCGATTTTAATTATTTGGGTTATGATAATTCAAATGAAAATATTTCATATATTTTTAATATATTACTACCTTTGTTTATATTATGTGGTATTATCTAATTTTTTACATTTTTGTCACATGGAACCTTTTCAAATGTGTTATTATTCCAGGAGTATAATTCCCATAAAGTATATTGACAACAAAAATATCCTTCAATTGGGTTATGATGTTTCATCATGAACATTTAATTTCAATTCTTGGGGTTTTCCACAATAATATTTTATTTTATATTATTTTATAACCCTCCATGGGAAAGAACATCAAAATTAAAATTACCATTTTCTTCATCTTATAAAAATGTGAGTTTAAATAAATGATTTTTAAAATTAATAAAAATAGTTTTTCCTAAAACATTGAAATGATTTATTTTACACACATATTTTCTCCAATATATAATTTATTTAGTTTCAATTATCTATTATTAGAGATAAATTTTAAAATTAGATTTTTTCAACACTTTCATGAAACTATTTACAAGTTACCATTGAACTCAACATGTAAATTTGTATTTTACATCAATGTTTCAAATGTTTTCTAATAGTTCTTTTAAGTTTCCACTTCCCTTTACCATATCATTTTAAAATTATTTATTTTAATGGGTTTTATGATTCATGATTTAAATTCTAATATATATTTTTCATTTTGGGGATTGAAATCATGGTAGAAAAAAAATTTGATCGCTTATTTTGTAATACAGTGCAATACATTATTTTTGCATGGATGTTTTACATTTATATCAACACACTTGTATATCTTGTTCTTTCCATGGAGTTATTTTATTTTTATACTATATAACGTCTGCATTAGATATGTTATGATCATGTTACTTCAAAATTGACTTAGATATTTACACATTTCTCTATACGGAATAAACATCACATATTACATAAATATGATTGGATGATGTGAAAAAATAAATAATGTTATTCTATTGACATGGGAAAATTTTTTAGAATTCTATAACTTTTATCTCCAATAATTATTATTATTTTAAAGTGGAATATAAATTGTTTAACCATCCATATTATTTCACCTAATATATTATGATTATGCTATCCATTTTGTTGAAATAGGGAAATATATTGAAATTATTTATTATTATTGACTAGTAATGAAGGTTAATTATGTATTCAAATTTTATATCATTCATTATATAAATTTTTAGGCTATTATTTTGAAATAGGATCCTTAGGAAATGGTATAAAAATACTTTCAACTATTATAGTGAATACAATGGACATATATAGGTGAATGGGGGTGGTCAGAGTTAGAAAACCCCCCAATGCCTTAACAGGTCTCATGAGACAAAGAAGGTTGTATTTTTGGTGTATACATATTCCCAGTATATGATAGAATCTTCATACAAGGGGTTAAAAATATGTTTTTTGATGTACTACATTAATAATTATATCATTATGAGATCAAAATTATTTATAACTAGGTATTGATTTATTTTTTGGAAAATATTATTCCGTAAGATTATATTGATTATGGAATTATTCATATAAATTATTCATGAAATATTAGGAATACCATGCTTATATTTTTACACTGTTAGTTATATTCTTCCATTAATGAGTGATTTACATTAATCATTCTTATGTTCAAATTTACCCTGATTATAACGAATATAAATATATAATAAATTTAAAATAGAATAACGTGTGAGGGAATTTATTTGAGTAGTTTAATAATTTATAAGGATTAAGTAGATTCTTATATAGTTAAAAAAAATTTCTCATAGTTGAGAAATATATGGTATTGATTATATTATGTTTTTCCCTAATTATCTAAAGGAATAAACAAAAAATGTCTTGGGAATATATGTAATGAAATATTTTCACTATGTAATGAAATTTATGGGATAGTCATAGATGGGAATTTATAGTTTTTTACAAATAAATATTATAATGTATGTATTTATTATAATGGGATTGGTTTTGTGGGTCTGAGACACCACAATTAATATCATAGTAGGGTATAGATAATATTGGATATTAGAATGAATGCGGAGGATAATTAATGGGTCGATAAGTTGGATATGATTATAATTTTTAAGGTATTGATAACTATTTGGGTTGAAAAATGATATAACATTGAGGTAATAAGGAACTGTTTATTTTGGGATTGGGAGAAGATAACTTTAGTGATAACCATCAAGATAATTCTAAGAGATAATTATTTATATAAGTTAGATACCTATTGTTTTTTTAAAGTAGATATTATGTTATTTTACAATAAATTACATCCCTTACTGGATACTACAAGTGGATACTGGTTCATATATATACATAAATTGGGGTAATAAACTAAAATGGGTGGTTTGGGTATTAACTAGATCATTACATAGAGGATGACTAAGCTTTCTATGTGCAAATTTTTTTTCCACCCATAATGATATTATTGAGATAATTCAAATTCACATTATAAACCATTATGAGGGATTTTATTTTTGTAGGTTAGGTATCCTAATTGGAATGTTACATGGATGAAATTGATTGAAATGTATATATTCTTAAGTTATGGTTTATATTAATCGATATGTTCTTTCCTAGATAATCAATAACTTAGATATTGGAAAATTTTATTTCAATAATTTTTTTGGATGTTTAGGGTAATTTGGAATCATTATTTTTCAGATTTGGTTATGAAGTATGAGAGAACCCAACCCAATGTAAGATAGGTTGAACCAATATTTATATAAGGTAAACTAGTAGAGATAAATCTTGAACGATGTCTCATACAAGTTGAGTTGTAATAAAAACATTCTAACATGATTATTTTATAATGCGGGACATCTTGATGTTAACTTTCATATGGTTATTTATTATAATTAACTTATAATTTTTATCACTCAGGTTAATGATTTTAGTTTTAGTATATACTGAATCCTAAATAAATCTTATTAACAATGAGTGGCAAGAAAAATGTGGAAACCCCAATGAAAAACAAAGTGAGATAATTCCACGAAGTTAGAAATATAATTATTATACGTAAGTGTATATAATGAATTCTGATTAACAATGTAAGTATAGTTGAAATACTGAACACAACAAAGACAAGAAGGATGGAAACCCATAGCTTCAGGGTCATTGGATGGAATCCCATAGAAATGTGCGTAGACAAGGTGAGAATGTAATAAAGATTCAATGGAATACATGTCAAAATTTTTGTAAGAAGAATAGGGTAAAATTCCCTAAGTAGATGAGTAAATGAAATATGTGTGGAGATGAAAGTCATTATACTATCACATTGAATAGATAGAGAGGATACATAAAACTTGTTTCTTCAATTAAAATATTATTAGAAATTATGAAACTGAATTCCCCAATCTAAGGGAAAAGAAGTTAAATAGTTTTAAAAGCTATGTTAAATAGGAAAAGCCTATGAAATTACTATTAATTCATTGTATGATGATTTTTTCTCTAGATTTTTTTATTTCCCTATATCATGTAATTTTTTCCAACTACTGGATATTGAGTTATGATTAGAAACCGGAATTGGTAGAATTTTTATATAAGTAATTTTAAAGGATTGAGGGATGTTATTCCATATGGATCTAAATCTTCATCCCTTATTATAATTCTAAATGAAGTTATGAATGGGATAAGTCACCTTATAATGTGTTTATAATAATTTTTTATATAGATATATCTTATTCTAAGTCATAAATAAACTAATAAAAAATTAGGATTGTATGGTTAATTATGATATTTATGTATAAATTACTTTAAAATTATGAGTCAAATAATGATGAAAGAATTTTTTAAGGTTTTAAAAATGTAACTCCTTGAAATATGAATATATAAATACCTTTAAATAAGTAAACATATTAGAAAAATTCCTCCAAATGAAATAAATAACTAAAATGAAACCCCAATATATTAATACCATTAAAACATAGCCTTTGAATTAGTAGGAATAAATAGGTGAAACCTCTTTATGAATTTTTTATATAATGAAAAATAATGGTTACTTTTAATATGAATGAAATTTAATTGGTATAGATAAACTTAATAATATGATCATTTAAGCTTAGAAATGTATTTTACAAAATATTTCCTTTTTATGTGATATACATTTATATTTTATTAAACATGTGGTTAGTGAAGGTAAAATATATTTGAAATGAACAATTTCAAATAATAATTTATTTCTTAAATAAGAGAAGATATAAATGAGAATAATTAATAGTCTATAAAAATATATTATCCTATAATTTTTTTTCATTATATGTCACATTTTAATTTGACAGATACATTTTTAAAATTTAGAATTTAAATTTTTAAATTAAAATAATATTTTTAGACTCATCATTGCAATATTTACTTACCATTAATTTTTGGGACATTTGTAAAAAGATAAATTCTTAGTTTATAGTGAAAACTATCATTTATATAAATACCATGGATTTTATAACATTATTAGTATTTGACCATGGGATGGAAATTCTCAAAAAATAAATAAAAATTATGTATTTTATAAGTGAATATATAATTTTAAAAATAATGGTTCAAATTTACAAACACATATTTGATATTTTCGAACATAAGTAATAATTTATAATTTTTTAATACATATATTTATATTAAAATTATTTTTATCACATCTATAAAATGGAATAAATGAAATTAATTTAAAATATAGAATTAGTGATTAGATATTTTATAATAAAGAATATTTTGTTTTTAGTTATAAAGATTAGGAAAACCTACGTAAAACCTAGTTAACTTAATTTAATCTAAAATGGTAAATGCTGAAATTCAAGGGGTAATGTTCCTGAAAAATGGTAAACAAATGTCTATAAATAAGAGTATGGGGTGTTTATAAACCTTATATCTTCCAAAATCCATTTTTTTATTATTTTTTTATCACATGACTTGTTCGAAATTTGATCCCTTTATATATGGTTGAAATATTAACAAAAATGCCTTTCTCACAACTTATAAAAGGGTCCTTTCACCACTACATAAATACACCCATAAAGAATTGGTGTCATCCCAAAAAACATAATTTTTCCTACCCCTAGAATAATATTTTACTTTATTGTATTTTTACTTACAAGTGATTAGCCTATTCAATCCATTTCCATGGGATCTTTGAAGGAAATATCAAATTTTTCAACAAATGAAATTATTTTTACATAAAATATTTCTTTTCTATTTTAATTTTATAATTATAATTTTCAAATACCTATGTAATTTCATAAATATTAGTTTTAATAATAATAATAATATTATTCTATGATAATAATGATTAATAACTTCTTCACTTTTAAATTGAGAAAAAGGAAATTGTAATTCATCTGTTGTGAGGACTACCACTTCCATGGCACAATATGATTGGTTTTCCTAACATACAATGATTTTATAATAATTTTATCATTTTTAAAATTCTAATAAAATAAATTATATTAATACATTATCCTATTATATGGAAAAAAGTCATCAATCATGTATTTAGGTGGGCTATTAAAATAATTTAAATGATTTATTTGAATTTTTCATTTCATCACTACTTTAAATGGATGGTCATAAAGATGTTATTAAATAATAAATATGGTTTTTTATTTAATATTTGAGAACCTATAAAATATATTATCAATAAATGATTATAATTAATTAGATTATTTAAAATGAAGGAATTAAGAGGAAAATGGTTTAGTATTTCTATATAATGGCCAAATATAAAATATATTATCTTTGTACATCATTACTATGATGATTTATCACATTAATGAGCATAATATAATATAATATTTCTTTTTTTTATAATGATATTACAACTAAACCATATCACAATCACCCACTAATCATGATAGGTTCATGTTTAGATCAGTTTAACAAGAAACCTTAATAATACTAATTATTTATATAATGAATGAATATGAAAACTTATTTACACGAATAATATTATAAAAATATGTAGAGAATATAATTTTTGGTTCAATAAATCTTCCAAAAACTTTTAACTCATCAATTATTAAACTACAATTCAATCTTTAAGAATCCTCAAAACTTGATCATCACCAAATTCATATTGTAGGTTTATATCCAAAACTAGCATGTTATGAAATTATACCATTATAAATATATTGGATCATATATTCTAGTACATTCAGTTTTCTTGGAATAAATAATATTTTAAGAATAATTAATACCAAAACTAATTTTATAAAACTAGTATAAAGCAATAATGATTACCTAAACCAAGTATTGAAATATGTAGAAAGTAACAAATGTTTATATGTATAGAATAAATTGAAAAGGGAAGTTTAAATGAATATACTTATGAATAAGGTTTAAATTTATGTGTTTAATGACTATAAATTAATTTTTATAACATTTAGGGAAGTGAAAAATGAATCTAGACTGAGGTTAGGGTTTTCATCCCAAATCCTATCTTTGAGACATGTTTTGTATTATGCACATAATTTATTTTATATGGTGTAAATAAATTAAATTTGAGATATCATATCCCAAAATATATGTTTTTAATTTTATTTTATGTTCAGTTACAAGACCACACTTTCAATGGATTTTTATTAAAGTGTCAATAATGTCACATGGGGTTTCTTATTCATTCAAAATCATTGAGACTTGTTATATTTTATAAACCATCATTTCAATATATGTTGTTTTTATTGATTTCATATCCCATGATTTTTTTATAATTTATAACCTAATAATTAATTTATTAATATAATAAAAATAAATTTATTAATCTAATAAAAATAAATTTATTTTCTTCCAATGTATTTTGACTCATGGGTTTCCCTAGTCCTAAGAGTTTTTGGTAACTCAATATTTATTCACTAAGATGTTATTATTAACGTGAAATTATTTTATAGAAGTATGACCCATTATACATATTGATTTTAATATATGGTATTCTATTAGTGGTAAAACTTTCAACACATAAACAACTTTTAAAATTTTTCATGCTTTATTTCTTATATTTCGTATATGGAATATTTTGAACTCAAATATCCCTGATAGTAGTTTTATTGTTTCATCATAAATATTGTATTTTCATGCTTATGTTTTCCCATAATAGTATTTTATTATATATTATTTTATAATATTTTTTTTGAATATTATGTTTTAATAAAAAAGAATATTTTCTTACTCATATTACATGAAGGGTTAAAAAAGGTATTTTAAAATAAAAAGGGGTTTCCGTTCACTTTTAGATTTATTTTCACCATCTACTCATTTCTCAAAGATAAAATTTATGTTATTTCAAGGTTCCATTATTCAATATTATTTTTAAAATTAATGGATTTCCATGGATTTTAAATCAACGTTCTCTAATATATCCATTGAAAGAGTCATGACATTTTTTATTTTACATCAATAATTAAAATGTTTTCAAAAAAAACTTTTTTATTTTAAAATTAATTTTTCTTATTATCTTCTAAATGATTAAACCTAATGGGGGGGGGGTGATTTATGATTTATCCTCTAATATATAAATATTTGTCATTTAGTTCCCTGAAAATGCTATATGAAAAAATTAATGATCAAATTTTACATACAATTTAAATTTTTTTGGGGTTGTTTTTAATTTATACCAACAATCTTAAAAGATTTATTTATTGAACTTATGTTATTTTCTTTTGGAACCATTCTTCTTCCTTCTATAGATAAATTTTAATCTTGTTATTTCAGTGTGAAATTATTTTATACTGATTTATCCATATAATGTGAGCATCAAATTTTAAAAAATAATAATTGGTGGATCTTTAAATAGAAATTATATTTTTCTATTGACACGAGGAAAGTTATTAGTGTTATATATAATGTTAATCCAATTAATATGATTTTCATAAAATTTACTATGTATTTTTTAATATGCATCTTAGTACTTTGGATGGATTATGATTATGTTATCTATTTTATTTTCAGGGGAAAAATATTATAATTCATGATGATTATTGACATCGGTTGTTATGTATTGACATTACATATATTTCATTAAACGGCTAACCATTCTTCTATTTAGTAATAGTTTTCTTAGATTATTATAATAATTCATGTTGACATTAATAGTAAATAAATTGGACTTAATTATGAGATGAGTGAGAACTGGAATTATATATCCCCATTGCATCAACAAGTCCAATGACATATAATAGGTTGGGTTTCGGTATATACCTCTTCCCATAATTAGATAGTGTTGTAGAAAAAGGCCCTGAAAACACGTTTTTTATGGGTTCAATTTTTCATTCCATCTATTTGAGATTAGTATTATTGATATAAATGTTTTCATTAATTTTCATGGATAAAAATTTCTATCAGTTTCAATTGGTTATGAATTTATTCAGATTGTTTATTCCTATTATATTATGTAGACCGTGATTATGTTTTTTATATTTTGTTATATGTTTACCTAACATTGTGCATGAGCTCACCCCTCATTATATTTACATTCCTCCAGTTTATGAAGAAACTAATTACACATGATATATCCAATGAAATAGGGTTTTTATAAAATTTTTGGAAAATGTTGAAGACTGATTATGGATTATATTGTTTTCTATCTATCGAAAAAAATTCCATTAGTTTAGAAATACATGTGATTTATTAATTTTTTTCCTAATAATCTAAATCTATAAAAATAAATGTAATTGGTAATATATGCAATGAAAACTATTTTTTATTTTATAAAATAATTGGTATAATTATGTCCCTAAATTATTAGTTCGTATCAAAACTAGTCTGTGAAGTACGTATTAATAACACCAGGCTTAGGAGTGTCGGTCTGTGTTGTCATAATTCATCCACCATCTTCACTTTTCTTTTATTCTACAATGACCTATCTCTATTTATGTTTAATATTTCCTATTTATAGGTTATTTTTAAGAATCACAATGTTTTTCAAATTTGGGTGGAAATTGTGGCTGTTACTTGATGTGTGATCTTGTATATGTAAAAGGAACATGGTCTCATTTTATTTTCACATAGTCTTTCCTTATTTCCAAGTATACATTTTCTATAGACAAGATACCCATTCCATTCTTGAATGTGGTTTAATTAATTATTTTAAATTGAGTTTTCCTTAGTTATAAATCCCCTTTAACATGAATTGAATAATATAAAACAGATAGATGCATGTGGGAGTACATAATTGTTAGTATTTGAATTTTTTTTAAAACATAATTGGTTAATTTACCTTGATAAATTACTCTTAATAAATATTGGTTAAATTATATCATTATCTTATCATGTGTTTTAATTAAAACTACTAAATTTTTAATTTTTTAAATTATTATTTTTTAATTACCTATTATAATAAGTTTATAAATTTTCAAGTCAATAAAATTCTTAAGTGTTTTAAGAAATTAATACTTCTTAATTACATGTTTGATAAATGGTAATTGTTATAATAATAATTTTAATAATTCTTAAATGTTTTTTATGTATTTACTACTTATGTTTAAATTTTAGTATAAAAATATATATTCCATCCTTAGCGAGGAACCTTTGCTGAACCTCAACCATATAGTGGACCCTTAGAGTCAACCCCATGGAAATTCCTGCCTAAGGAAGCTTCACAATGATTTTGGTCTTCTATGTGCATAGTTCTTTCCTATAGTGTGTTGGTCTGTGTACATGGCCCTTGGATCACACCGATAGAGCACATGGATTGGGATAGGTCCACTGCCATGTGTAAATTTTGTTTTATTCAAATCGATGATGTGAGGGACTTGATTGATATACAACTTGGCCGCTATTTTTTCAAACCTATTTGGGAATCTATTTTAAGTATTGATGTTCATCCATCCTTTAAATCTGACACAGTAGCAATGAGACCTCTCCACCATCGTACCTGTTCATCTTATCTATTTGATCCTTTATATCTTCTCCCACACTTGCATTTGAATTCCCATGAGGTTCTTCTTTTCAAAATTTTCTATCTTCTTACTTGACCAACCACTGAACTACACATTAATAGTTGTCATAAGAGATCCTCTGAGGACTTTATCAAAGTTAATTCAAGATCAAAGGGTTTTTTCTCCTGGTATTATCATTTTGTTCTTATTTTAACTTCATAAGTCTCACAATGTCATTTTTTCTTCTAGTTTCAACTGTAAAATCATTATATTATTCCATATCCTTCAATTAATTTTTCTTCTAGTTTCTCTCATATTGATAGTTTTTCAATGTTATTTTCTCTAAATAGGTTCTCAATGACACACCATTAGAACTGACAACGATTCACGTCCCCATTGAACCCAATAGAGAGTCACGAGTCACCAATTGGATACCAATGGTGAGTCAAAATTCACATTTGGAACCCAATGGTGGGTTAGTGAACCACCACTAAATTACAGTAGGGAGTCTTTTTTACTTAATGTTAGACATCAGTGGTGGGTCATATTTCTTTACCCATTGTCTAGTTCTTCTCTACTATATAAGAACTTGGAAGAATCTTTACTAAGCTTCCACAAATCCTATTCCATATTAATTTCAGTTACTGTAGATAATTTATTTATACTTAATTTTCTTTCATTCATTTCTTAAAGGATCATCTTTATAACATTACTTTCAGATTGAAACTATTAGAAATTACCAACAGTATCTTTTCTTCCTGATTTCTCAGAATCCTTACTATTTTTATTTTAAATTGTTTTCTTTTATGTTCTATTAGTTTTATCATATTTTTTATCATATTGTTTTTCGATAGCTGATTGAAATGATTTATTTTTGAAGAAATATCTTTATTGTTTAATAAGTTTCTTTAAAGTATCATTTAACATGTAATATATTTGTTCTTACTCATTAAAGTAATTTTATTTTTTTGAAATATTTTTTTTACTTATTTATACCATCAATAATTTCTTTATATTTTTTTTCAATGAATTTCAATGAGACACCATTGAACACTTCCAATTGTAGTTTATGAAAAACTATTGGCATTGTTCAATTGTGACTCATGGGTCACCATTGGAATTCTAATGACCATAAAATTTTTATTACTTTTCCAGAAGCCTTTCATTTTTGAGTCGTATTTATTTTTTTTACTTTGGTTGAATTATTTTATTTTTTATTGAAATTGGAATGTTATCTTATGATCTATTAAGACACCATTAAAAATCTCCAATGGTAGGTCATAAGCCACTAGTATATTTTTAGTGGTGTGTCATGAGGCACCACTCCCTATTTTAAACAATAGGTCATGATCCAATATAATTTAAAATTTATTTTTGGAAATTTCATATATTTTTTAATTGGTGTCTATAAAATAAATTATTTTGTTAAAAGTTTTATTGTCTTATTTTGAAATATATTTATAGGGAATTTAAATAAAATTATAACAATATTTTATGAAATTTTTTTCATGTAGTATGTAGTTTATTCCATTCTATTTTTTTATAAATTTTTGATGAATGAATAGTATGCAATATTATATTTTTATTTCAATTGTTTTATAATTTTAAATTAATTATAATTGTTTTACATAAAATATTAATTTTTCATGTAGAAATATAAAGGCCAATTGTATCTTTAAATTTATGTGAGGGTTTAATAAACAAGGTAACAATCATATTATTATATTTTATGTGAACTAACTTGTATATGAACAAAATACTATAAGATCTTTGATTTAATGATCTAGGAGATTTATTCAAAGAATAAAATGAATACCCATGCAGGTCATCCCAAAGAACTTTCAAGAAAACTATTTTGAAACACGTTCTACATTATTCATACTCTGAATTGTTCATGATCTTTTGCAACTTCTATAATGTTACTATGATCACCGAAGGAATTCATCTTTAACATTTGTTCCTTACCAGTGAACAAAGATCATTTAGCTTAAACTTATTTGACACTCTGATCATATGATACTTTTTTTATTTTGTTATTCATGTAATATTTTCTCTTCCTAATTGTAATTTCATCATGTCTGGGTTATGATATTTCCATTAAAACAAAGTCTTATATTTATCTGGTTATTCAACCACCCAAAATTAATTTTGGGTTGTGACTCCCAATTAAAAGCAAATATAGAGACTAGGTTTAGTCTCCTTTAAAAATACTAGGTTTTTCCTCCATGTTGTTTAAAAAGAAGTGACTGTAATAAAGCTCTAACACCTTTTTAGTGAGGCTCTTAGTGGGTACCAATATCCATTAGGATTATAGGACATTGAGGAGTGGTCTAGGATCTTGGTGATATGAACCACTATAAATATTATATTCTTTCATTTTTTTATTACTACTGAAAATCAACTCAAGAGAAATTCACTCACTACACCTTAATATATTATAAATTATAATTTTTTTGGACATTAAATTTTTAAAATTACTATATTCCACGCCTATAGTATTATTTTACATAAATAATAATCAAACAATTGGTATCATATCATAGTCTTTGATAAATTAGCTTTTCCATTTTCTTTAATTTGACACCAAACAATTGGTATTAGAGTCGAGTCTCTAATAGGTTATTCTTTGATTATTTTAATATGACATAAAGCAATTTATATTAAAATATTTTCCCTAATAAGTTATTATTTATTATTCTTATTTTCATTGTATATTATAACATGATATCCTAGGCTTAACAGTATAATTAAAAAAAATAAATTTTTTATTTTAAGATGGCATGTGTCGATGCTAATGATGGATTGATTCCTTAGAAACCCCCATTATTTTATGGGAGTAATTATAGCCACTGGATAAAAATAATGGAAGAATAATTGAAAACATTTAGTGTAGATCATTAGAAAAGAATAGAAAATCCATAAGAGATACCCAAGGTTAACCTGGAGACTCTGGTTGGGAATGACATGGTAAAATAAAATTTGAATTTCAAAGTCAAAAATATTTTGTAATATGCTATAAATAGAAGCGTATATTTCGATGTTTAATTTTTTAAGATAGCCTACGAAATATGGAGGGTATTTCAAGTAACTCATTATAGTACTGAAATGATGAAGAGAACCAAGCTTGGAATGCTCATAGAAGAATACAAGGAATTAAAGATGGGATATGATGAATATGTAAACTAGATGTTCCATCAGTTAACCAGTATCACCAATGCTAATAGTGCTCTTGGAGAATTTTTGGAAAAAACTACTCAAGTGGAAAGTGTTTTGAGAGGTCTTCTAAAGATATGTCTTGCACAGAATGTGACAATTGATGAGAGTAAGAATTTTATGGAATATAATTTAAATGAAGTAATAGGATCTCTACTTCAGTATGAGTAGGAGATAAATAATATTTCTAATGAGGAGTTTGCTAAATGAAAAAGGTATTTCATTTATGTCTAATGTAATTGATACCACTAATGCCTACCATTTTGAGATCTAGGAAATTTCCAAGGAGATGGATCACACTAGTAAGAAAATATTAAAATTTGTGAAAAACAATGGTGGAAAAAGATAGTTTAGAAGGAAGTATGAAACAGATTATAATAAATATTATTCAAGTAAGAATAAGGATGTTTTGGATTTAGCATATTATGAGTGACTTAATAAAGGTCACATTGGAATATATTTCCCCTTGATCAAGCATTCAACATATGATAATATTATGTATTTAATGAAACTAAACAACACTAAAAATGGTTTTAGATATATCTGTATTACCCCTAGTTTAAATAAGACTATTTTTGTTAGAAGTTAAAAATGAATCATTTCTATTGTAACTTGGTTTAAATATATAATAGAAGGTAATTATGAAAATAAATTCCCAATGAGATTAACTCATTTTTTCATAATAGAACTATTTTATCTAAAAATTTATTTTCATAGTCTCCATGAAATAATGGTTTGAAATATATTTGGTTGGGGAAAAGTCTATCTGTGAATTATTCTAAACTTATGTTAGCATGGGTACTAAAAGGATGTTACACCAATGTTATTGGATCTAATACGGTCACCATTCCCAGATAGATATTATTTTTGTAAATAATCATGCATACTATCTACTATAATATAATTTGATAGGATGTCATACAATATATAGAATATATTTTTCAATAATATTTTTATTTTGGATTCAAGGCATGTGCATTAATTTAAATATGGTTTTTTATTAGCAAGTAATTTTTTTGTTTACATAATTAGAATTCCAATTCTGAATATATAGACATTATGTTTACTTTTCTAAAATGTTTTCTAACAATATTCCATTATATTTCTTTATTGATTCATTAATTTTTGGGGAGTTACCCCTTGTTTGTTAAATGAAGTAAGATACTTCTATGTAATCTTTTAAACATGTTTTTAATTAATTAACTTATGCATAATTAAATTTCCTTGGACTCTCTGAAATAAATTTTCAACAACTAATATAGGGATTTCCATTATACTCCTCCAAAAATATTATGAGTTTTATAATTTAGTTTGTCATAAATCAAAGTTAAATTATATTTGGAATTTTGAAATGATTAAAATAAATAATTTTTTCTAAATTTTATTTAATATTTTCTGGACAATAAAATTTTATTTTTTTATCAATTTTTAAATAAAATATTTCTATTCTTAAACTCATGGGTTTTTTGTTTTTACAACCCCTTAAAAAAAAGAAAATATTCATTTCTTTTAGAAGAAAATTATTTTTATCCATATGTTCTTGAAAATTGGGTTTATTTTTTCATTGATTATTTTTTTTCATTTTACCTATATTTGAACTTAACATGGAGAAGCTTAAGATTTTTCTATAAATGATACGTTTTGATAAATATTGTTCACTATGATTAAATGTTAACTAGTTTATACTATTTATTTTTAAAAATGGTAAATTTTTTACTCAGTTTTAATTATATTTTTTTGTTAAATTCTACCTTGTTTTATGTAATAAATTTATAATATACATATTAAAAAATTTAAAAAAGGTGGAGATTTTTTTTTCAAATTTATAAAAAGTGAGAGTCATTAGTATTTGAATTTTCTTTAAAAACTTTATCAATTTTATTTTTTTGATAAATTAATCTCAATCAATATTTATTAAATTCTATTATTTTTTTCTCATGTATTTTATTTAACAATATTAAATTGTTATGTGTTTAATTAATTACCAATTTATTAATTAAATGTTTTAATATGTTTATAAATACTTAAGTATGTGAAATTATTGTGTTTTAATAAATTAATAATTTTCTAATAACATGTTTTAAAAATGGTAATTTTGAAACTTATTATTTTTATAATTCTTATTTTTTTGTTATATATTTACTACCTAAGATTAATTTTTCTTAAGTAAAAAATATGTTCCATCCTTAGTGAGGAACTTTGACTGGACCTTATCCACACAAGGGACCCTTATAGTTAATCATGTGGGAGGGTATGCCTATGGAATCCTCACATGGAGGCTAATCTTCAATGTGAATAATGCACACCTATAGCAAGTGTGCATATGTATATGGCCAATGTATCATGCCTATAGTGGGAATGGATTGGGCTAGGTCACCCATAGTGTATGGGTTGTTTCACTATTTGAACCAAGAATGAGTGGGACTTTATTTATATACCACTCAGCCACCATTTGATTAAACCAATGTGGGACTCGATTTTAAGTATTACTATTTATCAATCGTGTATATCTCTAAAAGTATCAGTTAGTTATATCCAACGTCTAATCTATTCATATCACCTTTTTGATCCTTTATATCTTCTCCGACACCCATATTTTAATTCTCATATAGTTATTCTTTTCTAATTTTACTTTCTTCTTACCCAGATGATTGCTAACCTCTAGTTTACCAACAGTCACCAGAGAACCTACGATGACTTTATTTGAGCTTCTTTGAGCTTAATGGTTTGTTTCACTTGGTCTCATCTATTTTTTCTTCTTCAAACATCAGACATCTTACTTCTTCATTTGTTTCTTTGAGTTTTAATAGTAATATCATCATCTTCTTATTTTTCCTTCCATATTTTTTTCTTCTTGTTCATTCCCATGTTGAAAATAGGCCATCTTTTGTTTCTAGGATTGGGTGTTCGACAAGCCACCATTGGACCCAATGATGAGACGATTCACCAATGAACCCAATAGTGAGTCACGAGTAACAATTGGATACTAATGGTGAGTCATGAGTCACCAATGTAACCCAATGGTGGGTCAGTGATCCACTGATGGATTTTAATGGTGAGTCTTTTTACTCACCATTGGACATAAATGGTTGGTCATATTTCTCTACCCACAAGTTATCTATTCTATACTATAAAAGAAATTTCAAGAAGCTTAATTAAGCTTCCACATAACCTCTTCCATCATCATTTATATTTTAGTAGATAATTTCTTTTTGTTAATTTTTTTATTTATTTTAACCAAATATTATATTTTAAGTAGTGTTTTTAGATTTTCAAAAATGGACATTACCAACAATATATTTTATTCATGGTTTCTAATAGGCCTTGATTTTTTCCATTTTTTTAATTTTTTTCTTTTACATTCAATTATTAGTTTTCTCTATTTTTCATTATGTTTTTTAGTATCTTCTTCAAGTGATTTATTTTTCTAGTAACACCTTCATTGTTTCTACAATAACTTGGAAGTAGAATTTATCTTGAAGTAGCTTTATTATTGCTGATTGAAATTATTATATATATATATATATATATATTTAAAATCTACTTATTTTTATCATCTTTAATTTCATCATATTTCTTGGAAATGAATTTCATTGGGCCACCATTGGACATTTCCAATGGTAGTTCATGAGACGATATTGTCTTTATGAAATAGTGATTCGTGAGTCACTATTGGATTTCAATGGTAGAATTTTTTTATTTCTTATCCTGAAGCCTTTTATTCGCTACTGGAAACTAACGTTTTCCCAATGGATATATACCAACGGTTTCTTCAAACCGTTGGTATACTTTAAAAATGGAAACATTTGAAAACGATTTGTTCAAACCATTAGAAATGTGTTAATATAGTTATGATTTCGCAACGTTTTGACAAAACTCTTGGGAAATATTTAGTTCCTCAAAGATATACCAGCGGTTATAATAAACCATTGGTAAAGAGAGGCTTTACCAATAGTTTTTAAAAACTATTGGGAAAGTTTTCCCCCAAATACCCACACCCCAGCTCCCACTCGGCCTAATTACAAACCCTAGTACAAAGATCCTCCTAATGTTTTCTCAGCTATGAAACTCATTCCAAACATATTTCTATCTTCAATAAATCAATTTTTTATTACTAAACTTCAAATTAGTAAGTGTTAAATTAGTTTTAATGTTCTACCTATATTTGTTTTTTGTTTTCTTTTTTCATTTGGTCTAAATTAGAGTTTCTGGTGTATTGAACCATTTGATTTTTTTTCTATTTTTTGTTCTATACTTCAAAAATGGTAAAGGGTTTGTTTAGTTGGGTGATATGGTAGTTTCTATAGACATTAGTTTAGTCGAAAATTGGATTTGGATTTTTTATTTATAGTTTTTGTTCAAGGAATAATGGGAAGGGTGTTGAAATTGAGGATGAATTGACCGTTGGTTGGGTGATGGATTAGAATTGTGAACATCCCCACCCCCACCACTTGGACACCTTCCCCCCTCGGACAGCACCCCACCACCCCCTTGACACCCCCATTGGACAGCCCCCAACCCCTGCACCCCCACCCCCTGGACACTCCCACCCCCTGGACAGCCCATTCACCCCACCCCCTGGACACCCCCACCCCCACCCTCCATGGACACCCGTCACCCCCATGGACATCCCCCACCCCCTAGACACCCCCACCCCCAAAACACTCACACTCCACCCCCCTGGACACTGCTCACCCCCTTGGACAACCCCCACCCCCATGGAAAACCCCCCACCCCACCCCCCCTAGACACCCACACACCCTGGACACCCTCCACCCTATTGAACAACCCCACCCCCTTAGACATCCCCCCTTGGACACCACCACACCACCTAGAACCCACCGCACCTCCTACATGCTTGGCCAAATTTTTAAATTGGAAATAAAAATTTAGTTGATCTCCCCTTTCCCCAATGACATTTCCTAAGTGACCCATAGAGCCTTATTAATTGAATTTGTCTTGTTTGATAAATTGAATTTGTCATGTTTTGATAAATTGAAAATTTTATGTTATGATAAATTGAATTTGTCATGTTTTTATAAATTGAATGGGTTTTTTGGAATGAATTGGCTAATTCATGCTGGTTTTACTTTCTTAATGAATATTTTTTTAAATAAAATTACCTTAAGGGGGATGCAGGAGGGGTAGGGGGATGTTCAGGTGTGGGGGGCTATCCAAGTGGGGGGTGGGTTGTCTAGGGTGGTAGGGGGCTACGGGGGGGGGGGGGGGGGGGGGGTCGGGGGGGCTATAGGGGTGTGGGGGAGGGGGTATGGGATACCTAAGGAGGGGTGTGGGCTATCCAGGGGGTCAGGTTTGGGTGTACAGGTGGGGGAGGGGGTGTGGAATGTCTTAGGTGGTGGGATGTCCAGGGAGGTGGGGGTGTGATGTCCAGGTTGGGAAGGGAGTGTGGGTTGTCCAGGGGGTGGGGTGTGGGCTGTCTAAGTGGGGAAGGGGGTGTGGGGTGTCCAGGGAGGAGGGGGGGGGGGGGGGGGGGGGGGGTATATCCCTATGGGGGTGGGGGGGGGGGGGTTGTGTTGTCTAGGTGGGTGGGGGGATGTCCAGGTGGGGGGTGGGGGGTGTCCTTGTGGGGGTGGGTTATCCAGGTGGGGGGGGGGGGTCTAGGTGTGTGTGTGGGGGGGGGCTATCTAGGGGGTGGGGTGGGGGTGTATGGGAAGGGGGTATGAACTGTCCAGGGGGTGGGCTATCTAGGTGGGGGAGTGGGTATGTGCTGCCCATGGGGGGTGTCCAATGGGGGTGGGGAGGGGTGGTCTATCCAAGTGGGGGGGTGTGGGAGGGGGGGGGGGGCTGTCCATGGGGGATGTAGTGGGGCTTTAGGGGGGTGGGATGTCAAGGGGTGGTGGTGGGTAGGCTATCTAGGTAGGGGAGTGGAGGGGGGGGGGTGTGGGCTGTCTAGGGGGGTGGGCGTGGGCTGTCTAGGGAGGGGGGTTGGTTGTCCACTCTAATACTCTACAAAACATAAAAATCACATATAACCAATGTATAGTTGATTTCACACATTATATTTTTTCTTGAAGTTCCATACCAACACTCACTCTTACCCTTCCAAGAATAAGTGATATATGTAAAGAAATATCACTCAGGTTCTTATCCACTATCCATATTGATCTCATAAAAATTTAACGTTTGTAAAACTCCATAGCACCTAATTATACAACAAGGCTCATACTCCTATGAGTAGTGTCCAATAGAAAAATAGATTATAAAATCTGATCCACATATGATATTTGGTGGTGTGTTTACAATTGGGTGTGTTGTGATTTATATGTATGATATTCATGCTTTACACCAATAGTCTTCTCGATCATCAATAATATGCTTGAAATCATGATAAAATTAAATAGATATTGGATTCTACGACCCTAGATTGGGGGTGGAAACCCACACCCCCTTGGATAGCCCCCCCTGGACAGCCCCACCACACCCGTGGATAGCCTGCCCACCGCCTGTAGATACCCCGCCCACCGCATGGACACCCCATACCCCCTGGATAGCCTCGTCACCCCCATAGAAAGTCTGCCCACCCACCATGTACCCCTTGGCGATCCCCTCCACCCCCTAGACAGGCTATCCACACCCAATACTCCTCGTACCCCTTGGAAATCCCCCAACCCATGGAAATCCCCCACCCCTGGACATCCCCGACCCCCTGGACAACCCCACCACCCCCGTGGACAGCCCACCCACCCCCTGCACGCCCTGTACCCCATGGACAACCCCCACCCCTGTGGACAGCCCACCCACCACCCCCAGACACCCCCATCCCCCCAGACACCCCCACCCTTGGAAATCCCCCCACCCCCTGGACACCCCGACACCACTAGACGACCCCACCACCCCCATGGACAGCCCTCCCACCCCCCGTGGACAGCCCACCAACCCCCCCTGGACACTCTTGACCCCCTGGACATCCCCACCACCCTCATGGAGAGCCCTACCACCCCCTAGACAGTCCCCCACCCCCATGGAAAGCCCACCCACCTTGACATCCCGACCCCCTTGGACAGCTCCCCCACCCCCTGGACACCCTCGACCCCACCCGACATCCCCGCCACCCCCTGGACATCCGGTACCCCCTGGACACACGGTACCCCTTGGACACCCCCACCCCCTTGGGAAGTGTATATGATCACTCAAATAATCTACTAAAATTTAAAATTTCTTCAATCTAAAATTTTCTCAACTCTTGAATAATACCCCTTCACAAGTGTACATGATCTTGTACACTCATGTATAGTTCTTCAAAAATATTTTGTTATAAATATAGAATTTTTTATTCTTTTATATTATGATTCTCATATAGAGTAGTGTGTCAGTTATAGTTTCATATAAAGTGAAAAATTCTCTTTTACTTAAATATATTTTCGATGAAACATCAATCTCATTGAATTTATTTTGACGAAATGACTTATCATTTTTTTTACATAATGGATAGAAGTTTTATGTATGAAAATGATTGGATTTCAAGATATTTCCAAAACTATTTGAGAGATTTTTAGATTTTTCATTTCCCAATGCTTCAGATAGTGGTCACATACTCTACCCCTATTAAAATTGTGTTGGAAGACCTTGGTTGAGCCGTGAAGAAGTCAGTTATCACATAACCAAATAAGGGTTTCAAGCAAAATAATCTGTGATGTATCCCAATGGGGAGAAAATGAAATCTAAAATTGCTGATGTTCCAAATGAGAGGTCTATATTGGAGAATTTGTTATATGAAAAGTTTCAATTTATTCATCATCATGAAAAAGAAATGATTCCGACCAATGTAGATTTCGATATGAGCACACATGATGTGTCCAATAAAAATGTTGATATAGTCAGGGTGAAAAAATTGAATGATTCTCCCAAAACTCCTGTATATCGACAATGTAGTAAAATGAAAAAGTTGGAATTTTTAATCTGATTGTTTCATGGGAAAACTATGTATGGGATTTCTAATACTACTATCAATTACATTCTTAACTTATTGAAGGAATTACTTACAGATGATGCAGATATTCTCTCAAACCACTATATGGCATGGATGTTAGTTAAGGAACTTGGATTTTGAATAAACAAAATTCATGCTTTCCAGAAAGATTGCAGTTTTTTCTGGGAGGAAACTGCTGAACGAAATGATTAGATAAAATGTGGCACAGCTTGTTGGAAGCCAAAAGATGATGGAACACCGTCTTGTGTTCCACAGAAAGTAATGTGTCACTTTCCATTGAACCACAGAATCTAGAATCTTTTTATGGTTTATGAAATATCAATAAAAATGCGATGGCATGATACTGAGATAAAGATGACTAATGATGAGTTGGTTCACCCTACAGATGGATTTTAATGGAATAGATTTGATGCTCGATATCCTGATTTTGTAGCTGACGTGTGTAATGTGAGGTTGGGTCATTCATGTGACAATTTTAATCCATTGGGGCGGAGGCTTAAGTCACACAACACATGGATGGTTTTTATACACATTTATAATCTTCTCCTATGGTTGTGTATGAAAAAACCGTTCACTTTCATGAGTATACTCATATCTGAAAAACCACCTGGACAACCGCTACCCCCTGGACAGCCCCATCCACCCCCTGGACACCCCACCCACCCCCATGGACACCTTGTACCCCTAGACAACCCCTACCCCTAGAAAGCCCCCCAGAAACCCCTAGACACACTGAACCCCCTGGAAAGCCCTGCCACCCCCATGGATAGCCCGCCCACCCCCTGGATAGTCCCTCCCCCCATGCATATCCCCCACCTCTATGGACAACCTTTTGACCCCCCTTGACACCCTACTCCCTAGATACCCCCACCCCCTGGACACTTCGTACCCCCTGGACAACCTCCCCACCCCTTGGACACCCCTACCCCCTAAAGAGCCCCCCACCCCTATGGATAGCCTGTCCACCCCTGTGGATAGCCCGCCCACACCCTTGGACACCCCATAACCCCTGGACAGCCCTACACCCTCATGGAAAACCTGCCCACCCCACTGAACACCCTGTACCCCCTAGATATCCCCCACCCCTGTGGACAGCCCGCACACCCTCGTGGACACCCCAACTCCTTGAACAACCCCACCACCCCCCGTGTACTGCCCGCCCACCCCCTAGACTCACCTCGCCTATTGGATATCCCACACACCCCCTGGACACCCCCTACCCCCCGTGGACAGCCTGCCCAGTCCCATGGATTAGCCCCACCCCTGTGGATTGCCCGCCCACCCCCTGGACACCCCTACCCCCCATGGACATGCCTCCCACCCCTTGGACACCGGTACCCCCTAGACAGCCCCGCCCACCCCTGGACACCCCTACCCCCTAGATAGCCCCCACCCCAGTGGACAACCCCATAAACCTCCCTATACACCACCTACCCCCTAAACACCCCTACCCCCTTGGAAACCCCACCCCAGTGGACTGCCTCATCGACCCCTCTAGACACGTCCACCAACTGAACAACCCCTCCACCCCCGTGGACAGCCCCCACCCCCTGGACAACCCCACCACTGCCTGGAAAACACAACTACCTCCTCAACAACTTGTACCCCTAGACATCCCCGCCCACCCCTGGACACTCCCTACACATGGAAATCCCCCCACCACCGTGGAAAGCCCCACCCACCCCCTGGACACCCCCAACCCCATCGACAACCCCACCACCCCCATGCAAAGCCCCCAACCACTTGGACAGCCCCCACCCCATGGATTATAGTATTTCTAACAACACAAAGAACCCATTAATCATATGTACCCACTTTGTTTCCTCCTGGGATCCTTGATCACCAATAAAAAATAGTGGATGGTATTTTAGAAAATCCCATTCATAATAAATGATCTGAGAAGAACATGATTATTCCACTTTTACAAGAGTTTGTGTAGAGACCAAGACTTGGAAGACAATAGATGGATCACAAGAATGACTACCTGAGGTATACCTATATGAACTTGTTGATTCATTTATTGTGGTAAAATTCTAAATAATTATCAAAAACAAAACCTTTAGTAAAATAATATGATGTTCTAAAATAAGGGACATAAAATCAAAAATCCCATAAAGATACATCATTAATAATTCTTCATAAATCAATTTCAAAATCAAATAATTGAGACTTATTTCTTTTTAAGACTCCCCAATGGTTTATAAAAATCTATTTTAAGGTTCCATTTCAAAAATCATGTTGTATTTTTGTCCCAAAATAAAAATGTAATCCATTTACTAATAAACAAATCCCCTTCCTACCATTCACACCAAAAGTATTCATTTTTTCCTAAAGAAACACATACTATTAAAATAAACAGTATTCCAAAAACATTTTAAAAATACCAATGATGTTAAAATCTCTGAAATTCAATCCATTAAAACCATTATAGCCCCCACCCCTCCTAGACACCACCCCACAGCCTAGACACCCCCACCCCCATGGACAACCCCCACCCCCAGATAGCCCCAACCCCCTAGACACCACCCCAACCCCCTTGGACATCCCCAACCCCCTGGACCGCCCCCACCCCTAGAAACCCCCACCACCTTGGACAACCCCTACGCCCTAGACAACCCACAACCCCCTGGATAACCCCCACCCCTTCTAGACACCACCCCACCACCTGGAAACCCCCACCCCCATGGACACCCCCACACCCATGGACAACCACCCCCACCCATAGACACCACCCCACCCCCCTTGGACTGACCCAACCCCCTAGACCACCCACCCCCTGGAAACCACCCCACCAACTGCACACGCCCCACCCGTGGACACCCCACCCCTTGGACACCACCACAACCACCTGAACAACACCCTACCCCTAAACACCCCCAACCCCCTGGACGACCCCACCCCACCTAGACATCACCCCACGACCTAAACACCACCACCCCCTAGACACCCACTCCATGGAAAACCACCCGAACCCCTTGGACACCACCCCAACCCCCTTGGATTACCCCCACCCCTTGGATAGACCCCACCCCCTAGATACCACCCTAACCCTGGACACGCCCACCCCCACCTCATAGACACCCCACATCCTAGAAATCCCCCAAAACCCATGGACACCACCCCACCCCCCTAGACACCCCCATGGACAGCCCCAAACCCCACCACCCTAGACAGCCCCCCCCCCCCAAGACACCCCCACCCCCTGGACACCCCTACCACCGTGGACAGCCCCCTCAACCCCTTGGATAGCCCCACCCCATGGACACCCCCACCCCCAGACCCCCACCCCTGGACAACCCCTACCTGCTTGGACAACCCCCCAATCCCTGGACATCCCCCAGCTCTAGACACCCCTACCCCCATGGACATCCCCCAACCCCCTGGACTGCCCCAACCTCTTGGACACCACCACCCCTGGTCTCCACCCACCCCACTAGACACCCCCTAAAACTTGGACATCCACCACCCCCTAGACACCACCCCACCCCCTGGACACCCCTACCCCCAGGACATCCCCCCTGAATAGCCCCGCCAGAAAACCCAAAAGGAGGGCCCCCTCCAGACAGAATATTACTAGAATCTAAACCAAATATTTCCCAGTGTAGTTCATTTTTTCTTTTATATCATGAATTATTTTGTTCATTTTCATTTTTGTTAAACATAAGCACTTTTGGAATAAAAACGAGTTTGAAAAACTAGAATTAAGGGTGGATTATAGTGATGGATGTAGTGCCTCGACTACCCAGTCTCAAATATTGAATCATGGTAGTTTTATCAATTGTAATATATAACTTCAATAAATTGATACTCTCCACCTGGGCCCAAAAAGTGCTATCCATTCTTGGTTATAGTTTACTGGATGACCAAATTACTAAGACTCCGAATTTCCGATTGGTTGGAAGACAAATGTGAAAACATTCAGATATTACATGGTTTTAGTATTTAGTAATGTGGAAGGCGAGGGATTAGAAAATAACTACTAGGACTCAAAGAAATATTCTAAAAGGATTATCTTTTAGTGAATATGGAATTTAACTAGTATAATATATGCAATACTAGATTCTAGTTTATGAAATATTGGATTCTATGTGAAGGAGTATTGTCTTGTGTCTCCAGTTATATTTAATTTTCTATAGGTGTATTGGAGTATGGTGTATGCAATATTGGAGGCTTCTGCATATTGGATTCTATGTGCATGTGATATTGGATTATGTGTGGTGTATTGGCCTAGGTGAATAGGCTTCCTGCAGGTGTATTGGGTTCTCTATTGTTTTTGGGTGTTGGGTTCGATATGCTGCTGTGAAATCTGGGTGAAGGATATTCCAATAGTTTATAACTATTGGTATACTACTGAAATTGTTTTTAATAATATACCAAAGGTTATAAACCATTGGTATAGGGGTGAAATAAATGTGAAAGGTATATTAACGGTTACAAAACTGTTGTTATATCAAATGAATTTTTCATTTTACCAACGGTTTTATACAACCGTTGGAAAAAAAAATACCAATGGTTTTTGAACCATTGGTAAAAAACTGAATGCTTTGTAAAAAAACAGTTTTAAACTATTGGTATAGATTGTTTCAAATGGTTCTAGGTAACCATTGGTAAGGTGTGATTTTTTTCAGTATATACCAACAGTTATTTAGAAACCATTGGTATATATCTATCCCTACATCGGACATAGCAACAATTTTCCAAACCGTTGGTATATTATATACCAAAGGTTTTCCCTTCAACAACAATGGTTTTAAACCATGGGTATAGTTTAACTTTCCAGTAGAGATTGCAATGTTTCATGAAATATTTTTTATTTTGGTTGGATGATTTTATTTTTTTTTATTGAAATTGGAATGGTACCTTATGCACTATTAATTCAATATTGGAAATTTCCATTATCAAGTCCTATGCCACCAATTTTTGTTTCAGTGGTGATTCATGAGCCACGACAATCTATTTTCAATGGTAGTTCATGAGACAACATTAGTAACTTTTTTTCTAAAAATGTAATTTATCTTTTCAATTTATGTTACAAACATAAATTCCTTCTTAAAAAATTTATTATTTTATGTTGAAATATATTTTTAGAGTTTTTAAAAATAACTTTAACAAAATTTTTTGAACATTCATTTATGAACAATGAATTTTATCCCATTATATATTTTCATGATTATTTTTTGATATATGTATAATATAAAGTATTATATTTTTATTACAGTTGTATTATAATTCTACATTAATCAATTGTTTTAAGTATTTTATTAATTTTTTATATTAATTTTTCATGATGAAATATAAAAACCAATCGTATTGAGGGGTTTTTTGTGGGGTTTAAACAAATAAGGTAACAATCATATTATTATATTGATATGATATAACTTAGACATGAACAATCTTCTATAGGATCAATACTTTAACAATCCAGGATATTTATTCAAGGAATAAAATAAACACCTATGTAGATCATTCCATATCAATTGTAAGACATCTATTTTAATACATATTCAACATTATTACTACTCTAAATTATTCATGATATTTTGTGACTTTTGTAATCTTACTGTGATAATACAAGGACTTAATATTCGACATTTGTTCCTTCAATGTGATCAAAATTCACCAAGCATAAGCTTCTTTGGCATTTTGATATTATTCTTCTTTTCGTATATTTTTTATTCATGAAATATTATTTCTTTATGTTTGTAATTTCTTTATGGTAGGTTTATTAATTACCAGTACAAGGAAATTATTTCCTTTCTTAGATAACTCTACCACTCAAAAGGAATTTTGGGGTGATACTCTTGATCAAAATTCCATATACAGACAAGGTTGAGTCTCCTGTAAAAAGATTTGGTTTTTCCTATAAGTTTTTTAAAAGGAAGTGTATTTAATAAGGTTCTGACACCATTAAAATTGAGGTTCTTAGTGAGTACCAATATCCAAAATGATTATAGGGGATTGGAAAGTGGACTAGGATATGTTTTATCCGAACCACTATAAATCTTACCTCTCTTCTATTTTTTATTTCTTCAAAACTCAAATCAAGAACACTACACTCACTACTATTTAATATTTTTTTAACTATAATAAATTTTTCCTTATTTTTTTTTAAATAGTCTTCTCATTCCCTCTTGTCATATTTTCACCAATAACGATCCAATAATACATTGATCTTGGACATTAATTGGGCTTCCAGTGATAATATGTTAATTAATATTAATGGTTAAATGTGAAATAATTTTTTAAACCAATGGTAGAGAAATGAAATTTAATAACCATAGATTATTATGAATGGTATGGATCTTAATATGGTTAATAAAGAAATAATAACATTGAGTTGTAATCTATTTTATTTATATTTCACATTTTATTAATAAAATGAAATGATAAATTCCATTTTTTAATCTAGAATTGAATTTTTTAGATGATAAATAATATTATGGAATATAATTTATACCCTTGGAAAATTATTAAAAAATATATGTAAATGGGATGAGTTATATTGAACAAATTAATATTTTTTTGTTAATTGGTAGAAATGGTCTATGAAGCAGACCATTATTTTATTTTTATGAAATTGTGTTTCACATTGATTTTATGGGGTTCCTTGGTAAATAAAAAATAATTAAATGTGTGTCTCTTGATGTGTTTTTTGGTTGTAATTCCTTATGAGGATTCATTAGAATCTATATAGACCCAGGATTGTGTAAAATACCATGAGAAAGCCTTTAAGTCCATTAAGAGACTCACAAGAATTCAATGGTGTAATGACACACCTAAAATTCATAGATATCTAGTCCTATATAATTCCTTAATAAATCCATTATATTCCCCTTAGATTCATTATCACAATTTTTTTTGGGTGGAACCCATTGGATTCAAGTAATGTGTATATTAATCGAATTACAAAAATTTATGTAGCAGATTCTTAAGGGGATTTTTTTGGAGAATACAGTGGGATAAGATCCACATATTTTCCTTTATTAGTTTAAATATGATTCCTCAAGTTTATGCTAAGGATTACCATTATTCTATACATTTAAGGTGAAGGATGGTTCCTCAAGATTAGATGAAAATTACATATCATTGTAATTCCACGATTCAACCCTCTTCTGGGTTCCCTATTAAATTTTTGAGAGGAAATGCCTTGTTGATTTATGTAGATTCCTTCAGGGTAGTAATAGAGTAGTTTCATTAGAATTATAAATTGTAACTTGTAAAGAAACTATTTTTACAATTAATAACCACTCACCAAATTAGGGTGAATCAAATATAAACTTATGTCAAGTGTCACTATGTATATTGGGAACCAATGAATGTTTTACTAAAATTTATTTAGTTTATTAATGATTAATATATTAGATTGATAAATTAGTTTACTATAGAAATTATTGTTTAAATGATGCCTATATTCAATGTATTGTTGACAGGTAATTTATTAACTCCATTTGTGGTCTCTTAATAAGTTTTACTCACACCCAACTCAGGCTTCCATAACACTTGGCTACCCAAGAAAAAGACAATATGTTGTAGGATCAAGAAGTGGTAGGTGACTTATGTTGTTTATTTCTATAGTTTGGAATGGTTTGCATTGAATGTGTATTTTAGGACTGGGTGGGACTTGGTAATGGTGAAAGAATGAGTTTTAGTTCCATTTTATTTATATTTTTTATCCATGTGTGAGATCCATCCATGATTGATCTGTTTTCACTTGTATGAAATTGCCTCTTATTATAAAACTTTGATACAATAATTATAAATTTTCAAAATACATGTATCATATATGGTGATTATTCATTAAAGTTTTTTATATTTTATATTTATTTTACTTAGATACTCTAACCAGAGGGTATAGTCTCCCCACAATATCCCTATAGACCCTCTCTACAAGTCAGTAACCTTTTACATATGGGGTGGTGAACCTGAATCCATGTGGTGAAATAGATCAGGTCACCAGTTTAGTAGATTTTAGTGTTAGGTGTTACAACATACATCTTGGAAAAACTTATAATAGAACATAAAAATATGATCAAGTTGTGTAAGATAAATTATATTTCCCCTAAACTATTTTTGTGTAAATGGGAAGATGAATACCATGATGGTGATAACGAATTTGTCTTTTCATAGGAATACAAAGTTATCTATTAATCAAATATTATCATTATTAAATCATAGTTTCTCTATATTTTTTAGGAGTCTCAAAATTTACAATATGGGATGTCATTTAAGAATAATTTTTTATAATGCTTTATGTAGTTTATAATGATTTGGGGAATCATTATTTCACATCCCTTACTGTGAAAGAAATGAAAGACCAATTTGAAAATCCAATCACCAGTTATGTGTTGATGGTTACTTTATAAAAAAATTCAATGAAAACTAAGATTCAAAGATAGTGCAGTGTAGAGACCCAAATCTTTATGTACATAGACATTACATTACTCTTGCGGAATATCTAATACATAACAAAAATAGACACCAAAGGACCGTAATAGTTCAGTGTATTTGTAAACATATAATATAAACTTCTAATCATGTTGAAAGATCTTCAATATATCCTATAAAAATATTCCCCTTTTTGTTTCCTTACCTAAAACCTTTCTTTTAATCCTGGGGGAAAAGAAAACATAAAAAGGGTGAGCTCAAATTCTCAGTAAGGGTAAGCATGGATAAAATAAAACAAACCATATATATTTGAACTTAAAAACATGAACATAATGTTTAAACATCAAGATCTTGAGAAATGACATAAAACATGGCAGTATATAAGGGGTAGATCATAATGGAACATCAATCATGATAAAATAGCATGGGAATAAAACTTTTAATTGTGTAAAAACATTAATAACATGATATGATTTCCATAGTAGCCAAGGCATTGCTGCCAAGACCATCTAAATGGACAAAGTCCCTAACTGAACTGGGTTTACTTGTCGTTCTAGCCTTGTATTACTAAACCGTATTTACTTGCTATTTTAGCCCTATATTACAGAACCAAATTTACTTTCCATTTTACCCATGTCTATATCATGAGATATAAATCTTTACCCAATGTATTGGAGGGATATATAGGTCCCACCCATCTCATATTGAAATCATTCTTACGTGTTCCACAAAATAATCATAAATCATTCATCATAACCCAAAGAATAAATTGGGTTTCATAAATATCATTCCATCATAACATAATCCATATAAAAAATGGATATCATTTCATTATAAGAAAATTTAAACCATATAAATCATAGAGACATTATACTTGAAACATACACATATGAAATAATGTCATCTTAGATGGAAAATGGTTTTGATAAAGCACTTGAAATGAATTCTTGAGGAAAGTATACTTTCTTTTTTAAAATCATTTTATCTTCACAAAATTCCATTAAATTTTAAAAGAAAAGGATTTTTTTGAAAACAGTCATGAAATCTTGTAGAGTAAGCTTCATGAAAATAAGGCGTTATGAAACCGTAAAAATCCGTTCATGCCATATAAGTTAAAAAACATTCTTCTTGTACTTTTGCTGGCAAAGTCAAAAAGTACCTCATATGGTAAACAAAAAAAATACTCCTTACATACCAAGTAGTAAAAGTAAAAAATGAGTAAAAAATACTTTAAACATACATGAAAACATTTTTATAAAACTTGGACATGGATGATAAATATAACCCCAGTAAATACTTATGTATAAGCAATCTCGGATTGAAAACAATTGAGATTGCGACATTATCCCTTACCTTAGGTCCGATATGCTTCATATGTATCCGAACCTCCTGTGTAATGATTTAAATAATGTCATTTACTTATTACAGAATCATATTCACTGTTATGATATCATATATGGTTCACTTATGACTTTATATTACCAGTGATTTTGTAAATCCATGTTAAAACAACATTGTGGGTAAAATCATTTCATTTATCGTATGTGTTTGGACTTTTTGTTCTTGATATTATTACTTATATACTGATTTCATTAATTCCATAATGTAAAAAATGATTCATATATAATAAATATTCATCATATACATATATATGATAGATTTATAAATGGAATGAAATACACCGTTCATGGAGACGGTAGGCCGTACATACGCATGAAGGCTGTTTTCGTTTCCTGATTGAATTGAATGGAATTAAATAGACGACATATATATATATATAATTCTAGTAGAATTATTATGTCATATATTTCATTATTAATCATTATATATACTTTATAATCATTCATGAATAGTTAACATGATGAATGAATCTTATCGCGTTCGTGGAGACGGTGGTCTGTACGTACGCACGAGCGATGATATTGTTCCCATGATTGTGGAATTGTATTGAAGTGTATGTATGATATTTCAGAATAAATATCACTTTTAAATAATCACATATAGTTATTCTTTCACCATTATACCCATCCAAGTAAGGTGGTGGTGGAAAACAGATTACACCATGGCGTGGAGACGATATTCCGTACGTACGCATGCGCGGTGATTTCATTTTCCATAGGATGGATAGAAGGTGGAATAAGGTTGTTTCATATTTATAATGACATATCATTATGTGAGTGATACTGATGTTATTACTTCATAATGAAACAACTAAAGAAGAGGAAGTATAAGAATAAATAAATTTGAAAGAATCAGTAACATATATTACCTCTTCTTCGACACGCCTCTTTGAAACCTCCTCTTAGGGCACTAAAATTGGTCTTTTAAGAAGACCAGGACCTCTTGAATATTTCTATGGAAGTTGATAATAGAAATGGTCAGGGGTTTCCCGAGCGCGAAGGCTAAAAGTTGTGTAATGATGAGAGGGAGGAGGTGCACTTTTATAAGGGAGGAGAGGGACACCTTTGGAATCCTCAAAAATATTAGTTTAATATAAATTAAAAACCCACATAAAAACAACCAAAAATGACTAAATTAGAATATTAGATGAGATAGGGTTGTAATATAATCAACCAATAAAATTTAGGCATGTTTTGATCTTATTTTAAACCATTTCATTTTGATTTATCCTTATTTAATCTACTTATTCTTATTTGTGGTAATAAAATTGTAAATATTAAATGGTTATAAATAATCACTTATGTGTTGTTAATTTTACATAATTGTATACTTTATGAGATTTTAGAATATATAAATTTCAATTTATAATTTTTAAATATTTTTGTTATTTTTTAAACAATTTAATAATATGTTATTTTTATAAAATAACAATAGTATCAATTTTGACACTATTCATTTATTTGAATTTAAATAAATCCACACAGAGGATATATTCTAAATAAAATATTTAATAGGTTCCTAACATTTCATATTCATCTAGAAAATTAGTTGATAACATTAAATAGTTCATACAATATTTATTTTACTATTTGTAAAACCATTTATTTGATACATCACCTAATAAAATAATTTCTACAACATTATTGTATAATTAATAAATATACTTATTTGTTGCATAAAAATTAAAACTAAAATACTAGGATGAAGACAACTATTATAGAGTTCATAAAAATACTTTTAGTTGGATTTATATTCTAAAACACCCCACTTTTAAAATGTTATATTTATTAAATTATGAAGGTGACAACTTTGAGATAATTTAAAATAAAATAATATAAGTGTCATAATCACTTTTATAAGACTCCAGACGGTCATATATTCGGTAAATGTATGATTATGGTGTATATACACACTACCAATAAGTTTTGGTCAGGTTTTTGGGCATTTTAATGGGTATTATTATTTAAATAAAAACTATATTACTTATTTGTCACTAAATAAATAATTTCTGCATCATTAATGAAAAAGATATTAATGTAATTAAATATCTCTTAAAAATTATAAATAAATTACCTTGATAAAGAAAAACATTTTATCTTTCAAATTAGTATTTATAACCGAATTTATATTCGGTATAAACTTATATTAAAAATACTTTAATTATTAAAGTTGAGTGAGACATATTTCACTTTCCTTTAAATAAAATAAACTAAAGGTCTTAATCACCTCCAAGTGGGTTCCAAAGGATTCCATTTCGACCCAAATATTCCTTAGGAAGACATATAAGCATCCAATTATATTAATACAAGTGTTAGGGTAATTATATAATATTATATTTACCCTTAATTACCCGATTTACCTTTTATAGTGGTAAATAAAATTTATCGTAGTTACTATTCATAATGCCCAAAAAAAAAAAAAGTAGCCTATTAACATAATTTGGAACCACTTATTCGAAATAAGGAATCCATTTTTCTAAATTCAATACAAAAAAGCTTCAGAAATTAATTTAAAAATAATCCCGTTGTTAAGAAAATGAGTTTTAAAAGTTAAAACATTGCAAAAGATTGAAATGATTTAACCTATGAATTCAATGTGAAATAAATGATAATGACATAAATTATATTAAATTGTAAAATATATTCTATTTATACTTTAAAATTATCAATATTATAATTTAACCATATAAATGATTACGATGAAAAATGTTGTTTTTAATTAAAATATAGCATGTTTTTACTATTCATTAAAATATGAAAGTTATCAGAAAAATGTCAAAAATTTATCCAATGTAAATTTTTATATCCTGATTCAAATTAAGAAGTTTAATTTGTAAAATTTAACTTATAAACTTGTCAAAAATTATGTTCAAAATGGGAGCGCCATCAAAAGGTGGAAAAACTGCATTTTTTTAAAAATATTTATTTTACCTGAAAAATTTATTTTGTTCTCATACGATGTTCTATGAAATGTGTAAGATGAATTATAATTTCATAAAATTGAAAATTTATTTACTACTATTCATAACGGCTAGTTTATAATAATATTATAACCATATATCGTTTTTTAGTGAAACCCGATATTGTGTACAACACACGCTATCAAGGAAGGTTGCAATTGAGTGTAATGCAAGCCAAGTCAGGGTTGCATGTAGTGAAAGACTCTTTTGTTGTTGCGTATAAAAAAATACAACCATATTTCATTTATACATTGAATATATATATATATATATAAACACTCAATGTTGCATAGAATAACTACTATCAAACCAACTTGAAATTGTGTGTAACACGATTCAAGATTAGTGTTTCATATACTTCATGCTAATATGGTGTTGCGTATAGCGCAAGATAATCTTGGTGTAGCGTACAACAGAAGATATGAAAGAAATTAAAAATAATATATCTTATAAAATCTTGGGTTGTTACATTCTACCCCCCTTAAAATGAATTTCTCCCTCGAAATTCATCGGCGTTATAAATCATTTACTATTCATAAAAACCCACATCGTAAAAAGGAATACTAAATCTTAATTTTAAAAACTAAAGTATGAAATGTAACGATTACCCAAAGTAACTCATCACTGGGTTTCTATATAGGATAACATAGGTGAAAATATGGATATGGAAGAAAAATATAACCATCAAGTTCTGATGGAGAGTGGTAGAGAACATGGCTATGAAAAATCCAACAATCACAAAGCCATAAACTTGTGATGTTCTATGTTACCATCTAATTCATCAGATATGAGGGCACTAGGACAAAAATTTTGGTTTTCAAGATCATTTCCTTAATGTTGATGAATTTTCAAATCAAAATAAATACTTACTTGATTTTGGAACAATCTCACCGTTGTTCGTGCCTTGAACAATTTCCTCTTCATCTCTTAAAGAAATGAAGTTGAATTTGTCATTCATGAAGTGTTAGCAGATCATGTGACAAAATGATGAGTCATTCCTTCTATTTCAACAAAAGGTTGGAAAATGTTATCAAATATACATAATTCCATCTATGGTGTGGTTAATCGTATATGATTCAAAAAATGGACTTATACTTCATCTATCATACCGCTTAATAAAATAAAACTAGTTTCTACTAACAAGGGACTTCCTGTAGGCCAATGGTAGGTGATAAAGGCCTATCGCACTTCGGTTGTGGGTTCGATTCCCGCAACCTTGTCTGACGTGACAGGTTGTTGCCCATCCTGCAAGTTGTCCTTTTTCTAAAACTATACTATTATAACATAACAAAAAGTTCTAGCCTTAAACAATACAATATGATGTCTAAATTAATAGATTTCAATATTTAGGTTTATCCAAAATACGTCTGTCCAAACTCTTAGTATAAATAAAACGATTACTAGAATGGTCATATAACAAGCACGTGAATACCATCATTTATCCCTTATAAATCATAAGATATATCTTGTTGGTCACATTACAAACATGTGAATACCTTAATCATGCATTCTCTTGAAAAATGAATAGTCATTGAACATTAGTGAAAACATGAAGGCTGTCAAAAGTTAATTCTTTCCACATACCAAAAATCCCAAAAAATCTACATACTCAAACCATGATATCACTTTGTCCTTTTATCGATGATGAGCTCATGAATACTACCAAACATATTATTTTCTCCTTATCCCTTCGTTATGCGCACATCATCTGCTTTCCAAAAATATTTCAAACACTTTTCATGGTTACCTGTACCATATAATTATTGGAAACTAGAATTAACCAATACACAGATATTCCAATATTTCATGAAAGTACCTCAACAACATTATTCTTGAATACTAATACATAAACACTTAAATCTATCCTCTTCAATGATTGTCATGGAATACGTCCTTCCTTGATTTAGAAGTAACCTCTTAGGTCCAGTCATTGAGTTGGGTAATGACTGTATTCTCCACAAATAAGACATTGAACTCCATGACAGTCTATCACTCTATGACCCTTTTCCCCACACAGATATCATCTTCCCCTCCATTTGAGGTTTTCCTCAAGGTTCTTCTTCCCTTCTTTATAAATCTCAATCTTCCTTTCTCTATGCTCCTCACCATGAGAACATGCATAAAATTCTATCTTCCTCTTATTTGATGACTTAGGAATACAACTAAAGTTCACCTTGTTAATCATATATCGAGATGACTGATTCGACATAATCACAATATCTTTCTCTCTTGGCATTACAGAATTTCGTTGCTCATGGTCACCAATTTGTCCATCAGATTCAATGTTAACACAATTCCTTCTGGGTCCCTCCATTGACTAAAACCAAAATCCAATGTTTAAGAAACAGTTAAAATAACGAGGAACCACATAATCATTAAAAGTCACTTATCTAATGTCTAACTTATCACACATTCTTTAATCCATGACACCTTAGGTTCACCCTAGGTTATTCATGAACCTAAACATAATTCTAGTACTGTAACCTATAGTTATACTAACCCTTAGGGACATCCCTAGACATACCATAGAAATATCTCTAGAGATCTCACTAAAGTTCTCAAATCCTAGTTTCCAAAGGTTGACTAAACCTCCCTCTTATACCAATAGTAGAGACCCAAAGCTTGACGTACATAGACATTACATTACTCTTGCAGAATATCTAATACATAACAAAATAGAAACCAAAGGACGGTAATAGTTTAGTGTCTTTTGAAACTTAGAATATAAATTTCTAATCATGTTTAAAGATCTTAAACATCTCCCATAACGATCTTCCCCCTTTTTTTAATTACCTAAAACCTTTCTTTTAATCCTGGGGGAAAAGAAAACATAAAAAGGGTGAGCTGAAATGCTCAGTAAGGGTAAGCATGGAGAAAATAAAAAAAACCATATATATTTGAACTTAAAAACATTAACATAATGTTTAAACATCAAGATCTTGATAAATGACATAACACATGGCAGTACGTAAGGCATAGACAATAATGTAACATCAATCATGATAAAATAGCATGGGAATAAAACTTGTAATTGTGGAAAAATATTAAGCACATGATATGATTTACATAGTAGCCAAGACATTTCTTCCAAGACCATCTTAGTGGACAAAGTCCCTTACTGAACCGGGTTTACTTTCCATTCCACCCCTATATTACTGAACAAGATTTACTTGTCGTTTCAGCCCTGTATTACTAAACCTGATTTACTTGCCATTTCATCCATGTCTGTCTCATGAGATATAAATCTTTACCCAATGCATTGGAGGGAGATATAAGTCCCACCCATCTCATATTGAAATCATTCTTATATGTGCCACAAAATAATCATAAATCATTCATCATAACCCAAAGAATAAATTGGGTTTCATAAACATCATTCCATTATAACATAATCCATATAAAACAAATGGATATAATTTCATCATAAGAAAATTGAAACCATATAAATCATAGAGACATTATACTTGAAACATACACATATGAAATAATGTCATCTTACATGGAAAATGGTTTTGATAAAGCACTTGAAATGAATTCATGAGGAAAATATGCTTTCTTCGTGAAAATAATTTTCTTTTCACAAAATGCCATTAAATTTTAAAAGAAAAGGATTTTGTTGAAAATATTCATTAAATATTGTAGAGTAAGCTTCATGAAAATAAGGCGTTATGAAATTGTAATAATCCGTTCATGCCGTATAAGTTAAAAAAACATTCTTCTCGTACTTTTGCCGGAAAAGTCAAAAAGTACCTCGTATGGTAAAAAAAAGACTCCTTACATACCATGTAGTAAAATTCAAAAATGGGTAACAAGGACTTTAAAAATACATGAATGCATGTTTATAAAACTTGGACATAGATGATAAATGTAGCCCTAGTAAATACTTACATATAAGCAATCTCGGATAGAAAACAATTGAGATTGCAACATTATCCCTTACCTTAGGTCCGATATGATTCGTACGTATCCGAGCCTCATGTATAATGATTTAAATAATGTCATTTAATTATTACAGAATCATATTAATTGTTATGATATCATATATGGTTCACTTATGACTTTATATTACCCGTTCTTTTGTAAATCCATGTTAAAGCAGCGTTTTCGGTAAAATCGTTTCATTTATCGTATGTGTTTAGACTTGTTGTTCTTGATATTATTACTTATATTCTGATTTCCTTAATTTCATAATGTAAAACATGATTTAAATATAATAAATATTCCTCATATACATATATATGACATATTGATAAATGGAATGAAATACACCGTTCATGGAGACGGTAGGCCGTACATACGCATGAACGCTGTTTTTGTTTCCTAATTGAATTGAATGGAATTAAATAGATGACATACATATATATATACACATAAATCCAGTAGCATTATTATGTCATATATTTCATTATTAATCATTATATATAATTTATAATCATTCATGAATGGTTAACATGAAGAATGAATCTTATCACATTCGTGGAGACTGTTGTCTGTACGTACGCACGAGAAATGATATCATTACCATGATCGTGGAATTGTATTTAATTGTATGTATAATATTTCAGAATAAATATCAATTTACAATAATCACATATATTTATTCTTTACACCATTATACCCATCCATGTTAGGTGGGGTGGAAAACAGATTACACCACAACGTGGAGACGGTATTCCGTACGAACGCACGTGCGATGATTTTTTTTTTCTGTAGGATGGATAGAAGGTGGAATAGGGTTGATTAATATTTATAATAACATATCATTATATGAGTGATACTGATGTTATTACTTCATAATGATGAAACTAAATAAGAGTAAGTAGAAGAAGAAATAAATTTGAAATAATTGGTAACGGATATTACCTCTTATTCGACACGCCTCATTGAACCCTCCTCTTAGGGCACTAAAATTGGTCTTTGAAGAAGAGCAGGACCTCTATAATATTTATAGGGAAGTTGAAAAGGGAAATGGGTAGGGGTTGGCCGATCTTGAAGGGTCAAAGTTGTGTAAAGATGAGAGGGAGGAGGTTCCCTTTTATAAGGGAGGAGAGGGGCATCTTTGAAATCCTCAAAAATATTAGTTTAATATAAATTCCATCCCCACATAAAAACCTACAAAAATGACTCAATTCAAATATTAGATGAGATACGGTTGTAATAGAATTAACCAATCAAATTTAGACATTTTTTGATCTTATTTTAAACCGTATCATTTTGATTTATCCTTATTTAATCTATTTAATTTTATTTGTGGTAATAAAATTATAAATTTTAAATGGTTATAAATAATCACTCATGTGTTGTTAATTTTCAATAATTGTATACTTAATTACATTTTTGACTATATAATGTTCAATTTATAAATTTTAAATTTTTTTGTGATTTTTTAAAAAATTTCATAATATGTTATTTTTATAAAATAACAATAGTGTCAATTTTGACACTATTCATTTATTTGAATTTAAATAAAATCCACACAGAGGATATATTTGAAATAAAATATTTAATAGGTTTCTAACATGTCATATGAATCTATAAAATTAGTGGAGAACATTAAATATTTCATATAATATTTATTTTACTATTTGTAAAACCATTTATTTGATACTTCTCTTAATAAAATAATTTCTACAACATTTTTGTATAATTATTAAATATACTTTTTTGTTGCAGAAAAATTAGAAATAAAATACTAGGGTTAAGATAAATCTTATATATTTCATAATAATACTTTTATTTGGATTTATATTCTAAAAAACCCAACCTTTAAAATGTTATATTTATTAAATCATGAAGGTGATAACTTTGAAAACATTTAAAATATAATAATATAAGTGTCATAATCAATTTTATAAGACTCCAAATGGTCATTTACATTTTCAATGTATGCTTATGGTGTATATATACACTAACAATAAGTTTTGGTTAGGTTTTTGAGCCTTTTAATGGGTATTATTATTTCGATAAAAACTATATTACTTATTTTTCACTAAATAAATAATTTCTGCATCATTAATGTATAAGCTATTAAGGTAATTAAATATATCTTAAAAATTATAAATAAATTACCATGATAAAGAAAATAATTATATTTTTGAAATGAGTATTTATAACCTAATTTATATTCTGTATAAACTTATATTAAAAATACATTAATTATTAAAGTTGAGTGAGACATATTTCACTTTCTTTTAAATAAAATAAACTAAAGGTCTTAATCACCTCCAAGTGGGTTCCAATGGATTCCATTTCGACCCAAATATTCCTTATGACGAAATATTACCATAAAATTATATTAAGACAAGTGTTAGAGTAATTGTTTAATATTTTATTTACCGTAATTTACCCGATTTACCTTTTACTATGGTAAATAAAATTTACCGTAGTTACTATTCATAATTCCCATTAATAAAAAGAAAACTATTAACATAATTTGGACCCATTGATTCCAAATATGGAATCCATTTTTGTAAATTCAATACACAAAAGTTTTATAAATTAAGTTAAAATTAATCCCGTTGTTAAGAAAACATGTTTTAAAAGTTAAAACATTGCAAAAGATTGAAATGATTTTACCTATGAATTCAATGTAAAATCAATGATAATGTCATAAATAATATTAAATGGTAAAAATATATTCTATTTATACATTAAAACCATTAAATATTATAATTAAACCATATAAATTATTACGATGAAAAAAGTTGTTTTTATTTAAAATATAGCGTGTTTTTACTATTCATTAAAATATAAAAGTTATCAGAAAAATATAAAAACTTTATCCAATGTAAATTTTTATATCCTGATTCAAAATAGGAAGCTTATTTTGTAAAATTTAACTTATAAACTTGTCAAAAATTATATTAAAAATCAGTGCACCATCAAAAGGTGGCAAAACTAAATTTTTTGAAAAATACCTATTTTACTTGAAAAATTTATTTTGTTCTCATACCATGTTCTATAAAATGTGTAAGATGAATTATAATGTCATAAAATTCAAAATGTATTTACTACTATTCATAATGGCTAGTTTATAATAATATTATAACCATATATCATTGTTTAGTGAAACCCGGTATTGCATACAACACACGCTATCGAGGAAGGTTGCGATTGCGTGTAATGCGAGCCAAGTCAGGGTTGCGTGTAGTGCAAGACTCCTTTCTTGTTGCGTATAAAAAAATCCAACCATATTTTATTTATAAATTGAAAATATATATATATATACTCAATGTTGCGTAGAATAACTACTATCAAAAAAACTTGAAATTGTGTGTAACACGATCCGAGATTAGTGTTGCGTATATTGCAAGATAATACGGTGTTGTATATAGCGCAAGATAATCTTGGTGTAGCGTACAACATAAGATATGAAAGAAATTAAATAGAATATATCTTATAAAATCTCGGGTTGTTACATGAAGTGTATAAGAGGTTATTTACTTATAATATGATATAATTGTTCATCATTTTATGAATTAAAAAGGATTGATCATAAATCAATTTGTATCTTCAAATTCAGATATATAAATCATTGTGTTCCATATTTCTATTTCACTTTATATTTATTAAATACTTACTTTTATTGGAATAAATAGTCCCAAGATATTTAGAAAAATAATAAGAATAAATACGTGTTCTCCTAGTTGAAGAGAAAAGGTGATTCCTATATCAGTGGTGATATTTATACAAATTCAGTTTTCTAACTAGTCTGACACTTATAATATTTTGGGTTTATATTGATTTTCACTGTAATATTATCCTAAGTGGCCTGTTAGGAATGAAGATAAAATATTTCTTTCGAAATGAATATTGTTATGGTACTTCACACATTATATTACATGTCATACAAGGATTATGAATATCCAATATCAATATAGAATGATGAATATTGAATAGACAACTTTTACCCATTCGTGGAATGATATAATTGGTTAATTAAAACAGAATGTAGTTGTCAAGGATATACCCAGAGTATTATTTTGTGCCCTTGGATATAGAACCCTAGGTTATTATTGATACACTCAGTTAATTATTTTTATAGATAAAAACATTTATAAATAATGGTGATCCACAATGATTCTAGATTTACTTCATCATGGGATCATATACTATTCAATGTAAAAGTTAGAGGTATATTCTAATGAATCATAGAATTATATTATGAAATTTAAGGAATGGAAATTTAATGTAATGAATCAACTTGGTAATACGATATAGAATCATATGGATTAGTCTTTCAGAGTATTTCTTATACAATTTGTAAACTATCTCTTGAATGTAGAGTAAAGGTTTTCTTAAACTCACTTTACCTTATACAAATCATTTAGCCGATGAATTCATAAGGTATAACAATGAGGATTATTATATATATATATATAATGTCTCCAATGATTCATTTCTAGTAATTTGATTCAAATAATACTATAATAGCAAACCACATTCCCAATAAATTGATTAATCGATATCAAATAAGTTATTATAATATGGGAGTCCACTATGTGACAGATTTAGGAGTTCATATTGGAACTATTTTTAAATATAGTTTGAGTATAAAATGTAAATTAGTGAAACAAAAGGTTCATATCTATTTAATAAAATATAGATTCTGAGGATATTAATATCCATAAGATAAAAATATATTAATCATACTTTGTGTATTTCTATGTGGTAAGTATATCTATCATGAAGTATTTAGACCATTCTAGATATCAACTGAATTTCGGACCCAAAATAAAAATTTGGAATAGAAAAATTATTCTCCTAAGGTCAAAGTTGGAGGAATTATTCTATGGACAAACACTATGCAGTAAATTTGAAACCAAATATATGATTTTACATTCACCTATACAAGTGATATATTGTTAATAATAAATAATTTTTCCTAAAGACAGAAGTAATTATCAACTTGATACGATTAAAGTGATCATATGAATTCAATAATGAAATACATGTACTAAAATCCATCTCTATGTTTTGGTAGTTTCTCTAGTTTATGTTAAAATATTGGTGGGTATTAAGGATAATATTGGCATAGATATTACAATTTTAGTAACAATATCACTTGATTGATCATACCAAGTCAACATGCAAAATACATTTAAATTATACTTTTTAAGAAAACATTGAATGATCATTATAAATGGTTTCATATGTAAAGAAAAAATTCTATGATGAAGACCATATTGATGTTTATATATGATATGAACAAAAAGGTTAGGTGATTTAAAAGAAATCCAATGGATATGAATGTCTCTTGGATACTTTATTTGACTAATGAAATAATAATGATCATATAATATGTGTTTGTAATTACTTTATTCTAGGTTACTACAACTAGTTAGTTAGATCACTATTTTTTTCCCGATGGATATATTTATTAAAAATTGAAAAAATTGTGCAAGTTTACAAAAATTTATGATTAGGATAATTTCACTATGAATGACATAATATAATAACCTAGGTACAATGAATATGAAATATATAGATAAAAATTCTTAATTTCTTAGTCCACATCATAGTGCATACCTTGAGTAGATATTAAAGAGATTGAATATATAAACATTCAAGAGGGGATTGGTTTTAGTGTCAAATGTTATTGATCTCTCCATGATAGATATGTCCTTAAACCAAACAAGAGATAAATGTGATGAATAGAATACATATTACTTTGATTACTTTAGAAATATAGCTCACATTTCATGATATATTTTTATTCCTAATATTGGTTATATATAAATAATAGAGAGAAAATTTAAAAAATAGACAATAATAAAGGTTTTTAGTCAGATCTATCTAAAACTTATTAAAAAAATTAAACTAGTGGTGTTCTTAATTACTTGTGAAATAGGATTACTAGTAAAAAATTGGATATAAAACTACTTTTAATCTATATTTTATTGATCTAAGATCGTATTTATGGTAAGGTAATGGGTTGGATTAACATTTAACTACTAGTGGTTTCCATATTTAAATATACCATGTTCATTAAGGATTTATATGTTTATTAAGAAGTGGGATTAGAAACAATTTTTATAGATTTTGTATTTATTTGATGATATTGATGTAAATAATATTATGAAGAACTTTAAAGACGATTTTACCAAAAACATCATGGATGAAAAAAGTTAAAGTTATATAATTAGTAATTTTACCTCATTATGGATTTCCATGAAAAGGTAATGTCTTAGAAAATAGAACATCCCCTGAATCAGAGAAGGAAGAATAGTAGTATCCATACTTAAGAGAAACATGCTTATCATCTAATGCTAGCATGTAAGTTCTTTGTAGTTGTCTTTGGTGCAAGGGGGGACTTTTGCAGTTGGTTCCTTATAACTGACTATATTTTAAATTATTATCACATGAATACCCATAGTGTGGAAAATTATTTATGTCTTATCACATGATGTGTATTCTTCTTTGTGTCATCAATTTAGTAATTTTTAGAGTTTTTGTTCCATCAAAAGGATATATGGTTTCACAAAAATTATAATAACATTGATGTGTAATTAAGATATTCATAAATATATATTTTTTTGGTTGGATGAAATCTTTTGATATGTCAAAAAATATATAGGCTATAAGGGATAGTGGCATAGAAGACACTACGACTTCACCTCATGAAGTTTGTACTTAGTAATCTCTACGTGTAGAAATTGTGAGAATTAACCTATAAATAATAATTTCACATGTTTTATGTTTCATTAGATATATATATTTGAAAACATTTGTAATTATACTTAGAAATGAGAGTATTATTAATACATTTCATGATTCACATATTATGAAAAAGTAATGAAAACTGTGATGATACGGTGTAACAACCTAAATTTTTTTAAATGAAATTCCTTTTTTGAATGAATAAATGAATTATTAAGTAAGATAGTTGTAGAAGAAAAACAAACTAATTCATTTATTTGGGAATGTTAAAAAATACACCCGATAAAATATAATATAAATTCATGCATATTAGACTTTGATCATATTGTTTTTGTAAAATGATCATTATGATTTGTATATATTAAGTGTTATGATAATGTCTAGTTGACACTGATAGAGGAGGTGATGGACTGGACTAGTTGGATCATACCCTATGAATCCTAATTATAAAAGCCTATAAGAGAGATAAAATTAATGGGATTTACCCTTGGACAAGCACAAGATAAAATTTAATAACTAAATAATGAATGAAACCATTTATGGGAGATGTTAAAGATTATCGAGATCACAACTCAAACCATGTTCAACGAATCACCCCACGGAAGCCCCACCATTGCACACCATTACCTTAGGGAGTATAGTAGTATAATAAGGGGTTATGTATCAAGACCCAAGTAGCATTAATTGGTATATTTTTAGTTTTAAAAATATCATGATTATATTTACCATTTTTTATTTTTATAATTATATATGAGCTGATTAAAATTAAATTTTGATACGGTGAAACCAAAATAGTATTTCTTTTTAAATTATACATTTTTTAATTAATTTTTTTATACGTTCAATAATTTGGAAATAATTTTTTTTATATAATAGTAATATTATATAATATTTTTTTATGATTTATAAAACAATTTAGGGACATCCATTATAATCATTATATGGGCCAGAGAACTGGAATTTTTATACAAACATATAATTTCCAATAAATGATAATTTTAAATTTTATATTATGAATTTTAATATTTAGAGAATTATTTTTATAAAATAAAATTTATTTTTTGAATGAAAACATTGATATTAGAAAATTGTGAGTTTTTATTAATTTTATTAGATAGTTGAATTTTTGGGTAAAAATTAAATGGGGCATGTATTATGATAGAATAAAATCCCGAAAGTAATGTGATAAATAATATAATATGAATCCATAATGAAAATATTTTAACCCTTTAAAAAATCTATTTTAGAATTTATTTTATTAATTTTATACACACATAATGATTCCTCCCAAACCAATATTATATTTTAGTGTAATAAAATCAATTCATTATAAACATGACTCAATTCCACAACACCCAGAGTATTATTTTATTGATTTTGGTTCGTGATCCTATAAAATAGTGAAGTCCCATCCAATTTTGGAATAAAATATAGGATGCTTTTGTGGTTTTTATTATTTTATAACATAGAGTATAAAACCTATGTCTATAATTTAATAAAGAATTCCCCACCCATTTACTATAAATACCCTCGTACTCTACTCTTCCTTTTTATATGAAATTCCTTATTTTTTCTAAGAAATATTATTTATAATTGTTCAAATTGTAATTTTTTACACGTTATTTTACTATCATTATTATTCCTATGTAAGAATTGGACACCCTTCACTCCTTTTAAACCCACCCTAGAACGTTTATGTGCATTCTTTATACTTCCAAAATTATCATATGATTTTTCCATCACAAATATTATACAGTAAATACCCAAATCCATTTCCACAAAAGGGGATTCACAAATATATACATATCCTTCATGATTGGGGATATCATTTTATATAACCCGAACCCCTTAATCATGGGATTAAAAGTAATGAAAGGAATCTATGTGTTTTATGACCTACATGGGACACAAATGCATATACATGACATAAATGTGATGTATTGGACGAGAATTATATAGCCCTCAAATCCACTATGTAATGTTTTTATCTCTTTAGATACCATGTATATTTCACGGTAGGTTATCCTAACCCCAATATGTTATGATTTCTTAGCAGTTATCTTTGAGTTATGCTTATGATGTCATGTTTTATGTTTCTTACACACTCTTATGTTACCCTAATGTTATCATTGTTTATCATTCTTTGATCTTCATGTTTATTATTATCTCCACATTTATGTTACTTTGATATGCCTATTGAATAACATGTAGTAATTTCAACATGTTATTTTTGGTTAGTCTCTTACTGGTATTTATATAAAATACCTTTATTATGCACATCCTGATGTTATACAATGATATATTAGAAGAATAATGGAATATAGGGAAATGTTTTGAAGTTTTTAAATAATTTCATTATAACTTTTTTAATGTTTTTATGTTATGTAATTAATTACCCAAAGACACTAGGCCTCATGATATTTTGGGATTCTACCATATGTAACATTATGTAATCAATAGAAATAATGTGTATAAAATATATAGGTTTTCATAGTTGGTATTAGAGAAAGGTCTATCTATTTTGGGTATTAGGATTAGAGAACCATACTGAAAGGCTTAAGGATAAGATTAAACAAAGGAAAATTTCTGTAAATTATTGTGAAGTATAGAGTATGTGGTCTCCATGAAAAAAAATCCTTTTATGGATACTAAATTTGGATGTGTCTCTAGCACAAAAGGGAACATTGGGTGTTGAATAGATTGTATATGGTTCACATGAATGAGGCCCTTCTGCACACCAAGAATGATACACCCTGTTACGAACTAATCTAGTTTTTCATCTAGACCTGTGCCAACCCTGGCCGTGTTAAGTCCTGAAGGGCATTCTCGATCCCAAAGGGCTGGCACAAGTGTCCAGGTATAAATAATAACATGTGGTAATGATTTAATTAAATTTTCAAGCATAAAATAACCAACAATATAAATAAAAAAAACTAAAAATCATAACCAATCAAGCCTTTACAAATTTTTTAGATTTCAATTTACAAGTTAAAAAAACAAAATAGAGATACTATAAAAAAGGACCCAAAAACAAACTCAAAAACCACCACATGGAAAGAGGAGCATCACTCTCAAGCCACCTCCACAACACCATACCAGGAAGGACTACTAGAAACCTGAACCTCCTTCTCTAAAATCATTACCCATACCTATGTCAAACATCACCAAGTCTACATACACCCATGGGTGTAAGTAGTGTGTGATCCTAGGCCTAGTAGGATTCTACCGAACAAAGATTCTACTATATAAAAAACATAAAATAAATAAATTTGAACTTTTAAAATTAAATAAATTCTAGGAAAAATTTTCTGAATGGAAAATTTTAAGGAAAAAAACATTAAATAAAACATCATTTCTTTTGAAATAAACAACAAGTCATTTCGTAAGACGATGGTAAATGTTATATAACAAAATATCAATAGTGAAGGGAGAGGGCCTATAGGAAGTATCTAGAAATGGGACACTAGAACCTCATGTCTCAGTAAAACATGGCATAGAAACCACGACCATTAGCATTATTGTGCATGAGCCACTAGCAGGGGACACCCCAATGGCCTAGTGGTCCTCAATCCTCATACATGTTTAGTTAGAGTTATCATAATCAATCCTACTATGTGAAACCGAGATAAACCCACTTCTGTATCACTATAACAGTAGTCTATTACCCATCCTAGATATTTTGGCTTTTGTTTAGTTCTCATATAGGTTTCTCAAGCCACATGATATGCCAAATTCACACACACAAGCCAAAAAAGTCACTACACACACACACACACCAAATACCACCATTTCTATACCCAAATCCCCTTTTAAAATAAAACCCACACCAAAAAATTCCCCATTCATGGTTTATATCATTTATATAATCTAATAAATCATTTACATTATTTATAAAAACATTTCACGGAGAAAAACAAGACTTTGCTTCACAAATTCACCCAATTTCACATGAAAAAGCCATTTTGAAAGAATATGAATAACCAATCATTTAAAAACCACTTTCAAACCCTAAATATAATTCATAAATCATTCTGCAACAAACCATCAAGAATAATAAAATTTTCTAGAATGATTGACCATGAAACCACATACATTGGGTGTCAAAATCATCAAAATCTTGTGTGAACTCTAACCGCACATCAACCACTCCAAAATAAATAAATATTGAACCCTAAACATGAATATAGAACCTAAGAGGTTAAGATTGAACACAAAAAAATGTTACCCTTTCCACTAAATAAAAGTAACCCTATGATGAAGGAAAGAAACCCCAAAAAATAGAGGAAGAAAAAAGGGAGAAGAAGACTTACTTGATGAGTAAAGGAAGAACCGCCCAAATCTAGCTCAAAATTGAATCCCCAAGGTAGGAGGATGGAGGGGGGCATTATTAAGGAGGATAATCCTAAGTGGGGTGAAAAATGGGGGTTTAGGGGTTTATGTTGAAGGAGGGAAAAGGGTAAAGATCAAAATTTTATTGATTAGGGCAAGCTGCATAGTTAGCCCGCTTGGTTTGTCAAACCATGCGGTAGCTGTGCGATAGTTACTATCTCTCCATGAAATTCCACAAAGTTAGTCTGCATGGTCTAAAAAAACATGCAGTAACTACGGAGTTCCCCACTACCCAAAAACACCATAGGTCGAATGGTTAACTATACCTTTTCACACAGTTTGTCAGGAAATTAACCAATCGTGCGCCTCAAGATGATTTTCCAAAGAAGTCCATTCTTCCTCCAAAAATTAAGGGAAAACCAAAAGGGAAAAAAGGTATACTGAAAATATATAGGAAAATAACTGAAAGAAAATCACAGATGTAACTATTCCCCCGACCATGAAAACATTCTGTCCCCAGAAAGTCAACTCGAAGATGGATCAGAAAACAAGAACGAATACTCTTGCTCATCCCTTGATTTCTACTCCCAAGACACAATAATATCATGACCATGCTTCAAATGGATGGATACCAAAAGGATAAAATTCCCATGAAGCAACTTCTCTAGGTAATCCACTATCCACAGTATCTTTTCAAACACAAAAAAATCAGGCCTTAACTGTGGCTCTTCCCAATTCGACACAAGAGATGGGTCCAGATAATACTTCTTTAGTTGGGAGATATGGATAGTGTCATGGATTTATTTCAACTAAGAAGTAAAATAAAACATTTATGCCACCATGGGAATATTCTTGGTTATTTCAAATGGTCCTATATACCTCGAAGTTATCTTTTCATGCTTTCCCAGACAATGATGACCGAAATACGGTTCCTCTTTCAATAACACACGGTCACCAATTGAAAAATCAAGATATTGATGCCTTTGATCAACATAAGATTATTTGGGACTCTGAGGTGTCCATATCCCCTTCCTGACAAACTTGAATTTCTCAAATGTCTCTTTCACAAATCTTAGTCCCAGTAATGAGGCCTCACTAACCTCAGACCAATATAAAGGAGATAGACATGACACACCATAGAGAGCCTTAAAATGAACCATTATAAATGAGGATTGGAAAATTTTATTATTAGAAAACACGGTCAACCCAAAATGGCTATCCCATGATCCTCCAAAATCCAAAACACATGCATGAATCATGTCCTCCAAAATTTGATTTTCCCACTCTGTCTGACCATCTATTTGAGGATGGTATGCAAACTCATCTTAATTTGTGACCCCAAAACCATTTTAATTCTTTCACCAAAGTGAGAGGTAAAATGGGGGTCTCTATCTAAATATTTTTTGACAACACACCATGCATACTTACCACTTCATGAACATAAAATCGGCTCAATTCATCCACTTTCTGAATGTTTGATCAGAATGAAATGATATTATTTGGGCAAATGGTCGATTACAACCCAAATGGAATTCCATCCCTGAGGTTTATGAGGATAGACAATAATGAAATTCATAGAGATTTCGTCCCACTTCTAAAAAGGAATTAGAAAAAGATTAAGAAAACCAAAGGTTCTTTGATTCTCTACCTTTACCTACTGACATACATAGCACCTCTAAACAAAATCAGCAATTTACCGCCTCATTCTTGGACACAAAAAATGCCAAAGAACATCATAATACATTTTTAGCTCTAGGATGAATGAACCACTGAGATATATGGCTATCATACATCACCACCTTCTTCATAGATAATGGAACCACAAAATGTCTCTTAATGAACAAGGTTCCCTTAGGAGACAAATCTGAATCACAAGATGTCTCCCCGCTAGGAAGGATCTCTAAAGTCTACAAGCACAACTCATCACTAGGTTTCTACCACTGAATTAGCTTCAAAATAGATGAATACAACTACACAGTTTCCAAGAATGCACCTCTACTGTGCTCCTTGGTCTCTTAATTCATCTGGGAAAATAGTCCATTAAAAGACCACTCATAAAAGGACGTCCTCAAAGACTATACTAAAACTTTTCTGCTCAAGGTATCAACCACCACATTACCCTTTCCCATGGTATAGATGATGTGAATTTGAAACCCTATAGATACTTAACACAATGGCGCTACCTCAAATTGATATCTTTTTAGAAGAAGATATATGCTAAGCTCTTATTATCAGAAAGTGTAAAAAATTTCTCTCCAAAAAGATAGTGATACCACATCTTCAAGGCATGAATCCCTATCGGTAACTCCAGGTCATGGGGAGAGTAATTCTTTTCATGTGTCCAGAGTTGGAATGAACCATATGCCACCACGTGATCATCTTGCATAAGCACACACCCGAGACCCTTACCTAAAGCATCACAATATACCATATACCCATTTGTTGATTGCAGTAATATCAACACGGGTGTAGTGTTAAACCACCACTTCAGATCATCAACGGATGCCTCACATTCTGGGATCCATTCAAACTCCACCTATTTACATGTGACTGTAGTCAAGGATAAAGAAATCCATGAGAAATCTCGAATGAACTGCCTGTAATAACCCACCAGGCTAAGAAAGCTGCTGATATTGAACACATTATTCCAATTATCACATGGAATAATGAAACTGATCTTCTCAGTGTCCACTAAAACCCATTATTCTAAAATAAAGTGGCCCAGAAACACTACTACTTGATCAAGATTGTGAACTTAATTTTCTTTTCATAAAGGTAATGATTCTACAAAGTGCCCAACATGATACATAAATTATTCTCAAGCTCTTCCTTAGATCCCAAATTGACTAGGACTTCATCCATGAATACCACAATTGAATTGTTGAGATACTATTAGAACACCCTATTCATGAGCTCCATAAAGATCACCGATACATTTTTTAATCCAAAAGGCATGAACGAATACACAATGTTATTGTACCTACTTTGTAAAGATATTTTCAGAATATCCACCTCTCTCACCTTAACATGGTGGTATCCCAAATTCATGTCTATCTTTAAAAACCATTATTCCGCTTCATATGATCAAAAAATTAATTAATTAAAGGGAAAGTATAATTTTTATTTATAGATACCATATTCGGATTCCTTTAATCAATGCACAACCAAAGAGATATGTCAGCCTTCTTCAAGAAAAAGATTGGGGCTACCCAAGGAGAGATGCTTGGGTGAATGAACCCTTTGAATTACAAGTCATATAGATGTATATTTAAATCTCTCATCTCTCTGTGGGCCATGCGAAATGATGAAAGAGATATTAGTTGTGTTCCCAAAGACAAATCAATCAAGAACTCCACTCCCCACTATGAGGGTAAACCTAAGAAATCATCTGGAAATACCTCTGAGAACTCATCCAATACACGAGGTACTCCACCCTCAAGGGAACCACCACCATCCTCCAGCATGGGTGAAGATATTTTAATTACAAGATTTCCCAAATCATGGATTATAAGTCAAGAAACACTTGACCAATGATACAATTATCCAAGAAAAACCTAAGGACACCCATTAGGTGCCATGAAACTCATCCATCACCTATAATAATCGATATGAACTTTGAAGTGCACTAGGAAATACATGCCAAGGATTACATCGAAAAGGTCCATATCCAAGACCAAGAAATTCCATTCCATTTCAACCCTTGACATGTATATCCCACAAGCTAGGTACCTAAGAACCTACTTCTTCTTCTTACCCAGTAATGTCACCAGATACCTCTCAAAAGAAAACAACTCCATTGATAACTGATATAGGTCCACGTAACTAATAGATATAAAAGAAACATATGCACCCATATCAAAAAAAATTCACTTATACAAGATGAAATAAGTATGGTACCTTGAACAGTTGAGGGCTCTGCATCCACTCCCACTGGGGTCTGATCCACAACATGAAGATTCCTAGTCCCTATATGAGTTTGAACATGGCCACTAGACTAAGACTCTGACCTAAACCGACTCTACCCAAATGAAGATATGGTCTTACCACCACAACCACAAAACTGATATCCCACTATCCTCGATGATTCTAACTAGTCATAAGACCCCCTAGAAGCTAAAAATCCTACCCCACTTTGATATGGGTGCATCATCATGGAAAAACACTAAAAATGTCCCATAACTCCATATCGATGAGAAGGAATAGGAGGAGTGTGAAATGTAGGCCCAATGTGCCCTATCATTCCATATTGAAGGCCCATAATAGAACCTATATTAGAATCCATTGATGAAGACTGCCTTGAAGGATGGTATGAGTTACCACCACCCTTTTCCCTAATTCATCTTGCTTCCTACTCTTCTATAAAAAACTTCCACTGCTCATCGTGTTCATATCTCTAGAGGAGTCTGATCTGCCCTTATGATCAATCTATATAATACAATCTTGGTCAACCACTTCAACATAAGTCTTTATCTTGAATAGAACGACCTAGGAATATATATCTTACTGCAACCTTTTTTCAGACATCTGATCCTTCTTCTACTCTTTATATACTACTTCAGGGGAATATCAAACTATCTCGGAAAATTGATTGGCATACTCCATCACTAAATGGCCCCCTAAAAAAGATCCATATTCTCCTAGAATCAAGAATATTCCAAGACCTTAGAGGAATATTTTTCATTAAGGACCTACTTGATGTCCTTACAGCTCATCCACTCATGCTTCCCAGCCTAGATCACTGAGTCCGACCATCTATCGATGGGATGTTCTAGTAGAAAAAATATGCACTTCACCCTGACCTCTTCAGGAGTTTCGAGGAACTAGAACAATTTATTTATCTTCTTAATCCATTCTTCAACTTCATGAGGTTCTAAGATACCTCAGAAGGAAGGGGGATTATTATTGAGGAACTTATGGGCTTTGTACTTCCATAGAATTGGATCAACCTCTCTTACTGGAGTAGGTGCATGAATGACTCCGAAGCCCATATCTTGAACAACCAAAACCATAGCATCTACCAACCCTTGATCAAGTGTAGAGGGAGAACAATTTTTGAATTCTTCCCATAGATGTAGGGGAATTATTTTGGGAGGCATGTTGCTAAAAAACAATAGTCTCCTGAGAAGATCATTAAAATAACAAGTCTAAAAAGTTTTAGTAATTAGAACAAGACTAATAAATCAAATATTACAAGGAAAAACAATCAACAAAACCATTCACCCCCACCCCATGTCCACGTACAGTCTGAAACCTTCAAATCCCACTTAGAGGTTAATTCAAACAAGAATCCCAACATCCCATGGTGACTCGAGGTCTGTGACGAGGTGTGTTGTCCAGGCACCCAAATCATAACAAGAACTCTGAGGCCAGATAGTCCTAGAAACTATCTATCCAGAATCAACCCATATAACATGACCCAAGAGATACTTTACTATGATATCATTTGGTCACAAACCAAGCCAGGTTGTCATCCAGATCAGTACATGGCCCAATTCGAGGTAAGGACTAAAGGGCGTTCCCAATACCCATGGGCTTCCACAAGTAATCTAGTTTCAATAATAACATATGGGAATGATTTAATAAAATTTATAAGAATAAAATATCCAGCAATATAAATTGACAGAAACTTAAAATCATAACCAGACAAGCCTTTAACAATTTTTCATATTTCAAGGTACAAGTTTTAAACAAGAACCAAAAATAGCTACCACAAAAGGAATGAAAAAACCAACTCAAAAAACACCACATGGTAAGAGGAGAATCACCCTCAATCCACCTATAGAACACTACACTAAGAAGGTCCACTAACAACCTGAATATCCTTCTCTATAATATTTATCCATACCTATGTCAAACATTACCAAGTCTACTTACACCATAGGGTGTAATTAGGGTCTAAGACTAGGCCTAGTAGGTTGCCACCTAATAAGGATTCTGTGTTGTAAACATTAAACGAGAAATTACATGCATGGTTTATAAATTAATGAAATTCTAGGAAAAAAGTTTCGGGAAGGAAACTTGTAAGGAAAAAAAATTTAAATGAAACATACTTTCTTTTTAAATAACCAACATATCATATCATATGATGATGGTAGATGTGATAAAAAAGAGCACTAGTGATGGGAGAGGCCCTCTATCCAAGATCTAGAAATGGGACACTAGAACCTCATGTCTTGGTGAAATGTTTCTTAGAAACCACGACTATTAGAATTATATTTTACGATCAACTATGAGGGGAAACCCCAATGGCCTAGTGTTCCCTAATCATCATCCATGTTTAGTTATATTTTTCATCTTCAATCCTGCTAAGTGGAACTGGGCTGAAGCCACTTCCATATCACTTGTACACTAGTTATAGTCCACCCTCATTGTTACCTGAGCTTCCCTTTATTTCTCATACATGTTTCTCAAGGTGCATGATATGCCAAATTGAAACACACATAATCCAAACAAGTCACTACACACACACACACCAAATACCTCCATTTTCATACCCAAATAAACTTTTAAAATCAAATTCACACCAAAAAAATTCACCAATAATAGTTCGAATCCATTAAATAATCAAAGAAAATCGTTTAGAAAATTTATAAAAACATTTCAAGGAGAAAAAATTCATTTTCTTCACAAATGCACCCAATTTCACATGAAAAATAAATTCTGAAACCAAATGTATAACAAATAATTTTTAAAACCACTTCCACACCACACATATAATTCCAAAAAAATTCCAAAACACATAAGAATGAAAAATAAATTTATCAAAAAATGTTTGATCACAAAACAACCATCCTTGGTTATCAAAATCCCCACACTATAGTGAGAAACTCTAACCGTAGCTCAATCTCACCACAAGGAAGAATGATCAAACCCTAAACATTAATAATGAAGTCAAAAGGTCAATATCAAACCCCAAAAAATGGAACTATAGCTACTGGAGAAAAGGAACCCTAAGATAAAGGAAAGAAAACCCCAGAATAGGGGAAGATAACAAGGGAGAATTAGGCATAATTGATTAATTGAAGAATAACCATCCAAATTCACCCCAAAATTGAATCCCTAAGGGATGATGATGGAGATTGAGGTGATCCTAGGGTGGATATTCCTATGTGGGGTGAGAAATGAGGTTTTAGGTTTTTATTTCAAAGGAGGGAAAATTGGTAAAAATCAACATTTTAATGATCTAGACGGGATATACGGTTAACCCACATGGTTTTTCAAATTCAGTGGAAATCATGTCGTAGCAACTATATTTGGAGGATATGACACACGGTAAGTCTAAATGGTCTGAAAAAATATGTGGAAACTATTTGGTTTTTGACTACCCAAAAACACTCTAGGCAACATGGTTACTTAGGCTAGGCCGCATGATTTGTCAGACTATGTGCCAACTAGGAGACTCAATCTATTTACTCAAAGAATCCTATTCTTCCTCCAAAACTCTAGGGAAAACTACAAGGAATAAAATTTATACTGATAATTAGATGAAAAATACCTCAATGAAAATCACTGATGTGACACACATGGGGGAAATTCTTTGGTAAATTCATAAAATATATATGAATTATTATGAATGGAAAATAATTCTCATAAAATAAGAAAATATACTATGGTCAGTTGAAATTGAAACTAATAAATTAATATATTAATTAATTTATTTCATTTATATGTTATCTTTTCAATGTTCTTCATTTTTGTTTTATTTGATTAACATTTTTGAAATTTATATAAAACAATTTTCAATTTTTTTTCAATAAATAAAAATATGGAGAACTGAGTAAACAAACAATGTGACGAGAAATTACCTAATGTAATCCCCAACCCAATGGGAGTAAGGGTAAATAAAATTATGATAATATTCAATCAATTAAATGAGTTTATGTATATAAACATGAATAAGGGAGAAACACACATCTATATAAGAAATGAAAAGTTCATGTTGGGAAATTTAAATGAAAAAGTATAGAAAATTTCAGTAGATCTTACTATATTTTAATCATGGATAAATGGAATAAAACCATTGAGAAAAATCTTCACTAACCTTCAATTATCTATAAAAGAGGATTTCTTTATAGTTTTTTATCATATTGAGGGTGAAATTGATCTATTATGGACATTGATTGATAATGAAAAGAACATGGTATAGAATAAACCAACAAAGTGGAATGAAATATAAAAAATTTATTTCGATTTATAATTTTCTCACACTCTAAGGATTAAAATGGGGATGAATTTACCTATCCTCATGAAAAAATTATGATTAATCCTTTGAGGTGTTCGAGGAAAAAATAAAAAATATTTCATGATACTCCTCCAGCTTTGTCATTAAAGCTGAATGTAAAGTTAGACATATCTTTGGTTAGTTAAATTAGAGTCTATGAATGGTTTTAGTGATTCTAGAATTTGAAAAATTTCATGAAATTGAAAAATTTTACATCAAATTTGAATGGAGAGTGGTGAATATCACATGTCACATTGTACAAGAGACTTGATGTAGAGGGTGGATCTTAATTCTTATGGTGTGATAGAGAAATATCATTGGGGAAAGAAATTCCAACATATAACTTATCCAAAGTATAGGAGTAAGTATCCCCTAAATTTCCCCAAGGGGAAATAGAAATTATTCAGGTGTGGGGAAAAAGAGAACCAGACCAAAAAATGTTGATTAGAGTAACCCACCTATGTGATAGAAGAAAAAATAATCTAGTCAAGACTTAGAATGATATCTAACGTTTAAACCGCAATGATCATAGAAATTTTAGGAATCAATTAACTAAGATAGAGGTTGTTGATATTTATCGACTCCATCAAAATAAACGTTCTAAAGATGGAAGTAATTTTTTAGAACATAGTATGTCATTTTATAAAATGGTTTTCTATCCCTATTTTAAGTTGTTATGTTATGTTTCTAATTATCCTAAGACACCATGAATTTGGAACCATTTGAATTGTATTAAGTGGGTATTTATTTAATAAATCATTAATTAATGTTAATTTAACATATGGGTTTTCATACATAGGCTCTAGTTAAGACAAGATATGTCAGGTGTGTCATGAATTGTAGGGAATTAATGAATATGTAAAGAGACAATCTAACCATTCAATGGTAAATGAATGTTGATGTCAAAGGGATTTATCTAGGAATGAAATATCCATATTAATTCCATGGACATTTCAATTTATAATTAGAATTATTTTTTATAGAAACTCAATGAAAATGATTTTGATCATATTGGTTCATGACATAAGTGATGAATAATTCTTGAATAATGTATCAAGGAAAATGTATTATATTTCATATTAGGTGTTCAAAGGGGATATTAAAAGATTTTATATATCATTATATATTTTAGAGTTCATGATGTGTTACTGGATACTACTCTGTATCTATAATTGGAACTCATTGCTATCAAGATGATGACATATAGGGGTACACAAAGTGTATTCTTATGCTCCAAAAACATCGATGAATTAAAGGCTATGATGAAATGGGCCACACATTTGGGGGCCAGTGAGAGTCTAATAGAAAAATTGAAATAAATTAATTCAATTATTTTATTCTAATCTAGAATAATGAGAATTGAATTTATTTCTCATGATATTCAAAAGTTTATATAATTATAATAGTGAGTATGTGAAATTATTATTTTCAAATGAATGATGTACTCTTCCAGGTTTTTAAGTAATTATAAGAGAAAAAATCCAAGATAATGGTCCATTATTCCCCATGTGAAACTTTGTAAATGTCACCAATGAGGTGTGAAATGGTTTTTAATAGTTAGACACATTTACCCATCAAATTGAGTAATTATGGGCCAATATAATAGGTTTATTATATTTAGGGTATTAATGGTAATTTTGGAACATTATATATAACTATTTAATCTCCTTTTTATACCTTGAATAGTATGATAAGGAATATTCATGTTTTTTAGAGTGTTTATATTATCCCATCCCTTTTGTCAAGCTTCTAAGGAGATGATTAATAATAATGGACCTGTCAAATTTATTATATAGATCACATGATCTTTTAGAAATGAAACTAGTATTCTAAAGTATTCTATATTTTGTGTAAGAAAATAGGATTCAGAGAATGATATTTTTCAAGCATTAGTACATGTGTGTTTGTTCTATTAGGAACCTATTATTGGTGTATTTGAGATATAATACTACAGATAATCAAAGATAAGTTTGATATAACAATGTTCCCAAGTGGTACCATTTTTTATTTCATTTTCCAATTAAATTAATTTTAATGAGATCATTGGAATGAATCAATAATTACAATAATGGATTAATTTATTTTTGGTAGATTAAATTTTAAAAATAAAAATAACCTGAGATTTCATAATTTTGTTGAATTTCTAGTTTCTTTAACCGTACTATCAAAAAATCCTATCACAATACTACCAAATACCTATGTTGAAAAATATATGGCGAAAATTCAACATTTTATTACTAAAATTACATTACACAATCTTCACACAAAAATTTATTAGTGGATAAAACCCTCAATGTTAATCCATTATTGGAAAATAATCAACCAACAACTCCTAAAAATAAGGTTTGTTAGTTTTAAATAATCTTTTCATGGTTATATAACAAAAATTTGGATAATAAAACAACTATCAGTGAACCATACTATATATAAATTGCCAATCAATTATATAGATTAATAGATAAATATTAATATCAAAACAGCCACTGTTAAATCTTAATACAAATCTTGAAAATTGATTCAATGTAAAAAATTATTATATTGTAATAATATATTATTAATACATCATATCATATTCATTACAATGTTATGCCCATATTTTGTTCCATGATTGGTACAAATCATTTAGGTGAGAAAAATTAACATATAACACACTATATTTCTATGTCTAATCACATTATGCATTTCAAATTCCATAAACTAATCTATTTTACAAAATACAAATTAATGATTTTTTACTGATCATTGTCTTGAAGAATATATTCAAACCCTCTTATCATGAAAAATCACTAATTAGTACGAGTCCTTATAATTATAATTATGATTTTGGGTCCCACTAAAGTCTCCTCTTATGTTATAATCATCAAAAATAAAATTAGGTTTTCTACATATAGAATATATTTTAAAATATATTTTAGTGATTTTATCTTCTTAGGATCTTCAAATCACTCAATAAAAGGAATAGTTTTATTCTAATCTAAAAATTAAACTAAATAGTCCCCTTGAATTTATTTTTCATAGTGTCACACTAAAATATATTGTTCAAAATTTAAAATTAAAAAAAATGATTCATAAGATATCACTTTAGGAGTTAAAAATATCACTTTAAATATATATGTGAAAAACTTAATGATATTGACTATAAGTTTTTATATTTTTACACCAGTATAAAAATTCATATTTTGCAAAAATTTTAGACAATAAATAATATATTAAAAACTATAATGAGAAGAGAGGGCTTGTGGGGTACTTCACCATGTGCTTGATACCTTAAGGCCCTCTCATCTACATTTTTCCTCACATTAGATCAGTCCACTACACCCCATATTTTTTATACATATATTTTAAATATAAATTAAAGATATGTGGATTGATAAAACTAAAATAATTATTAAATTATTGTTTATTAATCTACATCATTCATTTGGATTTATAACCACCACACCCATAATCCCTAATCCCTAGATCACTTCCACCAAAACATACCAAACTAGACTATTATCTAAATCTCTGCATATTTCAAAATAAAATAACCTTCACCTCCCTTTTTGTCTCAAGCTTCACATAGCCAAATTATTCTTGGATAAAATAATATAATTTCTATCCCAAATTAGATAACAAAAACTATTCTTGGAATTTCAATCAAGGTACCCTATACTGCCCACATAACAACATGGTTTTCCTAACCCATTGAATTCTTTGTACAAAATCCTACAATCCATATATTATTAGTGTATAACAAACTATAGCAAAAGCTATAACTTTCCACCCTTCACCAACTCCATTTCTCACCATTCCACTACCCACTTTAAACTGTTGAAATCTTGTGTTACACCTTTTCTCATTATGTTTAGGGTTCTATATATACCCCAATAATTATATATATTTTTATAATATTCATGAATGATCCCTCCTATATATGAAAATATGCCTCACCATAATCCAATAAATACTTATTTCCCTATAAATTATTATACCTAAAAACACCTACAGACTCTACGAAAACCCTAAAACCACCCATCATTCTTGATTCTTGATTATAAGTGTTATATTCTTTTAGGGATGTATGATATTGGGTTTTCAGAGAGGTATATATCATTTTTAGTTCAATACAAACAATTTGTTTTATCTAAATGGGAATTAGAAAAGAGGTTATTGGGGTTTCATAAGTGTTTTGGATTTTCTCAACATATGAAGTATGGTTTTTATAGAAAAGGGTGGGGAACACAGTTAGCGTATGGTTGTTAGTGACCCTATGGACAATCCATTTATCCCAAATATGATTGATCTCAATTTGCATAACATTTTGAAAGGAACCTCATGTCATGAAAAAATTAAACTTATTAAATAAGTGGATATCACATTGTGATCATGGTTTTACTAACCATGCACCTAGAATATGCGGGGGTGGGGGTCAGGGGACAGTTATAGACACACATTTTTCACATGTTTTGTCTTTCCATGCACATGAACCATGTTAGGGGCTGGTGAATGTGTACCGTTCTAGGAATTTTTTGTGTTTGTTTTTCTAAACCGTGCAAATTAACTAAGAGGACAATCCTTCTGCTGCTTTAAATGAGTGATTTTACTATTTTACCCTTTCTATCATTTAACCTTAGTTCTCATTATCCTCCTCCCTCATGCACACAACAGCCTAATAAATCCCTCTTTCAATCCTTATTTAAGGTTTTAATGGATTTCATATATCCTAACTCTGATTTTAGTGCATTTGGTCTTGTTGGAGGCCACTTATTATGTCTAGTACTATGTTACCTTCTGTTCTCATTATCATTTTCCATCTTCGACATTGTTTCACTGTGACCTAATATACCGTATTTTTATGGATTTTTCCTCGTTTCTAATTTTCGCTCATTCTACCCCATTTCTAAGGATAGTACTTGATGATTATTCAACTACTAATATGTGGTATGTGATCTATAAATTTTACTTAATGGTATAGTTATTTATAATTTTTAGTTTTTATATAGCTTGCTAAGCTTTCTGTACATTGCTCAAAAAATGATTAATACCTAAAATTAATTGTTTATAACAAAACCTTGATGTTATTTGGACCCTTTAACATGGTTATAGGTTGATGATCTCAACATAAACCACCCTTTAAGGTGGGTTTGATTGAATAATAGTGATTTTCCATTCTTTTCTTATTACTAAACCACCCCATGGGTTTATTGATCTTTACAATTTGTAGTGGTATCTGTAAAAGAATTTAACTAATTTTTATATGGATAGTTTACTCACATGGAGAATTTTTTATCTATTGTAAATGAATTGAACAATGAAATAAAGGAATTGAAAAATGGAATGGACATTAACAGCCCCCCTTGATTAGTCATATGATCATTTTGATTATCATTATAAGCATGGATCTCTATATAGTTATATACTTCCTTTAGTAAGCTTTATATTCCTAACATGAAATGCATTGACTGATATTGTATGATTTATGTTGATTTATTAATGTGACCATCAATTAGCACATTGGCCTTTAGATAAATCAAGGGCTTAGATATGTGAATTTCTTGATATGACACCGATGATTAACTTACACATTTTGAAATTTTATATGCCTGGGAAAATTACACTGGATCCAACATGATTTCATCATACACTATCCAGTGTTGATTATATCCATGGGATACAATCAAGTCTCTACAAATTTTATCCTAAAATTTATTCTTAGAATAAATGAGGACACCTCAACCATGGACCTTGGGTTCCTAGAATATTATAGGTTTACATTATGATATACTAGTGGGATTCAATGTTGGTAGTCTTAATCAATTTACTTTCATTATATAGTTATTCCTCATTTATTGACTTATCCATATTAAATATTATATCCTTGATAATATTATATTAAAAATTCATTTTATATCTTTACATATGTTATTTATTGCACATTTTTACAACTTATACATAGAAACTTGATTTTTATAGATGATATTGGTTGTGGCCTACTGATTTTTACTCACACCATGTTCGAGCCACCATTTGATACTCAGGTAGACTCTATGGATATAGAAAGGGATGAAGGGAAGCGACAAAAAATGGTCATCTTATTTCTCTTATGATGGAATTTTCTGATAAGATTATCAAGCCAATGATCAATATTCCTTGGAGATAGATTTATGCTCTTTTTGGATTCATTTTGGTAATGTTATATTTTTCTATGTATTATAACATACTAAACTAGGTCAACCATATGAAGCCTCAATCAAGTCATCACATGGTGATGTGAAACACAGAAAATCAAAACATGTGTTGAAAATGACAAAAAAGAGATAGAAAATAAGGAAAATATTGAAGAAAAAGATACAACCAAATCCATATAGCCTTTTTAAATAGGTGAAACCAACAAAGTATGATTCCAATAAGAAAAATAACACTTCATGTGACCAAATGTTACCTCCAATGCATCCCAAACCGAATGTAGCAACAACAAGAGGTGCCAACATGCTATAATATTCCCTTACCTTTACGTGAGTCATACAATAAAACATCTAAAACTGCCCAACTAAAATTGTAGGGTGTGATAAAAAAACACAATTTGATACCACCAAACAATATATAAAATCTGTAATATGAATAATTCAACAGTTCTAGATAAAAAATTGTTTTAGAAATAATTTTCATAAATCTAATGCATTTGTAAAACATTTTCCATTGGGGTTTCATAACATCCTTTAAGATATTCAAAACCATAAAAATGACATGTAGAAGTGATAAAATAGTAATGTAAATCCATTAATCATAAGTTAAAAAAGTAAACACACATACATGAAGTACCATCATGTGATATGAAGGGATACAACCACATATAGAAGCCTATGATAAAAAATTCATGATAAAAACCATTATGTGATAAAAATTTATAAAAGACAAAGCACACTATCATTTTAGATCTAGCCTATGGAACAATACAAAATCTATATAAAAGATCATTAACTAGGTTAAACACATGAACTAACTGATATCGAGTCCTTCAACAATATTTTGATAATAAAAAAATAACCAAAAGTGGTTTCTCACACACTAAGGTTGCCTATGTCATTTCCTAACACATCCAAGGTTCCCCAAAGCTCCAATCCTTTCAAAATAAATTTGAAAAAAAATTGTTACAATTTATTAAAACCTTTTCAAAGATAATACAATCTGGATTCGGTGTTTGAAAATCCAGTTTAGACTGAAAACCAATCCCTTTTTAGATAGAACCCTTTTAATAGCATTTTATCCTTCCAAGAAATCCCTTAAAACCATTTATAACATCAATTCAATGAAAAAACCATTGTAATTTTTCAATACAGAAACTAAATTCATTAAATAAGTCCATTTTATTGAAACAACTACTTCAAAAAGGTAGAAACTTAGGAAAATATGACAAAGATGACTTGAAACTATGAAATTATCCTTTGAAATACAAGGCACAATATAAAACTGAAATGGATCAATAGAAAAAACTATCTAATCGTGAATCTAAACCATAAATGATTTTAATACAGTAAATAATACAAAATAAAAAATTAACCCGAAAGAATGCTTACCTAGAGAGGTGAAATGAAACAACCCTGATGATCGACTGAAAAAATAACAATCAGGAAGGGGTAGATATCTCTAAAATATCCTAGTGAGATATTTGGAATGTGAGAGGGTGTCTACATTTTGTAGGAATAAAGAAAACACATGTAAAACACCCAATAAACCACAGATCAAGAGAATTACATGGTGTGAATCTACTTTTCATGTCTTGTAATCCACAAGGCACATATTCACCAAAAAAAGGAATCACCGTGGAATTAAAATACAATTTAATGCAAGCCATAAACAAATTTCTTGGTTTGTAAATCCTTTCCCTGATTCATTTCAAGAAATCTATTAGTAAATAAATAAACATCATCTAATCCCATTACACAACATGTATGTCCATAGATGACTGTATAAATTATGTGTTAAAGAATAAAATAATCAAAAATCCACTTTGGTCATTCAGTAATCTATATATTAAACCTATAAGGCTTTTAAAACATTAATTCATGGACTCTACTAATTCAAAAAATCATACATACCCAATATTTTTTTCATTTTCCTAGAAAGGCTCTCTATCCCTAAGAATCACAAACATAAACCCCAACAAAGATGAAAAACAAATAATTAAAAATGGAATACTAGAAAAGCATAACGGGGTGTTAAAATTTTCACACTTTAATGATTTATTACCCCAGAAAGCCCTCAGATTCCTTGACTCAAAAAAGTGAAGTCCACTACTACCTCATGAACAATTCCCTCCCCCGTGCTTTGTGATTATAAAATCGTAACATCCACAGTACCCAGACCAAATTTTTTTTTTCCATGAAATTCCTTCTCTCAGAGATCCCTAATAAAAATAGGATACTCACCATAGTAGGTTTTGTATCAAGATCATCACACTACCATAAAATAAAATAGGAATAATCAGGTTTATATGTCCTCTAATGGGAAACAGGAAACACATAACTGATTGATGTTAAACCAGACATAAATTATAACTAATAGGCCACCTTCCCTAGTCATCCAATGATAAAAAATTGACCCAAAAACATCAGGCACAACATACCATGCCTACCAAATTGATGCTGCCCAAAGTGAGGTTAAGATATAATAAAAACGTGATAATAAAACTCAAACTGTAGTGGCTGATGAAAATGGTTGATATAATAATTCAGAAAAATATTTACCATGATCAATCTCCTCCCAATCAACTAAACCCTCTCTATTGTCTCCTAACCAATACTCGATCTAACCAAGGACCTCTCTTCTAACTATACATAGAAAAAGGTATATCTATATAGATTCCCTTAAAAATCCTATAAGGGATCTATCTTAATCATGGAATGATAACTATTGTTATAAGAATACTTGAATAGAAGAAAATTCTTTTCCTAAGATCCAAAAAACTAGGAACATTATCTCATACCATATCCGCAAGAACCTAGATATTCATATCTCTATATCCATGTTTTGGGGATGATAATCCATTACAAGTATCATCTAGAAACCCATTTCATTATATAAACCATTCTAGATCCTGTGTATGAACCTCAAGTACCTGTTAGAAACAACTGTAGGGGGAACCCCATGAAGTCTAAAAATCTCTTTGATATACAAGTACCCAAGATATTCCACCTTATTTGTCTCCATGATAGGTAGAAAATGATCCTACTTAGTGATTAAATAATTTATCACATAAACCATATCCTTACCATTATGGGTGCTTGGAAAACCAACCATGAAATCAATATAAATATCATCCTATTTCCATATTAGAATGGGTATGGGATGCAAAATACCCATATGTCTTTGATGTTAAACCTTAATTTTATGAAAAGAAAGATAATGTGATATAAAATATGAAATGGACTACTTTATCACCAAACACAAATAACAATGTCTCATATCATGACACTTATTGTTATCCCCAAGGTTAATAGACCAAAAAATGGTGTCCACCTATCTTAGGGAAAACTAAATAACCAATCTTCCATAGTATTATAAAGCACCACTGGGAGATAAAGAAAACTCACTCAAGTTCTAACCACCATAAAGGTTTTTACCCATGTTTTGGCACTTTGTGTATATCACATACTAGATCCAAGATTTATTATCAAAATATGAGTTAGCTTTCATCAAATCAAATAACACTTGTCCACCAACCTCTTCTACTCTCAAGATTTTTTCATCAAACAAAGTTACCAAATAACATTCAGCAACTGATACCATCATAGATAGTGTGAATAATTTTTTGATCAATGTATCAACAACCACATTTCCTTTCCCAGACTTTCATGAAATATCAAAATCAAATGTATGAAGATACTCTATAAAGAGTCTCTATCACAAGTTCAATTTCCTCTAAGTAAAAACATATTTCAGGATCTTATGATCAGAATTCACAGTAAATAACTTCCTAAGGAGGTAGTGTTTCCACATTTTGGGTGTATCTAGAACTAATACCAACTCAAATTTTTAAGTAGGGTATGTCTTCTCATGAGCGTGCAACTAGCATGAGCCATTGGACACCACCTATTTCCTCTACATCAAGATGCATCCGATAAAAATATAGGCTTTTATGAACCTTTTTTTCTGAATAAATTAAATTTATTTGATGAATTTAATTTCACTCCACATCAAGTTAAACTTTCATTATAAGCTACACCATTTAAATCTTGCACTATACACATCATCGTCTTAGCTTTCACTACACACAACATTGAGTTTTTTGAATTTTTTTTATAATTATATTTATTTAAACAAGAATATTATAACATAGTTGTTGAACATAATAATATGAATAATAATACTTAATTTTTAAATTTTATTTATAATGGTTTTATATAAATAAAACATATTTATAATAAAAAATATAATTTTCAGTAATGTCTATATGTTTTTTCAAGTACTATTTTCTGAAATGAACTGATTTTTATGTCCTAATATGAACAATAATAAAAATTATTTAAGAGATTTATTGAAAATTTATTATATAAATTAAACTTCTTTTTTTTTAAATCAAAATTTAAAAATTATCATCACATGAATTTTTGTGATTTTTCGTAAATATTTCATTTTTGGATGAAAAGTAAAAAATAATTAATTTTAATTGAAAACTACCTTTTCTTCATATTTATTTATTTAGTTGAATTATATTTTATATTGTTTATAATGAATAACTATATAAATTTTACATCAATTAATTTAACTTCATTTATTGGAACTATGTTCACAATGAAATTTGATATAAAAACATTTCAAACTTAAAAATAACACATCTTTAGAAATGCATTGTTTCTCTTATCTGCGAGATTAATTTTAAATTCATTTATTCCACTTATGTGATTATAATTTAGAAATATGGATTCCATATTTGGAATCATAATAATTTTTAATGTATAATATGGTCAAATAATTTTTTTAACAATGTAATTAGTGAATGTAATTAAAAATAATTAAAGTGATTATGGAAAAAACGAGTTTACATTGTGGTTAAACATTAATATTAAAATGATAAATGACCTAGAAACTTGTAAAAATACATTTTCTATCTATATCTCGACCATAAACACCATTTTATATAATATGGACCCTTATTGGAGTACATTATGTTAGGGAGATCACTAAATATTGTCTTCTATTTTATATTTATAAGAATGACACTCCTCCACCAATATAATTGGGAACTCAACCCCCTCACTTCTTGAAACATATAAATCCCTTTAGATCAGAATATAAATTCCCAAATATCCTCCCAAATGACCTAAATTCATCCTAGATGCCTCATATTTGGTATAAAGTAATCCAAGCAAGCCCTTAAGTGCAAATCAAAAGGAGTTACCCAAAGAAGAGGTAACATCCTTCAAGAAGCTCTTTTGTTTTATTTCTTCCTCCACCCCCTAAATTATAAATATTAATTAATTATATAATAAAACTAAAATCCAAAATATAATTATATTTTTTATGTTATGGTTTTGACCTACACTGACACACTTACATCAAATGGGATACACAATCATTGATTGTGTGTATGGTGAACTACATCCTCATGAACTGATGTCGTTCATTCTTCCATTACCACCTTTAAAGGTTGGGAATAATGAAGTACATATTGGTTTTATATAATATTTATGATATTTAAGATTTATTTCTGTTTCTATAATTATTATATAAAACATACATTCATGATTTCTATTTTTTTAAAATACGATAACTTTGTTTGTGGACGTGTGGGCTACCACCTCCTCAGTGCGATGTGATTCATTCACACTTTGCATGGAATGTATAAAGGTTGGTTTTAAAATAAATATGTGATATATTTTAAATAGTAATTATAATGGAATTATAATAAATGTTTATATAAATATATATCATATAATTTTATTTCATTTAAAAAATACAACAAGAAAATGAAAACATTGTTCATGCGTACGTACGACCTACTGTCTCTATGAATGATATAATTCATTTCATATTACTATATTTTTTAGATTATTATAAATAAATATATAATGAATATATATTATATTTACATAATTTTTTAAATTATATAAATTAGGAATTTATGATATATGTAAGAGGAGCAGAAATGAGTAGTCAAAACTTGTACGAATAAAAGTAGTTATTACCTAAAAAGTATCATTATCTTGGTATTGTTAACAGACATGTAATTTAAAGTCATAATTATATGATATAGTGTATTATATAATTGAATATGGTTATTTAAAATATTTATTATAAACTTATATTTATTATAAAGGAGTTTTAAATGAGTATGATGAGAGTCAAGACATAATGTAAGGGAATTTCATCTCACTTTTTTATACCAATGAGATACATTCCATATTGACCAATTGTTTATTTTTTGTTGTGTATGTACTTCCCAAGGATATATTTTATGACTATTATCCTTAAATTTATGGTTATTTTAATTTCCATTTTATTACCTATATTTCATGTGGGTTTAAAGATCAAGATTTACCAAATCGGAAAGGTAGTTTTGTCTTAATTTTTGTTCTTTGAGACACATGTTTTGTTATGCCCCTATATTCTTTTACATGGAATATGTAATAAAAATGGGCATGTTATATCATAAAACTCCAATTTTCAGGATATTTTAAGAATAATGTAATTTCATTTTTTCATGGGGATTATTATTCAAATATACAAAAGTGGTGTGAGTTTATTGCTACAATCCCATCATTTATCTTTATTGTTTACAATTATTCTTCAATTGATGAAATATTATGATCCATATCTCAAGAATTTTCATGGGATTATCCAATGGTTATTCATGATATATTCATTTATTAGTATCATTATTCTAATATTTTGTACTTATGATAATTTAGAAACCGTTTTTAATAAAATCTGACCTTATTTCTCTCTTTGGTCAGAAATCTGTTTTATTTAAAAACCTTGTTTTTAAAAATGTTTTAAAAATGTTTAAAAAAAATGATATTTTAAGCTCATTTTCTCAAGAATGTGATTTGAGAATTTATTATGGTTTTTAAAGATTCATTATATGTTTTCAAATATATTTTTAATTAAAACGGTATTGAAAAATGTTTTATGTTTTAAAAAAATTCTATAATGAAATGATATTTTCATAAAAAATGATTTTTAAAAAGATAGTTCAAAATTATTTTCCATCTAAGCCGAAATCCATTGGTGTAACTCATGAATTTTTGAAAATATGATGCAAGGGTTCAATTAATATTATTTGTTTTAATGGTTTATGTATTGATTTAATTATGTCTATGAAACCCATTTCTCCTTCATAGTTTATATGTTTATCAAACCAATTTCTCTTTGACATGTCATTTTCTTATGAAACCCGCTTCTTTTCGCAAGTTATGATTTGGTGAAATGATTTTGAAACCTATCTTGGGAGTGAAATTAATTTATTTGAATACTTTTTCAGGTAAGATGGCCTTGGGAGGGAACCTTAACTAATAAGATGGTCATTAGAGTGAACCATGAAAACCAAGATGGTTTGGAGAGTGAACCCATTCCACTAATATGGAATTGGAATTAATCCTTGACTACAATGGGAATCATTTTTATATTATTATGTGACTTCCATAATTCCACGTACATGTTATGTGTTATGATTTCATGGATTATTCTCTTCATTCCATTCTGATTTGTGTCTTATAAACTACCAATATTTATTCCATGAGTCTTGAATATAGTGATTATTAGGAAAGGTATGATCTTATAAGGTTATGATAATTTTTTCATATTCTTATTTTCAAGATTATTAGTAAATATCTCATTTTTACCCTTAATGATCTTATGAGATCACCCATTTGTATGTTTCCTTTATATATGTTATGAAGATATGTATTTTGTTTGATATTTCAAATAAGGGTTCTAATCATGGAGAACCTACTTGGAGATAATGTTTCTCACTTATGTACCAGTGATTATATTCACATATTTCCAAAGTCACTAAACTAATATAGTATTAGGGTGTTATTTTGAGTAATGTATTACATGTTTCACAAAATTTATTTAATTTCTTTGTATGAGAAGCTAGGGTCTCTATAGTTATTATTAGAGAAAAAATTTAGTTAACCATTAGAAACAAGGATGATAAAACCTTAGTGAGAAACCTATGGACATGTCTAAGGATAAGTATAAGGATAAGGAAAAGTATAGGAAAATGTCATGGAATTTGGGAAAAGGATAGTGTAACATCCCATGTAAGTAATGAATAATAGATTTTTTTATCCATGTCTATTAATTATTAAGATAGTGTTTTAGAGGCTTAAAATGAAAATAAATACAATCTTATGCATGGAATAAACTAATATTCTTAAAAGATTGTTTTACTACCTTTTGATGGAAAACCATTTTTGAATCTATATTTTGACAATTTTATAATCTATTTTTGTCAAAATAAACTTATCCTTTTTGATTGGGACATCAAAATTTACCTTGTGTGAATTTTTGGTATTTTTCTGACAATATTCATTTTTTAATGAATAGTGAAAAATACTGCATTTTACATCAAAACTGCTTTTTAATCTAATTTATTTATATGATTAGATTATGTTTTGAATTTATTTTGAAGAGAAATTAGAATATATTTTTACCATTTTATCCAATGGTGGTCATTGGAATCAATTTCACTTTGAAATTAGACTTAAACTGGTGTTAATCTTTTGATACTTATTGTTTTGTAAAAACACGCTTTTTGCTCTGGCAGTGGGAATTAATTATTAAATTAATTAATGTGACTTATATGATTTTAATTTTTTAAAATAGACTTCATTTTTGAATTCGGAATATCAAATATAGCTTAGGGTGAATTTTTGGTAATTTTCTGAAAAACTTCAATTTTTGATGAATAGTGAAACCACTAAGTGGTAATCAAGCAAACTGATTTTTCAGTTAAATGAAATTTTACCACTAATGTGTATTGAATTTTAAAAATCCGACATACATGGTTGTCATTAGTATGTAAAATGTGGTTCAATGAGATTATAATAATTTTTTGGTGAATAGTAACTTATTAAGTTCTTAATCACGATTAGTGGTAATTAGGGTAGTTTAAGGTCTAAATAAAGCTTTAATAATATGAAATGACCTAGACACATGTCCCAAACTCATTGGTTGTGTCATGGCCGACCATTACATGCCATGGGTCAACTTGGGGACCCCATGGATCCACTTTTGTTGGGAAATGACATAAATTACTTTTTATTTAATGTTAAAGTGAAAATGACACAAACATAATATGTTTTACGAAAACAATTTTTAAGTGGGGTTATAAAAGTACAAATTTTGATTATAAATAGTCATTGGAAAGATAAAAAGATTTCCTATATCATAGTATATTTATTATAATTTTTAGACATTAAATAAATTAAATTATTTATGACATAATAATGATGCAGCGATGACATCATTATTTGATGATTTAAATAAAATGGAATGATAATGAAAAATATAAAACCTACACATGGCCAAAACCAATTGGAAGAGTTTTTTTCGAACCCTTATCACCTTATCCACGAATTATATCATTTTGGGACCTTTTAAAACCGAAAAACATTTTCAAATAAGGTAATATTTATTTACTTTCCAAAAGTGCCCCTCCTCTCCTCTTATAAAAGGCCCCCACCTCTACCTCATTTCACACACTCTTCAAGCCTTTGGATCGGCCAACCCCTGCCCATTTTCTCTCTCCACATCCCTATCCTCATCCTAGAGGATTCCCTTTTGGCAGAATCATTTCAAAGGAATCCTTTAGGCTCAAATCAAAAGGGGTTACACTTTTTAAGGTAATTCATTCTCTAATGTTCATTTGTTTTATTTTGCTTCTCCAACCCCCTAAACTCTTTTTATTTACTTATTTTGTAACAACACCAGTATCTTAAATATACAAGGATGTTGTTATGATATTTATTTGAGCTACACTCTCACACAACTACATCAAATGGTTAAAGAACATACGGTTTCCGTGGATGGCGAAATTCTGCCTCCCGAAACGATGATTGTTCAACACTCATTTAACACCTTCAAAGGTGGCCATTATGATGTCAATATTTTCATATATGATATATAATATGTTTATGTTTTCCTTAAGCTTCTGTTTTTTTTCATTTTGGGCATACCTTTATGGTTTCCATTATGGGTAAAAAACGATATCTTCATTTTAGGAAGTGCGGACTACCGCCCCCTAAAAGTGATTTGATTCGTTAATACCATATGTGGGATGTGTAAAGTATAAAGTTAATGATATTATATATGTTATTATACTGGAATTATAATATAATCTTATATCATTATGATTCCATTCCAGAAAATATGAAATAGAAATGGAAGTAGCGTTCATGCGTACGTACAGCTTACCGTCTCCATGAACGGTGCATTTCATTTCTTACCTCTAAATTATGTAATATTATAAATGCATGTATGTACTGGATATATATGACATATATGATATCTAAATCATGAATACCATTCTGGATATAATGAACCTTTGACCAAATTAAGAACATGTAAGTGTAAGAAGTCTATTTTTGACTTAAGAACCAAATACCGACAAAATGAACATTATTAACTTAACTGATTACATGATGTTCATAACATGGTATAAAAGGAATAATGAACTTGAAAAGATTAATAATCAAGTAGAGATTAACTCAAGTTTATTATTCAGGAGATTAAAGAACGGTCGAGTCAAGTCGGATACGAGGTATGAGACTTTGTCTCAATCTCCTTTCATTGAGGCATATTTTATTTTATACACAACTTTCTTTTATACGGTGTATAAACCCCTTTGACTTTTACGTTTATTCAAAAGGAATCTTTTTTATATGAAGCGTTTACTAAAAGACAAAAGGGAATGTTTTTGTCGTACGTATGCGGCGACAACGACTTCTCCGCCGTCGTAACCGTTATTTGAGTTTCGGCTTCCTCTACAAGCCATACCTTCTTTTTTAAAGAAAAATAAATACCATGTTTTAATTTTATTTTATTTTGGTATTGAAAATGGTTTTCATAATGTTATTATATCAATGTGTTGTATTGATATCTCGTGATTGAAATGTGGAAATGTTATGTTTCCTTTATGCATGTTTTATGTGATATGATTATGTTATGGTTCTTGGGCATTATTATGAAGACGGGTGGTTCCGTGATAAAAAAAGGGCGGGTGAGCCTATTATAGCTCTCCAATGCATTGGGTAACACGAAGGAGTGAAACGTTAAGGTTTCTCCGAAGAGATTTTAGGGAATATACTGTGATGGGTATTCCAAACGTAACCAAGAGGGTTACTCCCTATGTAAGAATGTTATGAATGCCTCAAGTTACCTTTATGACTTATGATTTCTATGATTTATTCGTGATTTTATGAGGTATGTCAAAGTGCCAATGTTTTATGGGTAAAGTATGATTTCATTCTTATGTATATATGAACTCATGTTTCCTTTCCATGTTTTTTTATAACCCATACTGAGTTTTTATGCTCATCCCAAGTTTTTGAAATGTTTTTCACAGGTCAAGGGAAAGGTACATGATAAGATGATAGAGTCAAGGATGTGTCAAGAATTAATCCATGTTTTATTTTAAATGTGTTTCCATTGATGGGAATGAAGAATACTATCTTTATGTAACCACTTTGTTTATATGTGGAATGTAATGCAAGTTTTATGATCTAATTCTCTAAAACTCTAAACCCAAAAAGATCCTCAATGTGTAATCTTGTAATAACTCAAGATTAAGTAAGGTTTAAGGCTGGGGCCTTATAGTTGGTATCAAAGGTCGGTTTAGATAACTTTAGGAGTTAGAATTATATTAAATGATTATCCAAAAATATTTTTTTTTGAAATGATATAGCATTTAAAGATTACCATGTTGCTTCATCTAAGACATGTTTGTTCAGAATGGTTTTCCGCAGAGGAAACAGGGAAGCAGTGCTAGGAAGGCATACAGAAGGAAATAACCTTCCGAATCAGCATCCAGAAATGGTCGGAATTGGAACTGAACAGTTTGTTGCAGTAATGGCGCAGTTGACTCAAGCGATAAATGGCGGTGGTATCCATACACGAGATCAGCCAGACCAACCGCAGAGGAACATGTCAGTGGTGGAACATTTCATGAGGCAACATCCACCATCATTCAGAGGATCATCTGACCCTGTACTAGCTGAAGGGTGGATTAAAGCACTGGAGAAGATTTTTGATGTCATGGGGTGTTCAGACAATCAAAAGGTTAGTCTTGCTATTTACCATTTGGAGGGTGAAGAAGATCAGTGGTGGTCTATGGTTAAAAATATCAGGGATGCCGATGAGATTGATGCTCTTGACTGGGATGAATTCAAAGGTATGTTTCTTGAGAAGTATTTTCCTAAGGCTGTTCGACTTAGGATGGAAAAGAAATTCTTGGAATTGAGGCAAGAGGAAGACTCAGTGGCTGCTTATGAAGAAAGGTTCACTCGTTTGGCAAGGTATGCTCCAAATTTTATCCGGGACCTTGATAGTAAAATCAATCGTTTTTACTCAGGATTAAAGCCAAAGTATCGATAGGCATTAGCTTCTCGTGAGTTTAAAAGTTATGAAAAGCTTGTTCGATGTGCTGAGAAGGTGGAAATGGAGTTTGCCGATGACCAAGTTTTCTATAACAACCAGCAGAAGAAGAGACCGAGGTGGCAGGAGAAAGGTAAGAATTCTTCAAAAAAGTCTGATGGTAAGAGAACTAAGTTTCCAGTTTGTGATAAATGTGGCAAAAGGCATGCTGGGGAATGTCTTCTGAATTCTAGGAAGTGCTACCGATGTGGTAAGATGGGACATAAGGCTCGTGATTGCACTGAAAACGATCAAGGTGAAGGTAAGAACAAATTTGATTTACAGTTAGTGAAATGTTATAAGTGCAATGAGATGGGTCACTATGCAAACGAGTGTCCGATAAGGATCTTGACTGATGGGAAACAGTTAGAATACAAGCAGAAAGGGGTGGTGAAATCCTTTGCAACTACTTCAGCAGATGTCGGGCCATCAAATGATGTTGTATCAGGTACTTTGTTTGTTTTTTCAGATTATGCCAGTGTGTTGTTTGATTCGGGGTCTACACATTCTTTCATCTCTGAAATCTATTCTAGTAAAATGGGAATACCATCTCAAGAAATGACTCCTGAACTTTTGGTAAAAACACATGGGGGAAATGTCGAGGCAAAAAGAATTTATAATAATCTTCCTATCCTTATCTGTGGAAAGAACCTACTTGCAAACCTTATTGTTCTACCTCTAGTAGAGTTTGATGTTATCCTGGGTATGGATTGGCTCTCTATTTACCATGCTAAGATTGATTGTAGAGCTAAAGAAGTTTCTTTTCAGAAATACTTTCAGTTTGTTTACAAGAATGAACCCTTACTTTTGATAACATATCAAGAGGCCGAGAAACTTGTAAAAGATGGAAATGAATGTTACCTTGCACACGTCGTTGAAAATAAAGGAACTGTTCAGATTAATGATGTGCCAGTGGTAAATGAGTATCCTGATGTTTTTCCTGATGAGTTTCCTGGAATAATACCAGATCGGGAAGTTGAGTTTAATGTTGACTTAGTTCCTGATGCTAATCCAATTTCAAAACCACCTTATCGAATGGCACAAATTGAACTTTTAGAGTTGAAGGAGAAATTGCAAGATTTATTAGAGAAAGGTTTTATTAGACCTAGTACATCACCATGGGGTGCTCCTGTTTTATTTGTTAAAAAGAAAGATGGTTCTATGAGACTTTGCATTGATTATAGAGCCTTGAATAATATCACTGTTAAGAACAAATATCCTTTGCCTCATATCGATGATTAGTTTGATCAACTCCAGGGAGCTCAGTTTTTTTCAAAGATTGACTTGAGATCGGGGTACCATCAGCTGAAGGTCAAGGAGGCAGATATTCCGAAGACTGCGTTCCGTACGAGATATGGCCATTATGAATTTGTAGTAATGCCTTTTGGGCTAACCAATGCACCTGCTGTATTCATGGACTTAATGAATAGAATTTTCCATGAGTTCTTGGATAAGTTTTTGGTGGTTTTCATTGATGATATTTTGGTGTTTTCTAAAAGTAAAGAGGAGCATGAAAAACATTTAAGGGTTATCTTGCAAACCTTAAAAGAAAAGAAACTGTATGGGAAATTCAGCAAGTGTGAGTTTTGGTTGCAAAAAATTTCTTTCCTTGGTCACATTGTTTCTAAAGATAGAATAACTGTTGATCCTGCAAAAACGAAAGTTGTGGAAGAATGGCCAAGACCCACAAATGTAACTGAGATTCGTAGCTTCCTTGGTTTGGCGGGCTATTACCGAAGGTTTGTTAGAAATTTTTCACGGTTATCTAGTCCAATGACTAAGCTAACTCGGAAGGGTGTTAAGTTTATCTGGACAAAAGAATGTGATGATTGTTTTCAGGGATTGAAAAGAAGATTGGTGAATGCTCCAGTTTTGGCACTACCTTCCAGGAATGGTGAGTTTGTTATATACAGTGATGCTTCATTGAAAGGACTTGGTTGCGTCCTAATGCAGAATGATCAGGTAATTGCTTATGCTTCATGACAGTTGAAAACTCATGAGGTAAATTACCCTACACATGATTTGGAACTAGCTGCTGTTGTTTTTTCTTTAAAAATTTGGAGGCATCATTTGTATGGAGTAAAGTGTGAAATATATACCGATCACAAAAGTTTAAAGTATATATTCACTCAGAAAGAGTTAAACATGAGACAAAGGAGATGGATGGAATTAATCAAGGATTATGATTATACAATTCATTACCATCCGGGAAAATCAAATAAAGTGGCTGATGCTTTGAGTCGAAAAAGTAATGCTTCATTAACAATGTTGCGTTTGGAACATGATCCTTTGGTTAACGATTTGATGAACTTTGGCATAGAAGTTGTTGGTGCAGGAAGTCCTTCTGTTTTGTTTCAGGTATCAGTGAGATCTTCTCTATCAGATAGAATCAAGCAAGCACAGAAGCAAGACAGTGAGTTGCAGAAAAGGGTAGAGCTGGTTCAGAAAGGTAAGTTGCCTGAATTCAACATTGATAATGATTGCGTTTTGATATTTGGGAAGAGATTGTGTGTGCCTTGTGATTCACAGTTGAAGAGAGAGTTGTTATGAGAAGCTCATAGTTCTCCATTTTCAGTTCATCCGGGCAGTACTAAGATGTATAGAGATCTGCGGCAGTATTACTGGTGGGATGGAATGAAAAGAGACATTGCTGATTTTACTGTGAAGTGTTTGACTTGTCAGCAGGTTAAAGCAGAGCGGCAGTTACCGAAAGGGATGTTTCAGCCTTTACCAGTGCCAGAGTGGAAATGGGAGAATATATCCGTGGACTTTGTTGTTGGATTACCGATGACATCTCGAGGTAATAATGAAATCTGGGTTATTGTTGATTGCTTGACCAAATCTGCTCATTTCATTGCTATATGAGATACTTTCTCTCTTGATCAACTTTCCCGTTTGTATCTTAAAGATATAGTCAGGTTACATGGAGTTCCTCTCTCCATTTTATCGGATCGTGATCCCAGGTTTACTTCTAACTTTTGGAAAGGCCTTCAGAAGTCTTTGGGTACTGAGTTAAATTTTAGTACAACTTTTCAACCTCAATCAGATGGGCAGTCAGAACGAACAATTCAGACATTGGAGGATATGCTATGAGCTTGTTCTATGGATTATCAGGGAAGTTGGGACCAACATCTTTCTTTGGTTGAGTTTTCATATAATAACAGTTTTCATTCTAGTATACAGATGGCACCATTTCAGGCATTATATGGGAAGCGTTGTCGAACTCCAGCTTTCTGGGATGAAGTGGGTGAAAGGAAGTTGATGGGACCAGAATTGGTAGAAGAGATGGCAGAAAAAGTTCAGCTGATTCAGAAGCACATGAGAACAGCTCAGAGCAGGCAGAAAAGTTATGCGGATAACCGGAGGAAGGATCTATCTTTCGAGGTAGGTTATCATGTTTTTCTCAAGGTTTCTCCTTGGAAAAGTGTGATGAGATTTGGTAAGAAAGGAAAGTTGAGTCCAAGGTTTGTTGGACCATACAAAATTCTGGAGAGAGTTGGATCAGTTGCATACCGAGTGTCTTTACCTCCGAGTTTATCTCAGGTACACAATGTTTTTCACGTTTCGATGTTGAGAAAGTATATGCCAGATCCATCTCATGTTTTGAGTCCAAAGGTAGTTCAGCTGGAAGAGAACCTATCTTATGAGGAACAACCGGTCCAGATTCTTGACCACAGGGAGCAAGTGTTAAGGAATAAGGTGATTCACCAGGTAAAGGTTTTGTGGAAAAACCACATGATTGAAGAGGCAACATGGGAATCCGAAAATGCAATGAGGTATAAGTACCCCCATTTATTTGATAAGTAAATAAATTGTGGGGACACAATTTTCTAAAGGGGGGAAGGATGTAACATCCCAAGTAAGTAATGAATAATAGATAGTTTTATCCATGTCTATTAATGATTAAGATAGTGTTTTAGAGGCTTAAAATGAAAATAAATACAATCTTATGCATGGAATAAACTAATATTCTTAAAAGATTGTTTTACTACCTTTTGATGGAAAACCATTTTTGAATCTATATTTTGACAATTTTATAAACTATGTTTGTCAAAATAAACTTATCCTTTATGATTGGGACATCAAAATTTACCTTGTGTGAAATTTTGGTATTTTTCTGACAATATTCATTTTTTAATGAATAGTGAAAAATACTGCATTTTACATCAAAAATTCTTTTTAATCTAATTTATTTATATGATTAGATTATGTTTTGAATTGATTTTGAAGTGAAATTAGAATATATTTTTACCATCTTATCCAATGGTGGTCATTGGAATCAATTTCACTTTGAAATTAGACTTAAACTGGTGTCAATCTTTTGATACTTATTGTTTTGTAAAAACACGCTTTTTGCTCTGGCAGCGGGAATTAATTATTAAATTAATTAATGTGACTTATATGATTTGAATTTTGTAAAATAGAATTCATTTTTGAATTCGGAATATCAAATATAGCTTAGGGTGAATTTTTGGTAATTTTCTGAAAAACTTCAATTTTTGATGAATAGTGAAACCACTAAGTGGTAATCAAGCAAACTGATTTTTCAGTTAAATGAATGTTTACCACTAATGTGTATTGAATTTTAAAAATCCAACATACATGGTTGTCATTAGTATGTAAAATGTGGTTCAATGTGATTATAATAATTTTTTGGTGAATAGTAACTTATTAAGTTCTTAATCACGATTAGTGGTAATTAGGGTAGTTTAAGGTCTAAATAAGGTTTTAATAATATGAAATGACCTAGACACATGTCCCAACATAATTGGTTGTGTCATGTCCGACCATGACATGCCATGGGTCATCTTGGGGACCCCATGGATCCACTTTTGTTGGGAAATGACATAAATTACTTTTTATTTAATGTTAAAGTGAAAATGACACAAACATAATATGTTCTACGAAAACAATCTTTAAGTGGGGTTATACAAGTCCAAATTTTGATTATAAATAGTAATTGGAAATATAAAAAGATTTCCTATATCATAGTATTTTTTTTATAAATTTTAGACATTAAATAAATTAAATTATTTATGACATAATAATGATGCAGCGATGACATCATTATTTGACGATTTAAATAAAATGGAATGATAATGAAAAATCTAAAACCTACACATGGCAAAAACCAATTGGAAGAGTGGATTTCGAACCCTTATCACCTTATCCACGAATTATTTCATTGTGGGGCCTTTTAAAACCGAAAAACATTTTCAAATAAGGTAATATTTATTTACTTTCCAAAAGTGCCCCTCCTCTCCTCTTATAAAAGGCCCCCACCTCTACCTCATTTCACACACTCTTCAAGCCTTTGGCTCGGCCAACCCCTGCCCATTTTCTCTCTCCACATCCCTCTCCTCATCCTAGTGGATTCCCTTTGGGCATAATCCTTTCAAAGGAAGCCTTTAGGCTCAAATCAAAAGGGGTTACACTTTTTAAGGTAATTCATTCTCTAATGTTCATTTGTTTTATTTTGCTTCTCCAACCCCCTAAACTCTTTTTATTTACTTATTTTGTAACAACACCAGTATCTTAAATATACAAGGATGTTGTTATGATATTTATTTGAGCTACACTCTCACACAACTACATCAAATTGTTAAAGAACATACGGTTTCCGTGGATGGCGAAATTCTGCCTCCCGAAATGATGATTGTTCAACACTCATTTAACACCTTCAAAGGTGGCCATTATGATGTCACTATTTTCATATATGATATATAATATGTTTATGTTTTCCTTAAGCTTCTGTTTTTTTCATTTTGGGCATACCTTTATGGTTTCCATTATGGGTAAAACACGATATCTTCATTTTAGGAAGTGCAGACTACCGCCCCCTAAAAGTGATTTGATTCGTTAATACCATATGTGGGATGTGTAAAGGATAAAGTTAATGATATTATATATGTTATTATACTGGAATTATAATATACACTTATATCATTATGATTCCATTCCAGAAAATATGAAATAGAAATGGAAGTATCGTTCATGCGTACGTACGGCTTACCGTCTCCATGAACGGTGCATTTCATTTCTTACCTCTAAATTATGTAATATTATAAATGCATGTATGTACTGGATATATATGACATATATGATATCTACATCATGAATACCATTCTGGATATAATGAACCTTTGACCAAATTAACAACATGTAAGTGTAAGAAGTCTATTTTTGACTTAAGAACCAAATACCGACAAAATGAACATTATTAACTTAACTGATTACATGATGTTCATAACATGGTATAAAAGGAATAATGAACTTGAAAAGATTCATAATCAAGTAGAGATTAACTAAAGTTTATTATTCAGGAGATTAAAGAACGGTCGAGTCAAGTCGGATACGAGGTATGGGACTTTGTCTCAATCTCCTTTCATTGAGGCATATTTTATTTTATACACAAATTTCTTTTATACGGTGTATAAATCCCTTTGACTTTTACGTTTATTCAAAAGGAATCTTTTTTATACGAAGAATTTACTAAATGACAAAAGGGAATGTTTTTGTCGTACGTATGCGGCGACAACGACTTCTCCGCCGTCGTAACCGTTATTTGAGTTTCGGCTTCCTCTACAAGCCATACCTTCTTTTTTAAAGAAAAATAAATACCATGTTTTACTTTTCTTTTATTTTGGTATTGAAAATGGTTTTCATAATGTTATTATATCAATGTGTTGTATTGATATCTCGTGATTGAAATGTGGAAATGTTATGTTTCATTTATGCATGTTTTATGTGATATGATTATGTTATGGTTCTTGGGCATTATTATGAAGACGGGTGGTTCCGTGATAAACTAAGGGCGGGTGAGCCCGTTATAGCTCTCCAATGCATTGGGTAACGCGAAGGAGTGAAACGTTAAGGTTTCTCCGAAGAGATTTTAGGGAATATACTGTGATGGGTATTCCAAACGTAACCAAGAGGGTTACTCCCTACGTAAGAATGTTATGAATGCCTCAAGTTACCTTTATGTCTTATGATTTCTATGATTTATTCGTGATTTTATGAGGTATGTCAAAGTGCCAATGTTTTATGGGTAAAGTATGATTTCATTATTATGTATATATGAACTCATGTTTCCTTTCCATGTTTTTTATAACCCATACTGAGTTTTTATGCTCATCCCAAGTTTTTGAAATGTTTTTCACAGGTTAAGGGAAAGGTACATGATAAGATGATAGAGTCAAGGATGTGTCAAGAATTAATCCATGATTTATTTTAAATGTGTTTCCATTGATGGGAATGAAGAATACTATCTTTATGTAACCAATTTGTTTATATGTGGAATGTAATGAAAGTTTTATGATCTAATTCTCTAAAACTCTAATCCCGAAAAGATCCTCAATGTGTAATCTTATAATAACTCAATATTAAGTAAGGTTTAAGGCTGGGGCCTTATAGATAGAGGGAGTGGTTTCATGTTAATACATCCCTATCTGGATACTTCAAGCAGATGTGGCTCTGAAATAGATATACATAGGGGTAAAAACCCTAAAAACACAATGTTGAGCTAGAATTTATCGAGAACTGGTGCATGACAACAAGCCTTGCTGTACACCTGGTCTAACACTCTCAGGGGTTATTATTTGGGAATTCAAAAACACATCACTAACCATTATGAAAGATTTAAATATAAGTGGTAATGAATAACCTAGGATAAACCCAAGGATTTATTTTTAAAGAATATTTAAAAATTTAGCCATCCTATATGAGGTCTTTCATAATTATGTTATTTCCCAATGTGATGATTATTTCTTACACAATGATTTTTTGTTTTAGTCCATGGATGGAACAAAAATGAACCACATTAATGATGAGTGATATGGACAATACAATAATTGTTCTTCTAAGCATCCAAATGCTATGTGAGATGGAATAAAAAACCTCATTACTTTGCTCACACTGCTTTCTCAAGCTTTGAGTCATGCTAAACTTCCAAATGAGTAAAAGAGGGAACAACACTACATTGAGTTCTTAAAGAGGAAACACCCACCTTATTTCAGTGGGACTTTTAATTCACTGGTGGTCGAATAATAGATCAGTACCATTGACAAGATATTTTCCATTCTCCAATGTTTGGAACATGAGAAAGTCATTCTGTTTGTTTATCGTTTAGAAAGTGAAGTCGACCAATGTAAGACTCTAATGAAGGATAATAGTATGGGAAAAAAAATACTTTTTGTAATGTGTTGTTTACGATGGGTGGATGACCCATGACAAATAGTTCGTCGAAATAGACTATTTATGATTAGAATTTTATCCAGTCACAAATAATTGATTCAAAAAAGTATTTTCTAAGGGAATATATTGCCTTCACAAATACCTCTGGTGAACAACATGCAAGACATCATGGGAGGTGAATTTGTGATGCAGATGTACACTTGTCACAAATGGAATCCCCTATTTTTTGTTATCTACGATGGGTGTTTACTCCCGACACAAATAGTACCAGTCATTTTATATTTTTTTGTAATAGAAAGTCTGTATGTTGCAACTAAAGTGTCTATAGTGGTTTTTTACGATTGGCCTCATCACAAATACTTTTTCTACCATCACTGCAATTAATAACTATGGTACTTTTTGTGACTGGACCCATCCTAAATATTAATTTTTGTGATGGGAATCCCATCAAAAAGAATCAATCATATATATGTACCCATACCCAAAAAATTTTCATTCCATTATTCTCTGAATTTTTCTCTCATTCTATACGCTCATATTCTTTGATTTAATGTTTTTTGAGTTTTAAACATTACAAGGGAGCAGCTTTCAAGCTTTGCATCAACTAAAATACTCAATTTTTATGTATTTATTTAATGTTTTATTTTTATATTATTTTTTATATTTTATATTATTAATAATAAAAAATATTTATCAGGAATTAAATTTAATTAAAATTAGTTAGTTTTTTAAATGTATAGTTTTAATTTGAAATAATGTTTTGAATTAAAAATAAATAGTTTTAATGTGCAATAATTTGTTATAATTATCAGTAATTAGTAATAATTAGATGTAATTACTAATAACTAGTTGTAATTAGTAATAATTAGTGGTAATTAGTAAAAAATTGTTGTAATTTGTAAAAATTAGTAATATTTAGTGGTCATTAGTAAATATTAGTAATATTTATTTCTAATTAGTAAAAATTAGGGGTAATTAGTAATAATTAGTATAATTTAATGGTAATTAATAACAGTTAGGTATAATTATTAAAAACTTGTAATAATTTGAAATAATTTTTAATAATTAGTAAAAGTTAGTGTTAATTAGAAAAAATTAGTAATAAATTATTATAAACTATGTAAAATTAGTAAAAAATATTGGTAATGAGTAACAATTAGTAAATATTTGTAATAATTATTTTTAATTAGTAAATTAGTTAGTAATAATTAATAATAAATAGTAAAAATTAGTAATAAATTGTTATAAACAATATAAAAGTAGTAATAAATTGTTATAAACTAATAAAAATTATTAAAAATATGTAATAATAATAAAAATTAGTAGTAAATCCTAATAATTCGTAATAATTTGTAAAATTTAGTGGTAATTGGTAAAAATTAGTCCTAATTAGTAAAAATTTGCAAAAATTTGTTTTAATTAGTAATAATTAATAGTAAATTGTAAAAATTAGAAAAAATTAATATAAACTGAAAAATAGTAATAAATTGTTATAAACTAATAAAAGATACAAAACATTAATAGTAATTAGTAATAATTAGTAATAATACATAATAATTATTAAAATTTAGTAATAATTCATAATAATTAGAAATAATTAGTAATAATTAGTGATAATTAGTTATAAATCATTATAATTTGTGATAACGAGTAGTAAATTATTATGAAAAAATAAGAATTATTATGAATTAGTGATAATTAGAAATAAATATTATAAATTAGTAAAAATTAGTTTTAATTTGTAATAATTAGTAATAATTATTTATTGTTATTAAAATTTAGTAATAATTCATAATAATTAGTAATAATTCGTAATTATTATTAATAATTCTTAATAATTAGTAATAAATTGTTATAAAAATGTAAAAATTATTTAAAATTATTAGCAATTAGTAATAATTAGTAAAATATATTGATAATGATTAAATATTCATAAAAAATAAGAATGATTACTAAAAATTCATAAAAATTCATAATAATATTTAACAATTAGTAATAATTACAAAATATTCATAATAATTAGTAATACTCCAAAATAATTTGTAAAAATTAGTGATAATTTGTCAATTTTTTTAAAAATTAGTTTTATTTTGTAATAATTAGAGGTAGATTGTAGAAACTCGTGGTAATTAGTAAAAATTTAAAATTATTAATGGTAATTGGTAATAATTAGTGGTAATTTGTAATAATTAGTGGTAATTTGTAATAATTTGTAAGAAATTGTTAAAATTAGTGATAAATTGTTTTAATCTAATAAAAATCCATAATAAATTTAAATTAGGTAATAATAATTAGTTAAAGTTAGCTCTAATTAGTGATAAGTATTTATAATAAGTAATATTTATTAAAAATTTGTAATAATTCAAAATAATTAGTACTAATTAAAAATTATTAGTAATAATTAGAAAAAATTAGTAAAAATTTGTTATAATTTGAAATAATTTGTATCAATTAGTAATAATTAGTAATAATTAGTATTTTTTTGGAAATTAATAAAAATTTGTAAAAAACAGTTTTAATTAGTAAAAAATAGTGGTAATAAGTAATATTTAATATTAATTAGTTAAAATTAGTAATAATTTGCATGTTTAGTAAAACTAGGGAATAATTAGTAAAAAATAGTAATAATTAGTGAAAGTTAGAAAAAATTAGTATTAATTAGTATTAATTAGTAATTATTTGTAAAAAATAGTAATAAATTACTAAACAATAATAAATTGATAGAATTAATAACCAGTAGATATAAAATAGTATATATTTATAGTTTGATATTATTTATAGTAAATTAATATAAATTAGTATAATTTAATTGAAATTGCTATGAAATAATATAAAATGTTATAAATTACTAGAAAATAGAAAATGAAATAGCTCTTCCATTTTTAGGTCCTGATAAATGAAAAATTTGGATATGGTTGACCCAAATTGTTCTTTTCTCATGACCTCAAAATTGAAAAATCTATAATTTTCACATTTTTAGAAATTTATAATATATTTTATTAATGAATTTTAAATTATACCTAAAATTGGAGTTAATTACTATAAAATAATAGTAATAATTTGAAAAAAATAATTAGAGAAGGGGGGATGTGGCATGTAGTTGGTAGCAACAACAACAACAATAGGATGATGAGTTTTGTTGATGAGAGGAAACAATTTTCAGAAATTTGTTAAATGACAAATTTAGATATGGTTGACATAAATTTATTTCATCACTTGATTATTGTAAAATATATTATTTACAACCTTTTCATAAATCAATGAATTTACAATCTTTTTGTGATTAAAAATGACCAATTTTTTCCAGCCATGTCCAAATATGTCATTAGGTCGTCAAAATTAGGGCATGTAGGATGTGACATATTGATGACATGGAAGTTCTATTTTGAGAAACAATTTTTCTAAGGTATTGTAGATATGGGATATGGTTCCCAGGGATGTTAGATAACACATTCTTGATCCCCGGATGATACATAAATAAATAATAGTTTTTTTTGAAAATAATTTTATTATTAACTTTCTATTATTAAAAAATGCAGGGTTTATGGTATCCCATTTATGATAGCATGATTAGTTCTGTGAGGGGGGATTGGGAGGTGTGTATGTGTTAGTGATGTCATAATGTTTTGCACATTTTGAGGGGGGAAAACCCTGAAGAAAGAAGAAGTCATAGATTTTGATCAGTCTTGCTTGGCCCATCGACCTGATTACATCTTTTCTCAGGATTTGGATGGATTATTTTCATACTATATGAGATGTTGTTTTTATAGGAGAGCATCATTATGTTGGTAGATCTAGGGGAGGCAAGAGGTGACACATCACCCAGGTGGTCCCTAGCTAGAGATTGTGGTCAAAATATTTTTATGTTTAAAAATTAATTGAAAATATTTTGTAAACTATTTTATTTTCAAATTTCAAATGAAAGAGTCATATGAGGCCATGAATTCATACAAATGGTGAGACTAATTTTGAGACTAAGAGTTAGACCACCAGTGTGGAAATATTCAATGATGTAGCATGGATAAAGACAATACAACATGATTTCATGAAGGGGAGAGTGGTTGGTATCAATTCTCATATGATTCTTGATAGTTTTTATGGTACTGCTACATTATCGACATCCAACTCAAGGGGGGATCATAAAGATTCTTCTTTATCAACCTCATAGTATGAGGAGAATATTTGAGCTCAGATTGTGGTTACAGAATCCATTTTTAGGGAGAATAATGAGCTCCATCTACAACACTAAAAATAATAGGAGGAGATGCGATGATGAAAAAAGTATCAGGACGAGAACATGTGGTGACTTATTTAGGGCATAGGGATGGAGTTTTGTCCCACTCCCCATCCATATTGATGGATATATTATGGATATATTTACTCTCTTAAAATTTTGATGAAAATGTATTATGTAATATTTTTTATTATTTTATTTGTTTAATATTTTAATTATTATAATTTTTGAAATTGTTTTATAAATTTTGAATTATTTTTTTATTTTTTCAATTTTTTATTTTTTCAATTTTCCATTTTAATATTTTTATCATTTTTATCATTTTCTTATTTTTATATTTTTAAAGCATATTTGTGAAGTGTGAAAATCCCTTCACAAATAATTATTTATGATGGGTTAAGTGACCGATCATAAATAAGTACACTTCTAAAAAAATCTTTGCGACAAGAAACCTCCCCAATGCAAAAGATATTATTTACGTCTACCAGCTTCAAAAAACATTCTTTTGAGATTCTGTTTTCGACAACAAGTTATTTAAGATGGGATCCCATAACAAATATAAATTTGCGATAATGCCTCCTAGCAAATAATCTTTGTTCCAGATGTGTATGAGGACACAAGAAGAAATTGAATCCATGGATTGGGATGAGTTAAAGAACATATTCTCCAATAAGTACTTTCCTCACGTTATTTATATGAAAATGGAGATATATTACCTTAATTTAATGAAGAGTAATTATGAATGAATTGGTACCTATGAGGCTAATTTTACAAGACATGAAATGTATGCTTCTAGAATTATCATCCATCCTGAATGTATGGTTGAACAATTCTACCGTGGCTTAAAACAATGTCTGAGAAGGGTGTTAGCCATAAGAGACATCAATAGATATGAAATGATTATGTGTTGTAATATCTGGGTTTAAATAGAGGTCGTAGTTACGTATCAATATCATGGTTTTGATAATAAAAGGAAGATGAAGTTCAAAGAAAAATCTAAAAACCATGGAGAGAAGAAGATGAACTTTCCTTTATGCTCTATCTGTGGGAGGAGTCATAAAGAATATTTTATTAAGGGCTCTAGTAAATGTTTTATGTGTTGAAGGGAATTTATTCTGAATTTTTTTGTCCAAGTGATGGGAATTAGTTAACTAACAATGAAAATGGAGTGAAGGATGCATTGAATGAATCTCCCCCACTTCAGTGCTTCAAGTGTTAAAAAAATGGGCTTTTTGATTACCAGTGACTAAAATATATGTTTAATGATGATGATCTATGCTAGAAGCCTCTTATAATAAGGTTCAAGGGGAAATATTCTATGATCACTATTTTTGATTAGGGGTGTGATAATTATGCTGTGAAACGTGCACTTTCCATTGAATCTATAATTGATAATATATTATTTATTGCATATATACCCTCTATTTAAAATCTAATGATTTTTATAATGTTTTTAAGATCCCATAGAATTGATTAGATGTTGAATTAGAGGTGAAAATCCCAAATGGTACAATTATAAAATCTTAAGTATATGATTAATTTCTGGTTAGTGTTTGTGGGTATGTGATTCCAAAAAATCTTATCATTCTTCCTCTAGTTGAATTTGATGTCATCTTAAGAATATATTAGATTTCTCTATATAACGCCCACAACAATTGGTGATGAAGGAAAGTTATGTCTGATACATTAAACAAACCTATGAAATTTTATTAATTTGATGTCAAATATGAACATATTATAGATATTACATCCAGTTTGAAGGTATTAGTTCCCATTTAAAAGGGATATTTATCTCAAATAGTAGGAGATAAACTCGAAATCGATGATATTCCTATTTTTCTAGAATTTTTGTATGTCTTTCTAGAATATTTTCATATCCTTCCACAATAAAATGAAATTGAGTTCTCAATAGAACTCATACCTTGTTCCTCACAAATTTCAAATACTCCCTATAGAATGACCCCAAATGAGTGAAAGAAATTGAATAATATACTCTAAGAAAACCTTGAAAAAAAGATTCTTTCATCCAACTGTGTTACCCTGGGGTAAACTTGCACTTTTTTTTGAAAAATAAATATGGATCAATGTGGCTTGGAATATATTATTAGGACTTGATCAAGATCATGATCAAGGATAAGTATCATCTTCCCTATATTAATGACATGTTTGATTAGCTATGTGGATCTCAATACTTTTACAAGGCTGAACTTAATTTTTTATGTCATCAATTGAGGGCCAAGAAGGAGGATATACCAAAAATGACATTCCATACAAGGTATGGAGACTCTGAATTTATAGTAATTCCCTTCGTTCTTACTAATTACTCATATATCATCATAGATTTGATTAATAGAGTCTTTAAAGATTACCTTGATAATTTTTTGTTGTATTTTTTTGATGGAATTATAATCTATTCAAAGTGAAAGGAAGAGTAAGAAGACCACTTGAGAATTGTATGAAATACCCTAAGGAAGGAGGCACTGTATGAAAATTTTAAAAAGTACGATTTTTATATGAAAAAGGTATCATTTTTGGTAAATATAATATCTAGAAAGTGTATGAAAATAGATTTACAAAATATGGAGTCTATTAAATGTTGGACTAGACTAACCATGGGGACTGAGATGCATATTTTTTATAGTTCAGATAGATATTATCGAAGGTTTGTGGATAAGTTCTCATGATTATCCAATCCTCTAACAATGTTAACTCATAAGGGTGCCATGTTCCTCTTGAAAAATTAATTTGAGGAAACTTTCAAGGTACTGGATAAGAGGTTAGTCAGTGCATTTGTTCCTACATTACCTTGTAGTGGATAAGGGTATGTAATCTATAGTGATACATCCAAGAAGGAATTGGGATGTGTTCTTATATATAATAACATGGTTATATCCTATGACTCATGTCTATTAGAGAATGATGAGAAAAATTACCCAACTTATGTTTTGGAGTTAACTGTGATATTTTTTGAGTCAGAGATATTGATTCAGTATCTTGATTGATAAATGTGTGATATATATATTGATCATATATATTTAAAGTATATATTAATAGAGAAGGAGTTTAACATCCACCAGAGAAGATATTTAGAGTTGATAAAGGATTATGACTACTCAATACATTACCAACCTAGGAAAGTGAACAAGGTGGCAGATGCCTTGAGTCGAAATCATCATGCTAGCTAATCGATGATGATTATCACAAAAGATACAATATTTTTATATTTGAAAATTATGGACCTAGAAATATTGACAGAATGGGAAAATTTTATCTTACACAAATGAATATTCAACCCTCTATCAATGTGAATATTAAAGAGCTAAATAATGAAGATACAGAACTACAGAAGATGGTTATAAATGTTCTTTAGTTTAATCTTGACTAGGATAGAATGATAAGGATCAAGAATTAGATATGTGTTTCATCCATACAAAATTTTAAGAAGGATATGTTAGGGGAAGATCATAGTACTTCATAATATAATCATCCAAGAATTATGAATATGTATATATATTTGAATGAATAATTTACCCCAGATGAAATGAGGAGATATATCATAGAGTTTGTATCTCCATCCATCCAAATCAAATTTTTATTCACAGAAAGAAACAAGAAATACAACCAGAAGACCCCGGTATTTAGGGAGGGATGATAAAGTGCAAGCTGAGGGCATTCCCATTAAGTAAATTAACACACTCTAGTTTCAAACTATTGATAGGGAGAAGAATAGTGGTGATGGAGCTCTAGACCTCCAAGAAAGCCATGTGATCCGCGAATGCATTAACCTCACACCAAGTGTGAGAAACCTCGATATTTTTCCCAAGAATGGATCTAAATTTCCTGAATATGTTAGAAATAGACCAAGTGGTAGATTCTTTACCATGCAAGGAGTCATGGAGAATCCAGAAATCAGTCACTTCCAGGGTTAACTCCAGCTTCTTCAGAATGTAGAGGGACAACCCTGTGAACATGGACTTCACCTCAGCCAAGAGTGAAGTACCATTGCCAAAGAAATATGTGAAATCAATTACCACCTCCCCCTGGTCCACGAACCACTCCCCCTCCTTTAATCACCCCCATTGCACATGAACCATTAATGTTCATCTTGAAACTAGATCCAAGGGGTTTCTAGAAAACCCAATTCCCTTACTGTACATCTAGAGAGGGTAGAGCTGAGGGGACACTAACCTGAAGAAGACTGAAAGAGGGGACCTCCTGCCAGTATTTGATGTTCTAATCCAAATCAATCATAGACATTCTTCTCAATGCATGGTATTCTAGAAAGTTAAGGCTTAGATAAAAAAGTCTAAGGGGATGTTTCATCCATTACCCATACCATAATGGAAATGGGAAAACATCACCTTGTATTTTTTCAATGGGCTCCCTAAAATGTATAAAGCAAATAATTCTAATGGGTATTAGTATATCTCCTTACTAAGTCATCACACATCATTTCTCCCAGATAATAATTATCTATGGAATAGCTTTTCATAATATACATAAAGGAAGTAGTAAGGTTTCATGAAATAACACATGTCATTTTATCTATTTGGGATCCAAGGATTACCTCAATGTTCTAAGAAAGTAATAAGAAATCCCTTAATATAGGATTGAGTTTCATCACTTCTTATCATCATCATATTTATGGTCAATCTGAAAGATCAACTAAAACTATATATGATATGTTGAGATCTTGTTATCTGGTTTTAAATGGTGGCAGGATCAACACCTTCATCCAGTGGAATTAATATAAACAATATCTTTAGCTAAATAATTCAGATGGATCATTATGAAGACCTCTATGGAAAGTGATATAGATCTCTAACAAGTTGGAATTAATTTGGATAAAGAAAGCTACTGGGACATGAGATAGCTGAGGAAATGTAAGAGAATGTTAGAACCATATAGTATCATATTGAAATAACTCAAACTAGGCATAAATGTTATGATGATAAACATCAATGTGATCTATAATTTTAAATAACTGATTAGGTTTTTCTACAAATATCACCCTATAAGAAGGTTATGAGATTCAAGAAGAAAGGGAAACTAATCCCTAGGTATAATGGTCCCTTTGAAATTCTTGGTCATATCAGGATGCTATCCAATTTCTTGAAACTTACTCCAAATCACTCTTAAGTTCACGATGTGTTTTATCTATCACTACTGAAGAAGTACATACCTAACCCTTCAAGTGTACTAAAATCATTGTTCAAACTGCTAGAGCCGGATATATCATATGAGGAACAACCAGTTCAAATTCTAGATCAAATAGAGAAATTTCTATAATAGAAGAACACCAACCTGGTTAATTTTTATAGAGAAATAAATAGTTTGAGGAAGATACATGGGATCTCGGGGAAATTATGAGGTAGATTTATCCTCATTTATTTGTACGAGAATGATGAATTTTTAGGGTGAAATTTATTTTAAGGTGAGTACAATTTAACACCCTATGTTTTTATGAACATTTTTTAATAAATTAAATTTCATTGATGTATTTAATTCAATTATAAATAAAGTAAAACATTCCTTATACACTAAAACATGTTAATATTGTGCGACATACAACATAAAATTATCTTTCATTACACACAACATTTAGTATCTTCAAAACAACATATTGTAATTATTATATTTATTTAAATAAGTAAATTATAACATAGACGACAAAACTTAGTAATATGAAAATTAATATATAATTTTTAAAAATTATTTATAATTTTTATATATAAATAAAACATATTTATGATAAAATAAATAAATTTTGGTAAGTTTTATTTGTCTTAAAAAATACTATTTTTTCCAAACAACTAATTTTTATGTCCTTCTGTGAATAATAATAAAATTAATTTTAGAGAATTTTATAAATTCAATTAGGAAAAATAAATTAATTTTTGAATTAAAAATGTAAAAATTATCTTAAGTTTAATTTTTGGGATTTTTGGAAATATTTCATTTATTATTAAATTGTGAAAAAATCGGAGTTTTAATTGAAAACTGTTTTTCATCTAATTTATTTTTATTTTCAAATAATATCTTTAATTTGGTTTTAAAGAATAAATAGATCAATTTTAAATCAATTAATATAATATATGTCATTTTTACCAATTTATAATTGAAATTAGATATAAAATCATTTCAAACTTTTAAACATTTTCTCTTTAAAAATTGACATTTTTCCACCTCTGTGGGATTAATTTTAAAATAATGACTTCCACTTCTGTGATTATTATTTGAAAAAATGGATTATAGTTTTTGAATAATATTAATTTTTAACATATAATGTGTTAAACATAATTTTTTACCAATGTAATTAGGGAAATTTATTAACTTTAATTACAATGATTATGTAAAAAACGAGTATAGTGAGTGCGTAAAAATTAATCTTAAAAGGATAAATGACCTATAAAATTTTAAAAATATCACTTTTATGGACATATCTCCAGAATATACTAACTTTTATATAATATTGACGATTTTTTGGTGCACATTATTTAAGGGAGACCTCTCAATAGTGTTTTCCTTTTTATATTTACAATAATACCACTCCTCCTCCACTATAAAAGGGCACTCATACCCTCAATTATTCAAATATCTAAATACATTTTTATCATCCAAAAACATTCCAAAATATCCTCCAAAACTATATAACTTTATCCTAGATTCCTCAATATGGGAACAAATCCAACCTAGGAAACCCTTTGGTGAAAAAGAAAAGGAGTTGCCCAAAGAAGAGGTAACATCATTCAACGAACACTTTTGTTTTATTTCTTCTTCACCACCTAAATTATTATTATCACATACTTATATAATAATCACTATATCATAAATATACTAAGATGTATTTCTGTTAAGGGTATTACCTACACTCTCATACACTACTATTAAATGGGATACCCAATCATCATTTGTGTCTATGGCAGACTACCTCGTCCCGAACTAATGTCGTTCATTCTTCCATTACCACCTATCAAGGTTTGAAATAATGATGTAATTAATATTTTTATATTATATATATATATGATATTTATGGTTTATTTATATTAATGGTATTATTATATAAAACAAAACTTCATGGTTTCTATTTTGTGAATACAATAACCTCGTTTGTGGACGTGTGGACTACAACCTCCTCAAAGCGATGTGATTCTTTCATGATTTATATGGAATGTATAAAGGATGATTCTAATATAAATTTGTGATATATATTAAACAATTAATCTAATATAGTGATAATATATATATATACCATTAAATATTCTTTCTTTAAAAAATACAAAAATATAATGAAAACATCATTCATGCATATGCAAGACCTACCATCTCCATGAATGGTGTAATTCATTTCCAATTAATATATTTTTTATATTATAATAAATAAATAATGAATAAATAAATATTATATTTATATCATGGATTAAATTCAGGAAATAAGTAAATCATTATCTATGTAATAGGACCAAGAATGAAAAGTCAAAACACATACAAAAAACAAAGCAGTTATTACCCGAAAACTGACTTTAACAAATGAATTGTTAATAAATGGGTACTATAATGTCATAAGTAAATAAAATATAGTATTATATAAGTGAATATGGTTTTTAAAATATTTATAATAAACATATATTTATTATACATTAGTATTTAATGAGTTTAATGAGAGTCAAGACATAAGTAAGGTAATTCCATCTCACTTTTCATATCTGTGAGATAAATGCCATATTCACAACTAATTTTTTTTGTTGAATATACTTTTAATTAATTTATTCTATGTTTATTAACTTTATGTTTATATTAATTTACATATCTATTTTTAGATCTCTATTTCAAGGGGTTTTAAGGTTCAATAGTCACCAAATCGGTAAGGTAGTTTTGTCTTAATTTTCCTTCTTTGAGACACATGTTTTGTTATGAACCTCTATTATTTTATGATGTAAATATACTTCATTTTTAATTGTTATATCATGAATGTATTTATTTTGATGATATTTTATGCTTCATGTAATTCCATTCTCCCATGGTGATTATGATTCAATGTTACCAATGTGGTATAGGTTTATTACAATGATCTCATTATTTATCAGGATTGTATATGATAAAGCTTCCATTGATGAAATATTATAATCCATATCTTAAGAATTATCAGGATTTAATCCTTTTTTTCATTATATCTTCATGTATTGGTACCATTATTCCACTCTTTGGTAAACAAGATAATTAATAAATTGTTTTTAAGAAAATATGACTTTACTTATCTCATCAATCAAAAAAATGTTTTATTCAAAAACATTTTTACAATATTATTTAGAAAATAGTTTCTTAAAATTGAATTTTAAGTTAATTTTCTTGGAAAATAAATTGATAAATGTATTTTATTTTTGAAATCTTCCTTATAGGTTTTTAAAGTTATTTTCAAATATATTTTTTTTCAAAAACGTCTTATGTTTTAAAAAATAATTTATCAAATAAGGACTGATATTTTACTCAAGATTTGTTTTTAAAAGATATTTCAAAATTATTTCACATCTAAGATGACATAAATTTTTTTTAATCATGACTTTTCATAGAATATGATCCATGGGTTCCATTCATATTTTTTCTATGAATGATTTTTGTTTTGATGGAATGATGTTTGTGAAACCCATTTCTCATTCAAGGGTTATATATTTATGAAACCCAATTATATTTCATGGGTTATATTCTTATGAAACAAATTTCTTTTCATAGGTTATTATTTGATTAAATGAGTATGAAACCTATCTATTTTCCATAGGTTATGATATGATGACATGTTTATGATACCCATTTTATTTCATGGGATATGATATGATTACTTACAATCCTGTGGCACATATATGTATGATTTAATTATTAGATGAGTGGGACCAATACCTCCCTCTAATGGATTAGGTAAATATTTTATCTCATGAGATAGAAATAGCTGGAACTGTGGTGACCATAGTTCAGTTAGGGACTTTCTTCACAAATATAGTCATGGGATTTAACCTTGACTACTATAATTATCAAGGGATTGATCCATGAATACCAATATGGTTTGGGTAGTGAACCCATTTCATCAATATGACTGCAAAATTAAGCCTTTACAACTAATGAATTCAATTTTATATTCCTATTTGTATTCCAAAATTCTAGGACATATTTATATGTTATGCATTCATGGATTTTTATATTAATTCTCTTATGATTCATGTATCATGAAATGCCAATATTTATTCCATAACTCTTGTCTATGATATTAGATATGTAGGGACATATCTTATAACGTTATTATCATGTTCTCATACCCTTATGCTCATTGTTATTCTTACATATATCATTTTCTTACCCTTACTGAGAATATGATCTAACCCCCTTTTGTGTTTCGTTTCCCTAGGTTATGAAGAAATGTATTTTGTTTGATGTTTCTATAAAGAGTTATAATCATGGAGAACCAAGTGGAAGATAACGTAGCTCACCTTTGTATTGGTGTTTATGATTCCATGTTTCCAAATGAACTAAAATAATTCATTTTTTGGGATTCTGTTTGTGTAAAGTATTAAATGTTCCGCAAATGTGATGTAATTTCCATGTCTGGGAAGCGAGGGTTGCTTTACATCCAAATCCTACACCAGAAGAATAAAAAAATCCTCATACCATGAAACTAGTTCTATAAGAATCAAAACTAGTGCTTAAGTCAACCTAAACATCATCTCCTCAAAATATCAATGATAATTTTCAATGAATTCAAACATTACACCTTTATGGGTTAAAGCATTCATTGAATACCCAAGCTTGGATAATTCTTAAATAGACCATCTATTATAACCAACCAACATCAAGAAAATTTATATCCAAAATACATTTTGGCTCTTCCCCCAATAAATATCAACATGTACCTTTTTAGGATGCATTGTGATTCCCTTCTAAGATATCACAAGTCCCAGAAATTTTTACTCTTGAATCCAAAACTCATATCTGGAAATCCTACCATATAGATGATGTTATTTCAAGGTTCTAATAATTATTTCGAAATGGTCCATGTTTTCTTCCATTTACTTGGAGTAAACTAAATTATCACCCATGACAAAAAATAAAAGTTTCCATTAATTGATGAAATATCACACTCATAAAATCCATAAGTACTATAGGAGAATTGGTGAGACAAAATGGAATAACCAAAATCACAAAATTCTCATACCATCTTCTTAATGTTGTATGAGGTATATCCTCTTAATGGAACCTAAACTGGTGGCACCCAGACTAATGGTAAATCTTTGAAAACCAACATTCCCCTCTAAGATAGAAAAAAAGATAACCAATCCCAAGTAAATGATATTTTTTTCTTAAGAGTTACCCAATTCAACTTCTGATTGTCAATAGAATATCTGAGACTATAATATTCCTTCATAGAAAAGTGGATTGGAAAGTCACATGGTGAAAATATATAATGAATAAATCCATTATCTTATAATTCCTCAATATAGACCTTATGTTCCACATATTTAGTTGTATCCATTCGATAAGATTACAGAGAAATGGGGATCGTACTAGGGAGCATGTCAATTTTAAATTTGACCCCTCTCATTGAAATTAAAATAGAAAAATCATTTAAAAAGACCTTGGGTTATGCACAAACCACTAAATCAATTCAACATCAAACACATGGGTCAACTACATCAAAAAAATATATTGGAAAACTAGCATGAGATTAACCCAAAATAAGGAACAACATTAACTTCTTACTAAATATAGAGTCCCACTCAGCTTGAAAACATGAGTAGCCCCATTGGTATATAAATATTGTACTTAATGTATATAATAGTCTATTTGGGCCTTAAGATTTATCATCTAATTCATTATAGTAATCAAGTCAAATATGTCAATATAAATAACTAAAATGAACCACACAACCTCATAGTTGGATATCATCACCTCACATGTGACGCACTTAAAACCATGCTCACCTCTCTTTCCCAAAGGCATCGAAAGATCCAACATATATATAATAAGATCTAAACATTGTACTGACATGTAATAAATCATTTATGATATGAAAGAATGAGTATCACCTATATTAAATATGGAATATGAAATAAAAATTTTACCTCTAACTATATAATTCCATTCTTATGATACCTGTAGTGCATACTCCACTATATATAGACATCTAGTCTCTAATTCTCCTTATGCTCTCATAGGTACATGAACATTACACTTAGACTGAGGTAGGACCCACCACCCCTGTAAGAATTGGTACAAACCTGCAATCCATTGGTGAAGGTGGACCCTGCCTTACTACACTAGGATACCCTATCACAAAATCGTTTTAGATAGACAGATCACCCACTATGATGAAAATTCTTAGCAGCCTATGCATATTTTTTCCTTAGTATGACTAGGACACCTAGTCAATGATGCTTTTTCAATTCCATGGTAATAAGGTACATTCCCATTTAAATACAATTCCTATTTAGTTTATTAAAATGTCCTAAAAAACTCTCAAATATAGTAAAAATTGTCTGAACCACTATGGTAAGTCTATTTAGACTTGGAAGTGGGTTTGATAGTCACCATCCTACACATACTATCCAAATTAACATAGTTTTAACTCCAATATATCCTAGACATAAAACCAAATTCAGGAAGTGTTAACACAATTTAGGATGAGTCCTTGTTTCAAATAAAATTATAACAAACCATCCCGGGTCAACCATATTATAGCTTGATCTGACTATCACACGGAGAAGTGAAAAAAACATAAATATGTCTTTAATATAACCCAAATAAGATATAAAATCAAAGTATAAATTTAAAGAAACTGATACTACTAGATTCATAATACTTAGCCAAATAGGGGAGACATGAAATGTATGAATCAAAAAAGAGTGGAAAGTCTCCATGTTATGAACTATTACATCAAACCCATCTCAAACAGAATGAAACAACAACATGAGAATCCAACATCCTACAAGACGACATTCCCTTTACCTATATCCTATAATAATACATCTATGACCTCCCAAAGCCTACGTATGATGTGATAAAAAATCCAACTAGTATACCACCAAATAATCTATATAATGTTTAATATCAAGAGTGATACAGTTTTAGAAAAAAAAGTTTTACTAAGAATTTTTCTAAATATAATCCATTTGTAAATCACTTCCCCATGGTTTTTATAAAATCCATTCATTTTATAAAAACTATAAAAATAATTAGTAAATATTATAAACCTAAAAAGAACATCTATACATAATATTATTTGATATTAATTTGATATCCATGAAATTCCATCATGTGACGTCATGTGATACAACCACATATAAAAACCTATGAGCAACTATCAATGATTAAAAAAACCATGTGATAAAAATTTTTAATTTAAAAAACACACTATCATTTGGAAACAATACTATTAAAAAACACATTGGACATAAAGTAACCTAAAACAAGAAAAACATTATATCCAACCCATGTTGAGTTCTACCACAATATGTTAATATCATCAAAACAACTACTAATGGTGACACACCGACTAAAGTTTATTATGTATATTTCCTAACACAACCAAGGTTCCCAATGTTCCAAGCTTAGAAAAACATATTTCAAAACATGATAAAAATATAATAAAACATTTTCAAACCCAATAAAATCCTTATTCTATGTTTAAAAACGCATTACTGAATCAAAACCAGTCCATTTTTAAACAAAACCCCTTTAAAAACATTTTATCAGTCCATGAAATCCCTTGAAACGATTTATCACTTAAATTCAATAAGAAAACAAAAGTAATTTATCATAATCTACAAGTAATTAATTTAATTAAAACATTATATAGAAACACCTACCTAAATATAGTATAAAATGATCATCCCTTAACAACAATGATTGGAAACTATGAGATTAGACATGGAATGGTAAGGTGTTCAATGAAACTAAAAACTATGGAAATAAAAACCTATCCAGTCATGAATTTGAAGCATAAATTTAGTAAACACAGTATCCATGTCCAATGGAGAAATAAACCAAAGGAATTCATAACCGAAGTGGTTCACTACAATAATGCTGATGATCGATTGTCGAATGAATGATCTGGAAGGGGCAGAGATATCCAAAATTGCCTAGTGAGAGATTTGGAATGTGAGAGGAAAGCTTTAGGGAAGATGAATGAATAAAAATCCCATATGACACCCTAAAAACAATATATCATGATAAATACATGGTGTGAAACCCCTTCTCATTCTGTGTAATTCACAAAGCCCATATACATCGAAAAAGGATTCTCCTTGGATTAATAATCTAATTTTCGAACATTACACATCATGAACCAGTTATACAATGTGTAAATATTTCAGACACAAAATTATTTCACATAATATTTATGGAAATAAATACACATCATGTAATCCCCTTACATAATATGTAAATATCCATCAAACTAAAAGAACTATAGGTTTACGAAAAAACTCAAAAAACCCACTCTGAGCAGTCTCTGAAGATGGGAAAAACCCTAAAAGTATTTTTGAAATAATAATACCCAAAATATAATAGTAAAAACAAAAATACATCCCTGAACATTGGTCCATTTTTCAATCAAAGGATTTCTATCCTCAATAATCCCAGAAATACACCCGAACAAGGTTGATAAACAAGGAATGAACAAAGGAGTACTTTAAAAGAATAATAAGGTGCTACATGTATACTTTCATGCATGTGTGTTCATTTTGTAAATATGTGACATAATATTTATGATAAACTGCTTATTAATTTTTTACTTTTATTATTAAGATTATATTTATTCACACTATTGAATTAAATGTTATTTGTTGAATGATTATTATTACCACCATTGTGATCCACACTATTAATGAGTGAACAGATACCCAAAGTACCACCATAGACCCTCACTACTAATGGATAACCTTTTTCATAATGGGAAGTTCACTTGAGGCCATGTGGAAAAGTAGGTTTGGTTAATTTTGAGTCAATTGGGTCTGATATAATAAAAGTATAATTAAATAAGATTCATATTCCTTGTAATTCCCATTTTGTAATTAATTTACAAGAGACCGAGATATTTTGTTACATGGTAATATTCCATTCTTGGGAGTATATTTCATAATTTTGGGGTAAATTTCATGTTTTTGGGGATGAGACTTGGGGTTCTATATTTTTCCTAGTATAGTTTCATTATCTCATCATTTGGGGATTCTCATGTCTTATAAAATATGTTTTTGGTAATTATTTATACCCTTAGGCCGATATGGAGGGAGAGGATTGTCCCAAGAAACATTATTAGCTCAATAGGGATTATATTTCATGCATGTCTCATGCCATGAGTATTTTATTTTCTATGTCAGATGTTGTATATCCTATTTTATTGATTAATATACATGTAATTTCACAAAAATTTCACATAGGAAAAAGGAGAAATATTTAGTCATATAATGTTCCTGCATCAACCTAAACACCAGTATCCTATATATGTATATAGTATCACCTTATCTAACCAATTTAACATTATTAAGATATGAAATATGAGTTTTTTATAATGAAACATTATTTATCCATAGTTAAATGGATATTGATTTCTATTAATATTGTTGTACTTATATAAATTTGGAGTGGTGATCCAAATATTTGAACCAACTTATATGGACTTGTTACATCCTAATATTAGATGTAAAATTGTGGTTTCAATTACATGAAATTATAAGTGTAACATATAATGTTTTGGTATTTATAAATTTGTAATGGATATACATCTTAATAAACCATAATATAAAAAATTAAAAAATTCTCTCTTTTTGAGGAGATTGTTTCTGTTACCCGGGGAAGATGATTAAACATATATAATTCTTTCCTCAATAACATGGAATTGACTCTTTATATAATAAAACGATTAAATTTAGAGACAAATTTAACTGTTGAACTGACCATAGAAGCTGGTAAATTGGTTATTGCTTCCATTCATATTTCCCATCAATAATCCATCTTCTTAGATTCCATTTTGAGGCATGTGTTGGGATTAAAGAAATATTCAACCACAAAATCCACAAGTGAATATACATGAAGGTGGTGACGACCATTCAACAAATGTTATGGGACCTAAAATACCTATAGTGACACTTATAACACCTCTTATATTACCACATGTTATTCCTAGACCAGGAAATGATACTCATTTTTTGAAATGTTTTTCTAAGGATGGGGTAGTCTATGGAGGGAGATCTAGGACCTGAACCATCTAGGACTGATTTTACCATATAATCCTTACAGTATAACCCTCCTACCTTTTTAGGTGAAGGTATCCCATAGGATGTTGAATCATGGATAGAGGCTACAATCTCAATCTTCAAGCATCTAGATATGTCTCCAGAATTGAGGGTGATTCCCACAGCTTATACACTTTATGGATCTGAAAATCATTTGTGGAAGGTTTGTACCCATGTTGATCAGCACTGGAGTATGGTCTAGAGATAGTTATAGACTATTTTGTAGGATTATTTTCCCCGTAGATGATGATATCATATTGGTTATGGGAATGTATGAATTTAAAGAAGAGATTTATATGAATTATGGATTACTCTACTCGTTAAACTAAGATTCAAGTATTTTTACCCACTATTGTTGGTGAAGAACATTAAAACCTGAGATGTTTCAAGGATGGGCTTAGGTATGCCATCCAATCTTAGGTGAATGTCTCCACATTAACTTCCATGATAGTGATAGTGAACCACAAACATATCTTTGAGAATAATCTCAAAGAATATAAAGGTAAAGTGAATGGTGGGAAGGTTTATAGGCTAGTAAGTACATCATCGATTTAATAAAACCATCTATTTTATAATTCACTTGAGGGTAGTTCTATTCAAAGTGTAAACATTAGTGGAGACATGTTATACCATCAGTGAGGAATTTAGGGACCCATAAAACTGTTGTGTAGTAGATACACAGTTGAGTGCCAAACATGTCAAAAAATAGGCCATCTACAAAAAGATTTCAGTACCATTATTCCATTTCCCAATGGGGGAGGATCTTCACCCACTCTAAAATATGAAGTGGGATCAGTATCATGACCCCTTGCTGGAAGCTGATGAATGACCGGATGATAAGGTAGGGGTAGAAACCATGTTCTAGGAGCCATACAAATGCTAAGTAGTGATAGTAGAGTGGAGATGCATAATGTGGCCAGGTTGTGTATTAGGGTCAAGGATCATGATGGTAACATACACTCCAAACAAACCCTAAGGATTAGGGGTTATGAACATCTATAGTACAAGGTATGATTTTATTTTCCCTTACTTTATTATATGAAATATTTAGAAACAGTGCATCACATTCGTTCTTAACTAAAACCTTAAAGGGGGGTTTGGACTCAAGATTGATTACTATTGTTGGGTATTGACTCTCAATACTCCTTTGGGAGTATGGTCAAAAAGTGTTCCCCAATTCAAGGAGATTCACCTCATGATCAGTGATAAACATTTCTTATGGAACATTCCTCTCCGCAAGATGATATTTTTGGAAATATTTTTCACGGTGGAATGGTTTGTAACTTATTGATATAATATATAATCATATCACTTGAGGGTGTCTATTATATCCCATGAGGGTGATAGCTACACTAATAATGGGTAATGGTATTCCTAGGCTAGTCGATCTATACCTAAGCTTCCATGGGTGGGTGGAGAGTTGGCCGAGGTTTCTAGTACTTATCTAGTATGATTGGTTGTATTTCCACTAGTGGTGGACTTATTCCAAGATGGTTTACCTGATGATATTTTAGGGCCACCTCTTGGTAATGAGTTGGAGTTCAACAATGAAAAATTTTCAGGGGTATAACCAATATGTATTTCTCCATACAGGATGCTCCCATAGAGCTTGAAGAAATCAATAGGTAGATGGATGATCTAAAATCAAAAGGTCTTATCTGACAAAATAATTCTCCTTTAGTTTCACCAATGATTTCCAATAAGAAGTTGGATATGAACCTCAGGATATAAATGTATTATTAGTGGTTCAATAAGCTTACTATTAAAAACTAATACCCACCTCCTTATATAGATAATCATGTTTACTAGGTCTAACAAGCTGTGGTCTTCCCAAAGACATATTTCAAATGAGGATATCATCAAGTGATAGTTAGACCCTAAGATATGATATAAATATAATTTAGGTGAAGGTATGGATTATCTGAGTATCTGGTTATATTTTTTGGCCTATCAAATTCCCATACCATCTTTATAGTCTTGATGAATCAGGTTTTTCACTAGTACCTATATTTTTTAGGGTTGTTTTAATTGATGATATCACTGATTATTATCATAGTCAGTATGCTCATTAAAAATTACTGAAAAATGTGTTGTATATACTAAGAGTGGATGGTTATATGTGGATCTCACAAATTTATAGTTCTTCATTGATAAGGTTCCCTTAACGGATCACCCAATCTCAAAAATAGTAGAATATATGTATATAGATAAGGTGAGAACCATTGATTTTTATGAAAATCGACTAAAAATATTAAAAATTATGAGTTTCTCTAGGATAGATAGTTACTATAGGCGATTTAATCATAATTTATCATGTATTTAAGCACCACAAACATTCTTGACCAAAATGGGGTAGTCTTCAAATTGTATAAATCTTGTGAGAAGGACTTTTAGGAGTTCAAAGGAAAGATTACCTTAAAACCGATTTTGATTCTTCCTCATCTGGGAAGAGGTTATAATGTTTACTGTGTTACCTTAAGAATCATGCTATATGTCATTTTGAATCAATGGGAATGATTAGGGTGTATGAGTCTTATCATTTGAGAGTACACAAGTGTAATTACCCAACACACAACCTTGAGTTTTTAGTTGTTGTTCATTATTTAATTGATGATGACATTATTTACATAGAGAGGGATTCATGGTATACACAAAACATAAAAGTCTCGATTAATGATTAAAAATGTATGAATTGAACCATCAACAGTGGATATGGTTTGAATACCATTATTTTTTACATTGAGAGTTATTGTAATACATAGAAGGGAAATGAAGATATTGATTCTATGAACCCGATGCTTCTGAAGAAAGTTGTTCCGGAGGCCAATTTTTAATTATAATTGATGAGTTTCCCTCTTGAAATACATATAGAAGTTCAAGAATGTCATGGGTAGCTAATATTTTTGGATTAAGTGGTGACTTGTTCACTTATGTATAAGTTAATGATGAAGAATATTTCAGATCCCAATGGTTTGGTCCTGATGAATAGTGTTTCTCATAAGGGCTTATAGCTAGGATTAGCTGTTTATAAGAATTAGATCCAACATATCCTTTGATGTGTCTCGGTACCTACATACATGAAGGTGGGGATGGTATGATAATCTCATCCTTCTAAATGGAATGTATATCCTATAATCAATATGATGTATCATGATATGTGATACCAGTATTTATATCATGGGATGAAAAAGGAAATTAGAGGGTTCATTACCCGGTGTTCCAGCAATCAGTAGGTAAAGGTGGAATAATAGTATCCTACTAGTTTTTTTGAAGCTGTTACCAATCCTATAGTGAATAATGGATAATTACACGTTGGATTTTATGATGTGGTTATAGAGACCACCTTGAGGGAGTGATGCAATATGGGTAGTTGTTGAAAGGTTGGGTAAGGATATCCATTTTTTGTATATTGAAGATTCCTTTTTAGTGGATGAACATGGGGGGGGGGAATTATTTATTTGATATTATACAACTTAATGGAGTCCCATGAACCATCATATCATTTATGGATTCTTAGTTCACTTATTTGTTCTAGAATGGGTTGCAGAAGTCTCAATGTTCCCAGTTGTTTCTCATTACAATATATCACTCATATACCAATTGTCAGTTTAAATGAACTATACATGTGCTAAATGAAATTATTATTAAATTTTTATTTAATTTTGGAGGTTCTTGAGAGAAAGAATTATCTCTTGTTGAGTTTTCTAATAAAAATATCTTCCATGAAAATAGTCACATGTCTCTATATAGGGAATTGTATGGTATGAATTTTAATTCACTACAGTTTTGTTTAGAGGTAGGAGAGGGATAATTATTAGGACCTCATCTTGTTCAAGAGACATTATATTAGGTACAAATTATCTTGAAACATATTCCTATAAATTTTTCTTGGATGAAGTCTTCTAATGATCATCATCAAATATCAGGGTTCTGGGTGGGTGATCATTTATTCTTCATTGATTCCACTAGATTTAGTCATCAATGTACTTAGATATAAGGGAAGGTAATTAATATATTTATTGGGTATTTTTGGATCTTAGAGATAGTCAAGAAAATATCTTACTAAATAACACTACCTCCATGGTACTGATAAAAGAATATTGTGTTTCACGTCTCTTAGATTCACTATTTCTATTCTGACCCATCTCCTCTTTTTGATTCTAGGGAAGTGTAGTTAGAGAAAAATTATTATTTTGAGGATTACTCAATAAATATCATTTATCATATCATAGATTCACTATGGGGAAGGTCCATTAATCTATTATGGGTGCTTTGGAGGCAAAAAAATGTACATGATGAGGCCTTGGACGATTCTAATGTACATGATCATTGGATGGAGTTATTATTGGATGCAGATCATCCACCCTCATAAGGGAATCTTGAGGATGAGTTTTGATAATTAGGGGAGGTTTTAAAATCATTATTTTTCATAGATATATGTGTCATTTAAATTTTATTATAATTTTTTAATCAAAATATAAATTACTAAAGTGGTAATAGAGGTCTTTATGACGTTCAATATTAGTTTGGTGTTTGGTGTCTCAGTTTTCAGAGAAAAGGGTGGGTACACTGCTAGCACACGATGAGTAGTAATTTTTAGACCCACCCATGTGTCCTAAAAGGGACGATGTATGGTTTTTAAACATTATATAGGATCTGAAAGGTCAAAAAAATCTACAACTTATTACACAAGGAAATTTCACAGTGTGTTCATATTATATCTTACCATGTACATAGACAGTGTGGGGTGGACATCATTGCATAGTTTCAATCTCATGGATTGTGCAATTTTTGACTAACCAAGTGTATAAACCATGTGATTTTACCATGCATGGGATGTGTTTTATGAATATTTGGATCATGATTTTACAAACCATGTGTGGCTTTAGAAATAGTTATTTTACAATTTTTCATCTTCTAGACTTTAAACTTATTTCTCTTTCTCTTCCCCCAATATTCATGTATAACCTCATTGGAGCACTCTTTACTTACCTCTTAAATTTTTTTATTATACATCTTCTATCCATACTCTGATTCGATTGTCATAAGTCTTGTAGGAAGCTTCTTGGTGAGTCAAAACACTATTTCCTTTATCAATTTTTATGTGATATTCAGTGTTGTTTCCTTTAATTCTAGTTTTCCATTTTTTTGGGTGTGATCTAGTTTCATATTTTCATTCATTACATTCTAGATCTAAAAATGAAAAGGGACAATGGGTTTACTAAAAATCTTAGAAATGAGTTATAAAAATTTTCCATAATTGTATAGTTGTTTATAATTTGTAATTTTTGTGATACATAACGGAATTTCCATGCATTGAACATAAAATTTTTAATACCATAAATTAATTTATTGTAAAAAAAATGATGTAATTTTTCTCCATTGACATGGTTGGAGGTTGATGACATCAATCTAAACTACCTCTTAAAGAAGGATTTATTTAATGCTAGATATTTTCAATTCTTTTCTTATGAATTATCACCCCTTGGGTATTTTGAGATTACCACTTGCTAATGGAAGCTATAAAAGAATTTAATTAATTTTTATATGGAACTTATACTCACATGGATTATTTTTTATCATTGGTATGTGAATTTACTAATGAAATAAAATGAATTGATAAATCAATTGGACATTAACTTGTCCCCTTTAATCACTTATATGATATGTTTGATTCTGGTTATGAACATGGATCCCTATATAGCCTTTACTTTACTTGAGTATTCCTTTAATTCCCAACATGGAATGACTTGAGAGATATCATAGAATACAACTCGATTAATTGATATATCCACCATGTTTCAAACTATCCATGGGTTCAATCGATGACTTTGACAAATGAATTCCTCAGCATTATAATGATGATTCACAAATATATCCAAAAAAAAAGGATGTTTTAGATTATCTCTTTAGATTAGGCTTCATGTCCATAAACACATAATGCCTTTGAGTGTCTCCTTAGTCTCCAATTAAGTCTATATTAAGATTAACATATACATTCTCTTCTAACTCTATGAGGATGCATCAACCATGGGATATGGGATCCCGAACCATTTTAGGTCCATGTTCTCATTTACTAGATTGAGAAGAAGCTAGTGGCTTTACATAATTTACTTTCAGTATATATTTTTTCATCAATTATTGAATACTAAATGATAAAACTTATATTATATATTTAGATAATAGTATAATTTCAATGTAAATATTTCTCTATATTATATATTACACTTTGTTACAACTTATAAACACATACTGGATTTATGTGGAACCCATTGGTTTTGTCCTACTATGTTTTACTCACTCCATGTTTGGGACACATTTTGATACCCAGATAGACTCCATGGATGTAGATAAGGATAAATGTAACTCCCCAACCCCAGAATCCTTGAGTCAGTGCATTATTACGTATTGTTGGAATAACCACAAAAGATCAAGTCTCAAAAGACCGATTAGTTTAGTTGCTTTGGAAGTACTAGATACATACATAAGGTTTACATTACATCATAAAATAGAAAACTACAACAACTTTGTTCCCATAGACAACTCTAAGATACCATAGAATATCCCTATAGGTTAGTCATAATATACTTCTCCGCATCCTGGGAAAAATAAAACCTAGAAATTGGTGAGCTCGGATGGTCAATAAGGATAACTATATAGCAGAAACGTTAATAAATAACCATAAACATTTAAGGCAATGTATAAAAATAAAACAAAACCCTTTTAAACCTGAACATCAACATAATATGGAAAAGATAAAAATAAAATAATGCCATTTACTTAATCACATGGATATTATACTAGTTTAATAGTCACATGCAATATCAACAACCCGTTTCATAATGATGGAATGCATAATGCCAGACTGCATAGCCACATAGTCAAGGCCTTGTGCCAAAACTACAAATAAGATTTTTTCAAGGCCTTATACCAAGGCACTTGTTTGTCTCATGAGGGCTACCGATGAATCTAGGAGCTATAGCAGGCTCCACCTGTCACTTACTAAGTCCAATTCATTCCTCATATGCAAATTTGAAATATAACATAAACATTCGTATTAAAACTAACATATGAAATGTCAACACATTATCCACAAACCATGAATGGTATAAAAATTGCACATACACAATAAAACATAAATCAGTCAATAAAATATAGAAGAATGTATTGTAAATGATTAACCTCAATAGAGAATAATGAAGGATATTAACATAGATGAAAATAATCATCAAAACTATTTGAGAGAAATATTCCCCTTTTTCTTGAAAACATTTAAAAGTCACACTATTTTTAGAGAAGCCGTTTAAAAATAGATTTTTAATAGAAATTCTCCATACCACTTTGAGACATTTAAATGTAATTTTAATTTTAAAACATTAATTCCCATATAAATAAATCGTAAAAACTATTTTTAAAACATGGACATTAATGAGAAATATTTAGAAGAATAAATCTTATAAACATTTAAAAATGATATTTTAGTTAGAGTTCCAAAACAAAAGAGAGACACTTGAATACTAACAATTGTGGTAATAAAAACATTATAATATCATGGGAATAAAGGGATTCATGATATACTATGTCGAAGTACATTATATACACCATATAAAAGTGAATTGGTGTATAATAACAAATAAGTCTCAATGGAATGTAAACTGAGATGAAATCTATTATAAAGATCGTATACTTAGGTTAAGGATAAATCAACAACATAATTATGTGTGAAAAATATAAATACACTCAATGTTATTGGATATTCGGTGTAAATAAATCAGAGTACATTCACACATATTCTTGTAAAAACAACACCAATGAATTGGATGTTTAACTCAATAAATGGAGATTGAGTTAAAATTACTATTATCAAGTTCATATAGATGACTTTAGAATTTATCAATGGAGTGATTATGTGTATAAAATGTATATCCACATAAAGTTAGTGGAAATTACTACACAAATAACAAATAGTGATTCCACACATAATCATGGAGTAAAATAATCAATAAAGCATGCGTAAAGCCCAATGAGTGGAAATTGAAATTTGAAATTCCCTTACCGATTTGGTAACTTATGAAACATACACCCCATGAAAGAAGTATCATCCAATGATTATGTTAATACCCATAAATTAAATTATATTACACAAGCAATACAATCATGGGTAGTACATACACCACACAAAAGGTAGCAGTGGAAAATATGACATGAATCTCACGGGAATAAAAGTGAGATGAAAACCCCTTACTTTGTACTTTTCCTGGATCAAGGGTAGGTTAAACTCATGTATAATTGTGAAATAATTGTTATTAAATTTTAAAAGAATCATATACATTAATATGTTATCATATATGATCTTTTAATATTGCTTTGTTAATAATATTTTAGTATTATCATCGTTTCTAGTGTTAATTGATTAGTTTTCCTTTATATGATTTGTTACATAAGTAAGTTTTGTTATGGATATGATGCATATTATTCATATTAAGAATTATATTAAGTCTTTAAAAATTATTTTTAATCATCTAATGAAAATTAGTATTGAATGGATACAATGGGGAATGAATCTCATCGCGTTCGTGGAGATGGTAATCTGTACGCACGCACGAGCGACAATATCTTTATTTTGATATTAAAATAATATATAATTGAATGGTATATAATATATACATAATCCTTATCATGTTATATTTATTAGTTAAATCAATTAAACATCATTATTGTACCCATCCAAAAAAATAATGTATTGAATAACAATTACACCACGACGTGGAGACGGTAAGTTGTGCATACGCACGTATGGTGACATGTCATTCAAAGGATGGATAGAATAATGAATATGGTTTTAACATATTTATAATAACATAAAATTATATATAATATACTTGATTTATTATTTTATAATGGAAACAACAAAGAAAAATAAAGTGGATGAAGAATGCAACATGAAAGAGGTGATGAAATATTTACCTCTTCTTTGGGTTCTTCCTTTTGATTTGATAAAAAATGCTCATTTTGTTGGATATATGACTAATGGAATGCCTATAGTATGAAGGGAGGATAGTTTATAGGGTATTTGGGCATGGTTTGGACGATCCAAATGGCTTTGATGGTGTGAATTAGAGAGAAGGGGAAGCGACCTTTTATAAGAGGGGTGAGGGGCACCTTTGGAAAATCTAGATATATTATTTTATAATAAAATAAGTTTCGGTTACTAATGGCTAAAAGATGAATTATTTAAAGGATATGGTGGGTATGGGTCGAAAAACACTGAAAAAATAGGTTTTAGACAGGTTTGGGTCACAATATTAACCATATCTGTAAGATTTAACTCTTAGGTAAATAGTTTGACATTTACCACGTCTCTTTGTACTTTTACATTATTTGGTTAATAAACATACTATATACTTACAAGAGAGCCCCAAGTGGTTAATTAATGATACACGTATCATTATATAAGTCTATTGGTCGAACAATATATTCTTATGAATAGAATATCAATTAATAATATAATATTTATTTTAAAAACTCTTTTATGTGAATTTTTACACTATTTGGTATTTTGTTTTTGCTAAATTCATTACAACATTATTACTTCGAAAAAAATTAATCTAAAATACCCTAATAAGTCATATTAACCTATAAAATTAGTTTAATTCATAAAAAGTCTCAAATAACATTTATTTGGATATTTATAATATCAATTATTTTAATATTTTCATTAATAAGGTAATTACTACATCATCATCGTGTCATAAAAAAATTACATTATTTAATGTCTAAAAAATATAAATAAAATACCCTTATGTATGAAATCATTTTACATTTCTAATGAATATTTATAATCAAAATTACATTTCTATAAAACTATCTTAAAAATGGTTTAGTTATTAAGATTTGAATTTAACACTTTTAACTCTTCTTTGAATTAAATAACAGTAAATGTCCTAATCTAACCCAAGTGGACCTAAAGGATCATATTTTATTCCTAAGGTTTTTTTGTCTAATTACACTTATCCAATAGAATTAGAAAATGTGTTAGGTTAATAATAATATCATTTTTACCCTTAATTACCCTATATACTTTTAATTGTGGTAAATAAAAGTCAAAAGTTACAATTCACCATGAATTATTTTTATCTTGTTGAACCAAATTATACTTACTGATATCAACCATGTCTCTTGGATTCTTGAAATTCAATTCACAAAAGCTGTAAAATTAAGATTCATTCAAATTTCTAAATGCTCCTAGAAGGTGGGTAAAAGACGGTTAAAAAGTTCAATAAAATTTATATATATATAAATTTATTATATGATGAACCTAATGAATTACATTGAAATTATATAGGTATTATGTATCTATTTTGATCTGAAATAAATTTAAATAAAATACATAATTATTTAAATAAAAATTTGGTTTTAAACTATAACTCAATGTTTTCACTATTCATCAAAAATTGAAATTTTTCAGAAAAATACCAAAAAATTACCCTAAGATAATTTCAATATTCCGAATCCAAAAATTAAGTCCATTTTGAAAGATAAAATTTATAAAATTTCAAAACTATGGGTATTACAATTCATAATGGTTAGTTTGATTGGTCACGGTGTGTTAGAATCTTGAATTTGTGTACAATGCAAGCTATTACATTATTCAAAGGGAAACGTATCAGGGAAGCTTCGAGTGTTAAATTTTTTCCCCCCTTTGGAAATTGCATCCTCGCAATTTTTAAAATTGGGCTTGGGAATATAATTGAAAGTAACACATTAGAAAAAGAGTCAATAAAGCTATCACATTAAAATAAAGAAATATAAGTACAAAGGTCACCCGAGATAACCCTTACTAGGATTCCATGTAGGAAAACATAAATATAAAAGATAAACTAAGTGTCAAGTTCTGATAAAGAGGGATAGAAAACATGATTAGGAGAAAGTTAACAATAATAAAACCATAAACACGTGATGGGAAAAAGAGTAATTATTTTCCTAGTAGGAATAGTAAACGAACAATGTTTTTTTATTTAAGTTACATTTCATAAAGATGATGAATTTATTTATGAGATTGACTAAGAACATAAAGAGATATACTTACTTTTTAAGTAGAGTATAATTCTTTAATAAATTTCTACCAGTAACATATTTTTTTTTCAAACAATGATTATTTAAGATGACTTGGTCACAAAAGAAGAGCTAGAATCAACTTCTAGAGAATCACATGATCGACAAAGGATAAACTATATATTTACCTTGTCTTTAGAGATTAATCAAAACCAAAATGGTTAGTACAAGATTAGATGATCCCCTAAAAGGATATTCCTTTAGAGAAAGAAACACTAATCTTAATTTTCTAAAATTATTCCATCAATACCCTGAAGTTAAATAAATACCATTCTATAAACAATTGTCCTTAAAATCCTTCAATATAATCTAAACTAATCATGAAACCCAAAACATAGAAGAATTTGGTTATGTAGTCTTCCATGTTAAATTGTATCTACAAATGACATCGACTACTCTTAAAGTCACATACATAAAAGTAATTAACCTAATCACATATTCTATATTATAGGTTAATCATTTCCATTAAAAACCCAAATAACTATAAATCTAAAATAAAAAATAAAAAATAATATACCATTACTCCTCAAATGAAATCCCATAGTATTCTATTTTCCTTAGGCATATAGTATTCCCAACAGAGTGAACGCCTTCCAAAATAAAATTTATCACATAATCAAAAAATCATTTTCTTATACTAAGGGTATTCATTTGATAAGACATAAGATCCCAAATAAATTTATTATCGATCAGTAAAATCATTTAACTAAAAATAATTAGTCACACTATGCAGGGACTTCACGTAGTCCAGTGGTAGGCAATAACTCCCAATCACACTCTGGTTGTGGGTTCAATTCCCACAGCTTTCTCTGATGTGACAATTTTTCACACGATCTGTGTGTTTTCCATTTTTCAAAAACCATATTTTATAACACTACCAAAATGAGATAAATTCGTCAAAATAACCATAACATAATTTAACCACAAATGTTATCTCATACCTTGCATTTTCATCAAAAAATATAATAACTTGTAATTTACTCAAACCCAATGATCATATAAAACCAAATGGTTATTTATATCTATATCCACAAGAGAAAAGGTAATTCTTCCTCAAATATCATTTTTACATGACAAACTACAGGGTTACAAATACAAGAAAAAATTATTCCAAAGTAGTTCCATTAACAAGGATCACTAATACTTTTATTCATTTCTCCATCCATTTATTTCCACATAGCTTCTTCTTTGACAAAAAAAATCCTATATAATAGGGCATTCACTCGGGTAAGGGCCAGGTCCCCAACATTTACGGAAAATGAATATAAATGGATTCTTGGGACCATTTTTTTCTTCCACAGTACTCTTTATTTTTTCCTCGGAAATTCATTACTTTATGTCCTTCTTTCCCAAATGTAATGCATTTATTTGTTCCACTGAGACACTTTCTAGGGTGTCTCCTTCCACATTTCCTACATGATAGAAATTGAGGATTCATTTCTCCGTGGTCTTCACTGCTAGAGATCTTATCATTCATCAACTTTCTCTTCTTTTTTGAGTCTCGGAGTTGGTTAATATATATGTTGTTGATCATATTTTTGGAAAACTGATTTGGCATGAACACGATATCTTTTACACCTATCAAAATTTCATTTTGTTTCTCATTTCCACCACCGTTCCCACCATGTACATCATGCTCAAATTTACTATGACTTCCATGGAATCCAGCCATTGACTAAAACTAGAAAGCGTTGTGTGAGTAACAGTAGTCATAAAATCATTTAGAGAATATCATGACACCATATTTTCAATTTGAAACACCCTAGGATTAATCAAAGTAATTTAGTCTCATCTTATATTAATATCCTTCAAATTTGTTTTTAAAGAAAATGTAAATTATCCTAAACATATCCCTCGGGAGTGTCGTAACTAGTAGTACAACAAGGGCCGTTGTCATGCACTAATTCTCATTCGAGTCTAGCTCAAAGCGGTGTTTTGGGTTTTAACCCTAGGCACATCTGTTCCAGATCTGCCTCTACCAGTTCGTATCGAAATAAGGATGAATTTCATGGAAAAATAAAAAATCTCTAAAATACCAAAATTTTAAGAAGTTATTCTATACTAATCCTCAATGTCTATCTTAGGGCTATGTGATCTAATCCGAGTTTTTCTAAATCTAGTTTCCATGTTTTCTACTAAAATTCCTCTAATACCGACTGTAACGCCCGGACCCTAGAATCCTAGAGTCAGTGCATTATTACGTATCATTGGCATGATCACAAAAGATCAAGTATCGAAATACTGATTAGTTTAGTAGCATTGGAAATACTAGATACATACATAAGGTTTAAATTACATCCTAAAATGGAAAACTACAATGACATTGTTCCCATAGAAAACCCTAAGATTCAATAGACTATCCCTGCAGGTCAGTCATAATATACTTCTTGGCATCCTAGGAAATATAAAACATAGAAATGGGTGAACTCAAATGCTCAGAAAGGATAAAAATATAACAGAATCTTTCATAAATAAGTATAAACATTTAAGGGAATGTGTACAACTAAAACAAAATCCTCTTAAACTTGAACTTAAATATAATATGCAAAACATAAAAATCAAATAATTTCATTTAATTAATCACACATATATTATACTAATCAAATAATCACATGCAATATCAATAGCCACTTTTATAATGATGGAATTCATAATCCCAGACTGCATAACCACATATTCAAGGCCTTGTGCCAAAACTACAAATAAGATTTTGTCAAGGCCTTGTGCCAAGACACTAGTTTGTCTCATGAGACCTACTGATGCATCGATGAGCTATAGTATGCTTCAATCTTTACTTACTAAGTCCAATTCATTCCTCATATGACAATTTGAAACATAAAATAAGCATTCTTATTAAAACTATCATACGAAATGTCAATACTTTATCCAAAAACAATGTATGGTATAAAAATAGCACATCCACAGTAAAAAATAACTCATTAAATACAATATAGAAGATTTTATTGTAACATATTATCCTCAATCAAGAATAATGAAGGATATTTACATAGATAAAAATAATCATCAAAACTATTTGAGAGAAATATCCTCCATTTTCTTGAAATCATTTAAAAGTCACACTATTTTTCTAGAAGCTGTTTAAAAATAGATTTTTGAATCAAAATGTACAATACCACTTTGAAACATTTAAAAGAAATTTTAATTTTAAAACATTAATGTCCATATAAATAAATGAATAAAACCATTTTTAAAACATGGAAATTAATGAGAAATACTTAGAAGAATAAATTATTAAAACATTTAAATATGATATTTCAGTTAGAGTTCCGAAACAAAAGAGAGACACTTGAATAAAATTAATTGAGGTAATAAAAACTTTATAATATCATGGGTATAATTGGATTCATGATAAACTATGTCAATGTACATTAGGTACACCATATAATAGTGAATTGGTGTATAACAACAAAGAAGTCTCAAAGGAATGTTAATTGACATGGAATCTATTATAAAGACTGTATCCTTAGGTTAAGGATAAATCAATGACCTAATTATGAGTGAAAAATATAAATACACTCAATATGATTGGATATTCAGTGTAAATAAATCATATGACATTCACATATATTCTTGTAAAAACAACACCAATGAATTGGATGTTTAACTCAATAAATGGAGATTGTGTTAAAATAACTATTATCAAGTTCATATCGATGAATTGATAATTTATCTATGGAGTGATCATATGTATCAAAAATATATCCATATAAAGGGGAGTGGAAATTACTACACAAAAAATAAATAGTGATTCCACAAATAATCATGGAGTAAAATAATCAATGAAGTATGCGTAAAGCCTAATGAGTGGAAATTGAAATTTGAAATTCCCATACAGATTTCGTAAATTCTGATACATACACCCCATGAAAGAAGTATCATCCAATTATGATGTAAGTACCTATAAATTAAAATATATTCCACAAACAATACAATCATGGGTAGTATATACACCACACAAAAATTAGCAGTGACAAATATAGCATGAATCTCACGGGAATAAAAGTGAGAAGAAAACCCCTTACTTTGTACTTTTCCTTGGACGAGGCTAGGTTATCCACCTGTATAATGGTGAAATAATTGTTATTAAATTATAAAAGAATCATATACATTAACATGATATCATATATGATCTTTCAATATTTCATTGTTAATAATATTTTAGTATTATCGTCGTTTCAGGTGTTAACTAATTTGTTTTCATTTATATGATTTGTTACGTAAGTAATGATTTTTATGGATATGATTTATCATATTCATATTAAGAATTATATTAAGTCTTTAATTTTTTTAATCATCTAATGAAAATTATAATTGAATGGATACGATGGGGAATGAATCTCATCACGCTCATGGAGACGGTAATCCGTACGAACGCACGACAGACAATATCATTCTTTTGATATTAGAATAATATATAATTGTATTTTATATCATATATAAAGAATAATTATCATGTTATATTTATTATTTACATCAATTACACATCATTATTGTACCCATCCAAAAAATAATGTATTGAATAACAATTACACCACGACGTGGAGACAGTAAGCCGTACGTACGCACGTATGGTGACATGTCAATCAAAGGATGGATAGAATAATGAATATGGATATACCATATTTATAATAACATCAAGGTATATATAATATACTTTAGTTATTATTTTATAATGGAGACAACAAATAAAAAGGAATTGGAAGAAGAAAGGAACAACAAAGAGGTGATGAAATATTTACCTCTTATTCGGGTTCTTCCTTTTGATTTGATCAAAAAGGCTCTTTATGTTGGATTTATGACTAATAAAAGGACTCTAGGATGAAGGGAGGATAGTTTAGAGGGTATTGGGGTAGGGTTTGGACGATCCAAATGGATTTTAAGGTGTCAATTAGATATAAGGGGGAGTGCCCTTTTATAAGAGGGGTGAGGGGCACCTTAAGAAAATCTAGAAATATTATTTTATAATAAAATCATTTTCGGTTTTTAATGGATCCAAAAAGAATTATTTAAAGGATACGGTGGGGATCAATCTAAAACCACTCAACCAATTGGTTTTAGGTAGGGTTGGTTCACTATATTAACCTTATCTTTTATATTTAACTCTTAGTTAAATAGTTTGACATTTACCATGTCTCTTTGTATTTTTATAATATTTGGTTAATAAACTTACTATATACTTCCAAGAGAATAACAAGTGGTTAATTAATAATACAAATAACATTATATAAGTATTTTGGCCAAAATTTAGATTTTTAGGAATAGAATATCAATTAATAATATAATATTTGTTTTAAAAATGCTTTTATATCAATTTTGGCACTATTTGGTATTTTGTTTTTGCTAAATTCATAACAACATTATTACTTTGAAAACAATTTATCTAAACAACCCTAATATGTCATATTAACCTCCAAATTTTTTTTAATTCAAAAAAAGTCTCAAAATTCATTTATTTGGATATTTTTAATATCAAATATTTTAATATTTTCATTAATTAGGTAACTACTACATCATCATTGTGTCTTAAATAAATTAAATTATTTAATGTCTAAAAAATATAAATAAAATACCATTATATAAGAAATATGTTTATCATTATAATGAATATTTATAATCGAAATTATCTTATTTATAACCCTATACTAAAAATGGGTTAGTTATTATGCTTTGAGTTTAACACTTTTAACTCTACTTTGAATTAAATAATAATAAATGTCCTAATCTAACCCAAGTGGACCTAAAGGATCATATTTTATTCCCAATGTTTTTTTGTTCTAATTACACTTATCCAATAGAATTAGGACATGTGGTAGGTTAATAATAATATCATTTTTACCCTTAATAACCGTATTTACTTTTAACCGTGGTAAATAAAAGTCAAAAGTTACTATTCACCAAAAATTATTTTTATCTTATTGAACCACATTTTACTTACTGATATCAACCATGTCTCTCAGATTTTTGAAATTCAATTCACAGAAGTGGTAAAATAAAGTTTTATTCACATTTTCAAATGCTCATAGGATGTGGGTGAAAGACGGTTAAAAAGTTCAATAAAAACTTTTTATGTCTAAAATTATTATAAACTGACTCCAATGAATTACATTGAAATTATATATGTATTATGTATCTATTTTGATCTAAAATAAATTTAAATAATATAAATAATTATTTAAATAAAAATTCTGTTTTAAACTATATCTCAGTGTTTTTCACTATTCATCAAAAATTGAATGTTTTCAAAAAAATACAAAATATTCACACTAAGATAATTTCGATATTTTGAATCCAAAAATGAAGTCAATTTTGAAAGATAAAATAAATAAAATTTAAAAAAGGGGGTATTACTATTCATAACTATTTGTTTTATTAGATGCAGTGTGTTAGAATCATGAAGTTGCGTACAATGCAAGCTATTACAGTATTCAAAGGGAAACATACTGTGGAAGTTTGGGGTGTTACAATAAAGGAAAGCACCAAGAAATAGTCTTTTGATTTCTCTTAGGATTGGAGTTTGGGAGTAGAAAGCTAATCATGTTCCTGGAATACCTTGAGATCAATTTTTTTATCTTTTTCATCCTTTTGTTTTTTTGTTATGTATATATATTTTATACCGTGTTTGCCGATTCATTTTATAAAGAAATAACATCATTTTTATATGATATTTTTATGGATTTCAGATATTTTTTGTTTTATGGATATTTATTTATGCTTACTTATCTTATTCATCTACTTACTTATATGGTTAATAATACTTTTCTATTATGACCACTGCAATGGTCTACTCTGATAATGAGGTTATAGTCTCCCCACCATATGACCACATACCTCTATTTCTAGTTAGTAACCTATAGAATATGATGATGCCTGCTCAAGACCATGTGACTAATTGGGATTGGTTACTTATTAGTGAACCTGGTCTTGGATTTCACAAAGGGGATGATAATATATTTGGTGTAAAATTACTAAAAACCCCTTAATAATTTATGGAGACTAAAACTATATATTTCAAAAAACCTCTATAATAGACACACTTGTAAAAATTTTCGTCCTCAAAATCCTAATACATATTCAAAGCCTTAAAATTTCAAAAGTATAAACACTTAAAAATAAACCACATGATGTTCTATAAAATATACAACTTAAAAAGTTCATGCATCAAATAAAAAATTAAGGAAAATAAATAAAAATAATAATCCTGAACCCCCATTCAGTATTACTACAAAAAACTTCATAACCTTCATTTTAATCTTGAAGAAGTAGAAAATCCAAAAAAAATTACTTCTCACTTTTATAGAATTTATATTCCTAGGTGATCACCTATACACATTAATGATTCTATTAGAGTAAAACATAAGAAATAATATACATTTGCCTATAGAAATGTTATTTATAAACCTACCATGATTCATGTAAGAAATTATTATGGTATTTATGAATATATATAGTTTTCCACTTGAACACAAAATCTTTTCAAATTTCAAATAAATATGAATCACACCATAAGAAATATTTATTTGTTACTTTTACTATAGTCAAATTAAATATGTCACAACTCTACTCAAAATGAGAACTGATTTTCCTAAAAAATATTAGATCATAAAGGGTTCCAAACACACAAATAGAAACTAACATATATTGAAAGAAATCAGTTTTGACCAATGAATAAAATATATATAATTGTTTAAAACCATCATCCCCAAAAATATATGGAACCTCATCATATAAAAAAATAATCACCACTTAGAAGAAACCAATTATAATGTAACATGGGATAAATGATCGTTAATTGTGGGTAAGCTGATAAAAAATTGAATTTATACATTATTAAAGAAAATAGTCATCATAAAAAGCATTATTTTTATATAAAAACATAAAAACATCAACCTATATTAAAAATTAATCCTTAAGGGAAAACCACATAATTATATTTCATATACATTTTATGAAAACCTTATGTGTATAGATCAATAAAAAAGTATGAATGATGTTTTTATTTCCAAATTTTCTATAAGTAAATTTTATAAAATATCTAAATTCCATATGATAATGATTAAAATAAGAATAATAAAATATTACTAATTATTTAATCACTAAAAAATTTTATATTTATCATAAACTACATGCTATATGGATTATTACTGAAGTTAGTTATGTGTTTCTATTTAACATTTTCCAAATCAATTAATGTTCACCCTAATACATATGTCACAAATAATTTATGACTCTTTATAATAAATTTTGTTCTTATGAAATTGATTCGAAAACCATTTATTTACTTGATATAAATAAAAAATTAATTCCAAGAAATCACATTTTGTTTCTTAACCCATAAGAGAAACCCACCTAGAGAGTTACAAAACCATGTATTATTTAATCAAACAACTCACAAATGGAACCATATATGTGGAGATCCATTTCATGATAAACAAAAAATAAAATTCACCACCACCAATATAGATAAATTTCATCACCAACATATACCATAAAACCCCCTCTTCTAAGGTTATTTTTATATACTCCTAAGATATATTTGGAAAAAAATTTATCAATATGCTACAATGAGTTGGTAAATGATAAATGTCAATGAAAATAAATTTTTTCCATATAAGCTATATAAATCCATCATTAATCCCATGACACTTATTTATTTTATCTAAATTGTGTAATAAATTTTAACTACATCACTAATTACCTCATAGACCCTAGTAATGAATAATATATGATTGAATTATTTTATAATCACTTTACACATCAATAGTATAAAAGACATCATAGTATGTTCATAATTTATACTCTTATAGATATGGTTATAGATAGAGACTCTAAAATGAAAAATATATGTATTCACAATCTCACTTAAACCAAGTATAAAGAACATTAAGAAACATACTAGGTATTTATACAACCAAATCCTAACAAAAATACGTTTTGTTCACCCAAAATACCCAAACCCTGCTATCTCAAACCCTAGTAATGAACCTAATTGAGAAAAAAATCCAAACTCATAAAAAATAAATTTTTAAATAAATCCATCTTTATGAAAAACACTTCCTGAATTTCATCATGAGTGATATTAATATATCTATACCATTGAAAATAGACACCGTATTTCAAAATTTTTGATCACTCATAATGAAAACATTTGGATATAAACTCATATATTTCATATACATTTACTAAATTAACCTTCACATGGGATGCGTTTATATAGTATTCCAATTTATGATATGATCAAAATCACTTATATACAGAATTTGAATCCTATTTAATTTAATGTGAAAAATTGGTACATATATTTTTTTATTTATGATTTATTATAGTTAAAATATAAATAAATGATGTTTTGGAAATATTAAGTTCCATTAGACACCAATGGTTCATAGAATGGAATTTTAGGCATTAAATTGAAAATAAATTATGGTAAAATAATTATTTGGATGAGAGTTAAGGTTCATTGGATTTTTTTGAAACTTGTGTTTATTAAATATGGGCTTCAATTGGTATTTATTATTACTCAGATAAGTTATTAAATAAAATAAAACTTTTATAACGTAATTGGTAATACTATAATTATATCTTAAATTTTAATATCCTTAATTTTAAAAAGATAATAAAAATACTATTATTTATAAATTATAAGTGTCTTATATGGTAAAAATGATTTATCAATAAAAATAAATTAATAAATGTGTTGAAGGCTTTGTGTAATAATAAAATCATAGTTAACACTTTGTAATTTTGAATCAAATATTTTGGGAGTCAAAAATTGAGTTACTGTGAGATTCTAAGGCCCGTAAAGCCTTGGAGTAGATGGAATAAAAATAATATATTTATTATACTAAATGCATTAATTTTTTTCAGTATAATTGAATTCCTCCAAAATGGCGCATCAAATGAGAAATATGAGACAACTGTTAGGTCTGAGATGTAGTGTTAACCTAGGTGGGATATAAAATTTGTAAGCGGGAGATGTTTTGAAAACTCACTGATAAGAATAATTAGTTAAATATTTTTATTATATTATTTTTCAAAATAATTTAATATCCTTGACACAATGAATCATATAACAAATATGAGACCACCATTAGGTTTGGAATGTGGTTTCTACACTATATAAGGTATAAATTTTATATATATTAGGCGTTTGACAACATCACACATGATAAAACCCATTTTTATATTTAATTATTTAATTATTAATTATTAATAATTAATTAATTAATTTCTCTCAAACGGTGTATCGTATCAGAAATATAAGACCACCATTAGGTCCAGAATGCAGTTTTTACCATTAGAGGGGTATAAATTTTATACGCTATTGGTGTTTTTTAGGTATCCCATAAAATTAAGTTATTTAATATCAGTGTAAAAAAAATAAATTTATTAATCAACTAAAAATTGGATTTACTATTCATCTTCTTCAACAAGTAGTGTGACCACCATTTATTAACACCCAAACTTCCTAAAAAATAAATTTATCACCTATTTTAAAAATATAAATTTAGAAACGCATTAATTATGTGGATTTAACAACTCCATCATATAATTTAAGTTGAATCAAGGTTTGAATGAGGAATCCAATTGATCACTTTTTGAATCGACATCCCATACACATTTGGTGTATTAATATAGTCAAACTATTTAATCTAGGTTTTGGTTGAATCCCTCTGGGTCTATGGAACATAGAAAACACCTTGGTAACGATGGATCATGTATCACACAGTCTTATATTGGCCAGGTGTCATCTTCTTCCTCTGTTTTGCACAATATGTGAGTTTTTAGGTTACCTAGTTTGTTTTATTTTCATCATCATTTATTGATTTATTTCATTTTCCCATATTAATAATTTGTAAATAAAAATTACCTAAAAAAATTGACAAACATAGATTTATAAAGATAATATTTTGTAAGAAATTATCATGAATAATTGCAAAAAATTATCAAATTATTTTTTTAATTATCGATACTTAATAGTAAAAAATGTTAAATCATAGTTTTTTTCATCAAAATATAATTATAACAATTATCAAATGACAATTATACCAAATTATAAATGATATTACAAAAATATTATCAAATGATAACATTAAATAAAATTATCAAATGGTGGGTTTCTAATGGAACACCCCATGCTTCCATGGTACACTTCCCTTTGAATAATACAATAGTGTCTGATGTACGCAACACCGAGTTAAAGCGCACCACAACCTATCAAACAACCCGTTTAAAAAGTGGTTATGAAGATTAATATCCAAATTTTAAATTATATATATATCCTATATAATTTTAACATTCATCTTTTGTGATTCTTAGACATAATATAAGGACACATTCAATTTTTCAAATAAAAGAAGTATTTTTAAAAGATTTAGTTTTTCCGCCTTTTAATGAAGAACCCTTTATAATCCAATATTTTAAAATTTTATATATTCCATTTTATTAAATTAAATTCTTCTTTAGAAGTGGGAAAAAAAATTTAGTTTGGATAAATTTTTGGTGTTTTTCTGATAACTTTCTAATTTTGATGCATAGTGAAAGGTCCACAATTTATATTGAAAAAAACTTTTTTAATAAAAATAATTTATCAAGTTAAATTATAAATTGAAATGGTTTTGAAGTATAATTAGATTATATTTTTATCATTTAATATAATTTTGATCATTGGAAGTAATTTTAATTTTAATTTGGATATAAACACTTATCAATCTTTTGATAGTTTTTACTTCTCAAAAACCTGTTTTCTGGTTTTGACAATGGGAATTAATTTTAAATAAATTAATACACCTATATTTTTAATTTTTTTAAAATAGAGATCATTTTTAGATTATTAATATCAAAATAATCTTAGGGTAATGTTTTGGTATTTTTTTGAAAAGTTTCAATTTTTGATGAATAGTGAATAACATTACATAATTGTTTAAAAACAGAATTTTATTTAAATAATTATCTATTCTATTCAAATTAATTTTATGTCAAAATAGATACATAATACCAATATCGGTTCAATATAATTCATTGGAGTCATTTTATAATTAAAATAGATGTATACAATTTTATTGAATTTGTTTTAACGTTTTTACTCACCTTTTAGGCATGTTAGCAAATTTGCATAAAACATAATTTTACCACTTCTCGGAATTGAATTTATAAAACCCTAGAGACACGGTTTACACCAGTAAGTAAAATGTGGTTCAATAAAATGAAATTAATTTTTGGGGAATAATAACTTTTGACTTTTATTTACCACGATTAAAAGTAAATAGTGTAATTATAGGTAAAAATGATTTTATAATTACCCTAACACAAGTACTAATTCTATTTGATAAGAGTTTTTAGACCAAAATTAACCATAGGAATAATATATTATCCTCATTGGTCCACTTGGATTAGATTATGACATTTATTATTATTTTATCGAAAGACGAGTTAAAACTGTTAAATTCAAATTTTAATAACGAAAACATTTTTAATATAGGGTTATACATAAGATACATTCGACAATAAAAATTAATTATAAAGATAAAAAGATTTCCTACATCATGGTATTTTATTTATAATTTTTAGACAATAAATAATAAAATTTATTTTTGACACAATTATGATGTAGTAAGTACCTTATTAATGAATGATTAAAATAATTGATATTATAAATATCAAAATAAATTTAAATTGACACTGTTGATGAATTACAAAAATTTTATAGATTAATATTAAATTATATGGTTGATTTATTTTATTTTTTTATGTAATAATGCTTTTATGACTTTCAAAAAAACCAAATACTAAATAGTGTCAAAATTTACATAAATGAGTTTTTTTAAAAACATATTACTTTATTAAATGATATAATATTACTAAAAATATAAGGTTCATAAAAATGACTTATATAATTATATATATATCATTAATTAACCACTTGATGTTATTTTTGATTTTTATTGTATTTTTATTAATCACATAGTTCAAGAATACAAGAAGACATGATAAATGATAACCATATTAACTAAGAGTTAAATCTAAAAGTTAAGGTTAATATGGTTACCTAAACATGTCTAAAACCTACTGGTTGAAGGTATTATGACCAATCCTCACCTTATCCTAGAAATAAATCTATTTTGAGCCATTAAAAACCTAAAATGAATATATAATAAAATAATATTTCAATATTTTCCTAAAGTGAACCTCACCTCTCTTATTAAAGTGTACTTCCCCTTATCTTAATTTCACACTTCCAAATCCATTTTTATCAGCCCACACCTACTCATCTATCTTCCAAACTACCTTTAATTTTACCTAGATTCATTAATTTTATCAAAAATCCAACCTATTAAGCCCTTTTGATCAAATCAAAAGGAAGCACCTCAAGAAGAGGTAACAATTTCACCACCTCTTTCAAAGTTTTTTTCTTATTCCACTTACACTTTCTTTGTTGTTTACATATGAAAATAATAAAATCGGTACCATATATATACTGTGTTGTTATTATGAATATAGTACAACCATATTAATTATTCTATCCATCCTATGAATGAAAAATTCACCATACATGCGTATGTAAGGCTTATAGTCTCCACGTTGTGGTGATGTTTGTTATTCAATACTTCATTATTTGGATGTGTACAATAATGAGTAAAATTGAAGTAAATAATAAATAAAACATGTCAATTATTCTTTAAATATGATATAATATCCAATTAAATACAATTTTACCATCAATTGAATGATATTGTTGCTCGTGCGTACGTACGGATTACCGTCGCCACAAACGCGATAAGATTTATTCCCCATCATAGAAATTCAAAATTAATTTCCATTTTATGATTTAAAAATAATATCTAAGAACATAATGTAATTTTGGATTTGATTCAATTATATCCTATACATAACAAACCTGACTTATGTAACAAAACATATAAAGGAAAACGAATCAATTAACACCCAAAACAATGATACTACTAAAATATCATTAACAAAGCAATATTAGAAGATCATATATGATAATATATTTATGTATTTGGTCATTTTAAAATTTAATAACAATTATTTCACCATTATTCAAGAGGTTAACTGACCCAATAATAAGGAAAATTATAAGGTAAGGGGGGGTTTTATCTCACTTTTTATTCACATGAGATTCATTCTATATTGCCACTATTTCTTTTTGAGTGGTGTATGTACTGCCCATGATTGTATTCTTGGTGTAATATAATTTAATTTATGGGCATTTAAATCTTAATTTTATGATTATTATTTCATGGGGTGTATGTTTTTATGTTACCAAATCGGCAAGGGAATTTCAAATTTCAATTTCCACTCATTGGGTTTTACACATACTTCATTGATTATTTAACTCCAAGATTATTTGTGGAATTACTACTAATTATTTATGTATTAATTTACACTCCCCTTTGTGTGGATATAATTTTGATACACATTATCACTCCATTGATAAATTCTCATGCTATTGATATGAACTTGTTAAGGGAAATCTTAACTCAATTTCCACTCATTGTGTTAAACATCCAAGTCCTTGATATTTATTACAAGAATATGTGTAAATTTCCACTGAATGATTTAAACTTAATATCCAATTATCTTGAGTGTATTTATATTTTTAACATGTAATAATTTCATTGATTTATCCCTAATCTAAGGATATGATCTTAACAAGGCATTTCATCTCAATTTACATTCCATTGAGTCCTCTTTGCCATTATGCACCAATTCACTTTTATATGGTGTATATACAACCCTTTGATATATTATATCATGAATCTTTTTATTATCACGATATTATAATTTTTTGATTAATTTTATTCCTAAATTACTTGTATTCAATCATCTTTCATTTGGTGAGGAACTTTTTAACTAAAATATCGATTTAAATGTTTCAATGATTTATTTTTCTAAATCCTTATCATTAATGTCCATGTTTTAAACATGGTTTTAAGAATTTATTTATATGGAAATGCATGTTATGATATTAAAATTCATTTCAATAGTTTCAAAGTGTTATGGGACAATGTGATTCAAAAATATATTTTAAACAACTTCTTTGATAGATAGTGCAATTTTTAAATGTTTTCAAGAAAAAGGGAGTATTTCTCTAAAATAGTTTTACTGACTATTTTCATCTATTTAAATATCATTCATTATATTTTATTCTTTATTGAGGTTGATTTATTATAATACAATCTTTCATATTTTATTGAATGAGTTATGTTTGACTGTGGATGTGATATTTTTATGTCATTCATGGTTTGTGGTTAAAATATTGACATTTCATATGAATGTTTTTATACGAATGTTTAGAATATTTTTCACCCATTTCATACGAGGAATGCATTGGACTTGGTAAGTGATGGATGGAGCCTGCTATTGATCTTCAATGCGTCGGTAGGTATCATGAGACAAACTAGTGTCTTGACTCAAGGCCTTGAAAAACTTTTATTTGTAGTCATGGCATGAGGTCTTGACTATGTGGTTAGGATGTCCGACATTATGCATTCCATCATTATGAAATTTACTATTGATATTGTATGTGATTATTCGACTAGTAGAATATCCATGTGAATAAGTAAATTTCATTATTCGATTTATCTTTTCCATATTATGCTGATGTTTATGTTTAAAAGGCTTGTGTTTTAGTCTTATACACTTCCTTAAAAGTTTATGATTATTTATGATAGTTCCAGCTATATTTTTATCCCTACTGAGCCCCTGAGCTCCCCTATTTATTATGTTTTCTTTTCTCATGATGTGAAGAAGTATATTATGCTTAACCTTTAAGGATATGCACATGGATATGAGTGTGTTCAAAGGGGGTGCAATGTTGTTTTTATTTATTTCATGAGGTAATGTTAAATTTATGTATGTATCTAGTACTTACAAGGATATTAAACTAATCGGTCTTTCAAGACATGATCCCTTAAGATCATGCCAATGTTATGTAATAATGCACTTACTCTGGGTAACTAGGGTTGGGGAATTACAGTTAGTATCAGAGGAAGTTTAGTAAAAACCATGGAAAAAATATTTATAAAAACTCTTATTGGAGAACATTACCATAAGATATAATTTGGAGATTAGTATAGAAGACCATCCAATGTTTTTGGTAATGTAAATATTATGGGGGTTTTCAAAGCAATACACCCATTTCTGGATACAATCATGTAGAGGCGGCTCTGGCATAGATGTACCTAGGGGTAAAACAAAAAACACCACCCTGATCTAGACTCAAATGGGAACTGGTGCACAACAATGGGCCTTGTTTCACTCTTGGTTATGACGCTCTTGGGGGATATGCATTGGATAATTCACATTTTCATTAAAAACCAATTTTAAGGATTTTAAGATAAGATGAGAATAATTAATTGTGGTTAATACTAAGGTGTTTTAGATTGAAAATAAGGTTTCATGATATTTTATAAATGATTTTATTACTATTTTTACTCACACAATGCTTTCTAGTTTTAGTCAATTGGATGGATTCCAAGGAAGTTAGAGTAACATTGAACATGATGTACAAGATGGGAACAGTTGTAGAAATGAGAAACAAAATGGAATGATGATTGGGGTAAAAGATATTGTGTTCATGCTAAATCAGTTTTCCAAAAATATAATCAACAACATATATATTAACCAACTCTCAGTCTCAATAAAGAATTGAAAATCGGTGAATGATAAGAGCAGTAGCAGAGGAGACCATGGGGAAAAGAAAGCTGAATTTCCATCATACCATAAATGTGGAAGGAGACTCCTAGGAAAGTGTCTCAATGGAACAAAGAAATTACTTATTTTTGGGAATGAACGACATGAAATAAATAATTTCCAAGGAAAAATGAAGAGTACTAAGGAAGAAAATTAAATTGATCCCAAGAATACATTTACAGTCATTTGCAGTAAATTTAGGGGACCTGGGCATTACCCGAGTGAATACCCTATTTAATAGGATAACCTTTTCATCAAAGGAGAACCTATGTGGAAATAAATGGATGAAGAAATGTTTAAAGGTATTAGTGCTCTATGTTTATGGGATTACTTTAGAAGAATTTTCTTTTGTATCTCTAACCCTGCAGTTTTTTATGTGAAAATGATATTTGAGGAGGAATTTTCTTTTCTATTGTGAATATAGTTATAAATAATCATTTGGGTTTATATGATCCTTGAATGTAAGTCAACTTCATGTTATTAAATTTTGGGATGAAAATGTGAGGTATGAGATAACATTTGTAGTAAAATGTTTTATGGTTATTTTGAGGAATTTATCTATTTTAGGGAATGTTATAAAATATATTTATCGAAAAATGACAACATATAGACCATGTGACAACCCGTCGTGTCAGATAAAGCTTCAGGAATTGAACCCAATACCAAAGTACGACTGGGATTTATCGCCTACCACTGGAGTACGTGAAGTCCCTGGTTAGTGTGACTAATTCTTTTTAGTCAAATGATTTTACTGATCAATAATAAGTTCATTTGGTATCTTATGTTTATCAAATGGATATTCTTAGTATAGTAAAATGATTTTGTGACTAAATGATAAACGTTATTTCGAAAGACGTTCACTCTGTTGGGAACACTATATGCCTAAGGAAAATAGAATACTATTGGATTTCATTTGAGGAGTTATAGTGGATTTTTTTCTATGTTTTTGTTGTGGAAATATATCTATTTAGGTTATTTATAGAAATTATTAACCTATCATAGAGAATATGTGATTAGGTTTATTAATTTCAAGTATCTGACTTTAATATTAGTTGATGTTATTTGGAGATACAATTTAACATGGAAGACTACATAATCAAATTCTTCTATGTTTTGGGTTTCAATCTTAGTTGGGATTATATTTAAGGATTTTAAGAACAATTGTTTATTGAATGGTATTTATTTAATAATGGGCATTGTTGGTTTAATTTTACAAATTAAGAATAGTATTTATTTCTATATAGGATTATCCTTTTTGGGTATCATCTGATCTTGTACTAACCATTTTGGTTTTGGTTAATCTCTAAAGATAGGGGAAATATATAGGTCATCCTTTGTGGATTATGTGATTCTCTATAAGTTGATTCTAGCTATTTTGGTGTGACCATGTCATATTGAATACTCATAATTTGGAGTGAAAGATGATTTGGTGGTACAAATTAGTTAATGGATGGAACTATACTTATCAAGAATGTTTTTTATTCTGTGAATAAATTAATTCTCAAACATTAGTGAAATGATCTTAAACCCAGAGAATTGTTATTTTAATACCATACATTATTCATCAAAGATTTAGGGCTTTGAGGCCCTCAATTTTCCATTCACTTGTTTGTGATTGATGACCTAAATCATTTCGTATTAATATTTATGTTTTTAATCCAATTATAATTTCCAGCAATGTTCTCCTATTCGAAATCCTAATTTGGTGGTGGCTTTTTAATTTCACTTTCCCTCTTATTAAGACTAAAATTTATTAACCCTAGTTTCGATGTGTGGTTTCCACAATGGTATTTTCTATTTTTTAGCTTTTAATTTTGAAGAACAATTTCAAATTGTGAGTATACAATTTATTGGAGGGAAGAATGTAACACCTCAATCTTCCACAGTACTATTCTCTTTGAATAATACAATAGCGTGCGATGTACGCAACACTGAGTTCAAGCGCACCACGACTAATCAAACTAACAATTTAAAAAGAGGATATTAATAGTAATGACCACATTTTTAATTTTATATATATATCCCATATAATTTTAACATTCATCTTTTGTGTTTCTTATACATAATATAAGGGAAAATTCAATTTTTCAAATAAAAGAAGTATTAAAAAAAGTTGTTTTTACGAATTTTATTGAAGAACCTTTTCTAATACAATATTTGACACTTATATATATTTAATTTTATGAAATTAAATTCTACTATAGAATTGGGACATAAAAATTTAGTTTGGGAAATTTTTTGGGGTTTTTCTAATAACTTTCATATTTTGATGAATAGTGAAAGATACTAAATTTTAATTGAAAACAACTTTTTTAAACAAAATAATTTATACTATTAAATTATAAATTTTAATGGGTTTTAATTATAATTATGTTATATTTTTATCATTTATTCCAATGTTGGTCCTTGGAAGTAATTTCACTTTGAAATTAGACATAAACACATATCAATCTTTTGATAGCTTTTAATTCTCAAAAACCCGCTTCCTGGTTTTGAAAATGATAATTTCTTGTTAAATTAATTAATGTACCTTATATGTTTTGAATTTGGTAAAATATACATCATTTTTGGATTCATAATATCAAAATTAGATTACTGCTATTTTTTTGGTATTTTTCTAAGAACTATCAATTTTTGATGAATTGTGAAAAAAACTGTGTTATTATTTACAAACCAACCTTTTTTAAATAATTACTTATTTTTTATCTTTATTTAATGTCAACATATATAAATAATACCTATATTAGTTCAATTTAATTCATTGAAGTCATTTTATAATAATATTAGATGTATAAAATTTTATTGATTTTTTTAACGTTTTTACCCACATTCTAGGGACGTTAATAAATTTGCATAAAATGTAATTTTACCGCTTCTGTGAATTGAATTTAAAAAATATGAGAGACATGATTGACATCGGTATGTAAAATTCGGTTCAATACTATGAAAATAATATTTAGTGAATAGTAACTTTTGACTTTTATTCACCACGTTTAAAAGTAAATAGAGAAATTAAAGGTAAAAATGATATTATAATTACCCTAATTTTTTTTTAATTGTATTGGATTTGTTTATTTTTGGCCAAAATAAATTTTAGGAATAATATAAAATCCTCTTTGGTCCACTTGGATTAGATTAGGACATTTATTATTATTTTATTTTAAAAAGAGTTAAAAGTGTTAATTCCAAATTTTCATAAATAAAAGATTTTTAATATAGGGTTATACATAAGATAAATTCGACTATAAATATTCATTATAAAGAAAAATATATTTCCCACTTCATGGTATTTTATTTAAAATTTTTAGACATTAAATATTTATACTTATTTATGACACAATGATGATGCAGTAATTACCTTATTTATGAAACATTAAAATACCTGATATTATAAATATCAAAATAAATGTAAATTGATATTTTTGATGAATTCCACGAATTTTCAAGATTAATATGACATGTTAGGGTTGATTGAATGATTTTTTTTCATGGTAATAATGTTGTTATGACTTTCACAAAAACCAAATACTAAATAGTGTCAAAATTGACATAAATGAGTTTTTAAAACAAATATTAAATTATTTAATGATATAATATTACTAAAAAATACATGGTTCTGAAAAAGTACTTATATAATGATTGATATATCATTATTGAACCACTTTATGTTAGCATGATAGTTTATAGTATGTTTATTAACCATATAGTGTAAGAATACAAGAAGACATGGTAAAAAGGTAATCTAACCAACTAAATGTTAAATCTAAAAGATAAGGTTGATATGGCAACATAAACTTGTCTAAAACCTATTGGTTGAAGGTATTTAGACCCATCCCCACCTTATCCTAGAAATAAATCCATTTGGAGAAATTATAAACTGAAAATGATTATATAATAAAATAATATTTCCAGCTTTTCCTAAAGTGACCCTCAAGTCTCTTATAAAAGGGTACTTCCCCTTCTCTTAATTTAAAACCTCCAAATCCATTTGGATCAGCCCAAACCTGCTCAAATATCCTCCCAAATAACCTAAATTTAACCTATAGGACTTACATTGACTATATAGGCAACCTAAGGAGCCCTTTTGATCAAATCAAAAGGAAGCACCCGGAGAAGATGTAATAATTTCACAACCTCTTTCAAAGTTCTTTTCCTCTTCCAGTTCCCCTTTATTTGTTGTTTCCATAACAAAATAATAACTCGAGTACCTTATAAATAATACAATGTTATTATAAATATGGTAAAACCATATTCATTATTCTATCCATACTATTAATGACAAAGTCCCCATACGTGTGTACGTATGGCTTACCGTCTCCACACCATGGTGAATTTTGTTATTCAACACATCATTATATGTATGGGTATAATAATGTGTAAAATTGATGTAAATAATAAATAAAACATGTTAATGATTCTGTATTTATGATATACCATCCAATTAAATACTATTTTACCATCAATTGAATGATATTTTCGCTCGTGTGTAGGTACGGATTACTCTCTCCACAAACGCGATAAGATTCATTTAACATCGTAAAAATTCAAGAATAACTTTCATTTGATGATTTAAAAATAATTTTTAAAAACATAATGTAATTATTGATATGAATCAAATACATCTTATACATAACAAACATGACTTATGTAACAAAACATATAAAGGAAAACAAATCAGTTAACATCCAAAACTATGATACTACTAAAATATCATTTACAATGAAATATTAATAGATCATATATGATATCATATTTATGTATTTGGTTATTATATAATTTAATAACATATATTTCACCATTATATAGGTGGTTAACAAACCCTATTATAAGGAAAATTACAAGGTAAGGGGGTTTTATCTCACTTTTTATTCCCGTGAAATTCATGCTAAATTTGCCGCTATTTCCTTTTGAGTAGTGTATGTACTACCCATGATTTTATTCATGGTATAATATAATTTAACTTATGGGTATTTACATATTAATTTTATGATCCTTCTTTAATTGGTTGTATGTATTGAAAGTTACCAAATCTGTAAGGGAATTTCAAATTTCAATATCCCCTCATTAGGATTTACGCATACATCGTTGATTATTTTACTCCAAGATTATGTCTAGAATCACTATTTATTTTTTCTGTAGTAATTTCCACTCTCCTTTGTGTAGATATACATTTGATACACATAATAACTCCATTGGTAAATTCTCATCCAATTGATATGAACTTTTTAAGCATAATCTTAACTCAATTCCATTCATGGAGTTAAACATCCAAGTCATTGGTATTGTTTTTACTAGAATATGTGTGAATGTCCTATGATTGATTCAAAATGAATATCCAATTATATTGACTTTATTTATATTTTTCACACATAATTATTTCCTTGATTTATCCTTAAACTATGGATATAATCTTTATAAGGAATTTCATCTCAATTTACAATCCATTGAGACCACTTTGTTGTTATGAACCGATTCACTTTTATATGGTTCATAGATTGTCCTTTGACATATTATATCATGAATTACTTTATTCTCATGATATTATAATGTTTTTATTTATTTTATTCCTCAATTAATTGTTTTCAAGCATCTCTCATTTGGTGAGGAACTCTTTAGCTAAAATCTCGTTTTAAATGTTTTAAAAACTTATTCTTTTAAATCATTCTCATTAATGTCCATGTTTTAAAAATGTTTTTATGTATTTATTTATATGGAAATTAATGTTTCGAAATTAAAATTACGTTCAAAAGTTTCAAAGTTGTATGGGAAACATTTATTCAAAAATCTCTTTTAAATGAAATCTTTGATAAATAGTGCGACATTTAATGTGCTCAAGAAAAATGCAATATTTCTCTCAAATAGGTTTACTGACTATTTTTATCTATGCAAATATCCTTCATTATATTTTATTCTTTATTGAGGATGATTTATTATAATACAATATTCCATATTGTATTTGTAAAACCATGACCCCAATTACCCAGAATCGGTGCATTATTACAGAACAGAGGCATGATACAAGGAATCATGTCCCGAAAGATAGATCAGTTTAGTATATTTGGAAGTAATTCATACATAAAAAAGTTTTACATTTCATCATGAAATAAGAAAAATAATGTACCCTTTGAAAAATCTTATATCCCTTATCCTATTCCTATAGGTTAATCGTAATACACTTCTTTACATCCTGGGAAAAATAAAACCTTTCAAAGGGGTGAGATCAGATGCTCAGTAAGGATAACAATATAGTGGAAACTATCATAAATAAGAATAAACATTTAAGGCAACATATATGACTAGAACACAAGCCTTTTAAACTTAATCTTCAGCATAATATAGAAATGATAAATCAAATAATTCCACTTAATTATTCATATGGATATTCTACCAGTCTAATAATCACATGTAATATTAGTAGCCAATTTCATAATGATGGAATGCATAATGCCGGAAATCATAACCACATAGTCTAGTCCTCGTGCCAAGAATTCAAACAAGATTTTGTCAAGGCCTTATGCCAAGACAATATTTTGTCTCATGAGACCTACTGATGCATCGAGGAGATATAGTGGGCTCCACCCGTCACTTACTATGTCCAATGCATTCATAATACAAAAAGGTTGAAACATAATCTAAACAATCATACTAAAACTAGCACCCAAAATGTCAATATTTTAACCAAATACCATGAATGGTATAAAAATAAAAAATCCACATTCCAACATACCTCATTAAATAAAATATGACAGATTGTATTATAATAAATTAACCTCAATCGATTATAATTAAGGATATTGACATAGATGAAAATAATCATCAAAACCATTTGAGAGAAATATCCCCCTTTTTATTGAAAACATTTTAAAGTCTCAATATTTATCAAGAAGTTGTTTAAAATATATTTTTGAATCAAAGTGTTATATAAAAATTTTAATCTTTTGAAATGAATTTTAATTTTAAAACAATAATTCCTATATAAATAAATCCTTAAAACCATTTTTAAAACATGTACATTAATGAGAATGATTTTGAAGAATAAAATTTTAAAATATTTAAAATGATATTTTAGTTAGAATTCCTAACCAAATGAAAGGCCTTTGAATAAAAATAATTGAGGTAATAAAAACATTATAATATCATGAGAATAAATGGATTCATGATATACTATGTCAAAGTACAATATATACACCAAATAAACGTGAATAGAAACATAACAACAAGGAAGTCTCAATGGAATGTATGGTGAGATTAATTCCCTTATAAAGACCATATAATTAGGTTACAGATTAATCAATGACATAATTATCTGTGCCAAATATTAATACACTCAATATGATTGGATATTAAGTGTAAATCAATCATAGGACATTCACACATATTCTTGTATAAACAACACCAATGAATTAGATGTTTAACTCAAAGAAATAAAAATTGAGTTAAAATTACTCTTATCAAGTTCATATCAATGAGATTAAAATTTAACAATGGAGTGATTATGTGTATCGAATGTAAATATAAAAAAAGGGGAGTAAAAATTACTACATAAGTAAAAAAATAGTGATTTCACACATAATCTTGGAGTAAAGTAATAAATCATGTTTTTGTAAAACTAGATGAATTGAAATTGAAATTTGAAATTCCGTTACTAATTTGGTAACTTACGAAACATACACCCACTAAAAAAAGGATAATCGAATAAAAATTTAAATACCCATAAATTAAATTATACTACGCAAAAAATATAATCTTGGGTAGTATATACACCACACAAAAGTTAATAGCGGAAAAATAGAAGGAATCTCACGGGAATAAAAGTGAGATGAAGGCCCCTTAACTTGTATTTTCTTTAGTATAGGGTAATTAAAACTCCTGTATAATGGTGAAATCCTTGTTATTAAATTATAAAAGAACCAAATAAATAAATATGATATCATATAAGATCTCTTGATATTTCTTTGTTAATTATATTTTAGTAGTATCATTGTTTTGGTTGTTAACTGAATCATTTTTCTTTATATGTTTTGTTATGTAATTCATGTTTTTTATGTATAGGATATATTTTATTCATGTACATAATTATATTAAGTTATTAAACATTATTTTTAATTATAAAATGAAAATTATTCTTGAATGATTACGATGGGGAATGAATCTTATAAAGTTTTTGGAGACGGTAATCTGTACGTACGCACGAGCGACTATATTGTTATATTGATGGTGAAATAACATGTAATTAGATTGTATATCATATATAAAGAACCATTAGAATGTTATATTTATTATTTGAATCAGTTATAATCATTATTATACCCATCCAAATAATGAAGTGTTTGAATAAAAAACTGCAGCATGACGGGGAGACGGTAAGCCGTACGTATGCACGTATGGTGACTTTTTAATTTATAGGATGGATAGAATAAAGAATATGGTTGAACCATATTTATAATAAAATCACATTATGTAAAATGTACTGGAGTTATTATTTTGGTATTAGAACAACAAATAAGGAGGATGTGCAAGATGAAAAGAACTTGAAAAAGGGTGGCGAAATTATTACCTCTTCTTAGAGTGTTTCATTTTGAGTCGACAAAAGGGATCCTTAGGTTGGAATTATGACCAAAGTAAGGACTATATGTTTATGTGTGGATAGTTAGTAGGATATTTAGGAAGGGTTTTGACGTGCCTAACGGCTTTGGAATAGTGATTTTGAGAGAAGGGGAAGTTCCCTTTTATAAGAGAGGTGAGGGTCACTATATAAAAACCTTGAAATATTATTTTATAACATACTAATATTCGGTTTCTAATGGCTCCAAAATTATTTATTTCGAGGATATGGTAGTTACGGGTAGAAAAACTCTCAACCAATTCGTTTTAGATAGGTTTAGGTCACCATATTAACCTTATCTTTTATATTTAACTCTTTGTTAAATAGTTTAACTTTTACCATGTATTCTTGTACTATTATATTATATGGTTAGTAATCTTACTATAAAATTCCAAGAGAACCCAAAGTGGTTCATTAATGATATATCTATTATTATATAAGTTCTTTGGACAAACCATAGATTTTTAGGACTATTATATCTTTTAATAATATATTATTTGTTTTAAAAACACATTCATGTCAATTTTGACCATATTTTGTATTTTGTTTTTGTAAATGTTATAACAAAATGATTAATTAAAAAAAATCTTTTAATAAACCATAAAAGTAATATTAACCTATAAAATTAGTGTTATTCGTCAAACGTCTCAAATTACATTTATTTGGATACTTACAATATCAATTATTTTAATCTTCCATTAATTTGGTAATTACTCCATCATCATTTTGTCATATATAAATTAAATTATATAATGTTTAACAATTATAAATAAAATACCATTATGTATAAAATTATTTTATCTTTCTAATAAATATTTATAGTCAACTTTATATTATGTGTAACCCTATATTAAAAATTATTTAGTTATTAAACATTGAATTTCATAATTTTAACTCTTCTTTAAATAAAATAATAATAAGTGTCCTAATCTAATAAAAGTGGACTAAAAGGATCATATTTTATTCATAAGGTTGATTTTGGTTGATATAAATTTATCCAATAGAAGTACGGATTGTGTTAGGGTAAATAAAAGGTAAAAGTTACTATTCGCCAAATAATAATTTCATCTTATTGAACCAAATTTTACTTACTGATATCAACTGTGTCTCTAGGATTTTTTAAATTTAATTTAAAAAAGTGGTAAAATTGTGTTTTATGCAAATTTTCAAATACTCCTAAAAGGTGGGTAAAAGATGGTAAAATGTTCAATAAAATTTTAAAAATCTAATAATATTATAAAATGACTCCAATGAATTACATCGAAAATATATAGGTATTATGTATCTAAATTTACCTAAAATAAATTTAAATAAAATAATTAATTATTTAAATAAAAAGTCGATTTTAAATAATAACGCAGTTTTTTTCACTATTCATCAAAAATTGAAAGTTTTCAGAAAAATACCAAAAATTAACCCTTAGATAATTTCGATTTTCTGAATTTAAAAATGATATCAATTTTGAAAAATAAAATTTATAAATTTTCAAAAAGTTTGTATTACAATTCATAATGGCTGGTTTGATTGGTCGTGGTGCGATAAAACTCCAAGTGGCGTATAACGCAAGCGACTGCATTATTCAAAAGGAAACATACAGTAGAAGCTTGGGGTGTCACATTCTTCAGTCCTTCAACAAATTGCGTCCTCATAATTTTAAAATTTTCTTCGGAAATAAATGGTAAAAAATAGAAAATACCTTTGTGAAAACCCCACATCAGAAATAAGGTTAATAAATTCTAGTCTTAATAAAATAGAAAGGGAAATGAAAAAGTCACCATCAAATTAGGATTTCAAATAGGAGAACATTGGTGGAAAATATAATTGGAGGGAAAACATAAATATTTATAAGGAGTGGTTGAGGTCCACAATCACAAACAAGTGAATTGAAAATTGACGGCCTCAATGCCATAAATATATGATGAATAACATAAGGTATTAGGATAACAAAATTTTGGGTTTAAGATCCATTCCTTAATGTTTATGAATTAATTTCCCCATTGAATAGGAAAAAATACTTGATATGTAGAGTTCCATCCTTTAACTAATTTCGACCACAAACTTATCTTTGACTCCAAACGCTGAGTATTCAAGATGACTTGGTCACACCTAAAGAGCTAGAATAAACTTATAGATAATCACATAGTTAACAAAGGATGAACTATATATTTTCCCTATATTTAGATATTATCCAAAACCAAAATGTTTAGTAAAAGATTAGATGATCCCCAGAAAGGATAATCCTTTAAAGAAATAAATACTAATCATACTTTCTAAAATTAAACCAATAATAACCAATGATCAATAAATACCAATAAATAAACAATTGTCCTTTAAATACTTCAATATAATTCAAATTATGATTGAATCCAAAAACTCAGAATAATTAGATTACATAATCTTCCATGTTAAATTTTATCTCCAAATAACATCGATTACTCTTAAAGTTACATACTCAAAAGTAATTAACTTAATGAAAAATTCTCAATAATAGGTTAATAATTTCCATAAATAATAAAAATCACTATACGTCTACAATAAAAACCAAGATAAAAATCAACCATTACTCTTCGAATGAAATCCCATAGTATTCTATTTTCCTTAGGCATATAGTGTTCCCAAGACAGTGAACGTCTTCGAAAAGAAGATTTATCACTTAATCACCAAATCATTTTCCTACACTAAGAATATTCATTTGACAATACATAGGGTTTTAAATAAACGTATTATTGATCAATAAAATCATTTAACTAAAAATAAATAGTCACACTAACCAGGGACTTCACGTAGTCCAATGGTAGGTGATAAATCCCAATCACACTCTGGTTGTGGGTTCTATTCCCTCATATTTGTCCGATGCGATGGGTTTTCACGCGGTCTTTCTATTATCCTTCTTCAAAAACTATATTTAATAATATTCCCCGAATGAGATAAATTCCTCAGAATAAACATAAAATAATTTCACAACAAATGTTATCTCATAACTCACTTTTTCATCCCAAAATTTAATAACTTGTAATTTCCTCAAATTCAAGGACCCAAATGGTTATTGATGACTATATCCACAATATAAAATACAATTCTTCCTAAAATAGCATTTTCACATAACAAACTACAGGGTTACACATACAAGGGAAAAGTCTTCCAATGTAATCCCATGAATAAAGAGCACTAATACTTTTAAACATTTCGCCATTTATTAATTTCCACCTATGTTTTTCTTTGACCTAGAGGTTATCCTATAGAATATGGTATTCACTCGGGTAATTCCCAGGTCACCTATATTTACAGAAAATTACTCCAAATGGATTCTTGGGATCATTTTTGTTTTCTTCCATAGTACTCTTCATTTTCCTCGGTAATTATTTAATTTATGTCCTTCTTTCCCACACATAAATTATTTATTTGTTCCATTGAGACACTTTTCTAGGTGTCTCCTTCTATACTTCCTGCATTATGGAAATTGAACTTTCATTTCCCCATGGTCTCCACTGATGGAGCTCATATCATTCACCGCCTTTCACTTATTTATTGAGTCTGGAAGTTAGATAATCTATATATTGTTGATCATATTTTTGGAAAACTGATTCGTCATGAACATGATATCTTTTACACCTACCAAAATTCCATTTAATTTCTCATTTCCACCACTTTGACCACCTTTTAAATAATGTTCAATTTTACTATGACTTCCTTGGAATCCAGCTATTGACTAACACAAGAAAGCATAGTGTGAGTCATAGAATCATTTAGAGAATATCATAACACCTTATTTTTAATCTAAAACACCTTATGATTTACTAATGTTATTTATTATCTTATTATACATAAATCCTTAAAATCGGTTTGTAAAGAAAATGTGAGTTATTTTAAACATATCCCCTGGGAGTCTCGTAACCAAGAGTGCAGCAAGGACCGTTGTCGTGTACTAGGATACCCCAGGTCAAGCCCAGAACACCTTATCTGAATTTTAACTCCTAGGTACATGTGTTCCAGTGCCGCCTCTACCTTCTATTATCCAGATAGGGATATATTGGTTGGAAATCCCACATAATATTTAAATTACCAAAATTATTGGATGTTCTTCTATAATAATCTTCAATGTCTATATTAAGGTAGTGTTTTTTAATCAGTGTTTCTATAAATCTAGCTTCTAAGGTTTGTAATAAACTTTCTCTGATATCAGCTGTAACACGCCAACCCCAGTTACCCAGAATCGATGCATTAGTACATAACATTGGTATGATACAAGGAATCATGTCCCAGAAGACTGATCAGTTTAGTAGCCTTGGAAGTACTAGATACATACATCATTTTTACGTTACATCATGAAATAAAAAAACAACAGTGTGTCCCCTTTTAATGATCTTATATCCCTTAGCCTATTCCTACAGTTTAATGGTAACATACTTCATTGTATCCAGGGAAAAATAAAACATAATAATGGGGTGAGATCAGATTCTCAGTAATGATAACAATATAGATGAAACTATCAAAAATAGGAATAAACATTTCATGCAATGTATAAGTCTAGAACACACGCCTTTTAAACTTAAAAATCAGCATAACAAGGAGAAGATAAATAAAATAATTCCATTTAATTATTCACATAGACATTCTACTAGTCGAATAATCACATGCAATATCAACAGTCAATTTCAATGTGATGGAATGCATAATTCTGGACATCATAACCACATAGTTCAGGCCTTGTGCCAAGACACTATTTTGTCTCATGATACCTACTGATTCATAGAAGAGCTATAGTACACTCCACCCATCACATACTATGTCCAACGTGTTCCTCATTTGAAAATGTTGAAAAATAATATAAACTTTCGTATAAAAACAAGCATATGAAATGTCAATATTTTAACCACAAAACCTGAATGGTATATAAATAACACATCCAAAATCAAAAATAACTCATTTAATACAATATGGAAGATTTAATTATAATAAATTAACCTCAATCAAGAATAATTAACGATATTGATATAGATGGAAATAATCATCAATACTATTTGAGGGAAACATCCCCATTTTTCTTGAAAACATTTAAAAGTCACACTATTTATCAAGAATTTGTTTAAAATATATTTTTAAATCAAATTTTACCATACCAATTTAAATAATATAAAATGAATTTTAATTTTAAAACATTAATGACCACATAAATATATCATTAAAACCCTTTTTAAAACATAGACATTAATGAGAAAGATTTAGAAGAATAAATTTTTAAAACATTTAAAATGATATTTTAGTCAGAATTCCTAACCAAATGAGGGACGCTTGAATACAAATAATTGAGGCAATAAAAAATTATGATATCATGAAAATAAAGGGATTCATGATATACTTTTTTGAAGTACAGTATATACACCAAATAAAAGGGAATTGGCGCATAACAACAACAAAGTCTCAATGGAATGTAAGTTGAGATGAATTCCATTATAAAACTATATCCTTAGGTTATGGATAAATCAATGAAATAATTATGTGTGAAAAATATGAATACACTCAATATGATTGTATATTAATTGTAAATCAATTAGATGACATTCACAAATATTCTTGTAAAAACAACACTAATTACATGGATGTTTAACTCAATGAATAGAAATTGAGTTAAAATTACTCATATCAACTTTATATTGATGACTTGAGAATTTATCAATGTATTGATTATGTGTATCAAAAATATATCCACAAAAGGGGAGTGGAAATTACTACATAAGTAAATAAATAGTCATTTTAGAAATAATCTTGGAGTAATGTAATCAATGAAGTTTGTGTAAAACCGAATCAATGGAAATTGAAATTTGTAGTTCTCTTACATATTTGGTAACATAACAAACATAGAGCCCATGAAAGAAGGATCATACAATGATGATTTAAATACCCATAAATTAAAGTATATTAATCAAACAATACAATCATGGGTAGTACATACAGCACACAAAAGGTAATAGTGGAAAATAGAGCACAAATCTCACGAGAATAAAAGTGTGATGAAAACACCTTACCTTGTAATTTTACATAGTATAGGTTAGGTTAACCACCCATATAATGTTGAAATAGTTGTAATTAAATTATAAAATAACAATATTCCTAATTATTATATCATATATGATCCTATAATATTGCATTGTTAATGACATTTCAGTAGTATCATTGTTTTAGTTGTTAACTGATTCGTTTTCCTTTATATGTTTTGTTACATAAGTCTTGTTTGTTATTTATATGTTGTAATTGATTCGTATACATAATTATCTTATGTTCCTAAATATTATTTTTAATCATAAAATGAAAATTATTCTTAATTTATTACGATGGGGATTCAATCTCATCGCATTTCTGGAGACGATAATCCGTACGTATGCACGAGCAACAACATCAATGTATTGATGGTGAAATCATATGTAATTGGATGTTATATCATATATAAAGAATAATTACCTTGTTATATTTATTATTTAAATCAGTTATACTCAGTATTATACCCATCCAAATAATGATGTGTTTGAATAACAAACTACAACACGACGTGAAGACAGTAAGCTGTATGTACACAGGTATAATGACTTTGTCAATTATAGGATGAATAGAATAAAAAATATGGTTGTACCATATTTAAAATAATATCAAAGTATGTATAAGGAATTTGAGTTATTTTTTTATGGAACCAACATAGAAAGTGGAAGTGGAAGAGGAAAAGAACTTGAAAGAGGGTGGTGAAATTATTACCTCTTCTTCGGGTGTTTCCTTTTGAGTTGATCAAAAGGGATCTTTACGTTGGATTTATGATCAAATTAAGTCCTATAGGTTGATGATAGAATATTTTGGAGGATATTTGGGTAGGGTTTTTACGAGACAAATGTATTTGGAGGTGTGATTTTGAGAGAATGGGAAGTACCCTTTTACAACGGAGGTGAGGGTCACTTTAGGAAAGCATTGAAATATTACTTTATAATAAACACATTTTTGGTTTTTAAAGACTCCAAAATGTTTTATTTATAGGATAAGGTAGGACTGGGTCAAAAAACTCTAAACCAATTGGTTTTATAAAGGTTTAGGTCACCATATTAACCTTATCATTTATATTTTACACTTAATTAAATAGTTTAACTTTTACCATGTATTCTTGTATTATTATATTATATGGTAAATAATCATACTATAAAATTTTAAGAGAAAAAATAGTGGTTAATTAATGATATATATGTTATTATATAATTCTTTTGGCCAAACCTTATATTTTTAGTACTATTATATCATTTAATAATATAGTATTTGTTTAAAAAACTGATTTATGTCAATTTTGACACTATTTAGTATTTTGTTTTTGTTGAAGTCATAACAACATTATTACTTCAAATAAAATAATTTTAAACAACACTAACATGTAATATTAACCTATAAAATTAGTTAAATTCATCAAAAGTCTCAAATTACATTTATTTGGATATTTATAATATCAATTATTTTAATCCTTCATTAATATGGTAATTACTGTATCATCATTGTGTCATATTTATATTAACTTATATAATGTCTAAAAATTATAAATAAAATACCATTATGTAGGAAACAATTGTATCTTTATAATTAATATTTTTATTCAAATTTATATTATGTGTATCCATATATTAAAAATGATTTATTTATTAAACTTTGAGTTTAACACTTGTAACTCTTCTTAAATAATAATAATAATAAATGTCCTAATATAATCCAAGTGGTCCAAATGGATCATATTTTATTTCTTAAGGTTTATTTTTGTTTAAATACACTTATACAATAGAATTAGGACATTTTTTGGGGTAATAATAATATCATTTTTACCATTAATTACCCTATTTACTTTTAACCGGGGTAAATAAAAGTTAAAAGTTACTATTCACCAAAAAATATGTTCATCTTATTGAACAGCAATTTACTTACTGAGATCAGCTGTGCCTATTGTATTTTTGAAATTCAATTCACAGAAACGATAATGTTATATTTTTTGGAAATTTTCAAAATCTCCCAGAAGGTGGGTAAGAGATGGTAAAAAGTTCAATAAAATTTTATATATCTAATATTATTATAAAATGACTCCCAAGAATTACATTGAACATATATAATTATTATGTATCAATTTTTTCTGAAAATAAATTTAAATAAAATAATTAATTATTTTAATTAAAATTCGATTTTAAACAATAAAGCACTGTTTTACATCATTCATCAAAAATTGAAAATTTTCAGAAAAATACCAAAAATTCCCCCTAAGCTAATTATGATATTCCAAATACAAAAATGAAGTCCATTTTAAAAAATAAATTTTTAAAATTTTAAAAAGTGGGTATTACTATTCATAACGGTTAGTTTGATTGGTTGTGGTGTGTTAATACTCCATGTTGCGTACAATGCAAGCTACTAGATTATTCAAAGGGAAACGTACCTTAGAAGGTTGGGGTGTTACATTATTCCCTCCTTCAAAAAATTTCATCCCCACAATTTGAAATTGTTCTTTGGAAATAAAAGGTAGAAAAAATATAATATACCTTTGTGGAAACCCCACATCCAAAATATGGTTAATAAATTTTGGTCTTAATCAGCAATAAAGGGAAATGAAAAAGTCACCACCAAATTAGGATTTCGAATAGGTGAACATTGGTTGAAAATATAATTAGAGGAAAAATGTAAATATTTATAAGGAGTGATTGAGGTCCTCAATCACAAACAAGTGAATATAAAATTGATGTTCACAAAGCTAGAAATCTGTGATGAATAACGTAAGGTATTAGTATGACACATTTTTGGGTGTAAGATCCTTTCCCTAATGTTTAAGAATTAATTTATTCATGGAATAAGAAAAAAACATGATATGTAGAGTTCCATCCTTTAACAAATTTCCACCATAAACTCATATTTCACTCCAAATAATAAGTATTCCAGATGAATTGGTCACATCTGAAGCGCTAGAGTAAACTTATATAGAATCATATAATTTAGAAAGGATGAACTATAAATTTACCCTGTCTTTATATATTAACAAAAAAAATGTCTAGTAAAAGATCAAATGATCCCCAAAAGGATAATTCATTAGAGAAATAAATACTAATCATATTTTAAAAAATTAAACCAACAATACCCAAAGTTCAATAAATACCATTAAATAAAAAAATTTCCCTTAAAATCCTTCAATATTATCCAAACTAAGATTGAAACCCAAAACTCAGAAGAATTTGATTACATAATCTTCCATATTAAATTGTATCTCCAAATAACATCTACTTCTCTTAAAGTCACATACTTAAAATTAATCAAATTAATCGCATATAATCTATGATAGGTTAATAATTTTCATAAATATCCTAAATCACTATAATTCCACACTGAAAACATAGATAAAAATCCACCATTACTTCTCAAATTAAATCCCATAGTATTCTATTTTCCTTAGGCCTAGAGTGTTCTTAATAGAGTGAATGTCTTCCTAAATAACATTTATCACCTAATCACCAAATCATTTACCAATAATAAGGATATCCATTTGAAAATACATAATATCCCAAATCAACTTATTATTGATCAATAAAATCATTTAACAAAAAATAATTAGTCACACTATCCCAAAACATCACGTAGTCCACTTGTAGGAGATAAATCCCCATCGCACTCTAGTTTTGGGTTCGATTCCTGCAGCATTGTCCGGCGCGACGGGTTATCACATGGTGTTCATGTTGTAATTTTTCAAAAACTATATTTTATTGCATTCAAAAAAAGAGATAAATTACTCAAAATATCCATAACATAATATCACCATAAATGTTATCCCATACCTCGTATTTTCGTCCCAAAATTTAATAACTTGTAATTTCCTCAAATTCCAAGATCATATAAACCCAAATGGGTATTTATAACTATATTCACAATAGAAAAGATAATTCTTCCCAAAATAGCATTCCCACATAACAAACTACAGGGTTACACATTCATGAGAAATGTCTTCCCAAGTAATCCCATCAACAAAGATCACTAATACTTTTAAACATTTCTCCATCCATTTATTTCCACGTAGGTTATTCCTTGAAAAAGATGTTATCCTATAAAATAGGGTATTCACTCGGGTAATGCCTAGGTTTCCTATATTTATGGAAAATGACTGTAAAAGGATTCTTGGGAAAATTTTTAATTTCTTCCATAATATCATTAATTTTTCCTTTGTAATTATTTACTTTATGTCTTTATTTCCCACACATAAAACATTTCATTTTTCCATTGAGACACTTTCTTAGGTGTCTTCTTCCTCATTTACTACATGATGGAAATTTAGCCTTATTTTCTCCATGGCCTCCACTACTGGAGCTCTTATAATTCACTGCCTTTCTCTTCTTTGTTGAGTTAGGGAGTTGGTTAATATATATTTTGTTGATCATGTTTTTTGAAAAATGATTCCACATGAACATGATATCTTTTACACCTACCGATATTCCATTTCATTTCTCATTTCCACCACAATTCCCAACTGGTACATCTTGTTCAATGTTACTACAAATTACTTGGAACCCAGTCATTAACTAACACAAGAAAGCACTGTGCGAGTCATAAAATAATTTAGAGAATATAATAACACCTTATTTTCAATATAAAACACCTTACGATTAACCAAGGTTATTTATTCTCATTTTATATTAAAATACTTCAAATTGGTTTGTAAAGAAAATGTGAATTATCTTAAGCATATACCCCTGGAGTGTCATAACCAATAGTGAGACAAGGCCCATTGTCGTGTACCAGGATACCCTAGGTCAAGCCTGAAACTCCTTGTCAGAGTTTTCACTTCTAGGTACATCTGTTCCAAAGCCGCCTATACCTGATCGTATCCAGACAGAGATGTATTGAGTGGAAAACCCACATAATATTTACATTACCAAAATTTTTGGGTGTTCTTTTATACAAATCCTAAACGTCTATCTTAGGGTAGTGTTTTCTAATCAGAGTTTTTCTAAATCTAGATTCCAAGGATTATACTAAACTTCCAATGATACCGACTGTAACAACCAAACCCTAGTTACACAGATTTAGTGAATTATTTCATAACATTGTCAAGATATAAGGAATCTTGTCCAGAAAGACCGACCAGTTTTGTAGCCTTATAAGTACTTGATACATGCATAAGTTTTACATTACACCATGAACGAAATAAAACAACATTGTGTCCTCTTTGAACACTCTTATATCCATTATCCTATTTATGCAGGTTAATCGTAATATACTTCTTTGTATCCTAGGAAAAATAAAACAAAAGGAAAGGGTGAGCCCATATGCTCAGTAAGGATGATAATATAGTGGAAACTATCATAAATAAGAATAAAAATTTAAGGCAAGGTATAACACTAGTACACAAGCCTTTTAAACTTAAACTTCAGCATTACATGGAAAAGATAAATAAAAAAATACATTTACTTATTCACATGCATATTCAACTAGTCTAATAATCACATGTAATAGCAATATAAAATTTCATAATGATGGAATGCATAATGTCATACATCATAACCACCTAGTCAGAGTCTTGTACTAAGACTACAAATATGATTTTGTCAAGGTCGTGTGCCAAGACACTAGTTTGTCTCATGAGGCCTTCTGATGCATCGAGGAGCTATAGAGGTCTCCACCCACCACTTACTATGTCCAATGAATTCCTTATACGAAAAGGTTGAAACATAATCTAAACATTTATGTTAAAAATAGCATATAAAATGTCAATATTTTAACCACAAACCATGAATGGTATAAAAATAGCACATCCAAAGTCAAACATAACTCATTAAATAAAATATGGAAGATTGAATTATAATAAATTAACCTCACTCTAGAATATTGAAGTATATTTACATATATGAAAATAATCATCAAAACCATTTGAGAGAAATATCCAGCTTTTTATTGAAAACAATTAAAAGACTAACTATTTATCAAAAAGTTGTTTAAAATAGATATTTGAATCAAATTTTTCCATAATGCATTGAATCTTTTAAAATTAATTTTAATTTTAAAACATTAATTACTATATAGATAAATCCTTAAAACCATTTTCAAAACATGGACATTAATGAGAAAGATTTAGAAGAATAAAATTTTAAAACATTTAAAATGATATTTAGTTTGAATTCCTAACCAAATGAGAGACATTTAATAAAAATAATTTAGGTAATAAAAACATTATAATATCATGAAAATAAAGGGATTCATGATATACTATGTCAAAGTATAGTATATACACCAAATAAAAGTGAATTGGCACATAACAACAAAGAAGTCTCAATGGAATGTATGTTGAGATGAAGTTCCTTATAAAAACCATATACTTAGGTTAAGGATTAATCAATGAAATAATTATGTGTATCAAATATTTATACACTCAATATGATTGGATATCTAGTGTAAATCAATAAGAGGTCATTTACACATATTATTGTAAAAACAACACCAATGACTTGGATGTTTAACTCAATGAATAGAAATTGAGTTAAAATTACTCTTATCAAGTTCATATCGAGAAGATGATAATTTATCAATGGAGTGATTGTGTGTATCAAAAGTATATAAAAACAATGGGGATTGGAAATTACTACATAAGTAAATAAATATTGATTTCACACATAATCTTGGAGTAAAGTAATAAATCAAGTTTTCATAAAACTGAATGAATGGAAATTGAAATTTGAAATTCCCTTACCGATTTGGTATCTTACAAAAACATAGACCCGCTAAAAGAAGGGTAATAAAATGACAATTTAAATACCCATAAATTAAATTATTCTGTGCTAACAATATAATCTTGGGCAGTATATACACCACACAAAAGGTAATAGTGGAAAATATAGCATGAATCTCACGAGTATAAAAGTGAGATGAAAACCCTTTACCTTGTACATTTCCTTAGTATATGGTAGGTTAAACTACTGTATAATGGTGAAATCATTATTATTAAATTATACAAGAACCAAAAACATAAATATGACATCATATACGATCTTCTGACATTTGTTTGTTAATGATATTTCAGTAGTATCATTGTTTTGGTTGTTAACTAATTTGTTTTCCTTTATTTGTTTTGTTACGTAAGTCATTAATTTTATGTATAGGCTATATTTTATTCATAACCAGAATTATATTAATTTATTAAGCATTATTTTTAATCATAAAATGAAAATTATTCTTCAATGATTACGATGGGGAATGAATCTCATCACGTTTGGGGAGGCAGTAATCCGTACAGACGCATGAGTGACAATATTATTATATTGATGGTGAAATAATATGTAATTGGATGGTATATCATATATTAATAATCATTAGAATGTCATATTTATTATTTAAATCTATTATACTCATTATTATACCCATCCAAATAATGAAGTGTTTGAATAACAAACTCCAGCACGACATGGAGACAGTAAGCCGTACATACGCACATATGGTGACTTTGTTCATTATAGGATGGATAGAATAAAGAATATGGTTCATAAATATTTATAATAACATCACAGTATGTAAAAGGTACTATAGTTATTATTTTGGAATTAAAACAACAAATTAAGAGGAAGTGGAAGAGGAAAAGCACATGAAAGTGGGTGGGGAAATTATTACCTCTTCTTCGGGTGTTTCTTTTGAGTTGATCAAAAGGGCTCCTTAAGATGGCATTATGATAAAATTAATGCATATATGTTGAACTGTGGATAGTTTAAAGTATATTGGGGTAGGTTTGGGATGTGCCTAATGGCTTTGGTGGAGTGATTCTGAGAGAAGGGGAAGTACCATTTTATAAGAGTGGTGAGTGTCACTTTATAAAGTCGTTGAAATATTATTTTATAATAAACTAATTTTCGGTTTCAAATGGCTCCAAAATTATTTATTTAGAGGATAACATAGGTATGGGTAGAAAAAATATCAACCAATACGTTTTATAAAGGTTTACGTCACCATATTAACCTTATCTTTTCTATTTAACTCTTTGTTAAATAGTTCAACTTTTACATGTATTCTTGTATTATTATATTATATGGTTAGTAATCATACTATAAAATCCCAAGAGAAACCAAAGTGGCTCATTAATGATATATCTATTATTATATAAGTCCTTTGGATGAACCGTAGATTTTTAGGACTATTATATCATTTAATAATATAGTATTTGTTTTAAAAACTCATTTATGTAAATTTTGACACTATTTAGTATTTTGTTTTTTTTTTGAAGTTATAAAAACATGATTACTTAGAAAATAATTCATTTAATAAACCCTAACAAGTAATATTAACCTATAAAATTAGTTATATTCATCAAAAGTCTCAACCTACATTTATTTGGATACTTATAATATCAATTATTTTAACCTTTCATTAATAGTGTAATTACTCCATCATCATTGTGTCATATATAAATTAAATTATATAATATCTAAAAATAATAAATAAAATACAATTATGTATAAAATATTTTTATATTTCTAATGAATAGTTATTGTCTAATTTATATTATAAGTTACCCTATATTAAAAATTATTTAGTTGTTAAACTTTGAATTTCAAACTTTTAAGTGTTCTTTAAATAAAATAATAATAAATGTCCTAATCTAATCCAAGTGGACAAAAAGGATCATATTTTATTCATAAGGTTTATCTTGGTCGAAATATAGTTATCCAATAGAATTATGTCTTGTGTTAGGGTAAAAATAATATCATTTTTACCTTTAATTACCATATTTACTTTTAACCGTGGTTAATAAAAGATAAAAGTTACAATTCACTAATTAAAATTTTCATATAAATGAACCAAATTTTATACACTGATATCAACCGCGTCTCTCAGAGTTTTGAAATTTAATTCACATAAGTGGTAAAATTATGTTTTATGCAAATTTTCAAATGCTCTTAAAAGGTGGGTAAAAGATGGTAATAAGTTCAATAAAATTTTACAAATCTAATATTATTATAAAAGGACTCGAATGAATTACATTGAATGTATATAGGTATTATGTATCTAATTTTACCTAAAATAAATTTAAATAAAATAATTAATTATTTAAATTAATATTCGGTTTTAAACAATAACACGGGTTCTTTCACTATTCATCAAAAATTGAAAGTTTTCAGAAAATACCAAAAATTCACCCTTTAGATAATTTCGATTTTCCGAATTTAAAAATGATATCCATTTTGAAAAATAAAATTTATAAAATTTCAAAAAGTGGATATTACTATTCATAATAGCTAGTTTGATTGATCATTGTGTGTTAAAACTTCAAGTGGCATACAATGCAAGCTACTTCATCATTTAGAAGGAAATATATCGTAGAAGATTAGGGTGTTACATTCTTACCTCCTTCAACAAATAGCGTCCTCACAATTTTAAAATTTTCTTCGGAAATAAATGGTAAAAAAAATAGAAAATACTTTTATGGAAACCCCACATCAGAAATAGGGTTAATAAATTTTAGTCTTAATAAGAGGGAAAGGGAAATGGAAAAGTCACCATTAAATTAGGATTTCAAATAGAAGAACACTGGTGGAAAATATAATTGGTGAAAAAATGTAAATATTTATAAGGAGTGGTTGAGGTCCTCAATCACAAACAAGTGAATTGAAAATTGATGGCCTCAATGCCATAAATCTATGATGAATAACATAAGGTATTAGGATAACAAATTTTTGGGTTTAATATCCTTTCCCTAATGTTTAAGAATTAATTTCCTCATTGAATAAGAAAAAAATACTTGATATGTATAGTTAAATCCTTTAATTAATTTCTACCACAAACTCATCTTTAACTCCAAACGATGAGTATTCAAGATTACTTGGTCACACTTGAAGTGCTAGAATAAACTTAAAGAGAATCACATAATTAACAAAGGATTAACTATATATTTTCCTTGTCTTTATAGATTATCCAAAACCAAAATTGTTTGTACAAGATGAGATGATCCCCAAAAAGGATAACCCTTTTAAGAAATAAATACTAATCATAAATTCTAAAATTAAAGCAACAATACCCAAAGTTCAATAAATACCAATCAATGAAGAATTTTCTCTAAAATCCTTCCATATAATCCAAATTAAGATTGAAAACCATAACTCAGAAGAATTTGATTACATAATCTTCCATGTTAAATTGTATCTCAAAATAACATCGACTACTCTTAAAGTAATATACATAAAAGTAATTAACTTAATCAAATATTCTCTATAATAGGTTAATAATTTCCATAAATAATAAAAATCACTACAAGTCTACAATAAAAACCTAGAAAAAAATCCACCATTACTCTTCAAATGAAATACCATAGTATTCTATTTCTCTTAAGCATATAGTGTTCCCAATAGAGTAAACGTCCTCCAAAATAACATTGATCACTTAATCACCAAATCATTTTTCTATACTAAGAATATCCATTTTATAAGACATAATATTTCAAATAAATGTATTATTGATCAATAAAATGATTTGACTAAAAAGAATTATTCACACTAACCAGGGACTTCACGTAGTCTAGTGTTAGGCGTTAAATCCCAATCGCACTCTGGTTATGTGTTCTATTCCCATAGATTTGTTCGACGTGACTGGTCATCACACAATCTTCATGTTATCCTTTTTCAAAAACTATTTTTAATAACATTCTCATAATGAGATAAATTCCTCCAAATAACCATAACATAATTTCACAACAAATGTTATCTCATTCCTCGCAATTTCATCCCAAAATTTAATAACATGTAATTGCCTCAAATTCAAGGATCATAAAAACCCAAATGGTTATTTATTAGTATATCCACAATATAAAAGATAATTCTTCCTAAAATAGAATTTTCACATAACAAACTATAGGGTTACACATACAAGGGAAAAGTCTTCCAATGTAATCCCATCAACAAAGAGCGCTAATACTTTCAAACATTTCTCCATCCATTAATTTCCATATAGGTTTCTCTTTGAAAAAAAGGTTATCCTATAGAATTGGGAATTCACTCACATAATTCCTAGGTCCCCTAAATTTATAGCAAATTACTCTAAATGGATTATTTGGATCATTTTCATTTTCTTAAAAAGTACTCTTCATTTTTCCTCAGCAATTCTTTAATTTATGTCCTTCTTTCCCACACATAAATCATTTCTTTGTTCCATTGATACACTTTCTTAGGTTTATCTTTCTATATTTCTCACATTATAGAAATTTATCTTTCTTTTCTCTATGGTCTCCACTACTAGAGCTCATATCATTCACCACCTTTCTCTTCTTTGTTGAGTCAGGAAGTTGGTAAATCTATATACTGTTGATCATATTTTTGGAAAACTGATTCGTCATGAACATGATATCATTTACAACTACCATCATTCCATTTCATTTCTCATTTCCACTACCGTACCCACCTTGTTCATCATGTTCAATGTTACTATGACTTCCATGGAATCCTGCTATTGCCTAACACAAGAAAGCATAATGTGAGTTATAAAATCATTTAGAGACTATCATAACAACTTATTTTCAATCTAAATTCCATTAGGATTAACTAATGTAATTTAGTATCATCTTATATTAAAATTATTCAAATCAGTTTGAAAGGAAAATGTGAATCATCCTAAGCATATCTCCTGGTATTTTCGTAACCAAGAGTACAGCAAATCCTATTGTCGTGTACTAGGATACCCTGGTTCAAGACCAAAACTCCTTGTCAGAATTTCCACTTTTAGGTACATCTATTCTAGAGCCGCCTCTACCATCTCATATCTGGACATGGATGTATCGCTTGGAAAACCCAAATAATATTTACATTACCAAAATTATTGGATATTGTTCTATACTAATCCCCAATGTCTATATTAGGGCAGTTTTTTCTAATCAGTGTTTTTATAAATCTAGATTATAAGGTTTGTACAAAAATTCCTTTGATACTAGCTGTAACACACCAACCCAAGTTACCGAGAATCAGTGCATTATTACATAACATTAGCATGATACAAGGAATCATGTTCCAAATCATTGATCAGTTTAGTAGCCTTGGAATTACTAGATAAATAATTAAGTTTTATATTAAATCATGAAATAAAAAAACAACATTGTGTCCCCTTTTAAAAGTCGTATATCCCTTAGCCTATTCCTGTAGGTTAATGGTAATATACTTCATTGTATCCAGGGAAAAATAAAAAATAATAATGGGGTGATCTCAGATGCTCAGTAATGATAACAACATAACAGAAACTATCACAAATAAGAATAAAAATTTAAGGCAATGTATATGACTAGAAGACATGCCTTTTAAACTCGGACATCAGTATAACATGGAAAACATAAATAAAATAATTCCATTTACATATTCACATGTACATTCTACGAGTCAAATAATCACAGGTAATATCAATATCTAATTTCAAAATTATGTAATGTATAATACCAGACATCATAACCACATAGTCAAGGCCTCGAGCCACGACTACAAATAAAACTTGTCAAGGCCTTGTGCCAAGACACTAATTTGTCTCATGATACCTACCAATTCATTGGCGAGCTATAGTGGGCTCCACACATCACTTACTAAGTCCAACATGTTCCTCATATGAAAAATTAGAAAAATAATCTAAACATTCGTATAAAAACAAGCATACAAAATGTCAATATTTTAACCACAAACCCTGAATGGTATATAAATAGCACATCCACAATCAAAAATAACTCATTCAATTCAATATGGAAGATTTAATTATAATAAATTAACCTCAATCGAGAATAATTAACGATATTGATATAGATGGAAATAATCATCAAAACTATTTGAGAGAAATATCCCCCTTTTTCTTCAAAACATTTAAAAGTCTCACTATTTATAAAGAATTTGTTTACAATATATTTTTAAATAAAAGTGTACCATACCAATTTAAAACTTATAAAATTAATTTTAATTTTAAAACATTAATGACCACATAAATATATCCTTAAAATCCTTTTTAAAACATGGACTTTAATGGGAATGATTTAGAAGAATAAAATTTTAAAACATTTAAAATGATATTTTAGTTAGAATTACTAACCAAATGAGGGACGTTTGAATACAAATAATTGAGGAAAAAAAACATTATTATATCATGATAATAAAGGGATTCATGATATACTTTTTTGAAGAACAATATATACACCAAATAAAAGGGAATTGGCACATAACAACAACGAAGTCTCAATGGAATGTAAGTTGAGATGAATTCTCTTATAAAGTCTTTATCCTTCAGTTAAAGATAAATCAATAACATAATTATGTGTGAAAAATATAAATACACTCAATATGATGGGATATTAAGTGTAAATCAATCAGAGGACATTCACACATATTCTTGTAAAAACAACACCAATTGCTTGGATGTTTAATTCAATGAATTGAAATTGAGTTAAAATTACTGATATCAAATTCATATCGATGACTTGAGAATTTATCAATGGATTGATTATGTGTATCAAAAAAATATCCACAAAAAGGGGAGTGGAAATTACTACATAAGTAAATAAATAGTGATTTCAGACATAATCTTGGAGTAAAGTAATCAATGAAGTTTGTATAAAACCGAATGAATAGAAATAGAAATTTGAAGTTCTCTTACCGATTTGGTAACATACCAAACATACACCCCATGAAATAATTATCATACAATGATGATGTAAATACACATAAATTAATTTATATTGTGCAAAAAATACAATCAAGGGCAGTACATTCAACACACAAAATGTAATAGTGGAAAATAGAGCACGAATCTCACGAGAATAAAAGTGTGATGAAAACACCTTTCCTTGGAATTTTACTTAGTTTAGGGTAGTTTAACCTCCCATATAATGTTGAAATAATTTTTATTAAATTATAAAAGAACAATATAAATAATTTTGATATCATATATGATCTTATAATATTGCATTGTTAATGACATTTCAGTAGTACCATTGTTTTAGTTTTTAACCGATTCATTTTCCTTTATATGTTTTGTTACATAAGTCATGTTTGTTATGTATTTGATGTATTTGATTCATATAAATAATTATATTAATTTCTTAAATATTATTTTTAATCATAAAATGAAAATTATTCTTGAAGGATTACGATAGGGATTGAATCTCATCGCATTAATGGAGACGGTAATCCGTACGTATGCACGAGCAACAACATCAACGTATGATGGTGAAATCATATGTAATTGGATGTTATATCATATATAAAGAAAAATTAACATGTTATATTTATTATTTACATCAGTTATACTCAGTATTATACCCATCCATATAATGACGTGTTTGAATAACAAACTACAACACGATGTGGAGACGATAAGCCGTATGTACACATGTATGGTGACTTCATAAAATATAGGATGGATAGAATAAAAAATATGGTTTTACCATATTTTAAATAATATCTGTAAAGACCCGAAAAATTCATGGAAATTTTTTTATTAATTTTCTTGGGAATTTTACAAGAACGCAGTTTCTAATGGCACCTAATTCCGAGGCCCGGTGTGCCCGGAATCTTTTTCCGAAGTTTAGCTCGGGTACGTTTAGTGAACGAATGAGCGGGTATTTCTAACTTTTGAACCGGTGCTCGGAATCGAATTTTGAGGGCACCGATGGAATCTCAGCACCAGTAGTTACTTAGAAACACCTCTTCCGGAGTTGCGTTTCCTCAGGTGTGGTTTTTAATTTTTGGGGTTAAGTTAAGGAATAAAATAAAAGTGGTGCAACCAATTTTTATTTTATTTTTCTTAACTTACGTTAAGTGGATGATGTGGGACCCAAAATATCCTACCCAATTGGTAGGATATTTTTGTGGTGGGGCCCATACGAGCCCCACCATTTCTTTTCCTCCTAAACCCCCTCTTTAAATTAAGAAACACACCTGTACCCCCTTTTTAACGAAGTCAACCCTTGCGTTTAATATGGTTAATAAACACCTCATTAATTTGGGCGGTTAAATCGTTGCAATTAATTCAATTAATTGTTTCTTTCGTTTTTTAATTTTAAAACGCATGGCTCGAGAAATATAATAAGGGAACTCTTATTTTATTAGTCTAGTTGTGTTGAGAGGGGATTGGGAGAAAGATGGGAGGCTTGAAGATCTTCATCTTCTTCATCGAAGAACGCGAAGAACGCACCGATCTCTGACGGAGAACGCCGAATCCTCGGAGATCGACTACGCGATGTCGTGTACCGCGATGCCAACAATGCTTCGTCAGTGACGTTCCTTATCTGCGACGTGACGATCCCCCTTCCACAATACCTTCTTCTGCGACGTTATATTTCGCGACGAACCCTCGCTCGATGACGCTTGAGGTAGGGGTTTTGGTTCAATCAAATCTATGTGATTTATATCATCACCATGTGTTTAAAATTTGTCAGAAGCTTTTTTAAACCGCTAATGCGGTGGGTGTGGACCAACGAACAAGTCCAAACCCACCGTCTCTTCGTTCTCGGTGTGCGGATTGGCGAGCGATGATGAAGCAGGCCGCACGGGTGTTGTGAGGTCTTCGAAGTGAAGAACTGGTCCTAGGAGGGCCGTTGATGAAGATGGTAGGCAAAACCGACCACTAGAGCTCGTCTGGTGGTCCGCAGAACAGTCTGCCGGTGGCCGGAGGCGGCGGCCGGCACCGGAAGGCCGCCTAGAGGCGGAGACGCCCGGCGCGCGGCTGGGAAGGGCCTCCGCGAATGAAGCCACGGTTTTCGATCGCGTCCGTTGGAAGGGAGAGGCCCCCACGCGCGGCCTCAGTTTCATTCAAGGGGTGCCCCCCCCCCCTTGCGCACCCGCTCGGCCGAAACGACCGAGCCACCTTGTCCTGGACAGCGCGCCAGTGCGCCGGGCCGGCTACCTAGGTCGGGCCAGGCCGCCCAGGCCGGACTCGGACCCGGGTCGGGTCGACCCGGTTCGGGCCGACCCAGGGGGGTCTCGGGCCAGGTCGGTTCGGGCATGAAACCCCCACTTCCGGACCTCTCATGGTCTTTTTCCCATAATTAGGGCTGCGGACCTCCGATTGATGCACCGTCCATGGTGATGCGATCCTTGGAATGAGGCCGTCATCTCGATATATTACACTCAAGGTTTAGGAGTACTTTGGGTTTGTCCGGGTTGGTTCGTACACGAAACCAATCGGGCCCTCAGAGCGGAAACACTTATAACTTGAGCTCCGGATGTCGGATTGACGTGCCATCGACTTTTTTGGATTCCTCTTAGTGAGATGGACCATTTGGCTTACTACACTCGAGGTTTGGATGAAGTTGGAGTACGGTCGGGTTGCTTTTGACTTAAAAACCAACTGGGCCCCTGGGACGAAAAAGCCAATAACTCTCAGACCGGGCGTCCGATTGACACGCCGTCTGTGACATTGAGTTTCTATTGAGGATACAGAACTTCTGGATACATCAACTTCAGACTACGTGTCAGTTGATGTATCAGCCCCTCAGCTCGTGGAGGGGACCCTCCCGAATGATCTTTCTGTGTGCAGGAAACCTAGAGCTGGCTTCGACTGCGACGACGATGACGACTGTGCAGAAATCCTTCGTGGATTCGACGGCGACGACTACATCACTCAGCGATCCTACGTGGATCAGTGCTACCGATCCTGTGTTGGTCAGATACTGTGTGGGTCAGGGCTCAGTAGTCCTGTGTGGGCCAGTACCTACAGATCCTGTGTGGGTCCGATCCTGTGTAGGTCATTGCGGGGGTTTGTACCTATCGATCCTTTGTGGGTCCGACGACTTAGACAAATCAGTGGCTACATCTGATCATCTCTATCATCATACGAAGAAGTATACCTGTGTGAGGTGAGTCTTGATTTTCAATCCTTATCTTCGATAAGTTTTACTTGATATCCTGTGTGGATTACATTACCCTTTCCTTTGTGGATTTGGTTTTGTTTTCCTGTGTGGACTGGGTTGTACTTGGGCTCGGATGTTGGAGCCGAACGAGAATTGATGACTTAGGTATATGTATGGGCATATACATGTGTAGTGTTAGATGTTACTTTGTGATTGTATCTTTCCTTTTTGGATTATCCTTTTTGGATTCTGGGAGACCTTCGTGGATCTCGGGGTCCCTACTGAGTAGCTTATACTCACCCCTGCACGGGCTATGCCTTCACTACGTTGTGTTGGCTGCAGATGACGGATAGTGCTGATCGTGGTTGAGGCTTGAGGAGCAGGACAATACCTAGAGGTAGACCACTGGGTGAGACGTACTCGGAGCGGACGGTTGGACCCAAGGAGCTGTGGAGGCTATATGTACCCACCCTTCAGGTGGGACTTCCAGTGGACGGCTCGACGTTGCAGCTTCACTTTGAGTTGTTGTTTTTCCTTTCCAGTTGTACTTTAATTTCAGTTTGGGTTTGTATTCTGGCCCACATACTTTTCCGCACTCACTGTTGTACCCAGTTATTACTTAGTGTTTACTTATTTTTGCTTTCTTTGTGGTTTTTGTTACTTTACAATGGAAATACCTTCCCTTTTTACCAAGAATTACACCTTGGTGCTAGTCGCCAGCCCCTGGCCTATGGAAGGCGGGCTTGGGGAAGTCACGGCACGGGCCCCGAGGATGGGTCATGACAAATTGGTATTAGAGGAGTTTGGTTCTACCGCAGAACTCAGGAATCTGATCTTTTTCTATGTGAAGCAATAGTGTTTAGAGTATTGAGTATGGTTATCAGTCCAGGGAGTCCAGTGTTGGTGCGGCGGCCGACGTATCCGTACACCAGGACCTTGACTTCTGATTTCTGACTTAATGTATGAAAACATTGATTTCATGTGTGTTTCATGTTTTCTTTGTGATTACTTTGTGTCAGCTCACTAGGTATACTGTTTGACCGTGGCACACCTGTTTCCTTTCCGGATGGCCCCACGATGGCAGCCAGCTAGGGTTCCAAGCGTTGTACGTGATGACAGCCCACCGAGCGACGAGGCCTCGGTACATGGCCCTTTGACAGTAGAGGCACCAGCGGTACCTCTACCCACCGAGCCATCGATGCTACCAGCCCCAGCCGCTGATAATTCACGTCGACTTAGTGCACTGCATGAGTTTCAGTGCCAGCGACCGCCCAGGTTCCGCAGGGAGACGAACCCTCAGGCAGCCGAGGATTGGCTGGAGGCAGTTTTATGGGTTTTCAGGTTAGTGAGGACACCAGTAGACCTGATGGTGATCCTCGCAGTGAGCCTCCTGCATGCGACATCAGGCAGATGGTGGAGCTTGATGCTCTAGGTGCACGATGATGCATCTATCCTCTAGATGGACTTTGAGAGCCTCTTCTGCTCGGAGTTCCTCCCAGCCACCCTCCGTGCGGTGTGCATCCAGGAGCTTCTACAGCTGCGGCAGGGAAGCTTGATGGTCGCCCAGTACTCGACGAGATTTACCGATCCCTTGCGCTACTCGACACACATGGTACTGGACCCATTCTTCCGGGATCAGACCTTTGAGCAGGGATTGAGGCATGAGATCAGGGCATCACTGATCTCCCTCAGCATTCCGACACAGGCAGGAGTACTGGAGCGGGCCCTTCTCATCGAGAGCTTCCTTTCTGAGCCTACTTCAGCAGCGAGACCTACTGCAGGGTGTCACATAGCAGAGTCTTCTACAGCAGGTAGTCGACAGATGACTCATGGGTCCAGGAAGACCTGACCCTCTGGAAGACGACCTCAGGGCACTGGCTTAGTGGTGTGGGGAACACAGCGCAGAGCCAGTCTTTCGAGAGGCAGACAGTGCTACGCATGCGGCGGGCAGGGCCACATGGCTCGTGACTGCCCAACCCGCCGTACCGAGGAGCAGCAAACGATTGAGGGACCACCCAGGTAGAGGAAGAGGGTCGACCGTGGCGGTCCGCAGGGATAAGACGGACGAGGAAGAGGAGCTGGCTAAGCAGCAGGTGGTGGGCGACGCTTTGAGGCTCTACCACCACCACCACCAGGAGGCCCACCTCGACCACAAGGAGCTGGCGGGCAGAGACATGCACAGCTCTAGGCAGCGGAGGCCTACGACCACGGCGCACCCGAGATGATTCGAGGTACTATCTGTGTCTATTCCACCCTTGCTGCAGTTCTTATAGACATAGGAGCGAGTCATTCTTTCATAGCCGCTGCCCTTGTTCGGAGCTCGGAGATTCCGACGGAGCCGTTGGCTCGATCCTTACGGCTAGAGACTCCTACGGGAGCAGACTCGACGATTACACACGGGTTCCGGAAGTGTGAACTTACTATAGGAGGCGAGAGCATTGACTGGGATCTTCTTGTAGCGGCGTCGAGGCCTTACGACGTCATTTTGGGCATGGATTGGTTATCTACAGTCCATGCCCAGATTGACTGTATTAGGAGCAAGGTGCAGTGTGTACGCACCGACGAGAGCAGGTTCACCTTCACCGGCGAGAAGGGAGCCTTCACAGCACATGATGGACTCTCACAGAGTAGAGGAAAACCAATCACTCATCAGTTGGCTAGCCTTATCCTAGGAGCAGTTGACGTGCAGGGTCCTGTTTTTCCGGCAGTAGTGGATCAGTATGCGGATGTTTCCCCCGATGACGTCCCTGGGTTACCTCCTCATAGAGAGGTATAATTTTATACTGACCTGTACCCTGGGACAACCTCGATATCCACCCCAGCATATCGGATGGCACCCGCCGAGCTTCGGGATCTACGGGTATAGTTTGAGGACTTTCAAGGCAAGGGATTCATCCAACACAGTGTTTCACCCTCGGCTTCCTCGATATTTTTCGCCAAGAAGGCGGACGGGAGCTTGCGACTTTGTGTCGACTATCGTCGCCTGAACCAGGTGATAGTGAGGAACAAGTATCATCTACCGAGGATTGAAGACCTCTTCGAACAGCTCAAGGGAGCACGGTGGTTCTCGAAGATAGACCTTAGATCAGGCTATCATCAGCTCAGAGTTCGGGACGAGGACGTGCAGAAGACGACCTTCAGATGTCGGTATGGCCACTACGAGTTCTTGGTTATGCCATTCGGCGTAACCAATGCTCCGATAGTGTTCATGGGCCTCATGAACATGATATTTCAGCCATACGATGGTGGATTTGTCATGGTATTCATTGACGACATTTTGATATACTCGACCACTGAGGAGGAGCACGCCTACCACTTACGGGTTGTACTAGACACACTTTGAGAGAACCAGCTTTATGGAAAGCTCTCGAAGTGTCAGTTCTGGATACACGAGGTCCACTTATTGGGACACGTCATCTCTGAGGCGGGTGTTGCGGTGGATTCTACGAAGATCGAGGCAGTGCTAGCTTGGGAGCCACCCAGGAGCGTGATGGAGGTGCGGAGTTTCTTGGGACTAGCTGGATACTATCGTAGATTTGTTCTAGACTTCTCCATAGTTGCGGAACCACTCTCAGCTTTCCCGAAGAAGGGGAAACCCTTTGTGTGGCTAGAAAGATGTCAGCAGAGCTTCTAGGTGCTGAGATAGAGATTGACCAGCGCGCCTATCTTGAGGCTTCTAGAGGAGGGAGTTGGGTACGTAGTTTACCGCGATGGATTAGGGACTGGACTCGGATGTGTCCTAATGCAGAATCGGGCAGTGATCGCCTATGGATCATGTCAGCTGAGGCCGCATGAGCAGAAATACACTACCCATGACCTGGAGTTAGCAATAGTGGTCTTCGCTCTGAAGATGTGGCGACACTATCTAATGGGCGAGCGCTTTACAGTCTATTCTGACCATCAGAGTCTTAGGTACATCTTCTCGCAGAGGGACCTAAACCTGAGATAGCGGCGATGGCTAGAGTTCCTCTAGGACTATGACTTTGAGATAGTCTATACTCCTGGAAAGGGGAACGTAGTAGCTGATTCCCTCAGTAAGAGGACAGGCATTCAGCTGCTTGGGGAGGCGACAGATCAGATAGCCTCTTTGCAGATATCCTTCATGGATAGAGATGGAGAAGCCTTCCTTCAGTCACTCACAATCACTCATCAACTACTACAGTGAGTCATAGAGGCACATCGTGGGGACACCGACTGTGAGACGCGACGTGCACAGATATCCTCAGGACATGCACCTGATGGTTTCTCTTTATGGGGAGAGCACGATGTCCATTTCAAAGGACGTACCATGGTACCAACTACATTATAGGAGGATGTGCTAAGAAAGTTTCACACATCCCCTTTGGCAGTACATCCTGGAGTGGAAAAGATGTACCAGGACCTCAGACGGTAGCACTGGTGGCCGAGCATGAAGAAAGCTGTGGCAGAGTTCATTTCTCGATGCCTCACCTGCCAGCAGGTGAAGGCAGAGAACCAGGTACTCGCAGGCTTGGTACAACCCTTGGAGGTCCCAGAGTGGAAGTGGGACAACATATCTATAGACTTCGTGACTGGAATTCCATGAACTTCCTGAGGTCACGACTCCATTTGGGTGATTGTTGACCGACTCACCAAGTCGGCTCACTTCTTACCCATCAGAGAGCAGGGCTTAGTGGAGAGCTTGAGACGCCTCAATGTTTAGGAGATTTTACAGCTTCACGGTGTGACATCATCTATCATCTCCGATCGAGATGCTCGCTTTACTTCCTGACTTTAGAAGGCGTTGCAGGAGGCGTTTGGGACGCAGCTACGTCTGAGCACCACCTTTCACCCTCAGACAGATGGTCAGACGGAGAGGACCATTCAGAATCGCGAGGACATGCTCCGTGCATGTGTCCTCGACTTTGGTCACAGTTGGGAGGACCAATTACCCTTGGTGGAGTTCGCGTACAACAACAACTACCACTCCACCATCGGGATGGCACCATACGAGGCGTTGTACGGCCCGACCTTACAGATCACCACTGTGCTGGACAGACACTGGGGAGTCAGCACTTGTGGGATCGGAGATGGTCCATGCCATGACAAAGAAATTCCAGGCCATCCAGGAGCAGATGAGGACAACTCAGAGCTGGCAGAAGTCTTATACTGACAGGAGCCGGAGACCACTGGAGTTCGAGGATGGTGACCACATCTTCTTGCGGGTCTCACCTCGATATGGATTACGAAGATTTGGCTGAGGTGGAAAGTTATCTCCGCGCTTCATCGGCCCCTTCCAGGTCCTCGCCAGGATTGGTGAGGTGGCTTATCGCCTGGCTCTACCACCTCAGTTGCACCAGGTGCATGGAGTCTTCCACGTATCCCAGCTGAGGAGATACGTGAACGAACCGACACATATCATTGACCATGGGGAGTTGGACGTTGATTATGGGACGATGTTTGCGGAGGTCCCATTGGAGATCAAGGATCGACAGGAGCAGGTCCTACGTGGGCAGTCGATTCCTCTAGTGCGCATTATATGGCGGCACGGGAACCTCCAGGAGATCACTTGGGAGCGGGAGGCTCAGATGTGTGCTCAGTACCCACTTTTGTTTCCCTAGTTTTGATGCATCTTTACGGGGATGTAAAGCCCTAAAGTGGGAGTGATGTAAAGACCTGAAAAATTCAAGGAAATTTTTTTCATAATTTTCTTGGGAATTTTAAAAGAACGTAGTTTCTAACGGCACCTAATTCTGAGGCCCGGTGTGCCCAGAATCTTTTTCCTAAGTTTATCTCGGGTACGTTCAGTGAATGAACCAGTGGGTTTTTCTAACTTTTGAACTAGTGCTCGGAATCGAATTTCGAGGGCACTGATGGAATCACATCGCCGGTAATTGCTTAGAAACACCTCTTCCGAAGTTGTGTTTTCTCAGGTGTGGTTTTTAATTTTTGGGGTTAAGTTAAGGAACAAAATAAAAGTGGTGCAACCGATTTTTATTTTATTTTTCTTAACTTACGTTAAGTGGATGATGTGGGACCCAAAATATCCTACCCAATTGGTAGGATATTTTTGTGGTGGGGCCCATACGAGCCCCACCATTTCTTTTCCTCCTAAACCCCCTCTTTAAATTAAGAAACACACCTGTACCCCCTTTTTAACGAAGTCAACCCTTGCGTTTAATATGGTTAATAAACACCTCATTAATTTGGGCGGTTAAATCGTTGCAATTAATTCAATTAATTGTTTCTTTCGTTTTTTAATTTTAAAACGCATGGCTCGAGAAATATAATAAGGGAACTCTTATTTTATTAGTCTAGTTGTGTTGAGAGGGGATTGGGAGAAAGAGGGGAGGCTTGAAAATCTTCATCTTCTTCGTCGAAGAACGCGAAGAACTTGAAAAATGCGACGAACAAACCGATCTCTGACGGAGAACGCTGAATCCTCGGAGATCGACTACGCGATGCCATGTACCACGATGCCAATGATGCTTCCTCCACGAAGTTCCTTCTCCGCGACGTGACGATCCCCCTTCTGTGACGCCTTCTTCGGCGACGTGCTTTTCCGCGGCGAACCCTCGCTCGACGACGCTTGAGGTAGGTGTTTTGGTTCAATTAAATCTCTGTGATTTATGTCATTGGCATGTGTTTAAAATTTTTCGGAAGCTATTTTAAACCCCTAACGTGGTGGGTGAGGACCAAAGAACAAGTCCGAACCCACCGTCTCTTCGTTCTTGGTGTGCGGATTGGCGGGCGACGATGAAGCAGGCCGCACAGGCGTTGTGAGGTTTTCTCAGTGAAGAACCGGTCCCGGGAGGGCCGTTGGCAATGACGGCAGGCAAAACCGACCACCGGAGCTCGTCCGGTGGTCCGAGGAACACTCCGCCAGCTGGAGGCGGCGGTGCCCGGCGCGCCACCGGGAAGGGTTGCCACGACCGCGCGGGACCGAGGGAGGTGGGACGTGGCGCTCGACCACATCCATTGGCAGAGAGCGGCCCCCACGCGGGGCCACAATTTCATTCAAGGGGACGACGCCCCCCCCCCCCCTTGCGCACCCGCACGATCGAAATGGCCGAGCCACTTGGCCCTGGCCAGTGCGCCGGGCCGCGGCCAAGCGGGCTAGACCCGGACCCGGTTCTGGCCGACCCTGGGGTGTCACAGGCCGGGTTGGTCGGGGCCCGAAACCCCCACTTCCGGACCTCTCACGGTCTTTTTCCCATAACTAGGGCTATGGACCTCCAATCGATGCACCGTCAGCGGCGATGCGATCCTTGGAACGAGACGGTCGTTTCGATATATTAAACTATAGGTTTCGGAGTACTTTGGGTTGGGCCAGGTTGGTTCGTACACGAAACCAACCGGGCCCTCAGAGCGGAAACACTTATAACATGAGCTCCGGACGTCCGATTGACGTGCCGTCGACTTTGTTGGATTCCTCTTAGTGAGACTGGCCTTTTGGATTACTCCGCTTGAGGTTTGGACACAGTTGGAGTACGTTCGTGTTGGTTGTGACTTAAAAACCAACCAGGCCCCTCGGACGAAAAGGCCAATAACTCTCAGACCGGGCGTCCGATTGACGTGTCATCTGTGACGTTGAGTTCCTGTTGACGATACCGAACTTTTGGATACATCAAGTTCAGACTACGTTTCAGTTGATGTATCCAACCATCGGCTCGTGGAGTGGACCCTCCCGAACGAGCTTGCTGTGTCGGGAACCCTAGATCTGGCTGCGACTACGACGACGATGACGACTGTGCAAAAATCCTCCGTGGATTCGACGGTGACGACTACAGCACTCAGCGATCCTATGTGGATCAGTGCTACCGATCCTGTGTGGGTCAGATCCTCTGTGGGTCCACCCTCAGCGGTCCTGTGTGGGCCAGCGCCTACAGATCCTGTTTGGGTCCGAACTTGTGTGGGTTATTGCGGGGGTTAGTACCTATCGATCCTTTGTGGGTCCGACGGCTTAGATGAATCAGTGGCTACATCTGATCATCTCTATCGTCATACGAAGAAGTATACCTGTGTGAGCTTAGTCTTTATTTTCAATCCTTATCTTCAATAAGTTTGACTTTATATCCTGTGTGGATTACGTTATGCTTTCCTTTGTGGATTTGGTTGTGTTTTCCTGTGTGGACTGGGTTGTACTTGGGCTTGGATGTTGGAGCCGAACGAGAATTGATTACTTAGGTATATGTATGGGAATATACCTATGTAGTGTTGGATTTTACTTCATGATTGTATCTTTCCTTTATGGATTATCCTTTTTGGATTCTGGGAGACCTTTGGGGGTCTCGGGGTCCCTACTGAGTAGCTTATACTCACCCCTGCATGGGCTATGCCTTCACTACGTTGTGTTGGTTGCAGATGACGGACAACGCTGATCGTGGTTGAGGCATGAGGAGCAGGACAATACCTGGAGGTAGACCACTGGGTGGGACGTACTCGGAGCGGACGGCTGGACCCGAGGAGTCGTGGAGGCTATATGTACCCACCCTTCAGGTGGGACTTCCAGTGGACGGCTCGACGTTGCGGCTTTACTTTCAGTTGCTATTTTCCCTTTCCAGTTGTACTTTACTTTCAGTTTGGGTTTGTATTTTAGCCCACATACTTTTCTGAACTCACTGTTGTACCCAGTTATTACTCAGTGTTTACTTCTGCTTGCTTTCCCTGTGGTGTTTGTTACTTTACAATGACAATACGTTCCCTTTTTACCGGGAATTACGCCTTGCTGCTAGTCGCCAGCCCTTGCCCTGTGGAAGGCGGGCTTGGGGTAGTCACGGCACGGGCCCCGTGGACGGTTCGTGACAATATCACATTATGTATGAGGATGTTGAGTTATTTTTTTATGGAAACAACAAAGAAAGAGGAAGTGGAAGAGGAAAATAACTTGAAAGAGGGTAGTTAAATTATTACGTCTTCTTCGGGTGTTTCCTTTTGAGTTAATCAAAATGGCTCCTTAGGTTGGCTTTCTGATCAAATTAAGTCCTATAGGTCTATGTTAGAATAGTATGGAGGATATTTGGGTAGGGTTTGGACGAGACAAATGGATTTGGAGGTGTGATTTTGAGAGAATGGGAAGTACCCTTTTACAACGGAGGTGAGGGTCACTATAGGAAAGCCTTGAAATATTATTTTATAACAAAGTCATTTGTAGTTTATAATGGAAAAAAAATGATTTATTTAAGGGATAAGGTAGGTATGAGTCGAAAACCTCTAAACCAATTGGTTTTAGACAGGTTTAGGTCACCATATTAACCTTATCATTTAGATTTAACTCTTAGTTAAATAGTTTAACTTTTAACATGTATTCTTGTATTATTATATTATATGTTTAATAATGGTACTATAAAATTTTAAGAGAACCCATAGTGGTTCATTAATGATATATCTATTATAATATAAGTCCTTTGGCCAAAACCTATATTTTTAGGACTATTAAATCATTTAATAATATAGTATTTGTTTAAAAAACTGATTTATGTCAATTTTGACACTATTTAGTATTTTGTTTTTGTTAAAGTCATAACAACATGATTACTTCGAAAAAAATTAATTTAAACAACCCTAACATGTCATATTAACCTATAAAATAAGTTATATTCCTTAAAAGTCTCAAATTACATTTATTTGGATATTTATAATATCAATTATTTTAATCCTTCATTAATATGGTAATTATTGCATCATCATTGTGTCATATTTATATTAACTAATATAACGTATAAAAATTATAAATAAAATACTATTATGTAGGAAATAATTTTATCTTTATAATTAATATCTTTATTTAAATATATATTATGTGTATCCCTATATTAAAAATGATTTATTTATTAAAATTTGAATTTAACACTTGTAACTCTTCTTTAAATAAAATAATAATAAATGTCCTAATATAATCCAAGTGGTCCAAATGGATCATAATTTTTTTCCTAGGGTTGATACATGTCAAAATACAGTTATCCAATAGAATTAGAAAATGTTTTAGGGTAACAATAATATCATTTTTACCATTAATTACCCTATTTAATTTTAACCGGGGTAAATAAAAGTCAAAAGTTACTATTCACCCAAAAATATTTTCATCTTATTGAACCACATTTACTTACTGATATCAACTATACCTTTTGTAGTTTTGAAATTCAATTCGCAGAAACGATAATGTTATGTTTTATGTAAATTTTCAAAAGCTCCCAGAACGTGGGTAAAAGATGGTAAAAAGTTCAATAAAATATTATATATCTAATATTATTATAAATAGACTCCCTAGAATTACATTGAACATATATAAGTATTATATATCAATTCTTTCCTAAAATAAATTTAAATTAAATAATTAAATATTTGTATTAAAATTCGGTTTTAAACAATAAAGCACTGTTTTTCACCATTCATCCAAAATTGAATGTTTTCAGAAAAATACCAAAAATTCACCCTAAGAAAATTATGATATTCCAAATTCAAAAATGAAGTCCATTTTGAGAAATAAAATATTTAAAATTTCAAAAGAGGGTATTACTGTAACAACCCAAGATTCCACGGTACGATTCTCTTTTAATAATACAGTAGCGTGTGTTGTATGCAACTTCAAGATTCTAACACACGACGACCAATCAAAGTAGCTGTTATGAATAGTAATACCCACTATTTGAAATTTTATAAATTTTATCTCCCAAAATGGACTTCAATTTTGGATTCTGAATATCAAAATTAGCCTTGGGTGAAATTTTTGTACTTTTCGGATAAATTGTATATTTTGATGAATAGTGAAAATTAATAATTTTTAATTAAAACAACCTTTCTAATTGAAATAATTAATAGTTATAAATTATGAATTTGAGTGGTTTTAAAGTATATTTAGAATATATTTTTACCATTTAATACAATTTTGGTCATTGGACATAATTTCACAATTAAACCGGACATAAACAAGTGTCAATCTTTTGATAGTTATTGTTTCTTAAAAACATGCTTTTTTGTTTTAACAACGGGAATTAATTTTTAATTAATTTCTCCAACTTCTGTGTTTTGAATTATGAAAAATGGATTCTATATTTGGAATCAGGATTTACAAATTGTTTAAATTGGGAACTTTTATTTTTAGACATTTTGAATAATTAATACGGTAAATATTTTATTTACCATGGTTAAAGGGTAAATCCGATAAATAAGGGTAAAAAAATAATATTATAATACTAATAAATTACCATAAAACGTGTACTAACCATATTTGTTGATACATGTCCGACCATGGGAATATTTTGGTCTATTTTGGGACCTCATAGATCAACTTGTTAGTGATAAGGACACCTTATATTAATTAAGTTAAAATAAATAAAAAATTACATAAGCTTATATCTTTTAGAAAAACAATTTTTATATAGGGTTATATGTTGGATTTTAGACTATAAATATTCGTTAGAAAGATAAAAATATTTCATACATAATGCTATTTTATTTATAATTTTTATACATTTAATACTTAATATTATATATGACACAATAATGATGCAGTATTTTCCTTATTAATGAATGAATCAAATAATTGGTATTATAAATATTAAAATAAATATAATTTGAAATTTTTGATGACATAAATGAATTTTATTGGTTAATATTACATTATATGATTTCTTAAATGAATTTTTATTGAATTAATAATGTTTTTAAGACTTTAACAAAAATCAATTTTTGAATTGTGTCAAAATTGACATAAATGAGTTTTAAAAACAATATTATATTATTAATTGATATTATATTCCTAAAAATATAAGTTTCGGCCAAAGGAATTATATCGTGATATTTTTATCATTAATGGACCACTTGGGGGTCTCTTGGATGTATATATTGAGTTTATTACCTATATAATATAAAAATACAATGTGACATGGTAAATGTCAAACTAATTAACTAAGAGTTAAAACTAAAAGGTAAAGTTAATATAATGACACAAACCTGTCTAAATTCTATTGTTTGAAAGTATTTCGACCAATCCCCACCTTATACTTTGAATAATCCACTTTGGAGCCATTATAAACCTAATATGAATTTATTATAAAATAATATTTCTAGCTTTTCCAAAGGTTCCCCTCACCCCTCTTATAAAAGGGAACTCCCCCTTCTCAATAATTCACACATTAAAAGCCTTTTGACTCAGCCAAACCCTAACCAAATACTCTCTCAACTTCCCTCACTTAAACCTAGAGGCCTTATTTTGATCAGAAATCCAACCTATGGAGCCATTTTGATCAAATCAGAAGGAAGAACCCGAAGAAGAGGTAATGTTTTCACCACCCTCTTTCAAGTTCCTTTCTTCATCCACTTCTTCTTTATTTGTTATTTACATTATAAAATAATAACTCTAGTATCTTCTATATACTGTGATGTTATTATAAATATGGTCCAACCATATTCAGTATTCTATCCATCTTTTGAACGACATGTCACCATACGTGTGTACTTACGACTTACCGTCTCCATGTCGTGGTATAATTGTTATTCAAAACATTATTATTTGGATGAATATAATAATAACATGTAATTCATGTAAATAATAAATATAACTTGATAATGATTCTTTATATATGATATAACATCCAATTATATAATATTTTAATATCAAAACAATGATATTGTCACTCGTGCGTACGTACAGACTACCGTCTCCACGAATGTGATGAGATTCATTCCCCATAGTATCCATTCAAGACTAATTCTCATTTAATGATTAAAAATAATGTTTAAATGACTTGATATAATTATGGATATGAACAATATACAACCTATCCTTAGAAAACACGACTTATGTAACAAAACATATAAAAGAAAACGAGTAAGTTAACACCCGAAACAACGATAATACTAAGATATTATTAACAAAGCAATGTTAAAAGATCATATATGATATCATATTAATTTAAATTATTCTTGTATAATTTAATAACAATTATTTCACCATTATATAGGAGGTTAACCTAATATCAACCAAGGAAAAGTACAAGGTAAGGGTTTATTTCACAATCTCTTCATTATCTGAGGTTGTTTATACATAATTATTCACTGGGACCTCTTTATCATCCACATCCATGTTTCTTAAAAATATATTTCAAATCGTTATTACTATTTTATAGACTATGTATTAAAGTCATTTATACCATTGTTGAATTTTTTATAATAAGTTTCTAATGGAATCTCTCTGTCGTTTTCCAAACAAGGTCCTTTTTATCCTTATTGACAGAATTAAGGTAAGAATGTGTTTTTTAACTTATACGGAAGGTGCGACTATTTTCCGCCGTTATAAAATCTTCAAATCTTCCCCTACAATATTATAAGAATATTTTCAAAGTAAAAGTTTTATTTTATAATTATGTAACCTTTAAATGATTTCAAAAAAAGAGACATTTCTCTCAAATTGTTTTGATTTCATCTATGTCAACATCCTTTGATGGATTTTAATCTTATTTGTAGTTTATTTTTTATGATACAAAACTTCCATATTTTATTGAAGGTTTTGTGATATTTTTGACTGTGGATGTGTCATTTTTATACTAATCATGGTTTATGGAGAAAGTATTGACATTTTGTATGATAGTTTTAATACGAATGTTTATGTTATGTTTAAACCTGTTCATATGAGGAATGTGTTGGACTTAATATGTGATGGGTGGAGCCCACTATAGATCCTCGATGCATTGGTAGGTCTAATGACACAAACTAGTTTCTTGACACAATGCCTTAACAAAATCTTATTTGTAGTCTTGGCACGAGGCCTTGGCTATGTGGTTATGATATTCTGGAATTATGCATTCCATCATTATGAAAGTTGTTATTGATATTTCATGTGATTGTTCAATAGTAGAATATCCATGTGAACAAGTAAATGGAATTTTATCATTTTATTTTTGACATATTATGCTGAAGTTCAATTTTAAAATTCTTTTGTTTTAGTTATGTATTGCCTTAAATGTTTATGCTTATTTATGAAAGTTTCTGTTATATTGTTATCCTTATTGGGAATTTGAGCTCACCCCTTTCTATGTTTTATTTTTCTCAGGATGTGAAGAAGTATTTTATTAATGACCTGCAGGGATAATATAAGGGAATATGAGTGTGGAGACAAGATGTTGTTGTAGTTTCCACTTTATGATGTAATGTAAACTTTATGAATGAATCTAGTGTTTCCAAGACTACTAAACAAATCGGTCTTTCAAGACATGATCTTTTGTGATCATGCCAATGTTATGTAATAATTCATAGACTCTGGGTAACTGGGGTTGGGTCATTACGGTTGGTATCAGAGGATGTTTAGTACATACCTTGGAAGCTAGATTTAGATAAACTCTGATTAGAGCACATAGATCTAATATGGACATTGAGGATTAGTATAGAAGAACTTCCTAGAATTTTGGTATTGTAGAAATTTTGTGAGTTTTCCGAGAAATACATCCATGTCTGGATACGAGCAGGTAGAGGTGGCTCTGTCATAAATGTACCTAGGGGTAGAACCCGAAAAAACCGCTTTGAGCGAGACTCGAACAGGAACTGGTGCACGACAACGAGCCTTGCTTCACTCTTGGTTACGACACTCCTGAGGGATATGCTTAGGATATTTCTCATTTTATTTACAAACCATTATGAAGGGTTTATGAGTATATACATCCTCAAGGAAAACATTTTTATGATTATGGATTATATCCATAAATAGTTCAATTTATGTTAAGTGTTTTACAAGTATGGAATTATGTATTTTGATTCATAAACCGATCTAGTTTATACCATTGATTAGAAATGGCGCCTAGTGGAAGAAATGGAAACCGTATCAATGAATGCACTCCATGTTGGGATTTATCTCCTACTCAAGATTATTATAGTGGAGCTGGTGATGCAACTGGTGCTAATCAACTAATCACCATACTGGGAAAACTCACTCATGTTATGAATAATAACCTTACCTATATGGAGCACCCTGATCCATAGCGTGCAGGATCAATGATAGATCACTTCATGAGGAAGCAGCCACTAATATTCAATGGGAGTACAAATCCATTAGTAGTTGAGAAATGGATAAGTTCCCTAGAGAAAATATTTCAGGCTTTGGGGAGTAGTGAAAGGGAAAAAGTTGTCATGGCAGTTTATCGCCTCACTAGAGATTTTGATCAAAGGAGGTCATTGATTCAAAACAAGAAGGAAGATGATGAAGTATCAAATATGGAATGGAGGGATTTCAAAGATATTTTCATAGAAAAATACATTCCTCGTGACCATCAATCAGATATGGAAAGGAAATTTCTGAGTTTGAGACAAAGGAGGATGATAATGTCGCAATGTATGAGGTTAACATTACAAGGTTAGTAAGGTATGCTGGAGATTATATAGATAGCACAAGAAGTAAGATTGATCATTTATTCAATGGGTTAAAACCATTTCTTCATCAAGCATTAGTGTCACAATCCTTCTCGTCATACGAAGATATTGTCTCATGTGCTATCAAGACAGAAAAATAATTCTCTAAGTCTTATGACTTTAAAGCAAAGAAAGAGAAGAAGAGATCTCTTGATCACTCTGGTAATGGAAATAAGGGGAATAAGGGAAAAGTCGAATATCCATCCTGCAATAAATGTGGGAATAAACACCGTGGTACTTGCTTGAATGGAATGTGAGTCTGTTACAAGTGTGGTGAAAAAGGCCACCAAGCTCATGATTGCAAGGGGAAGAAAGAAGCTATCGATGTTCAATGCTACAACTGCAAAGAGATGAGACATTATGAAAATTAATTTCCTAAGTGTCAGGGGAACATACCTCAGAAAAGGCCAAGGGATCAAGGCCAAGATTATGCAATCACTAATACTGAGGTAGAATCTCCGAAAGACATGGTGGCAGGTAATTTAAAAGTTTCCTAAAGTTTATCAAATGCATTATTTGATTCCAGATCATCGAATTGTTTAATATCTTCCCAGTTTGATAAGAAAATTAGATATTTCCAATTTTATTCAACATGGGAGTTCTCTGTTAAAACTTTAAAGGGATGTATCATTGCAACAATGTTTTGTCAATCAGTCCCCATTAGTGCACATAAATGTTCTTTATCCACTGATCGCATCATCATACCTATGATTGAGTTTGATATAATCCTCAGTATGGATTGGCATTCGAATCATGATGTGAAGATTTATTGTAAGAAGAGGGAGGTTACAATTTTTGATGATGATTTTAAGGAACACCTTATCTTTAGAGCAGAATCATCACCACCTAATTCTTATCTAGATCCACCCCCAGTAGCTCAACTAAATTTAATTATTGGGGAGGAAGAGAATGAAATGACTGTGGGTGAGGAAAGGAATGTTCAAATAAAGGATGTACCTATTGTAAAAGAATATGTAGATGTGTTTCCAGAAGATTTACCTGGACATCCTCCAGAACAAGAAGTTGAGTTTTCCATTGATTTAATTCCTAGATCAGGGCCTATATAGAAGACCCATTATAGAATGGCCACTGTGGAATTAGTTTAACTAAAGAAACAACTAGAAAAATTGATTAATAAGGGATTTATTCAAACTAGTGTTTCTCCATGGGGAGCCCCTATTCTTTTTGTTAAAAAGAAATGTAACACCCCGAGCTTCCACGATACGCCTCTCTTTCAATAATGCAATAGCTTGCATTATACGCAAGTTCGAGTTCTAAAACACCGCGACTAATCAAAGTAGCCGTTATGAATAGTAATAACCACTTTTTAAAATTACAGAAATTTTATATTTCAAAATGGACTTCATTTTTTGATTCGGAATATCGAAATTAGCCTATGTTGAATTTTTGGTATTTTTCTGAGAACTTCTAATTTTTATGAATAGTGAAAAATACTTTAAAACAACTTTTTTAATCAAAATAATTTATTGTGATAAATTATACTATTTAGTTGTTTTAAGGTATAATTAGAATATATTTTTACCATTTTATCCAATGGTGGTCATTAGAATTAATTTAACATTGAAATTGGACATAAACAATTGTCAATCTTTTGATATAAATTGTTTCTTAAAAAAATGCTATTTGTTGTGACATCGGGAATTAATTATAAAATTAATTAATGCAACTTATATGTTTGGAATTTTATAAAATAGACATCATTTTTGAATTCTGAATATCAATTATAGCTTAGGGTGAAATATTGGCATTGTTCTGGAAAACTTCAATTTTTGATGAATAGTGAAACCACTAAGTGGTAGTTAAATAACTGATTTTTCGTTTAAATGAAATATTACCACTTCTGTGATTTGATTTTCAAAAATCCGACATACATGGTTGTCATTAAGAATTAAAATGTTGTTTAACGAGATTAAAATATTTTTTTTGGTGAATAGTAACATTTAAGTTCTTAATCGCGATTAGAGGTAATTAGTGTAGTTTAAGGTAAAAACAATGTTTTAATAAAATGATATGAGCGTGACACTTGTCCTACTCCTATTGGATGAGTCATGGCCGACCAAGACAACCCATGGGTCAACTTGGGGACCCCATGGAGCCACTTTAGTTGGAAAATGACATTAATATATATTTATTTAATGTTAGAAATAAATTGACACAAACATGAGTTGTTTTACTAAAACAGTTTTTAAGTGGGGTTAAACAAGTCCAAATTTTGATTATAAATATTCATTAGAAAGATAAAAAGATTTACTACATCATAGTATTTTGTTTTATAATTTTTAGACATTAAATAAATTAAATTATTTATGACATCATTATGATGCAGCGATGACCTCATTATTTAACAATTTTAATAAAATGAAAAGATAATGCAAAATACAAGGCTTACACTTGTACAAAGACTATTGTATGGGTATATTTCGAACCCTTATCACCTTAGACACGAATTATATAAGTGTGGGACCTTTATAAACCGAAAAGCATTGTATAATTGAATAACATTTCATTACTTTCCAAAAGTGCCCCTCCTCTCCACTTATAAAAGGCCCCCACCTCTACCACCTCATTCACACTTTAAAGCCATTTGGCTCGGCCAAACTCTGCCCAAATACTCTCCCAACATTCCTCCCTTACTCCTAGAAGACTCACTTTGGGCAGAACTCTTCCCAAGGAATCCTTTAGCTCAAATTAAAAAGAGTTACCCGATTTTGAGGTAATGTCTTCTCTAATGTTGTTTTGTTTTATTTTTCTTCTCCAACCCCCTAAACTCTTTTTATTCATTTATTTTGTAACAACACCAGTATCCTCAATATACTAGGATGTTGTTATAATAAGTATTCGTGCTACACTTACACACACCTATATCTAATGGATAAAGAACATACAGTTTCTGTGGATGGAAAATTTCTGCCTCACGGAACGATGATTGTTCAACACTCATATAACACCTTCAAAGGTGGCCATTAAGATGTCACTATTTTTATATATGATATATAATATGTTTATGTTTTACTTATGCTTTTGTATTTCTCATTTATGGCATACTTTATGATTTCCATTATGGGTAAAACGCGATAATTTCATTTTAGGAAGTGCGGACTACCGCCCCCTCAAAGTGATTTGAATCGTTAATGCCATATGTGGGATGTATAAAGGATGAAGTAAATTGTATTATACACTATATTATACTGGAATTATATTATACATTTATATCATTATGATTTAGTTCCATTAAATATGAAATTGAAATGAAAGTAGCGTTCATGCGTACGTACGGCTTACCGTCTCCATGAACGGTGCATTTCATTTCTTACCTCTAAATGTTACGTAATATTATAAATGAATGTATATACTGGATATATAAGATATATATGAAATATAAATCATGAATATAATTCTGGATATAATGTATATTCTACCACATGAACAACTTGTAATTATAAGAAGTTTATTGTTGACTCAAGTACCAAAGATCGACAAAACAACCGTTATTAACTTAAATAATTACATAATGTTCATATCATTGTAATAAGTGATATAATAAGGATAATGAAATTGAAAATGGTTCTCAATAAGGTATATATTAACTCTAGTTTATTATTCAGTAGGTTAAAGAATGGTTGAGTCATGTCGGACACAAGGTAAGGGAACTTCTTAACCCAACTTCCATTCTTTGGGTTAATCTCCTACTTTCCAATTATGTCATGATATTATTATGTATTATTTTGTATTTTTACTTTCTTTATGTGTACCTATAGTGAATACACATAATATATCTATTTTATTTTAAAAATGATCTTTTTATGGACTTCGTCTCAATCTCCTTTCATTGAGGCATATTTGGTTTTATACAAAACATTCTTTTATACGGTGTATAAACCAGTTTGAATTTTACGTTTATTCAAAGGAATCTTTTTTATACGAAGCGTTTTTCTAAACGACAAAAGAGAATGTTTTTCTTTCCGTAATTATGCGGCGACAACGACTTCTCCGCCGCCGTGACCATTATTTGAGTTTTGGCTTCCTCTACAAGCCTTACCGTCTTTTTAAAAGAAAAATAAATACCATGTTTTACTTTTCTTTTATTTTGGTATTGAAAATGGTTTTGAAAGCGTTTTTATTATATCAATGTGTTGTATTTATATCTTGTGATTGAAATGTGGAAATGTTATGTTTCCTTTATGCATGTTTTATGTGATACGATTATGTTATGGTTTATGATATGTTTAAACCTATTCATATGAGGAATGCATTGGACTTAATAAGTGACGGGTGGAGCCCGCTCTAGCCCCTCGATGCATCGGCTGGTCTCATGAGACAAACTAGTGTCTTGGCATGAGGCCTTGACAAAATCTTATTTGTGGTCTTGGCACGAGGCCTTGACTACGTGGTTATGATAGTCTGGCATTATGCATTCCATCATTATGAAAGTGGTTATTGATATTGCATGTGATTATTCGACCAGTAGAATATCCATGTGATGAAGTAAATGGCATTATCTCATTTTACATTTGCCATATTATGTTGAAGTTCAAGTTTAAAAGGCTTTTGTTTTAGTTATACATTGCCTTAAATGTTAATGTTTATTTATGAAAGCTTCCGCAATATTGTTATCCTTACTGAGAATCTGAGCTCACCCCTTTCAATGTTTTAATATTATCTAGGATGTGAAGAAGTATTTTATGAATGACCTGCAGGGATAGTCAGAAGAGGATATGAGTGTGGACTATGAAGACTTTGTTATTAGTTTTTCACTTTATGATGTAATGTAACGTTTAAAAATGTATCTAGTGTTTCCAAGGCTACTAAACTAATTGGTCTTTCGAGACATGATCTTTTGTGATCATGCCAATGTTACGAAGTAATGCACCGACTCCAGGTAGCTGGGATCGGGGCGTTACAGTTGGTATCAAAGGCAATTTAGTACTAACCTTGGAAGCTAGATTTAGATAAACTCTGATTAGAGCACATAGCTCAAAGATAGACTTTGAGGATTAGTATAGAAGAACTTCCTAGAATTTTGTTATTGTAGAGATTTTGTGAGTTTTCTGAGTAATACATCCTTGTCTGGATACGAGCGGGTAGAGGCGGCTCTGGCACAGATGTACCTAGGGGTAAAACCTGAAAACACCGCTTTGAGCTAGACTCGAACGGGAACTGGTGCACGACAACGGGCCTTGCTGTACTCTTGGTTACGACACTCCCAGGGGATATGCTTAGGATAATTCTCATTTTCTTTACAAACCACTATGAAGGGTTATGAGTATATAATTCCTCAAAGAAAACATTTTTATGGATTATATCCATAAATAGTTCAATTTATGTTAAGTATTTTACAAGTATGGAATTATGTATTTTGATTCATAAACTAATCTAGTTTACGCAATTGTTTAGAAATGGCACCTAGTGGAAGAAATGGAAACCGTATCAATGCACGCACTCCATGTAGGGATTGCCCTCCTGCTCAAGATAATTATAGTGGTGCTGGTGATGCACCTGGTGCCGATCAGCTAATCACCATACTGGGAAAACTTACTCAGGTTATGAATAATAACCTTACCCATATGGAGCACCCTAATCCACAGCGTGGAGGATCAATGTTAGATCGATTCATGAGGCAACAACCACCAACCTTCAATGGGAGTTCAAATCCTATAGTAGCTGAGCAATGGATAAATTCCTTAGAAAAATATTTCATGCCTTGGGGAGTAGTGAAAGGGAGAAGGTTGTCATGGCAGTTTACCGCCTCACTAGAGATGTCGATCAGTGATGGTCGCTGATTCAAAACACAAAGGAAGATGATGACGTATCGAATATGGAATGGAGGGAGTTTAAAGAGATTTTCTTAGAAAAATACTTTCCTCGTGACCATCGAGCAGATATGGAAAGGCAATTTCTGAGTCTGAGGCAGAAGGAGGATGAGAATGTCGCAAAGTATGAGGCTAACTTTACAAGGTTAGCGAGGCATGCTTCCGATTATATACGTAACCCAAGAAGTAAGATTGATCGTTTCTTTGATGGGTTAAAACCATTTCTCCGTCGAGCTTTAGTATCACAATCCTTCTCATCATACGAAGATATTGTCTCGTATGCTATCAAGATAGAAAAGGAATTCTCTAAGTATTATGACAACAAAGTAAAGCAAGAGAAGAAGAGAACAGTGGAACAAGAGACAGATAAAGGGAACAAGGGAAAGAAGGATTTTCCATTATGTGATAATTGTGGTAAGAATCACCCTGGTACTTGCCTAAAAGGAATGGGAGTTTGTTATAAATGTGGAGAAAAGGGTCACCAGGCTCGTGATTGCAAGGGAAAGAAAGAGGCTATCAAAGTTGAATGCCATAATTGTAGGGAAATGGGGCATTACGCAAATGAATGTCCTAAGCGTCAGGGAAACTTACCTCAAAAAAGGCCAAGGGATCAAGGCCAATCTTATGCTGTGACTACAGTTGAAGCGGAATAATTAATGTATTGGTGCTTTTGGACTCAAGGATTATATTCTGGTTATAAGAATAATGTGATATATATATATGGATTGTACTGCAGTACTTGTTGATTTCAGTAAGGTTTTAATATGATTAAGGTAATCATATTTTTAGTATTTGACAATAAGAGAAACTTTTCTTTGTTTGGGGAATCTGATGTTACAATTGATTTTGGAATTTAGAGACCTTTTAGAGAAAGTCTTGACGGAGGTATTTTGGATAACTTTTAAGGTTGGAATGGATTAAGTTAAACCATGGATAGTATTGTTTAAGGTTAAAGAATTTCTGAAGATTATTTTTGGAATATTATAATACTATAGTTTTAGGAAATAGGACAACCTGCAGGGTGGGGAATAACCCATCACGTTGGACAAAGCTGCAGGAATCGAACCCACAACCATAGTGCGACAAGCCTTTATTTCCTACCACTAGCCTACAGGAAGTCCCTGGTTATTACAAAATAGTTTTACTAATCTAAATGGTATGTGTTACCATTTTGAACCTTATACAACTAGGATAAATAGAATATTTTTGAGTTCCGTTACCATTTGGAGTAAAAGTTGGGTTTGTGGTAAAAATTTATTAACGAATGAAAGTATACATAACAAGTATGTATATTCCCTTACGTTCTTAGTAAATCTCCTAAATAAATTCCTCAACATTATAAAAGGTAACCTAAAACAAAAATGTTGTCAGTTAACTTTTCCAACTGGGGATTCAATGACCGTTTAACCAATCACAAGTTTATGATTTTCTTGTGGATAGACTTTCTCCTAATCCTGTTTTCTATAACTCTCCATCAGACCTTGATGGTTTGTTTTTCTTCCATATCCATATTTTCATATAATCCTAGAATGGGCTATATCGGGTGACCTTTGTACTTATCTTGCTTTCTTTTAATGTTATATATTTATTAACCTTATTTCCGATGTGGGTTTTCCTCAAAGGTATTTTCTCTTTTCAACCTTTTATTTTCAACGAAAAATTTCAAATTGCGAGGATGCAATTTATTGAAGGAGGGGAGAATGTAACACCCCGAGCTTCCACGATACGCCTCTCTTTCAATAATGCAATAGCTTGCATTGTACGCAAGTTCGAGTTCTAAAACACCGCGACTAATCAAAGTAGCCGTTATGAATAGTAATAACCACTTTTTAAAATTATAGAAATTTGATATTTCAAAATGGACTTCATTTTTTGATTCGGAATATCGAAATTAGCCTATGTTGAATTTTTGGTATTTTTATGAGAACTTCTAATTTTTATGAATAGTGAAAAATACTTTAAAACAACTTTTTTAATCAAAATAATTTATTGTGATAAATTATACTATTTAGTGGTTTTAAGGTATAATTAGAATATATTTTTACCTTTTTATCCAATGGTGGTCATTAGAATTAATTTAACATTGAAATTGGACATAAACAATTGTCAATCTTTTGATATAAATTGTTTCTTAAAAACACGCTATTTGTTGTGACAACGGGAATTAATTATAAAATTAATTAATGCAACTTATATGTTTGGAATTTTCTAAAATAGACATCATTTTTGAATTCTGAATATCAATTATAGCTTAGGGTGAAATTTTGGCATTGTTCTGAAAAACTTCAATTTTTGATGAATAGTGAAACCACTAAGTGGTAGTTAAATAACTGATTTTTCGTTTAAATGAAATATTACAACTTCTGTGATTTGATTTTCAAAAATCCGACATACATGGTTGTCATTAAGAAGTAAAATGTGGTTCAATGAGATTAAAATATTTTTTTGGTGAATAGTAACTTTTAAGTTCTTAATCGCGATTAGAGGTAATTAGTGTAGTTTAAGGTAAAAACAATGTTTTAATAATATGATATGAGCATGCCACTTGTCCTACTCCTATTGGATGAGCCATGGCCGACCAAGACAACCCATGGGTCAACTTGGGGACCCCATGGAGCCACTTTAGTTGGAAAATGACATTAATATATATTTATTTAATGTTAGAATTAAATTGACACAAAAATGAGTTGTTTTACTAAAACACTTTTTAAGTGGGGTTACACAAGTCCAAATTTTGATTATAAATATTCATTATAAAGATAATAAGATTTCATACATCATAGTATTTTTTTTATAATTTTTAGACATTAAAAAAATTAAATTATTTATGACATCATTATGATGCAGCGATGACCTCATTATTTAACGATTTTAATAAAATGAACAGATAATGCAAAATAAAAGGATTACACTTGTACAAAGACTATTGGATGGGTATATTTAGAACCATTATCACCTTAGACACGAATTATATAAGTGTGGGACTTTTAGAAACCGAATATAATTGTATAATTGAATAACATTTCATTACTTTCCAAAAGTGCCCCTCCTCTCCACTTATAAAAGGCCCCCACCTATACCACCTCATTCACACTTTCAAGCCATTTGGCTCGGCCAACCTCTGCCCAAATACTCTCCCAACATTCCTCCCTTACTCCTAGAAGCCTCACTTTGGGCAGAACTCTTCCAAAGGAAGCCTTTAGCTCAAATCAAAAAGAGTTACCCGATTTTGAGGTAATGTCTTCTCTAATGTTGTTTTGTTTTATTTTTCTTCTCCAACCCCCTAAACTCTTTTTATTCATTTCTTTTGTAACAACACCAGTATCCTCAATATACTATGATGTTGTTATAATAAGTATTCGAGATACACTTACACACACCTACATCTAATGGTTAAAGAACATACGGTTTCTTTGGATGACAAATTTCTGCCTCACGAAACGATGATTGTTCAACACTCATATAACACCTTCAAAGGTGGCCATTAAGATGTAACTATTTTTATATATGATATATAATATGTTTATGTTTTACTTAAGCTTTTGTATTTCTCATTTATGGCATACTTTATGATTTCCATTATGGGTAAAACGCGATAATTTCATTTTAGGAAGTGCGGACTACCGCCCCCTCAAAGTGATTTGAATTGTTAATGCCATATGTGGGATGTATAAAGGATGAAGTAAATGGTATTATACACTATATTATACTGGAATTATATTCTACATTTATATCATTATGATTTAGTTCCATTAAATATGAAATTGAAATGAAAGTAGCGTTCATGCGTACGTACGGCTTACCGTCTCCATGAACGGTGCATTTCATTTCTTACCTCTAAATGTTACGTAATATTATAAATGAATGTATATACTGGATATATATGATATATATGACATCTAAATCATGAATATAATTCTGGATATAATGGATATTCTACCACATGAACAACTTGTAATTATAAGATGTTTATTGTTGACTCAAGTACCAAAGATCGACAAAACAACCGTTATTAACTTAAATAATTACATAATGTTCATATCATTGTAATAAGTGATATAATAAGGATAATGAAATTGAAAATGGTTCTCAATAAGGTATATATTAACTCTAGTTTATTATTCAGGAGGTTAAAGAACGGTTGAGTCAAGTTAGACACAAGGTAAGGGAACTTCTTAACCCAACTTCCATTCTTTGGGTTAATCTCCTACTTTCCAATTATGTCATGATATTATTATGTATTATTTTGTATTTTTACTTTCTTTATGTGTACCTATAGTGAATACACATAATAGATCTATTTTATTTTAAAAATGATCTTTTTAAGGACTTCGTCTCAATCTCCTTTCATTGAGGCATATTTGGTTTTATACAAAACATTCTTTTATACGGTGTATAAACCCCTTTAACTTTTACGTTTATTCAAAGGAATATTTTTTATACGAAGCGTTTTTCTAAACGACAAAAGGGAATGTTTTTCTTTCCATACTTATGCGGCGACAACGACTTCTCCGCCGCCGTGACCATTATTTGTGTTTTGGCTTCCTCTACAAGCCATACCGTCTTTTTAAAAGAAAAATAAATACCATGTTTTACTTTTCATTTATTTTGGTATTGAAAATGGTTTTGAAAGCGTTTTTATTATATCAATGTGTTGTATTTATATCTTGTGATTGAAATTTGGAAATGTTATGTTCCCTTTATGCATTTTTTATGTGATACGATTATGTTATGGTTTATGATATGTTTAAACCTATTCATATGAGGAATGCATTGGACTTAATAAGTGACGGGTGGAGCCCGCTATAGCCCCTCGATGCATCGGCAGGTCTCATGAGACAAACTAGTGTCTTGGCACGAGGCCTTGACAAAATCTTATTTGTGGTCTTGGCACGAGGCCTTGACTACGTGGTTATGATAGTCTGGCATTATGCATTCCATCATTATGAACGTGGTTATTGATATTGCATGTGATTATTCGACCAGTAGAATATCCATGTGAAGACGTAAATGGCATTATCTCATTTTACTTTTGCCATATTATGTTGAAGTTCAAGTTTAAAAGGCTTTTGTTTTAGTTATACATTGCCTTAAATGTTAATGTTTATTTATGAAAGCTTCCGCAATATTGTTATCCTTACTGAGCATCTGAGCTCACCCCTTTCAATGTTTTAATATTTTCCAGGATGTGAAGAAGTATTTTATGAATGACCTGCAGGGATGGTCAGAAGAGGATATGAGTGTGGACTATGAAGACTTTGTTATTATTTTTTCACTTTATGATGTAATGTAACGTTTAAAAATGTATCTAGTGTTTCCAAGGCTACTAAACTAATCGGTCTTTCGAGACATGATCTTTTGTGATCATGCCAATGTTACGAAGTAATGCACCGACTCTGGGTAGCTGGGGTCGGGGCGTTACAATAATGATGGATCTATGAGGTTATGTATCGACTACAGGGAGATCAATTCTATAAAAATAATGAACAATTATCCCCTACCTCGCATTGATGATTTATTTGACCAGCTGCATGGAGCTCAATATTTTTCAAATATTGACTTTCAGTCTAGATACCATCGATTGTGTGTGATGAAGGAAGAAATTTCGAAGACAACATTTCGAACCAGGTACGGGCATTACGAGTTTACAGTAATGCCTTTTGGGATGACTAATGCACCCTCTTTATTCATGGATCTAATGGATAGTGTTTTCAAGGAATATATAGATGAATTTGTGGTGGTATTTATTGATGATATCTTGGTATAATCCAAAAGCTACAAAGATCATGAAAATCACTTGTGCATTATCCTACAGACTCTGAGAATACATGAATTATATGGGAAGTTTAGTAAGTGTGAATTCTGGCTTCAGGAGATTTCTTTTCTTGGCCATATTGTCTCTAAAGATGGAATCTCTATTGATCCTTCTAAGACCAAGGCAATCCAAGAATGGCATGCACCGATGAGTATAACTAAGGTATGCTGTTTTATTGATTTAGCAGGTTATTATCAATGTTTGGTCTATAATTTTTCCCGGTTGGATAACCCATTAAAAAATCTCACACGTAAAGGGGTTAAATTGTTTTGGAAAAAAGAGTGTGAAGAATCTTTTTATGAACTGAAGAAAATATTAGTCAATGATCATATATTGACTCTACCATCGGGGAATGATGAGTTCGTTATTTATAGTGATGCATCAAGGAAAGGACTTGGTTGTGTCTTTATGTATAATGATAGGGTCATTGCCCATGCATCACGATCGTTGAAAATTCATGAGAAAAACTTTCCTACTCATGATCTCGAGTTAGCGACCGTGATATTTCCTTTGAAGATATGGAGACACTACCTCTATGGTGAAAAATGTGAGATTTATACTGATCACAAGAGTTTGAAGTATATTTTCTCAAAAAAATAACTCAACATGAGGCAAAAGAGAGGGCTTGAATTACTCAAGGATTATGATTGCACGATACACTACCACCTAGGGAAGGCAAACAAGGTGGGAGATGCTTTGAGCCAAAAAGATCATGGAGTTTTGAGCAATATGAGAATTGAAAGGGATCCAATTTTCATGGATCTAGTGAAGATGGACATTGGAAAAACCATGGAAGGTGAAACATCAATGCTTTTTCAAATGGTTTCCAAACAATCTTTACTAGAAATAATTAAGAGTTCTCAGACCAATAATGAAGAATTTCAAAAGACGATTAAAGCTATGAATGATGGGAGATTGAGAGACTTTGTGTATGATGATGGAATTTTGAAATTTGGGAAGAGAATTTGTGTTCCCGATATACTTGATCTAAAAAGGGAATTTTTGGTCAATGCTCATAGTTCCAATTTCTCTATACACTCTGGGAGCACCAAAATGTATAGAGATTTGAAGGAACATTTTTGGTGGGACTACATCAAGATGGAGATTGCTGATTTTGTGTCAAGATGTATGGATTGTAAACCAGTGAAAGCTGGAAGGCAACAGCCTGGTGGAGTATTGCAACCACTTCCCATACCTGATTGGAAATGGGATAATATTACAATGGACTTCGTCATGGGTCTACCAAAGACTCCTAGAAGGAACGATTCAATATGGGTCATTGTTGATCGTCTTACCAAGTCATCACATTTTCTTGCTATAAGAGAAGATTTACCACTCGAACGTCTAGTAAGACTATATATTAATGAAGTTGTGAGACTTCATGGAGTACCTCTATCGATTGTTTCTGATCGTGACCCCCGTTTTACTTCATGATTCTAGAAAAGTCTTCAAAAGGCATTGGATACTGAACTTCGTTTGAGCACTGCCTACCACACTCAAACAGATGGAAAACCAGAACGGACTATTCAAACCTTAGATCACATGTTAAGATCTTTCTCACTTGACTTTTAGGGTATGTGGGATCAATATTTACCTCTGGTAGAATTTTCCTATAACAATAGCTTCCATTAGAGTATTTATAAGGCACCATATGAAGCATTATATAGAAAGAGATGTCGCACACCAACCTGTTGGGATGTCGTTGGTGAATGAAAACATGTAGGCCCAGAACTGGTGGAGGAAACAATGGAAAAGGTAAAGGTAATCCAAAACCACATCAAAGCAGCTCAAAGTAGGAAGAAGAGCTATGCTGACAACCGAAGGAAGGATTTGGAATTTCAGGTAGGAGATCATGTTTTCTTGAAGGTATCTCCATGGAAGGGAGTTATATGTTACGACAAGAAAATTAAATTGATTCCAAGGTACATAGGACCTTTCGAAATTCTAGAACGAATTGGGGTTGTAGCATACCGTTTGGAAATGCTTCCAAACCTCTCCAAAGTTCACGATGTGTTCCACCGATCACTATTAAGAAAATACATGCCTGACCAAATGCATGTACTCACTTACGAGGAATTAGAGATGGAACCTGATCTGTCTTATTGCGAAGATCCCATTAATATTCTTGATACAAGAGGGCAAGTTCTGAGAAACCGGGCGACTCGTCTGGTAAATGTTCTATGGAGGAACCATAAGATGGAAGAGGCAACGTGGGAATCAGAGGAACTTATGATAAAGAAAAACCCGAGTCTTTTCATGTGGTAGTATTATAGAAATTTAAACGGTGGAATTATTGTAAGGTGGGTAGAATGTAACACCACAAGCTTCCACGGTACGATTTTCATTGAATAATACAGTAGCGTGTGTTATACGCAACTTCCAGATTCTAACACACTACGACCAATCAAAGTAGCTGTTATGAATAGTAATACACACTTTTTTGAAATTTTATAAATTTTATCTATCAAAATTGACTTCATTTTTGGATTTGGAATATCAAAATTAGCTTAGGGTGAAATTTTGTTACTTTTCAGATAACTTTAATATTTTGATGTATAGTGAAAATTACTAAAATTTAATTAAAAACAACAATTTTAATTGAAATAATTAATAGTGATAAATTATTAATTTGAGTGGTTTTAAAGTATATTTAGACTATATTTTTACCATTTAATACAATTTTGGTCATTGGACATAATTTCACAGTTAAACCGGACATAAACAAGTGTCAATCTTTTGATAATTATTGTCTGTTAAAACATGCTTTTTATTTTAACAACGAGAATTAATTTTAAATTAATTTCTTCCACTTCTATGTTTTGAATTTTGAAAAATATATTCCATATTTGGAATAAGTTTTTCAAAATTATTTAAATAGGTAAATTTTATTTTTATACATTTTGAATAATTACTTCGGTAAATATTTTATTTACCATGGTTAAAGGGTAAATCTGGTAAATAAGGGTAAACAAATAATATTATAATAATAATAAATTACCCTAAAACGTGTCCTAAACTTATTGGTTGATACATGTCCGACCATGGGCATCTTTGGGTCGATTTTTGGACCCCATGGATCCACTTGTAAGTGATAAGGACACTTTATATTAATTAAATTAAAATAAATACAAAAATGACATAAGCATATATCTTTTAGAAAAACAATTTTTACATAGGGTTATATATGCTGTATTTTCGACTAGAAATATTCATTATAAATATAAAACGATTTTATACATAATGGTATTTTATTTATAATTTTTAGACATTTAATAATTAATATTATATATGACACAATAATGATGTATTATTTTCCTTATTAATGATAGAATCAAATAATTGGAATTATAAATGTTAAAATAAATATAATTTGAAAGTTTTGATGACATAAATAAATTTCATTGGTTAATATGAAATTATATAATTTATTAAATGAATTTTGTTTGAAGTAATAAAGTTGTTAAGACTTTTACAAAAATAAATTATTGAATATTGTCAAAATTGACATAAATGCGTTTAAAAAAATATATTATATTATTAATTGAAATTCTATTACTAAAAATATAAGTTTTTGCCAAAGGACTTATATCATTATAGGTGAATCATTAATGGACCACTTCGGTGTTTCTTGGATTAATATAGTAAGTTTATTACCTATATAATATAAAAATAAAAAGTGACATGATAAATGTCAAACTAATTAACTAAGAGTTAAAACTAAAAGATAATGTTAATATAATGACCCAAACCAGTATAAATTGTATTGGTTGAAATTATTTTCACCAATACACACCTAAGAATTTTAATAATCCACTTTGGAGCCATTATAAACCGAATATGAATTTATTATAAAATAATATTTCTAGCTTTTCCAAAGGTTCCCCTCACCCCTCTTTTAAAAGGGCACTCCCCCTTCTCACTAATTCACACATTAAAACCATTTTGTCTCAGCCAAACCCTACCCAAATACTCTCTCAACTTCCCTCAATTAAACCTAGAGGCCTTATTTTGATAAAAAAGACAACCTAAGGATCCCTTTTGATCAAATCAAAAGGAAGAACCCAAAGAAGAGGTAATGTTTTCACCACCCTCTTTCAAGTTTCTTTCTTCTTCCACATCTTCTTTCATTGTTATTTCCATTCTAAAATAATAACTCTAGTATACTCAATATACTGTGATGTTATTATAAATATTGTACAACTGTATTCAGTATTCTATCCATCCTTGGAATGACATGTCACCATACATGTGTACGTACGACTTACCGTCTCCACGTCGTGGTGTAATTGTTATTCAAAACATTATTAATTGGATGGATATAATAATGATATATAATTCTTGTAAATAATAAATATAACAAGATAATGATTCTTTATATATTATATACCATCTAATTATATATTATTTTAATATCAAAAGAATGATATGGTCACTCGTGCGTACGTACGGACTACCGTCTCCACGAATGCGATGAGATTCATTCCCCATCATATCCATTCAAGACTAATTCTCATTTAATGATTAAAAATAATGTTTAAAGTACTTCATATAGTTATGGATATGAATAAGATACAACCTATCCATAACTAACATGACTTATGTAACAAAACATATAAAGGAAACCAAGTAAGTTAACACCCGAAATAACGATAATACTATGATATTATTAACAAAGCAATGTTAAAAGATCATATAAGATATAATATTAATTTAAATTATTCTTGTATAATTTAATAACAATTATTTAACCATTATAAAGGATTTTAACTTACTCTCAACTAATGAAATGTACAAGTTAAGGGTTTATTTCACAATCTCTTCATTATTCGAGCTTGTTTATACGTAATTATCTACTGGGACCTATTTATCATCCACATCCATGTTTTTTAAAATTGTATTTCAAATAATTATTACTATTTTAAAGACTATGGGTTAAAGTAATTCATACCCTTGTTGACTTTTTTATATGATGTTTATAATAGAATCTTTCTGTCGTTTTCCAAACAAGGTCCTTTTTAACCTTTTCGACAGAATTAAGGTAAGAATGTATTTTTTAACTTATACGGCGGGTGCAGCTATTTTCCGCCATTATAAAATATTCAAAGCTTCCCTTACAAGATTATAAGAGTATTTCAAAAGTAAAAGTTTTATTTTATAACTATGTGACTTTTAAATGATTTCAAAAAAGAGATATTTCCCTCAAATAGTTTTGATTTCATATATGTCAACATCCTTTGATGGATTTTAAGTTTATTTGAAGTTTATTTATTATGATACAAAACTTCCATATTGTATTAAAGGCTTTGTGATATGTTTGATTATGGATGTGTTATTTTTATACCATTCATGATTTATGGAGAAATTATTGACATTTCATATTCTAGTTTTAATATGAATGTTTATGTTATGTTTAAACTTGTACATATGAGGAATGCATTAGACTTAATATGTGATGGGTGGAGCCCGCTATAGCTCCTAGATGCATCGGTAGGTCTCATGAGACAAACTAGTGTCTTGGCACAAGGCCTTGACAAAATCTTATTTTTAGTCTTGGCACGAGGCCTTGGCTATGGCGTTATGACAGTTTGGCATTATGCATTCCATCATTGAGAAAGTGGTTATTGATATTGCATGTGATTATTCGACTTGTAGAATATCCATGTGAATAAGAAAATGGAATTATTTCATTTTATTTTTTTTCCATATTATGCTGAAGTTCATGTTTAAAAGGCTTTTGTTTTATTTATAAATTTCCTTAAATGTTTATGCTTATTTATAAAAGTTTCCTCTATATTGTTATCCTTATTGGGCATTTGAGCTCACCCCTTTATTTGTTTTATTTTTCCTAAGATGTGAATAAGTATTTTATGTATGACGTGCTGGGATAGTATAAGTGGATATGAGTGTGGAGACAAGATGTTGTTGTAGTTTTCACTTTATGATGTAATGTAAACTTTATGAATGAATCTAGTGTTTCCAAGACTACTAAACTAATCGGTCTTTCAAGACTTGATCTTTTGTTATCATTCCAATGTTATGTAATAATGCACCGACTCTGGGTAACTAGGGTCTGGGCGTTGCAATTACTATTCATAATGGTTAGTTTGATTGGTCGTGGTGTGTTAATACTCCATGTTTCGTACAATGAAATCTATTGCATTATTCAAAGGGAAACGTACCATAGAAGCTTGGGGTGTTACATTCTTACCTCCTTCAAAAAAGTTCATCCCCACATTTTGAAATTTATCTTTGGAAATAAAAGGTACAAAAAATAGAAAATACCTTTGTGGAAACCCCACATTGAAAATAGGGTTAATAAATTTAAGTATTAATAAGAAGGAAAGGGAAATGAAAAAGTCACCACCAAATTAGGATTTTGAATTGGAGAACATTGGTTGAAAATATAATTGGAGGAAAAATGTAAATATTTATAAGGAGTGATTGAGGTCATCAATCACAAACAAGTGAATAGAAAATTGATGTTATCAAAGCTATAAATCTGTGATGAATAATGTAAGGTATAGGAAAACACATTTTTTGGTGTAAGATCCATTCCCTAAAGTTTAAGAATTAAATTATTCATGGAATAAGAAAAAAAATGATATGTAGAGTTCCATACTTTAATTAATTTCCACGATAAAATCACCATTCACTCCAAATAATGAGTATTCCAGATGACTTGGTCTCACGTTAAGCGCTAGAGTAAACTTACAGAGAATCATATAATTTACGAAGGATGAGCTATATATTTCCCCTGTCTTTAGATATTATCAAAAAAAAAATTAGTACAAGATCATATGATCCCCAACAGTATAATCCTTTAGAGAAATAAATACTAATCATAATTTCAAAAATTAAACCAACAATAACCAAAGTTCAATAAATACCATTCAATAAAAAATTGTCCTTAAAATCATTCAATATTATCCAAACTAATATTGAAACCCAAAACTTAGAAGAATTTTATTACATAATCTTCCATGTTAAATTGTATCTCCAAATAACATCGACTGCTCTTAAACTCACATACTTAAAAGTAATCAAATTAATCACATATACTCTATGATAGGTTAATAAGTTCCATAAATAACATAAATAACTATAATTTTACAATAAAAAAATAGATAAAAATCCAATGTTAATCCTCAAATTAAATCCCAATAGTATTCTATTTTCCTTATGCATAGAGTGTTCCCAACAAAGTGAACGTCTTACTAAATAACATTTATCACTTATTCAACAAATCATTTTCCTATACTATGGATATACATTTGAAAATAAATAAGATCCAAAATCAACATATTATTGATCAATAAAATAATTTAGCTAAAATTAATTAGTCACACTATCTCACATCTTCATTTAGTCCACTGGTAGGCGATAAATCCCAATCACACTCTGGTTGTGTGTTCGATTCCTGCAGCATTGTCCGAGGCGACGGGTTGCCAGATGGTGTGCATGTTGTTACTTTTAAAAAACTATATTTTATTACATTCCAAAAATGAGATAAATTCCTCAAAATATCCATAACATAATATCACCAAAATTTTTATCCCATACCTCATATTTTTATCCCAAAATTTAATAACTTGTAATTTCATCAAATTCAAAGATCATATAAACCCGAATGGGAAGTACCCTTTTACAAGGGTGGTGAGTTTATTATAAAATAATATCACAACATAATTAAATAAATGAGTTTATTATAAAAATATGAATACACTCAATATGATTGGATATTCATTTTAAATCAATCAGAGGACATTCACACATATTCTTGTAAAAACAATACCAATGACTTGGATGTTTAACTCAATTAATAGAAATTGAGTTAAAATTACTCTTATCAACTTCATATCGATGACTTGATAATTTATCAATGGAGTCATTATGTGTATCAAAAATATATCCAAAAAAATGGAGTGGAAATTACTACATAAGTAAATAAATAGTGATTTCACACATAATCTTAGAGTAAAGTAATCAATGAAGTTTGTGTAAAACTGAATGAATGGGAATTGAAATTTGATATTCCCTTACTGATTCGGAAACAAACAAGACATACACCCCATGAAATAAGGATCATATTAAAATGATGTAAATACCCATAAATGAAGGTATATTACACAAACAATACAATAATGGGCAGTACATACACCACACAAAAGGTAATAGTGGCAAATATAGCACGAATCTCACAAGAATAAAAGCGAGATGAAACACATTACCTTGTACTTTTACAGAGTATTGGGTAGGTTAACCTCCCATATAACGGTGAAATAATGGTTATTAAATTATAAAATAACCAAATACATAAATATGATATCATATATGATCTTCTAATATTGCTTTGTTAGTGACATTTCAGTAGTATCATTGTTTTGGTTTTAAATTGATTCATTTTACTTAATATGTTTTGTTACGTAAGTCATGTTTGTTTTGTATAGGCTGTATTTAATTCATATAAATAATTTTATTAAGTTCTTAAACTATATTTTTAATTATAAAATTAAAATTATTCTTGAATGATTATTATGGGGAATAAATCTAATCGCGTTCGGGGAGATAGTAATTCGTATATAGGCACGAGCAAAAACATCATTATATTGATGGTGAAATTGTATGTAATTGGATGGTATATCATATATAAAGAATAATTATCATGTCATATTTATTATTTACATAAGTTATACTCATTATTATACCCATCAATATAATGAAGTTTTTGAATAACAAACTACAACACGACATGGAGACGATAAGCCGTAGGTACGCACGTATAATGACTTTATAATTTATAGGATGGATAGAATAATGAATATGGTTGTACCATATTTAAAATAATATCACAGCATGTTTAAGGTACTGGAGTTATTAATTCTTTTATGGAAACAACAAATAAATAAGATGTGGAAGAGGAAAAGATCTTGAAAGAGGGTGGTGAAATTATTATGTCTTCTTCGGGTGTTTCCTTTTGAGTTGATCAAAAGGGTACCTTATGTTGGCTTTTTGATAAAATTAAGGCCTCTAGGTTGAAGTTAGAATAGTTGGGAGGATATTTGGGCAGGGTTCGGATGATCCAAATGGATTTGGAGGTGTGATTGTGAGAGAATGGGAGGTACCATTTTACAAGGGTGGTGAGGTCCACTTTAGGAAAACCTTGAAATATTATTTTATAATAAACTCATTTTCAGTTTCTAATGGCACCATAATGATTTATTTAGAGGATATGGTAGGGCTGGGTCGAAAACATCTCATCCAATAGGTTTTAGACAGGTTTAGGTCACCATATTAACCTTATCTTTTATATTTAACTCTTAGAAAAATAGTTTAACTTTCAGCATGTATTCATGTATTATTATATTATATGGTTAATAATCATACTATAAAATTTTAAGAGAACCCATAGTGGTTATATAATCATATATATATTATTATATTAGTCTTTTGTCCAAACCATAGATTTTTTGGACTAGTATATCATTTAATAATATAGTATTTGTTTAAAAAACTCATCTATGTCAATTTTGACACTATTTAGTATTTGGTTTTTTAAAGTCATAACAAAATGATTACTTAAAAAAAAATTCTTTAAACAACCCTAGAATGTCATATTAATCTAGAAAATTAGTTAAATTCATAAAATGTATGAAATTACAATTATTTGGATATTTATAATATCAATTATTTTAATCGTTCATTAAAAAAGTAATTACTGCATCATCATTGTGTCATATATAAATTAACTTATATAATGTCAAAAAATTATAAATAAAATATAATTCTGTATGAAATTGTTTCATATTTATAATGAATATTTATAATCGAATTTATATTATATGTAACCCTATATTAAAAATGATTTATTTATTAAACTTTGAATTTAACACTTTTAACTCTTCTTTAAATAAAACAAATGTCCTAATATAATCCAAGTGGTCCAAAAGGATCATATTTGTTTTTTCCTATGGTTGATATTTGTTGAAATAAACTTATCCAATAGAATTGGGACATGTTGTAGGGTAATAATAATATCATTTTTACCTTCAATTTTCCTATTTACTTTTAACCGAGGCAAATAAAAGTTAAAGTTACTATTCACCAAAAAATATTTTCTTCTTATTGAACCAAATGTTACTTACTGATAACAACTATTCCTCTTGAATATTTGAAATTCAATTCAGAGAAGTGGTAAAATTGTGTTTTATGCAAATTTGCAAATTCTCTTAGAAGGTGGGTAAAAGATGGTAAAATATCAATAAAATATCATATATATAATATTATTACGAAATGACTCCCAATAATTACATTTAACATATATAAGTATTATGTGTCTATTTTTACCTAAAATAAATTTATATAAAATAATTAATTATTTGAATAAAAAGTCAGTTTTAAACAATAACGCATTGTTTTTCACTATTCATCAAAAATTGAATGTTTTTAGAAAAATACCATAAAATCACCCTAAGCTAATTATGATATTCCGTATTCAGAAATGATGTCCATTTTGGAAAATAAAATTTATAAAATTTCAAAACGTGGGTATTACTATTCATAACAGTTAGTTTGATTGGTTGTGGTGTGTTAAAACTCCATGTTGCATACAACGCAAGATACTGCATTATTCAAAGGGAAATGTACCATAGAATCTTGGGGTGTCACATTCTTACATCATTCAGAAAATTTCCTCCCTACAATTTTAAATTGATATTTGGAAATAAAAGTAAAAAAAATCGAAAATTCCTTTGTGGAAACCCCACATCAAAAATAGGGTTAATTAATTTTAGTCTTAATAAGAGGGAAAGGGAAATGAAAAAGTCACCCCCAAATTAGGATGTCGAATAAGATAACATTGGTAGAAAATAAATTTGGATGAAAAACATAAATATTTATAAAGAGTGATTGAGGTCATCAATAAAAAACAAGTTAATTGAAAATTTATGGTCTCAATGCCAGAAATCTATGATGAATAACGTAAGGTGTTAGGATAACACATTTTTGGGTTTAAGATCGTTTCCCTAATGTTTAAGAATTAATTTATTCATTGAATAAGAAAAAAACGCGACATGTAGAGTTCCATCCTTTAACAAATTTCCACCACAAACTCATCTTTCTCTCCAAACGGTGAGTATTCCAGATGACTTGGTCCCACCTGAAGTGCTAGAATAATCTTACATAGAATCACATAATTCACAAAGGATGAACTATATATTTCCCCTGTCTTTAGAGATTAAGAAAAACCAAAATGGTTAGTACAAGATTAGATGATTCCCAAAAGGATAATCCTTTTGAGAAATAAATACTAATCACAATTTCAATAATTAATACAACAATACCCAAAGTTCAATAAATACCATTCAATAAACAATAGTCCTTAAAATTATTAAATATTATCCAAACCATGATTGAAACCCAAAACTCAGAAGAATTTGATTATGTAATCTTCCATGATAAAATTTATCTCCAAATAACATTGACTACTCTTAAAGTCACATACTTAAAAGTAATTAAATTAATCAAATATTCTCTATGATAGGTTAATAATTCCCATAAATAACCTAAATCACTATAATTCCACAATAAAAACATAGATAAGAATCCACCATTACTCCTCAAATTAAATCCCATTTTATTATATTTCCCTTTATGCATATAGTGTTCCCAATAGAGCGCACATCTTCCAAAATAACATTTATCACTTAATAACCAAATCATTTTCCATTATTAAGGATATCTATTTGAGAAGACATAAAATCCCAAATCAACTTATTATTGATGAATAAAATCGTTTAAATAAAATGAATTAGTCACCATAACCTGGGACATCACGTAGTCCAATGGTAGGCGACAAATCCCAATCACACTCTGGTTTTGGGTTTGATTCCTGTAGCTTGGTCAGACATGATGGGTTGTCACATGGTATGTATGTTTTCCTTTATCGAAAACTATATTTTATAACATTCAAAAAAAGAGATAAATTAATCAAATAACTATAACATAATTTCACCACAAATGTTATCCCATACCACACATTTTCATCCCAAAATTTAATAACTTGTAGTTGCCTCAAATTCAAGGATCGTATAAACCCAAATGGTAATTTATAACTATATCCACAGTAGAAAAGATAATTTCTCCTAAAATAGCATTCCCACATAAAAAACATCTGGGTTACACATACATGATAAAAGTCTTCCCATGTAATCCCATCAACAAAGACCACTAATACTTTTAAACATTTCTCCATCCATTTATTTCCACGTAGGTTCTTCCTTGAAAAAGAGGTTATCCTATAAAATAGGGTATTCACATGGGTAATTCCCAGGTTTCCTAAATTTATGGAAAATGACTATAAAAGGATTCTTGGGATAATTTTTATTTTCTTTCATAGTATCCATCATTTTTCATCAAAAATAATTTACTTTATATCCTTATTTCCCACACATAAATCTTTTCATTGTTACATTGAGACACTTTCCAAGGTGTCTCCTTCCACATTTCCAACCTGATGGAAATTGAGCTTTCTTTTCTCTATGGTCTCCTCTTTTAGAGCTCTTATAATTCACCGACTTTCTCTTCATTATTGAGTTAGGGATTTGGTTAATATATATGTTGTTGATAATATTTTTGGAAAACTGATTCGTAATGAACAAGATATCTTTTACACCTATCGATATTCCATTTTATTTCTCATTTCCACCACAGTGCCCACCTGGTAAATCATATTCACTGTTACTATGACTTCCTTGTAATCCAGTCACTGACTTACTCAAGATAGCGCTGTGTGATTCATAAAATCATATAGATAATATCATAACACCTTATTTTAAATCTAAAACACCTTAGGATTAACCAAGGTTATTTATTCTCATCTTATAATAAAATCCTTCAAATTGGTTTATAAAGAAAATGTGAATTATCTTAAGCATATCCACCAGGAGTTTCGTAACCAAGAGTGCAGCAAGGCCCGTTGTTGTGTACCAGGATACCCCAGGTCAAGCCTGAAACTCATTGTTAGAGTTTTTACTCCTAGTTACATTTGTTCCAAGGCCACCTCTACCTGCTCGTATCCAGATAGGGATGCATTGCATGGAAAATCCAAATAATATTTACATTACCAAAATTTTTGGGTGTTCTTATATACAAATCCTCCATTTCTATCTTAGGGTAGTGTTTTCTAATTAGAGTTTTTCTAAATCTAGCTTCCCAAGTTTATACTAACCTTCCACTAATACCAACTGTAACACCCAAACCCTAGTTACCCAAAATCAGTGCATTATTTCATAAAATGGCATGATATAAGGAATCGTGTCCTAAATGACCGATCCGTTTAGTATCCTTGGAAGTACTTGATACATACATATGTTTTACATTACATCATGAAATAAATAAAACAACATTGTGTCCCCTTTGAACACTCTTATATAACTTATCCTATTTCTACAAGATAATCGTAATATACTTCTTTGTATCCTGGAAAAAATAAATCATAAAAAAGGGGTGAGCTCAGATGCTCAGTAAGGATAACAATATAGTTGAAATTGTCACAAATAAGAATAAACATTTATGTCAAAGTATAACACTAAAACACAATCCTTTTAAACATAAACTTCAGCATAACATGGAAAAGATTAATATAATAATGGCATTTACTCATTCAAATTTATATTTTACTAATGGAATAATCACATATAATATCAATACCCAATTTCATAATGATGGAATGCATAATGCCGTACATCATAACCACTTAGTCAAAGCCTCGTGACAAGACTAAAAATATGATTTTGTCAAGCCTTTTTGGAAAGACACTAGTTTATCTCATGAGACCTACCGATGCATTTAAGATCTATAGAGGGCTCCACCCGTCACTTACTATGTCCAATTCATTCCTCGTATGAAAAGTTTGAAACATAATATAAACATTCGTATTAAAACTAGCATACGGAATGTCAATATTTTAACCACAAACCATGAATGGTATAAAAATAGCACATCTACAGTCAAACAGAACTCATTAAATACAATATGGAAGATTGTATTATAATAAATTAACCTCAATCAAGAATAATGAAGGATATTTATATAGATGAAAATAATCATCAAAACTATTTGAGAGTAATATCCCCCTTTTTCTTGAAAACATTTAAAAGTATGACTATTAATCAAGAAGTTGTTTAAAATGGATTTTTGAAACAAAGTTTCCCATAACACTTTGAAACATTTACAATTAATTTTAATTTTAAAACATTAATGTCCATGTAAAAAAAATCCTTAAAACCATTTTTAAAACATTGACATTAATGAGAAAGATTTATAAGAATAATTTTTTAAAACATTTAAAATGATATTTCAGTTAGAATTCTTAACCAAATGAGAGAAGCTTGAATAAAAATAATTGAGGCAATAAAATCATTATAATATCAAAATAATAAAGGTATTAATTATATATTATGTCAAAGTATAGTATATACACCAAATAAAAGTGAATTGGCGCATAACAACAAAGAAGATTCAATAGAATGTAAGATGAGATGAATTCCCTTATAAAGACAATATCCATAGGGTAAGGATAAATCAATGACATAATTTTGTGTTAAAAATATAAATACACTCAATATGATTGGATATTCAGTGTAAATCAATCAGAGGACACACACAAATATTCTTGTAAAAACAACACTAATGACTTTTATGTTTAACTCAATGAATAATAATTGAGTTAAAATTAATCTTATCAAGTTCCAAAAGATGACTTGAGAATTTATAAATGGAGTGACTATGTGTATAAAAAGTGCATCCACAAATATTTTAGTGTAAATTACTACATAAGTAAATAAATTGTGATTTCACTCATAATTTTTGAGTAACGTAATCAATGGAGTTTGTGTAAAACTAAATGAATGGAAATTGAAATTTGAAATTCCCTTACCGATTTGATAACGTACAAAACACACATCCCATGAAAGAAGGATCACCCAATTATGATTTAAATACCCATAAATTAAAGGATATTATGCAAAAAATATAATCATGGGTAGTACATACATCACACAAAAGTTAATAGTGGAAAATATAACGTGAATCTCACAGGAATAAAAGTGAGATTAAAACCCCTAACCTTGTACATTTCCTTAGTATAGGGTAGTCTAACCTCATGTATAATGGCTAAATAATTTTTATTAAATTATAAAGGAACCAAATACTTAAATATGATATCATATATGATCTTATAATATTGATTTGTTATGGATATTTTAGTAGTATCATTGTTTTGGTTGTTAACTGATTCGTTTTCATTTATATGTTTGGTTACTTATGTAATATTTGTTATGTATAAGATTTATTTGATTCATATATAGAATGAGATTACATTATTAAAAATTATTTTTAATCATTAAATGAAAATTTTTCTTGAATGATTATGATGGGGAATGAATCACATCGCGTTAGTAGAGACGGTAATCCGTATGTACGCATGAGAAACAATATCAATATATTGATGGTGAAATCATAAGTGATTGGATGATATATAATATATAAAAAATAATTAGAATGTTATATTTATTATTTATATTAGTTATACTCATTATTATGCCCATCCAAATAATGAAGTGTTTGAATAAGAAACAATACCACAACATGGAGGCGGTAAGCTGTACATACACACGTATGGTGACTTTGTCATTAATAGGATGGATAGAATAACAAATATGGTTGTACCATATTTATAATAACATCACAGTATGTATAAGGTACTTCCGTTATTATTTTTTTATTGAATCAACAAAAAAAGAGGAAGTGGAAGAGGAAACGAACTTGAAAGAGGTCCGTGAAATTATTATATCTTCTTCAGGTGTTTCCTTTTGAATTGATCAAATGTTATCCTTCGGTTGGCTTTATGATCAAATTAATTCTTCTAGGTCGAAGTGAGTATAGTTGGGAGGATATTTGGTAAGGGGTTGGACAAGACAAATGGCTTTGGAGGTGTGATTTTGAGGGAAGGGGAAGTACCCTTTTATAAGAGAGGTGGGGGTTACTTTAGGAAAACCTTGAAATATTATTTTATAATAAAAAAATTTCAGTTTATAGTGGCTCCAAAATAATTTATTTCTTGTCTAAGGTAGGTATGGGTCAAAAAACTCTCTACCAATAGGTTTCAGACAGGTTTAGGTCACCATATTAACCTTATCTTTTATATTTCACTCTTAGTTAAATAGTTTAATTTTATTATGTATACTTTTATTATTTTATTATATGGTTCATAATCTTACTATAAAATGCCAAGAGAACCCAAAGTGGTTCATTAATGATATATATATTATTATTTATGTCTTTTGTCTGAACCTTATATTTTTAGGACTATGATATCATTTAATAATGTAGTATTTGTTTTAAAAACTCATTTATGTCAATTTTGACACTATTTAGTATTTTGGTTTTGATAAAGTCATAACAACATGGTTCATTTGAAAAAAATTCATTTAATCAACCCTAACATGTCATATTAACCTAAAAAATTTGTGAAATTCATCAAAGTTATCAAATGAAAATTATTTGGATATTTATAATATCAATTATGTTAATATTTCATTAATAAGGTAATTACTGCATCATCATTTGGTCAAATATAAATTAAATTATATAATTTCTAAATATTATAAATAAAATAAAATTATGTAGGAAATACTTTTATATTTCTAATGAATATTTATAGTATAATTTATATTATGTGTATCCCTATATTAAAAATTATTTAGTTATTAAACTTTAAATTTTACACTTTTAACTCTTCTTTAAATAAAATAATAATAAATTTCCTAATCTAATATAAGTGGACCAAAAGGATCATATTTAATTCCTAAGGTTTATTTTGGTCGAAATAAACTTATCCAATAGAATGATGACACGTGTTAGGGTAATAATAATATCATTTTTACCTTTAATTACCCTATTTACTTTTAACCATGGTAAAGAAAAGTTAAAAGTTACTATTCACTAAAAATTATTTTCAACTTAATGAACCACATTTTACTTACCGATATCAACCATGTCTCTCGGATTATTGAAATTTAATTCACAGAAGCGATAAAATTGGGCTTTATGAAAATTTTCAAATGCTCTTAGAAGGTGGGTAAAAGATGGTAAAAAGTTCAATAAAATTTTATATATCTAATGTTATTATAAAATGACTCCAATGAATTAAATTGAACATATATAGGTTTTATGTAAATATTTTTATTTTAAATAAATTAAAATAAAATAATTAATTATTAAAATAAAAAGTCTGTTTTAAACAATAATGTAGTGTTTTTCACTATTTATTAAAAATTGAATGTTTTTAGAAAAATACCAAAAATTCACCCTAAGCTAATTTTGATATTCCGAATTGAAAAATGATATCCATTTTGAAAAATAAAATTAATAAAATTTCAATAAGTTGGTATTACTATTCATTACGGCTAGTTTGATTGGTCGTGGTGTGTTAAAACTTCATGTCGCGTACAACGCAAGCTACTGAATTATTCAAAGGGTAATTTACTCTAGAGGTTTGGGGTGTTACATTATTGAATGAGTTATGTTTGACTATGGATGTTCTATTTTTATGCCATTCAATTTTTGTGGTTAAAGTATTGACATTTTTTATGCAAGTTTTAATATTAATGTTTAGATTATATTTCACCCATTTCATATGAGGAATGCATTGGAATTAGTAAGTGATGGGTGGAGCCCGCTATAGCTCTTCGACGCATTGGTAGGTCTCATGAAAAAAACTAGTGTCTGGGCACAAGGCCTTGACAAAATTTTATTTGCAGTCCTGGTACGAGGCCATGACTATGTGGTTATGATATCTAGCATTATGCATTCTATCATTATGAAATTGACTATTGATATTTCATGTGGTTATTCGACTAGTAGAATATCTATGTGAATAAGTAAATGGAATTATTCGATTTATATTTTCCATATTATGTTGATGTTTATGTTTAAATGGATTTTTTTAGTCTTATACATTTACTTAAATGTTTGTAATTATTTAATATTTTTCCCGCTATATTGTTATCCCTATTGAGCATTTGAGGTCACCCCTTTCTTATTTTTTCTTTTCCCAGGATGTGAGGAATTATATTTTGTTTAACCTATAGGGATAGGACTAGAGATATGAATGTGTTCAAAGGGGGAACAATGTTGTTTTTATTTATTTCATGATGTATTGTAAAATTTATGTATATATCTAGTAATTCCAAGGATACTAAACTAATCGGTCTTTTGAGACATGATCTCTTAATATAATTCCATTGTTATGTAATAATGCACCAACTCTGGGTAAATAGGGTCGGGGAATTACAACTAAAATCATCGAAAGAAAATTACAACAAATTATCAAAGAATAATTATATGAAATTAGTATTATAATTTTATTCTATTTCTTAAAGGATAATTACAATCTAATTATCATGTGAAAAGGGTTTTCAAAAATAATAGATGATAATTCTATGTATTAACAAATTATAATTAGTTAAATAATTATAAATTATAATTTGGGATAAAATTTGTCTAATATAATTATAAAAGAATATTTTTTAATAAAGTTACCAAAAGATAATTATAACGGATAATTTTTAATAAATTATCAAAAGATAATTATTAAAGATAATTTGTAAGAAATTATCAAAATATAATTATAAAGGAGAATTTTGGATTAAATTATAAAATATAACTATAAAAAGATAATTTTAATAAAATTACCAAAGATAACTATAAGGGATAATTTGACTTAAATTATAAAAAGATAATTATAAAGGATACCTTACAATAAAATATCGAAATTCAATTATAAAGACTAATTTAGCATAAATTTATCAAATATAATTATAAATGGATAATTTGTAATAAAATTATCTCAAGATAATTATAAGGGATAATTTATAATAAATTATAAAAAGACATTTTTTTAATTATCATAACATAAGTATAAAGGATAATTTATAATAAATTATTTAAATATAAATAAATAGGATTATTTAGGATAAAATTTTCAGAGATAATTATTAAATGACAATTTATGAAAAATTATCAAGATATAATCATTTTATTCCTAAGGATAATATTGAAAACACATGGTTTCACCTCAATGATAACTTTAAAATTATTATGGAGAGATAAATTATCATCACAGTTAATATTTTATTTAATTTTTATATAAAATTTAAGGTTTTGGTTCTAGGAACAATGTACAAACCTTGAGCTTTGACATGTCAATGTTTCTATAATAAGGTCGAGAAGAGGTGTTCTTGACTAGTTTATCCCCACCTTTCAACATCGATGAATTTTGAGATTGGAACCTCCTTACCATCATGAGTTCTTGTTATATGCATATTTCTTGGTTGTGATTTATGTGTGGCTTGATTTATATTCATTCATGACTTTTGATAGCATGTGGACCATAATATTCAATAATTTGATTCCCTGAGATTTATGTGATATGCAGATTCCATGATGATTCTTGATTCACATGTTTATTTATAAGATCATGCTATATTTCTTATGATGTGTGCTATGGTTATTATCATTCTATGAAATGTCATGTTTTCCTTTACAGGATTGGTATTTGTATACATGATAAGTAGCCATTATTTCATAATTAATCCATGTGGGAGAACATGTAGTGTGTGGTGATGATGGTGACACAACATGATAACCTTGTAACATGATATTTACATAATGACTTGTAGATTCCATGTAGATGGATGAAACTAGATGCTTTTTTGATTCTGAGTGTTAAACGATTCCTTGTAGACTCTAGGTAGGTTATAAATACTAGATGGCTTAGGGATTTTGAGTATTACAAAATGCCATGTGTATTCCATGTAGTTTGTTTCACTAGTTGCCTTGTGGATTGTCATTCCACGTCCCTCAGTTCCCTTGCCGTGACTTCCCGAACACCGCCTCCCATAGGCCAAGGGCAGGTGACTAGCACCGAGTAGGCATATACCAATCAAATGGGAGGAATTTTCTTAATTACCTATACAAACAAAAAAAAATCCAATCCACATATACTAGATGGTGAAAACACTAAGTAAACAACCACATGTCATGACAGTAGAAGACTAAAGATAACAGGGCCTAAATGCAAGACTAACTCAAATAGAAAAGTAAAAGTAAAAGTCTTTGTAACTCCTTCGTATAAAATATTTCCTAAAGGGTAGCTACCAAAACCGCAATCTAAAGCAAAAAAATCACATCTCATCTTTCGGGTGACTCTAAGCACCACATATCCCCAGTACACCAGGAACACCATCAAAGTGTAGATCATCTACAAAAGACATGACACGTGTGGGCGAAGCCCCTCTAGGGGTGATTAAAAAAATAATCAATTGGGACCCCAAACTAGAAAGGAATACCAAAAAGAAATTCACAAAGTAGAATACCAAATAGGTACATGAATTATTACCTCTAAGAACTAAAATAAAGAGATACACCAGATTCAACTCACATAGGTATAATTCTAAAGTATGAAAAGCAAGATTATGAGATGTTGTCACAAAACACTCAGTATTGATAGGGCACTGAGTCCTGATCAGAAACTAACCCCTAAGGAGTCACTTAGACCTGATGAGTCACTTAAACCCGATGATTCACATATACACAATGAGTCACATAGACCCCAAGAGACATAGTCTTGATGTCATGTATATCTCAATTCACATAGTCTCCATGTCACATCCAGCCATATGATTCTAGTCGTAGCACGCTTGTTCCGGGAGAACCTACTCCTCAAGACAATGGTCATATGTCGACTTCTAAAAAAACCAAGTCATAGAATCTCAAAAGGAACTCCTCATCATGAGGGTCCCAAAGCTAAAAAATGGTCGTCAAAAGGACTCATGGTTTGAACGTTATTGGAAATTTAGTAAAAAGTGGTTGGCTGGGTCTGGGTCTAGTATGACCTGGTTAGACCGACTCATCCTAGAGCGGCTGATCTCACCCCGCTATGCTAGCCTGGCCAGCTAGAGTGGGCATGTTCACTCCACTTGGGAGGTGGCAGGCATTGTGTCCATATCCAATAATTATGGGGTGGTCATCATGTTTGACATGGTGGTCTACCGCATGACCATCCTTTAGTGGTTACCGTGGGGTCCTGCCACTGTGGTCTAGGTGGACAATGACCCCTTGGTAGCATAACCTAGCCACCCTTCCATGTCCATAAAAGTTCACTTATAGCTACCTGCTTTGGGGATCTACTCCGCCGACCATCGAGCTGGAAACCGCTATAACTAGGTGGCCACGCTGATGTGCACCATCTCCGACACCATTGGGCGCTACCGTCGGTGTCCATCATTCCACGGGTGGCCACCATCACTATGGGTGGCCTATTTTCAAAATCGTGAACACCCACACAATCCATGGGTCACTGTCTCCACTTCCCTATGCTCCAAATTATATTGCTGTCGATCCAGGGGTTGGCAATGTTTGGAACCTCCTGGTTAGAATTAGATATAACCATGGGGGTATTTTAGTGAAGAACACAAGAAAGAGAGAGAGAACACTATGACCAACCAATGAATGAATGGTATCCTTGTTCGTTCTGCTTTCATTCATCATGTCAGGAAAAAAGGGAAATTAAACGATACTAATAACCACTAAGGTAGAACCCCCTTTAATCCCATAGAAATAGTACCCATCCCGCATGTAAGATCGATCAGTGGGTCAACCTATTGCTAGGTTGATCCATGTTCATCATTGAATGAGAGAATGAGGAAGAATGACCCCACAAAATTAAAACCCCTACCGTGATTTGGTTCAATCACTGACGAAGAATAGTCTATGCATCATCATTCATCGATGCTTAATCTGAATCCCGATCATCTATCCATCATCACTCGGTTCGAGCTCCGATCTCTAAATTGTTAATGCTGGAGAGAGCCTCCTCATCTTGCCTTAGAGAAACTCCAGGGTTATGATGATAACCCCAGATCTCTGATGAGGCTTATTAAAATATTAAATTTTCACTGCGTCAACATGTAACATCCAATTTAAAATATTTTTATTTAATATTTTGATGACGTTCAAGTAAAAAAAATAACATTCACCCTTGACCTTTATAGGTCAAGGTGAGCCCCCTCTTAGGGAAAACACACCCACTTGAGCTCAACGGTGGTCTCATATTTTTAATACGAGTTACCATTAATGAGTTATTAAGAATTTAAAATATAATTTTTATTTTTAATTATTTTATTTACAGTTACATCCATTTCTGGTTTTCTAACTTGAGACACATGTCGAATAATGTTAAGTCACACATTTGGTAAACCCACCATCCTGAATGCAAAGGTGCCTTCATATTTCTAATACGGGCACCCGTTTAAGAGTTACATTACATTATCAGAAAACCCACTAACACATGGTATTAAAAATGAACATTTCTGTAAAACAATTCTGGGAACCTCATGCTTCAAAATCACATTCTGTCTCTGTTCCAAGTCATGCATTTTCCCATTTAATTTCTAAAAAGAAAACTGGGAAAATCTGAGTCATTACATTCTCCCCACCTTAAGGATTTATGTCCCGGAAAGCCAAACCATGAGATACCCAAATAGATGAGGGCATGGGCAAGAACCTGAGCCTCCTACTACCAAATTATCTCTGGGAGATTCAAGTGCAACCACCGAACATGAAATAGAGGAATTGATCGCCCACACAGGGTACTCTCCTATAAATCCTTGATCTTCACTGGATACTCTATAGAAGTAAACCCATCATCAATGTCCATATCACCCCAATCAATGACCTGTGATGGGCCATGTATGTATCTCCTCAGTTGAGATATGTAGAAGACGCTGTCCACCAAATCTAACTAAGAAGGTAGATCCCAACAGTACACCCCCTCACCCACTCTACACAGAATCATAAAATATCAGAGGAACCCCAAAGATAACTTGCTTCCCCAACCAAATCTCTCCATCCTACTTCAAAGCGAGACAAGAATGAAAAAATGGTATCCCTACCCAAACTCCATGGGTGTTTATTACCCATAAGAAAAAGACTTGTGATGTCTTTGTGTAGCCTTCATCTACTCTTGGATAATCCTCACCTTCTCTATAGTTTCCTGCACAAACTCTGGGCCCCTGGGCACTGACTCTCTAGGGTTAGTCCAACAAAGTGGTGACCTACAATGTTTCTCTTAAAAGGCATCAAAGGGTTCCATACTGATAGTGAAGTGGTAGATATTTTTATATGAAAATTCCACAATATATAGGTGAACCTCTAAAAAGTGGCCAAAATCGAGGATTCCAACACATAGCATGTCCTCTAAGACCTGAATGGTCTATGTTTTTGTGTCGTCTGTCTGTGGATGGAAAGCTATGGTCAAGCACAACTGTGTACCAAATTCCAACTGAAATCCCTTCCACAAACAAGATGTGAAACGGGGATCACAATATGAATCTATCTTTTGTGAGACTCTTTGGAGATGAGCTATCTCCTGCACATAGATTCATCCCATGCTCTCTATTGAACTTTAATTCTGAAAATCTAAAAAGTGGCTGAGTTGGTGAGTCGGTTAACAATCACCCAGATGGTATCGTGTGCCATGGATGTATGTGATAAACCCATCATGATATATATGGGTATCCGTTCTAACTCCCTTTATGGAACCCTATGTAAGAAAAGAAAAATCCCTTCCATGCATAGGTGATCAACACAATGAGTTTACAAAAACAAAAAAATTGATTCAAAAGAGAGATGAAATTTTATATCAATAGGTAATCCTAGCTTCAACCAGTTCCATATCCCTCGGTGTCTGCCTTGATACCCACATTCATATCTTGATGCATCTCTCCACTATAGGAATACACTACTACTACTACTGTGCATCCTCTGAAATTAATAACGTGCTCCCCAACTTGGGAATATTCATCAGGGGCATTCCCCATGGACAACTGAGCACGTAAAGCCTTACTGTTGGTATCACTGAGCCATGCCTCCCTAACTCACTATAATAGTGGAGGGGTAAAAAATACCAACTTAAGGTAATATGCATTATCTATATCAAATAAAGATAAATTTAGTGAGTCCAACTACTCAGTTTCCTCTTTAAATGAATAAAAATGAACATCATGCTGAGATAATTTGATACCATGCTTCCCTTACCAAGAGTATAGAATCTATACAAGTCATAGTCCTTGAGGAACTCTAGAAAAATACTATGTATCTTGTTCAGAACCATTTGAGAGAAGATATACTTGAGACTCTTGTGGTCTGAGTAGATGATAAATCATTCACCCATCAGGTAGTGTCACCACATCTTCAATGCGAAGACTACCATTTCCATCTGAGGATCGTGGTTCATGTAGTTCTTTTCATGTGATCTCAACTAATGTGAACCATAGAAAATCACCAATTGCAACTGTATCAGCATACAATCAATTACAATCCCAAATTCATCACATAAAACTATGTACTTGACTCCTACCTATGAAATAATCATGACCAGGGCACTTGTGAAACTCTATCATAGCTGCTAAAAAGCCTCCAAACAGCTTTCTATCCACATGAAAGGAAGCCCCTTTTCAACTGATCGAAGTATTTATCGACTTTTTGGTAGTGCATACTCATTATCCACAAACACATAATTAATGTACCAATAATCCAAACATAACCTCAAACAATGTGTCTTACTAAGCCCTCTTTTAGTAAGTCCTCCACATGTACCCTCAACTCACAAAGATCTGTGAAACCCCTCCAATATAATAATACTAATAATGGTTCCATCTCAAGGTGTCAAACAATGAAAAAGTCTATATCCCTATCATAATGTAAACCTATAACATCTTTAGGGAAGATGTCTTTATACTCTACAGCTATTACTGGAAACTAAAAACACAAAACAACTCTCACGACCCGTCCTCGGGGCCCGTGCCGTGACTACCCCAAGCCCGCCTTCCATAGGCCAGGGGCTGGCGACTAGCACCAAGGCGTAAAATCCCAGTAAACAGGGAAGGCATTGCCTTTATAAGTAACAACCACACAGAGTCAGCAAGCGGAAAGTAAAGTGCAGAAAAGTAAAGGGGGGCCAGAATACAAGCCCAACTGTAAAGTACAACTGAAAAAGTAAAGTACAGCAACTGAAGAAAAGACGGCGGCCTCGTGTCGTCCACTGGCAATCCCACCTGAAGGGTGGGTACAGATAGCCTCCAGGCTCCTCGGGTCCCACGTCCGCTCCGAGCGCGTCCCGCCCAGTGGTCCACCTCCAGGTACCGTCCTGCTCCACGCCCCAACCGTGATCAGCGCTGTCCGTCGTCTGCAACCAACACAACAAGGTGCGGGCATAGCCCATGCAGGGGTGAGTACAAGCTACTCAGTAAGGACCCCGAGACCCCCGAAGGTCTCCCGAAATCCACAAAGGATATATCACAAAAGAAAGATGCAATCACGAAGTAACATCTGACTCGACTTAGGTATATGCCCATACATATACCTAAGTCCCCACTTCTAGCTCTGCTCACGAGCTCAAGAACAACTCAATCCACAAAGGAAAGCAAGACTCAAATCCACAAGGAGAGTAAACAGTAAATCCACATAGGATAGTTCAACACAATCCACAAAGGAGAGTAACATAAGATTCAGCTCAACCAGGTATACTTTTTCAGACGATGTCAAAGATGATCACTGATCCATCTAAGTCGTCGGACCCACGAAGGATCGATAGGTACTAACCCCCGCAAAAGACCCACGTAGGATCGGGCTCACACAGAACCTGTAGGCAGTGGCTCACACAGAACCGGTAGTAAGGACCCACATAGGATCGGGCTCACACAGAACCTGTAGCACTGATCCACGTAGGATCGCTGAGTGCAGTAGTCGACGCAGTCCACTGAGGATCTCTGCACAGTCGTCGCCGTAGTCCATTAAGGATCTCTGCTCTGCCGTCGCCGCAGTCCACGGAGGATCTCTGCTCTGCCGTCGTCGCAGTCCATGGAGGATCTCTGCTCTGCCGTCGTCGCAGTCCACGGAGGATCTCTGCTCTGTCGTCGAAGTCACAGCCAGCGCTAGGGTTCCCGCACTTAGCGAGCTCGTTTAGGAGGGTCCGCTCCAGGAGCCGAGAGGCTGATACATCAACTGACACGTAGTCCGAAGTTGATGTATCGAAAAGTTCCGTATCGACAACTGGATCTCAACGCAACAGACGGTGCGTCAATCGGACGCCCGGTCTGAGAGTTATTGGCATTTTCGTCCCAGGGGCCTGGTTGGTTTTTAGGGAAAAACCAACCCGTCCGTACTCCGCCTGTGTCCGATCCTCGGGCGGAGTATGCCAAAAGTTCCGTCTCACTTAGAGGAAACTACCACAGCTGACGGTACGTCGATCGGACGTCCGTAGCTCAAGTTATGAGCGTTTCCGCTCCGAGGGCCCGGTTGGTTTCGTGTACGAACCAACCCGGCCGAACCCAAAGTCTTCCGAAACCTTGAGTATAATAAACCGAAACGACCGTCTCGATCCAAGGATCGCGTAGCCGCTGACGGTTCGTCAATCGGAGGTCCCAGGCCCAAGATATGGGCGAAAGACCGAAGAGGGCCCGAAACGGGGGTTCTGGGCCCGGGGCGACCTGGCCCGAACCCCCCCTGGGTCGGCCGAACCGGGTCGGCCCGACCCGGCCCGACCCGGCTAGGCCGGGTCCGGTCCGGCCTGGGCGCGGCCCGGCCGACCGGACCGGCCGGCTCGGCCTCGGCCGAGCGGCCGAGTGAGCCGCCGCGGGTCAAACCCGCGGCTTTGGAGAAACGCGGCCCGCACGGGCCGCGTGCTGGGTGGCCGGACCGCGGACGCGGTCCGGCGGTTCGCCGCCGCCGCGGCTCGGCCGCGGCGGACTCCTCCGGCGGCGCGCCGGGCGCCGCCGCGCCGCCGCCCCCTTCCGTGGGCCGCCGGAGTTGCTCCGGTGGCCCGTTTTGCCTCCCGTCTGCGTCGTTGCTCCTCCCGGGGGCCGATCTTTACTGCGGGATCAACGGATCGCCCTTGCCGCACGGTTCTTCGTCGTCCTCCAGATCCGCACAAAAAAAAAGGGATGATCGGCGGAGGGTTGCCGGGTCTTGTTCGTTAGACCCGCACCCTCCGCGTTAGTCATAAACAACGGGAGAAACAAGAAACGACCAATCAACAATTTTAAATAAATTTAAAATTGTTCTGTGATCGGTTCTTTATTTTAAAAGAAATAAAATCACGGGAAAGGAAAATAAAATATTCCAATCAACCCTTACCTCGCAGCTGTCGTTGCCGAACGAGGGATCGTCGCGGGATTGCTCATCGCGGAAGAAGGGGGATCGTCGCGTCGTCGCGGTATCCGGCGTCGCGTCGCCAATCTCCGGATCAAGGTCAAACGGATTTAATTAATTTAAATCCGTTGATATCGAAAATTTAAAAAGGGAGAACTTAAACGATTTGATTCTCACCTTAGTTGCCGAACGAGGATCGGCTGCGGAAGAAGAGGCGTTGCCGAAGAACGTCGCGGGTAAAGCTCGTCGACGTCGCAGATCTCGGTGTGCGTCGTCGAATTCCGGTCGCCGGCGTTCTTCGCGTTCTTCGCGTTCTTCGCGTTCTTCGCGTTCTTCGTGGAGAGATGAAGAACCAAAGATTCTCTCAAATCCTTTCAAAGGATTTTTAGGTTGGTCTTATTTTATAAACATGCCAACAAACGCAAAAGCATAAGTAACGACCCAACAGTTCGTTGAATTAATTCAACGAGCGAAACAGCCCATTTTATTCACGAAAGAAACCGCCCAATTAAATGGTCTGTTAAGAATTAAAGAAAACGCGTCGGTTGACTTTTCAGTTACTTTGACGGGTTTTCGCGGGTGCGTTACTTAGCGAAAGAAACGGCGGGGCTCGTGCGGGCCCCACCTCACAAATACCCTACCAAGGGGATAGGATATTTCTGGATAGCATCCTATCCAGTTCAACTCAGTTCAAGCCACCCTTAAGTGGCTTCAAGTGGCTTCCAAGCTGCTTAAGTGAAATAAAATAAAGTTCTCGCACAAACTTTATTTTATTTCTGACTTAAAGCCGCAAAATTTAAAAACCACGTCTGAGCAAACGCAACTCCGGAAGAGGCGTTTCTAAGAAAATACCGGCGCTGCGATTTCATCGGTGCCCTCAGAATTCGATTCCGGGCACCGGTTCAAAAGATAGAAAAACCCGCTCGTCCGTTCACTGAACGTACCCGAGCCAAACTTCGGAAATTGATTCCGGGCACACCGGGCCTCGGAATCAGGTGCCGTCTGAAGCTGCGCTCTTGTAAAATTCCAAAGAAATTTAAGAAAAAAAATTTCCTTGAAATTTTCGGGTCTTTACATTACTCCCACCTCAGGGCTTTACGTCCCCGTAAAGATACATCAAAAACTAGGGGAACAAATGGGGGTACTGAGCACGCATCTGAGCCTCCCGCTCCCAAGTGCTCTCCTGGAGGTTCCTGTGCTGCCATCTGACGCGCACAAGAGGAATCGACCGCCCACGTATGACCCGCTCCTGTCGATCCTCGATCTCCACTGGGACCTCCGCAAAAGTCGCCCCATCGTCCACGTCCAGCTCCCCAAAGTCGATGATCTGCGTCGGGTCGTGCACGTATCTCCTCAGCTGAGACACGTGAAAGACGTCGTGCACCCGGTGCAACTGAGGTGGTAGAGCCAGGCGATAAGCCACCTCTCCTATCCTGCTGAGGACCTGGAAAGGCCCGATGAAGCATGGAGACAACTTTCTGCCTCGGCCAAATCTCCGTAAACCACGTCGAGGTGAGAGACGCAAAAAGACGTGGTTGCCATCCTAGAACTCTAGTGGCCTCCGCCTCCTGTCAGCATATGACTTCTGCCGGCTCTGAGCTGTCCTCATCCTCTCCTGGATGATCTGGACCTTCTCTGTCGTGGCCCGGACCATCTCTGGTCCCACGAGTGCTGACTCCCCAGGGTCTGTCCAGCACAACGGTGATCTGCAGGGTCTGCCGTACAACGCCTCGTATGGTGCCATCCCGATGGTGGAGTGGTAGCTGTTGTTGTACGCGAACTCCACCAAGGGTAGGTGGTCCTCCCAGCTGCGACCAAAGTCGAGAACACATGCACGAAGAATGTCCTCGAGTGTCTGTATGGTCCTCTCAGTCTGACCATCCGTCTGAGGGTGGAAGGCTGTGCTCAGATGGAGCCGCGTCCCGAACGACTCCTGCAACCCCTTCCAAAGCCGGGAAGTGAAATGAGCATCTCGATCGGAGACGATAGACGATGGCACACCGTGAAGCCGTACGATCTCCTGGACGTAAAGACGTCCCAAGCTCTCCACTGAGCCCTGCTCTCTGATGGGTAAGAAGTGTGCCGACTTGGTGAGTCGGTCGACAATCACCCAAATGGAGTCGTGACCTCTGGAAGTGCGTGGAAGTCCAGTCACGAAGTCCATAGATATGGCATCCCACTTCCACTCCGGGACCTCCAAGGGCTGTACCAAGCCTGCTAGTACCTGATGCTCTGCCTTCACTTACTGGCAGGTGAGGCATCGTGAAACGAACTCCGCCACAGCTTTCTTCATGCCCGGCCACCAGTGCTGCCGTCTGAGATCCTGGTACATCTTCGCCACTCCGGGATGCACCGCCAAGGGAGAAGTGTGAAACACTCTCAGCACCTCCTCTCGTAAAGCGACTGGTACGAAGGTACGTCCTCTGAAAAGGATGTCTTGCTCTGCTCCAAGGGAGAAGCCATCAGGCGCCTGACCTGAGGATATCAGTGCACGCCGGGTCTCACAGTCAGCGTCCCCACGTTGAGCCTCTCTGACCCGCTGAAGAAGTAGAGGAGAGACTGTGAGAGACTGAAGAAAGGCTGCTCCGTCTCTATCCACGAAGGATATCTGTAAGGAGGCTAGCTGCTCCGTCGCCTCCTCAAGTAGCTGAATGCCCGTCCTCCTGCTGAGGGCATCAGCTACCACGTTTCCCTTCCCATGAGTATAGACTATCTCAAAGTCATAGTCCTGGAGGAACTCAAGCCATCTCCGCTGTCTCAGGTTCAGGTCCTTCTGAGAGAAGATATACCTGAGACTCTGGTGGTCAGAAAAGACTGTGAAGCGCTCGCCCATCAGATAGTGCCGCCAAGTCTTCAGAGCGAAGACCACTGCTGCTAACTCCAGGTCATGAGTGGCGTAGTTTTGCTCATGCGGCCTCAACTGATGTGATCCGTAGGCGATCACGGCCCGCTCCTGCATCAGGACGCATCCGAGTCCAGTCCCTGATGCATTGCAGTAAACTACGTACCCAACTCCCTCCTCAGGCAACCTCAAGATAGGTGCGCTGGTCAACCTCTGCCTCAGCTCCTGGAAGCTCTGCTGACATCTGTCTGACCACACGAAGGGTTTCCCCTTCTTCGTCAACGCTGAGAGTGGTGCCGCAACTCTGGAGAAGTCTGGCACGAATCTCTGATAGTATCCCGCTAGGCCCAAGAAGCTCCGCACCTCTGTCACGCTCCTGGGTGGCTCCCAAGCTAGCACTGCCTCGATCTTCGCGGGATCCACTGCAACTCCCGCCTCAGAAATGACGTGCCCCAAGAAATGGACCTCACGTAACCAGAACTGGCATTTTGAGAGCTTTCCATAAAGCTGGTGCTCTCGGAGTGTGTCTAGCACAACTCGCAGGTGGTAGGCATGTTCCTCCTCAGTCGTCGAGTATATCAAAATGTCTTCAATGAAGACAACGACATATCGGTCGAGGTATGGCTGGAAGATCATGTTCATGAGGCTCATGAACACTGCTGGAGAATTGGTTACGCCGAACGGCATAACCAATAACTCATAATGGCCATACCGACACCTGAAGGCCGTCTTCTGCACGTCCTCGTCTCGAACTCTGAGCTGATGATAGCCTGACCGGAGGTCTATCTTCGAGAACCACCGCGCTCCCTTGAGCTGATCGAAGAGGTCATCAATCTGTGGCAGCGGATACTTGTTCCTCACTGTCACCTGGTTCAGGCGACGATAGTCGACACACAGTCGCAAGCTCCCGTCCGCCTTCTTGGCGAACAATATCGGGGAAGCCCAGGGTGAAACACTGGGTCGGATAAACCCCTTGCTCTGCAAGTCCTCCAACTGTACCCGCAGCTCCCGAAGCTCGGCGGGGGCCATCCGATATGCTGGAGTAGATATCGGGGCTGTCCCGGGGTACAAGTCGATGTAAAAGTCTACCTCTCTACGAGGAGGTAGCCCTGGAACGTCGTCGGGAAAGACGTCCACGTACTGGTCCACCACTGCAGGAAAAGCCGGACTCTGCACGTCCACTGCTCCTAGGATGAGGCTAGCCAACTGATGAGAGATAGGCTGCACTCTCCTCCGCGGATGTCCATCCTGTGCTGCAAAGGTTCCCTTCTCGCCGGTGAAGGTAAACCTGCTCCCGTCGGTGCGAACACATCGCACCTTGCGCCTAAAATAGTCGATCTGGGCATGAACCGTGGATAGCCAATCCATGCCCAAGATGACGTCGTAAGGCCTCGACGCCGCTACAAGGAGATCCCAGCCGAAGCTCTCACCTCCTAGAGTAAGCTCACACTGCCGGCACCAGTGCGTAATCGTCGAGTCTGCTCCCGTAGGAGTCTCTAGCCGTAAGGATCGAGCCAACGGCTCAGTCGGAATCTCCGAGCTCCGAACAAGGGCAGAGGCTATGAAAGAGTGACTCGCTCCTGTGTCTATAAGTACTGCAGCAAGGGTGGAATAGACACAGATCGTACCTTGAATCATCTCTGGCAAGTCGGGGTCATAGGCCTCCACTGCCTGGAGCTGGGCCTGTCCCTGCCCGCCAGCTCCATGTGGTCGAGGTGGCCCTCCTGGTGGTGGTGGGGGTAGAGCCTGGAAGCGTCGCCCACCACCCGCTGCTCGGCCAGCTCCTCTGCCTCGTCCGCCTCCTCCCTGCGGACCGCCACGGTCGACCCTCTGCCTCTGCCTGGGTGGCCCCTCCACCGTCTACTGCTCCTCTGATCGGCGAGTCGGGCAGTCACGAGCCATGTGACCCTGCCCGCCGTAGGAGTAGCACAGCCTGCCTCTCGGAAGGCTGGCACTCCGCTGTGTGCCCCGCACCGCTGATCCGGTGTCCTGAGGCCGTATGCGTGGGGGTCTGGTCTTCCTGGACCCGAGAGTCATCCGTCGGCTACCCGCTGCCGAAGACTCAGCTACCTGCCGCCCTGCGCTAGGTCTCGCTGCTGAAGAAGGCTCTGCCAGGAAGCTCTCGATCAGGAGGGCTCGCTCCAGCACTCCCGCCTGGGTCGGAATGCTGAGGGAGATCAGCGACGCCCGAATCTCCTGTCGCAAGCCCTTCTCGAAGGTCCGGGCCCGGAAGAAGGGGTCCCGTACCATGTCGGTCGAGTAGCGAGATAGGTCAGTGAACCTCGCTGCGTACTGAGCGACCGTCATGCTGCCCTGGCGCAGCTGGAGAAGCTCCTGGATGCGCACCGCTCGGAGGGTGGCCGGGACGAACTCAGAGTGGAAGAGGCTCTCGAAGTCCGCCCAGAGCAAGGAAGCCTCATCATGAACCTGGAGCATCAGGCTCCACCATCGTCCTGTCGCCGCCTGCAGGAGGCTCGCCGCGAGAATCACCATGAGATCCGCTGGTGTCCTCACTAGCCTAAAGATTCGTACCACCGCCTCAAGACAGTCCTCGGCGGCCTGGGGGTCCGCCTCACCGCGAAACCTGGGCGGTCGCTGGCTCTGAAACTCATGCAGTGCCCTGAGGCGACGTGCATCGTCAGCGTCTGGTACTGGCAGCATCGGTGGCTCGGCGGGTAAAGCTACCGCCGGTGCCACTGCTGGCAAAGGGCCCTGCACCGAGGCCTCGTCGCTCGGTGGGCTGCCGTCGCGCCCTACACTCGGAACCCTAGCTGGCTGTCGTCGTGGGGCCATCCTGAAAAGGAGAACAAGAGCACCACAGTCAGAATAGTATACCTGGTGAGCTGGCACAAGTAATAACAAGGAAAACTTGAGACTTTCATAAAGCAGATCAGTATACCCGGTGAGCTGACACAAGTAATCACAAAGAAAACTCGAAACACACACGCAATCAATGTTTTCATGCATTAAGTCGGAAATCAGGAGTCAGGGTCCTGGTGTACGGATACGTCGGCCGCCGCACCAACACTGGGCTCCCTGAACTGATAACCACACTCAATACACTAAACACTATTGCTTCATATGGAAAGAAAGGACGATCAGAGTCTGCGGTAGAACCGACCGCCTCTGATTCCAATTTGTCACGACCCGTCCTCGGGGCCCGTGCCGTGACTACCCCAAGCCCGCCTTCCATAGGCCAGGGGCTGGCGACTAGCACCAAGGCGTAAAATCCCAGTAAACAGGGAAGGCATTGCCTTTATAAGTAACAACCACACAGAGTCAGCAAGCGGAAAGTAAAGTGCAGAAAAGTAAAGGGGGGCCGGAATACAAGCCCAACTGTAAAGTACAACTGAAAAAGTAAAGTACAGCAACTGAAGAAAAGACGGCGGCCTCGTGTCGTCCACTGGCAATCCCACCTGAAGGGTGGGTACAGATAGCCTCCAGGCTCCTCGGGTCCCACGTCCGCTCCGAGCGCGTCCCGCCCAGTGGTCCACCTCCAGGTACCGTCCTGCTCCACGCCCCAACCGTGATCAGCGCTGTCCGTCGTCTGCAACCAACACAACAAGGTGCGGGCATAGCCCATGCAGGGGTGAGTACAAGCTACTCAGTAAGGACCCCGAGACCCCCGAAGGTCTCCCGAAATCCACAAAGGATATATCACAAAAGAAAGATGCAATCACGAAGTAACATCTGACTCGACTTAGGTATATGCCCATACATATACCTAAGTCCCCACTTCTAGCTCTGCTCACGAGCTCAAGAACAACTCAATCCACAAAGGAAAGCAAGACTCAAATCCACAAGGAGAGTAAACAGTAAATCCACATAGGATAGTTCAACACAATCCACAAAGGAGAGTAACATAAGATTCAGCTCAACCAGGTATACTTTTTCAGACGACGTCAATGATGATCACTGATCCATCTAAGTCGTCGGACCCACGAAGGATCGATAGGTACTAACCCCCGCAAAAGACCCACGTAGGATCGGGCTCACACAGAACCTGTAGGCAGTGGCTCACACAGAACCGGTAGTAAGGACCCACATAGGATCGGGCTCACACAGAACCTGTAGCACTGATCCACGTAGGATCGCTGAGTGCAGTAGTCGACGCAGTCCACTGAGGATCTCTGCACAGTCGTCGCCGCAGTCCATTAAGGATCTCTGCTCTGCCGTCGCCGCAGTCCACGGAGGATCTCTGCTCTGCCGTCGTCGCAGTCCACGGAGGATCTCTGCTCTGCCGTCGTCGCAATCCACGGAGGATCTCTGCTCTGTCGTCGAAGTCACAGCCAGCGCTAGGGTTCCCGCACTTAGCGAGCTCGTTTAGGAGGGTCCGCTCCAGGAGCCGAGAGGCTGATACATCAACTGACACGTAGTCCGAAGTTGATGTATCCAAAAGTTCCGTATCGACAACAGGATCTCAACGCAACAGACGGTGCGTCAATCGGACGCCCGGTCTGAGAGTTATTGGCATTTTCGTCCCAGGGGCCTGGTTGGTTTTTAGGGCAAAACCAACCCGTCTGTACTCCGCCTGTGTCCGATCCTCGGGCGGAGTATGCCAAAAGTTCCGTCTCACTTAGAGGAAACTACCACAGCTGACGGTACGTCGATCGGACGTCCGTAGCTCAAGTTATGAGCATTTCCGCTCCGAGGGCCCGGTTGGTTTCGTGTACGAACCAACCCGGCCGAACCCAAAGTCTTCCGAAACCTTGAGTATAATATACCGAAACGACCGTCTCGATCCAAGGATCGCGTAGCCGCTGACGGTTCGTCAATCGGAGGTCCCAGGCCCAAGATATGGGCGAAAGACCGAAGAGGGCCCGAAACGGGGGTTCTGGGCCCGGGGCGACCCGGCCCGAACCCCCCCTGGGTCGGCCGAACCGGGTCGGCCCGACCCGGCCCGACCCGGCTCGGCCGGGTCCGGTCCGGCCTGGGCGCGGCCCGGCCGACCGGACCGGCCGGCTCGGCCTCGGCCGAGCGACCGAGTGAGCCGCCGCGGGTCAAACCCGCGGCTCGGCCGCGGCGGACTCCTCCGGCGGCGCGCCGGGCGCCGCCGCTTCCGGTCGCCGGTGCCGCCGCGCCGGCGACCCGCGCCGCCGCCACCTTCCGCGGGCCGCCGGAGTTGCTCCGGTGGCCCGTTTTGCCTCCCGTCTGCGCCGTTGCTCCTCCCGGGGGCCGATCTTTACTGCGGGATCAACGGATCGCCCTTGCCGCATGGTTCGTCGTCGTCCTCCAGATCCGCACAAAAAAAAAAAGGGATGATCGGCAGAGGGTTGTCGGGTCTTGTTCGTTAGACCCGCACCCTCCGCGTTAGTCATAAACAACGGGAGAAACAAGAAACGACCAATCAACAATTTTAAATAAATTTAAAATTGTTCTGTGATCGGTTCTTTATTTTAAAAGAAATAAAATCACGGGAAAGGAAAATAAAATATTCCAATCAACCCTTACCTCGCAGCTGTCGTTGCCGAACGAGGGATCGTCGCGGGATTGCTCATCGCGGAAGAAGGGGGATCGTCGCGTTGTCGCGGTATCCGGCGTCGCGTCGCCAATCTCCGGATCAAGGTCAAACGGATTTAATTAATTTAAATCCGTTGATATCGAAAATTTAAAAAGGGAGAACTTAAACGATCTGATTCTCACCTTAGTTGCCGAACGAGGATCGGCTGCGGAAGAAGAGGCGTCGCCGAAGAACGTCGCGGGTAAAGCTCGTCGACGTCGCAGATCTCGGTGTGCGTCGTCGAATTCCGGTCGCCGGCGTTCTTCGCGTTCTTCGCGTTCTTCGCGTTCTTCGCGTTCTTCGCGGGGAGATGAAGAACCAAAGATTCTCTCAAATCCTTTCAAAGGATTTTTAGGTTGGTCTTATTTTATAAACATGCCAACAAACGCAAAAGCGTAAGTAACGACCCAACAGTTCGTTGAATTAATTCAACGAGCGAAACAACCCATTTTATTCACGAAAGAAACCGCCCAATTAAATGGTCTGTTAAGAATTAAAGAAAACGCGTCGGTTGACTTTTCAGTTACTTTGACGGGTTTTCGCGGGTGCGTTACTTAGCGAAAGAAACGGCGGGGCTCGTGCGGGCCCCACCTCACAAATACCCTACCAAGGGGGTAGGATATTTCTGGATAGCATCCTATCCAGTTCAACTCAGTTCAAGCCACCCTTAAGTGGCTTCAAGTGGCTTCCAAGCTGCTTAAATGAAATAAAATAAAGTTGTCGCACAAACTTTATTTTATTTCTGACTTAAAGCTGCAAAATTTAAAAACCACGTCTGAGCAAACGCAACTCCGGAAGAGGCGTTTCTAAGAAAATACCGGCGCTGTGATTTCATCGGTGCCCTCAGAATTCGATTCCGGGCACCGGTTCAAAAGATAGAAAAACCCGCTCGTCCGTTCACTGAACGTACCCGAGCCAAACTTCGGAAATTGATTCCGGGCACACCGGGCCTCGGAATCAGGTGCCGTCTGAAGCTGCGCTCTTGTAAAATTCCAAAGAAAATTAAGAAAAAAAATTTCCTTGAAATTTTCGGGTCTTTACAACAACCCCTACCCCAACAGCAAGGCTAGACAACTCAAGAGTGATCGGTTGCACCATCCTATTCATGAGTCTATCACATGCTTTGTGAGTTTCCTTTTTTTCGCTAACAATCGAAGACCCCATTCCATCATTGTGGACTTACCATAACCTTTTGTCCAAAATAGTCAATCTGGGTATGAACTATCAATAACAAATCCATTCCAAGAATGACGTCGTAAGGACTTAATGCTTCCCCCAAGAGATTCCAACCAAAACTCTCACCTAAAGGGTAAGATCACACTATCAATACTAGTGTGATTATTGAGTATCCCTATGTAGGTATCTCTAGATGCCAGGGTCATGTCAATATTTTAATCAGAAACATTATTTATCAAACAAGATTCATGACAAGAAAATAATAATTTTCACATGTGTCTATCAATATAGAATCTAAGAGTAGACATAGACCGTACCTCATATTATTCATGGTTCCCATGAGTTATATTCCTCAACCACATGAAAATATCCCCTCCCTTGTCTTCCAGCTCCCTGAACATAGTGTGGACCACTTGGGGTGGTGTTGGTAACATATCTAAATGTAAACCACCTCTTACTGTTCTCCCAACACCTTTGACATGTATTCCACCCTACAAATCCATATGTTCCTACCACTGTCTCAACATCAGTGGACCATCCCCCGTTTCCATATCAGCATCACGGCAGGATGAACAATCTCTAGTGAGATATCCCCTATTAACATTTCATTGACTTTTTTTCCTTTAAAAATGTACTCAATATAAACATTCCCAAGACACATACAAGTTCTGTTTTGTCTCAATTTTCTACCCGAGTCCCAATAAAACCTTTCGTACAACTTACCCAATCCCATGGTTTAACTATAAACCACTAATCCAAACTCCTTATGTTTAATCAAAATGAGAATATCAAAATAATATGTAATCAATTTTATCATATTATTTCTAGTATAATACCTCTTTAGCTCTCTCAAAATATTCCATAACCATATTAAAATAATGAAATTAGAGTCATTAAAATTTTCAAATATGACTTTTTTGATTAAAAAAATATCATATACCTCTATTCCATTCTGTTTCATATGAATCCATTACTCCTGCCTACATAAAGAGTGCTACATCCAAGAATGGCCAATATGATTTTTCATTATTTCCGTACAAATTTTTTCATTAAATATGTATATAACGGAAAAATATGATATTTGTTAATTTAATAATGTTTAGTAAGTATAATAATATGATAATATAAAAACATTTTCTTAGTCATTCAATTTTTATAATGTACAATTGTATTGGATAGTTTTTCCTCCAATATTACATTGTTACAATGGTTATCCTATGATTTATTATGGAATTTTTTTTACTATAAAAATTATCTAATAATTATTTATTTTTTATTATGACATAATTATGGAGGGAAGTATTCAAAATTGTAATTATCTATAAAACCAATTCTTTTGTATGTTCAATAATCAAAGAAAAGGTAATTTTAAAATGTTCCATGAAACTCGTCACCTTATATCACATGAAATAACCATGGAACTATAGAATCATAAACAAAATACCTACAGAAAATCATCCTTACAATTAATGATGTGATTGAATCATGACAATGATACAAGTACCAAAATCAACAAATTGAAACAGTCCTGGGAAATGGGATAGATAAAACATAATAACTAATTAAAAGAATGATCTTTGAATAAATGTTAAGTAATAAATTAAAATGGAATGTTATCTAATAAAAAAATAAAAATATTTTTTTGTTATGGATCTATAATAAATTTAAAATTATTATAAAAGAGGTTATATTGTGTTTGACCTTGAAAATATCCGAGTTAAAGGGATTAGGAGCTAAAAATCCCCTCATTGGGTTATCTTAATTCTCCACTGATTATGTTATGTGATTAATATTTTTAATTACCTATAATTAGTTAATATTTTAATTAATATTTTTATGTAATTTTAAATTCTTTGAAAATTTAATTTCAATGATTGTTTCGTACTTTAATTTTATTCTTTGTATGGGTTTATTTGATTGAATTTTAATTGATTGATATATATTTCATGTTTTTCACGATTTATTGCTTTATATCATTTACTTGTTTCCATTTGAATATATTCTAATATAATTTTTTTTGTAATTCATGGAATTTATAAATTCATATGATGATCTTTATTTCAATGGAATTTTATTTCTCGTGTTATAAAATCCATAATTTCTCTCTATCTCATTTTTCATCCCTAGAGAAGTATTTCACATTATAAACCTATATTCATAAATATATTGTATTTAATGAATCTAAAAAAGTATTTCATTACACTTTATAGTCAAGTTATTGTATTTTCCTTCTCAAGTTTTTACCTTATAAAGGGGGTTTTATTATAAAATTACATAAAGAGTTTAAATTTTTTTGATGTTATTGAAGTAATTTATCAAAATCTATTTCCCCTATTTCAAAATTCTATATGGTATTTTGAAAATTTTTTTCAATATGAATTAAATATTTATAATGAAATTTTCAACTATATATTTATTTTTAAATAATATTATAAAAAAATTAACCCTTGTAATATATTTTATATTATTCACTTTTGAATTTTATTATAGTACTATGAAAGAAATGCATTTTTCTATTTACCACTTGAATATTTATTACCCACAATAATTATTAAGATTCCTTTTAAAATCCAACATTATTTATAAGATATTGTTTCACATATTGTTTTTTGAAATTTTTAATTTTAATTATAATCAACAAAAAAGGAAATTTTATATTTTTTTATATATTCCTAAGCATTTTATAAAATTTTATTTCTTCTATGGAATCATCTGTTATTGTTTAATTTGTTCCAATAGGGATATGTTCTAATGATACTATACAAATTCTTTCATTGGATGGTTTATGATGTTTTAGGATATTTTGAAGAAATCCATTTCCTCCACATTAATTATTTAAACTATAAAGTAATGATGAATGATTTGAATGCTGAATGTTAAAATTCATATGTCTTTTATTCATGTTATTGTTATTTATAACTTTATCCGATCCTAGGTGGGTCCATTATATCCATCCAATGTATTCTGTAATGATATTTTCTCTAGAGGAGGCATATTAGATTTATTTTAAAAAGACATGAAAATATAATGATTCATTTAAGGGTGTTTATAAGGATAATTACCAAATATACCTAAATTTTATTTTTTATTAATTATATGATGATTAATTGAAATATTTTGATAAGAAAATATTTTCAATGGGAGCATAATTTTAAAGACCATTTTATGGTGATATTATTGTTTTTAAGGAAAATATTTTTTATTCATGTGTTCCCTTGTTTTCTTATGTATTCATCATTTTTCTCATTTTATGATTACAAAATATATTTTTATAGAGATATTTTTTGTCATAGAAGATAAAATGTATCGATGTTATGATTTTTTGGTATGAATTACATATGTTTTATCCCGAAACATTCATTATATTCTCATATTGATATAATCATCTGATGCACTATTATGGGTTTTGATATACAAATGGGTTTTCATAATTATTTGTGTCTGGGTTTGGGTTTTTATTGTTTTAATAACCATAATATTTAAATTATATTATCCTTAATTTGTTACATATAATTTTTAAATGTAATATGGGTTACATGGATTGATAATATAACATTAAAGGATTAATAATTTACTTAGGGATCAATGTTCAACAATAGTATGTTGAACATTTTAGTGGTTGGATTTCATAATCCCTAAATTTTGTAAAATTTTAAAACTAATTTGGATTCTTCATTAGTATTTTGAATACTATTATAAAATAATTTTTATAGATTCCATCTATGTTCTAGACATCTCGATTATATTCTTGTTAATATCTCACCATATATACTCTCTATTATCATTAATGTTTTTATAAAAATGTGAAAATTAGGAAATTTATTGGATTTGAAAATGAATTTTGTATATACATATTGGTTTTAACTCGTCTATACTTCCAAAATTGTTGAATCATCATCTATCCAAAATCATGGAAGATGAATTATTCCAATATATATGGTGTGTGAAATGTTTTATATAAATAATCCATGGACCATGGAATATATTTCATCTCATTTAACTCAAATTAATGTTGTGAAATATATAAATAATTTATATATGATTCAAATAATATTTTTTTCCCAATAATTAAGGTTTTATGAAGTAAATTTTATTCTTGATGAATATTATAACTCTTAAATTTTCAATAGTAAAAACAAAGTTTCATATATTTTTATATGAATATATAATTATATTATATACCGATAAATGTTTTATTTTGGGAATCTAAAAAATACCATCAGCTCAACAATTAATATAATATGTGTTTCATGATATATGTTTTTCTTCCTGAATTTACATTCCTCATATTTAGGAAAAATTCCCTACAACATTGTACTCATAAAAAACACATACTATTGATGTGATATATCTCATATAATTTTTTATCTATTGACATTATATTCTCCTTAACTAGTCATTTTTTCTAACATCATGAAATGATTTCATCCTACAGTACAATTGTTTTAAATATATTATGTAAAAAAATATACTATATTATATCATTATGTCATTTTTTCCTTCAATTTTTCTTCATTTACTCAAAATATCATTTTTATTGTATTTTATGATTTCTGACCCTTCACTACTATATATCTTGTTGTTTTAAATACTAGTTTTTATAAAAAAAATATTTGATCTTGCATAAATGATAAGTGGATTTCCATGTAACTATATGTGATATTCCATTTTTATAAACTGGCATTTTCATCATAATTATTTTTCACTGCATCGTATAATTTAATAGGTATCCATTCATCAATTTATCACACAACTAGTTTTAGACAAACATCATCAGAGGTTTCATTGATGAAAATTATCCCCTATATTTAATAAAAAATTATTATTTCAAAATAATATTTTCTCTTATGAGTATCTCAATTTTAAATTTTATTAAATATTTACATGTCATATTAATATCCAACATGTTTTAACCACTTAATGATGATGTTTAGTTTTTTTCCAATTCTTGTGATTAAGTTTTAAGAATAGTTTAGAGAATAATTGAATTTGGTGGTGGTTCCCCGAGATGGTTTGATGTGATTCTTATATTATTTGAAAAATTCATGATTTATGGAGTAGTAGCTGAATATTTTTAGTCGAATCATTCACATAAATGACTTTTCTAGGGTTGAACCACATATGGAAGATTATTTTTTGATATAGAACACTTAAAAATTATAATGGAATATAATATGTAAATGTATCTCAAAGTATATGTTTTATGAATAAAATAATATCAAGAGAAGAATAATAGAATGTAGCATTGTGTTTGAGACACATAATGATATGTAATGATATATTTTATTTATAATAGAAGAATGTTACATGTGTTATAGACACAATTATAAGAATAAAAGTAAATAAATTGTAAGAATATATGAATTAGATAAATAATTATATATTTAAATGTAATACAGAAGTACAATAATGTAAATATATGGCATAAGATGTAATAACCTGGTTATTGAAATTAGCTTGAGAATAAAATTAATCCATAGTTGGTCTGCAGTGTCATCCCCAAGTTTCCAAAGGCTAGAAATAAATTCCACTGGGGAATGATTTACCAATTTGGAAAAAAACCATTAACTCAACAAACCATAAAAAAACAACTCACTATATGAAGAATGAAAAAATAATCAACCATTAAACCATTACATTCATATCATACCACTCAAAAGTGTGCAACAATAGATGACTAGAAACTATCAATGTAAATATCATAAAAAAACTAAAGACTCCCAGAAGACCCCAAGACTCCATGCTTCACAGGTTCCAAGCTCCAACATCACCAAACAGACCAAGTATCAGGATGTGGTTCTAAATATGTGTGATAATATAAATTTTACCTTGTTCCGAATGATAAAATATAGAGAAACGCCAATGATCCAAAGTAGGGGTGAGTATAAAATTTAGTAGGAGTTCCCTAATGACTTCCCTAATAATTCCACTAGGATATAAAAGCTACCAATATTTATATAAAAAATCATATATAATTATTTTCCAAAGAAGTTTACAACTAAATTTAGACATGTTCCAAGGGCATTTATGTACAAATGTAAACAAGTGTCATGTTATCCTATTTTCCAAGAAATCATAATATCATAAAAAGAAACCAAACCAAGCTTTAAAACCATTTCTCAATATTATTTTGGCATAACTATTCCATTTCTCACTGTGAACCAAAAAACACATGCTTTATTGACAGTTCCATACTCATAAGAACTCTCTAAACCAATTAAATTTTATCTTATAAACACATGACCCCGATCCAGGGTCACACACATTGTACGCAAATGGTACACAGATAAGGACCGACCTTAAAAATTACTTATTATTGAATTAAATGAATAATTCAAATTGAGGATCTTTTCAGGTTTAGAGTTTAAGAGAATTAGGACATACCTATTACATCTCCCAGATTGCAAAGTAGACACATCTACTCAGCTTCCATTTTTTTTCACAAAATAAAAACTCTTGAACAAAAGAGCTATGTCTAGTTCCTTGTTTTCGACACCCTGAAATTTCATTGATCCCATCCTCGACCCTATTAAACTTTATGTCCTATGAAAAACATTTAAAAAAAACATGGGATGAGCATAAAAAGCTCAGTAAGGGTTATAACAATACAGAAATAAAACATTAGTCCATGGATACATAAGAATCAATGCAATCCTACTTTACTCATAAAACATAATCAATTTAACATACCTCATGAAATCATAGGATTTGCGAATAACTCATAGAAATCATAAGACATAAAGGTATCTTGAGGCATTAATAACATTCTTACGTAGGGATTAACCCTCATAGTTATGTTTGGATATCCATCATTGTTTATTCCCTAAATCTCTTCAGAGTAACCTTAGTGTTTAACTCCTTCGCGTTACCCAATGCATTGGAGAGCTATATCGGTCTCACCTGCCCTTAGTTTATCACGGAACCACCCATCTTCATAAAAAATTCCCAATAACCATAACATAATCATAGCACAAAACTTAATCATAAATTAAATATAAAATTCCCACATTGCAACAACAATATAACAGTTTAAGATATTGAAATAATAAATCCATTCTAAGATCCATTTTCAAAACAATTTAAAACATTTAATAAAGAGATTTTTGAATCAAAGTGTCCCATACCACCTTGAAGATTTTAACATGTTAAACCATTAATATGAATATAAATAAATCCTTAAAACCATTTTTAAAACATGGATATTAATAAGAACAAATCATTAAAACATTTAAAGCGATATTTTAGTTAAAGGGTTTTTACCAAAATTAGAGACACATGAATACAATAATTAAGGAATAACATTTAATCAGACCCTTATAATATCATGAGAATAAATGGATTTATGATATAATATTCCAAAGGATAGTGTATACACTATATAAGAGTGAATTTGTGCATAAAAACAATGAAGTCTTAATAGAAATGTAAAATGAGATGAAATCCCTTATAAAAAAGGTATCCTTAAATTAAGGATAAATCAATCTCAAAATATGTGTGAAAAATATAAATGCACCCAATATAAGTGGATATTAAGTGTAAAACAATCAAAGGTAATTAACGCATATTCAAAGGATGACATATTAAATAACTACATGTTGAACCCAAAGAAATCAAAATTTGGTTAAAAAGTTCCCATGGTAAAATTCGACAGCCTAACGACGTCACTTTAAAATTCATAAAATTAGTTGATGAGAGATAAAATGGTATCTCATCACTTGGACATAAAATTTACATAAATAAGAATATATAAGAACATATTCCAACATAAAAATATGTAAATTAAAATACATAACAAAATAAGTCTTTGTAAAAGAGGAGTGTGAAAGGTTCCCGTACCGATTTGGGAAACTTTTGAAACATACACCCCATGGTAGAAGGGTCATACAATGAAGATGTAACTAACCATAAATGAGAGTATATTATACAAATAGTAAAATAATGGGCAGTACATACACAACACAAAAGGAAATAGTGTCCAACGTAGCATGAATCTCACAGGAATAAAAAGTGAGCTGAAAATCCCCTTATGAAAATTCGGCAGCCTAACGGCGCCACATAAAACTTCCAAAAATGGATTGATGAGATAAAATAGGGTCTATAATCATATTAACATAAAATTTACAGCATTAGGAATATGAAATAACATCCCCTAACATAATAATGATGAGCTTAAAGTAAGTTACATAAAAAGAGTACTTAAAAATAAAGAGAGAGGTAGGATCTCATACCTCAAGTCCGACTTGTCTTGTTCATTTCATTATATTCCTGAATAATAAACATTTTTAGATTTATAATTTCTTAAGGTCATAATTTAAATATTATTATTCAGTTCATATCACATAATATAATGTTATAATAATTGGTTAATAATGTGAGTTCATATCAGACATTTTTGTCGATGTTTGGTACATGAGTCAAAAATGAACTTGTTTGAAAATGATTTTCCATGTAGTTATAAGTAAATAATCCCCAAAATAGTATTAATGATTTAAATATCATATATATCCAGTTAATATTAATTTTATACTATTCCATAACATTTGGAGATAAATATAAATGAAATTCACCGTTCATGGAGACGGTAGGCCGTACGTACGCATGAGTGCTACTTTCCATTCTTTGACATATTAATGGAATTAAAAATAATTGGGAGATATATATATATTAATTCCAGTATAATATATATTTTTTATAGTTCACATAAGTTCATTAATTTAATTCTTTATACTTTCCATGTATTTCATGAACGAGTCACATCACTTGAGGGGCGGTAGTCCACACTTCCTCGTATGAAATTATCGCATTTGCACAACATGAAAATCATAAAGGTATGTTTTAAATATAAAATAAAGAAGAATAAGGAAAAAATAAATACCATATATATCATATATAAAATATAGTGAAATCATAATGGCCACAATGAATGGTGTTAAGAGAATATTGAACAATCATAATTTTGTGAGGCATTAATTCTTCATCCATAGAAACAATATTTTCTTTAACCATTAGACAAAGGTTTGTGTAATTTTAGCTAGAATACTTCGCATAAAAACATGCTAGTATATTGAATATACTGGTGTTGTTACAAAAGAAAGGAATAAAAGGAGCTTAGGGGTTTGGAGAAGCCAAATAAAACAAAAGAACACAAGTGAAGACATTACCTTTAAATCAGGTAACTCCTCTTGGTTTGAACCAAAAGGGTTTCTTGAAGAGAATTATACCAAATGTGAGGCCCCAGTAATGAATAGAGCGGTGTGGAGATATGAAATGGGAAAAGTATGGCCGAACCAAAGGCTTGAGAAGTGTGGGTAAGGTTGTAGAGGTGGGGGCCTTTTATAAGAGAAGAGGAGGGGCACTCCTGGAATGTTATAAAATATTACTTTATTATAAAACGCTTTTCGGATTTTAAAGGTCCCAAAAGAATATATTTCGAGGCTAAGGTGATAAGGTTTCGAGATCCACCCATCCAATAAGTTTGTGACTAGTGTAAGACTTATATTTCACCCTATCTTCTCATTTTATTTAAATCGTTTATTTATGAGGTAATCACTGCATCATCATAATGTCATAAATAAAATAATTTATTTAATGTCTAAAAATTATAAAAAAATATCATGATGTAGAAAATCTTTTTAGATTTCTAATTAATATTTATAGTAAAAAATATGACTTGTATAACCCCATGTAAAAATTGTTTTAGTAAAACAATACATGTTTGTGACATTTTAATTTTAATTTTAAATAAAAATTTATTAATGTCATTTCCTAACCGAAGTGGCTCCATGGGGTCCCCAAGTTGACCCATGGATTTTCTCATCCGCCATGACTCATAAAATAAGGGTAGGACATGTTTCAAGGTCATTTCATATTATTATAACATTATCTTTACCTTAAATTACACTAATTACCTTTAATCGCGATTAATAACACTTAAAAGTTACTATTCGCCAAAATATTATTTTAATCTCATTGAACCACATTTTACTTCCTAATGACAACCATGTATGTAGGATTTTTGAAAATCAAATCACAGAAGTGTTAAAATTTCATTTAAACGAAAAATCAGTTTCTTTAACTACCACTTAGTGGTTTCACTATTCATCAAAAAATTTAAGTTTTTCAGAAAAATACCAAAAATTCACCCTAAGCTATATTTGATATTCTGAATTCAAAAATGATGTCTATTTTAAAAAATTCAAAATATATAAGTTGCATTAATTAATTTTATAATTCATTCCCGCTGCAAAATAAATAGCGTGTTTTTAAGAAACAATATATATTAAAAGATTGTCACTAGTTTAAGTTCAATTTCAAAGTGAAATTAATTACAATTACCACCATCGGATTAAATGGTAAAAATATATTCTAAATAATATTTAATATCAATTAAAAATATAATATATCCATATAAATAAATCATATTAAAATGAGGTTTTCAATTAAAATGCAACATTTTCAGTAAAAATGATCTTTATCGGAAAAATAACAAAAATTTACAGAAGGTAAATTTTTATGTCCAGATTCTGAAGAAGGATTTTATATTTTCAAATACAATATATAAAATTGTCAAAAGTATATTTAAAAAGGGTTCTCCATCAAAAGGTGGTTAATCAACCTTTTAAATAATATTAGAAGATTTATGCTTAAAATTGGATTCATTTGAATTTTAAGCCTCTAACATTTATTGGATAAATGTAAAAATATTTAACAAACATATGTAATTATTTTGTAGTTATTTCTATTCATTCCGCCATTACAATGGCTAGGAGTTAACTATTATAATATTATTATATTATTAGTGTGCAACGTAAGATTTCAAAGAAACTCGTTGTTGCGTATCGGGTATGCCGTTGAGCATAAAATTCCACTTAAAGTACTATTAAAATTTTATTCACAAATATTGATAAACATTAGAATGTAATATTATTTATTTACCTGGGATGTTTCATCCTTCCCCCCTTTTGGGAATTGTGTCCTTGCAATTTAAAAATTGGGCTTGGAAACTTCATTGAAAGTCCCACATCAGAACAAGAGTCAGTAAAACTATCACTTTAAATGAAAGGGAGATAAGTACAAAGGTCACCCAAGTTAAACAATACTAGGATTAAAAGTACAAAAATATGGATATGGAGGAGAAAACAAAGGGTCATATTCTGATGGAGAGTGATAGTAAACATGTCTAGGAGAAAGTTAACCATAAGAAAATCACAAATTTTGATGGGTTAAACGGTATTCGATTCCCCAGTAGGAAAACTTAACAGTCAAAATTTTGGTTTTAAGTTACCTTTCATTGAGTAATTTATTTTTGAGCTTAACTAAATCATAATGAAACAAACTTAATTGTCACGTAGACTTTCAACTTTTACTAGATTCCTGAATAAAACTCATATTTTCTCCAAAAGACGAGTATTTAGGATGACTTGTTCACATTAAGAGAGCTTTAATCAACTTCTAGAGAATCATCTAATCCACAAAAGTGAACTATATACTTCCCATGTCTTTAGACCATAACCAAAACAAAAACCAAAAAGGTTAGTATGAGATCAGATAATACCCAAAAATGATAATCCTTTATAAACAAAAATCTATTCTTAATCTCCAAAATTTGTCAAACAATACCCAAAGTTCAACAAAGACCATTTAATAAACATCTATCCATAAAATTCGTCAAAGTAATCAAAACTAAGAGTAAAACCCAAAGCTCTGAAGGATTTAATCACATAGTCTTTTAAGATTACCCTTAACATTTATCTCCAAATAACATCAGTTACTCTTAAAGTCTAATACTGAAAAGTAATTAACCTAATCAAATATCCTCCATGATAGGTTAATAATTTCAATAGATAACCCAAAATTAACGTATTCTAGATTCACAAGATCATATAACTGAAAAGAATTAGTCAAACTAACCAGGGACTTCACGTAGTCCAGTTGTAGACGATAAATACCCGTCGCACTTTGGTTGTGGGTTCGATTCCCGTAGCTTTGTCAGACGCGATAGGTTGTCACACGGTCTACGTTTTTTCCTTTTTCCAAAACTACATAATTCTTATAACATTCCCCAAAAAGCGATAAAATATTCAAAAATAACCATAACATAATTTAACCTCAAGTATATCTCATGTCGTTCAAATTCCATCATAACGTATAGTAACCCATAATTACTTCAAAAGTAAGGATCATATAAACCCGAATGGTTACATTTATAATTATTACCTGAACATCCATGTTGAGTTGTTCTCTCATACATGATGCATTAGAGAACTCACCATGGTTCAAGTGGTTGATCATGACTCATGATAGTTGGTTTTGAATAACCACGAGATTTCTCATTGAATCCCCCATTTCATCCAGTCTCTTAATCAGAGAACCACGACAGTTTACTTCAAACCCATTTTCACTTTTGTTCCTGCTAGATCTATCCATTTACTAAAAGCAGAAATGTCAGTGTGAGTATATCAACAAAATCATTATGTACTAATGAGGAAGATAAACACTAATATATACTTACTCATTCACTTTATCTAAAAACTATGACTCTTTCTAAAATCCTAGCCATTATGGTAGTGTTACTTATGATTAAAGAATACCCTAACCTCTAAAGTTATCTAAACAAACCTATAATACAAACTAAAAGGACCCAACCTTAACAATTACTTGTTATTGAATTAAATGAATTATTCACATTTAGGATCTTTTCAGGTTTAGAGTTTTAGAGAATTAGATGATAAATATTACATCTCAAAGATTAGAAAGTAGACACATCTAATAATCTTCCATTTTTTTCACAAAATAAAAACTCTTGAACAAAAGAGTCACATCTAGTTATTTGTTTTAGACATCCTGACATTTCCTTGATCCCATCCATGACCCTATTCAACTTTATGTCCTGTGAAAACATTTCAAAAAAACATGGGATGAGAATAAAAATATCGGTAAGGGTTATAATAATACAGAAAGAAAACATTAGTCCATGTATACATAAGAATCAATGAAATCATACTTTACTCATAAAACATAAGCAATTTAACGTACCTCATGAAATCATAGGATTTGCAAATAACTCATATAAATCATAAGACATAAAGGTTACTTGAGGCATTAATAAAATTCTTACATAGGGAGTAACCCTCATAGTTACATTTGGAATACCCATCACAATACATTCCCAAAATCTCTTCGGAGTAAGCATAGCATTTAACTCCTTCGTGTTACCCAATGCATTGGATAGCTATATCGGGCTCACCCGCCCTTAGTTTATCACATAACCACCCATCTTCATAAACAATTCCCAAGAACCATAACATAATCAAAGCACATAACGTAAGCATAAATTAAAGATAACATTCCCACATTGCATAAAAAATATGACATTTTAAGATATTGAAATAATGAATCCATTCTAAGAACCATTTTCGAAACCATTTAAAACATTTAACAAATAGATTTTTGAATCAAAGTGTCCCACACCACCTTGAAGATTTTAACATTTTAAATCATTAATATCCATATAAATAAATACTTAAAACCATTTTGAAAATAGGGATATTAATAAGAACAAATCATTAAAACATTTAAAGCGATATTTTAGTTAATGGGTTTTTTACCAAAATTAGAGACACTTGAATACAATAATTGAGGAATAACATTTAATCAGAACATTATAATATCATGAGAATAAATGGATTCATGATATAATATTCCAAAGGACAGTATATACACCATATAAGAGTGAATTGGTGCATAACAACAATGAAGTCTCAATAGAAATGTAAAATGAGATGAAGTCTCTTATAAAGAAGGTATCCTTAAATTAAAGATAAATAAATCTCAAAATTATGTGTGACAAATATAAATGCACCCAATATAAGTGCATATTAAGTGAAAAACAATCAAAGGTCATTAACACATATTCAAAGGATGGCATATTCAATAACTGCATGTTGAACCCAAAGAAATCAAAATTGGGTTAAAAAGTACCCTTGGAAAAATTCGACAGCCTAACGGCGTCACTTTAAAATTCATAAAATTAGTTGATGAGAGAGAAAATGGTATCTCATCACTTGGAAATAATATTTACATAAATAAGGATATATAAGAACATATCTCAACATAAAAATATGTCAATTAAAAGACATAAGAAAGTAAGTATTTTTAAAAGAGGAGTGTGAAAGGTTCCCTTACCGATTTGGGAAACTTTCGAAACGAAAACCCCATCGAAAAGTGGTCATAAAATGAAGATGTAACTACCCATAAATGATAGTATATTATAAAAATAGTAAAATAATTGGCATTACATACACCACAAAAAAGGAAATAGTGGCCAACGTAGAATGAATATCACAGGAATAAAATGTGAGATGAAAATCCCTTTATGAAAATTCGGCAGCCTAATGACGCCACATAAAACATCAAAAAATGGATTGATGAGATAAAATAGGGTCTCTAATCATATTAACATAAAATTTACAGAAAGAGGAATATAAAATAACATCCCCCAACATAAGAAAGCGGAGCTTAACGTAAGTTACATAAAAAGAGTACTTAAAAATAAAAAGAGAGATAAGATCCCTTACTTCTAGTCCGACTTGTCTTGTTCGTTTATTTATATTCCTAAATAGTAATCTTTGGTAAATTTATAATTGATTAAGATAATCCCTTAAATATTATTATTCAGTTCATATCACATATAATAATGTTATAATAATTGGTTAATAATGTGAGTTCATATCGGACGTTTTGGTCGATGTTTGGTATATGAGTAAAAAATGATCTTGTTTGAAAATGATTGTCCATGTAGTTATAAGTAAATCATCTCCAGAATAGTATTAATGATTTAAATATCATATATATCCAGTACATATTCATTTTATATATTCCATAACATTTGGAGATAAAAAGAAATGAAATGCACCGATCATGGAGACGGTAGGCTGTACGTACGCAAGAATGTTACTTTCATTTCTATGACATATTAATGAAATTAAAAATAATTGAGAGATATATATATATTATAATTCTAGTATAATATATATGATTTATAGGTCACATAACTTCATTAATTTAATTATTTATACATTCCATGTATTTCATGAACGAGTCACATCACTTGAGGGGGTGGTAGTCCACACTTCCTCGTATGAATTTATCACATTTTCACAACATGAAAAGCATAAAGGTAGGTTTTAAATATAAAATAAATAATCATATGGAAAAAATAAATACCATATATATAATATATAAAATACAGTGACATCATAATGGCCACCATGAAAGGTGTTAAGAGAACATTGAACAATCATCGTTTCGTGAGGCAGTAATTCGCCATCCACAGAAAAATTATGTTCTTTAACCATTAGACGGAGGTGTGTGTAATTTTAGCTCAAATCATTCACATAAAAACATACTAGTATATTGAATACACTGGTGTTGTTACAAAATAAAGTAATAAAAATAGTTTAGGGGTTTGGAGAAGCAAAATAAAACAAAAGAACACAAGTGAAGACATTACCTTTAAATCGGGTAACTCGTCTTGGTTTGAACCAAAAGGGTTTCATGAAGAGAATTATACTAAAGTTGAGGCTTCAATGATGAAGAGAGGGATGTAGAGATATTAAATGGGCAGGGTTTGGCCGAACCAAAGGCTTGAGTGGTGTGGGTAAGGTGGTAGAGGTGGATGCCTTTTATAAGAGAAGAGGAGGGGCACTTTTGGAATGTTATAAAATATTACATTATTATAAAATGATTTTTAGATTTTAAAGGTCCCTATAACACTCGAGACTTTTATGAGAAATATTTTGTTTTTATGTTATATAAATCATCAAATGAATCTTTCACTACACACAACACTAGCTTGACTTGCTTTACACGCAACCGTGGCCTTCCTCGATAGCTTGCGTCGTACGCAATACCGAGTTTCACTAAACAACGATATGCTATTAAAATATTATTAAAACAATCCATTATGAATATTAATAACTGAATTTTGAATTTTATAACATTTTAATTCAACTTAAAAATTTTCTTGAATGAGGTATAAATTCAAAATCAGTTTTTTTGGATAAAGGAAATATTTTTCAAAAAATACAGTTTTGCCGCCTTTTGATGGCGCACCCACATTAAATCTAGTTTTTTACATGTTTATAAGTTCAATTTGACAAAATAAAATTCTTCTTTTGAATCAGGGTATAAAAATTTACTTTGGATAAATTTTGGATATTTTTCTGATAACTTTCATATTTTGATGAATAGTAACAATACGGTAATTTTTAATTAAAAACAATTTTTTTCATTGAGATAATATATCTGGATAAATTATAATATTGAATGGTTTTAAAGTATAAATAGAATATATTTTTACCATTTAATATAATGTATGTCATTAGCATTAATTTCACATTGAATTCATAAGTAAAAACATTTCAATCTTTGGCAAGGTTTTACCTTCTAAAACCCGTTTTCTTAACAACGGGATATATTTTAAATTAATTACTACAACTTATATGTTTTCAATTTTGAAAAATGGATTCCATATTCATAATTAGTGGGTCCAAATTATGTTAATAGGCTACTTCTTATTTTTGGGAATTATGAATAGTAACTACGGTAAATTTTATTTACCAAAGTTAAAGGTAAATCGGGTAAATAAGGGTAAATATAATATTATAAAATTACCCTAAAACCTTCCAAAATCCTATTGGATGAATAAAAGTCGACCCATATCACCTAAGGGTCGGATTATATTCATTTAATGGACTTTTGTCCATGAAAATAATTTAATTATTATTAAAACCAAAGAATGTGACAACATGTCACTTTCTTAAATATTATAAGTATAATACTTTTTATTTGGTGATAAACTTAATAAAAATTCTAACATGAATATTTTCCAGAAAGATAATACAATTATCTACATCATATAAATTTATTTAGAATTTTGAGGGATTAAATAATTATCATTAAGTATGACACAATAGTGATGTTGAAATTATGTTATTAATTAAAATATCAAATAAATTGTATTAAAAATATTAAAATAAATATTATATGAACTATTTAATGTTCTGAACTAATTTTCATGATACATATGACATTTTATTAATATATTAAAGATTTTAGTTCGAACATATCTTCTTTATATATTTTATTTAAATTCAAATAAATGAATAGTGTCAAAATTGACACCATTGTTATTTTATAAAAATAACATATTATAAAATTGTTTAAAAATCACAAAAATATTTAAAAATTAAAAATTAACATTTATATGGTCGAAAATGTCATAAAGTGTCAAATTATGGTAAATTCACAACACATATGTAAATATTTATAATAATTTAAAATTTAGAATATTATTACCACAAATAAAATTAAATTGATAAATAAGGATAAATCAAGTTGATAATGTTTAAAATAAATTCCTAACCTGTCTAAATTTTATTGGATGATGATATTACAACCCTATATCATCTAAGATTTGGATATGAGTCATTTTTAAAGTTTTTAAGTGGGTTGAGATTTAATATAAACTAATATTTCTTATATTTCCAAAGGTGCCCCTCTCCTCCCTTATAAAAGGGCACCTCCTCCCTCTCTTCCTCACACCAATTTGAGCCTTCATGATCGGCCAAACCCTGCCCATTTCACTTCCCCACTTCCTTAGAAACCTACTAGAGGTACTGGTCTTATCAAAAGACCAACTCTAGTGCCTTAAGAGAAAGTTTAAAGGAGGCACTTCGAGAAAGAGGTAACACCTTCTACCGCTTTCTTCAAGTTCAATTATTCTTCTACTCCCTCTTCTTTAGTTGTTTCATTATGAGGTAATAACATAAGTATCACTCATATACTGATATGTTATTATAAATATGAAACAACCCTATTTCACCTCATATCCATCCTACGGAAAACGAAATCACCGTGCGTGCGTACATACAGAATACCGTCTCCACGCCGTGGTGTAATCTATTTTCCACCACCACCTTACTTGGATGGGTATAAGGGTAAAATTAATGAATATATATGATTATTTTAAAGTGTTATTGATTGTGAAATAGTATACATACACTCCAATACAATTCCACGATCATGAGAATGATATCATCGCTCGTGCGTACGTACGGAATACCGTCTCCACGATGTGATGCGATTCGTTCTACATGATCTTCATTGCATAATGATTATATAAATGAATTGAATGAATTAATATGATATATATTACACTAATACCATTCTAGAAATGAGTTATCTATAACCTAAAGATAAGAATAAGAATTTATTCGATAAACACGCATAAGAACAAAAAGTAATAAGCACCCGAATAACAAGTAGTAATGAAATATTACTAATAAGAAGCTAAGAATATGACCATATATGATATAATAACAATATTTATGATTCTATAATAAGTCAATAAAATTATTTAAATCATTATACAGGAGTTTCAGACACTTACGAAGCAAATCATACCTAAGGTAAGGGAAAATCTTGCAATCTTAATTTTTATCCGAGATTGTTTATACTTCAGAATTTACTGGGGTGTATTTTATCATCCACATCAATGTTTCCTCAATATATAATATTGTTCCATCCACCTACAATTGTTTAAATCCAATTTTACCCTTCGGTGAGTTTTTAGTAAAAGATATGAAAGTTATCTTTTGTCGTTTTTCGTACGAGGTACTTTTTGACTTTTCCGACAAAAGTTCGAGAAGAATGTTTTTTAACTTATACAGAATGAATGGATTTTTAAAACATTATTTCCAAGAAGCTTCATTTAAAAGTTTTCATGTTTATTTTTAATCAACTTCTTTTAGTTTAAAATTGTATGACATGTTAAAGAAAGGAAAATGTTTTTGAAGTAGAAAGGATATTTTCCTCAAGAATGGAGTTCAAGTGCTTTATCAAAATTATTTTCCATCTAAGATAATATAGGGTTCTTTTTCTATCCTTACTATTATATTGATTTGATTATGTTGTGATGGAATATTTTTTTTGAGTTCCTTTATCTTATATGAATTGTTTTATGATGTCATGTTGTTTAAGAATCCCATTTTTACTACATGGGTTATGCAATGATGTATGATTTATGATTTTGTGGAACACATAAGAATGGTATAATTATGAGATGGGTGGGACCTATATCTCCCTCCAATTAATTGGGTAAAGATTTTATATCTCATGAGATAGACATGGCCGGAACGACAGGTTAAACTAGTTCAGTGAAACATGACTGAAACGAGGAGTGAACTCGGTTCAGAAATGGAATTTGTCCACTAAAATAGTCTTGGCAATGAGTCTTGACTAATAAGAAATTATTCTCTATGATTATGTGTTTATTCCAAAAAGTTTCATGTTTTACGTTATGATTATTGGGATTTCTTTTCACTACTATGATTTATCCCATGATATGAAATTATGCTCTCTTTTGCAGGTTAATATTTCCAAAATGTTATGTTCTTATGAATATGATGTGATTGATATTTCTTTTGTTTACCCTTACTGAGCATTTGAGCTCACCACTTTGTATGTTTTCTTTCCCCAGGCCAGGAAGAAGCTTATTAAGTAAGATATGCCAAAAGGGACTATAGATATGATGAAATAAATGGGAGACAATGTAGATGCTTTATGAACTAGTTGTTTATGTTTCCCAGTTTCTAAAGACACTATACCTATACAGCCCTTTCATGGTTTTGTTATATGTTGTAATAAGTATGCTTCAATTTTGAAGTAATAACAATGTATGTAAAGTATGGGTCGTTATAGTTGGTATCAGAGGAAAGGTATAGTCAACCTTTGGAAACTAGGATAAGAAAGACTTAGTAAGAACCCTAAGGAAAAGTCTAAGCATAGAACACAATCTTAGTGTTTTAGAAATGACCATTAATAACCCAGGATAATACCATAAGTGTGAAATTTTATTCATGATTATGTGGTTTTCTTTTTATAATTACTGTTGCTCACACTATTATTATTGGTTTTAGTCAATGGCTGGAACCCGAAGGACCCGTGTTAATGCGGAATGTGACGGGAAATGCAATGATTGTCCCCCTGAGGAACCAAACGTTATGGGAGCTGGAATGAAAAATCTTGTATCCATGCTCACACAACTTTCTCAAGCTATGAATCATGCATGAATTCCAAAGGAGCAAAGGAAGGAGCAACATTCTTTTGAATCCTTCATGAGGTAGCGTCCACCTTCTTTCAGCGGGTCTACTGATCCATTAGTTACTGAAAAATGGATTAGTACTACTGAAAAGATATTTTCAGTTCTTCAATGTTCTGAACATGATAAATTCATCCTAGCTGTGTATCGTTTGGAAGGATATGCTGATCAATGGTGGAATCTTATTAAGAATATGAGGAAAAGGGATGAAATTGAGTCCATGGAATGGGAGGAGTTCAAGAACTTATTTTTCAATAAGTACGTCCCTCTTATTCTCCGAACAAAGATAGAGACATAGTTTCTTGAACTAAAGCAAAAGGATGATGAATCTGTTGGTACCTATGAAGAAAATCTTACAAGACTTGCAAGGTACGCTTCTGATATTATTATCCAACCTGAGAGTAAGATCGATCGATTCTTTAGTGGCTTAAAACCAAGTCTTCAAAGGTCATTATCCATAAGGGACTTCAATAGCTACGAGGAAATCGTTCGATGTGCTCTCAAAGTCGAGATGGAGATTGGAGTAACCCATCAGTCATATGGGTTTGATAAGAAGAAGAAAATGGAATTCAAAGGGAAATCTAAATAGCACACTGATAAGAAGATGAGATTTCCCTTATGCTCAAAGTGTGGAAAGAAACAAAGAGGGGAGTTTTCTTAAAGGGACAATTAAATGTTTCAAATGTGGAAAGGAAGGTCATCGGGCATTTGAATTCCCCAATGATGGGAAGAAGATGTATAATGATGCAAACAAAGGAAGGGACACACAGAATGAACCTACTACACTTCAATGTTTCAAGTGCAAGGAGATGGGGAATTATGCCAATAAATTCCACAATCCAAGGGTTGTTGATGATTATCGACATCAACAAAATCTTAAGGCTAAAGGTAAAGGAAAGTCACATGAAATTTCTATCAGCGATGTGGAGTACGATAATGATGTCGTGAATGGTACACTTACTATCCACTCTAAAGTAGCAAATGTTTTATTTGATTCTGGATCCACCAACTCTTTTATTTCTGAAGATTTTTCTAAGGGTATCACCATTTTACCTCAACAATTAGATGTTGAGTTAGCTATGACAACACCTAATGGCACAACAGTCGCATCAAAAGTTTATAATTCTTCCCCGATTGAAGTTTGTGGGAAAGTGATTCATGCAAATATTGTGATCCATCCTATAGTGGAATTTGATGTGATTCTTGGCATGGATTGGCTTTATTTATATGGAGCTCATATCAATTTCCAAAGAAGGGAAGTCACATTTCTTATTCCAGATCAATCTATGATCGTCTATCGATGCAAGGATGAACATAACCTTCCAGTGGAAATTTCTTCCATCTTATGGGTCTCGATTACACTTAATGAAGGTTATTTATCTCAAATGATTGGTGAGAAACTCCCAATTAATAATATTCCCATTGTACGGGAGTTTGATGATGTCTTTCCGGAGTAATTGTCGGGTCTTCCACCAAATCGTGAAGTTGAGTTTTCAATAGAACTCGTACCGGGTGCTTTGCCAATTTCAAAGACACTTTATAGAATTGCCCCAATTGAGTTGCAGGAATTGAAGAAGCAACTCCAAGAGAATCCTGATAAGGGATTCATATGCCCTAGTGCGCCACCTTGGGGAGCACATGTTCTGTTTGTTAAGAAGAAAGATGGATCAATGAGACTCTGCATTGATTATCGAGAACTTAACAAGATCACTATCAAGAACAAATATCCTCTCCCACGCATTGATTACCTATTTGACCAACTATGTCGTTCTGAACACTTTTCCAAGATTGATCTTCTTTCAGGGTATCAACAATTAAGGTTCAAATGGGAGGATATACCAAAGATGGCTTTCCGTACAAGGTATGGACACTATGGATTTATTGTGATTCCATTTGGTCTTACTAATTCCCCTGATATCTTCATGGATCTGATAAATAGAGTCTTTAGAGACTACCTTGATCAATTTGTGGTAGTCTTTATAGACGATATTCATGTATATTCAAAGAGCAAGGAAGAACATGATGATCACTTGAGAATTATATTGAAGACCCTGAGAAAGGAGAAGCTTTAATCCAAATTTACCAAGTGTGAATTTTGGCTTCAAAAATTTGCATTTTTGGGTCACATAATCTCAAAAGAGGGGATATCTGTGGATCCAGCAAAAATAGAGGTTATCGAAAGATGGTCGAGACCAACAACAGTAACTGAGATCCGAATTTTTCCTGGTTTGGCTGGATATTATCGACGTTTTGTGAAATATTTTTCACGATTATCTAATCCACTCACCAGGTAGACTTGAAAAGGAGTTATGTTCGTGTGGACAGACGAATGTGAAGAGAATTTCAAGAAGTTGAAAAGAAGTTTATCCAGTGCACATGTACTCACACTTCCTTGTATTAGAGAAAGGTTTGTGATCTATAGTTATGAATCCAAGAAGGGACTTGGATGTGTTCTCATGAAAAATGATATGGTGATAGCTTATGCCTCACGACAGTTGAAAATCCATGAGCAAAATTACCCAACTCATGATTTGGAGTTAGCTGTGGTAATCTTTGCATTAAAGATTTGGAGGCATTACCTTTATGGTGAAAGGTGTGATATTTATACTGATCATAAAAGTTTAAAGTATATTTTTACACAAAAGGAGCTGAATATGCGTCAAAGAAGATGGTTGGAGCTGATTAAGGATTATGATTGCTCAATTCATTACCACCCTAGGAAAGCAAACAAGGTGGAAGATGCATTATGTCGACAAGAGCATGCCTGTTTATCCATGATGAGGATCACAAAAGATCCAATATTTATGGATTTAAAAGGATGGATCATGGAATTATAATGGAAGGGGGAAAATCATATCTCTCTCAAATGAATGTTCAACCATATATAAATATGAATATTAAAGAGGCACAAAAAGAAGATGTAGAGTTACAAAAGAAGGTGAGAAATGTTCCTGAATTCAACCTTGATTGTGATGGGATAATAATGTTCAGGAATTGGGTTTGTGGTCCTCCCATCCCCGAATTAAAGAAGGAGCTGCTAGATGATGCTCATAGTTCTTCATTCTCAATTCATCCTGGAAGCACGAAGATGTATAGGGACCTGAAAGAGTTCTTCTAGTGGGATGGCATGAAAAAAGATGTTGCTGAATATGTCTCTCGATGCTTGGTTTGTCAGCAAGTTAAAGCTGAGAGACAGAAGTCTAAGGGGATGTTACAACCATTACCCATACCCGAATGGAAATGAGAAAACATCACTATGGACTTTGTCACAGGACTTCCTAAAACATCCAAAGGTAATAATGCTATCTGGGTCATAGTTGATCGTCGTACAAAGTCTGCACACTTCATTGCTATTAGAGAGGATTTCTCTCTGGATCAGCTTTCCAGGATATATGTAAAGGAAGTGGTATGATTGCATGGAGTACCACTTTCTGTTATATCTGATCGGGGTCTGAGATTTACCTCGAAGTTCTGGCGAAGTCTTTAACATACTCTGGATACAGAGTTGAGTTTCAGCACTTCTTATCATCCTCAGACAGACAGTCAGTCTAAGAGAATAATTCAAACTCTAGAAGATATGTTGAGATCTTACTCTATGGATTTCAAAGGTGGTTGGGATCAACACCTACCTTTGGTTGAATTTTCTTATAATAATAGCTTTCACTCAAGTATTCAGATTGCACCTTATGAAGCTCTCTATGGAATGAAATTCAGGACTCCAACTTGCGGGGATGAAGTTGGGGAAAGAAAGCTATTAGGACCTGATCTTGTTGATGAGATGGTAGAAAAGGTCAGATCTATTCAACAACGCATAAGAGCAGCTCAGAGTCGACATAAAAGTTATGCCGATAATTGAAGAAAAGACCTAGAGTTTGAAGTGGGTGATAAAGTGTTCTTACGAATATCTCCCTGGAAGAGCGTCATGAGATTTGGAAAGAAGGGGATGTTGAGCCCTAGATATATGGGACCTTTCAAAATACTGGATCGTGTTGGGAAGGTAGCTTACCGATTGGCGCTTCCACCGAATCTCTCTCAAGTACACTATGTGTTCCATGTATCTCTCCTGAGAAAGTACATACCTGATTGTTCACATGTATTCAGTTCAGAAGTTGTACCACTGGAGCAAGATCTTTCTTATGAAGAACAGCCGATAGAGATTCTGGATCGTAGCGAAAAATTCCTATGAAACAAGAGCACTCGCTTGGTGAATGTTTTATGGAGGAACCACCAATTAGATGAAGTTACATGGGAGCTCGAGGATATGATGAGGGAGAGGTATCCTCATCTATTTGTTACAAAGTGACGAATTTCGAGGGCGAAATTCATTTTAAGGGGGGTAGAATGTAACACCCGAGACTTTTATGAGAAATATTTTGGTTTTATGTTATATAAATCATTAAAGGAATCTTTCATTACACACAACACTAGCTTGACTTGCTTTACACGCAACCGCGGCCTTCCTTGATAGCTTGCGTTGTACGCTATACCGAGTTTCACTAAACAATGATATGCTATTAAAATATTATTAAAACTAGCCGTTATGAATATTACTAACTGAATTTTGAATTTTATAACATTTTAATTCTACTTATACATTTTCTAGAATGATGTATAAAAGCGAAATCATTTTTTTTTGATAAAAGAAATATTTTTCAAAAAATACAGTTTTGCCACATTTTGATGGTGCACCCACATTAAATCTAGTTTTTTTCATGTTTATAAGTTCAATTTGACAAAATAAATTTCTTCATTTGAATCAGGGTATAAAAATTTACTTTGGATAAATTTTTGATATTTTTCTGATAACTTTCATATTTTGATGAATAGTAAAAATATGCTAATTTTTAATTAAAAACAACTTTTTTCATTGAGATAATTTATATGGATAAATTATAATATTGAATTGTTTTAAAGTATAAATATAATATATTTTTACCATTTAATATAATTTATGTCATTAGCATTAATTTCACATTGAATTCATAGGTAAAAACATTTCAATCTTTGACAAGGTTTTAACTTCAAAAACCCATTTTCTTAAGAACGAGATTTATTTTAAATTAATTACTGCGACTTATATGTTTTGAATTTTGAAAAATGGATTCCATATTCAGAATTAGTGTGTCCAAATTATGTTAATAGGCAAATTTTTATTTTTGGGAATTATAAATAGTAACTATGGTAAATTTTATTTACCATAGTTAAAGGTAAATTGGGTAATTAAGGGTAAGTATTAGATTTTAAAGTTACCCTAACACCTGCCAAAATCCTATTGGATGACTAAAAGTAGACCCATATCAGCTAAGGGTCGGATTGGATTCATTTAATGGACATTTTTCCATGAAAATAATTTAATTATTATTAAAAACAAAGAATGTGACAACATGTCACTTTCTGAAATCTTATAAGTATAATAATTTTAATTTGGTGATACACTTAATGAAACTCCGAATATGAATAGTCTACAGAAAGATAATACACTTATCTAAATCATAGGAATTTATTTATAATTTTTAGGGATTAAATAATTATCATTAATTTTGACACAATAGTGATGTTGAAATTATTTTATTAATTAAAATATCAAATAAATTGTTTTAAAAATATTAAAATAAATATTATATGAACTATTTAATGTTAAACACTACTTTTATAGAAACATATGACATTTTATGAATCTATTAAATCTTTTAGTTCGAACATATCTTCTGTATACATTTTATTTAAATTCATATAAATGAATAGTGTCAAAATTGACACTATTGTTATTTTATAAAAATAACATATTATAAAATTGTTTAAAAATCAAAAAAATATTTAAAAATTATTAATTAAAATTTATATGGTCTAAAATGTCATAAAGTGTCAAATTATGAAAAATTCACAACACATATGTAATTATGTATAGTAATTTACAATTTAGAATATTATTACCACAAATAAAATTAAATTGATAAATAAAGATAAATCACGTCGATAATGTTTAAAATAAATTCCTAACATGTCGAAATTTTATTTTTTGTTGAGATTACAACCCTATCTCATCTAAGCTTCTGATATGAGTCATTTTGGAAGTTTTTATGTGGGGTTGGGATTTAATATAAACTAATATTTCTTATATTTCCAAAGGTTCCCCTCTCCTCCCTTATAAAAGGGCACCTCCTCCCTCTCTTCCTCACACCAATTTGAGCCTTCAATCTCGGCCAACCCCTGATAATTTCACTTCCACAATTCATTAGAAACCTACTAGAGGTACTGGTCTTATCAAAAGACCTACTCTAGTGCCTTAAGAGAAAGTTTAAAGGAGGCACTTCGAGAAAGAGGTAATACATTCTACCGTTTTCTTCATGTTCCATTCTTATTCTACTCCCTCTTCTTTAGTTGTTTCATTATGAGGTAATAACATCATTATCAATCAAATACTGTTATGTTATTATAAATATGAAACAACCCTATTTCACCTCTTATCGATCCTACGGAAAACGAAATAACCGCGTGTGCGTACGTACGGAATACCGTCTCCACGCCATTGTGTAATCTATTTTCCACAACCACCTTACTTGGATGGATATAAGGGTGAAAGTAATGAATATATATGATTATTGTAATGTTTTATCTATTCTTAAATAGTATACATACACTCCAATACAATTCCACGATCATGGGAACGATATCATCGCTCGTGCGTACGTACGGAATACCGTCTCCACGATGTGATGCGATTCATTTTACATGATCTTCATTGCATAATGATTATATAAATTAATTTAATGAATTAATATGATATATATTACAGTAATAAAATTCTGTAAATGAGGTATCTATAACCTTAAGATAAGAACAAGAATTTATTCGACAAACACGCATAAGAACAAAAAGTAATAAACACCCAAATAACAAGTAGTAATGAAATATTACTAATAAGAAGATAATAATATGACCATATATGATATCATAACAATAAGTATGATTCTGGAATAAGTCAATAACATTAATTAAATCATTATACAGGAGGTTCAGACACTTACGAAGCAAATCGGACCTAAGGTAAGGGAAAATCTCGCAATCTCAATTTTTATCCGAGATTGTTTATACGTCAGAATTTACTAGGGTGTATTTTATCATCCACATCCATATTTCCTCAATATGTAATATTTTTCCATCCACCTACAATTTTTTAAATGCAATTTTACCCTTCGGTGAGTTTTTAGTAAAAGATATGAAATGAATCTTTTGTCGTTTTTCGTACGAGGTACTTTTTGACTTTTCCGGCAAAAGTACGAGAAGAATGTTTTTTTAACTTATATGGCATGAATGGATTTTTTAAAAATTATTTCCAAGAAGCATCCTTTAAAATTTTTCATGGTTATTTTTAATCAACTTCATTTAGTTTAAAATTTAATGACATGTTAAAGAAAGGAAAATTTTTTTGAAGTAGAAAGGATATTTTCCTCAAGAATGGAGTTCAAGTGCTTTATCAAAATTATTTACCATCTAAGATAATATAGGCTTTTGTTTCTATCCCTATTATTAAATTAATTTAATTATGTTGTGATGGAATTATTTTTATGAATTCCTTTATCTTATATGAATTGTTTTATGATGTCATGTTGTTTAAGAATCCCATTTTTACTACATGGGTTATGCAATGATGTATGATTTATGATTTTGTGGCACACATATGAATGGTATCATTATGAGATGAGTGGGACCTATATCTCCCTCCAATCCATTGGGTAAAGATTTTATATCTCATGAGATAGACATGGATGGAATGATAGGTTAAACCAGTTCAGAGAAACAGGACTGAAACGAGGAGTGAACTCGGTTCAGAAATGGACTTTTTACACTAAGATAGTCTTGGAAATGAGTCTTGACTAATAAGAAATGATTCTCTATGATCATGTGTGTATTACACAAAGTTTAATGTTTTATGTTATGATTATTGGGATTTCATTTCACTACTATTATTTATCCCTTGTTATGAAATTATGTTCTCTTTTGCAGGTTAAGATTTCCAAAATGTTATGTTCTTATGAATATGATGTGATTTATATTTCTTTTTTTAACCTTACTGAGCATTTGAGCTCACCCCTTTTTATGTTTTCTTTCCCCTGGTCAGGAAGAAGCTTATTAAGTAATATATTCCAAAAGGGACTATAGATATGATGAAATAAATGGGAGAAAATGTAGATGCTTTATGACCAAGTTGTTTATGTTTCCTAGTTTCTAAAGACACTATACATATACGGTCCTTTCATGGTTTTGTTATATGTTGTAATAAGTATGCTTCAATTTTTAAGTAATAACAATGTATGTAAAGTATGGGTAGTTATAGTCCCAAAAGGATATATTTCTAGGCTAAGGTGATAAGGTTTCGAAATCCACCCATCCAATATGTTTGTGACAAGTGTAAGACTTAGATTTCACCCTATCTTCTCATTTTATTTAAATCGTTCATTTATGAGGTAATCTCTGCATCATCACGGTGTCATAAATAAAATAATTTATTTAATGTCTAGAAATTATAAAAAAATATAATGATTCAGTAATTTTTTTTATCTTTTTAATGAATATTTATAGTCAAAAATATGACTTGTATAACCCCATGTAAAAATTGTTTTAGTAAAAAAATACAGGTTTGTGACATTTTAATTTTAACTTTAAATAAAAAGTTATTAATGTCATTTTCCAAACCCAAGTGGCTCCATGGGGTCCCCAAGTTGTCCCATGGATTGTATTGGTTGTCCATGACTCATCCAATAAGGGTAGGACATGTTTCAAGGTCATTTCAAATTATTATAACATTTTCTTTACGTTAAATTACACTAATTACCTTTAATCGCGATTAATAAAACAAAAAAGTTAATATTCACCAAAAAATTATTTTAATCTCATTGAACCACATTTTACTTCCTAATGGCAACCATGTATGTCAGATTTTTTAAAATCTAATCACAAAAGTGGTAAAGTTTCATTTAAATGAAAAATCAGTTTCTTTAACTACCACTTAGTGGTTTCACTATTCATCAAAAAAATTGAAGTTTTTCAGAAAAATACCAAAAATTCACCATAAGATATATTTGAAGTTACAAATTCAAAAATGATTTATATTTTACAAAATTAAAAATATATAATTTTCATTAATTAATTTTATAATTCATTCCCGCTGTCAGAACAAATAGCGTGTTTTTAAGAAACAATATCTATTAAAAGATTGATACTAGTTTAAGTCCAATTTCAAAGTGAAATTAATTCCAATGACCACCATTTGATTAAATGGAAAAAATATATTTTAAATACACTCTAATTTGAATTAAAAAGATAATCTATTCATATAAATAAATCAGATTAAAATGAGGTTTTGAATTAAAATGCAACATTTTCACTAAACATGATCTTTATCGGAAAAAAAACAAAAATTTATACAAAGTAAATTTTGATGTCCAGATTCTAAAGAAGGATTTTATTTTGTAAAATACAACATATAAAATTTTCAATAGTATATTTAAAAAGGGTTCTCCATCAAAAGGCGGTTAATGGACCTTTTAAAGAATATTAGAATATTTATGATTAAAATTGGATTCATTTGAATTTCAAGCCTCTAACATATATTTGATAAATGTAAAAATATTTAACAAACATATGTGATCATTTTATAGTTATTTATGTTCATTCCCAGCATTACAATGGCTAGGCGTTAACTATTATATTATTATTATATTATTAGTGTGCAACTTAGGATTTCAGAGAAACTTGTTGTTGCGTATTAGGTACACCATCGAGCATAACATTCCCTTTAAAGTAGTATTAAAATTTTATTCACAAATATTGATAAACATTAGAATGTAATATTATTTCTTTACCTGGGATGTTACATCCTTCCCCCCTTTTGGGAATTGTGTCCTCGCAATTTCAAAATTGGGCTTGGAAACTTCATTGAAAGTCCCACATCGGAACAGGAGTCAGTAAAACAATCACTTTAAAAGAAAGGGAGAGAAGTACAAAGGTCACCCGAGTTAACCCATACTAGGATTCCAAGTATGAAAATATGGATATGGAGGAGAAAAAAGGGTCATGTTCTGATGGAGAGTGATATTAAACATGTTTAGGAGAAAGTTAACCACAATAAAATCACAAACATGTGATGGGTTAAACGGTATTCGATTCCCCAGTAGGAAAAGTTAACAGTCAAATTTTTTGTATTAAGTTACTCTTCATTGAGGAATTTATTTTTGAGCTTAACTAAATCATAATGAAACATACTTACTTGTCACGTAGACTTTCAACTTTCACTAGATTCCTTAATCAATCTCATATTTTCTCCAAAAGACGAGTATTTAGGATGACTTGTTCACATTAAGAGAGCTATAATCAACTTCTAGAGAATTACCTAATCCACAAAAGAGAACTATATACATCCCATGTCTTTAGACCTTAACTAAAACTTAAACCAAAAAAGTTAGTATGAGATCAGATAATACCCAAAAAGGATAATCCTTCATAAAACAAATCTATTCGTAATCTCCAAAAATTTTCAAACAATACCCAAAGTTCAACAAAGACCATTCAATAAACATCTATCCATAAAATTCTTCAAAGTAATCAAAACTAAGACTGAAACCCAAATCTCTGAAAGATTTAATCACATAGTCTTCCAAGATAAACCTTAACATTTATCTCCAAATAACATCAGTTACTCTTAAAGTCTCATACTGAAAAGTAATTAACCTAATCACATATCCTCCATGATAGGTTAATAATTTCCATAGATAACCCAAAATAACCTTATGCAGGATTCACAAGATCATATAACTAAAAATAATTAGTCAAACTAACCAGGGACTTCACGTAGTCTAGTATTAGATGATAAATATCATTCGCAGTTTGGTTGTGGGTTCGATTCCCGTAGCTTCGTCAGACGGGACAGGTTGTCACACGGTCTACGTGTTGTACTTTTTCCAAAACTACATAATTCTTATAACATTCCCCAAAAAGCGATAAAATCTTCAAAAATAACCATAAGATATTTTAACCTCAAGTTTATCTCATGTTGTTCATATTCCATCATAACGTATAGTAACCCATAATTACCTCAAAAGTAAGGGTCATATAAACCCTAATGGTTACCTGTATAATTATTACCTGAACTTCCATGCCGAGTTGGTTCTCTCGTACATGATGCATTAGAGAACTCACCAAGGTTCAAGTGGTTGATCATGACTCCTGATAGTTGGTTTAGAATAACCACGAGATTTCTCATTGAATCCCCCATTTCATCCAGTCTCTTAATCAGAGAACCACCACAGTTTCCTTTAAACCCATTGTCACTTTGGTTCCTGCTAGATCTATCCATTTACTAAAACCAGAAATGTCAGTGTGAGTATATCAACAAAATCATTATATACTAATGAGTAAGATAAACACTAAGATATACTTACTCATTTACTTTATCTAAAAAATGTGAATCTTTCTGAAATCCTATCCATTATGGTAATGTTACTTACGCTTAAAGAATACCCTATCCTCTAAAGTTATGTTAACCGACCTCTAATACAAACTATAAGGACCCAACCTTAACAGTTACTTATTATTGAATTAAATGAATAATTCACATTGAGGATCTTTTCAGGTTTAGAGTTTTAGAGAATTAAAACATAACTATTACATCTCAAAGATTACAAAGTTGACACATCTACTCAGCTTCCATTTTTTTCACAAAATAAAAACTCTTCAACAAAAGAGTCATGTCTAGTTCCTTGTTTTAGACAGCCTGACATTTCCTTGATCCCATCCTTGACGCTATTCAACATTATGTCCTGTGAAAAACATTTCAAAAAAACATGGGATGAGCATAAAAAGCTCAGTAAGGGTTATAACAATACGGAAAGAAAACACTAGTCCATGTATACATAAGAATCAATGAAATCATACTATACTCATAAAACTTAAGCAATTTAACATACCTCATGAAATCATAGGATTTGAGAATAACTCATAGAAATCATATGGCATAAAGGTAACTTGAGGCATGAATAACATTCTTACGTAGGGAGTAACCCTCATAGTTATGTTTGGAATACCCATCACAGTACAATCCCTAAATCTCTTTGGAGTAACCTTAGCGTTTAACTCCTTCGCATTACCCAATGCATTGGAGAGCTATATCGGGCTCACCCGCCCTTAGTTTATCACGAAACCACCCATATTCATAAACAATGCCCAAGAACCATAACATAATCATAGCACATAACTTAAGCATAAATGAAAGATAAAATTCCAACATTGCAACAAAAATATGACATTTTAAGATATTGAAATAATGAATCCATTCCAAGAACCATTTTCGAAACCTTATAAAACATTTAATAAAGAGATTTTTGAATCAAAGTGTCCCATACCACCTTTATGCTTCTAATATTTTAAACAATTAATATCCAAATAAATAAATCCTTAAAACCATTTTGAAAACATGGATATTAATAAGAACAAATCATTAAAACATTTAAAGCGATATTTTAGTTAAAGGGTTTTTACCAAAAATAGAGACACTTGAATACAATAATTGAGGAATAAAATTTAATCAGAACATTATAATATCATGAGTATAAATGGATTCATGATATAATATTCCAAAGGAAAGTATATACACCATATAAGAGTGAATTGGTGCATAACAACAATGATGTCTCAATAGAAAAGTAAAATGAGATGAAATCCCTTATAAAGAAGGTATCCTTAAATTAAAGATAAATAAATCTCAAAATTATGTGTGACAAATATAAATGCACCAAATATAAGTTGATATTAAGTGCAAAACAATAAAAGGTCATTCACACATATTCAAAGGATGACATATTCAATAACTACATGTTGAACCCAAAGAAATCAAAATTGTGTTAAAAAGTTCCCTTGGTAAAAGTCGACTACCTAACGACGTCACTTTAAAATTCATAAAATTAGTTGATGAGAGAGAAAATGGTATCTCATAACTTAGAAATAAAATTTACATCAATAAGGATATATAAGAACATATCCCAACATAAAAATATATAAATTAAAAGACATGACAAAATAAGTATTTTTAAAAGAGGAGTGTGAAAGGTTCCCTTACCGATTTGGGCAACTTTCAAAACGTACACCCCATGGTAGAAGGGTCATACAATGAATATTTAACTAACTATAAATGAGAGTATATTATACAAATAGTAAAATAATGGGCAGTACATACACCACACAAAAGTAAATAGTGTCCAACATAGCATGAATCTCACAGGAATAAAATGTGAGATGAAAACCCCCTTATGAAAATTCGGCAGCCTAACGGCGCCACATAAAACATCCAAAAATGGATTGATGAGATAAAATATGGTCTCTAATAATATTAAAATAAAATTTACAGCATGAGGAATATGAAATAACATCCCCCAACATAAGAATGAGGAGCTTAAAGTAAGTCACATAAAAAAGAGTACTTAAAAATAAAGAGAGAGGTAGGATCCCATACCTCAAGTCTGACTTGTCTTATTCGTTTCATTATATTCTAGAATAATAAACTTTGGTCAATTTATAATTTCTTAAGTTCATAATTTAATGATTATTATTCAGTTCATATCACATAATATAATGTTATAATAATTGGTTAATAATGTGAGTTCATATCAGACTTTTTTTTGATGTTTGGTACATGAGTCAAAAATGAACTTGTTTGAAAATTATTGTCCATGTAGTTATAAGTAAATCATCCCCAGAATAGTATTAATGATTTAAATATCATATATAACCAGTTAATATTCATTTTATACCATTCCATTACATTTTTAGATAAAAATAAATGAAATGCACCGTTCATGGATACGGTAGGCCGTACGTACGCATGAATGCTACTTTCATTTCTTAGACATATTAATGGAATTAAAAATAATTGAGAGATATATATATTATAATTATAGTATAATATATATGTTTTATAGGTCACATAACTTCATTAATTTCATTCTTTATACATTCCATGTATTTCATGAACAAGTCACATCACTTGAGGGGGTGGTAGTCCACACTTCCACCTATGAAATTATCGCATTTTCACAACATGAAAAGCATAAAGGTATGTTTTAAATATATAATACAGAAGCATATGGAAAACAAAAATACCATATATATAATATATAAAATACAGTGACATCATAATGGCCACCATGAAAGTTGTTAAGAGAAGATTGAACAATCATCGTTTCATGAGGTAGTAATTCGCCATCCACAGAAACAATATGTTCTTTAACCATTAGATGGAGGTGTGTGTAATTGTAGCACGAATCCATAACATAACAACATTATAGTATATTGAAGATACTAGTGTTGTTAAAATGGAAAGGAATAAAAAGATTTTAGGGGTTTGGAGAAGCAAAATAAAACAAAAGAACACAAGTGAAGACATTACCTTTAAATCGGATAACTCCTCTTGGTTTGAACCAAAAGGGTTTCATAAAGAGCATTCTGCCAAAGGTGAGCCTTAATTGATGAAGACAGAGATGTGTAGAGATGAAATTGGCAGGGGTTGGCCGAACCAAAGTCTTGACAGGTGTGGGTAAGGTGGTAGAGGTGGGGGCCTTTTATAAGAGAAGAGGAGGGGTACTCTTGGAATGTTATAAAATATTACTTTATTCTAAAATGATTTTCGGATTTTAAAGTTCCCAAAAGGATATATTTAGAGGATAAGGTGATATGGTTTCGAAATCAACCCATAAAATAGGTTTGTGACATGTGTAAGACTTATATTTCACCATATCTTCTCATTTTATTTAAATCTTCCATTTATGAGGTAATCACTGCATCATCACGGTGTCATAAATAAAATAATATATTTAATGTATAAAAATTATAAAAAAATATCATGATGTAGTAAATCTTTTTATATTTCTAATTAATATTTATAGTAAAAAATATGACTTGTATAACCCCATGTAATAATTGTTATAGTAAAACAATACATGTTTGTGAGATTTTAATTTTAACTTTAAATAAAAAGTTATTAATGTCATTTTCCAACCAAAGTTGCTCCATGGGGTCCCCAAGTTGACCCATGGATTTTCCTGGTCGGCCATGATGCATCCAATAAGGGTAGGACATGTTTCAATGTCATTTAATATTATTATAACATTATCTTTACCTTAAATTCCACTAATTACCTTTAATCGCGATTAAGAAAATTTAAAAGTTACTATTCACCAAAAAATTATTTTAATCGCATTGAACCACATTTTACTTCCTAATGACAACCATGTATGTTGGATTTTTGAAAATAAAATCACAGAAGTGGTAAAGTTTCATTTAAACGAAAAATCAGTTTCTTTAACTACCACTAAGTGGTTTCACTATTCATCAACAAATTGATGTTTTTCAGAAAAATACAAAAATTCACCCTAAGCTATATTTGATATTCAGAATTCAAAAATAATGTCTATTTTACAAAATTAAAAATATATAAGTTGCATTAATTAATTTTATAATTCATTCTCACTGTCAAAACAAATAGCGTGTTTTTAAGAAACAATATCTATTAAAAGATTGACATAGTTTAAGTCCAATTTCAAAGTAAAATTAATTCCAATGACCACCATTGGATTAAATGGTAAAAATATATTCTAAATAAACATTAATATTAATTAAAAATATAATCTATCTATATAAATAAATCAGATTTAAAGGAGTTTTTGAATTAAAATGCAATATTTTCACTAAAAATGATCTTTATCAAAAAGCTAACAAAAATTTACACAAAGGAAATTTTGATGTCCAGATTCTAAAGAAGGATTTTATTTTGTCAAATACAACATATAAAATTGTCAAATGTATATTTAAAAAGGGTTCTCCCTCAAAATTCGGTTAATCATCCTTTTAAAAAATATTAGAAGATTTATGCTTAAAAGTGGATTTATTTGAATTTAAAGCCTCTAACATTTATTGGATAAATGTAAAAATAATTAACAAACATATGTAATAATTTTTTATTTATTTATGTTCATTCCCTCCATTACAACGGCTAGGCGTTAGCTATTATAATATTATTATATTATTAGTGTGCAACGTAAGATTTCAAAGAAAATCGTTGTTGCGTATTGGGTACGCCATCGAGCATAACATTCCCTTTAAAGTAGTATTAGAATTTTATTCACAAATATTGATAAACATTAGAATTTAATATTATTTACCTGGGATGTTACAACACATCCCTTATTCAGGGGAATGTCAAACATGAACTCACACAACACCCCAAATGTATTCCAAAACCATTCCAAATTTTCATTTCGAACCATTTCAATAAAACCACCATTTAATTGAAAAAAATTAATCAAAACAATTCCAATAAACCATTTCATTTCAATAATATCATTAATTTTATTTGAAACCTTAAAAAAATCAATTTCTATAATTCTAGAAATTTCCTTTTTAAAATCATTATTTTAAAATAATGAATCCAACACTTTAGTAATGAATCCCATTTTAAAAATTTCCACAAACCATCACCAAAGGGGGTTTATAAAAATTTTAAGGAACCAAATTCACAATGAAATTCAATCTACATAATAAAATTTAGATCATTAAAATCAGTTCTACTGAAAGGAGCCCAGAGTGAAGCCACCTACCACAACAGTTTTGATGAAAACGATAAAATATGAAGAACACAAAAGAAAACCACATTGATTCATCAAGAAACGACCATAGATATCTTCTAATAACAACAATAATACAAAATGATATCCTATTTGGAGTTAACTATCATAGATCTATGTAAAAGGGAATATAAATGAGAAACCTAGGTGAGAGATGTAGATCTATGTATATCTAAGAAACCAATCATGAACGGTGAAGAATGATCACATACATCAAGAATCTAGATTTTAATCACCAATGAAAGACTTCATATTTCCTCTAGAACCATGAAAGAACCTTATATATCCTTAGGAAAAGAAAAATCATGAGTCAGATCTAGTTTGGGAAAAAAAATGTTCATTTAAGGCAATGCCTACCAAGATCCACTTTTTAGGGAGGTGTTTTTCAACCCATGCAAGGATAGTTTGCACAGTTTGGGAAGCTTTGAGCTAAACATGCCTTAGATACTACCCTAAAATTAACCTCAAATGGCCTTCTCATATTGTGTCCCTTACCATGCACACACCATGCTGAAGATACATTTCAAAATCTACCACATGGCACAGTTTCTACTTGGATTTACCAATGGTTTTGAAAAACCATGTGCATCCCGTGCTCTTTCCCTTTTGCCCAAAAAAATCTCAACATGATATCCAAACTCCCCCAAATTTCACCCTTATACTTTATAAACATATAATCACAATGTAACTATTACATACTAGAAAAGGGGTACTAAATTCTCCCCATGATTGGCCTTTCTGTCCTTGTAAAGTTGTAACCCATCACTACCCTGAAAGAGTTATGACCATTTCTCATCCATTTACCTCTCTCATTCCCATTTATCATCCTTAATGTGCCTAGGTTTCCATAATAATCACACTAGAGAGATGTTTTTACATGAAATACATTCTCTTTTCTATCCACTATCCCCACTGAGATATGTACTAATGAAGTGTCCAAATCTAGTTCAACGTGATCCCATCTGATCACATGTATGAAAACAACATAGAGTCATAAAAATGTATATGTGTATCATTTTCTAAGACTATTTTCATTTGCGTTGATTGATCATGAGTTATTAAGGATCTCTCCACGGATTGGACATTAAAATTTTGGGAAGTAGGGAAATCTATCTCCTTAATACATTTTACCTTTAGAGATACCAGATTGACTTATAGAGTTAAAAAATCTATTCACATTTCCACTATAATTCAGTTTGGTAAATAATGTGTTCCAAATATGTCTATTGAAAATGTATAACCATGATCCTGACAATGTGGTTAGATGGGAACACATTGAACTAGAGCTGTATGATTCATAAGTACATACCCCAATGAAGATAGTGGATAGGTAAGAGAATTTATTGCGTTGTAAAAGCATCAGTCTAGTGATGGTTTTATGGAAACATGGTTAGATTCTGGAAGAGACTTGGGAAGTCTTGAAGGAAATGAAAGAGAAATGGTTGGAACTCTTTCATGGTAGTGATGTTTTTCTACATCCCATGGATTAAAATACCAATGGTGGGGAGAATGTTGTACCCACAGTTTCTAGTATGTAACCCTTAAGTTGTGATTTTAAATATAAAAATTGTGAGGTTGAATGTTGTGATATTCTGGATAACTTCTTGAGTGTTTTTGGGGATAAATGAAAATCCCAAGAGATGTAAAAGGTTTTTAAAAATAGTGCGAAAAGCCTAGTAGAAACTGTGTGAAGTTTCATATTCATGATACTAGATTTGGAACGAGGTATGCACGGTTTGGGAGACTATGTGGGGAGGCCATTCAGGGTGATGTATAAGGTAGTATCTAACTCATAGTTAGCACACGGTTTCCCAAACCATACAGACTAACTATGTGTGGGTTAAAAACCACCTCCATAAAATTAGATCTAGGTCTCCCTCTCCTTTAATCTGCTTGTTATTTAAACAAACTAGCTCTAAATCATTATTTCTCTTCTATTAAAGACATAAAAGGTTGTACAATTTATTTGAAGGAATTATGTAAGATTCCCTTGGTGATTCAAATCCTTATTCTTGAGGTATGTGATTTTTCATCATCGTTCTTGATTAGTTTTATAGATCTACATATATATACTTATCCTCCCTTATAGGTTTCTCAATTATACCCCCTCTAAAGGGTAGATATAAGAATATAAATTAATAATATGAAAGGATTTGGTACTGTTTTCTATGAGAAGTGTTATAAGGTGGTTACATGGAGAATCAACATAGTTTTCTTGGGTGTTATTCATTATTTATCAGTTTCGTCAAAATAATTGAGTCTGGTGGCTTCACTCTCAACTCCTCTGGGTATAAATTATTGGAATGCTCACAAGTTGATTATGTTGTGTTGATTTTATTGTGAATATCTTTCCTAAAAATTGATAGAATCCCTATTTGGTGATGGTTTCTGCAAATCTGAAAATTGGTGTTTCTAACTAAAGTGTTTGATTCAGTGTTTTCAAATAATTATTTTAAAATGGGGTTTTCAATAATTGTGGATATTGGATTTGTTTAATTTTTTTAAATAAAATTAATGGTTTTATTGAAACGAAATTGTTGATTTTAATTGCTTTGTTTAGTGGTTTTCAATAAAAGGATAGTTTTATAGAAATGGTTTCAAATAGTTATTTGGAATGCTTTTGGAATACATTTGGGGTGTTGTGTGAGTTCATTCTCGACATGCCCCAGAATAAGGGATGTGTACCATTGGATTAAAAGGTGTGTGATCCGGGATCGGGGTCTGTGTTAGTGGTACATAAGGTAATTTTAAGAGAGACAGTTTATGATTATGTAACTATCATGCAAGAACGAATGTGTGGGCGTGTGGTAAATAATGGAATGGTTATGCCAAAATAATATTGAGAAATGATATTATGTCTTGGTTAGGTTTCTTTTTTTTTGATCTTATGAATTTATAGAAAATGGGTTAACATGTCACTTTTTAAATTTTGTTATAAATGGCCTTAGAACTTATTTATATTTATTTATAAAATATTTTGGGAAATTATTTTAAATAAGATATTTTATATAAATGTTCCTAAAATTTCTATCCTAGTGGCATTTGTAGGGAAGTCATTTGGGAAATCCTACTATATTTTAAAACCACCCATGATTTTTAACTTTGGTGATTTTGTAGATGCTATATTATGGGACATGGGTTGAGGTAATGTGTCACACATATTTAGAACTAGCTCGTGACACTTGTACTTCTGGGTGGTGTTGGAGCTTGGAGTTTGTAGAGCATGGAGTTTTGTGGTCTTCATGGAGTCATCAGTTGTTTTTCCACTGTTTACTTTGATAGATGCTGATCTTCCAATTTTTCACAAATTCTAGTGGTTTGATATGAATGGAATGGATAAGTTGTCTATAATTTCTCCAAGAATCATATAATGACATGTTGGGTTATTGTTTGTTGAGTTAATGGTTTTTTTCAAAAAGGATAACTCATCCCCCAATTTCATTTGAAGCCCTTTGGCATTTATTTTCTACTTTTTTAATCTTGGGGAAATCCTTAAGAACACATGATCACTAACATTAAATTAAAACAGTCTTCAACGATGATCCACATTTGATTTCTAACGACTCTAGGCCATGTCCATCTGTTTCCTAATCAACTAAATCTTCTACATTATTTCATGGACAAGGTTTATCCTACTAGATATGTCTCACCTGTTTCCACCCAAAATAGTAGAGAGTGACAAGGTTTCCCATACAATGCTCCAAACATAGCCATATATATCGAGGCCTGATTACTACTATTATATGAGAACTCCACTAAAGGTATATACTCTTCCCATGATCCAATAAAATAAATTACACAAACCACAACCTTTCTTACAATGTCTTTATTATCCACTCAGATTTCTCATCCATTTTAGGATGATACTCCATACTCATAGTAAACTGAGTGTAATGTGATTTCAGTTAGGATTTACGAAAATGAGACATAAACCTCAAATCCCTATTTGAGATGATCGAAGCTAGCATGACATGTCTCTTTACCACTTCCCAGATATAGATATTGGATACATCCTCCACTATATGAGTTCAAAAATAGGAATAAAATGATCGAAATTCACAAGACAATCCACTATAACCCATATGGTATCATGTCTCTAAACCATTCATGGGAGACCTGTAACAAAATCCATCAGGATCTTCCCTGATATCCAAACTGTAATCATTAATTACTGCAACATACCCATTGTTTTTTGATGTTATCCCTTTTCTTTTTTGATATTTTAAGGACTTTGAAACAAACTCAGTCACTTTTCTTTTCGTTCAATTCCACCAAAACTACTTCTTACAAGAATTATACATCTTTGGTACTCCTGGATGTACATCCCATCTCAAATGGTGGTATGCATGAAGATGTTTCTCTCGAAAGTCCATAGGTACAACCATCCAATCTCTAAACCAAAAAACTAAACTCCCATAATGTTTCCATCCCACTTTGGTCTCTCTACCATTAAGTTTTGAACTCATAACCAGGCATTCCACATTAGATGTTTTTTCCTCCTTCCACATCTTTACAAAATTAGGAATCAAAAATATTAAGAAGAAAACTACAACGCCACCTAGGTATTCATATTCCATATACATTTTGGCTAGGACTGATATTAGCTATCGCTCCTCTATTGCTTCCATTAGTAGTTAGACATATGAATTTCTACTTAATACACCATCCATTGAATTACATTTTCTCTATGTATATATTATTTCAAATTCAAACAAATAGAGATAATCTATCAATATCATTTTTGACATATTCTAACCACTTTGTGATAAAATATGTTTCAAGAATTTTTGGTCCACAAACACTGTAAATTTCTCACCAAATGAGATATTGCCTCCATGACATCAAGGCATTGACAACTACAACATACTCTAAATAGTTTGTTGGGTATGTATTCCAATGAACTCTCCTCTACCTTGAACTATAAGAAACCATATAGTATACATGCATAATAAAAAATTCTATCCTAGATCACGAATCATCATAGTACACCATGTACCCAAATCCCGAATCTTGAAAAATTCTGATAGGTGATAATGTAAGACTATGCTTTAGCTCTTGGAAAGACTTCAAGAATCTTTCAGTCCTTACAAATGTAATATTATTCATTTTTAATACCATCATCAATGAATATAGTCATGATATGACCTGAAAAAGCATTGGTAAGAACTAGATAGACTAATAAAAATTCATATCTCAAAGACAATCATTGGTTGTTTCCAAGAGATAACAACGTCTATCTTCTCTAGATATAAAGAAACTCTTTTTTTAGAATTTAAATGGACATGAAAATCTACCTATTATATCCAAAATCATACTTTGATAGATTGGAATACAAAGAATGGCCTCTCAAGATTCCAAACAGTGTTTCCAAGTGTTTCTCATACTTAGACATTGTCCTTGCATACAAAAATATGTCACCCACAAACACAACAACAAATGATTCTAAATATCAATGAAATATATGATTCCTCAATTCCATAATTATTTCGGGTGCACTCAAGAGATTGAAAGGCATTACAACTTATTTATATAGGCCATATCTTCTTTTGAATATTTTTTTTCATAATATCTTCATTCCAATCTCACAATTGATAATATCCTGATTGCAATTAATTTTTATGAACTGCTAGGCTCCCCTAAATTGACCAAAAAAATCATCAATGCATGGAAGTGGATATCTATTCTTTATCATAACTTTTTGAAGCTTATGATAATCAACACACATTCAAATAGTTACGCTTTCTTTCATTACGAACAAGACCAGTGCCTCCCTTAGAGATGTACTTGGCTGAATAAAACCTTTTCCTTCCAGCTCCTCCAAATGCACATTTACTACCCTTAAATATATTGGTTACATGATTTAATATAGAAGGGAAATATGATTGGTCCATGGAATGAGATCAATTATAAACTCCACTTCTCTTATAGGTGGTAAACGTGATAATTTATTTGGAAAATCATCTGGAAAATTGTCCACAACTACTAGAAAATGGTTATCCTTGATCTCTTCTATCGATGAAAATGTCAACACCACCAAATGGTTAGAGAGTTTTCCATCTTTTGGAACTAATAATCCCATTTCACTTTTCTTTAAAACCCTTTTTCCTTAGTGGAGATGTTCAATTCCATCCTCAATTATGAAAATAAATATTCTTCTATAACAACCAATGTGAAACTTGATCATTTTTAACAAATCCATACTTGGGATTGTAGTTTAGACATGCATCTCCAACATCGAGAAGTCCTATTTCAGTTCATATCCATCAACAGATATAGAACATGCTCCACATAAGAATGCTCTACATCCACTTTACCTAATATATGTTTGATGTTATATCACAGAGGGCATAATCTCATGTTTTAAACATAGAAATTTAACATCATGAGAACCCATGAAGGAATGAGATGCACCAGTATCAAAAAATACATTCATAAAGGTAGAATTCAATAGAATTGTAACTATTATCATTGATAGTCCAACCAAATCATCTATAATCATCTTCTCAGCTCCATAAAATTGCTCCGTCGCTACACTTTACTCCATGTTACCTTGCTAATATTAACCTTGATAAGGAGTATTGGGGTTCCTACTATCCCCATGGATAGATCAACTATGTTGATATGACTGACTCTATTGGTCTTTTACTGTCAAGGAACAAATTTCTTGCAATACCGGAGAAATGTCTCAATTATCTAATCTCATAACACAATGATAATAACACTGAATAATACCCATATTCTTTTAGTTATGACATTCTATAGGTTGTTCTGTACACTCTCATTATATGGTAAAGTGAACCAAATTGGAAACAACTTGTTTTTCTCTTGGGTTATGGAGGAAGATTTACTAATCCAGTCATCTGATCATGCATCCCACTCACACCATGGAAATATGTGTCCCTCTTCAACTTTCTCCTAGAATTATAGTTCCCCCCATTTCCTATAGGTATCATCATACTTCTTACTCCCACAGATCATGAGATATCTAGTTCATCCATAACCTCTCTATTCATTGTCTCTATATAATCCATAATATAGAGCACTGTAATCATCAATATAATCTCCTAACTTATCCAGGATTTGATGATTTAGGTGTTCAAGGATGCAGTAGCCACTACCTCTAGGGAAAATTGTAGTAAATGCATGAATTAAGGTGAATATTATATGATTGAGAGATTTCACTACATTAGGATAATGAAGTCTGTCATTTTTAGGATCTTGAATGTGTGAGGATAGAATTGTTTGTTAAACAATTCCTCAAAATCAATCCAAATAAGTTAGTGGTCTTCTTTAGACTACACCGCCAAATACCACCAATTAGGTGAAAAATATTAGAGCATATAAGTCACCATCTTGACTTTCAGTGCTGATAGAGTGCTGATGAAATCAAAGATACCATTCATCATATTCAGCCACACCTCCACCTTTTGGGTTCAGAATATCTCTAGAAGATGGGTGAATTCTGCTTCATGTACTTGATGGATTGATCCACATGCCTTGGATGATCCCTCTGGTTCCCCATATCCATAGCATTGAATGCTTGTATGATACTTAGAACTAGGTCTTGGCACCCATGGGGATCCCGGTGAAACTGCATTCTCTAAAACTTCTTTTGGATGGTTTCTTTGATGCCTACTAGGTTCCATTTTCTAAATAGGTAAAAAACTCTATAAGTATCACTCTCTAGAAACTGATGTCTTAGAACTTCAAATTATATCACATTAACTATCATAACGTTTCTTTTCAAAAACACCATTTTCTAAGATAAACCATTTTTAAAAAATTGTTACATTATTTTGAAAATAAATCTATTTTTAAAATAAATCAACCATGCTCTTTTCAGATTACTTCATTAAAAAAATTTCTACATTTTTCAAAAATAAACACAGCACATCAACTCATATACCATTTCTCAAAAATAAATATGAAATCATAGTGGGAATTGAATCCTCTATAATTCTTATCATGCTCATCTAAATAGTTAATCCCATGACTATGAGATTCCTTATCCTATAAGTGTCTCCAACACACTTATGCACCCAACTCTATGGTAACATGATGTTCAATATAAAAATGGCATCTACATCTTTTTATTCTATAAAATTAATGTCCCACTAATCCTATTCTGTTCTATGATCATAACCATTGGCATAGACAAGAATGAATTCTACTCAAAAACCAAGAAAACTAATAATTACTTGTTCCAAAAGGAAAGGAACATGCTGATACCACTTATCTCAAAGAATCTTTTGGGTTAAAAAAATGATACCTTTTGTAATGACCCACTTATTCTAATTGGATTAAACATAAAATGAATCATTACTGGGCATTAGGAAACATCCCCATGATTTCAAAGGCTGGAAATAAATTATGAAGGTCTTAAAATACAATTGGGGGATGATTTATTCTTTTTGAATAGGAACATTAACCCAACAAACCATAACTGAACAACTCACTATATGATGTGTAAAAAAAATGAATGAAAACTCAACCATTTCATTCATATCAAACCACTCGAATTTGTGCAACAATATCAGACTACCATCTATAAATGTAAATACTGTAAAAACAATATAGGACTCCAAGAAGACGACAATACTTCATGCTCCATAGGCTCCAAGAAACAACATCACCAAATAGACTAAGAGTCCTGAGGTGATTCTAAATATGTGGGATATTTTACCTTTCCCCAGGTCTAGGAAGGAAGAATATGAAAAATCACTATAGTTCCAAAGTAGGGGTGAGTAAAGAACTCCGTAGGCTTTCCCCAATGACTACTTGAAAAATTCCACTAAGGTAGAAAAGTTAGAAACATTTTCATAAAATATGTTATATAATTTTTTCCCAAAACAGTTTATAACTAAACATACACAAATTCCAGGGTAATTTATAACCAAATGTAAACATGTTCAATGCAAAATAAGTTTCCAGCAAGTCATAATTAAAAAAAACCAAACTGTGCCTTAACAACTTTTCCCAATATTATTTTGGCATACCTATTCCCTTATTTACCACACACCCAAACAAGCATGATTACTTGAATGTTCCATACTCATGGGTGGTATATAGTCCAATTACATTGTGTCCAACTGACACATACCACTGATCCAGGGTCACAATCCTTTTATCCAAATGGTGAACATTTTTTATTCATGGGAGTGTCAGACATGAACTGACACAACATGCCAAATGTATACCAAAACAATTCCAAATAACCATTTCAAACAATTTCAATAAAATCAAAATTTTATTGAAAACCATTTAACAAACCAAGTCTAATAAACCATTTCAATCCAATAAAACTCTTAATTTTTTTTAAAACCATGAAGTAAATCCAATTTCCATAATTCCAGAAAATTCCATTTTATAATCTTTATTTTTTAAAAAATAATAAAACATATTAGTCAAGAAACAACCATTTATAAATTTCAACAAACTATAACCAAAAAAGGATTCTAACAATCATAAGGAAACTATTTCACAGTAAAATCCACACAATACAAACAATTTTAGAGTATTCCAAGTAGTTCTACCAAGAGGATTCTAGAGTGAAGCCACCAACCTCAACTGTTTTAAGGAAACTGGTAATGAATTTTGAATGCTCAAGAAAAGCTTGTTAATTCTCTGTAAAAAAACATAGATCTCATCTCCTACCTACAAAAAGAAAAAATCTTATCATATTTTGCATTCAATATATTTGATCAACCTATAATGGTTGTAGATCTCAGAAACTGAGGGGAGTGAAGAAGTAGATGTATGAAACTGATCAGGAATGATAAAGAATGATCACATACTTGATGAATCGGGAATCAAATCCCCAATGTATGCCTTCATATCTCCTTAGGGTAATGGGAGAAAATTATATGGAATTATGAGAAGAAAAATTCTCATATTTATCTGATTTGGGAAAAAATGATTGGATTAAAGGAAAGTGTGACGTATATCCACTTTTTATGGAGGTGGTTTCTATGAAACACACAATTTTTCTAGAAGGTTAAGAAAACCATGAACTGACCGTTCATTGGATATTGATTTAAAAATCACCACTTATTGCCTCCTTAAATAGTCTACCTATCCCCAAACACACCGTGTTGAAGCTACTTTCTAGATTTTTCAACATCACATGGTTTTTACTAGGCTTTCTGCATGGTATGGAAAAACCGTGTGCATCCCATGAACATTCCCTTTAGCCCCAAAACAAACCAAAACATATCCAAACACCCAAAATTCACCATTAAAATTTATAAACATAAAAGAAAAATGTAATGGTTAAACAAAATAATCTAGGAGTACTACATATATAATAAATATAAGTAAATTTTAAAGAAGTTTTGTAATTTTGAAGATGTCCTAAAATATATGTGTCATTTATTAAAAATTTAATATTCAATATCTCATTGGATGTGATATTTCTAGATATGAATAATAATATATATGAGGTTAATTTGGGATAATTATTGAATCATGTGATGTCTATTTTTTTCTCAATGATTTAAATGTCATGATTTATTTAATGATCATGATTTACGATATTTTATTTTGTGATGAAGGGAAAATATGGAATAAATTTTCATGTATGGGTGAAGGATTACATATTTTTTATAGTTCTAATAACTAATTACATCCAAAGATAAATCCATGGATTGAGAGTAAGACACACAATGCGGTGAGTGACCATGTCACGGTTTCTAGGAAATTGTAGATAATGATGACCGGGATAGTGATGTGTGTGCTTTATTTTCTATATTTTAATTTGAAAAAAAGAGACTCATCTAAAAAATGTTTAATTTTGTGGTTTATAAGAACATATAATGATTTGTAATCAGTTACACCATATGATAGGAGTTTCCACATTTCATCCAGAAAAATCCAAATGAACCCACACTAAGAGGAATTTATTCATGATCATTACAGATTACACATTATGTATATATTGAGAATATTAAAATAATATCTTTGATATAGAAAGATCCAATTATTATTTATTCATGGGGAATGAAGGCTATGTTTTAGTTTTGGTTAAATAGTGACATTACAGGTGATCTACTTTATAATTTTTTAATGACCAAGGATTATAAAAATTAAAAAATAACAAGAAAAAAGTATTTTATATTTAATGTATAAAAATGATATTATATTGAGATTATATGTATATATAAAAAATATAAATATTTGAGAAATTATTTTTGAAATATTTTTTCTATTCATGTGGAATTATAAGAGGTTAGAATTATACCTAGGAACAATTATAAAAGGTGAAGGCGGAAAAGTAATTATAGTTCACTAGAGGCTCATTGTTTGATTAGAGATCACTATTCATGATATGTTCATTTTTTGGTGATTATTATAACCCTGGATAATAGATGCATTTAATGAAATTTGAATATCATTCCCCTTCCTACAAATACCTATTTATAATAAATGTATTGTTGTTCATGCGTGATAGAAGAACCACTATAAACTGGGGATGTAGATAAAAATTTTAGAGTTAAAACTCAAGACCCAATTTATTGTGTTATTACTTTTCCATTTCCCCATTATTAATTAAAGAGTAGAATACTGAATCAGTAGGTGATTAGTTGGGATTTTGATGAAAAATTTATAAATCTGATTCACCCCCTTCTAAGTATTAGTTACATCCCACGTGATCTTATGAATTTGTATCAAATCAAACTTTCTCTCTTTGAGGTCGTTGTTGAGTTTACTATGAATAAAAAATCTATATTGATAATAAAATGATTCATACATTTAATATAAAAGGTCTCAAAATGTGGGAGGAGAGGATGGTTACCTACCTTCTATAACTATTTCATTATATTGTCGATTTTTTATTGTTTCATATTTCCAATGAAAATAGTTAATATTATTTAATTAATGAGAATTACAAAGAGAATGATGTAAAGGAATGAAGTTAATTGTGTTCCCTCTACCAGAGAAATAAAAAAAATTGTGATGCAAAACTGATCTTATGATATGGGAAACACGTCAAGGAATTTATGATGTTAATAAGATGTTTATGCATTCTAAGTAAAAAATATTTATGCAACAATGTTATGTGGCTAAAATTATTCAAAATGAATCAATTGAGGATTTCTTTTCTAGTGTTAATGTGATAAATTTCCCTATAAAAGAATTTTTTTATACTCTTAAAAATTATATTGTCTTATATAAACTTATGATAATTTTACTATATATGTATGTCTCCAAAGATTCATTTCCTTAAGATAATTACTTGGATTTGTTCATTATTTATGACCAATTCATTACTATCATAAATTATGATATGTGAAGATCTATTTCACAACAAATAAATGGTAAAAGAGGTATTTTAATAGATTTTAAAGATTTTAAGAGGCTGAATATTTAATATCATGAAAGATATTTAGATGATTTAGGAAGTATTGATAATTTTGGAAACCCTTTACCAGATGTTATGAAACATAAAAAACTACAATAGTGGTAGATAATGAAACATATATTTATGTTGTTTAACTATGGAATGATTGAACATTTCTTAACAATATTTCCCTTCAATATCAGATAGATTTCAATAACGGTTAAGCTATTAAGACATCCTCTAACAAAAAAGGATAAAAAAGACAATCAAACTCAATCATATTAATTAACATGATGACACATAAATTTCCAAGATGGAATTTTTTGTCAATTAAATAAGTTTTTTATACTTAATAGTGTTTTTATAGTGAATATATTTCTTATAGAGGTTTGCATAACATTCATGTTGATTAATAGGATGTATAAAGTGATGCATCATAGGATGAATGAAAAAATAATGATGTGTTTTTAGTTGAATAAGAAGAATCATCCCTTTAATAAATGTAGAGAATAAATATCAAGATATTATTAAAAGATATTAGAAGTCATAGAAAAGAAAATTCACTTATACAAATATCACTTTCTAGTAGAATCTTTTCTAGATTAGAAATGAAATAATTATAAATTAAGATGTATGATAAATGGTTGAAAATTCAATGAATTGAACATAATCAATGAATTGAAATAAAAAATCATCCTTGGATATAGAGAGGTAAAAAATTGGACCTGAAGAGAGATTATTAAATACCCAAGATCCTAAATTACTATGTAAACACCATATCCAAAACTAACTCAAAATGTGAACACTAAAGATCCATTATTTCTGATTATACTTATATGAATAATTTTAGAATTTTTTATGTTTGTTTTTAAAAGTAAATTTAATTTTTGACTTAATAATAATTATAATAACTTAATAATAATTTTCTGGGTTTTTTAAATAAATGGGTTTTAGGTGCATAGGGAAAATTCCATTTTTTTCTTGAATCAAGACCCCCATAAAAACACAAGATTGTTGGAATAAAATAAATCATAAAAAATTAATTTATTTAGAAAATGTTCATTTAAGGAATAAAATTAGTCATTTTAAAATATTCCTTGACCCTATAAATTCCATGTGAATTATTATTTATACTAATTAAAATATTCTATAATAAAAAAAATATTTTCCATATTTATTTGAATCTGGTATTTTCAGGGATGATTCAGTTTTGGATTTTCATGAAAGCCTAATAACATATACTTTTAATTATAATAAATAATTTAATTTCCTTGAAATTAGTATCATTTAAATTTTATCATATCTATAAATTTATTTATTTAGTGTTTTATTTTTATTATAAATGTTTTTACGTTGTTAATTGTGTTTATCGTAAATTTAAAATTTCATACCATTAGATATTTTATTTGATAAAATATATTTCATAATTTAAATCAGAATGATATAATTATTTAAAATGTTGAATCTTAATCATTATTACTAAAATTGATTAATGAGGTCCGTAATTAATTAACAAGGTAAAAGTATGTTAGTGTAAAAGATAAAAGATAAAATAAAAATCTATAAAACACTAAATGATGTATTAAAAAAAAGTGGTTGAATAAATTTTAGACCTAAAATCACTGTTCCACACTCATTTTTTCCCTTTTCTATATCCATAAGTAATTTAATAGTAACATTTCATTATAAAAAATGTAAGGGTTACTCCAAGAACTATCCTTCTCCTCGCATATCAAAGAGTAGTATCGCCACCACATAAAGATTGACTTTTCCTAAATGTGCCTCCATTAATCTATTTAAATTTCCATTTCATATATCCCTATCACTATTTCAAATGCTTTTTGACTCCATATCTAGTATAATACCTTTACGTCCTAGGAAAATTCCAACAAAATTCATGTCCTTGATATGAGTATTATCATCTACTTAGCTTCATATCTAAAATATAATCAATGAAATTTATTTTACACAAACTAATATACTTATATTAAAATATTTTTTATATTTTAATATACCATATTATAAGTATTATAATTTTATATTCATTTATCCCATCCATTAATGAAAGGTAAATTTGCTGTCATTAATACAAACACTACTATTAAGAAACTTGTTAAAATGATCAAAAAAATGAACACTTGATGTGGAAAACTATAATAATTCATATAGATATGTACTTTTTATAATGAGTATGAGTGTAAAAATATATGAGAAATATTATAAATTATGTTATTGAAATTTCTATGTTTAGGATATAATAGGTTAATTTATGTTTGTGGATGTTATACTATGTGGTATAGGTTTTCCTTCTCAAATTCCAATATTTAAGATATGTTTGGTATTATTCAAAGAATTTCCTTTATGTGGTGTAAATTCTGTATATTAGAGACCATCTATCTTGAAATTCCTTTATTCATTGTATTTTGAGATCAATTTGAAGTCCTTTATTTCATGATGTCTCGATTGAATTTCAACACAAGCCCTAAGTTTTGTTTTATAATCTCAATTTTCATTCACTAGGAATCATGTTATATTCACCACTTATGTCTTATTTTGTGGTAGATACATTTCAATGGTTGACTTTTAACAATATTAATCATGAAACTTAAGTAATTTAGATGTCTTTATTGTTATCCATTCCTCTTATTCATTTGATTCATATGTTACCAAAACTATTGAAATATCAATGTTTACAATGGTTGAATAACCATAATATGGTTAGGTAATGAAAATGTGCGTGTCGTTTCTTAGAAAATACATATTTGTATTGATTTTGGATTGTGGATATAGCTGTGGAATATTTTCACTAATATGTGGAATTTCATCACCAAGCTGTAATAACCCCCAAAATAGTTTATTGAGAATTGAATCAGTCACCACCCTAATAATAGATTTTTGGGACTAAAAATTCACAATAATCTAGAAACACTAGAGGGATACTCCTTATAATATTTATATTCTCTTTATGAACCATGATGAGTGATTCTTCCTACTATTTCCTTGGTCTCATAACTATGTATAGTATTGAACCCAATTACAATCATCCATTGATAAACTGGCACATTGAATATACCATATATATAATATTAATTTTATAAGGTTACAGCTTTTTATTTTGAAAATAATCCTAGATTCTATCTTAACTAGATGATGTTATCCTAGAAATCCAAATTATACTATTGAATGGGGAAGTATTTTTATTCTACATTTTACATTATACATATATCTATGTTTTCATTATGTAAGAAAGTCCCTAAAAGGTGTTATGAAAAATGTAATTGAATATTATTGAGAATTCATTAGGCTAATTATGTTAGAGGATGTCCAAAAAATTATATATATCATTGATGTTTTAAGAGGAATAATGAGAAAAAATATGTTGGGTTTTGGTGTATAAATCAATTCATAAAAGGACAGTGTCCTAGAATGTATCCTTGATAGCATGTTTTGATGTATGAAAATATACATTCTATTATTATGAGATCATTAATTATTACTATCCTTGTTTTAATTAATTTTCAAGGATATATAATTCCTTCAATGTTAGTGGATTATAAAACACTATGTTCAATTATTCAAGCTATACCACTTATTCCATGTTTATTATATTAATGTTCTATTGTATGATCCCCTTACTGGGCATATGGACTTAGCCTTATTTTTTCTATTCCCTAAGAATAGTAGTGGAGTATTGTGTAATGATAAGTGATATTATATAAGGGATAATAATGTACTCTCAATGTGTTCATATTTTAACTTATGTTTTCATATGTAATTTATTCATGTATTTATTTTTCTATGTCCACTAAGATGTTTGATACTTAGATTACCCTCTTATTCTATACTAATAATGTAATCTAACACCTAGATATAGGTTTCTATATTTTAAGATGTTAACAGTTGGTATCATAAGATATTTATTAGGATTCTTCACAACTAGATTTATATGATCATAGTTAGATAACACATGTACTATAATACCCTCAAAATTATTTGGGAACACTTTGGAAAATATAGTAGGAATTTAATTTCACTAATGAATATAATGAGTAAATTATATCTATTTTATTTTATAATGGTGGTGGATAATTTTAGGAATTTGAATTATGTTAACACATTTACTAAATTCAAGGATGTTCCCATAGAATAATTCAATGAAGGTATAGTTGAGGCTAATTATTTTATAACCATATTATGGCTGTTGAAATAGGTTACGAAAAATAATATCTCCTAAATAATGTGACTTATTTATCAACATCATGGTGTAACTAAGAAAAACATTTTTAGGCAAAAAAAACTTCTAACATTATATATAACTACTAATCCATTTATAGTTAATCAGTGGATGAAGTCCATAGATAAGAACATTCATTCTTTGGGAGGTGGTGAATTGGAAAATGACATCAGGATAGTATTTTATCTAAATGGGGATATGAAGAAATGGTATATTAATTTTAAAAACACTGAAGATGAATTTCTATAGAGATATACAGACTAATATGATATTACAGGAACACTAGATGATCCTATTATAAAATATTCAATGATTATTTTTGAAAATAAATATCTATTTATCCCCTTTATAATGATGTTTATTTCTCTTGGAAATAATTCCCGAAAAAAGAAATATATCTAATACTCCCTGTGGAATCGACATAGTGGTGCTAGTGGATTTATAGAAATATACACATGTTTTTTGTGATATGTGATTTATATGTGCAAGTGTTTCACCATGGCAGCCCTTGTTTTATTAATGAAAAATAAGGATGGGGCCATGAGATTTCGATTTGATTATAGGGAGATAAATTCCATTATAATAAATAATATGTAACTATTTCCTTTAATTGATGATTTATTTGATATTCTTTAAGGATCCAAATTATTGTAATATATCAATATTCACTCCGGTTATCATATGTTAAAGGTAAATAAGGATGACATACCAATACTTTTTTAGACAAGGTATAATTAATTGGATTTTAATTTAATGACCTTTGGATTGAATAATTAACCTTCTATATATATAGATCTAATGAATATGGTATTAAAGGAGTATCTTGATACCATTATTATTGTATTAATTTAAGATATCCTGATATAGACTAACATCCATGAAGAGCATCAGATTCTTCTACAAATAATTCTACTGGGAATTAAAAAAACAAATTATATAGGAAATATAGTAAGTTGAAATTATGGCTCAATTATGTTTATTTTCATCTACATATTTTTTTTCCATGGATGGAATATTCATTGACCCTTCAATGTTAATGGTAGTCAAAAAATGAAGAAGAACAATAAACAGAATTGGGATACAATGTTTCCTAGGATTTATAGTACACTATGTTCTATTTGTTAATGATTTATCCCAATTGCCCAACCTATTTAGTATGATAACATGTAAATGGATAAAAATAACATTTTCAATGTATTGCAATGAATTATTTTACGTGATAATGAAGGGAATAATTATTTTTATTATATAAACATTACCATTAGGTATGTTTTTATTTTTAATATATAATGATACATCAAAAATAAATTTTAGTTTTGTTGTAATGTATAATTTTAGTGTGATTCATTGTGAATCCAGACAATTGAAAATCCATGAACATAACAGTCCCAATCATGAAATTGAGTTTATATTCACAATAATTTATTTGAATGTATCGAGACAACACCTATATGGTAAATTATTTGAAATATATATACAATGACCACTATATTTTTAAGTATATATTCTCTTATAAGGATTATGATGTGAGGAAAATGACATGGTTGTAACCACTCATGGACTACGATTTATTGATATAGTACCACCTTAGGATGAAAAAAGGATGATGATGAATTGTTTATGTGGTTTTATGGAGTTATGACTACGATTAAGATTAAGAATATTCTATATAAAAAGAAATATTAGTGATAGATAATGTTTTTTAGGAAACAGTATCCATCATTAGTTTTCCATAAAATTTCTAAACCATACTTAATATAAGAATTTAGAGGTGCCCAAATAAGATGAATATAAACTATAGAGGAATATTTTGAAATATTAAATGATGGAAATATGACTGAATTCATCTATAGATATATAGTGGGGATGTTTGGGTAGAGTATATGTCTTCCATACATTCTAGTGTTAAATAGGGAACTAATAAATAAGGCACGTAGATCAAATTTTTCAAAACACCCTAGTAGAAAAAAATTGTATAGAAATTTAAGACGATATTTCATGAGAGTTGTTATGAGGAATTAAATTGTAGAAGATTTGTATAGACTATTAGTATTAATGTATGTAAATGATGAAATGAAATATCCAAATAAATTCATTTTAACTCCATAAATATCTATATCAATGTGGACAATATTAAAGTGGATGTTATCAGTAGACCCCCAAATATTCCAGGGATGAATTTTCATTTTGGGGACTCATTGATAATAATAATAAGTATTATCATTTATTATTATTAAGAGATAATATACCCCCTGATCTCTTTCCCGAACTCAATACCAATTAAATAATAATACATAGTGGGGAAAAATATCGATTGTATCTAATCATGACCCTCAACTCACATTGAAAATATAAATAGTCTTAAAATGGATCAAAATAATGAGATTCATTTTGGCGCCAAATATCATCCCTTTACTGATGGGAAGTATAATAGGATTATAGATACATTGAAATACATTTTGAGAACATGTTTTCTTGACTTTAATTTCATGTCGGAATATATCTATATGTTTTAGAATTTTTTTATAATAATAGATTCCTGTAAAGAATGCAGATGGAACCATATGATGCACTATATAAGAAGTGATTCCATATACCAAACTATTAGATTATGTTCTATATAATAATTCAGTTGTCTAATATATATTTTTTAGGAGATGAAAATAATAATATACTACTTTGGATTTTATTTTAGTAGCCCGGACCAAAAGACAGAGTTATACATATAATAGAAAGAAATATATAGAATATCAACTGGGGATTGTGTATTGATAAATATTTCCAATTTAAGGGAGTTATAGGGTTTAGTATAAATGGGATGCAAATCCCTAGGAACATTAGGGATTTTTATGTACATTAAAAAAATTATAGATTTAGCTAACCAACTCTCTTTGTCATCCAACCATTCTTAACTGGTCAATACCTTTGATATTTTTTTAATATGGAAATAAATTATTGATAAAATTATATGGATAATATATAATAGAATATAGATATTTCATGTATTTTTTTATAATTATGTGGTTATCTAAATTCTTGACACCAAAGAGAATATATTGAAGAATTATACAACTAGACTGGTGGCAATCCTCTGAGGAAATCAAAAACTTAAAGGGGAAACCTCGGAGCCAAAAAAATATACGAGGAATGAATATAGATAAGTTTTAAATATAATATATATTTAAATAAATTTTTTGAGTGAAAATATTTATGGTGGGGGGATTTAATACTCAAGACCCAACTATAGCAGGTAACCACCATATCATGAAATAACACAAAATGAAAACTAAAATGATCTTTTCTTTCATGAGTATATTTTTATGATTTATTTATGAATTTTTGATGTTATTTTAATGAAAATAAAATTATTTTAGGAATACATCATAATATATTATCGTAAGAAAAAATTATGGGGTTTTTGAAAAATATTTATCTTAAGTTTCATAGTGAAAATACCATTTTTTATTAAAACTATGAAACTTATGACATAAATAATATTTAAGAATATTATAAATAACACTAAAACTATTATTTAATAAAATATCTTATTAGGTAAGGTCATTATGAATTTCAAATTATTCTTTTATCTTATAAATCTTGTGTCTATAAATTGTAAAACTATGAAAATTGTTACATTAATAGAAAAAATGTTTTTAGTGTTTTAATTGAATTAAGTATTATAAAGGGAGATTAAAATTTTTACTTCATTTAAAGACACAAAAACTTTATGTTTTTTTATTATGAATAAATTAAATTCATTAAAATCAACATGATATATTAATTTATATAATATAAAAATTTAATGATTAAAAACATTATTTTTCAAAAACATATTTTTCCTTGATTATGTGTGTTTATATTAAAATCAAATTTCACAACTTTAGAAATTATATATTATAAAATGATTCTAAAATTTTAAGTTATAATTATATAACTACAAAAAAGGATCTATAATAATATTTTTCATTAAAATTGATCAATAATAATAGAAATGATTTACCACGCTAAAAGATAAATAGGTAAGAAGATAAAATTTAAAAGAAATTTCCCTAAATAACAAATTTTTTCTAAACAATTATGGTTCTTGTGATTATTTACCCACCCTCACTATTACCTCCACCTTTTAACTTTTTAAAATTGTCTATTGGATAGTGACAATTCTTTTATGAAAGTTTATGGGTTACCCCAAAAATTACACTTCTCCACATGTATAAATGTCTAACATATCCACTACATGAATACTCACAATACTTTAGAATTTATCAATAAAAACATCTAAATTTTTTATATTAGTACCATCAACTAGGTTATAAACATTCTTGAAACTTGAATTTATCACTTTTCCTTCATTTCCAAGGAGACATCAAAGCAATATTGAATCCTATGACATGAGTATTATCAACAACATAACATTTCATCAAAGTTCATGATTGTCAAATTTATAATATCCATAAAAAATACTTATATTAGTATCATTTTCAAATGATATTGTTTCAATATTATTTTATTTGTAATTATATATTAATCACTCCCATTTATTATGTATTTTGAAATTGATATTCATGCATACATGAAGACTACTGTCACCATGAGGAATGACGTTCACTTTTTACCACCACAAAAAACCTATGGTTAAAAAAATGGATTTACTAAGGAAATGTTTTTTATAATAACTTGATGGTTTTCATATAGAGAATATGATATATTTTTAATGATATGATAAAAAATGACCACTATTAATTCAATAATATAAAATAAGTCCTCTATGTAAAAAAATATTTTATTCAAATTATAGAATAAATTCATATCCATTACATATTCATATACATACATTAAAATTATTATATATAACACTAATTTACACTAAATAAGATCATTATTATTCTTCTATAATGATATTGAAATAAATAAAATCTCATAATCAATCATTAAATTTGCGTGTGTTCATGTTTGGTTCGATTTAACCACCCACTGGAAAAATACTATAAATTAACCTAATCAATGAACATGATAAAAATAATTATTGGTATAATATAATATAAATGTGTAAAAAATATTTTTTCTATTATTAAATTAATAAAACTCTCATAGATAATCTATAAAAAGATATTCATGTTTTTTTGTTTTATATTTAATGATAATGACAAAAAAATCTTGAAAGGAATTTAAAACATCATAATTATTTTAAGTCATCACAAATAGTAACATTAGTGATTTATTAATTTTTAAAAATTTTAATGATAATGAATACTGATATCTATATTAGGAAAATAGAACAAATGATCAAAACTATGAACACCTGATATGGAAAATCAAAATAATTATTATAGAGAATGACTATTTATAAAGTGTTTTTAAGAAAATGGATATGGGTATGCTTTATAATTAAGTTATTAAGATAGAACGGTTTTTGATATAGAAGGTTAAATTATATTCATGGAATTTAATAGATGTGGTAAGGGGTTTCCTGATCAAATTCTTCTCTTTGGGACAAGATTGTTATTATGCACATATTTTCATTTTATTGGTGTATATACTACATATTAGAGATATTATACATTTAACTACCTTTATTTATGGTATATACAGATCAATATTAAGGACTCTATTACAATAGGTTTTGATTTAATTTCTACCAAATCAACAAGAAATGTTTTTTCATCTCAATTTTCATTCTTTGAGACTCAAGCTATATTCACTAATTATGTGATGTTATTCGGTGTATAAATTTCCATGGAAGAATTTTTACCATATAACTCATGAAGGTAAGGGATGTACATGCTTATATTATTTCCATCCTTTATATTTCTAGGGATTAAGACAAATTTGTTTTGTAAATATCAATCCTTTCTGGGGTATATAAAAATATTTATTTCAATAATGTAATGTGTGTCTAATTTTATTTGAAATAGAATTGTATAAGGATATTGTAATATGGATGTTTCTATGGAATATATATACATTAGGTCAATATCCATGAAAATGGCTAGTTGATCCATGATGATATCATCACATAATTATGTGATGAGTGTTCCAAAGACTACACACCTAGCTAGAAACACTTCATGGATATGATTTGGATTATTCACAAGAACATTATGATCAATGATAAATGATTTTCCCTAAAAATTTCTTGGTATCATACTATTAAATAATATTTATTCAAATTACAATCAACTATAGATAACCCATTACATTGAATATGCCAATCCCACTATATTTCATTGATAATAGTGCATTATATTACTTTGACGATACCCCACCACTTATATGTTTATTAAGTGGTGATCTCATACAAATCCAAAATAAAATATTGAATGAGGATGTATTTTATTTTTTTTATTTCTAATTATAAAGAGATCGATTTTTATTTAGTAATAGGATCCTCATTTAATTGTATTGAATTTATTTTTTAATCCCAAGGTGAATGAATTGGAATTAATAATGTGATGGATGGGTCCTATATCTCTATATTCCATTGTTGCAATGCAATGTATTAGAAAATAAAATTTCATGGGTTTTTTATGTTACACTTCATATATTAATATAGTATTTCAGAATAACACCCACAAAAATGATTTGATTTAAAAAAATACACATTATATCTGTATGAGATCTGTGATTATAAATTTCTAAGTTTTCATTTTTATTCCATAATATATATTTTCCTCAATTTAAGTTCATTATGGATTCATGTTTTTTATTTATTCTTACCATATTTCATATTCCATGCCTATGTAATGAAATATTATACAATATGAAAATCATTACTAAGAATCTAAAATCGCAAATTTTTTTTTATTTTCTTGATGAAAACTAATTGATAACTACATGTAATCATTACAGATATATTTAAATGTATAATAATGTTTAATCAATGTATAAATGTATAATTTTATATTTTTTCAATATAATTTATGTATATATATAGTCATATTGGACCACTAAGTTGTTGGATCCTTCAGGAAATCTTTAATGTTATATAGTAATGTAATATGACTACATATTCTAGGTTTATTGGGTCTATGATATTATAGTTCCTAATGAAAATACAATACAAAATTTTAAATGTGAATATAATATATCTATGATTTTAGTAGTTGGGTGATCTAAAAATAATTATGTGTGGTTGTTTAAAAATATGTTTTCCAAGAAAATAGTAATACTTTGGTTTTCAAAATTAATAAAAAATAAAGTATTTTAGATCAATTGAGAGGAAAAATTAAACATAAATAAACTATAATTCTTGAAACAAAAAAATATCCAACCCAAATATAATAACATGTTTCATTATGGGTTTTGAGATTTGCATGGAATTTGATTTTTCCTTTCTAGTATAGGGTATATTAATTTAATTGGGTTCTATATTAAGAATAAGAGTATCTATAAATATTTTGACATTTTATTTATGTGGAATGAGACATGATTAATGGTTCAAGTGCTTAGGTGATCATTAGAGAAGTTTTTCACTGTATAAGTAGCTAAATTTTAGCTACATGTTGGTATATATGACATAATGAATAGATATTAAATGTTGATTTCTTAGGTTATGGAATATATGGATTAGTGATGAAGGGAAACACCTTGTTTTTTGTATGGGGACAGATCAAAACAAAGATAAATAGTTTTACTCTAGTTATTCTCCAAGAGTGAAGGACATTAGGATTATCCCTACAAGTGGGTTTCACAAAAACCTATTGGCCACCTCATTGTGTATCCTTAGTAAAGGGAGACAAAAACTTCACCCTTAAGGCTCATGTTATGGCGATATCAAACATGGTCTACCTCATTTCCATTTTAAGGTAGAATATGTCATATCTAGAGTGTTTATTCTATAACATAACATAGAAATGGATATCCATGATGTGGCCCTCACTACCAAAATATAGTCTACATGTTGGGATGTCTTCATTTATAGGGTCACTTTTCCCTTTTCTATAAGTTATTATTTGGATCTGGGTCATTCTCCTCTTGTTTGAGTCAGTGAATGTGGATGTGGGAGACCTCATTGGATCTCCCACTATACTCATGATATCCCTTAAATATATATGATTAAAGTGTGTTTCTGTGAATGGATTCTAGGAAAAATATCACCCATCATTATTTTTATCCCTCTTCTATTTATCTTATAATTTTTAGATAACCGGCTAGATTTTTAGGAAGTTGAATATAACATAGCGTGGAGAAATCATCTAATTTGATTGTTTAGGAGACGTCATTTTCATAGATTATAGGAAGGGTTCCTTTCCCCTTTCTTCATGTACCTCTCATTTTTATTCTTCTTATTTTTATATAACTCATAAAGATATTCGTAAGATGAATTTAGTAGAGAGTGAGAAATCTCCGCAATTGATGGAGATTTTTTATACAAAGTGTGTAGATGAGGATCTACAAAAAGTTATTAAATCCTTATTTCATTTCTATCCCTAAGGTGCATTGTAACTATGTTTTTTTGTAATATATGGTGATTTAAACTATTAATTAGTGTATTTAATTTTGTAATTATGTCTGGCATAGTCCCAAGGGCATGTTAACATACGATTTCCTCAAATTTGTCATTATCGTGGCATCATGAGCTTGTATATGAGTATGTCATCAGTTATACAAATTTTTTTTTGTTTTATATTCCAAGTTTATTAGTTATTTGGTGTGTATGGATTATATAGGCACTCATGGATATATAAGATTCCATTAACAGGTTATAATATATTTTTATTTATCTAGTTGATGTAGGTGGGATTGAATTCATTTTAGTTTCTTTGTAATTTTTTAACGACATGTTCATGTGCCATCATTATTATATTTTTCATCATAATGCATTGTTTTTCGGATATCACTTACAAAATGGGATAAGATAATGCCAATCTAATAGTAAAAATGGACCACATAACTTGCTAAATGTTTTGATATGGGTAAATTAGACAAATTCATACCAATATCCTTATTTATTGTTTTCTTTATAGTGCTAGATTTCCTTAAAAGATAAATAGTATTACATTTAAATATAGTTACAAAAATATGGTACGCATCAAATAAAATTTTAGGAAAAATATGTGGATATGAGAAACTTGTTTTTAAATGTTATTTCAAAATTATAGTAGGGACATCAAATTTTTTTTTTTGAAGATATTGTCCCATAGACTAAAATGAGTGAAATAAGGCACGGTGTTAAATCTATAAATTTTATATAAAAATATTTTATTGTATATTGATGTAAATATGATGGTCTTGGTTTATTTATTTGGACTATTTGAACACATGATGGAAATTCATTATTTTCAAAAGAATGAAAGACTTTGATATGTTCTACTATATTTGATTTTCTTTTGTATATAATTACATGATGATATGTGATTATTTTTGATAGATTATGGTATTGGTTTTGTTATTAAATCATAGGTCTAGAATTGAGGTTGTGTTGAACCCATAGAGGGTAGAGATGGAAATTATGATGTTATTTATTTATGGATCTTGGTATTAAGTGAATAGAACCCTAGTTATGAGTCAGTGAGTTGGGAGGTTCATTTTGTTCCATATTTTCAATTTCCTATGTGTGACTAACTCTGTGCTTGTGATTTTTGATGGATTCTATTGGGAATAATATCGGCAGGGATTCCTGGACTCTCAATAATAAGGAATGTGTATGAAGGAATCCATTATGTGAGATGGGGTCCTAAATGAGTGTGATGCCCATAACATCCTTGAGTGATAAGATGGGTCTTGATATTAGATGTGTGGCCCTTATTTAGTAAGATGTTCTGACCTGTGTCAATCTTGTGTAACCTCTATCAGGTGATATGTATTGGTTCAAGAACTTCTTGCGAGACATCCCTTGTGTGAGAGGGGTTTTCTTGGGTACTTCTGTTTGACCTCAATTGAGTGAGAAGGGTTGGGTTGAGGATTTAGAACACCATACACTACACCATTGGTTATTATCATGGACTTGGAATGACACCCTATCTTGCAACATTTTGTATGGGTAAGGTTTTGAAAAATACCTAACCAAATTCATTATTTATAGATTAGGATGAATGGAATGTAGTGAATATCTCTTACTTATAGTATTGAACTGAATGAGGTTAAACCAAGTGTCACATTGGCATGGTCAGTACACGATGACTCGACCCGTGTGATTTTATGTGCATTATCTATTTTTTTCTAGGTGTATATTTTTTTGGGAAAAGGGTACTCATTATAAATATATGTAATGAAAATAATCCTAATCCTAGTCAAATAAATTATGGTTTCTATTATTTGGATTCCTATAATGTCCTTGCACTCACCCCAACCCATTTACAGAGTATGGGTTTCCATGTTGGTGGGTGTAACCTCATGTTCTAAATCAAGGGAACATGTAACACTTGGATATAGTCATGTGGTACATTTTACTAGGTTACATTTGATAAGGACTTGATAGGTTGAATTATTTGAGATGGGGCATATACCATTTTAATATTAGTATTTTCTAAGAATCTACTAACAAGTGTGAAATTGATTATTTATATTATTATTATATGATTGATATTTGTACTCGGTTAGGTTTTTAATATCATATAGATAGAGTTATCCCCTTATATTCTAATCTATAGGATCAATGATGGCTATTTGTATTTGTATATTGATTTTTTAGATATCTTCCATACAAATGTCATATAAAATTTTAGAAGATTTTTCTAGGAACACTTGGTTTTATTTTAGTGTATTGATCCACCCTATGAATATGTTACCCTTTAAATTTTAATATCAATCATCTAGTATATTGGGTGGTGTTCGTGATGTCTTTTGATGATCCAATTAGATTTATTTCATGAGATCTTGGTTGGGGTGCTACAAAATGGCATAATAGCCTATTTTAGAATGAGATAGTTTCAGTTGGAGATATAGTTATTTTTTCAGAAATTTGGATGTAGATCTAAAACATACCTATCCTATATGAAATATTTTGAAACATTAGTTTACTATGAATTAATAGTCTTGGATAAGTAATTATAGGGTTAGTAAATTTTTTTATTTAACCAAGAATCCCAATGATGGTTGGATGAGGAATGGGATGACTAGTTGTGATTTTTGGTGAGATATTGTGTTTTCCATGCATCTAGATAGTGGCATAGATAGGGCATGCTTCAAACACCTATAAGTGGTGTTGTTTGACATAATTCCTAATGATAATCTACTATTATATTATGAAACATATAATATAATTATTGTTTTCTTGAATATATTATAAGGGTGATTATTTTAATATGGATTTGAGGGGTGTTTTTGTTTTATTTATTTCAATTATTCCTACTGACTAATAAGTGAAAATTATATTTTGGGATTTTAAATTTATTATAAAACCACAATTTGAAATGGAAATTCATGTGGTGGCATATGGAATGTATAATATGGTTTTGTATATTCATTTTTACTTAAAACGGTTCATGATTCTAATGATTTTTAAAAGGATTTGGATTTTTGGTTTAGGAAAAATTTAAGCAAAATGATTTTAAAATTCAATATCATTATGAATTTAGAAAACAAGTTTGGATTTATGAATAAAGGTACCCACTGAATTGTGTATTTAGGTGATTTTTCAAAATACCCTTAAACTCAAAGGGTTTATTTCTAGACTAATGTAATTTTTGGTGTAGTCAATATGTTTTGTTTGACTTGTGAAATAATAGACCAATGATAGTAAAACATTTGTCACCTATATTTTAGTTTGTTAGCTGAGAGAGACCTTTAATGAAAAATTTTATACACGGATGATGTGAGATGTATTGTTGGAATCACCGATAGAGTATGTAAGGTATAGATATGGTTTGGTATAATGGTAAAAAAAATAAATTTATACATTTTTAGACATGGATTCATGGTTTTAAGTTTGTGAAAAAGGATGAACATGAGTGATTGGATTGAGTATTCAATAGGTATACTGACATTTCATTGTGATGGATATTTGTGTTTTGGATTATAAAGCGTATGAATTATGATGGTTTTGAGTATATAAATGTTAAGTTTTGGTAGATACCATGAAGATCATATCGGTTGATTACTTGATGTGAGAGACACCTATTGATTATGGATTTCTATTTATGGGGAGAACCATTGGATAGAATTGTTTATATTTAGTAGAGTCATAATTTGGTAATACCATAAACCCTAGGAATATCAGGGGTCATGATTATGGTGTCCTATTGTCGACAGTTTTGGTAGATAATGACTTTAGTTTCTGATGAACAGTGTTTTGGGATGATGCTTAATTATGGGAAGATGGGTCACATCTAGTTATTTTTAGGAATGACATGGGACATAAATATTAAATGATTTGATCATAAGAGGTGTTGATAAAAAAATTATAATAATATGGAGCTTGAAACCAATTATAGGTGGAAACCCGTTATGTCGAAAGGAATTAGGGAACTTTGAGATTGAATAGTGGATGGTCGAGTAGGAATAAAAATGTTGGTGAATGAGTTGATTTTGTTTTTTATTATTTATTAGGGAAATCCAAGATTTAGAATTTAGATACGGTGTTATATTAATTCTAAATGTTGATTATTGTAATGAAATGGTGGAAGAATGATATATTAAGGGGCCATATTGGTGGTGAATCTGTGCTTCTAGGTAGATCATGATGTTTGAAATGGTCGGTTGAGGTTTCAACCATTGTACTACACCAACCTAGTTTCAATCATTTGTGTGTGAAAATTGATTTTAAAATAATGACCATATATATTGTGAAAACATGATCTTTTAGTGTAGTGACATAGAAAAACATAGATGGTTGAGGCATCATGTGTTAACCTAAAATTGTATAAGGGAGAAAAAACTGGTGATCTAGAATGGAAATGGATATAGTGAGGTTAAAACCATATAGGGAGAATCATATAAGGTATGACTCATTTTATTCGAGGGGTCTGTATGGAATTTTTCCGGAAAAGCTGATGTATCTAGACATATTCATTGGAGATGTAATGGGAAGTTTTGTAAGGGAATTGATGACTGATTCAGGAAAATATATTTGTTCAGAGGAATTACAAAACATATTAAATATAAGAAGTCTTATGTTTTGGGGATTGAAATGATTCATGTCCTTATGTGTTTTGAGATTTAGGGGGGATTTAAAATTTTCATCTATAGTTGGGGTTATTCGTTGATTTGTGACTATGATTGGGAATATGAGTATTCTGACAACCCAATGACATATTTATGGAAATGGTAAAAGACAAAGTAGATTTGTCAAGGGCTATAATTATTATTATTGAAGAGTCATCATGAACTAGCAGCTAAATTAAAACTGAAGGAAGACATCTAGGATGCATCAACGGGATGTATAGTATGATGGAATGTTCTCAAAGAGGCCATAATTCAATGCTATATGGAAGAACCATTGTGCTTTTATATAGTAATGATGACATCAAAGTTAAAGGGATGTTCCATAGATGCTACCTAGGAGGCATGGTCTTCATGAGGCTCTATGGGGGTAGGGTTTTTCAAAATTTGGGTTCCATGATTCAACATGTCCTAGGAAAAGGGACACCATGAGAAATCCTAGAATGGTCATTCCATGAACGTAACACTTGAGGCCATACAAATCTCAATTTTGGGGATAAACATGGAGTATTTGGGAAGTCAACTGTATAGTTTTCCATGGAAATGGGTAACCATTTTGTGGTCCTCATGGGTAGTGGAAGGTTTAGTTAAAAGATTGTTTTTAGAGGGGCCCATTGATCATTCGAAGGGGTTCTTATTCATAAACACCTTGATCTATCACTATTTTCTCAGTTTATGGAGAGCAAAGGACGATATTTAGGTCTCCAAACCTCATCTCATTTCACCCATTGAGCTATAAGGTATGTGAGTGGTTTATAAAATAGATATAATGAACTTTCCCTTCCATCCTTATTCTTATTCCCCTATTTTCCTTCCCCATAATTTTGAATGTTAAGGTTTTGTTGTAATGGTTCCATGATACCATATCAGATTTGGCCCTCAATATATGTATTTCATATATGGAATGTATATGAGATCCCAGAATATGGAGTTTATGCTACCATTCATTTTTTTCTAAATTGTATGATTTCTTATGAATTTATTTTGGGCATATAGTCATTTTGGAATAATGTTTTTATTTATTCAGGTTTTTTGTTTGTTGTTTATATTGTATTGTTTGGGTTGTGTGTCGAGAGTGGACTAATTTCTATTAATCATGTATTTGGAGCAGTGAGGTAACTCTGTGAGTTTGTAATTAGTTATTCAGAATTTGGATTTTAGTTTCAAAGGCTTGGATTATTGATTTTATTTTTTCTATATGGTATAGGATCTCATCAACTTATATGAGGTTGGGATAAACATATAATATATTTATGTAAACATGATTGAGGAAGGTAAACATGAAATTATTTAAGTGGATTTATTATATTTTAATTTTAGTTTGGTGTTCCAACATGTTTTTTTGACTTCATTCTTAATTAATTATGTGATCTCTCCCATAAACTAGGATGTGATTTCATCAGCAAAATATAAAACATGAACCACATATCTTAGTAAATGATTTGATGATGGATCTATTATTGAGTGAGTGAGAGGGTCCTTCTTTAAGGATTTCTTATAGTACTAGTTTATTTCTCAATGTAAAATAAGAACCCTTCTAAAATGTATTGTTAAAAAGGTTTTGAAATAATTTTAATTTCAATGTAAATATTTTTATTTTAGAATCATTTTTTGAGTAGTATTTTTTAAACAAATGTTTGTTTATCTTAAAAACTTTTTGGATTGGAATTTATCAAAGGTAGTATCATGAGAAATAAATGGAATTTAGTTCATTTTTTAAATTATTTTTTAAATGTATATGATCAGATCATAAAGTAAATATAAATTGAATTATTGTACTTTTTTGTTTAACCTTAGGTGGGAGATATCCTATTTTAAAAATCATAAGTTATTTTTTATTTTATCTCTTTTATTATTTCCATTTTTGAATTATTTTATAGTTATGAGTGACTATGTGTGTTGGATGGTGGTGTTTGTTTTGGTATTACATTAAAAATTAGAAATGATATTGCGGTTAAACCTTAGATGGATAATATATTTGTTAGGAAATGATATATAAATGGGTCTATCTATTAAGGGACTACATACCTACCATCATATTGGGGAGTTGTGTGTTGAGATACATTGAATATTTGATGTTTCATGTGTATAAATACCAACATTATTTTGGTTAGATATTGATTCTAGTTCTTGTGATGTTGATCCTGATACCTGACATCATATCAAGTGATATTTTAATAGTAGGACCACCATGAGAAATATGTGGTCCAAGATGTATGTGATGTATTAAAAAACCATGAATGTTATGGTGTGCCATGAGATGGGGTTTTCAACTTCCCTTGGGTTAGAAATAATGACTAGGTTATATCTTTTGAGGTATTACTTGAGTAAGAAGTGTTCTCTAAGAAAATTATTCGATGACATTCCCTGAGTGGAAGGGGTTGTCTTGGGTAATTCTATATGAAATTGATTATGTGTGATAGGATGGGTTAGGACATGATGAGAACCTACCCTACACTATCAATTAGTATTCACGAATAATCATAAAAACATAATATATATCATTAGGAATGGATTAGGCTTGGTATAGTATCCTACCAGGAGATACTATAAATTGGGTGGGTGTGTGACATTAGGTGAATCTCTCTTCCTTCCATAATATATATATGATGGCTGGTTTAGGTGTCATGGTAAAATAGTTAGAAAATGGAATCCTAAGTTGTGTGATTGTTTGTAAACCATGTGTTTTTCATGATGGATTCTTATATGAGAATGATTTTATTAATTATATGTTTTTTCTTGAACATACACTTGATCACATAATATCACTATATGGTTGAGCCGTTAGGGTATTCTACTCAGTCTTCCAACTCACCCCTACTCACTTCAATATTAATTGTGACAATATACATGGTTATAATTTCCTATTTTATAAAAAATCAAAAATATATATTGGATCTATAAACAAGAAATCAATTTAAAAGGATATATTGGTTGAGGAATAAATTGGATGGATTTTCCATGTTTTGATAGTTCCATCTTAATTGTAGTTTTTATTTTTCATTTGATATCCTAAGTGACAATAATTATTTATATAATGATTCCATGGTATCTGGTTCTTCAATTTTTTTTTGTTTTTTTATTTCATATAAGTTGATTTTTCTATTTCTATTGAAGACTATTGGGGCCTATTTGATGAACATGTTATGTCTATATTTTTTTGGATGTGTATTAGTGAAATGATTCATGCTGTATTTTTAGTATATTTATTTGGGATCCTAAGGATTTATATTATACAGTTTACTATTTTGATACCTCTATATGGATGTCTTTACTATTCATAATTTACCATCATATGGGGAGGTTATCATAGATTCATGTATTTTAGTTCTTGGAGTTTTTTTGGGTGATTAATTATATAACAATAGATGATATGTAAAAATTAAAAAATTGAAGAGATTTATATACACCATCAATGAATTCCCAATTATGTAATGTACTAAAGAGTTTAGTGAAACTATTTCACTTGAAGTTTCAGATAGGATACAGATAGAAACAATTGAAATAGTAAAATATCTATAATGAAACCATATTATCCTTCATAAATAGTACATATTTTTAATTGAATATTCAAATAATTTCAAAAAACACACATGAGGAATGAAAGGGTTTAGTGTCTTTGGATACTTGATACACAATCATATTGATTCATGAAATATCATAAATATCTCCCACAATGATATTCCCATTTATTACTCATAATAAAAATACAATACTTAAAACCATTCTCCATATCTAAGAAGAAATAAATTTAAGAAATGGTGAGATAAAATTCATAGTAAGGGTATACATGATAGATATTAAGCGATGATTATATTAATGAATAAGATAAGAAAATGTTTAAGAGATAAGGAATATAAATTAAGATGTTTATTCACAATATATCATGAATAAAATGTGTCATGGAAAAAATCATTATCATTTAAAATGACAAGAATCATTATATTGAGAAATAATTATGGTTCTATCATTAAGCAAATGTTCATATCATATAAGTATAAAACTATTAGAATTTCTGATACCAATTAATATCTCAATGTTTACTACCATGAAAATCAAAGAATACTAGATTAGGAATCCCCACATATCTCACATATCATAATAGATCCAGAATCACCACTTGCCTCCCATAGGGGATCAAACAAATTCAATTTTTCCCATAGTTTATCAATCACATTATATTGAATCCAATAATTAACTCATTATATATAATACATTACCCAATGAATTGAAGGGATATATAATTTTTGGTCTGCCCATCACATAATAAAAAACACACATATTTGGTGCAGGTGATCAAAAAACATTCTTCATTACTTTATTTGTGTAATGAAATTCGGTATCATAAACAATCAACATTCATCATCACACAAAAAATGAAAAGAAATGGGTTTTTTAAAAAAACCATCATTATATTCACAAACCATATATAAAATGAAAAAGGATGGAGCAATTAGATCACATCCTAGTAAAATATAAGAAAAAATTAATGGTTTTTTCACTGATTAATAATATTACGATAAAAATATCATTTATAGAATTATTGAAAAAAATAACATTTGAATATCAAAAATAACTATTTTAAAATTAAAAAATTTCACAAATATTAATTAAAACTATTTATTTAAAAATAAAATTGGATGCATGTAAATTAATATTCAAATCATTTAATGGCCATGATAGTAGGAAATACTTAAATGTCATACACATTAAAAGAAATATCACTTAACATATCTGGTAGTTAGTCAAAAGTATGTCTTTGGGAAAATGAATAAATTTTTAGTTTTTAAAGAAAGTTAAAAAATAATAAAAAGAGAAAAATTGACTAAATTGTTTTATTCAATATTAAAATCATTATTTTAAACCATTTTAGAATACAAGGACATTAAAGAGAAATTATTTTTGAACAAAGTTTGAAATAAAATAAGATTTCCATAGAAATATTCTTTCAGCCACTTAGGTTATTAAAGAGGGAAGAGAAATGGAGAAATGGATTATACTAATATAAATAGTGTATAAGAAACATAATAATTCTTTCGAGATATATATAATAACATCTTATCATCTAAAGCATAATCCGAAATAATACTACCAAACAATGAGATTGTAAAATAAAACCATTACCACTTTGGTAACTTTTGAATCATAACCCCAATGATACCATGAACCATCGATGTACATTTTTATCCAATAATTTTGAAAAAAACAATAAAAATATATTTATGGGTAGTATTTACCCCCCCAAAAAAATTAGTGTTGAATTTTTCACATGTTCCACTAAAATAAAAGTATGATGGAAATTGTGTACCTCAAGTATCAAATTTCATCATACACAATCGAACATACAATATAAAAAATAGATATATATTATTAATTTATTAAAGAACCTTATTTATATATATAATATCATATATTATTTAATTATACACTTTTATCACCAGTTTATTAAAAATTATTTTCTAAAATAACCATTTCTAGTAATAACTAATTTGTATTTCATGAATATTTTGTTTGAGAAATAATGGTCCTTATACTTTTATTATTTTTCCAAAATAATTATAATTTTAACAATGATGTTGATATCATATATATTCATTATATACATATTTACAGTCATCCAATAAAGTTATATATATATATATATATGAATTTCACTATTCATTGGGAAGGTAAACCATATGTACAAATGAACATTATTTTCATTTTCTAAATGGATAGAATGGAAGAAAGGTAATTATTAATTCACATTTATAAAATAAATTTTATATCATATATATCTCATATATTGATTATAACTATCCTTAATACCATCCATTTCAATATAATATAGCAAACTTATCACATCACATTATCAAGGTGGTAGTCCACACGTACATTATATTTTAAAAACAAATATAACTGCTCATATTACCATCCATTTATATAAAACAAATAAAACTTATCACATCAAATTATAGAGGTGGTAATCCACACATAAGTAATATTTTTTAAAAAATATTGGTTGGTAAGAAGATAGATATGATATTGTAATTACAAAATAATTATTATATAATTAATAGAATTTTTATATATAATTTTAATCCATCATTTTACCATGATTTGAGAGGTATTGATGGGAAATTAATTATATCATTTTGTGAGGTGGTAGTCATCCGTACACATGATTGGCAGTTCCATTTCCCATTAAATGGAAAAATAGATGGTTTAATGTAATAAAATTAAAATTATAATATATTATTATATATGTGATATTTATTTCGTTATACCATAATGGTTGAAAATTATTTTTAAGGAGTTAGGAGATTAAATAAAGTGAAAGTGGATTATTATGAACTCTATATCTTCTTCAAAAAACCTTTTTAGGTTAACACCTAAATTCTTTTACAGTGTTTTTCCTATCTAAATGAAGGAATCTTTGATGAGGGAGGGGAATAAGGTTGTTTTTTGGATAGTAGTTTTCTTATCTACAAGTATATTTTTTGGATATTAGGGGAGATGATATGTCCTTTTATATGTATGTAGAATACCCACATCAAAACCAGATGGAAATTTTCCAAAATAATAGAAAATTTTATTTCATTTATATAAAACACTATCCCCAATGGAAAAATATTCTATTTTTGATTATATATGGTCTTAATATGTTCATAAATTGTATTTGGAAAACATTAATTGGAAAACAAACACATATATTTTATTTAACGTCTAGGGAAACCTATTTTAAAATTAACTGCGATAATTAATGTTTAATAATTATATTATTCATTATGAAAGAATTAAGGTCAAATAATTTAATAATATCAAAAATTGTGATTCAAAAAATGTAATTAATTTTACCATATTTTATTTATAGATTTCGAATAATTTAAATTAAAATTAGACATACAAACTCGAGGAAAATGTGGTTTTCCAATGAATGATTTATATATATATAATATATTTTTATAACAAAATTTAATTCAAAATTGGTTTTAATTATCTATATTTTTTTAATAATATTATTATTGAACAAAATTTACTTTAAAAACATTAAAGTTAAATTCAATATTTTAAAAGTATTAAACTAAATAATCATTTAAAATAAAAGTTATAATTTTTATAACTAATCATAAAATTAATCATTTCATAACATTATTATAAATTAAATGCATGATAATTCTGAATTTTTTATTTTGAAAAATAATTTCATTTTTCAAAATAAATTATCTAAAAGCTAAAAAAATAAATTTTAAACAAAATAAAAAAATGGGACATAACTACTCTTTATAAGAATATTTTCTAAGGATAAAACTAGATTTATTCTCATCCAATGTTTTGAAAATATTTTTTTAAATGATAAAAAATGATTGTGACTAAATTATATTTAAATTTCGTTGAAATTATTTACCAATAATTAATAATTTAATTTATTAAAATAAAAACAAATTCCATGCAGAAAAATAGATTCTTAGAAAATCTTTTCATTTATGTTAAAATTATTTTTTCATTTCAAATTAATTAATTATAATGAATTTATATTATTTAGGTTTAAACAATTTAAATTTAATAATTTCGTTATATCTATTCATACCCTCCAATTTAATGGCTATGTTATAACATTATATTATATTACAGTTCGTTAAAAGAGATTTCCACCTATACCACAAGCTACAAAAAAATTATATTTATTTAAATTTGTTTTTACTAATATATATGGATCATAAATTATAATTTTAGTAGAATTAATTTATCCCTCAAAGTTATTTTACATGGATATAAATAATGGAGGATACATCTTCCTCATTATTCCCTCATGTTCATAGGTAAATTCCTCAAATTGGTGGTTTGACCACATAACAATGGCCCTATGAGTGGTCATGTTTCAAAACACCTTCTATTTATGATCCAAAATCTCAACTAGGTGTTCCCTATAAGAGTGATAATTCACTGGTTGTATGACTTGTGAGTTGAGTGCCTGTAAAGAAACATGTATTTACTTCTTGAGTAGAGATACATGTAACACATCAAGAACTTGAGAGAGGTTATTTGAAAGCACCGATTGGTATGATACGTTACATACTCAATCACGAATATCAAGTGGGCCAATATACCTAGGTCATGTGTTTCTATTCTTATATAATATAAAAAACATCATCCATGGTAAAATATATATATACAACCTTTCATCATCTTCAAACTCCATATCACAGGGATAATTTTCATAATTACTTGTCTATCATCATTTTTCTGCCATAATGTGTTGTTTAATGGATCTAACCATCTCTAACATATCTTTAGAGAGGTAATGCGAAAATTTATTTCATTCTCTAACTTTATCTGATCACATTGGTGTTCTATACTTATTTCTATAGTGGTATTCATAAGGATAAATCTAAATAATCATGTTAAATCTATTTTTGTTAGAGAAATCGACTAGATAAATTTGTTGACCCAAACACTTTTTAAATCCATTGAAAAATATATCAATATATCTTCTACGGTTTGAATTCTTCCTTTAAATTAACCAAATTTCAAAGGATTATACCTCATTCTGATACATAACTCTATATCTCAATTTTGTTTAGTATTTCACCCATACATCAATGTAATCATTAGATCCTGATCAGATACAATAGATTGTAGTAATTAATATACACATACCACATCATTAATTTATTTCCTAGAAATATGATGTAGAGAGAAAAATTCTATATAAGTAATTATGTGTGATGAATCTGTGAAGAGATTGAGTACAACCCAAATACATTTTCACCTTTAGAATTTTTTGATGAGTTAGATGACAAAATAAATAGATAAGTTTTCCAATTTACATTCTATAATGGGTAATGGTTGTAACTTCTCCTTTGAATTTTGATTATTAGCCTTAATATTCGGACATATCGAGCATGTAGAAACTAATTCTATGATATATGTATTCATTCAATTCTAGCATAAATACTATTTCACAAGTATGAACTACATTGTACTTTAACGATGAATAGAGAACAATGAACTATAAACTTATTTAAAAAATATCATTCTTTAAATATTGTAGTTACTAAACACATACTCAACTACAAAACATTAACATTAAATCATAATCATATTTAAACATAGGAAAATTTAAGAAATTGTTTTTTAATGTCTATATCATCATTTTTACGTAATTAATATTTATTAGGATAGATTTTTGAAAAAATATTTGATAAGGTTATGATTTATCCCTATCCATTGATATTTCAGATCCACCTTTTACAAATAAAAAATATTAATTTTTTCATCATCATTCTAGATAATCTTGCATGACCCTTACGACTCAAAGCATCAACCACCTTATTGATATTTCCCTGATAGTTATGTATGAAAAAAATCATAATATTTAAATAGATACAAACATCGTCTCAAGAACATATTAAAATTTTTTATCTGAAAATATAATTGAAACTTTTATGATCAGATTATATGTTACACCTTTCTCAATAATGATTATTCCCCCATATTATTAATAATAAAAGTTCCTATAGAAAAATCCAAATAACAATTTCATTAATTCTACTGATGAACCATCGACTTATGTGAGGAATATTCAATAATTATATCATTATTTTAGATAATAGATACCATTACCTTCATAGATGAATCAATATTGATTACAAACCCCTCTCTAAAGTGAGATAATAAAAGAGGAAGTGAACATACTAGTGTTCTCTTCAGTTCCTTGATGTTTTCTTTACTTTCAATTGTCCAAATGAACCTAAATCACTTTCAAGATTACATTATGAGTGTATTAGATATTCCTGAAAATTTCAATACATAGAATTGATAATATCCTTCAAAAAAACAATAGAACTTTATAATCATGTTTGGTCGAGGGTATTGGTCAAGAGAAGTTTTGTTAGAAGGATCCACTGATATTCCATCACATGATATTACATGATGTGGGAAACAAACTATCCGAAGCCTAAAATATCAAATGGTAAATTTTTCTAACAACTTATCCATATTATGAGGCTTCAAAACAGTTCTCATGTGGTCTTCATGCTCTTTAAATATATAAGAATATCATATATAAATACTACTAAAAATTTATCAAGTTAATTAATATATAAAATATTTATTAAATCCATAAAAATAAAAGGATAATTTATTATACCAAATTGAATCCCAATTAATTAATAGTGAACATACCTCTTACAGAAGTATTTTTTAAGAGTTTCTTCACTTTTTTCCCTCATTGTATAGTTACCATAATGATGATCAATAATAGAAAATTAATTTTATCCTTGTAATTGATCAAAATAATCATCTATATAGGGTAGAGGATAAATGATCTTATAAGTGATCTTTTTATATTACTAATAATAAATGTAGAGTCATATTGATATCTCTTCCATCTTCCAAAAAATGTATGGTGCACCCCAAGTTGGTGAACATGGAAAAATAAATCCATTATCAAGATTATCCTTGAGATTATTATTTAATTCCTAAAACTCAATTATGGTTATTATACAATGAGTCATTAAAATGGTTTTATCACTAGGTATGAGTTCTATTGATAAATCAACTTCCTGACTCAAAGGTAGGGAAATTAATTCATTTGGAAATACCAAAAAAAAACTACAACACGATAAGGATGAATTAAATACTTTGATTTTCAATAAAAATATGATAAAAATATAATTCATGTATTTTAGTTAAGAACCACATGAAATAAGTAATTTCCATTGGATTTTTGAAATCTTCCGCAGATAGATAAATTAGAATGGGTTCATTTCTAATAAGAAATGTGACTTCCCTCCCTCAAAAATAGACATGGGATCAATATAAATATATCTAATTCAATTCTAGAATCACATAAAATACAACTAACGGATGAATCAAAAGATTCCATGGAAACAATTTCCCACCCACATCAATTCGAGGGTATATATAGATATTAGATGCATCCATCATACCATAAACAAGTTTTACCATATATCAATATATCTAACCATTAGGATGGTAATTAAATACCCATTGAAAATTAATTTGATATAAAATAGAGGGTATATCCACAGTCAATTAATAAATTATTTTCTCTATATTGGATAATAAGTATTCCTTTTTCCATATCAGTATCATAACCCACTTAAATAGTGGTGATGACATGAGATTTCACATTATCATTGATCATAATAGGTTTCTAACACCGATCATCATCATAATACATTATGTTCATACACTAGTTTGAATAATTTTTATACTCTTTTGATTATACATATTGGAGTATGTGTGGTGAATTAATGGGTGTCTTATTCTCCTCTACTAAGTTAATCATAAAATTCATTCCATTTATACGTTCATGGTATTTATGACTGACCCTTAAAAATTTAATGAACCAACACTTCAATTCCATAATTCCCATTCAAGTTTCATCACACATTATTTCAAGTAAATATATGTATTTTAATCCCTGCAAGTGATCTATTAAGGTTTCCAAGAGACTTAATCATCAATTTTTATGAAATCCATGGGATTAATGGATAACCCCAATCTCCACTTCCACATTGATATAACATTGAATTATTTTATCATATCAACTAATGCCCCTTATATATAACTCCATTCAATGCTATGGTTTTAAGGTACTAAAGAACTGATCAACTGTACATTCATGATTGATGAAAATACGAGAACTGTACTCACATGTCATGTAATTTTGTCCTCACATGTACCAATATATTAATTTTCATTCCTCTTTAGATCATTAAATTAATTTTTTTATTTTGATAAAGTCAATATGATGAATTTAATTATTGAAAAAATAATTTCATAAACTCATTTCACTCCCTAGATTTAATTTCTACAAGTTTCCTCCTATTATTAATAAGAGTTCACAATTGGCCTGCATAACATTCCAAATGATAGAATACCAAAGTGAATTTTCATTATATAAAAAATAAATATTGGAAAATATCTTTTCAATGCTACTGAATCATTTATCAAAATCTAGTTGATGATTATACCCACTAAAACAAATTAGAAATTTCTTTAAGAAGGAATCAACAAAAAAATTGCTCCAAACTCTGGTCATTTGGATGTTTAGTATGTGGAATAGATTGAGAAAGTTATGTAAGAATCGTAAAATATTTTTTCATTCATTCTCCCCCAACATTGCTATACTTAGGTGTAAAATAAATGCATTGTTCATAACAATCAATGATCTCATAATGTCTTATTGTTTCAAACATTGAATAAAACAAAAAATCATAGTGTGAGAAATAAAAATCAAAGCGTGAAAACACGTAATAATGAAAAACCAATTTTAGGATATCCAAATAGTGGACCCTTATTTTTTATGAAATTAAACCTTAGGATTAACCTAGGCTATATGTTATCTTCATTAATTAAAATTTTTCATGAATTTTAAAAAAGAGTTTGTGATTGTCAAAAACATATCCCATTGGAGGGTCAACCAAAATGTGCATCAATGCCCTTTTTCATGCAATGATTAACCACGAAGTAAAATATAATTGTGTAATTTTGGGCGTTAATACCCTTGTTATGAATATTCTAGAACCACACTCAAATGTAGTATCTAGAAATAGATTTAATTTCTTAGTATCCACTCTCTCCATCCTTCACTAAAATTCTATGACAATATTTTATACCTTATATTTTCCCTAGGGTTTTCACTTATGTTTTCCAAACCTAATCACTGCTGATTGACTTAAAATTACTCTAATACTAATTATTTTGCACTATAATTATTATTAGTGGACTATAATTTATATCTATCAGGGCTCTATATTTGTTGATACACCTCATATGCTAGACTGTATTAACCATCCATTATGAAGATATTTCCTAATGAATCCTTAGGGTGGAGATCCATGCCTCACCTAATACTCTAGCGCGAGAGTTTCTAAGGATTAGATTACTTCCATTTTTCTAATTCAAACAATAATGGATTAGAATTTTCTTAAAAAGATATTATATTTTATTAGTTTATTTTTGATTATATTTTACAAGTACTCACCAAAGGACCATATAGTTTTAGTGAATTTATACATTAGATAAAATATAATAATAATTAATGAATGATCTTGAACATATTCCAAAAATATATTTTCATTTAGTACTATTCACAAACAAACCCTGTATAAAAAATTCTCCATAACATGGGGAGAACAAATATAATAATGAGCGATATTTAATGACCCATAAGGTGAAACATGGTAGGTATTAATATATGACCATAAGAATTAATAAGAAAAATATAAGGATATATTCCAATGAAAATAAAAGGAAAATTTTATACCTAATATATCATGGATTATAATCACTATTCGTTGTATAAAACATTATCATTTAAAAATAAATTAATTAAGAAAGTATAAAATCCTCATAATTATCTAAGAACCATAAGTTCTTATTACATAAATTGTGCACCATAAAAAGTATTGAAAAAATTTATTATGTTAACATTGACATATGATAGCATCAAATTTGTGTTGATTATGAATAAATACCAATTTCCCCAATAAGAAGAGATAGAGTATCACCAGTGGCATTCCATAATAGATCAGCCAAAATAACTTGTTTCCCATAGTGGATCGAGCACAATCACTTATATACCATAATTATATCATAATATATAAATATTTTCCATATTCAATAGAGTTATATAAAATTATTGTCCCATAAATAAAATAATAAAAACAATAATCATGTGCGAGAAAATATTATAAAAAATTCATCATAATATGACCCAAAGGAAATAAAATAGGTTTCATAAAATTATCATCAATCCATCATAGGAAAAATGATAGAAAATGAATATGTATCATAAACATCAGATCATCATAATCGAAAATCATATTGAGATAGATTAAGCCAGGTACCATTGGATCATATACCAAAAAGACATAAAAATCCCCAATGGTGGTTTTCTATTTTGAATTAAATTACCCTAAAAAGTTCATTTAAATAATTCCTAAGAAAAATACATTATCGACATTGAAAATCACTTTTTGAAAATGTAAAAAATCCATATATTAAATATTTCTTTAATAACCATGGTAACTTGTAATGTAAGCTACATATAATTGAGATCTCTATATATCTGAAAATACCATTCATGTTGTATAGGTTAAATTTTACTATTACTTTCCCATTTTTGTCCTAATGTCAAAAGTATGTCATTATGAAAATGAAAAAAAATACTCCCTTGAATGTCTTTTTTTAATGGAAAACAATGGTAATAACGATTTTACATAATCATCGGATAATAAAAAACCACTATTGAAAAATAATTTTAGAAAATATGGACATAAAATAACAATGATTTTCTATCGATGTGTGAAATAAAGTCAAATATAGTAAAAAATATTATTTTGGTCTCATGATTTAATAGATAGAGTAAAATTAAATAGAAAAAAGTATTCTATAGACATAATTAGTGGATAATAAATTTTATCATTTTCAAGAGATATTAATCATAAGAATTCACCATCAGAAACTTAACCATAAACCATCCAGATAATCAATGATATTATAATATAAAACCATTACCACATTGTGAAAATTCTGATAATAAGCCAAAAGTTTATAAAAAATAATATATAGATATTTATATCATATAATTTCAATAGTAAAAATAAAAAAAAATCATGGGTTTTATATACAAAAAAAAGAAGAATCTTTAATGGAATAAGGCATGTGTCTAATGAAAATAAAAGTGAGAATAAAATTACCATACCTCAAGTATTGAAATTATTCATAAAAATATAAATATCATGTATAATAAATATATGATTCTTATACATGTATTATAAATCCATAATCATATATAAAACCATTTATTAATTATATATACCCTTTTATAACCCAATTCATTACTAATTATTTGTTAAAATCATTAATTTGTGTAATAACTTCTTTTTATATTATTTATTTTGGTTCTTTAGTTTCGGTCCACAAAAATTGATTATGGTAACATGATTTATATAATTTTAATAGGGATATGAATATTATATATATTTATTATATAAATATATAGTGTAATCCATTAAATTAATATTTATAAAATAAAATGCACCATTCATAGAGAAGGTATGTCGTACATATGTTTGATGGTTGGTTTCAATATTTAGATGGATAAAAAAAATATATGTATTAATTATAATATAAATAATATTTCTATATAATATAAGTAATATATATTTATTAAGTCTTTCCATATTATAAATCATGTAAAAATAATTTAAAAAATTTGTTACATCAATTCATGGAGGTGGTAGTCCACAGGTACCCACAAGAAATAGTAAATTTTTTCCATAGATTGTATGGTTTGAAGGTATATGTTATACTAAAATTTTAGAAATCTAATTATATCATGAATATAATATATATAATATAAACCCATTATTGTATATATCCCTAATAAAAAATTATGTTACATGAATTATATCAGTTCATGAGGTGGTACTATGGTGTGAACATGATTGAAAATTTAATTTCCCATTTGAGGGGATATCTTATGGATATAAGTTATTCCATTAAAATAATAATGTATTATTATATGGGATATAATTATTTTACATTACCATCATTGATGAGGAATATTTTAAGGCTTTACAAGATGAAAGAATACTAAAATGCATGGTTAAGGACTATAAGCCTTCTCCAAATAGACTCTTTAGATATACACCTACGACCTTTATAGGAGGGTATTCTAATAAAAAATATGTCCCCAAATACATATTAATAGAAATAATTATGTTTTTTGGGAATGTATTTTTTAATAAAAAGTTTTCCATGAAGTGTGGAATGGAGAGGAGATGTGTCCTTTATAAGTGTGAGAGAGGTCATATTTGGAAATTTAAATAATGAATAAATAATAATAATTTCATTCTCTTGAAAAATGATTCCAAATGGGAATATATCAAATTTTTTGATAATTTATGATCTGAATTATGTCTAGAATAATTTATTTGGAATGGTTTTTGTGAAATAAATTAGATTATCATGAGGTTTAACCCTCGGTAAATCAATTTTAATCATAACCGTGATAATTTTTTATTTTTTTGATGACTCATTAAAAAAATATTATAAACTAATTATATTATATTAATTAATTTTAATTAAATTATATAATCCATTTTATCATATTTTATTTATATATGTGTAATAATTTAACATAAAATAGAACCTTCAAACATGATGGAAAAGCAGTTATCCATATAAAACATTTTTATAAATATAAAATAAAATTATATCAAAATTAAACATGAAATTGACTAAAATGAACTAAATTGGAATAATAATAGTATAATATAATTGAAATTACTTTTATACCTATTTAAAACAAAAAATAACTTTGTTAATGCTTTAAACAAAAAGGCAGTATTCAATAAAAATTATTATTTTATAATATTAATTGAATAAATAATGTTTTTAGAAAATTATTTAAAATATATTCTAAGATAATTTTTACAAGTTTATTTATAAAATAATTTCAAATTTTAAATACATTTTTTATATGTGAAAAAAGATAATTTTAAAATTAGTGAACAAAACAGGACAAACAACATTTTTGAGAAACCTTATTTTTAAGCATAAAATAGAATTATTTCATATCCCCAACATAGAAAAAAAAAGATGAATGAAAAAAATGATAATAAATATAATATAAATAAATTTCATTATAATTATTCTGTAATAATACAAATTTAAATTTTTATGATATATTTGTTTTCACAGAAAAACTATTTTTTAGTAAAACATTTAGTTTACATCGAAATTGTTTTTTATATTCATTTTTAATCAAATATTAAAAATGTATTTATATAATTCATTTTTAAACCATATAAATTTCATAATTTAGATAGTCATATTAAGAGCCTCCAATTTAAATACTTGAATATAATTATATAGTATATTGAAATTCATTAAAACATTGTATTTTGTGTAACACATTTAATCAAAGAAAATAAATTTATTTGAATATAAATATTTCATAAATTATCAGGGTTTTATGTATTTCATTAAATTATTTATGAAATTTTTTGATGTTATGGTGTTTTTTCAACAAATATTACTGATTTTTTGTATTTTAATTATTTATTAGGACTATGATGTATGCATGAAACGTAGGGTGACAATTGAAAAAAAAAGATAAAAAATCTAAAGTTCCAACATCATTATAAAATGGTCGATATATGAATTAATTAGAAGGACTTAAAAGAAGTTTTTGAAAGGTGAAATCTAGAAGGTGACATCATCAATGAGTGTCTCACAGTAATACCATTTAAATTAAAATTGTGTCTTGAATCAATAAATGTGGTGTATAAAAATAAGTTATATGAACATGTTAATATAGTAGATGATTTATTTAAAACCCAAATATTTTTTAATCAATATATTATAGAAGATTAGCACTCATTTTACAAGATACATGATATAAATAACCTTTATAATGTTGAGAGATATGAGGGAGGGGATTTCAACTTTTTGAATGATAGGTTATCAGTAATCAATGATGTTGGAATTTAAATTATTTAAAAAATTATAATAATTCAAAATAATTCATCGTTTATTGATGGAGTATGTAATAACCAATTTATTTTACTAAAACTCTATAATGATATAAGTGAAGTTAGATTTATAATGAATTTATGTTTTTAAGGATATTGAACGATTGATTTTTGGTAATAAGATAGTTGGAATATGAATTTAATTCTTTTCAATAAAGAGAAGGAAAAATATATTGCAACATGTGTTAAAAATATAAAAATAATATTTTAAATAGAAATCTGTGTAATCATGGACAAAAGACAATTAATATATATATTAGAGATGATGTAATGCGAGATATGCCAACTCTGAAAGAATTGGAAATCACAATTTTAATGATAATATTGAATGGAAAATGGTAAGTAGTAGTCAGAATGAAGTTAATATCCCATCAAAAAATAAAATTTTAGTTAGTGTAATCAATTTTTTATGGAATAATGACCAATATGAAAAAATGGAGAAATTTATTTTATCACATAAATTGATTGAATTACATGAATGAAATTCATTATGTTTATATCTCACAAATATCATGCCTTGAGAATGATAAAATATTTCAGAATATTAGATAGAGAGAAAATAGGGTTTTCTTGGAGAAATTAAGGCCATGAATTGATATTGTGTATGAAAAAATAATGCTCATAGAATACCTTAATATACATGGAATTATAAGTGAGTTTAGTATATCTAATTACCTTGAATATAATATGGTTTATTATATCAATAACTAAATCCTTATTTAAAAACTTTTAACAATATTTTCTAAACATGACACCTCAAGATATTTCCTACTACAAGAAATTATCAATATAGGAATTATTAATAAAATAATATATTATGATGAATAATTTATATGTGATACAAAATATAGTATAGTTAAAATAGAATAAAACAATAAATCACTTTAGATTATTTTTAAGTCCATGTATGACCTAGAAGAAATGAATAAATGATAGTATGTTAAATGAGAAAGATAAAGGTGTAATCATCCAAGGTAATACATCATACGGTTTCTCTTATTGGTGATACATCAATAAATTTTGGAAGATATTAGATTATGTTGATATTATAATAATTGATTGCGAGGAGATGACACTCGAGTTATGAGGGTGCGGGTGACTCGCGACCATGGTGGTCGAGATTCTTCCATATAAGATTTATCATGCCTCTTGATCACTTTCTTCACTAGGTGCTCGTGGTATGATATCTAGGAATGACATGGAATGAAGGTGGGATGGGTCTCGTTGATGCTGTAGTGAAAGGATCACATCCAGATCCAATGTGCATTGATCATAACATCACTAGCCAGGATGAAGGATCCCCTGATACACCATATGATACAAGGGTGGATCCCTTATAAAATGTTCATGATGTCTCAAGATCTGCTATTCCAGCTTCTATTGGCTTGGATAACGTGAATTGTGTCACTGGTGTGAGTTTTTCTGATCTGCCACTTGTGAATCGTTAATATGTGGCTTGTGATTTTAGAACCGGGGCGGTCAATATGGCTAACAATATTAACCGTGTGGTTGTAGATATGTGAGATCTGTCTTCGTCTGGGCCACATCTACAGAATGCGTTAAAGAGGGTATCACCGAGTAGTTTATCCTTAGACTCCATGATTTCTGAACCTCATACAGTGAAATTTATGGATGTTTCAATGGTGCATAATAAATTTACATAGGAACCAAGTGGTTGGGCGAGTTTTCATGTGCCTTAGTTTTCTTCTTTCATTGACTCCTACTCAAGTATAATTCTTCAAAAGGGGTCAGCGGCTCATGTTGATGTCATTCCTGATACATTTTCTGAGAGAATTGAAAGTCGAAAGAATTCTCTAATTATGCACCTCATTTTAGCGAAGGGTGAGACGTCCTGGAAGTTTGATGATATAATCAGACAGGTCTTGTTTTTGTGGGGGTACTTCTGAATGGAGATATATTTCTCTTGGTCATGGATTTTAACATTACATTTTCCCATTGAATGATTTCAAAATACATGCATGGAGAATTGGGTCTCTATCTTTGAAACTTGGATGGATTCATCTTCACGAATGGTCACTTGATTTCAATGCTTCTCGTACAAGTAAAAAAATTTCTCAGGTTTGGGTCTGATTTCATTTGCTTAATTGGATCCTCTGGCATCCAATGATTCTTTATGTAATTGGCATGGCACTTGGGTCTCCTATTCGATTTGAGAAGGAAACTAAAGTTGTTAGGTTTGGAAATTTTTTCAGAATTATGGTGGAAGTTGATTTGAGCTTCACCTTGATTGATAAGGTAACTATTTCGACCCCCACTGATAATATCCATATTGATTTTGAGCATGAAAGGAATCCTCTTTTTTCGTAACGAATCCATGGTTGTCAGGAACTCATTGGAGTAATGTTAGAGGATGATCTACTGTGAGAGATGTGGGATGAAAGATCATTTAGTTTCTCTTTGTAGAAGGAAAAATGAGAAGAAGCATGTGGATTTGACAAAGTCTCTTAATCATGATAAAGATTCTGTCAATAAATCATCTTCCACTCTGGCTAGGATGTTGGATTCTGGTAAATCAGTTTCTCAGGTGCATAATTTGAAAGGCAATGGGCTGATAGTGGATAAGTATCTGATGAGTGGCCCCTCTAATGTCTGAGTTTTTTTCCATGGAGATTACACCTAAGGATGGTTGTGTTGTTGCTGCCACTGAGATAGTTGAGACTATACATTCTCTTTAGCTTTCTATTTCTATCTCCTCTTCTTGAACTCACCCCCAAAATATAAGTATGAATGGTAGTCTTGGTGTAGGATTGATACGTGACGAGACTTTTGAGTTGGTTCCGTAATCTGGGCCTCCTCATAATATTGAATGTCATCAAGAAATTCCGACTCTTTTAACTTCCTCTAATATTTTTGGGAAGTGGGGTGACATCTCTGTGGTGGAAGAGACAGCGGCGGACAACGATCCTATTACTTTCAAGGATGCAATCCTTTCTAGAAAGAGGAAGTTGATAATTGTTTATTCTCCACTCATGCTCCCTCGAAGAGACGACGAAGGAAGGACTATTCTAAAACACTTTGCATTGTGTCTACACGATAATCTAAGCCTTCAAGCATGTTCAACTTTGATATTCTTAAGATCTTCAATCAGGGTAAGTCACACTCTGAATGGGAAACTGGTGATGAATCTGATAAGGGGAATGAAATTTTGTATTATGATCTGTAATTTTTTTTAATGGATGAGGGAAAGTTCCTTTGATTGACCCTGCCCATGTCCTATGTACCATTTTCTTTTATTTAATAAATAGTTAGAAGCTTCGCTTGTGGCTAGAATTGCTAGGTATAATCCTTAATTGTGAGAAGAAAATATAAAATTCCATAATTATGGATGATGATGTTATATTTTCAATTCTAATCTGATTAAGGAGGGTAAAACATCACAATAATTCAGGATAATGATATTTATTTTTCTTATTTTAGTTAGGATTATAGAGAATTCAAAACCATTAGAGAAAATACCCAGCCTATAAAACATTTTTATATAGAGAAATTACTAGGGATTAAAATCATATGTTGAAGTGTTGATGAAGGATCATGTAATCATGTTATATTGGTCTAATTTCAATGTTTTAACACTAAATTGTTGATGAAAACATTAAGAAAAAATAATCGATCTCAGACCTGTATGAAAAGATGGATAAAATAGAATATAGTGAAACAAGGAGTTTGTAAATAGGTTCTAGTAGAATGTTTTCTAATGTGAAAATTATGTTTTCATGAAAACATTAAATAATAAATGTGAAATTTCTCAAAACCAATCACCCCATATTTAATGGTGGAAATAATAAATTAATGAAATTTATTTTTAGGAAACATTTTATCCACTTTAAAAAACAAAAACAATCATATTATTTTATTGAATTTCTATCCCAATATAGTCTTAATGCTTATTTTATAGATTTGAAATCATAATCTACAAATGATGAGACAAATTAAGAGGTTGACATTGAGAACTCTAGGGGTTTTATGCTTGATTCATGTGGAAATGACGTGTCCAAATTGTTAAAGGTTATTCTTCGATTTAAACATGATCTAAGAGATTGATATTTTATGTTAGATAAGTACTTGATAAGAAAGAATTTCCCTAATGAGAAGGTGGAATATTTGATGAATAACAACACTATATCAATGATTGAGATTTAATAATATGAACATATATTTATTACTAATAGTAGAGAAATTTTATTGGAATAGTTTTCTGGAAACCTAAAGAAAAGGTTTAAAAAGTCTATGCATGGGTGGGATATATTATTCTAATAATTAAAATCACCAATTATTATTGTAACATAATCATATATTAACAATATTATGATAGGGAACTCATGAAGATTTTCTATATGGGGGAATTAAGATGAGTTTCTAAACAAAGAAAACTAGGCACAAAACTGATACAGGACATTGGAGAGAAATCTAACAATGAGGAAAAATTTATATTCAACTTGGATTACCCTATATTTTTCTACATCTACATCTTATTTTATCTATGAAATTAAGATTTCATGTGAGTTGAAATATAATCCCATAGAAGAAATTCCTCTAGTATCTAATGAATTTTGAGACATCCCCCTAATACATTCAAAAATGGATTATTGAATAAGAATAATGGTAATATGGATTTTATGGGATTTTATAGCGGTGACTGGGTGGGTTTTATTGAAGATTTTATGTCCAAATTTATCTCCCGTGGGCAGCATAATTTGATAACATCAAAAGTGTCATTCATCAACATATAATATATTATCTCCAATAAGAATACATATAAAAATCCAAACTACAGAAAACATAACATGGCATTACCACTAACCAACAGTTTGTCTTTAATCAGTATTTCAAAAACACTTAGAAGTTCCATAATGAAGGAAACACACATTCTCAATTTATTTAAAGAATATTTAATTATTAAATAAAGTGTTAAGGATTTGGGACCCTACCTCAGGTTGGAAAATTTTTATTCCGCAATGATTTAATGTACTTGGTGGAAAACATTCCATAATAGGTCTGCAGTCACATACGTGCACACATTCCAATATATATATATATATTTATAATTTTATATTTATAAATATTTATTTATATGTGCATTTTTTCTACATTGATCCAAAAAATTTTAATATATTATATTGGTACCCATAATAAAAGTTGTAATGAACAATGCACCTCTAACAGGGTATCGTGGACTCATAAAAATTTAATAGACCGTAATATAACCACTGAAAAACTAAATTGTGGGTTTGGAGGCTTACCCGAAAAAATGATGGAAAAATAATTCACGACCACCCACCTTGACCTTGGTGGAGGATATCAGATTATGGAATAATGGGTCCCAATTCAGAATTCATGTATCCTAAAAAATTAATGGAACACAATGATCAGATTAAACCCAACCCGTAGGGTTTCGGCCAAGCAAACAATTCATGATAGATGAGTCAAATGGCCGATGCGAATCATGAATATACATAGACGGACTCACCTTGATGAGGTGGATAGAATTCGTGAAGAGTCTGAGAGGAATTTTCAAAAGAAATTTGGATTTTGGGAGAGGGGGTTGTGTGCCTATAGGTACTATTCGGAGGGGGGTCGTGCCACGAGGGTCTTTCATTGTAGGAGTTTTTCCTGGGTATCGCGCTGCTACAGGGAGGGTCCCTCATGTGTTACACACGATTAGAGGTCCTGAGGAGTTGGTCCATATAGAAGAGGAGGCCAGAGATGCTTCTACGTCGCATATGGAGGAGGAGAAACATGGGGGTCATATCACCTGCAGGTCACGCCTCCCATTTTTTTTTCTTTTTCCCCTATTATCTTTATCCATTTAATTGAATGTAATAATTAAAATAATAATAATCATTTTATTATTATTATTATTCACATTAAACACTTATCTAAGAAGTTTAAAACTCCCCATTTAATTAAAAACACATATTTATTTATTATTCTCTTAATAAAAGTTTTGTAAATAAATATGAAATTCCCAATTGATCATTAAATTCTTTTAACATTTATTTAACTAAATAAAAAAATATTAATAATAACATCATAATTATTATTATTCCAAATAATATTTATTTAAAACCCAACCCCCCCCATTTATTGTAATATCATTAATATCCAAAAAACACTAACCCATAACCCCTAATTTATTTCCATAACAACAAAAATTATTACATTCATAACACTAAAATAATAATAATAATAATATCATTATTATTATTTGCGAAACTTTTCATTATCCCAACACCTCTATTTAATAGGAACGCTTCATTAAATATGAAACTTCTCACTTTCTTAAACATTTCATTGAGAAGATCAAAAGCCACATTAAATTAAAATAAATGATACACTCCATTAACATGAAATTAAAATCTCAAAGAATCAAAATAATTTATGCCACTATAATAATAATTATAACGTTATTATTATTATGACATTCCTCCATTTAATAATAAATGGTCCTTTAAAAATTCCGAAACTCTTTATTTAATTTAAATGGTTCTTCGATAAACCCCAAATCTACATTACGGTCTTCAATCGTCATTTAATTAATTATATATCATTTTTAATGAAACAGTTACAATAATAATAATAACATTATTTTTTATTATTATTAAAAATTTATTTTAATTAATCACATTCCCTCATATAAACTTATTTAATTTCATTAAATATTTTATTAAATAGGATAAACTGTATAGGTTGGACCAGAACCATGCGCAGCTCGTGCATATGCATTAAAGTAGACTTTTCGAGATCTGGTGCTCCTGAGACTCATTGGGACATCTGAAAAAAATTATAGGGTAATTACAAAAGTCCAAAAATGACACCTTTTGGTGTTCTGTCACTTGGAATAAAATTCCAGAGCATGGTTAAAAAAAGACTCATTGATAGACCGAAAAGATTCCAAAACCTTCGTATTTTAACCCGGTTAAAAAACACAGGATATTACAAAATTATTTTTTATAAGTTTTTTATTATGGAATTATGCATAACACAGATTTATAATAATAAATCCATATTAAACTCGTGCTCCACTAAGGCTGAGTACATTGTTGTATCACAGGGAAAAACATAGATGATATGGATGAAGGGACAACTTGAGGGTATGGATATTATTTATTAATATACACTAGTTATTGGTTTTAATAAATAATGATCCATAAATCTATCAAAATATAAAAATCCTGAACCCACATACCAGGAATCCAGTGTTCAATATATTATCTATAAATTATGGGATTGATAACAATAAATATGACCCAATTTAATCCATCATAAACATGATATAATATATGGAAATATTGCAACACTTACATATAAAAAAAATACTAGGATTAGAGTTTTAGAGAAAAGGGAATGTATCGAATATAGCAATATCCAAGTCATTTTGTGTGAATTTTTCCCACTATACCATATTTCCTTTTTCTATATATAGTAATTATAATTTTTTGAAATGATTCTATAATGAAATGAAAAAAGAATTTAAGAACCTGTGATGGGAACATAATGATTAGTAAGGTAGATAGATGATAATATCATTAGTCTATTTGAAAACCATGAGATCATAAAAGATAATTTTTTGTTGACATAATAAAATTGGAGCTGAAAAAATCATTAAGTTACCCATGAAATCATCTTTTATCCCAATTTTTGTCGTAAAAAACATTATAAGAAAACATAATGGTTAAATCATAATGATGAGGGTTTCTTAGAAAAAATGAGAACCCATGAAAAACATTAATAAAAAACATACATTTTTAAACTAAAATAGTATAATGATTTATATAATATAAAATATCACAATCATATAATGTGAAATCATAATATTTCTATGAAAAATAAATTTCATGAATATAAAATTCATGTAAGTACCCTGAGACATAATTTTCATATCACTCATAAAATAAACAGTATATATAGAATAATAATCATGGAAATTCCAATAATATCATATGAGAAACCTAAAACTGGTTAACTCCATACAATTACAAAATGCATTGTAGATATATATTGAGCTCACCCATCATTATGTTCTATATATAGATGACCCATAATAATAAAAAATTCCCATGAACTGTAACATAACAATAATATATGAAATATATTATTTCCATAATCATGCTGATAAAAATATTCATTTTACACATTAGGAAAACATATCTGGATATCAAAACAAACCTTCCATTTGAATAATTTTTTTTAAATCTCATAAAAAATGGGAAGAATTATTTGAAGAATACATGGAATATTTAAATGTAATCAAAACACCATATAAATATTAATTTCATGATAAAATTATATTAACACAATATACATTAAAATAAAACATTCATTTTTATTTTTTTCCAAATAGTTTTATATAAATACATAAAATGATTCTGTATGAAAACTATTAAAAGGAAGTTAATTGTAATATAAAATTTCCACTATAATTCAATTATTTAAATGAAAATAGTATCATCAATGAACTTTTAATAGTATGAAAATTGTAAATAGGATTCAGAAAATAAATCATTAAAAAACATTAATTTTGATTTCTAGTTAATATGTCCCTTATCACATAATAAAATTTTAATCAATGTTTAATTGCTGGAAGAAAAATAGAATTAATTTGAAACCAAATTAATTTTAAAATGAAAATTTTGTATTACATTCATACGGAATTTTATAAACCACCTGAATACAAAATGTGTTGAAAATAGCTAAACTATAAATGAATGGTAATTGAGAGTAGAAATATCTTACCTCAAAGCCATACTTTTTATGTATGTATTTTAACACCTTCATAAAAAATACGCATCATTCATTTTTTTCATAAGAACACATTCTATGATTAATCATTAATTATTAAAAAATTTATTTTAATTATTTTAATGACATGTTTAATTATTAAATTGCATATGTCCATATCAGGTGTTCTATGTATTTTCATATCATTATCTAAAAACCACTTCGGTAGGTTGAACATGCTCAAAGAGGTCATTATATTATCATATAAAAAATTAATATCACGAAATAATTATCATTTTTGTACATTAATTATTCTTCTAAATGCTCCCATGAAATATAATTATGTTATAATCAAGGAGAAAATTAGATGTACATATAGATGAATAATTTTTTTTAATTTTAATTGAGATTGGGGGGAAGTCGTTGAGTATCCTATTATTTTTAAAAAATTATTATTCAACATAAATAACATATTATATCATTAAGTCAAATTATATATATCTATATATATATATCATTCATGTAATATTATTTTGAAAATATAATTGCATACATTCTGATGATGGTAGTCCACACATGTGAACAATCAATATAAAATCAATCATTATAACTAGCATTGAGATATGGTGATGAAAAAAATCTATTAATTTATGATCTAGTATCCCGACATAAAAACAAATAATGGTTTCCATTCCAATTTCATGGAATTATAGATGGATATATTTTATTCCATTAACATAATAATATTTCATTATATGGAAGAAATTGATGTATTATTTCATCATGTTTGAATAGGATTTCCATGTGGATGATGAAGAAATAATATGAAAGAAATCAGTTAATATCAATACCTCATATATGGACATCATTATTATGATTATAACTAAATACTTAATAGGATCATCTTAGGATCAGAATAGGGCCCCTAGGTTTTGGTCAGGGATGATGGAATGGATTTTGGAATGAATTTATTAAACTAAATTGCTCTGGATGTGTGGTTATGATATGTGATGCGAGGGTGTGTTCTTTTATAAGTGGGGGAGAGGAATGTCTTATAATTTTTATAAAATTAAAATATCGTAATTACTTAATCAATCCAAGTGTTTTGAAAATATAAAATTCTAAAATATTATTTGAGATTGTGTCGCAACATGTCTATAAAATAGGTTTTCTACAAGTTTTAATGTAATTTTAATGTTATATATATTTAGTTTAACCACTAGTAAAATACTTGTAAATGTACCAATAGTAATTTATTTTTTCTATTTTTCTATTTATTATGGAAAAAAATAAACACTATGATGTTTTTAGAATAGGAGCACTATGTTTGAAAGTGTATAAGACATGAAACACTAAGCATAAAGGACTCATAAAATATATTATTTAAATATTATCATCATTACTTAACCATTGGATTATTTTGTATGAATAGTTTTAACTAAATTATGAAATATATATATATAATTCATAATAAATATAAATTTATTGAAAAATTCCTATAAAACTATCAATAAAATATTTAATAAAGTCATTTTATTCTTTAAATTACATTTCCTTAAAAAATGGGGTTTGATAAATTTTATGTCTAGAAATTATATTTGATTTATACCACCTTTTTAATTTTTTTCCTTATAAAAATCATATCAATTTTCAAATCATCATTTCAAAATTACATAAAGGTGAAATTTTTTGATTTTTTTGATATGAGTGAATTTTCACTGAATAGTTAATAATAACTATTTTTATAGAATCTTCATTTATAATCAACAAATTGAGAAATTTAAAAGTCCCAAAAATCATTGATTTTTTTTCAAATTAATAAAAAATTCAATTATTTATATTTAATATAAATAATTACATTTTTATCATTTTTATACATGAATTTTGTGTAATTTTATTTTTTGACATAAAAACACATTTTTGAAAAATGTTTTTTAAATGCCTAATGTTTCTACATGTTAATTAATTAAGTTTAATACTAATAATTAACAATTTGAATTTAGATTAATAAATTATATATATAAATATTTTTATTTAATTCTATATAATGATGATATCTATTCATATTTCTAATATAAGGTAATTTTATGCTTACAAAATGCATTTAACAAAAAATAATTTTTCAACATGATTTTCAGGTTTATTTTTAAATTAATTTATAATAAATATTTGAATTTAATTTCTTAAAATGGATCCCATATTTTGATTCATCATAATTTATATTATATAATATGTTTGACCTAATTTTTATTCATAATCATTAGTAAATAATTTAAAATTTATTTAGTTTTTTGAGCTAAAAAGGAGGTTCCACGTGTTACATGGGATAATGCTAAAATTAATTCTTAAAATTCAATAAGTTTATATTTAATAATATTTATTTCAAATTAAAAAAATTTGCATCTAAATTATACAAAAAGAATCATTTTCTTTTTGGATTAAAGGGGAAATTACATAGGGAAAAAAACTAAATACCATGGTGAAAAATGAAATTATAACAGTATGTTAACATATAGGATAAGGAATTAAATTATTAAAACATTTTTATCTTTTATTGTGTGGTTGATCGAACTTAATATATCCCCACTATATTTTTTATCAATTTTATAGGAACATGGGGTGACATTCTCTACCCATTATTGTAGTGTTTTGTATTTTAAAAAATAACACTCCATAATTCTAAAAGGGTACTCCACCCCCTCACATATTTACACATATTATGATATCTTGGTTAACAAAAAACTATTAAAATCACTACCAAATATAATTAGAAACATTTTATATCTTTTATTATTCCCAAAAGACAATCCCTATGGTATTTCATAAAATATCACATCTGGTTTCTCTAAGAGATGTTATTAATTTTTACCAAGATATTTCTTTTTTAATTTATCAATCACAACATTAAAATATATATTAACACATGTAATATAATATAACCTCATTATAAAATACAAATAGATTTTTTTATTATCATTAAATAATGTTTATCCATATTTTTCTCTATTAAATAGGAAGGAATGTCGTCCATCATGTGTAATATGGAAAACTACCTCATGATGAAATATAGTTTATTTTTAATCCCCGAATAACTAGAATAAAATTAATTAAGGATATAATGAAAATATATGATACATAATAAAATAAAATAATATTATAAAATTAATATATCATACATGTATTTACCATTCACACATTAAGTGAATGATATCATTGCTCATGTGTATGTATTACTTACCATCTCCATGAAGAGATGTGATTATTTTTAATAGAAAAACATTAAAAAGTAGTTTTAAAAATATATCCAAGGAATAAATATGATAATTAAGAAGTTAATAGTTTTTTTGTAGGAGATTGATCTTAATCCCTTGAATATGAAGTATAGAATCCATGAAAAAATATAAAGTGGAAAACAAAGCATTTAACACATGAAAAAATGGTAATAATGAAATATTATTAATGAATGAGTGATACGATGTTATAAAAATATCATATATGCTATTAAAAATATGAATATCATTATGTAATAAATAAATTATTTGCTTAAGATGATAATACATAAGGTTAAGTAAAATTTTACAAATAGTAAACATGAGTTATGGGATTTTGTCTCAATTTCCTTTCTTTGGGGGATATTCTACTATTATTAACAAATTCAATTTATATGGTGTACAAACTACCCATTTTACAAGTAATATAATTAATCCTTCATACATAATTGTATTTTGGTATTCATTTTTAATTTCTTCATCCAATGGTGTTTAAAATCAATGTTATTACGTGGAAAGTAATTTTATAACACAATTTCATTTCATTAGGTTATATTATTTGTCCACTATCGTGGATTTTCAATGATTTTCACTGTAAATATTTTTTATTTTTTAAATTATTACTTCCAAATTTTTTTATTTGAATTTGAATTTCATTATCACATCTTCTATTTATTCTCACATCAACATTATGTTCATTGTATGAGTTTCATTAAAAATATCTTTTAAATAGAGATTATTTACATTTGAATTTCAATTGATTGAAATTATTTGATCATTTTCTAATACACCCATATAATATTTTCTCCTCTGGTAATTCATAAATTTTTCAATTAATGGTACAATTTCCTCCTTTTTTTAATAAAATTATTAAGAAAATGTTTTGATAAAAATATTACTTTATTACTCTATTCTATTGAATATCATTAATTTTTTATATGTAATTTTTTTAAAAAAATTAATGATTGTTTTTTTAATATTATATAATTAGTTATCAAGTAATTTTTTATAGGTCAGTTACATTTTATATTTTAGATTAATCTTCTTTTTCTTTTCCATCAAGGTAGATTTTTTCTATTCTTATGAAAATTTGGATGAAAAATTTATTTTAATGTACTCAGTATGTAAAATATTTTCTACCATCATGACCAATCATTGATTTGAATCTTACATTAAATTTTACTAGGTTATTTTAAAATAATTGTTTTACTGATATTCATTTATTTATTAGTTTTTGAAAGATATTTTGATGTGAAAATGGTATTTTCCCCAAAACATTCTAATAATATCTTTATGGTACTATTATTACACAATGAAAAAAACCCTGTACATTACTCATATTCAACAAGGGATATATTGTGATGATACCATACTTATTATTATTTTGGATGGTTTATGATAAATTTAACAATTGAATGTATTGGAATTCATAGTCTTGATTTTTTTTATCATTATATTAAAACAATCAATATCTTATGAACATGGGACATTAAAATTTCCTTAATTATCAATATTCAGTTAAATTAATATTTTTTTTGGTTAAATTATATACCATTTATAAATGTGGTGATTTGATTCAAATTTTAATTGATTGAATAAGGACATATTGATATTATGTATTCATTATTAAATATAAAAATTTATTGATAATAAATATTTTTGATGAATTAAATCGACCAATTGATAAATGAAGACCGCATTGGACTTACAGTAATGATGTTCGGGGGGGAATTTTATAGCTCCTTCATGCATTGATAAATTCATGAGAAAAATAAAAAATCTCGAATTAAATGGATTTCCTATGTTTACCTATAAAATTATTATACTACTCTAGTGAATGGTTTAGTTGTTATAAATATCATGACGTCTAAGATCTATACATCTAATATTAATTTTTTACCTCATTTATAACTACGTTATTATTTTTCAAGAGATTATTACATTGATTTTATCTATGGATTCATGGTATAAATATCATGTTGTTATATATTATTATATCTAATATTATGTATTTTCATCCTTAATAATTCAGTTATTTTTATACATGAGATTATTGTAATGATTTGATCCATGAATTATCTTTTTTAATTATGTTATTGCTTAAATGGAAAGCCTCTTTAGTTACTAACATTTATATTTATATTATAATTTATCAACTCATGATAGTCATGTTATTGCTTAAATTAAATGTGTTCTTATTTAACTAACTTTAATGTTGATTATGCCTTATCAAATCATGATAGTCAATTTAAGTATTAAATGGAATCTATGTTCAGCTATTTACATTATAATGTTTATTCATGATAGCTTATTCTATATGTAACCATTATTGTTAATCATAGATCACCCTTATTTAGTTTCTTTTTACCCGGATATGAAGAAGGAATTATTGAATTAGTTCAATGTTGAATAAAAATCTATCTCACAATGTTTTATTTTCATGTTATCAATTTTTATTTGAGATTTGAATCTATATCTAGTTTACTAAGACTATTAAACAATTCCTTATTTTAGGATGTGAATTATTGTGTATATAACTAATAATATAAACTAAACATTGATGATGGGAAATTAAGGTTTTGGTTTTTAGAATACATATCTGGGAATTTTTTGTCAAATCCTTGGGAATAAGATTTAAGAAAACATTTTCCAAGGAACATAATTCTTTGATAGATATTGGGGATATGTATTGATGAATATCATAATGTATTAGTAAGGAAGATATTGTGTGATTTTTCTAGTAATATATCCATATATGGATACTACAAGTGGATGTGGTTATATCACTATTTTACCTTGGTGTAATAACTAGAAAAATGATGTGTTGGGATTTGGCTCAATGGTCACCTAGTGCACAACAACATGCCTTGCTATGCACCTAGTCTAACACTCATAGGTTTTATTCTAATGATGATTCAGGTATTCTCTATGAACAATTATTATGGATTTGAATTAGTGATAAAAATTAACTTCCATAGTTAAATAGAAAGGATTCATAGACTGAAATGAATGTGTCATGATTTAGACATCCCATAATTTTTTTCTTCAAAATCACTATTATTGTTTCTCACACCATGATTTTTAGTGTCAGTCAATGTATTAAACTTGGAGGATTGGTGTTACTGCTTAATGTGATGAACACCTAGGGGAATATGAGAAATAAAATGGGATTATTATTAATGATGAAAAATATAATGTATTATTCCTAATCATTTAGTATAATATATGATTAGAAAACAACACCATATCCAACTCATAGACTCAGCAATGAAAATATGTATCAAGTTGGATAAGATCTCAAGTGTTGGGGACCATAAGGCAAGATTTCCTCCATGTTAAAAATGAGGAAAAAGAGAAAAAGGAGAATGTATCAATGGAATATGTTAATATTTTATCCATGTAAAATAATGGAATAAATAAAGAAATTCCTTAGAAAAGTGAGGATTTCATTAGAGAGAAATAAAATATGTCTTTTAAATCAAATTATAGTTCGTTTTATTGAATGCGTAGATCATATGAATTATCCAAGTTAATGCCCCATTTTAATTGTAACTCCTATACTTTTAAAGGTCCTAATATATAATAATCATTATATTAATAGGGTTGTGGTGTCTCTATTTTAATAGTCAAGAACTACGTTTTAAAATTATTTTTACCAATGAATGTTTGGTTATAATAATCATAAAACAAACTTGGACTCTCGTAATTTTAGAAGCATATATAACCTAATATGAATTCATATTATGATTTATGGGTACCATCATAGGTTTTTTAGTTCACGGTTGATCATAGTTTCAATGTATTGAGTATGCCCTTTTGATGGTTGTTTTATGAGAGTTTATCTAGATTATTGATATTTTATGAGGCATTAATGACACATTGGTTTTGTATAAGTTTTATTAAAAAAATATTTTATGGGATTAAGACATTTAATTTTTTATACATAAGATTTCTGGTATTTTTAGTATTTATTTTTTATCTTATATTTGATGTAGTGGTAGTTTTGGGTGATTACAATTTTGGAATTTTATAGGAATTATTTTAATATAGTTCTGGAAAATGGGCAACATGCATACTAGGTGACAACATGTCACATCCAACAAAGATGTGGGGATATAAAACCCAACTAAAGGGGATAAGAGAGAATAAATTTTTACTAGACTATGTGATGTACTGGTTAGTATGAAATTGTTTTTACTTATACCATTTGACTTATAATTACTTTTGGAATTTATTGATTTAAATATTGGGTGTTATTGTTGTGGTTTAGAGATAATAGTATTTCATTGGATAACTCTTACTATACATTTTGGTTTTGGTATATAATTAGGGGAATATGGATTTACTTAACTCTATTTTATGGATATTATGATCCATTTAATGTTAATATTAGTTCTTGAGGTATAAAACGTCCACATTGGAGATTTATCTTTTGTGTATAATTTGAATTATAAATTGATAAAAGTATAATGAAATGATGAATTTTACTTATAAAATAAAAAGATATCAATTATGATTATTTACACATGTTAATATATATTATAGGAATTCATCTACTTTATAAATAATACTTTGGAACAAAAAGGTTTTCTAATTACCATCATATTAGATGAATCAATAGAATTTTAACTTATCACATTTTTTTGGTAGTCGTTGACATTATCTTGATCCTTCACATTATTGGGAACAATAATCTATATCACACTAAAATAATATCTTTTATTTTCATTCATTTCAATGTATTCACTTACAACTATTTCTCTCTTAATTTTAATACTAGTTAGTTGTTATTGGAGTTGAACTTCGTATTTCGCTTTCCACTTTTCAAGAGGAAGTTTTAATAACCCATTTTATAGGTGGGTTGTTTTTTTAAAATATATATTCATTGAATTTATTATTGAAAGTTAAAATTTTGCGGACAAAATTTTCTTATGTAGGGGAAAATGTAACACCCCAATATTTTAAAATTAACACTGTATTCAATAGCATATTTGATAAGTAACACCGAGATTAAAAAATCCATGAAATTTATAATTTAAATACAACAATTTTAACCCATCCATTTAATTGTATGTTATTAATAGGATTAACTAAATTTAGATATATATATATATATATGGACAATTAAATTATAATTTTTTGTAAATTCTTCATAAAGAGTAAATCAAAATTTTAGTATTGTCATTTTATGATTCAAAACACATTTTCATAAAAAATGGTTTTAATGTAAAGTTTCTATATTGGGAAATATAATTAATGTATACCAATTTTATTAATTTTAATTTATATAATTTTTTTTAAATCATCATTTAAAAATTATTTTAGATTGAAATTTTGGTATTTTTCAGTAATGTGTGATTTCAAGTCAATAGTGAATACTATCATTTCATTTCAGAATAACAATAAATTGAAATAATAATTATGAATTGGATTTTATTTCAACATAGAACAAATATAATTTATTTATATGTAAAATAATTAATTATATTTTTATAATAATTGTACATGATTTTTGAAAAATTTTATTTTTAACTCAAAAACACATTTGTTTAAAAACTATTTTAAAATACATAATGTTATTCCATTTTAATTAATTAAAATAAAACTATTAATTAAATATATAAATGAAATTTATATAATTTATATCTTAATATATTTTGTTAATATATATAATGATGATCACTTTTCATATAATTATTAATGGTTCATGTTATGATGGAAAAAATCTTTTCCTAAATTTTTTTTCATCAACAAGATTTGAGGTTTTATTTTTAAACTAAAATTCACCAAATTTTGGAATTAAATTACATAAATTGTATATCATGTTTGAAATCATCATAATTAGTATTTTATAATTATACTGATATATATTTTGGAAATAATAGTTATTAAGGACAACAAAATATATTTAGTGTGATTGAATTTGAATTGGGGGTTTGTGCATTACCTGAACTTGTGTTTTAATTAATTTTTGACACACATATAATTATTATTTAGTAAATTGAATATCACATTAAGAATGATTTATTTATAAATTTTATAATAATAATAATTTTATTTCTCACTAAAATGGTATATTATATAAGGTAAAAAAATTACCGTGGTGAGAAATAAATAATAAAGTTAAGTAAACATAGAGTATAAAGAATAAATCGTTTAAAAAAGTTTATTTTTTTGGAAGAGTCATGTATCTACCTTAAAATCCCACCAATTCGTTATTTATAAATTTTTATGAAATTGGGGTGGGAATGGATTCCCAGAATTCAATTGTTTAATGTATTTAGAAATTCCATCCTTGTCAATTATGAAAGGGAACACCCTATCCTAAATAATTGACACAATTCAAGGCATTTGGTGAAACCAAACCCCTGAAAATTATCTCCCAGAAATCCATATTTTCGTTATTTGATCTAATGGTATTTCAAAAATTCCAATTATATGATCCTTAAAAAGAGATCATGGTGGTTTGTTAGGGGATGGTAATAATATTAACAAAGATATTTATTTTTATTTCTTCTCTTTAAACTCTAAATCATGTATTAACACATAAAATATTATTAAAAATACACCCAATATAATTATTTTTCATACTTTTTTTGTAATAATTTTATCCATCCCCTTCAGGATCAAATAGAAAAAAAAATCTAGCACTCATGTGTATGGAAGAATATAACAAAACGAACCAGTGTATTTTGTTTTCCATCACAAAACCACTTATTATGTCACAAATACATGTTTAATGAATATATATGATACATCTTTCATTATAATATTTCATTAAAATTATATTTTCTTTCAATCTTTACCTATTTACCCATTAATGGGATGATAACATCACTTGTGTGTACGTACGATCTATCGTCTACAAGAAGCGATGTGATTCATTTTCCATGTTTAAAATTAATTACTGGTCTTACAAGAAAATCCAATGAATATATATAATATAAAAAAATATTGTAAAAATTCCGATTATGGATCAATATCCAATGCTTAAGGACACAAACACCCATGGAAAAACGTCCATGTGATATTAATGTAGTTACAATATGAAATAATGGTAATAACTAAATATTAATAAGTTAAGGGAAATTATTTTTGATACAAAAATATGATATATGATATTATAAATATTAAGATGAAATTTTATAAATCAATAACAAGTATAAAAAGACTATAAATGAGACAATGACTTGTTCATGTAAAGGTAAACTCGAGGTAATGTATTCCGTCTCAATTTACTTTAAGGAGTATTTTAATGTTGTGTAATAGATTATTTAATATGATGTATAAACTAACACTTTTATATGTAATATCATGTATCATTGAATGTAACGTTATTTTATAATTCATTTGTAATTATTTCATCCAAATAGGATTGAATTTAATGTTACTAAGTGATCAAGAAGTTCATAACTCAATTTATTTTCATTTGGTTATTTTACCTTGCCATTTTCTTTGATATTAAAATATTTTATGTGTAATTAAATTTAATTATTTTTTATTTTATTTCTCATTGTATTATGTATATTTACCTTTAAAACACATAATAATTTCTTTGATTAATTCTAACCTAAAAATAATGATTTTCTTATTGGTTTAATTCTAAATCTCATTTTATTTGAGTTTTTAGGCTTCAATTTCCATTGATACAATTTATTTTATAATTTTCTAACAAAAATCCCAAATTTTCTCATAATTTTTAAAATAATTAATTTTTCATATAATAGCACAATTTTCATTTTTTTGTACTAAAAATGATTATGAAAGTTTTTTAAATAATATGATTCTATTACTCTATTAGGGGGGAAATTATTTTTCATCCAAATCTATGTTTTCAATTTTTTTAAAGAAATATTTTTTAATATTTTAAAATTATTTAACGAAATAATTTTATCCCATGTGTTACTTTTAAAAAAATGGATTAAAATTAACCTTCCTATTATTTACTAATTGAAGTACCTTTGGAATTTCATTACAATCCTGTGAATAGAATCATTGTTTTATTGTACTTAGTATGTAAATAATTTTCCTTCCATCATGACTAGCGATTTCATTGAATATTATTTTAAAATTTAATTTTTTTAAATATTTTTCCCCAATGTTCTTGATTTTTTAAATGTAATTATTAATGAGAAATGGGTGTTTTCCTATAACCCGTTAAATGTTTTTTAAATGTATTTACCTTCACGAAGAAAAAAACACATTTTCCCATCCTCCCTTAAAGATATATTGTAATGATAGCATAAATATAACTCATTGGGATGGTTTTTGAATTATTTGACCAAGAAAATAACGGATATTAGCTTTCTCGATTATTTTTTTGTTGTTAACTTTATTAGAAAACATTCACTTTCTGATTATCATTAGAGATAACATTTCCCATAAATATCCAAATTCATAATGAGTATATTCATATAAATTTAATATCATATCATTTGTATATATGGTTTTTTTAAATTTTATGTTATTTTATTACATGGGGGAAATATTGATATTTCATAATCTTTATTAAATAAAAAAATTGATTGATAATGCATTTTGTTTATAAATTTAGTTGATCATTCAATATATGTGGAATGCATTGTACATGAAATTATTGGTGGTGCATGAAATTTAATAAAACCTTGATTTATTTATAGTCTCATGTGAAGAATAAGTAAGCCATCATTAATTATGTTTTTGGTGTCTACCTACCTATTAATTAATCTACCATAGAAAAAGGTCTTGACAATATAGATAACCTGATGTCTCAGATCATGTCACAAAATATCACCCATGTACTTCATTAAGAATAAATTTATTATAATCTATATGATCATTGCATTGCAATTATCCATAGATTCATTTTTCTTGATGATATTTATTAAATGGAATGTCTGTTTAGTTATTATTCTATCCATATGGAATATACATTATCTAATCATAATAGTATTTATATTGATTAAATATCTTAGGTGTTCAATTATTTACCTTTCCATATTGATTATTCCTTATCTAATCCTGATATTCATGTAATTGATCAAATGTAATGTGTGTTAAATTATTTACCTTGAAATATTTCATTATGATATCTTCCAATATATACTACCCTGATCGATAATCTATAGTCACCCTTATTTTTTTTCTTTTCCCTTGGATATAAAGAAGTAATAATTGAGTGTATTCAAAAATTCATAATATTTACTCTATCTTTGTTTATTTATATTATAGATTTTAATTTGTGATTCTATTTTTTGTCTAGTTTACAAACACTACAAAACTATTTTGTTATTAGGGATATGCTCATTTGTATCTAGAACCAATGTAATAAAGCAACTACTAACTCTAAGAATATAGGGTGTGTATATTTAATAATAATAATATATATATAGGGGAATGGTTACCAAATATAGATTAATATCATTCAAAAAAGGGAATAGTTTTGTAATATTCAATTCAACAATCTGGGATAATTAAATTTTAAATCAAGACAACAAAATGAAATTGAAAATAGGTTTTTCGAAAAATAATTTTTAAGTATAAAAGTATTTTTATATGATATTCAAGTGTATTATTGATTATAATAACAATAATTGGTTTATGATTCAAAACATGAAGATAATTAAAGTTTAAAACTAATTTTTCATTGCATGTGACTATGTAAATACTTGATATGTGTTTACAGTTTTCAATAAAATTCATTATTTTTCATTATTCATAAGGAAATAAAATTTCTTATAAAATTATTATAAATTTATCATAATATAATATTGAAAAGATGATTTCAAAAATGATATCAATATTATCAAATAGAACTTCTATATATTCTAGAAATTCATTATATTATTCACATACAAAAAGAAATATTTTTTTGGAAACTTATTTTTGATGCATAACTTTAATAAATATTGATTTTTTATTTACTAATAATTTTTAATAATTTTGTATTTTTTAGGAAATTTATATATTATTCATAATTTTTTTAGTTTTAATCATACTAACTTGTTTAGAAAATTTGTTATAATAGCCATATATGACTAATAATATTTTGTGGTATGTTTAATCTCAGTGTTTCATTATTTTATAAGCTATCAAACATATTATTTTTAAATAAATATTATAGTGTTCATTAGGTCAATTAAATAAATTTTTTGAATGAAATTTTATGCTGAGATCAGTAATAAAGGGTATAAACTATCAAAATACCATTATTGAAATCCCACATGCTTGAAAAATGTGCTAAAACTTTTTTTTTGAATAGAGGGAAAAGAAAATGAAACTTTCATATGGAATAACTCCTAAATAGGCTTCTAAATAGGATAAAAAATAGTGTAAAGTAGAAATATTCACTTGAAGGGAAAATTTAATATCCAAATAATGATGGAGAGTGAACAAAAACATTAATAAGAAAAAAATAAATGACCATGAGAATGTTAATGAACATAAAACCATAATAAAATAAGGTGAGGACAATACCATTAGTTCATAAGAAAAGGTGGTAATAGGATAACACTTGTATTTAATGATCCTTTTCCTAGAGTTTTAGAAATTCCTTTACCATATTTAATTTGATAAATTGGAAATATACTCACATTAAATATTTAATTTAACCCTTTAATCAACTTCCTCTACAATATTTTCGCTTAATCCAACCAATGAGAATTCAAGATGTATTTTTCATGCTAGGAGCACTAAAATCAACTTGTAATGAATCAAAAAACTAAAAAACGTTACAAAAAACCTATTTCTATTATTCTTTGGTTTTAACTAAATTAAAATTTTTCAGTATATGTTAAGATAATATAAAAATTATATAATCCATTAAGTAAATAAATATTACATTTAACTCTAAAAGTTCCATAGTAACAGAAAATGTTTAACATAGATCATTCTATAAATAATTAATTATGTATCCCAAAATATAAAAAAACATCAATATTAAATAATGTATTATCCTTAAAGGTTAAATCATACCATTCATATTATATTCTATAAAATTTAATATATTTATTCTAAAATTTTCTTTCCTGTTAATATACATGATACACTTATGAGTTAGTTATATATTAACCCAATAAAATAGCTCCCCAAAATGACATTTTTTCCTTTAAAATACCATAACTTGAAGCCTCAAAATGGTTGTAAATTTCATTGAAATTATGATCAACCAAAAAATTATAAACCCATGATAGTGTCTACAACTTTTATTTTAATATCACTTCAAAAAAGTGAAATCTCCAATGTTATTGAAACTCATATCTGATACCCACTATCACAACCATGAACATGCACTTTAAGAGTCTAGTGCTTAAAACATAATATTAATTTTTTTTCATAATATGAATAAATGTGTCCCAATTTCATCCATACAAAAAAATAAATATTAAATTGAAGTGTTAAATTAATTACATACCTAATGAAATTTTAAGATTAGTGTTTTATTGAATTAATAAAACTATTACATAACATTACATTTACCTTCGTGTGAGCAATTTTCAGAAAATAACTATCATCTAATTTTTTATATTATGTGTTCTTAATTTTTTTATACTTTCCTTAAACTATATGATTTTTTAAAATTTTATGTTGATAACATAATGATTAGTGATGTTTAAAGAGGAAGTGAAAATAGTTAGTCCACTTCAAAATAATAATATAATTAAATAGAGATATTCATTAACATAATATGCATTGATTACAAATAATAATTTAATTACACATGAAATAATATTTACAAGATAAATATTTAAAAAATACACACTATAAGAACACATAAAGGAGGAAATCCGAATAAGGACTGTTTTATATATAGAATGAGAACCCAAAATAATTTTTTTTAAGACATAAATTTTTACACTAAAATGATTAAATAATTTATTTTATATAAATGATGATTATATTACCCTATGAAGTTATAAAATTTCCATTTAAAATAATTAGAAATCATATTAATGATATTTAGATAACTTACAACATCATCTTAATACTACTCTTACAGTCACTCTTACATATGGAAAACCTTGTAAATTCTAATAATATCTTACAAGAAACATATATCACGTTGAAAATATCAATATACCCAATGAATTAGAGAGTTATATCATGCTCACCTATCATCATTTGATATATTGGGCTCATCTGTTATCATAAAAAATTTCTCATAACAATAACATAATCATAATAGTTGACCTAACTCATTTCCATCACAATACTCTTAAAAAAATTTGGAACCCATCCGAAAAATATTTCAAGATAGAAAAATATATATTCAATTTAATACTTTTTTTTAAATAAGATGAACAAAATGATGGGTGAGTTTTCCTTGATGAAAACATGGAATCTTGTAAATGTATACAAAATCAACTAATATTTATATCCATTGGAAAAAAAACCATTGACATAACATATGTTAATATAGAAAATTCAATTTGAATATTGTTGAAAATCATCCATATAAAATGCATAAAAATAATCATTTTGAAAACCATTTAATGAAAGTAAAAATTGATTCAAAATGTCCATTTATAATTCATTTTGGATGATATAAAAAATTCCTAAAATTATTACTAATAATATGGACATGGAATAAAAATATTAAAAAAATAAATCATTAAAAAATATAAAATTTTGGTTTAAAGGTAAATTTTCAATTATGGCATGATAAAATTTGAATCAAAGGTTAATTAAATTAACTAAATTTGAATTAATTGGAAAAAAATAAATTTTTGAAATAAAATATTATATTACATACCTAAGGTAGTTATTAAACTACACAAAATAAAACATGTGGTAAAATAGCTTCAGTCCAAAAAAGGTAATAGAGGCTAGAAATCACTTTCCTAGATTCCAGAGATGTTATTTTCACTTCTATAACATATATTATAGAATTAGATCAATTATATGATATCTTATAAAAATTATATATGTATAACTTGTTATAATTTAATTATTTATATCATTTTTTAATTAACTATTTCAACACATACTTATTTAATTGAATACCACATATTTTGAGGATACTAGATTTATACATCAAAATGACATGGATATGTTATCCATGGTCATAGAGATAATTAGTCCAAAATTATAGAATAATAATGTCAAAATAAATTTTATATTTATACATTAATTATATAGTTAATATGAATAACTAAATATTGTTATGAAAAATGATTTATTTTATAATCATTGAGATAGTAAGCGTTACATATGTAGGAGAACATTTTCATTCTTGTAATAACTCGAGGGAAAGAAGGAATAAATCATTTTAAATCTTGAAAATTGTAAATATATCGTTAATATAATTTAATATCCCTAAAAACAAAAACATATATATCATACATGTGATGCTATGATAAAAAAATTCACACCACTTTGTGGAGTCAGTAATCCACACGTATGCACGGAGGTCATTATAAATTTTCAATTGATGAAATTGTAAGAAAAGGGATGATATATTTTCATTATATTATAATAATTATTTCATGAATATCATATATATATACATTAATCCATTATTAAAATCCATTGTAATAAATGTGATGGAAAATGAATTACATTGGATTGTGAGTCTGTTGTCTGTCGTATACATAAATAACGATTTCATTTTATATTTGATAGATAGAGATATGGATATAGTTTGTTAAATTAACATAAGAATATTTTAGTGTACGAAATAAACATATAATATTATTATAGATTTTTGAGAATTTTTTTAGGAAATATAGGACAAAATAAAACAAAAAAATCCTTAAAAACTATACATATTCATTATACAACCTCTTTAGGTTTGCATACAATGCCTTCCATGGATGGTTTTACAATCAAACAATAGAATCTAGGATGTTGTAGGGTTGTATAAAATGGATTTGTATTAGTCATATCCTATAAGGACACATATTTGCATAGTTATATTCATTGAATACTATTATATATATATATACTATTTTTCCCCTAAAGTTGACAATCTGGTTTAGTGCAACATGACCACCACAGTTATATATTAAAAAATTTAATATATAATTAATAAAAATTGATATATTTTTAGAATAAACATTTCTCATATTGATAGAGGCATTGAATTAGAAATATGATATGTTGTTTGTTTCTGATACATATAGAACACCCTAGGGTTGATATAATGTTCCTTGGTGTTAGGAATAAAATTAGGGTTTTCATATAACGAGTTCTTTTAGTGTATTAATTAATTAGTTAATTTAATAATGATAGAACCAACCCTACTCAAGAAATAATTTTTATGATGAATTCACAAGGTTAGCATCAAACCCATGAGATACCAGAGAGAATGATGATACATTTGTTTTTCTTGCTTGATTACAAATGAGGATCAACTATAAACAAGCTAGAAGAATCATGAGATGGATGATGAAAAAATTAATATAATCATATTCTTATCTAGATGAAATTTTCATCATCCATTATTGATCCATTCATGTGTGTTTTTCATTATTTTTTGAATTTCCAGCATTTTATTAATTTGATTAGGATAGAATTTAAATAATATTTCTTTTGTCAATAAATTACCATTATTATCCTGAGCATGGTTTTAACTAGGTTAATAAACTTGGTTATTTAATTTTTTACACGTATTATCACCATTATTTTAGAAATATATTATCATTAGTCTGGATCACACCGTGAAATGATGTTTTTCTACTCCTTTGGGTTTATTTCCCCCATGGGTTTTCACCTTCTTCATCTTTGGCCCATGGGGTCGGTGATTCATCATTTCCAAGCCATATTAACATTGTTCTAAACACCTATATTCTTATAATATGTGAAAATGATGATAATATTGGGGACATTACAATGAATCAATGTATATTTTTTGATGTGTATGATTAAATTCAAGAACCGAAAATTATATGGTGACATGAGGCACAATGAATCCCACAAAGGAAATCAAAGTTCCCATTTCATGGAACTAATGGTTTAGAATTTATGATAAGAGTATTAAATTTTTATTTTAGAAGATTTTGGGTGGAAAAATTGTGAGTAAAGAAAAAAAAGATTTGAATCTGGGATGTATGTGAAGACACTCCATTTTTAAAAAATTCCCACCTACATTCCATTTAACATGGAAAAACACATTCCATGTAGTTTAGGTTCTCAATATGGCTATGGTTTTAGGGGAGATAGTTATCATAGGATTTTGGATTAGACCCGCAAGTATTTTCATCCAAACTAGGTAGTCAATCCATGCTTTAATGGAACAAATTATGGACCTGATGTAAGTGTACACATTATGTTCCATAATTAATACACCATATAGAGGTATACTGAGATATAAACAATATAAAACATGTAGATTCCGAGATCACTAGAGCCTGACAAGGATAAATGGGAACTAAAAGTGTACATGAGAATAGGAAAGAGTGCATGGTCATGGGTTCGAGGACATGTGAATTTATAGGGATAATAGGACCCTCAGTGTACTCTATATACATGATGAATCAATCCACATTTCCATACATGCAATGTCTAGAGGATGAAAATACCAAGTGTTCTTGTCAAGACACACACCATGTGACCATTCCTAAATGTGATATACCACCCTAATAAACATCTAACTTATGTATTTACATATTCAAAACACATATTTGGCCCTGAAATTTTCCCATCCTGATAAGTTTATATCGTAGAACACAATGGTTAACTTCAGTTCTAATTTTAAGATTCAATTTGTAGTTATATGAGTGGAATTATTCTTTCTATGAATCTCGGATGATACTAGAGATTAGTTTTGATCAGCATTGATAATTGAGGGTTGATACTCCCCTTTAAGATTAGTGTGTGGATCCCCCATACCCGTTAAACTGGTTGAGTCGACATTACACTATACTCATCAGGACATATTCCAATTTATATGAAGTATAATTGCATATCCTTGAGTTCCAGCAGCATGTAGGTCCTCCACTGGAGATAGTTATCTATCTTATGTGGTGCATAATGGAGTTTAGTAGGTCATCCACTCTAATTATATTTATGATGCAAATTGTATGGGACATTAGTGATAAGCCATTGGGAGTTCTATACTGCATCATCAATCTTATATGGATGTGGATATATAGATCCCCATTCAATAATAAGTTGGGTTCATTTTTTAGAATATATAATGATGTATTTTCATTAATATTTTTTCTTATTGATTATGATGACTATTGATTATGTATATTTCATCACATATTTGGTTTTCAAAGAATCCTACTAGGTATGTATATACTCACCCCCGAATGGGATTTTCCAAAATATGTTGTGTCATATTTTGGTGACATAGAAATTGGTGTTAACCCTCGTAGAGTTGTTTTTTTGTTGAGTATTGTGTTTCAGTGTGCTATATTTGTTCTATGATTGACCTTGAAGATTGCATGTCTAACTCTATTGATTCATTACAATTTTCCTCTTTGAGTTGTGTTGGGGCCACATTTCTGATTGAACATGTATTTTTTCAATTTAAATCCATTTTATCCATCTATACTATGATTATTTCTTCCAAGATGTTGCTTTAATTGTTTTCTCACCAGTTGTTCAATCTTATTTATATATTTTCACTACTTTATGGAGATGGATTCATGTGCTTAGAGAGGTACATTAGGCCTAGCCTCCCATTGCAATAAATATTATAAAAGTCAGTTCCCTAGACCAAACTAAATAGTACTTTTCAATTATTGTATCACATGTACAATAACATATATATGATACACATTTTCAATTATAGTGTAGATATTTATGCATCCACTCTTTAAACAGAAATTTCCATAAATTAACTTTCATATAAAAAGGTTATATTACATCACAAGAATTAATGAGAACCTGAAGATATTAGGGTATTAATATTAAATATATTTTCAATGGAATTGATAATCATACTTATTTGTTAGAGATGATGCATGACTATCAGGTGCTAGGCGATCATATGGATTGAGAATTATTCTCATGAAGTTCACACTTAGTGATCTCTAGTTGGCGATACCATGACGAAAGACCCACCAATAGAAAGACCACATGTTTTAGTTTTCATTGGTTGTTCCAATCAACAGAGATTTCTATTTCTTTCCTTACTTGAGATCATTATCAATGTGTTCCATTTGATCATATACTTTTATATAACTTGAGAAAAATAAATATGAAATCATGTAAAGGTATCTTGTGTTGGGTTCATCATTGGTGGTTTCAATTTATTTGAATGATAAAGATTCAATTTTTCGATTTTGAGTAAAGGAAGTAATATATACTTACCCATGTTGATAAGGATGGTAGTACATTCATGAATTTTTGGCCAAGGTAGTCAATGGTAAATCAGTAAAATAAGATCAATATTTAATAAAGTAATTAATGACTATGATACAAGTTTGAATCGTTCAATATATGTTATCTTTGGAAAATTATATTATATTATAGAGTTTGTATGGGTTGGTTGGTTATATTTTCTATAACTTTTCCATATCTCATTAGGGGTCTAATGGGTTTCTAAAATCCACTCAAGGTATGCAAATTATATTCAATAATATTGAGACAAGGGCCTAGAGGGTAAAAAACAATTTCACATTCCAGAATCTGCATATTTTGGAGAACATGGATATTGGACATTGTGGGCCCCACCATGGGGTCTGATATTTTTCCATGTAACCCATCACCAATTAAAAATTAAATTCATTATTATTCAATTATTTTTTATATATATTTAATTAATTTATTAAATGTATTCATAAGGTATTATGTGATTGCAAGATAAAATATTATACGAATGAATATTTTTTTAATATTCTAGTTTCATTTAATATTGTTGGGAAATAAGAGTCAAGGTAAATGCCTTAGTTTTAGCATGTAATATTTTTAATATACATTATCAATATGTGATAAATTATAAATAATATTTATTAGTTTGTTTAGTTCATCATAATTATTTATACTTTATTTAGTGCTTGTTATTTTTCTGAGCGTCGTGGAACCCTTTCCTAGTACTAACTCAGTCCACTATAAAAGAAGGGAGAGAGCTCATTTTCATTTCCCTATTAATTCAAATGGAATGAGATATTCTCTATCCTCTTAAATTATAGAGAGATAAATTTTCTATCTAAATGAGGATACAATGAGACTTCAATGGATCAATGTCACATTATCAAATACATCATCACAACACCAAATAATTCATTGGAGGTCTGTGATAGCACCCATATTTGGAAGAATGATGAGCACAAGGATTATTAGAGAGTGCATGTATGGTAAGTAGGGGTTTGACTTTTCATCCTATGAGAAATGATCACTATAGACTAGCTATAGTCGAGTGCACTTCATTATGAACAGGGTATGTGTTAAATTTTATTTTTTGTTCTTTGTTTAAGTTCACATGAGATCCTAGAACCGTACTAGTGATCAGGTCATTCAAGATGAAGAGATATATTTCTCTGATGATAAAAATTTAAAATATCTAGCCAACTATATTCCTCCATTAACCCTGTTAAAAATAATTGGCATCAGATCAAGGCATGAATTTTGAGAGCGATGAAAATCAAATTAGCATTAAATTTAAGTAGAGTATTTTTGTTTGATCCCAAAGAATATTACCACACATCAACCTGAGTTTTGATGACCATGTTATGGTTGTATAAAAAAATTAATTTTTTATAAATTGTTTTTTTGGGTATTAAATTTTGTAAAATTTTCATATATGTGAAAATTAACCTGGGATGTTTTTCTAGTAATGGTTTCCAGGGAAATAGGTTATCCAGAAGAAACTTAGGTTCCCTAAACTATATTTTCGGGTTGGTGTTTCTTCCAATTTTTTTGTGGAAAATTATGATATTATAATTATTTATCTATTATAATATTATAATAATAAAGTCAATTTTTATATAAACTCCCATTATTAGATGGAGGGTGGGGAATCAAGGGGAGGCAACCTGAAAGTTTCAATAAAAGACGGTCTACGAAATTTATTTTATATTATTTATCAGTACGTATTTCGAGGAAAGGGAATTTTATATATAAAATAATTAGGAAGTAAATATTCCATTGGATAATTGCCATGTGTGGGTATAACTATGTGAATCTTCCTTCTCCAACCTATTAATATGTATGACTTCTCTTTTAATGCCTCATCTCTCAATAGATGTCAAACCAGAAGAACCACCCAAAATATGAGGCACCCCTCATACCACTATCCTGAATCCAAGAACTAGTTCTTCCCACTAGTCCACCCTAGATCCTGATCATCCTAACTAGGTTGGACCAATGTCCCAAAACTGTGATGCCACCTCCTTAATCGCTAGAAGTATCATGTGTCCTCCCCCCAGTTGCCTTCCATATGCCTCATGATGACCAACCATTAAGGAATCCCTTGAGTGTCACTTCTTGTTTCATGGCCACCGTTTCCCATCCCTACCATAGACACACAATGCCCTAGGATCCACCACCATGGTCTCTTCATCGACCACACTTGGACCCATTATCGTGGGATCCTCCCACAATCACCACCTTCCAAGAATCCTCCTCACCACATCCCCATAATCTTCTTTTGCCTAAAAAGAACCCTATGCTATGACCACTGGTCCATCGACAAAACAACAACCTAGATACATCTTGATCGATATCCATCACTACGCATGTGTCGCATGACCCCAACCGAGGTATCTCAAACCCTTCACGGTTGATTAACATGCACCAAAAATTCCATCATTATTTTAGCCACCCTGCAATAGGCTTAGATGGATCCTACCAGCCCCGAATAGGTCAGGGCAAGTTGTCCTAGCCTAAAACGCCATTTCATGTGGTCTGTATAGCCCGATATGGGATAGTGCGATATTAAACTGACTCTCATTGGCCCGTCACATGATTTTGAGGATGAATAATTTATTATATAATCAATAAATTAATTAAATTAAATTTATATTATATGATACTTTTTTAATACATTGAGAAAATTAATTCAAATTTCATAATAAATTAAATAATCTAATTTTGGAATTCAAATTAATTAATTTCTGATCCAAATGTAATTAAATTATTTTAATTTAAATATACCTTTACATTTAATTTAAAATATCATATATAATGTATTTCATTTAATTTTTTAAGGAATTTATATTTACTCTTTGACTAGTCTTAATTAAATTATCGGCCATGTGTATGTCTGTTTTAATTATTTTTCTTATTAATTAATTTCATTAAATTACTATAATTAAATTTTACTATCTATGCATCATCGTTTTTCTTCATTAAATATTTATATGGGTCTATAAACCCAGATAAATGTGAGTTACATGTATTTTTTTCTCCTAAGACCCCCTCACCTGTGTAGGAGTATTTTTGTACCATGAAGAGGATATTGTAAGATGTAGACACTACCAAGTGGAATAAAAATATAGATGATATGTGAATACACTGGATAGGGGGAAAGAAACATCTTGATTCATGCTACAAATCAAGTACCATTCCCCTAGGTCATGGTTGATCCATTATGTTCAATTGGATCAATTGATTCTATATACTCAAGAGAATTCAGGTAAATATTTATTTCTATTATCCATCTAATTATTATTTTAGGGATCTAGGATAGTGGGAAACACATAAAATAATAAACAAAAAAATGTGTAAATAAGTGAAGGATGTTTTTCTATTACTGTTCATTTTTATGAATGGAAATATAGTATGATTAGATTAATAGAAATGTATTTCCTTTGTTAAAAAATATAAAACCCTCATTGATATATTACGTAAAAAAAACCTACCATCCTTTTAATTTTAACACAAATAGGTGTTCATGGTGCTCCAAATCCATAGTTGAGGGTTCCTTTTACTACTTGGGGTGTTCATATGAGGATTATATGTAGACAAAACTATTGTTGAAAATAAAGGACTTTACTTAGCTATCTTGTCAAAACATTTTTAGAAGGCATTGAGAAAATCAAATTTATGGTTTAAAAATATAGTAATTCACTCAATAGATCTAGGATCTATGAGATAATGTTGTTGTCTAGTGAAATTATTATCGTGAACCTTATGAGTAGTGGCGTATCCATATCTTAAAAATTGAGGGGAGGTAAAATGATCCATTGAACTATAATACTCATGTGTAAGAATATTCATATTCTAGTATAAAGGGTACCTGGAATTAGAAAAAATATTCTGAGAAATTTAGTGATTTATTTAATTAATCAATCAGGTATAAATCTGTAATCAAGATAAAAGTATTAATCTACATGACTTGTTTTGTAGAAATTGAAATGTAATACCACAAGAACACTATAATATCAATTTGTAAAATTAAATCTCATATCTTGAAAGGTTTTTCAATGACTAGTATTGGAACTTGTTCATAATATTACAATATTAGAAATTCACAGTGTTGGTGTCCCAAATACCTGTTATTCCACCTCAAGAAGTAAGGGTATAAAAATTCATACATGGGGATCATGTACGACATATAAGTTGTTTTTTTCATTATTTTTTCATTATCATCTGATGTTAGTTGAGTTTACTAGATTGTGACATGGATGATTTGACATGTTCTCTCGTCACTGAGATGATTACATAGATAATGTTAAGCGATGTATAATGAGTGTTGATTATATTGGAAATGTATAATTGAAAGGAGAATTAGGGAACTTGAAGGAATATCATTCATAAATATTTTACACTGATTTTAATCCTTTTTTTAATATTCTAGAATTAGTAGTATCTAATGAACTCTTTGTTACCATCTAGGTATGGTTGACTAGGTAAATAATAATTTAATTAATGTATAATCTTTAATTTTATGGTGAAAAAATGAATGATTAGGAGAAAAGACCAATGGAAAGAGTGATACCAAAGGCACATCAGAAACATCTTTCAATGAATGTGGTATTCAAAAAGGTGTTATTAGCTTTCAATATCATGAAACAAATCTATGGATATTTAAATTCAATAAATTTAAATAATTATGAATGCAGTCACTTTTTCTTCAGGTATATTAATCAATTATATGTAATGTTTACATAAACAAATTCGGAATTAAATACAATATTACTATAAAATATGTATATTTGAATAAAGTAACCAATTTAGTATAGAAATGTTACTAAAATTATGGTTTATTCTCTTAGAATATCATGAAGTGTTATTCCTATGTCAACGGTTTATAACACATGACTTCAAATTTATATGTAATTGATTCCAGTTGAACATGTGGTCCAGTATTAAGAAGTTTTTTTCTCACATGTCCTTTGGATATATGGATAAATTATTATATCTAAAGAATGAACGATCTTTTTGTTATTTAATAAATAGAAAATATTTTAGTAATACATTAATCATAAAAAATATGTAATGTTTATTAAATGTAAAAATAATATACCTGATTGTTGAAAGGTAATTATTTTCCAAGTGAAACTAAAATTAGAAATCAAGGATATAACTGTAATGGTATTTTAACTCAGTGGATATAAACACATTTGGATTTATTAATGTATATACCTATTTACCATTGGATAAATAAAACATTAGAAATCAAAGTATCCCACAATGTATTAAAATTTTTTAGATACATATCATGAACTATTAAAAGGGAAATCTATGATAAATATACTTTATTTAAATTATTTTAAGTGTTTATTAATTAGAATGAAAGTTATTTATGGTATATGGGTGGTTATATAACATGAGTTTCTTTGGGATGTTCTATCGAATAATATCTATAGTAAGTATTTGTCGGTCTTTATAACGTGTCATAGGGTAATTCCCAGAAGCACATTAACTTATACATATAAAATCAATGATGCTAATAATAAGAATTAGATATGAGTGTTACATGTTATCATAGATAAAAAATATAACATGGATTAATTCATAAAAACACATTTCCTTATACACATCTGAGCCATGATTTATTTAAATAGATCATCGATGTTGAAAAAAATATTAATTTTGATGACTCCATCAGTTTTCAAGATATAGATAAAAAATAATGGGTTTATCCCACGACCATATTCCAAATATTATGACTAGTGGATATAATATAAGGTATATTATGATGGAAATCCATTACATCGTAGTAATATGTGTTTTGATATGATGTGTTTGTAAATATATAAACAAACTTGAATCACATAAAACAAAAAGTTCTTGTAAAGTAACAATCCTAATTTTTTTAGGATATTACAGTAATTAATATGATAGAAACGATTTACTCACGTGACAGACTATATTTATTTAAAAGGGTGAAGATATCTATCTAATATAGTGGAAACCATATTTATTTGGATTGTGTTGATTATAATGATACACAACTACTTGAAATAGTAATGAGTGAACAAGAGGTGTGTAAGGGAATGTTCCTGAGACACAAACCATATAGGAATGATAAAACCATGGTGATGGTTTTATATTCACCATAGTCGATGATACATTATTCCATGAGAATAATAATTCTTAAAAGTAGGCAGTATATAGAAATTTGTTGAAATTGGAAAGAACAATTCAAAATCAATAATGGATTCCAAGTATCAATGTACGTAGGGATTGTTTTGAACAATATGATGCGTATTTAAGTAAGACAATACATGGATGGATCAATCATGACACCAATGAGGCCTTATTAGTCATTCCATGTTTTGAGGCTTAAATCCATTAGTATATTACTTGTCATATCTAATTTCTATGATAATTTATTGAGAATTATAAATTAGGACCCCCTTGATCAAGGAATGTTACTATGTGAAACAACCATAATGGGATGGTGACATCATGGAATATCAAAAGGTGGTGAAAGTAACTCCTATCCAATTTCGAGTTAAAGTAAGAAACAAGATCATAGATTATACATTTGAAAAGACTATTTTAAATGTGTTTACAAGAGGTTAGTGGGATCTTAATTGTTTTCAATTTAAATTTGATTGGAAACATAAGAAAAAACGGTTTGTCATAGAGTTAGTTACAACCAATATAAAACTATCTTTCCAATTATCCCCTTACTGTCGAAACCTATTTTCTAGGGAATAAGATCTATTGATATATATTTAATAGTATCACTGAATTAGTCAATCATATAGATACTGAGTGTTTTTTGGAAATTATAATTTGGAAGAATTTGAGAGAGAATTATTTCTAAGGTCACTTAGTATAAATATCTACAAGAAGACTTGCATTTTCATTAGAGGTGATTAATGTGGTTAGATGAATTTGATACACTTCAGTGATGGATCATTCCCATATTCTAGGATATGCATAAGATATGGTATTTCCAACATAAAAATTGTTGAATGAAAAAATTAGTTAAATATACAAGAACAATAAATAATGTAGTTAGAAATATTTAATAGTACTAGAGCACGTACAATGTATATATACCAGGTATGTGGAGGGGAAGGGATACTAGTATTTAAGAGACACAAAGTAGTATTCCATGGATCAATGTGATATAAAATCATAGTTAGTCTAAGGTATAGAGTGATACAAGATCATTTGATCTAGGGGTGGTAATACCTACAAACACTAAGTATGATGCAGCTTCAGAGGCAGCTAAGAAGTAGTATATTAAAGAACCACATTTTCCTTCCATTTTAGTTAAAATAACAAAGTAAGAAAAGATTTATCATTATTATAATAATATTACTAGTACTATCCATGATGTCACATTTTTAATAATGGAAGAAGGAAATATACTCAATGTTTACATATATTGAAGATTTATACTCAAGGATATGATGTTTCAAATAGAATTATAGATACAGTAAACAAGTTTAAATGTACCAAAAAAAGATGTGGCTAATCAGAAATATGATTTGAATCATGTGAGAGCTAACAAGAATGGTTGAAAAGTTTTCTCTAAGGATTTTTGGGGTTTTGTAAAACTATGTTTGGTAGACTCAACTAAAGGGTAATTTTCGACTACCATATCATATATACAGTAAGATATACATTTCATACACATAACATTATAGTGTAGATATTTTACTATTTATTAATTAATTGGTAATTTCAATAGATTAATAATCATATCAAAGGGTTATAACATATCCCGGAAATCATGAGAACATAATCAAAGATACATGACCAATCACTTAGATATATCATATTGACTGGAAAAAGATGATGTCTAACTATTAGGATCCCATGGATTATAATCATTGAGAAATATTCTCAATAATTTCATACTTGGTGATATCTAGTAGGTGATAACATTAGAGAATACCTACTAATAGGAAAAACATATGTTTCATTATTCATTGGCTATCCATATCTACAAACATGTATATTAGTTTCCTAAATTTAGATCATTATCAATGTGTGCCATTTTAACATGTACATTGATTTTATAAAAAACCAATAATAATGCAATTTTGGAGAGGTAGCATATGTTTGGGGTGTCTTTGGTGCTATGATTATTTTTTGAAAGATCATGATAGAATATTTCAATTCAAATTTATATAAGTAATATATAATGGAATTGGATGATCATAATGGTTCATTCTTCATAAATCCCTATCCAAGGTTGTTGAAGATAAATCCATAATAAAAGAACAGTAAATAAAAAATCAAGAACGGATGATGTCACAATTGTGTGTCCTCCTTTATGATATATCTAAGGATAAAGAGATTGTATTACAAAGTACGTGTTCATAGATCAGTTGTTGTTTCTATGAATATTCAGTATCTCAATAGGATAAATGAGGGTTTTCTAGACTATAATCTTAGCCAGTGAATACAATTTGATTTCATCATGATTTGGACCTAGAGGGCCACACATAATAGTCCATTCATGAATCTACCATACTCTAGTGAATTAGAATATTGGACATGGTGGGTCGTACCACGGGGTCTGAGAGTTTCCCATATTAATGATCACCAAAGAAAAAATAAATTCATTATTATTCAAGTACATATTAATTTAGTTTAATTTATTTATTAAATGTATTAAGAGGTTATTAAGTTAATATATGAAAAATATTATAAAATAAATATTATTTTATTATTCTAGGTCTGTTAAATATTAGTGATAATTGTGAGTCAACTTAAATTTCATGGTTTTATAAAGTAATATATTTAATTTATATTGACGTTATGTTATGAAATGTAAATAATATTTTTATGTACTTTAGTTCATCATAAATTTGAAGTCTTATTTAGTGGATTTTATTTTTGGGGGGCTAGAGAACCCTTTGGGGGTATTTTTACAATGCACTATTTAAGTAGGGAAAGAGATAATAATCATTTCTGTTTTCATTCTAATAAAATCATAGACTCTATCCCCTACAACCATATAGAGAGTGAAAGTCTATATCCAAGTGTTGATCCATGAATTACTTCGACGTATTAAAGGAATACGATTGAGGTTATTGTCATTATGTTGAAGGATTCATCAGAGATCTACACTAGAAACTCAATTATTATAAATGTATTGTGTGAATATTCTTGGAATATGTGTGTATGATCTAGAGAGGATCAACATTATGTCCTTAATTAACGATCATTGATAAATTTCTACACCAGGGCTCGGATCACCAAAGACAACATGTTCTGTTGTTCTAGTGATAAAACAGAAAATATATTTCCTATCATATTCCACTAAACACCCTAGTACCAACTATATTATGCATACTCAGTTATTTTTTCAATCCTTTAGAATATAATAGGTGGTTTTGGGGTGTCGTTGTTGGCTTACTACCAGCCTGGTGGGCCCTAGTGGTCTAGGTCATGATAGAGTTGTATCAAAGATGTTTTGAAAACAGGGGAGGTTTTGAGTATTTGGGAATGTTGTGAGGTATGGTTTGGGAACACATATCAACGATTATAGAGTTTCTTGAGAGTTTTTCTTTTGGAAGGGGACCTAATAATGGTGTGGAAGTAATTATATCAATACTCAAAGACTTTGACTTCCTACATGTTTACTCACAATTAAGATTCATCAGTTCCATGGAAACAATGATACAAGCATTATATAGGATTTAGTCTTTCAACATTAATTTCCTTATTTATTAATCTCCATATATATTTTCATCTAAAATCATTACATGTTGTTAACTATTTGGATTCCTCTATGATGGAAATTAGATTGGATATGGATATAGGGTCATGAACACTTCTTCTAGAGTTATCAGGTCTCATTTTAGGGACCTACTCATGAGGGTTTTCCCCAGGGAGAGAATATAAAAGTGATTCCACTTCTTATGGAGTGCATGGATCCACCACCAATTGTTTAGAAAGATGATATGTTTTTAGTTGAGTAACCGATATCTTCAGTAGGCCAGTGAAACATCCCAGGTAAATGAAGAATAATACAAATTTCATATTTATTAAAAAAATTTAATTAAATATTAATTTTACTTTAAAGGGGTTTCTATGTTCTATTGTGTACCCGATACACAACAACTGGTTTCTTTGGAATCTTACATTGCACACTAATAATATAATACTATTATTTTAAATGGTAGGTAACTCAAAGCCATTTTATTGGAGGGAATAAATGTAACTAACTACAATATGATTATACATGTTTTTTAAATGTATTTACATTATCCAATAAAAATTTAGAGGCTTAAAATGTGAATGAATATAATTTTAAGCATAATTTACATTAAAAGGACGATTTATCACCTTTTAATGGATAACCATCTTAAATATAGTTTTGGTCACTTTAATAAATTATAATTGACCAAATAAAATCCTTATTTATAATGGGGACATCAAATTTTACTTCTGTTAATTTTTTGGTATTTTTCTGAAAAAATTCATTTTTTGATGAATAGTGAAAAATATTGCATTTTAATTCAAAAGATCATTTTAATCTAATTTATTTATATGGTTATATTATCTCTTTAGTTGGTTTTAAAGTGAAATGAAAATATATTTTTACCATTTAATCAAATATTGGTCATTGGAATTAATTTCACTTTAAAATTGGACATAAACAAGTATCAATATTTTGATAGTTATTGTTTCTTAAAAACACGCTATTTGATTTAACAATGAGATTTAATTTTTAAATTAATTAATGCCACTTTTATGTTTTGAATTTGAAAAAATATACATCAATTTTAAATTAGGAATATCAAATAATTCTTAGGCTGAATTTTTGGTATTTTTCTGAAAAACTTCAATTTTAGATGAATAGTGAAACCACTTAGTAGTAGTTAAAAAACTGAATTTTTCATTTAAATGAAAATTTACTACTTCTGTGAATTGATTTTCAAAAATCTGACATAAATGGATGTTATAATGAAGTAAAATTTGGTTCAATAAGATGAAATTAATTTTTGGTGAATTGTAACATTTGACTTTTATTTACCGTGGTTAAATGTAAATAGGATAATTCAAGGTTAAAATAATATTATAGTGATTCAAAATGACCTTAACACTTGTCCAAACTTTATTTATTGAGTCATTTACGACCATGGGAATCTTTGGGTCTATTTAGGGACCCCATTGAGCCACTTGAGAGTGATTATGAAAATTTAGATTAGTTAACTTAAAGGAAAATATGATAAAAGAAATTATCTTTTATTACATTAATTTTTAGAAGGGGTTATTTAAATTATAATTTTGTTTATAAATATTAATTAGAAAGATGAAAGTATTTCCTACATGATAGTATTTTTTTAATAATTTTTAGACATTGAATAATTTAAATTATTCATGACATAATAATGATGCAATATTTACCTCATTAATAAATAATTTAAATAAATAAGATTATAATGATTAAAATATTATCCAAAACATAATAAATTATTATTTTATGATTTTAGTTTGACCCTGAGTCATATTATCTTCGACTATAATGATTTTTTGACCTTTATAAATCGAATATAATTACATTATAACCTAATATTTTCACACTTTCCTAAAGAGCCCCTCCTCCCCCTTATAGAAGGAGACCACTTCTAACCAATTCCTCACACCTCTCAAGACATTTAAATCATCCAACATCTTCCAAATTAAGCTCCCTACATACCTATCCTCACCCTAGAAGACTTACCTTAGGCATAAGGCACTTCAATAAGTCCTTTGGTTCAAACCAAAGGGAGTTACACAAATTAAAGCTAATGGTTTCCCTTAAATTGTTTTCTTTTATTTTACTTATCCAACTCTAAACGCTTTTTATTCCTTTCTTTACTAACAAAAATAGTTTCCTAAATATACTAGGATGTTTTTATGAGACATATTCTAACTAAACTTACACACACCTCTATCTGATGGATGAAGAACATAATGTTTTTGTGGACAGAAAACTAAGGCCTCACGAAACGATGATTGTTCAATTACATATTACCACCTCTCATAGTGGCCATTATGATATAACTATATTTATATATGATATATATTATTTTTATTATTTCCTTATTATTTTGTACTTCCCATTTATAGCATGCCTTTATGGTTTCCATAGTGGGTAAATAAGATAATCTCATTTGAGGAAGTGCGGACTGCAGCCCCCTCAAAGTGATTTGATTCGTTAAAGCCTTATGTGGGATGTATAAATGATGGATTTGAAAATATAATATAATATAATATAATGGAATTATAATATACCTATGCATAATTATGTTTTACTTCCATTAAAATAAGAAATATAAATGAAAGCAACGTTCATGCGTACGTACGACTTACCGTCTCCATGAACGGTGCATTTCATTTCTTACCTCTAAATGTTATGTACTATTATAGAAACATATATATACTATATATATATAATATATATAATATATATGATATATATGATATCCATATCATGAATATCATTCTGGTTATAATGAACCTTTGACCACATGGACAATTTGTAAATATAAGGTGTTCATTTTTTACTCAAGTACCAAATATCGACAAAATAAACATTATTAACTTAAATGATTTCATAATGTTTAGAACATTGTAATAAGTGATATAAAAGTAATAATAAACTTGAAAATGGTTCTTAATCAAGTAGAAATTAAATTTAGTTTATTATTCAAGAGATTAAATAACGATCGAGTCAAGTCAGACACGAGGTAAGGGACTTCAACTCAATCTCCTTTCACTAAGGAATTTTTAGTTTTATACACGACATTATTTTATACGGTGTATAAACCCTTTTTACTTTTCGTTTTATTGAAATGGAATATTTTTTATACGAATCCTTTTACTAAATGACAAAAAAAAGGAATGTTTTTTTACGTAAGCGGTGACGATAACCTTTCCACCACCGCGAGTATTATTTGATCGTTGGCTTCCATAACAAGACGAAATGTTTTTAAAAGGAAAAATAAATTCCTTATACAATTTTTACGTATTTTGGTATTGAAAATTATTTTGAGAATGGATTTATTATTTCAATATCTTGAAATTATAATTTATTATTTCAATTTGGAAGTGTTATCTTTCCTTTATGATTATGTTATTTGTTATGATCATGTTATTGTTCTTGGGAATTACGTACGTATACGGGTGGTTCCATCATAAACCTAGAGCGGATGAGCTCGAGATAGCTCTCCAATGCATTCGATAACATGATAGAGGTAAATGTGAATGTTTCTCCTAAGAGATTTAGGGAATATACTATGATGGGTGTTCCAAAGTAACTCCCTATGTAGTTGTGATAGCTACAATGTAAGTATGATATGGATGCCACAAGTTACCTTTATGATTAATGATTTCTAGGTGTCTTTCATAAATCATATGATTTCATGAGGTAAGTAAATGATTTAATGTTTTTTATGTATTTATGAACAAATTTATTCATTTTTTGTTTTATAACCCTTACCGAGATTTTTATGCGCATCTCAAGTTTTGAAATGTTTTTACAGGACATAAAGATGAATACGGTCAATGATGGGATCAAGGAAAAGTCATGCTGTTTAAAACATGGAACTAGACATGACTCTTTTTTTCAAGATTTTTTATTTTATGAAAAAATAGAAACTGTGTTGATATGGATACCTTGTAATCTTTTGAGATGTAATAGTTATGTCCTAATTATCTAAAACTATAAATCTGAAAAGATCATCAATATGGATTATTCATTTAATTCAATATTATGTAATGTTTAAGGTAGTGTCTTTATAGTTGGTATCAGAGGTAAGTTTAGATAACTTTAGGTGTTAGGGTATTGTTAAAGTAATATCCATAAAGTAATTTATGTTAATATTGACATCATATAGCATTTCCAGATTACCATGTTGCTTCGCCTAAGATATTTTTTTGTTCCGAGTGGTTTTCAGAAGAGGAAACATCGCATTTGTGTTGGGACGACATCAAGAGGAAGAAAACCTTCCAAATCAACAACCTAGGATGGTCAGAATCGGAACTGAACAATTTGTTACTGTGATGGAACAATTGAATCAGGCTATAAATGGTGGTGGTATCCTTGTACGAGATCAGCCAGATCAACCACAGAGGAACATGCCAGTAGTGGATTATTTCATTAGGCAACATCCCACATCATTTAGAGGATCATATGACCTTGTGCAAGTTGAAGGGTGGATTAAATAACTAGAGAAGATTTTTGATGTCATGGGTAGTTCAGAACATCAAAAGGTTAGTCTTGTTGTTCACTATTTTGAAGGTGAAGCTGATCAGTGGTGGTCAATGGTGAAAAATATCCGGGATAGTGAGGAGATTGATGTTCTCGATTGTGATGAATTCAAAGTAATGTTTCTTGAGACATATTTTTTCTAAGGTGGTTTGTCTTAGTATGGAAAAACAATTCCTAGAAATGAGGCAGGAGGATGACTCAGTGGATGCTTCTGAAGAAAAATTCACTCGACTGGCATGGTATGCTCTAAACATCATACGATATCTTGATAGTAAAATCAACAATTTTTACTCAGGATTAAAGCCAAAGTATCATTGGGATTTAGCTTCTCGTGAGTTCAAAAGTTATGAATTTTTTTTTCGTTGTGCAGAGAAGGTGGAAATGGAGTTTTCTGATGATCAGGTATTCTATGACAAACAACAGAAAAAGAGGTCGAGGTGACAGGAGAACATGAAGAACTCTTCAAAAAAGTATGATGGTAAGAAACTTATGTTTACAGTTTGTAAAAATTGTGGTAAAAAGCATGCTGGTGAATGTCTTTTGAATTCTAGTAAGTGCTACCGATGTGGTAAAATAGGACATAAGGCTTGTAATTGCACTGAAAAGGATCAGGGTAATGGTAAAAAAAATCTGATTTATAGTAAGTAAAATATTTTCAGTGAAATGAAATGGGTCATTATGAAAATGAGTGTCCAACAAAGATCTGAACCAGAGGAAATATGCCAGACTACTAGCAGAATAGGGTGGTGAAATACTTTGCAACTACTTCAGTAGATGTTGGGCCATCAAATGAAGTTGTGTCAGGTACACTGTTTGTTTGTTTAGATTAGGCTAATGTGTTGTTTGATTCAGGTTCTACACACTCCTTTATTTCTGTGAATTTTTCTAGTAAATTGGGAATTCCATATCATGATATGAATACTGAACTTATGGTAAGAACACCTGGATGAAATGTTGAGAAAAAAAGAAAAAATAAGAACATTCATGTCCTTGTGTGCAGAAAGAATCTACCTGCAAACCTTATTGTTTTTTCCTCTAGTAGAGTTTGATGTTACATTGGGCATGGATTGGGTTTCTGTTTATCATGCTAAGATTGACTGTAGAGCTAAAGAGGTTTCGTTTAAAAATGATTTTCAGTTTGTATACAAAAATTAACCCTTTCTGTTGATAACATATTAGGAAGATAAGAAAGTAGGAAAAGATGGAAATGAATTTTACATTGCACATACTGTTGAAAACAAAATAAACTGTTCAGATTAATGATGTGCCAGTGGTAAATGAGTACCTTGATGTTTTTCCTGATGAGTTTCCTGGTATTATACCTGATCGGGATGTTGAATTTACTATTTACTTACTTCCTGATGCTAATCCAATTTCAAAACCCCCTTATCGAATGGCTCAAATTGAACTTTTACAGTTAAAGAAGCAATTGCAGGAGTTATTAGATAAATGATTCATTCGGCCTCGCACATCACCATGCGGTGCTCCTGTATTGTTTGTTAAAATGAAAGATGGTTCAATGAGACTTTTCATTGATTACAGAGCATTGAATAACATCACTGTTAAGAATAAGTATGCTTTGCCTCATATCGATGATTTTTTTGATCAGCTCCAGGGAGCTCAGTATTTTTCGAAGATTGACTTGAGTTTGGGGTAGCATCAGTGGAAAGTAAATAAAGAAGACGTTCCAAAGACCAAGTTTTCTACAAGATATGGCCATTATGAATTTTTTGTTATGCCTTTTGGGTTAACCAATGCACCTACTATATTCCTGGATATTATTAATAGAATTTTCAGTGAGTTCATGGAAAAGTTTTTGGTTGTGTTCATTGATGATATTTTTGTTTATTCCAAAGGTAAGGAGGAACATGAAAGTCATTTAAAGGTTTTCTTGAAAACCATAACTGAAAAGAAACTATTTGGGAAATTCATCAAGTGTGAGTTTTGGTTACAATAAATTTATTTCCTTGGTTACATTGTTTCAAAAAATGGCATAACTGTTGATCCTGCTAAAATGAAAGTTGTTGAAGAATGACAAAGACCCACTAATATAACGGAGATTCATAGCATTCTTGGTTTGGCAGGTTATTACCGGAGGTTTGTTAAAAAAAATTCACAGTTATCTAGTCCAATTACTATGTTAACTCGAAAAGGTGTTAATTACATCTAGAGAAAAGAATGTGATGATTGTTTTTAGGAATTGAAAAGAATATTGGTAAACGTTTTAGTTTTGGTGCTGCCTTCCAGAAATGGTCAGTTTGTTATCTACAGTGATGCTTCATTGAAAGGACTGGGTTGTTTCCTAATGAAAAATGAGCAGGTAATTGCTTATGCTTCACGTATGTTGTAACCTCAAGAGTTAAATTACCCTACACATGATTTGGAATTAACTTCTATTGTTTTTTCTTTAAAAATCTGGTGGCATCATTTCAATGGAGTGAAGTGTCATATATATAATGATCAAAAAAATTTGAAGTATATATTCACTCATAAATAATTTAACATGAGACAGAGGAGATGGTTGGAATTAATCAAGGATTTTGATTGCACGATACTTTATCATCCGGGGAAAGAAAATAAAGTGGCTGATGCTTTGAGTCGAAAATGTAATACTTCATTAACCATGTTACATTTGGAATGAGATCATTTGGTTTTTGATTTGATTAACTTTGGCATAGAAGTTGTTGTTTCAGGAAATTATTTTGTTTTGTTTCAGGTGTCAGTGAAATTATCTCTATTAGACAGAATTAAGAAAGTGCAGAAGGAAAACAATGAGTTGCAGAAAAAGGTTTTGTTGGTTCAGAAGGGTAAGTTTCTTGATTTTAATGTAGATAATGATTGTGTTTTGAGATTTAGAAAGATATTATGTGTTCCTTGTGATTCACAGTTGAAGAATTAGTTGTTATGTGAGGCTCATAGTTATCCATTTTCAGTTCATCCTAGCAGTACTAAGATGTACATAGATCTTCGGGAGTATTACTGGAGGGATGGAATGAAAAGAGATATTTTTTATTTTACTATGAAGTGTTTGACTTTTCAGCAGGTTAAAGTAGAGAGATAGTTACCGAAAGGAATGCTTCAGCCTTTCCCGGTGCTAGAGTGGAAATGGGAAAATATATCCATGGACTTTTTTGTGGGATTAGCAAAGAAATATCAAGGTAATAATGCAATCTGGGTTATAGTTGACCAATTGACTAAATATTCTCATTTCCTTCCTATTAGAGATACTTTGTCTCTAGATAAACTCGCTCGGTTTTATGTTATAGAGATAGTCAGGTTGCATGGAGTTCCCTTCTCCATTGTATCTGATTGTGATCCTATGTTCACTTCTAACTTTTGTAAAGCCCTTTAGAAGTCATTGGGTACTGAATTAAATTTTAGTACAACTTTTCATCCTCAATTAGATGGTCAGTCAGAACGAACAATGCAGACCTTGGAGGATATGTTATGTGCTTGCTCGATGGATTATCAAGGAAGATGGGACCAACATATTTCTATGGTTGAATTTTCTTCTAACAATAGCTTTCATTATAGTATACAAATGGATCCATTTGAGGCATAATATGGAAATCATTGTCGAACTCCAGTATTCTGGGATAATGTAGGTGGAAGGAAGCTGATGGGACCAGAATTGGTAGAAGAGATGGTAGAGAAAGTTTAGTTGATTCAGAAGCACATGAGAACAAATCCGAGCAGAGAGAAAAGTTATGCAGATGACTGGAAGGAGGATCTTTCCTTTGAGATAGGTGATCATTTCTTTCTCAAAGATTCTCCATGGAAAAGTGTGATGCGTTTTGGTAAGAAGGGAAACTTGAGTCCGAGGTTTATTACACCTTATGAAATTCTGGAGAATGATGGATCAGTTTCGAATAGTGTGGCTCTACCTCCAAGTTTATCCTTGGTACATAATTTTTTTCATGTTTCGATGTTGAGAAATTATATGCCAGATCAATCTCATGTTTTGAGACCAGAGGTAGTTCAGTTGGAAGAGAATCTCTCTTATGAGGAGCAACCAGTCTAGATTCTTGACCATAGAGAAAATGTGTTGCAAAATAAATTAATTCACTAGGTAAAGGTTTTGTGAAAAAACCATATTGTTGAAGAAGCAACATGGGAATATGAAAATGCTATGAGGGATAAATACCCCCACATATTTTGATAAGTGAATAAAAATTGCGAGGATGCAATTCCCAAAAGGGGGAAGGATGTAACATCCTAGGTAAATTAAGAATAAGACATATTTAATATTTATTAATATTTGTTAAGTAAATATTAATTTTACTTTTAAGAGTTTTCTATGTTCGATAGCGTACCCGATATGCAATAGTGAGTTTCTTTGGAATCTTACTTTGCACACTAATAATATAATATTATTATTTTAAATGGTAGTTAACTCCCAGCTGTTGTATTGGATGGAATGAATGAAACTAACTAAAATATTATTATACAAGTTTGTTAAATGTATTTACCTTATCCAATAAAAAGTTAGAGGCTTAAAATGTGAATGAATATAATTTTAAGTATAATTTACATTAAAAGGCCGATTTATCTTTTTTTAATGGGGAACCCTCTTAAATATACTTTTGGTCACTTTATAAAATTCTAATTGACCAAATAAAATACTTATTTAGAATGGGAACATCAAATTTTACATTGGGTAATTTTTTGGTATTTTTCTGATAAAGTTCATTTTTAATGATTAGTGAAAAATATTTCATTTTAATTCAAAAGTGCCTTTTAATCTAATTTATTTATATGGTTAGATTATCTTTTTAGTTGGTTTTAAAGTGAAATTAAAATATATTTTTACCATTTAATCCAATGTTGGTCATTGTAATTAATTTCACTTTGAAATTTGAAATGAATAAGTATCAATCTTTTGATAATTATTGTTTCTTAAAAACACGTTATTTGTTTTAACAACGGGAATTAATTTTTAAAGTAATTAATTCCACTTCTATGTTTTGAATTTGGAAAAATAGATTTCAATTTTGAATTCATAATATCAAATAATTCTTAGGCTGAATTTTTTGTATTATTATGAAAAACATAAATTTTAGATTAATAGTGAAACCACGTAGTAGTAGTAAAAAAACAGACTTTTTCATTTAAATGAAATTTTACCACTTCTGTGAATTGAATTTCGAAAATCTGACATACATGGTTGTCATCAATAAGTAATATCTCGTTCAATAAGATGAAAATAATTTTTGGTGAATAGTAACTGTTGACTTTTATTTACCGCCGTTAAAGGTAAATAGGGTAATTCAAGTGTAAAAGAATATTATAATGATTAAAAATTACCTGAACACTTGCTAAAAACTTATTGGTTGAGTCATTTACGACCATGGGCATCTTTAGGTCGATTTTGGGACCCCATTGATCCTCTTGGGAGTGATAATGTCAATTGAGATTAATTAACTTCAAGTAAAGGAAAATATGATAAAAGCAAATATATTTTAGTAAATTAATTTTTAGAAGTGGTTATATACATTACATTTTTCCAATAAATATTAATTATAATTCTAAAAATATTTCCTACAATACAGTATTTTTTTATAATTTTTAGACATCGAATAAATTAAATTATTATTGATACAATAATGATGTAGTATTTAACTCATTAATAAATAAATTAAATAAATAAGATTATAATGATTGAAATATTATCCAAAAAATGTCCAATTCTGATTGTATGATTTAATTTCGACCACGAGTCATCTTATCTTTGACTATAATGATTTTTGGACCTTTAGAAACGAATATAATTATATTATAAAATAATATTCTCACACTTTCCTAAAGAGCCCCTCCTCCCCCTTATAAAAGGAGACCACTTATAACCAATTTCTCACACCACTAAAGCCATTTGTCTCATCAGACCTCTACCCAATTAAGCTCCCTATATCCCTATCCTTACCCTATAAGCCTTACCTTAGGCAGAAGTAACTTCAAGAAGTCATTTGGTTCAAACCAAAGGGAGTTACCCAAATTAAAGGTAACAATTTCTCTTAAATTGTTTTTTTTATTTTACTTCTCCAACCCCTAAAATAATTTTATCCCTTTATTTTGTAACAAAACCAGTATGCTAAATATACTAGGATTTTTTATGACATTTATTTTAACTAAACTTACACACACCTCCATCTAATGGAGGAAGAACATAATGTTTCTGTGGATGGAAAACTAAGGCCTCACGAAACAATGATTGTTCAATTACATCTTACCACCTCTCATGGTGGCCATTATGATGGAACTGTATTTATATATGATATATATTCTGTTTTTGATTTCGTTATGAATCTGTAATTCCCATTTATATCATGCCATTATGGTTTTCATAGTGGGTAAATACGATTATCTCATTTGAGGAAGTGCGGACTACTGCCCCCTCAAAGTGATTGGATTCGTTAATGCCTAATGTGGGATGTATAAAGGATGGAGTTAATGATATTATATATGATATTATACTGGAATTATAACATACCTTTTTATCATTATGTTTTATTTCCATTAAAATAAGAAATAGAAATGAAAGTAGCATTCATGCGTACGTACGACTTACCGTCTCCATGAACGGTGCATTTCATTTCTTACTTCTAAATGTTATGTGATATTATAAAAACATGTATATACTAGATATATATGATATATATGACATATATGATATCCAAATCATGAATATCATTCTGTATATAATGAATCTTTGACCACATGGACAACTTGTAAATATAAGGTGTTCATTTTTTACTCAAGTACCAAATATCGACAAAATAAAAGTTATTAACTTAAATGATTGCATAATGTTTATAACATGGTAATAAGTGATATAAAAAAATAATAAACATTAAAAAGGGTCTTAATCAAGTAGAAATTAACTTTAGTTTATTATTCAAGAGATTAAAGAATGATCAAGTCAAGTCAGACACAAGGTAAGGGACTTCGTCTCAATCTCCTTTCACTGAGGCATTTTTAGTTTTATACATGACTTTATTTTATATGGTGTATAAACCCCTTTTACATTTCATTTTATTCAATGGGAATATTTTCTATACGAATCGTTTTACTAAATGAAAAAAATGGAATTTTTTATGTATGTGGTGACAACGATGTTTCTGCTACCGCGAGTATTAATTGATCTTTGGCTTCCTTAACAAGCCATAATGTTTTTAAAAGGAAAAATAAATACCATATACAATTTTTACATATTTTGGTATTGAAAATTATTTTGAGAATATATATATTAGTTCAATATCTTGAAATGATATTTTATTATTTCAATGTGGAAATGTTACCTTTCCTTTATTCTTATGTTATGTGTTGTGATCATGTTACTGTTCTTGGGAATTATTTACGTATATGGGTGGTTCTGTGATAAACCTAGGGCGGGTGAGCCTGAGATAGCTCTCCAATGCATTGGGTAACGTGACAGAGGTAAACGTGAATGTTTCTCCTAAGAGATTTAGGGAATATACTGTGATGGGTATTCCAAAGTAAATCCCTATGTAGCTGTGATAGCTACTATGTAAGTATGATATGGATGCCACAAGTTACCTTTGTGATTAATTATTTCTATGTTTCTTTCATAAATCGTATGATTTCATGAGGTAAGTAAATTATTTCATGTTTTTTATGTATTCATGAACAAACGTTTTCATTATTTGTTTATAACCTTTATTGAGCTTTTTATACTCTTCCCATGTTTTGAAATGTTTTCACAGGATATAAAGATGAATAGGGTCAAGGATGGGATCAAGGAAAAGTCATGCTGTCTAAAACATGGAACTATACATGACTCTTTTTTTCAAGAGTTTTTATTTTATGTAAAAAATGGAAACTATGTAGATATTTTTACGTTTTATTCTATTGAGATGTAATAGTTATGTCCTAATTCTCTAAAACTCTAAACCTGAAAATATCCTCAATCCGAATTATTCATTTAATTAAATATTATGTAATGTTTAAGGAAGGGTACTTATAGTCAGGCTGATGATGAGTATATTCTTTGAATGTAGAAAGAGTTTATGTGAAGGATACTCTCTAGGATTTCGGAGTGCCAGGCCCTCAAACAATGGAGGATTGTCTTGAGGTGGTTATCCAAGTTTTCTGTCCAATATGGACCACAAATGATTAGATGTTATTACTTGTAACAAGTCTTCTTCAAGGATCATTATAGAGCTAGTTGAGTTTAGTCACCCAAACTCTAAATTATTTGATTCCCTAAATGTTATTTTATTAGTTATTTTATAAGATGAGTATTACCCTTTGATCTTGAGGTCATTTTTGATTAAGGATATTCCCAGGTTGTAGTAGAGTAATATGTTTTTTCTCTGAGAATGTTGTATGTTTTACCAAGGTCAATCATTACTCTCTCAATATGTTGTAAGATGGGTAATTATGAGAAAATAAATTTGGGTTGGACCATTAAAGAGATATCATTTCTTGTATGGTATACTTATTCATTCCCACATTTGTTGGATTATTTGTGTGGGTATTGTTTATAGGGTGATTTCTAATAGAGAGATGGCATGCTGTTGGTGGTGGAAGTGGTAATTACGGTGATGAGTCATCTACAGTAGCTATCAGACATCAGTCATCAGGGTATTTGTGTAGAAGGAATACTCATACATAGACTAAGACATGTGGATCTGCAAGATATGGTTCATGTCAATGGTCAAGTCATAGTAGATATGTATAATGTTATGTTTAGGATATGAATAGTCATTTAGTATGAGATTTCCGGACTCAACGAGCTTCAGGTCATGGTTCATATGTTGATGGACCTCCGTGGAAGGGGATGCTTAATGATAAGGGATCTCCCATGAATATTCATGGTGACCCATATAGATTCAATATTGATAAAAGATAAATATGTGTAATTTAGTGCTACAATATAATTTTACACAACCACAATGTGTCCCACACCTGGCTTAGTGTACTTTCGATTGAGGGAATGGGTAGTTTCATACTATGGGGTGATATAATTAAGTTTCTCTAGAGACGATTCAAGGTATGATCTACAACTTTTCTAGACTAGTACCAGTACTTTTGGACAAAGTTGAGAGTCATTACATTATCTGAATAACAATTTTGAAAAATATTGATCTCCAACTTGAGTCTTTTTTAACATAAATATGGCTAAATGTTTTAATACAGGATTATTCATCGATATCTCACTTTTTTCAGTAATGTGAGTTAGATCTTAGTAATGATTTTTTCTCATGGGTCCACATGGTAATACTAATTAAATATAATGAAATTACCCAAGTTATATACTTTTTATCAATGCTTCATATTCATATAGACTATAATTACATGGGAATTAGATTCCTTCATAGATATTGAAATGTATTTAAATTATGGGGAAGATTGATCTTATGGATGAGAGAGTTGTGATTTTAGGTAGGATGCCTCATCCAATCAACCATCAATGGGTGAGTATAACCCTTAGTGTATTGGGATCTTCCCAAATCTGACTTCTATAAATAGTGATGATTATATGGATGTCCTTCGTATCGATTTCCTAAGAAAACCTCCAACATGGGAGATTGAATTATTCATCGAATGTCTCCTTAGTACTAGACAATTATCATCTATGTGATACCAGATGACCCCTAATAAGAGCAGAGAGGGATGTTTAAGGTCCATCAGGAGAAATGTTTTATTAGATCAGCTATGTAACAAAAGTCCACTCTGTTGTTCTTTGAGAAATATATATATTTTAGTTTTAGGATTTCAATGGATTATTGTATATGAGTATTTTAATGATCATGATCATGTCCTATTTGTAATTTCTTATTTCTTTTTCAAATTGTTTAGAGGTGTTAGTTAGTTCAAAATGATTGGTATTAAGTCTCAGTATCATCGGTTGAGGGGTCACACAAATGATATTATGAAGACCAAATTTTAATGTCACTTTAGAAACTTTGTTCTCGTAGTGATGCATTTCGATGTGACTAGTTCCCCCACTATAATCAAGGATTTTAAAAACAAGTTATTTTTATATACAGGGAATGATTTTTATTTTTCTTTATCAATGGAATCTACAAATACTCTATGTCCTTGGAAGAGAATTCATAGAATTTAAGTATAATCCTAGGATGTCTTTGAGAATAGTATAAATATGTTAATCTTTAGTAGTGTCAGTTATTGATCCAAGAGGTTCACATTCTAGGAAATTACATCTTTAAGAATGGTTTAGCTGTAGATACAATGAAGATTGATATAGTTATTTCTTAGGTACCACCAGAGATATTGTTAGATGTTTGGATTTTTCAATGTTTATTGGGTTACTACTGGAGTGTTGAAAAAGCTTTTTGTAGGATAATTGGCCCTTTGAATACATTGGTGTGGAATGGTTATCTATTTACATAGATAGAGTGGTGTCATGAAGTCTTTTTTGATATAAGTAAGAGGTTGAAATGTTATAATATTTTGATACTACGATAGTGGTGGGGGAATCAAGTATATGGTGTTTTATGATGCCTCTAGATTAGATCAGATTGATGTTAATTTTGTGGTAGGTGGTAAGGGATTATGGGTCCAGGTATTTGAGATCCCATCAAAAAAATTTATATCCCACTAATGAATGATAACAACCGTAGTATTTTATTTGAATGTGTGGAGGCATTATCCTCTGGGAGAGACTTTCATTGTTGACTAAAACCATAGAACTCTGGTGTACATCTTCACCTAGAGATATCTTATTCGACGATAGCGACACTACTTAGAGTTCCTATAGGAGTATGAATTTTAGATATTATACACTTTATGTAAGGGAAATATGGTGGCATATGTCCTTATAAGTAAATTCCATTATCACTTGGTAGAGGAGTTGTATGAGTAGTTGGACTATTTAGCGATAACCATAGTGGAAAAAAGAGGTATAGATTATCTTCAGTTAATATTTCTGCTTCCATGGATTAGTCATCATGTTAGAGAGGATCTATTAGATGATTTCAAATATGAAGAATTATATGAATAAATAAAATTAGTTGATATACTAGATGGAGTTTTTCATGGAGGGGAGCATGTTATCCTTTTCCTAATATGAATAGTAATTCCAGTCACACTGACCAAGGAGGTGCTGAGAGACTTCATACCTTCTCTTGGTTGTGGATTCAACTGTGTAAATAAATTAAAAGGACCATAGATAGTAGTATATATAAGATAACATGATGAGGATATTCTCGTAACTTTTCTCTCAATGTCTCACGTATTAGTAGGTAAAGTATAAGAACAAAATTTTCAAGGGTTTTACTCATCCTATTGAGATCATAGAATAAAAATTAGATTTAAAATTGATGGATTATATTAGGCTTTCATAGATAATGATGGAAAATTATGTCATCTATGTGATTCATGATCACCGTACAATGTCATCAAACTCTCTTTTAATCATGGAAAAGTGTTCTCTTGAAAGATTGTGGAAGGTGTACAATCAAGTGATTTTATATCTTAATGGGGTACACGTGAACATAATTAAAAAATTATGCTTGGATCACTTCATTATTATGGAGGGATTTTCCTGAGGATTTTAGGATATAGTTAATGATTTTATTAGTGTTTCACCCCCAAATTTATGGAGAGAACAAGGGCACCATATGGGTGTTAGATGATATAGATAATTCCTATGTGCTAGACATCAACCATATTTGGGAGGATCACATTCCATGGGTATAGAATGCTTATATTAATATATTCCACTCCGTTATTGGGACGAAACCTTTTAAATTTCTTCAACAAGAGACCCATTTGGTCACCCATTATTTGGAATGAGATGGTTAATAAAAAATATGTTTTTATTGAGACGGTACATAAAACAACACTGAAATTTTAGTTTTTCCACATGCATATAAGGATTGTTCAAATTCGATCGAACTCTAATTAGGAATGAAAAATATGGGACTTGTGTTAGATTTGAGAGTCCCAGTTTTCTGAGAGCCTCCACACAATAATGATTATTATGGTTTGATCTTTGAATAAAAATTACCTCATAGTATATTGGTCCATTCTTACTTATGTATAGAGTTAGCGTGGTTTCCTAATACAAGTAATTTCCCAAAGAGTTGAGTCATTTTCATGAAATATTCCATGTTTTGAAACACAGGGTACATGTGCCTGACCTAACACACATTATTTATTAGAGAGAAATGTATTTGAAAGATGGAGCTTCCATCTAATAATTCCTATTGGTAATGAGGATCATTATGATATGATCCTACCCGGATTGGGTATTCCTTTTGTTTGAGTTGTTTGGATGAATTGGATAGTGAATGATAGAAATTGGGAGCATGAGATCTAGATATGGATTCAATACCACCACATTTTTCATAGATTTTTTATGGGTAAAAAATACAATATGGAATGTAGAATATTACAAATTTTATTTTGCGTATGATAATTTAAAATTTTCTATATATATCAATGACTTTTTATCTGATTCAAAATTGTGTTTTAGTGTTTTACGACCCAAAAATTTATATATTAAAATTATTAATATATATTATTGACTAATCATGAATACCTTAATTAAAAATGGTTTCCCCATTAATCATGAACTTGGATGGGAAATCTGAAACTATAATTTTTTCTAGGATGTAGAGATTAACATATATGCGTTACAATGTTGGTGCACATTAGGAGTTCGGTTAAGTGAATTTAGGGTATAGTGAATTTTTTTACTTAATTTAATTTAATTAATTAATTCATTTAATAACACAAACCCAAACCCTCTAAAATATTCCATTAGGATGAATAATAAGTTTTAACCACAAATCCCTAGGGGATTAGAGTTGATGATGAAAGAATCATTGAAATTTATGTACTTTAAGAAAGGATCGATGATAAAAAATCAAGGATAAGTATGATACAGATGAAAAATGTAGAGAGATCATCTTTCTATCCTTGAGGGATTTCAATGGTCACTAGTGAAAAAACTATTTGTGGGGAAGTGATCATTATTTTATTGGTTTCTCATCATTGATTAATTTGATGAGAATGAATTATAATTCTACTTTTGTCTTTTGGAAATTATCATTTTATAGATGGGATCAAATTTAAATTGAATTCTATAAGGAAGATAATTATTTTCTCCAAATTTCTCACCCTTGTATTGTAAATCTATGATCATTTTCTAATATCACATTAGCCAATGATTTTTTGACATAATTCATATGATTTCCCCTATATTTCTTATGTTCTTCATCATTGGGCCATGTGCATTGTGATTTGATATTCTCTAGTAGGATTCCAGTGTTATCAAAACAACAAATTCATATTGGATGAGGAAATTAGCTATAAATAACTACTTTAAAAATGGATCATGGTGTTTTGTGGGATGAAGGTGATAGAATTGGGAATTGGGACCTAGTATGGTAATAAGTGGTTTATAGGCCCCCTCATGGAAAATTAGGCATCTTTATAAAGTGTCATTGATATAATCCAAATCCTTGACTAAATTCCCTATATCATAAAGGAATACACACTTTGTAGTTTGAGATCTCATGTGGGATATGGTTCATGGGGAGATAAATATCACATTATATGTGGTTAGGAAAACACATAATAAGACCTTACACAGTATGAAAATCCATTTTCCAAATACACAACACAAGATATGGTGTATGGGTACACACCATGTACCATGAGGGACCCCCATATAGAATTACATTTCTAGTCAAGTCATCTACCATGTGTACACACTTGAAGCACCCATGAATGGATATGGTACGCAATATTATCCATTGACCATAGTCATTGGAGTATGTTCACGAGTAGGGGTGGAGGTAAATAAGCATTGCATAGGCTAGAAACAGTTTCTCTTTACTCAATGTACGTTATTTGTAGAGCTAAATGGTTATCCAAAATTTTATATGGGATGAAATACAAAATATTTTAGGGTAGGTCACACACCATGTAACCCTATGTACATTCCACATACAACCCTAAGACACTTCTACCTTGCTTATCTCATTTGTTGAGACATGTATTTTTCCCCTCATGTTGCCTATCTGTAGTATGATTTCCCCAAACACATGATGGTGGACTTTGTTTTGATAGAAGATAAATTTTTGAAGGTCGTTAGAGTGGGATGCTTTACTTAGAAATGTCTGGTGAATGACATTGATTGAGTTTTATCATTAAAGTGATTCTGGGGTCTGTACTCACCTATCTCACTAGGGTGTATGTCCCCAATAAACATTACATACAAATAGTCAATATAGTACTATACAAGAGTTGATAATGATTACACTATCTACAGAGTGTTACTAACCTTTCTATGAGTTCCAACAATGAGAAATACCCCCCTCACCACTATAGTTTTTTCTCCCTTGGTTGTATGAAACTATGGAAAGGAGTAGGAACCCCATACTAATTATTGTGGGGTTACACATGTTGTTTGGAATTCATGATCAAACTTTTGGATATGCAGGTCGACTCATCATTATTAGCTTTTTGAGGAGATTGAAATCCCTTTTCCCTTTTCACTTTGTTTTACATTGAATATTATAAGATGTCGATTTTTCTTTACCATATTTCTTATGGCAAGATATGGATATTGTGTATTTCTCTTATTTCCCATTTTTGGATTTGAAGGTGTCATTATAGGTATGTATACACTAACCCCTAAATGGGAATTTTATATATGTGTTGTGTCTTAAGTCAATGAAGGATAGATAAGCGGTGAACATAGTTGATTTGGTTTCAGTGCTGTATAGTGGTTTGTGGTTCTTAACAAGTGTCAATTTCATCCTTGGAGATTATGAACAAGGATACCTTTTTTCATTTTTTGAAGTTATATTCAGGTCGAGACACCATTTCTAGTATGGTATTTATTTTTCATCATTTTTTATTTTGTTTTATTTTATTTTATATACAACTAATAATAGTGGTTGTTAAAAGAATTTTTTTAATAGGAGATGTTAAATAATTTTATATAATTATACATCGTTTCATGTAGTTAGATTCCTTTGTTTATATAGGTACAATAGGATAAGGAATCCCTTTCAGTATTATGACTTCTTGGAGCTTGTCCTTATCCACTGGCCTATCATAGAATGGATAAGGGTTTCACACATGGATTAACATCATTTAAGAATACCCCAGTGGGTCAGATCATGACAAACCTAAACCTAAATTATCTTGATATGTGGAGTAGATAGGGGAGGTTGTTTCCTCTAAACATTATGAGAGACGACCACCGTGTAATTTAAAAAAATATTAAAATAAGATATTTTAATAATAGTTCAAAATGAAATTATATCAACTATTTAAAAATATGAGAAGATATTATCTCATAATATGGAAGAAAATAGGTTTTAAACATGCTTTGGGTCATTTTAACTCTTATCTATTTAGTTCAACTCTAGGTAAACTTGTTTTATCCACAAATGTGGTTAAAGTTTTTTACTTTTTTAACTATTAATTTTTTTCAAAAACTATGTTCATGTTATTACCTAATACCCCTAATTATAATTATTAATAAGGAAACCATTTTATCAAATAATATTCAAAGAGTAGGAAAAAAATTAATTTAAAATTGAATACATTACATGCATCTAAAAATGGTTTTTAAAGAAAACACATATTTATTTTTAAAAAGGTTTTTATATAATATGTAAATTTACTAGTGATAAAAAAAGGTTATATTATTTTTAATTCAAAGGAACTAATAAAATTTTAAAACTTTTCTATAATTTAAACTTAAATTGTAATAAAAATTAAAATAAATTACAGTTTTTAATAAAAACTAGTATTTAACTATTCATTTTAAATTTAAATTTTAATGAGAATTCTAAAAAATAAATCCTAAAATAATTTGGACATACAAATTTCAAAAATGAATTTTTTTTAATAAAATAAAAATAATATCCTAAATTTAACGAATATATACATTCAAAAAAGAGAATAGTGATTCAACAACCATATCCTTTTTAATGAACAATATGATTTTGACAGTTTGTGAGATTGGTGGAAAGCTTCTCCCACAAAAGTTATTTCTCAGATATCAACTGGTTTCTTGGAAGCCACTTATTATTCTTTCCCATAACTGTTAAACTCCATCTTATCTTTTCCACATTCAATAAAGAGTTCGACCGATTCATTGAACACTATTACAAGGTCCATAAATATTAGATCCCGATCTCCCTTGTGTTTAGAATGAAAATATTTTACCATCCTTGGAAATTTATTATCTTGATTAATAAGGAATCATACTTAAGGAATAAATCTTGATCATCAATCCTTTCATGGTATATAAACCAATATTTTAATTCATTTGACAATGAAATTGAACTTTTAGATGATATAGACCGAGAAATTTGAAATTAAGTAGGTGGAATGAAATCAAACTGAGTGATTTAAAGGCTGGAAGAAGCTTTGGTAGAGGATAAAGGAGTTTTATGTGGGAAATTGGGGGTATTCTTTTATATATAGGTGGTGAGGTGATAGATAATCCTCTATAATTAATCTAACGATTGAAAATAATCGATTTGATCTAAAGGGTGTTATAGAGACAAAGATGGTTTTATAAGCTCTGAACATTTTGAGGTTTTATGAAAAAACTATTTTTAAGAAAAAAAAACAAATTTAAGAAAAAAAATGATTCAAGGAAAAAATATATTTAAGAAAACAAAATATTTTTAAGAAATCAAAACAGATTTATTAAAACAAAATAGATTTATGAAAACAAAACAAATTTAGAAAATGATGATTCTAATAAGAAACTGAAATACCAACATACCAAAAAATAATTTTAGATGTAATAAGAATTATGTTGTACCATTCATAGTTCTCAAGAAGATTCTTCTTAGGATATATAAATCCAATTTTTTTTCTAATTAGAATGATAACTTTATTAAAAATATGGTAAAATTACAAAAAAATCAAAACATTTCTGATATCTGAAACTTTTATAAGAATTTGTGAAAAAAATGTTTAGTTTAAAAAAACAAATTATTGGATTCTAATTTTTTTTAAAGAAAACTAATATAAAATGTATCCCCTTTTTAAAAAATAGTAACTAAATATAAGGATATACTTTAATCAAAAATAAGAAATGAATGATTTCCTTATAGTTATAATTAAAAAAATTTCTTAACATATTTAAATCTATCAGAGGTAATGGTTTTTTATGATATCATCCAGTTATTATCTCATTTTTATGAATTATAAAATAGTATATTCTTTGATTGTGTGATTCCTAGGCAAGAGGTTCCTAATATCTATGGGCATTTCACGTGAGTGCTACGCAAGGTTTTTTCTTAGGGCTATGGAATTAGTGTCATCACATAGTCTTTGAGTTTTAGTAAAACTGATGCCGTAATCAGGGAGTGTATCTTTCATCCACAAAACATGACTACAACAACCTCAAACTTCAATATATTCAGCTTTAGCAGAGGAAAGTTATACTTAGTGTTTTTTTACCAGACCACGAAACCAATGAATCACCTATGAAATGAAACGATTCAATTGTAGATTAATTATCAAATCTATAGCCTCTATAATTAGAATCAGAAACACTTTTTGGTACAAAATCATTTCTAGTACATAAAAAGTCCCAAATCTATACTTCACTTTATATATAGAAAAATTATATTCACAACCTTTATATGGGATTCATTTGTATTTTCATGATATCATGCACATAAGAATAGAGAAATCATTATTTCTAGATGACTTTATCATAAGTATATTAAACTTCCTATCATTCCTATAAATGTGGTTTGGTCCACTCGTTTTCTAGCTTGATCAAGATCAAGTGTATTTGAGGTACCTATTTGAGTACTAATACATTTTTTATATTCATATCTATAATTCTAAGGAATATATATAATATACTTATGTTTGGATATATAGGATCCTTCTTGTTTTTTTGATATTTGAAAACCAATGAAGAATGTAATCTCACTGATCATACTCATCTCCAACTCATATTTCATAAGATTCACAAATGAATCCGGTAAATATTTCTGAATTTACCTGAATATAATTTCATCAACATAAATTTTAACAATGAAATAATGTTTTCCTTTATATATAAGAACGGATTGATCAAAAATTCCCTTAACAATATTATTTTAAAAAAAAATCTTGTACATCTATTATACCTGGCTGTAGGGGATCATTTAAGTCCATATAAATCTTTAGAAATTATAAAAACATGTTAAGGATATTTTGTGTCTTAAGAAAAAATGTATTCGTTCTCCAAAAACATCTCCTCAAACATATCCGTAAAGAAAATCACACTTCACATCCATTTGAAAAAGTTATAAATTATAGAATACCACAAAGTCTAATAGAATACGATTAGGTTCAAGTATAGATATTAGAGTATAGGTTTCTTAGTAGTATATTCCTTCGTGTTGATTATATCACTTAATAACTAATCATTATTTATATATAATAGTGATTCTATTTTAATCACATTTGTTTCATAAGACCCGTTTTACTCCAATTACAAAGGTTTAATTATGTCATTTAAAATAGTTCAAGACTTTGTTCCATTCGAATTCATTTGGGTCATTATGAATTGCCTTAATCTAATATTCATCACCTAAATCCTCATTAGGACGTTTATGTTCAAAATAGAAGGAAATTCTAGATGGTCTACTTCATTTCATAAAGAACTTCAAGTCCTTAAGTGTTCATTTACATCATCGAGGATACTATCAGTTGGTTGACTCCTAAAAAGAAACTAACATGGGTTTTGTAAAACCTGTTTAACTACATAGGGTAGAATTTATTTTAGATTGAATACTTTTAAAAACATTTTTAGTATACTTTATATTATAAGATTCATCTATCAAAAGTTGATAATCAATTTTGGAAAATACATCAGAAGATGTAGGTTGGGATTGTTTAAAAAAATAATGATTAGTTTCATCAAATTTAACTTGTACTATTTCCTCAACAATACATGAATTTTTGTTGAAAACACTATTAGAAAAATAGTTAGTGTAATAGCCTATGAATATACCATCATTAGACATGGATAAAAATTTAAGAAAGTTATCTTTTTTATTCAGAATTAATACATTGAATCAAAATACATTGATATATGAATCTTTTTTAATTCGAAATGTTTATAAATCATAAGGTGTTTAATTATGAAATTATTTACTAAAACTCGATTTATAGTATAACAAGAAGTACTCACAGCCTCATCCCAAATTTTTTCTACAATTGAGTATTCAATCAACATGGTTATTTTTATCACTTGAAAAATTCTGTTTATTCGTTCAACAACACCATTTTATTGAGTAGTTCTCAAAGATATGAATTTTGGTTTTATTCCCAATTTTCTACAAAAAATTTAAAAATATGAATTTTTGAATTCTTTACCATGTTCAATATGAATAGTTAAAAATATATGTTTTTCTCATTTTTAACTATTTCTATAAATGATTTAAAGAAAGGGAAATATTCATATTTCTTTTTTAGAATATAAACCCATTTAAATATGGTTTAGTAATCAAATAGAACAAATATATAGTATTTTTCTCAGATATATCTAGTTTTTGTATGAAAAAAGAGATCCATGTGAACTGAATCTAATGCATCAGTAGTTGATATTTCACTAATAAATTTTAATCTTGACTTAAGTTTCGTTCAATATTGAAAAGGGTCACAAACTTTTGAAGAATAAAATCTATGACACTATAGATCCTTAATAGGTCCCTTCATTGAAAATTTTCAGATGTTTCTATGGTTAATATTTTCTATCCTTCTATGAAATAACCATTATTGATCTTCCATTGCACTAAGGCAATGTAATTATTAGCTTCAATGGCATTCTATGTGATGTTGGAAATCATTACCATTGTGATGGGAAGAATGAATAAATTCATCCATGGAATTGTGCAATAGATATTTATCATTTCAAAAATTCACAGGGCTACATTCATCACATAATTGGATTATGATTATAAATTTGGGATTATGAACTATAACAAATAAAACATTTGAAATCCAGGATTTTCCAAGATGAATAATGTTACCCATACCAATGTTATTTCCTTGAGCATTATCTACAAAGGTATCCCTTACAAAATTATTTTCAATAATCTTTTTGAAGAAGACTTTATTATCATTAATATGTTGGGAAAAACCAAAATCCATGTAATATGTGTTTGTTTTGTTGGTACCATCTTTTGTTTGAAAATAAAAACATTTGTATTTTTGGAATATAAAATTCTTGGACCGAAATATTTGAAATTGATATATTAATAATAAGATTTTTTTTGAAAATTTTACTTTATAGAATCCTAAATATTGGATTTTATCTAAAGAAAAATTATTCTTACAATTTATACCACATTGAACATAGTATATAATGTGTAACTTTTGGGAACAAAACAGTTACTGCTAAAAATAGGATTTGAGTGAGTGTACCAATTCCAGAACTGTTGCTTATAGAATAAATTTTTTTATAAATTTTATCAAAATCATACTTATCAAATAAAAAATTGGATAATGTTTTATTGAATTAAATTATTTTATATTTTATTCTGAGTAATAAATTATTACCCACATATGTATTAGTTTTAGAATTATATTTTTTCTTTAAATAATTTTTCTCAAAAACAATATTTTCAAGATCCTTTAAATGTTTACCCTTTTCATAATTTACTGAATCAGGATTATTGTAAACAGAAACAATTTGGAATGATTATTCATCATTATATTTAGATATATATGATTTTTTTTTACTAAACAATGATTCATGAAATTTTCATATCAAGTTTCTTTTTGATCTTTTTATGTTCATTTTCAAGCAACATGGAAAATCTATAGACTTCTTCAAAAGAAGGTAAATAATATTGTACTAAGGAAGATTATTTATCTGAATAAATTTTTTAATTATCATTAGGATATTTATTATTTCAAAGAATATTGGTTTAGGACTCATTAATGTGTACCTTTGAGATGAATCATTGATTATTAATAGTTATTCTCACAAAAGGACCTATATTCTTATATCTAGATGATACAATATATAAGGATTAATATGAAAAATCTCATCCACATTCACTTTTTGAGTCATTTTCCTTTAAAATATTCTTTCTTTTAGTTTTGTAGTATGCTTTCAAATTCCTCATCTAATTCTTGTCTTTTCTATCTTTTCTTTTATGTTTGGGAAAATCACGTGTGTTGTTTCTGGTATTCCTAGATTCATAGCATGTGGCTTATGAATCTTTCTTGTCCTTTTTAGAATATTTCAAATATCTATATTGATAATACTTCATGACCATAATCATGTTCATCCTTCGAGAAATATTTGGTATCTCATTTTTTTGATTCTTTATATTCACATGATTTTGATTGAAAATCCACTTTTTTCTTTATTGACTTCTCAATTATTTCTTATGTCATGGCATTCATATTATTTGAAGTTTTACTAAAAACAACACTTCCTTTATTTTTTTTCATCAAAATTCATCAATATGTAATCATATTGTGGAATATTTACTAATAAATAATAAAGTGTCTCATTTGTAACTTTTTATGATTCATTAACTGCAGTTCTCTTGGATTCCCATTCATTGGGTATGAAGTCTATGATATTTTTTCATAATAAAGTCATATTAAATGCTTGTTTATCTATTTTATTTTATGATATTTTATATAGTCATAAATCATTGATAAATTTTAGTTACAAGTAAACCATATAGAAAAACAAAAGCATGACTGTCTTCTCTAATCATGGATCTTCTTGACTCCATGATTTTAGATGTACCAAAATGACTAATCTCAAATTTAATCAAAATTCTATTTTTTATTAAGAAGATTATATGTGGTTCTATATAATTCTAGTTTTTTGAAAAATTTAAAGAATTGATGACCTTTTTGTTAACATAATATTAATGCTTTTCATGATTAGTAAAAGTTATAACATCTTTGTCATAAATTTTATAATATCTAGTGAGAATTAATAAAATTATGAACACTATTATTGATGACAAAGTTCTTCATTCTGTCTCTAAAATATTCATAGTGACTACCATAAAAAATATGTTTTCATGTAGGATTCATATTGACTATAGATCTGACATTAAATCATTCCATTATTAGAGTAATAAAAAAATTCATTTTCTCGATATACAGTAGTGTATATAAATATTTATAAATAAGAATTTTATAAAATAAATATAACTAACACAAAAAATTAATGGTAGAAAATAAGTTATCAATGAAATGCTATACTGATTCAAATATTTAAATAAAAATAGCATGAAGATAGAATAATTACATTAGGGGGGAAAGAATTATAGTTTATCAATCTTCAAACATATTTTGATCTGACAGATGGCATATTTAACAAACTTATGTGTTGTAGAATTATGAAAAATGGAAATATAATGTAGTATGTAAAATTATCTCCCAGGTTATTATAGAGGATTAAATGAATATATAGATAAGAATAGGATAATTAAACAATGTGATAGAGACACAATGATATATATAAATATTACTTTGAGATGGAGTGGAAGGATTCCCAAAAGTTTTGGAGGCACACTATTATGAATAGAAGTAAATATATGATATGAAAAGAGTCATTGAAAAAGGTATAGAATATAAAAGATAAATCTATTGGTATGTAAAATAAAATATGTGGAGGATAAAATAAAAAAGAATCACTTTTTAATTAGATAGTCTGGATTTTTTCCATTGTCCTCAAATAGATTATTCATTTAAAGATTACTTAAAATTCACCATCATAAACAATGTGATATTCTTGAATGTGATAGATAATTTGTTGAGGATAATTTGGGAGATGTTTTAAATTAAATGACTCTAATTACTTTAATGATTCATATAAATAAAATGATTTTAGGATCATGATTAGTTCTCAAGTATTATGTGATGCATTATGAATAAAAAATAATGTTCCCATGATGTGATGAAGGATTCCATGTCGAGAAGAAGTCATAGAATGAATTGCAGATGATGCTAGTTCTTTAGTAGGAGATATATCCAAGATGTGATGAGAAAAACCATAGTATGTTTTCTTTGAGGTTTCTTGATAATTAATACATAAAAATTTTTATGACACCCCAATAAATTTCTATATATTAATTTTAAAAAAATTAATTTTCTAATAATTGTAATTATTCACAACAGTGAATTTAATAAAATAAAATATATTATGAAATAATATTATTTAAATGTGACATTTAAAAACGAGATATTAAAAAATAAATATGTTCTGAAAAATATGTGGTTTAAAAATATATACAATAAATTCAATTATTACTAATTCATTATAAATAAAATAAGAATCATTTAAAAAAATGATATGTTTTCTAACAAAAGATTTTTTTAAATGGCCTTTTAGTTATTCTTTGTGCACATTATTTACAAATAATTTTTACAACATTTAGGAAATTTTTTTTTAAAATGAAAATTATTTATTAAATAATAATTTAAAGATTATATTAGATTGAGTTTCATAATGTTTCTTGAAAAATAATTTTATTTATGAATATTACAAAAAATAATTTTTATTTAAAATTTCAGTTTTTATAAAATAATATTCAATGGTATGTTATATAATAAATCTATTTTAAAGTAGAATTATTAAAATTATATTATATTTTATAAAATTTGTGAAATTTAATCAATTTCATATTGAATTTTTATATAAAATCTTTTTAAAAATTTGAATGTGTTTATTGGAAAAATGATTTTTTTCCATTAGTATGCGAGAATAATTTTAAATTTTTATCTATAACTTCTATGAATTTAATTTTTAAAAATGGTTACTATAGTTGGAATTAAAATAATTTTTTATCTGATAACTTAATCTTAAATTTTTACTATAAAGAATAAGGGAAAAAAATTAAATTAATTTCCACACTTAAGGTTAAAATGGGTTTACCGAGGATAAAACTACGAAGATAAGTGTTAAAAATGAATTAAACATTTATAAATTTAATTTTTTAACATTTAATCTTTATATATTATAATTTTATATAATCTTCTATTTTCTAGCCTTGTGGTGTGTGAATAATTTTTGTATCAAATTTTATTTAAAAAATTCTAATTATGTGCTCCAACTAAATTATAAAAGGTCACTCCCTACATTCACATTTTCACACCTCTCACGAAATTTTCCTTGTTCATCCCCTTCCAAAATATCCACCACCAATATACAGAAACATTATATATATTCTCATATTATCCATAAAACATTCCAAAGTGGTTTTTATGGAGATCGAATGAAGGTTTATCTTGGAGAAGGTAATTTCCCTGACAAGATCTTTTATTTTGATTATTTTGTTCCACATTCAATTATGTCTTAGGACATCCAAAATAATAACAATATTATATAAAATATACATATAATTTCTTATAGAAATTTAAAAGTATGTATTTATCTCCTCCTCTATGAAATAGAGATCAAAATCATCAATCGTGTGTATAGAAGAGTATTTACACACGAACTGATGTAACTCAATTTCCATCAACAAATATTATCATTGAATATAATCATGTATTTAATATATATATATATATATATATTATACTTATGGAGTTATAATATCACATATATCATCTTATTTTCTATTTCATTTAAATTTTGAAAATGCAGCTCATATGTACGGAAGACCACCGCCTCACGAAGTAACATGGATCCTTTTTAAATTAGACTTTACATGAATGATAAGATGGATAAATTTGATTTAAATATTTTTTATATATGAAATGATATTTATTCTATGAAATTAATATATTGTAATGATATTGACATAAATAACATAGAGTTGATGTCTATGTTATTACATTGGCATTGATAGAAATGGTAAAATCTCAACAGACAAAACAAGATTGCCGTTTTAGATAAGTAAAAAGATATATGATACCCATTTACCTTTAGAGTATAAAAATATAAAATAAGTAATAAAATCCAATGAACTTAATCCTTGAAAACACATTTAATGACATATTTTTCATATCTTAGGAAAAAAACAAAATAAAGGTGGGATCAAATTCACTTTATGTGTTCTATAAATTCGAAGATATTATTAATCAGAAAAGAAAAATATATATTGAATTTTAAATAAAAAAACACATATTCCATGTGAATAACTATGCTACATGAATATATAATTCATAATCAATATAGAAAGGAAAATTACTGAAAACACGTTCCATTTAATTAGAAAACATAGAATGAACTTCATCAAAATATAATATCATTGAGGAAATATCATGGGTAAAAATAGAAAAAATATTAATGATGTTTTTTGATTCATTATAAGAAATAGTGTTCACAGGAATCACAATTCCTCTACATTTAATAAAGTTAAAAACATTATTTAAATACTAATGGAAGAAACCCATTTAATTTGGAAATTATTTTTTTGTCTTAGGAGACCTACCGATGCATCGAGGGGATATATTATAATGGTAGCCACCCATCAATGTAGGTAAAAATAATTCCTTACGTATCGAATGATTAATTTAAATCCTGAATCAAAATTACTTATCCTCAAATATTCCTATTGAGTAATGAATATTTACTTATAAATATTTCCTCATTTAACTAAACAAATTTCAATGTTAAAACCTTATGTAAAAACAGAATATGGTTTAGGAAATAATAATATCAATCATACCCAAATTTGGATATTTTAGTGAAATGTAATTTGTAATGAAAATCAATCAAATAAAAGTCATTGTTTAAATAGAATTATATGGATTACTAAAGAAAGTGACATTTTAAAATAAAAAGGACCATATAGTGATTTTAATATCAAATACTATTAGATTAAATAATTAAAATTGGATCATATTCCCTTGAAAAATATAAAAATTATGACATTAATTCCATATCTTATTCTGAGATATATTCCTTTAAAACACGGGGAATTCATTTTCATAATTCCCCATATCCATACATTAGAATAACTACACATTTTTATTTAATTTCTTTCCCTTGAAATCATGACCATTGTGGTATTTTTATCTTCAATTATAGAAAACTATGAATCCCTTTAACCAAGTATTTAGTTGTTTCCTTCCTCAATTTTCAAATGAAGGAAAATCCTTCATTGCCTTATTCATAATATCCACTTTTCTATACCATCATCTTCATCTCTATATTATACGCAAAACCATAATACATATATAATTCATTATCTACCATGATATAACCTAAAAATATCTTTTCATTGGAATTTTTATAAGAGACCAGCGGCCTTTAGAGATATAGAATAATACCTTCATTGAAATTGTCAATATTAATCTCCTTGTTTCATATGTAATCCGTATTATACCAAACCATCCTTGTAATGGTAGCTTCAAATTTTATAGAACATACTTGTTCAATGTTGTTTTTTATATGGAAAATCCACATCATATTATTCTTTTACTCACTGAGGAAATATTTTTTAAGGAATGTATCCTTTAATGTTATTTATTCAAGGAGTTATATTTCCTCTTCCTCCCATGTATTCTGGAATGATGATCACCATTTATTGGTATTTCCTTTGATAAAATACAATGTAACGGTAAATTTTCCATAATAATCTAACGTCCATAAATATATAATCCAGAAGAATAATCGATTTCATTGAAATCACTAGATTAGTAGTCCCACTAAATGATAGGGGATTCTGTCGCATAAAGAGAACCAACATAGTAGAATCATGCTGTGAAATATCTTGCTACACCGGTGAATAATAATTTTGTACAACTGGATTATTATTCCCGAATATAGCCATTATTTTTTTCCAATACCATTTTCATTAGCTTCCACAATAGAGAATATATACATTAACCATGATTATTAATAACATTTTTCCTTCTAGGATCGATTTTTAAATGATGGAATGCAATATATGAGACCATATCATTATGAAAGATAATATATAATCAAAAATATAGTTGAATACTAAAAAAATGAAAATTTTATACATATCCAATATTATAATCTGAAACATGGTTTCTTTGGGGATATTTTCACTTTCATATTATTTATAATGGATCATAAATTAAATATGAATTTTTCATGAAATATACCCTAGGAGTGTTAATCTAGGTGAATTGAAAGGACCATTTTCATACAATATGTGATAATTGGGTCTATACCAACACACCCATTTCAAAATAATTACCCCTAGATACCTTTTTTCCACAACCACATCCACTTTTAGTATCGTGATAGTGGTGTATTTATATGAAGTCCCACATAATGACTTAAATACCAAATATTTTATGGTGTTACTCTATATATATCCTCCAATTGTATCATTTGTATTAATTCTCTAATATATGTATTCCTTAGTCTACTTCCCACGGTTTCTACTAAAATTCATTTGATATCAACTATATCAAAGTTGAACCCAATAAGTCGTAATTCATGTTTTCATCTATAAATTGGCATATATAAAATGTGTTAAATCCCAATGGTCAATTTTTTAACAATTATAAATTAAAAAACACATACATGATACCTAATTACATAAAAAAATAAAACATAAAAAATCCAATGAAATGCATCAGTTAAAACTCATTTAGAGATATCTTCTTCATATCCATGGGAATGGTAATAAAATTGGTAAGAGAAAATGACCTATAAGGGTTATGTATAGAAGAATATATCTTCAATCAATATGTAATAATCAATATATAATGGTAAATATCTTTAAAAAATTCCATTAAACAACTTCAATTCATGAACAGATAAAGAATAATCAAAATAGAAATCTAAATAACTCAAAACACATACAATTTAATCAATAAAATGAGAATGAAATGTATCAAGAGATAATATGATTGATAAAATATCATTGATAATAATAATAAAGATCTTAATCATTTAAATGAATAATTATTGGATTCAATGATCTCATGCATCATGATACCTCACCAATCCAGACCATTCAGAAGACAATTCAAATACTACATGTAGAATCCCATTTAATTTGGGCAATAAAATTTGTCACATGCAACCTATCGATGAATCAATGGGATTAATTATGATATAAAACACCCATTACTATAGATATAAATAATTCGTCACATATATAATGACCAATTTAATTCATGAATCAATATTCCTTATCATCAAATATCTGTATTGATTAAATGATATATATTTATCAATATTTACATAATTAATAAAATAAATTTCAATGAAAACTCCTTATGTAAAATTGGAATATGGTTTAGGGAATAATCATATAAAACATATAGGAATATTTATATTTAAAATAAAATTAATTTCTAATGAAAAATGATCATAATAAAGTGATTATTTTTAATGAATGTTAACAATCACTAAATAAAGTGGGATGGTCAAACAACTATCACCACTTAGTAATTTTGATTCAAATAAAATTAAATGAAATAATTAAATTGAAACATAAAATACCTCTAATTATCATGGAATATTAATATTATTTATCAAAGGTGGTTATATAGAAAATATATAATAAAATTAGTTTCATAACATTACAATATTTCTCAATGAAGAGAAATTTACATAAAATCCCTTTCCTCATGATTAATTTTGGTTGAATGTTCTTTAACCTCTATATAGTGGATTAAAAAAATGTAAATTTAAAATAAAAATAATAATACTATTTATAATATTATATGTTGTCATTTTATAACATCACATCACCCGTTCATTGATAATATTTCATTATTTTTATTGTTTTTGTTATTAGTCGCATTGTTTTCTCATGGGTGATATGACACGAATTATTCAACTCATTCACATATTATATAGTTTCATTATCTACAAAATTTAATAATGAAATATTTTTCAAATTTCATTATAAATTTTACTTCTAATACCAATCATGAAAGATGGTTTTGATAAATGAAGAGTGTTACAACAATGGAGAGAGTAGTTTGTACGCATGCATGAGTTACATTTATAATTTCCAATGATCACTATTGGAAGAAGTGAAGTAATATATTATCTTTCCAAAATGATCTTAAAATAAATAATAAAAAATTATTTCTTTAAATATATTGATACATATATTCCATTTGGCGTTTCTAATAAAAAATAGTAAAATCTATTTCTAATGGTGGTAGTCCACACGAACACAATGGAATTTATCGTCATTCATAACGTATAATATGTAAAAAGAAAAATGATATATATTATATTTTCATATTTAAAAATATTTTATGAATTTAGTAATTATTTAATTTATATAACATATAATAATTAACTTAATCTTTATCATCTTCCATCTAAAGAATTATTGAAATACGAATCACATTACTTCACTAGGTAGTAGTCTGTCGTATACATGAGTGGGGTTTTCGTATACCATTAAAAATGTATGATAAGAAGTAATAAATGGTATAAATTTTAAATAGTTATAAAAAATTATATATATAATAAATATAATTTATATCTATCCTCATTAACAAGCATTGGAGGTGTTATTGAAAAAACCAATGACATCGGTTCGCCATGGGCTAGTTCACCATAAACAAAAAAGTTAATTTCTTAACCCCTTTATGGAAGTGGGGATTGGTTTTAGGTCCTAGACAAAAAAAATTAGTATATACATTATATTTGGGTTATTATATCATCATGGTTTAATAATAATTAATTTAGGCAGGGGATGGAACATATTAAAAATTATGGTCGAAGCACATTACCACTTCTTTAGGTATCCTCCATTAGATTGATCCAAATCCATCCTATGTTAGATTTATATAGAAATGATGTCTTACAGGATGATAGGATGGAATTTTTGATGTTTTTTGGTATGATATTTTTCAATGAAATGAGTTTTTATGATTCTAAAATGATGTAATAGGGGGTGACCATTTATAAGTGAGTTGAGTGACACACTTGTGATTTTTTGAAAAAAATGAATTTCAACCATGATTTTTTATCTACCAGTGTTAAAATAATGAAAAATTAACAATAAATTGAGGAAGAATTTGGATATATTTCCATTAGAATTATTTTGTACATATTATTCTCATATCAACACATATCTATTTAGCTTAACCCCTGGTAAACCTATTGTTACCATAACTTCTGTATATAATTTTTATTTTTTTCATTATTCTATTTAGTAAAAAATTAATTTAAACTCAATATATATTAAAAAATTATTATTCCAATAATGGAATAAAATTTTCTAAATCTAATTACATAAGTGGAAAATTTTAAATATAATTAATTCTGCAAATGCGACCAAAATAATATTTTTAAGGATAAAATCCTCAAAAGATTACAATGTTTTTATATAAAACAGCAATATGAAAATTAATATAAAGAACTAAAAGAGATTAATTTTTTTATAATTGAACTAATTTTACTTTAAAACTAATTAAAAATATAATTTAACATGAAATATTATTTAGAAGAAAAGGAAACATTAAATTAAAATTTGTTATTTCTCACTATTCCTCATAAAGTTGATCATATTTTTAAAATAACTAAGAAAAATAATAAGATATTTTTTATAAATTTATGTAAAAAATTATTTATATTTTAAAAAATAACTTTTCTATAATTTTTTAAAAATTATTTTAAATTATATGTGTGAATCAGGAGTAAACCGCCTTTTTGAAAAAATATAGTCATTTTTTAATAAATGTTTCCTTTACATTATTACAGTTCATATTTTACATATAATCTATATAAATATATTTAATTTATTTTATACATGTATAAAACATATTTTTTAAATAATTTAATTATTAATAATCACATCCACCAATTTAACAGCTATTTTATTATTGTTCAGCTTCAATAATAACTTTTTAATAGAGTATATTGTTTCGTTTAAACCTAGTATTGCATGCATTATAATATATTTAAAGGATTGAATTTATTTACAATGATATATATTTTAAATTATCAGGATGTTATATCCTATTATAAATTTTATTCTTGGTGTCATACAAACTATCGAACATGATTGTCATATTTTAGTATTTCATGGTGTTATGTATATCACAATCATCCTTACCCTTTCATCCATTAAGAAACGATATCATCAATCATCGATGCGTATGACTTACCATCTCCATGAAGTGATATAATTAATTATAATATGCCCAATTTTCAATATTTCTCACTAATATTTAATTTAATCGAAAAAAGAAATAGAAAAAATTGAACGTATAGTTTTTATGGAGATATTCTTCGACAAATATTTCACTCATGAAAAATGAACTGATGTGAAGAGAATGTTCCATTGAATAAAGGAAATGAAAGAATAAAGTATTATGGAGTATGAAGATACATTTACAAGGCTGGATATGTATTTTATAGATTACATATGAAATAGATAATGTATGATTTTCCATTTCCTTGAAGGCCTTAATCCAATTCTCTAAAGGGTGTTGGTAACGCCCACCTTTTCATCATATGTTGAAATAGATTTATATTCCTTAAAAAAGGAGTACGAATTTTCAAGATCTTATATATTCTAAGGAGAGAAAAAAATAAGAGATTCCATGAGAACAAAGAATAAGGGAATTCATCAAAGAAGAAGGGAATAAAGAAATTACAATCCAGTGAAAACTGTGGAAAGAATCATCATAGAAAATGCATAAAGGGAATGTTAGATTATTAATAGTGGTGATAGGGTTCATATGGATCGGTAATGTTAGGGGAAGAAAAAAATAAATTAATTCAAGTTATTTAACTACAATTAAAAGGGGAATTATTGAATTTAATGTCCTAAGAGTCCTAGGAATCTAACACCATAGTGGCCATATGGAGAAGTCCAAGATTGTGTGATCACTACCATAGAGGTTGAAGTACCCATTGATGTTTTGGTGAGAAAGTTTTACATATACTCAAAATAATCCAATGATTTATTTGATTTTGGTTCTTCAAACCCTTTTATATGTTTTATGTTTTATAATAAAATTCAATATTTCCCAAAAAGTATCTGATTAGAGTTGATGGTATTAATTTCTATAAAAAGTCACACATCAATAAGGATGTGTCTGTAAGTACCCAATATGACAAATAAATGTTCTCTTTTTAAAAATATTATAATCATATATTTTGTTTACATTTTAATAATCCATGGCATGTTCACAAATTCAAAAATACGTTGCATTAATTTATTACAAGAGGAGAAAATTGTGATTTGTGTTAAAGATGTACAATTATATATATTTAGAGTATAGAATTTGATACATGAGTTATATATAAATCCACCCAGATCATAACATAGGAATCATATTTATCGAAAATAATGAAAAACTTATTAGGATATATAATTAATTATTTAAAATAAATATATATTTAATGTACAAGAACACCTTGAGGACTTTCTAGTGAAATTACATAGACATACACCAGAGTGACATGTCGAGTTCCCCTTGAATCTAATACATCATTAAATGTCATGAACTGACCCTAAATGGGGTTGATCCAATCTACACAAATCACAGCCACAAAGACTAGGGGATAATGACCATCGTTGAATAAAAAACTAACATGGGGAGGCATGTTCTTATAAACCTATATTCCCCTACCCAACTATCTCAATGCAGAAGTGTAGAAGAAAAAGAAGTAAATATGATGAAATAACTATAATTTAATCTAAGAATTAAAACTACTTTGCTTTACAATAGGAGGAAAATGAAAACATCTATGTAAAGGGATAAAATACAGCACCAACCATATATATGTCCTAGCCTTTCAAAAATTGGAATGTAAACTTCCCAGAGACCCTAGATTCACATCACTATGTTATAAACACCATATGCAGTCCCCAATACCCTGCATCCTCAAGATCCTTTAAAGTCACTTCCAATGCATCTATCATCCTCACAAGACAAAACATGTTTTTGAAAATTAAATGTATGGTTGAGTATATACATACCAAGTTGGTTTCCTCAAAAGATGAAGTAGTATAAGAAAGAGATACAATGAGAATAAAAAAATGTAGTTAATAAACAAAACAATACTCAACCCAAAAAAAGAGAAATAGAATACACATTTAAGAATAAGTGTCTCAACATGGGGTATAGATGGAAAAACATTGAGTCTTTTTCACCTATAATAAGAGAGTAATGTCATCCTACCCTATGAAGCTAAACACAAAAAGGAAATTGAAATCCAAATATGTCTCCTCAACCCATGGTGGGAGATTAACCAAGTAGAAAGGTATAGATACAAATGAATATATATATATATATATATATATATATTCTTAGCAAAATAATCCCAAATGATAGAGAAATAGGATATCCATCTCAAATATAAAACTAGGAAATGTGTCTCCAAAAGTTCTAGTTGTCCAACAATGATGACCAACATCTAGTGAATTTTCCCAGTAGAAACCAAAAATGGAAATACATACCTCATCACTATGATTCAAAATAGATGGTCCACAGTCATTAGGTAGAGAACCCATGTGTAACACCCCAAGATTTCATAGTATGTTATTTCTTCAAAGTAATTCAATAACTTGCACTACAGACAACATCGTGTTCAAGCGCACCACGACTTATAAAAATAGTCATTCAAAGAGGTTATGAATAGTATTAACTAAATTTTTAACATTAAATAATTCTTATTATTTTAGAGTTCATATTATGAGTTTCTTAGACATAATGTAAGAACTAATTCATTTTTTTCAGATAAAAGAAGTATTTTTCAAAAAATGCACTTTTACCACCTTTTAATGGTGAAACCTTATTAAATTGAATATTTTAAACTTTTATACATTAAATTTGACAAAATAAAATAATTCTTTAGAATTGGAACATATGAATTTATTTTCAATAAATGTTTGGTGTTTTTCTGAAAACATTCATATTTGGGTGAATAGTGAAAAATACTATATTTTAACTGAAAACAACTTTTTTAATCATAATAATTTATAGTGTTAAATTATAAAATTTAATGGTTTGGATGTATAAATAGATTATATTTTTACCATTTAATTCAATTATGGTAATTTTATGTAATTTCACTGTGAAATTGGATATAAACAAGTATCAATCTTTTGATTATTATTATTTCTTAAAAACACGCCTTTGGTTTTGACAATGGGAATTAATTTTAAATTAATAAATGAAACTTATATGTTTTTAATTTAATAAAAATATACTTCATTAATGAATTCATAATATCAAAATTATCTTTGGGTAAATATTTGGTATTTTTCTGAAAACATTCAATTCTTGATGAATAGTGAAAAAGATTAAGTTATTGTTTAAAATGGAATTTTTATTTCAATAATTAATTATTTTATTTTAATTTATTTGAAGTCAAAATAATATATAATACCTATATATGTTCAACTTAATTAATTGGAGTCATTTTATCAAATGTTTAGATATATAAAAGTTTATCTAGCTTTTTACCATCTTTTACCCACCTCCTAGGAGAATTTTCAAATTTGCATAAAACATAATTTTACCGCTTCTATTGTAACGCCCCGACCCCAGTTACCCAGAGTCGGTGCATTACTTCGTAACATTGTCATGATCACAAGAAAGATCAAATATCGAAAGACCGATTGGTTTAGTAGCCTTGGAAACACTAGATATATTCATAAGTTTTACATTACATCATAAAATGAAAAACTACTACAAAAACATAATGTTTCCACAGTCCACACTATAATCCCCTCATAAAATCCCTGCAGGTCATTCATAATTTACTTCTTCACTTCCTGGGAAAAATAAAACATAGAAAAGTGGTGAGCTCAAATGCCCAGTAAGGATAACAATATAGCAGAAACTTTCATAAATAAGAATAAACTTTTAAGGCAATGTATAACTAAAACAGAAGCCTTTCAAACATGAACTTTCAACATGGTATGGCATAAATAAAATGAAATAATTCCATTTACTTATTCACATGGATATTCTACTAATCGAATAATCACATGCAAAAATCAATAACCACTTTCATAATGTTGGAATGCATAATGGCAGACTATCATAACCACATAGTCAAGGCCTCGTGCCAAGACTACAAATAAGATTTTGTCAAGGCCTTGTGCCAAGACACTAGTTTGTCTCATGAGACCTACCGATGCATCGAGGAGCTATAGCGGGCTCCACCCATCACTTATTAAGTCCAATGCATTCCTATATGAAAAGGTTTAAACATAACATAAACATTCGTATTAAAACTAGCATACGAAATGTCAATAATTTCACCATAAACTATGAATGGTATAAAAATAGCACATCCATAGTCAAACATATCACAAAACCTTCAATACAATATAGAAGTTTTGTATCATAATAAATCAACTTCAAATAAGTGTAAAATCCATCAAAGGATGTTGACATAGATGAAATCAAAACAATTTTTAGAGAAATATCTCTTTCTATATTTGAAATCATTTGAGAGCCATATGAAATAAATCATTTTCATTGAAAATAATATTATAATCTTGTAAGGAAAGCTTTGAAGATTTTATAACGGCGGAAAATAACCGCACCCGCCGTATAAGTTAAAAAAAACATTCTTACCTTAATTCTGTCGAAAAGGTTAAAAAGGACCTTGTTTTGAAAATGACGGAAAGATTTCTCTTATAAAAAGTCAAACAAGGGTATAAATGACTTTAACCCATATTCTTGTAAATAATAAAAATTTTTTGAAATACATTTTTAAGAAAACATGGATGTGGATGATAAAGAGATCCCAGTAGATTATTACATATAAACAACCTCGGATAATGAAGAGATTGTGAAATAACCCTTACCTTGTACTTTTCTTTGGTTGGGGTAGGTTAACCTCATGTATAATGGTGAAATAATTGTTATTAAATTATACAAGAATCATATATATTAATATGATATCATATATGATCTTTTAACATTGATTTGTTAATAATATCTTAGAATTATCGTCGTTTCGGGTGTTAACTTACTCATTTTCTTTTATATGTTTTGTTACATAAGCCATGTTTGTTGTATCTTATTCATATCCAGAATGATATCAAGTCCTTAAACATCATTTTTAAATCATCAAATGATAATTATACTTGAATGGATATGATGGAGAATGAATCTCATCGCGTTCGTGGAGACGGTAGTCCGTACGTACGCACGAGCGACAATATCATTCTTTTGTTATTAAAATAATATATAAATGGATGGTATATCATATATACAGAATCATTAACATGTTATATTTATTATTTACATCAGTTACACATCATTATTATACCCATCCAAATAATAATATATTGAATAACAATTACACCACGACGTGGAGACGGTAAGCCGTACGTACGCACGTATGGTGACATGTTATTCAAAGGGTGGATAGAATACTGAATATGGTTGTACCATATTTATAATAACATCACAGTATATGTGAGATACTGGAGTTATTATTTTAGAATGGTAAGAACAAAGAAAGAAGAAGTGGAAGAAGAAAGGAACTTGAAAAGGGGTGGTGAAAACATTACCTCTTCTTCGGGTTCTTCCTTTTGATTTGATCAAAAGGGCTCCATAGGTTGGATTTCTGATCAAACTAAGGCCTCTAGGTTGTAGTGAGGGATGTTGGTAGAGTATGTGGGCAGAGTTTGTCCGAACCAAAAGGCTTTGAAGGTGTGAAGAAATGAGAAGGAGGAGTGCCCTTTTATAAGAGGGGTGAGGGGCACCTTTGGAAAAGCTAGAAATATTAATTTATAATAAATTCATATTCGGTTTCTAATGGATCCAGAGTTGATTATTAAAAGGTTAAGGTGGGGATGGGTCGAAAACAACTCAACCAATAGAATTTAGACAGGTTTGGGTACTTATATTAACCTTATCTTTAAGTATTAACTCTAAGTTAATTAGTTTCACTTTTACAATGTCTCTTTGTATTTTTATATTATATGGTTAATTAACTTACCATATACATACAAGAGACCCCCAAGTGGTCCATTAATGATGAACCTATCATGATATAAGTCTCTTGGCCGAACCTTAGATTGTTAGGAATTTAATATCAATTAATAATATAATATTTGTTTTAAGAAGTCTTTTATGTCAATTTTGACACTATTCATTAGTTGATTTTTGTGAAACTCATAACAGATTGATTACTTCTAAAAAAGTCAATTAACTCACTCCTAATATATCATATTATCCTATAAAATTATTTTAATTCAGTAAAAGTTTCATATTATATTTATTTGGGTATTTATAATATCAATTATTTTAATTTTTCATTATTATAGTAATTACTATATCATCATTGTGTCATAAATAAAATAAATTATATAATGTCTAAAAATTATAAATAAAATATAATTATGTATGAAATCTTTTTATCTTTCTAATTAATATTTATAATCTAAAATCCAACATATATAACCCTATGTAACAATTGTTTTGCTAAAAGATATATGCTTGTGTCATTTTTGTATACATTTTAACTTAATTAAAATAAAGTGTCATTATCACTTACAAGTGGATCCATGGGGTCCCCAAATTGACACAAAGATGACCATGGTCGACCATGTATCAACCAATAGGGTTAAGACATGTTTTAGGGTAATTTAGTATTATTATACTATTATTTTTTAACCCTTATTTACCGGATTTACCCTTATCCATGGTAAATAAAATATTTACCGCAGTAATTATTCAAAATGTCTAAAAATAAAAGTTACCTATTTACACAATTTGAACATCCTGATTCCAAATATGGAATCCATTTTCCTAAATTCAAAACACAGAAGTGGCAGAAATTAATTTAAAATTAATTCCCGCTGTCAAAACAAAAAGCGCGTTTTTAAGAGATAATAACTATCAAAAGATTGACACTTGTTTATGTTCGGTTTAATTGAAAAATTATGTCCAATGACCAAAATTATATTAAATGGTAAAAATATATTCTAAATATACTTTAAAACCACTCAAATTCATAATTTATCAATATTAATTATTTTGATTAAAAAAGTTGTTTTTAATTAAAATTTAGTAATTTTCATTATCCATCAAAATATAAAAGTTATCTGAAAAGTACCAAAATTTTACCCTAGGCTAATTTCTATATTCCGAATCCAAAAATGAAGTCCATTTTTAAATATAAAATATATATAATTTCAAAAATTAGGTATTACTATTCATAACAGCTAGTTTGATTGGTTGTGGTGTGTGTTAAAACTCAAGGTTGCGTACAACACACGCTACTGTATTATTCAAAGAAAGCGTACCGTGGAAGCTTGGGATGTTTCATTTTAAATTTTTGATGTCCCCATTTAGTCAAAAAGTTTAAAATATTGTATTTAAAAAGGTTTCACTATTAAAAGTTGATAAAAGTGCAATACTGAAAATGAATTTGTTCTTGCATTATATCTAAGAAACTCATAATATGGATTTTAAAATTATAAGGATTATATAAAGTTTAAAATTTAGATAATACTATTCATAACCTCTTTTGAATGGCTTTTTTTTGTAAGTCATGGTGTGATTGAACTCGGTGTAGCGTGTAGTGCAAGTTATTGAATTATTTTGAAGAAATAACACTATGAAATCTTGGGGTGTTACATTCTCCCCTCCTTCATCAAATTGCGTCCTCGCAATTTGAAATTGTTATTCGAAAATAAAAGGTTGAAAGTAGAAAATATATTTTTGGGAAAACCCACATCGGAAATTGGGTTACTAAAATTTAGTCTTAATATGAGGAAAAGAGAAATCAAAGGGTCACCACCAAATTATGATCTCGATTAGGAGAACATTGGTGGAAATTAGAGACATATAATTGGAGGAAAAACGTAAATATTTATAGGTTGTGATTGAGGTCATCAATCACAAACAAGTGTAAAATTGAGGTCCTTAAATTCATCAATCTATGATGATTTGAAATACCAACTGTTCAACAAAACATAGGGTATTAGGATAACACATTTTTGATGTTTCAAAATATCTTAGTTGAAATCCCATATCGAAAAATGAATTAGTGAGGCCTCTATTTAAAATAAAGAGTCAAAAGTATGAAGATTACCGAAAATAACACATACTAGGGTTCAATATAGGAAAATATGGATATGGAAGAAAAATATAACCATCAATTATCTGATGGAAAGTGGTAGAGAACATGGCTATGAAAAGGCCAACAATCCCAAAGCCATAAATTAGTGATGATTTAAGGTACCATCTAGGAAAAAAATTTTATTCTAAGTTGCTTTTCTTAATGTTGAGGAATTTATTTATGAGATTGGCTAAGATCATAAGGAGATATACTTACTTTATAATTAGAGTTTTATCCATTAAAAATTTCTACCACAAACTCATCTTTCACTCTAAAAGATAATAGAATGTAAAAAATTCTATTTACACTATTTGTATAGGGTTCCAAAATAAACGAATTTATAATTCATTTACAACATCTCTTAATAAAAACTACATTATTTAATACATGACATCTCGTGGGCCAGTGGTAGGTGATACACCCTTGTCGCCCTTCGGTTGCGGGTTCAAGTCTCGCAGCCTTGCCGGACACGACGGGTTGCCGCCCGACCTCCGGGTTGTCCTTTTATGGCAATCCAAAATAATCCAAACAAGAACTATCCAAAATAATTCTATCCAAACTCACAGTCCAACATTTATAAGAAAGGTAAACATAATATAGATCCTTTTTACCTCGTAATAGCATATTAATACCTTCATCATGTATTACCATATTCCTTATTGATTACATTCATGCTCCCTTATTCCATATAGAATGCTGGATATACTTCATTAATCCAAAAAATGTTTTAAACCCCAAAAACGATGGAATATACAAATCATTAATTAGTTCCAAGGTAGTCATGAATATCCAATATAATTTATCCAAAGCAATCATGTATTATTCCAAAATCACTACCTCGGTATCAGAACTATATTATGGTTTATCATTCTCTCAACCATATATTTTTCAAAAATTTATCCTGCTATTGAGTCACTTTTCTTTGTTCTACACAATCTCAAGTCCTTAATGAAATAGTACTACAGTACAATCCTTATATACTCCATAATCATTATAACAAGTACATTGTTGATACAACACTCAATTGACATAATCAATATAAGAACTCTAATCATTCCTCTTCATCTGTGGTAGTATCATAACTTGATTATTATCCAATAGCATCATTTGGGGCATAGTCTGATGACTGGGACATTGGTTCGCGTAGTGTCCAAACTCCTTGCAAATGAAGCATTGTACATTTGAAACCATTCTCTTACCCTTTCAGTCACGTAATTTGTGCCCTTTTCCTCAACACTTATAACAAACTCCCATTCCTTTCAGGCAAGTTACAGGGTGTTTCTTTCCACAGTTACCACATATGGGAAAATTCTTCTTTTCCCTCTTCCCTTTATCCATCTTTCTCTCTTCCATACTTTTATTCTCTTGGTTCCCTTCAAAGCCATAGGACTCAGTAAACTCTTTACTTATCTTATCAACACATGATATTATTTTTTCATATGATGATAATACATGGGAGACTATTTCTCTTATAAATTCTATCATAAGACCATGAAAGATATGATCCTTCCTTCTCTTTGGATCATGTGCATTTCTGGAGTTCTCATTCCTTCTACTGGGCGCCATTTCTAAACAATGGAATACACTAGATCAGTTTATGAATCAAAATACATAATCCCATACTTATAAAACACTTAACATAAATTAAACTATTTATGGATATAATCCATAAGCATAAAAATGTTTTCTTTGAGGAAGTATATACTCATAAACCCTTCATAATGATTTGTAAAGAAAATGAGAGTTATCATAAGCATATCCCCCGGGAGTGTCGTAACCAAGAGTGCAGCAAGGCCCGTTGTCGTGCACCAGTTCCCGTTCGAGTCTAGCTCAAAGAGGTGTTTTCGGGTTTTACCCCTAGGTACATCTGTGCCAGAGCCGCCTCTACCTGCTCATATCCAGACAGGGATGTATTGCTCGGAAAACTCACAAAAACTCTACAATACCAAAATTCTAGGAAGTTCTTCTATACTAATCCTCAAAGTTCATCTTAGGATTACGTGCTCTAATCAGAGTTTATCTAAATCTAGCTTCCAAGGTTTGTACTAAACTTCCTCTGATACCAACTATAACGCCCCGACCCCAGTTACCCAGAGTCGGTGCATTACATCGTAACATTGGCATGATCGCAAGAAAGATCAAATCTCGAAAGACCGATTGGTTTAGTAGACTTGGAAACACTAGATATATTCATAAGTTTTACATTACATCATAAAATGAAAAACTACTACCACAACATAATGTTTCCACAGTCCACACTATAATCCCCTCATAACATCCCTGCAGGTCATTCATAATTTACTTCTTCACTTCCTGGGAAAAATAAAACATATAAAAGGGGTGAGCTCAAATGCCCAGTAAGGATAACAATATAGCGGAAACGTTCATAAATAAGAATAAACGTTTAAGGCAATGTATAACTAAAAAAGAAGCCTTTCAAACATGAACTTTCAACATGGTATGGCATAAATAAAATGAAATAATTCCATTTACTTATTCACATGGATATTCTACTAATCGAATAATCACATGCAAAAATCTATAACCACTTTCATAATGTTGGAATGCATAATGCCAGACTATCATAACCACATAGTCAAGACCTCGTGCCAAGCCTACAAATAAGATTTTGTCAAGGCCTTGTTCCAAGACACTAGTTTGTCTCATGAGACCTACCGATGCATCGAGGAGCTATAGCGGGCTCCACCCGTCACTTATTAAGTCCAATGCATTCTCATATGAAAAGGTTTAAACATAACATAAACATTAGTATTAAAACTAGCATACGAAATGTCAATAATTTCACCATAAACTATGAATGGTATAAAAATAGAACATCCACAGTCAAACATATCACAAAACCTTCAATACAATATAGAAGTTTTGTATCATAATAAATAAACTTCAAATAAGCGTAAAATCCATCAAAGGATGTTGACATAGATGAAATCAAAACAATTTTTTGAGAAATATCTCTTTCTATTTTTGAAATCATTTGAGAGCCATATGAAATAAAACATTTTCTTTGAAAATAATATTATAAGCTTGTAAGGAAAGATTTGAAGATTTTATAACGGCAGAAAATAACCGCACCCGCCGTATAAGTTAAAAAAAACATTCTTACCTTAATTCTGTCAAAAAGGTTAAAAAGGACCTTGTTTTGAAAACGACGGAAAGATTTCTCTTATAAAAAGTCAAACAAGGGTATAAATGACTTTAACCCATATTCTTGTAAATAATAAAAATGTTTTGAAATACATTTTTTAGAAAACATGGATGTGGATGATAAAGAGATCCCAGTAGATTATTACATATAAACAACCTCGGATAATGAAGAGATTGTGAAATAACCCTTACCTTGTACTTTTCTTTGGTTGGGGTAGGTTAACCTCCTGTATAATGGTGAAATAATTGTTATTAAATTATACAAGAATCGTATATATTAATATGATATCATATATGATCTTTTAACATTGATTTGTTAATAATATCTTAGAATTATCGTCGTTTCGGGTGTTAACTTACTCATTTTCTTTTATATGTTTTGTTACATAAGCCATGTTTGTTGTATCTTATTCATATCCAGAATTATATCAAGTCCTTAAACATCATTTTTAAATCATCAAATGATAATTATACTTGAATGGATATGATGGAGAATGAATCTCATCGCGTTCGTGGAGACTGTAGTCCGTACGTACGCACGAGCGACAATATCATTCTTTTGATATTAAAATAATATATAAATGGATGGTATATCATATATACAGAATCATTAACATGTTATATTTATTATTTACATCAGTTACACATCATTATTATACCCATCCAAATAATAATATATTGAATAACAATTACACCACGACGTGGAGACGGTAAGCCGTACGTACGCACGTATGGTGACATGTTATTCAAAGGGTGGATAGAATACTGAATATGGTTGTACCATATTTATAATAACATCACAGTATATGTGAGATACTGGAGATATTATTTTAGAATGGTAAGAACAAAGAAAGAAGAAGTGGAAGAAGAAAGGAACTTGAAAAGGGGTGGTGAAAACATTACCTCTTCTTCGGGTTCTTCCTTTTTATTTGACCAAAAGGGCTCCTTAGGTTGGCTTTCTGATCAAACTAAGGCCTCTAGGTTGTAGTGAGGGATTTTGGGAGAGTATGTGGGCAGAGTTTGGCAGAACCAAAAGGCTTTGAAGGTGTGAAGAAATTAGAAGGAGGAGTGCCCTTTTATAAGAGGGGTGAGAGGCACCTTTGGGAAAGCTAGAAATATTAATTTATAATAAATTCATATTCGGTTTCTAATGGCTCCAAAGTTGATTATTCAAAGGTTAAGGTGGGGATGGGTCGAAAAAAACTCAACCAATAGAATTTAGATAGGTTTTGGTACTTATATTAACCTTATCATTAAGTATTAACTCTAAGTTAATTAGTTTCACTTTTACAATGTCTCTTTGTATTTTTATATTATATGGTTAATAAACTTACCATATACATACAAGCAACCCCCAAGTGGTACGTTAATGATGAACCTATCATGATATAAGTCTCTTGGCCGATCCTTAGATTTTTAGTAATTTAATATCAATTAATAATATAATATTTGTTTTAAGAACTCTTTTATGTCAATTTTGACACTATTCATTAGTTTATTTTTGTGAAACTCATAACAGATTTATTACATCGAAAAAAGTCAATAAAATAACTCCTAATATATCATATTATCCTATAAAATTAGTTTAATTCATTAAAAGTTTCATATTATATTTATTTGGGTATTTATAATATCAATTATTATAATTTTTCACTATTATAGTAATTACTGTATCATCATTGTGTCATAAATAAAATAAATTATTTAATGTCTAAAAATTATAAATAAAATATCATTTTGTAGGAAATATTTTTATCTTTCTAATGAATATTTATAATCTAAAATCCAACATATATAACCCTATGTAACAATTGTTTTTCTAAAAGATATATGCTTGTGTCATTTTTGTATTCATTTTAACTTAATTACAATAAAGTGTCATTATCACTTACAAGTGGATCCATGGGCTCCCCAAATTGACACAAAGATGCCCATGGTCGACCATGTATCAACCAATAGGGTTAAGACATGTTTTAGGGTAATTTAGTATTATTTTAATATTATTTTTTAACCCTTATTTACCGGATTTACCCTTATCCATGGTAAATAAAATATTTACCGCAGTAATTATTCAAAATGTCTAAAAATAAAAGTTACCTATTTACACAATTTGAACATCCTGATTCCAAATATGGAATCCATTTTCCTAAATTCAAAACACATAAGTGGCAGAAATTAATTTAAAATTAATTCCCGTTGTCAAAACAAAAAGCGTGTTTTTAAGAGATAATAACTATCAAAAGATTGACACTTGTTTATGTTCGGTTTAATTGTAAATTTATGTCCAATGACCAACATTATATTAAATGGTAAAAATATATTCTAAATATAATTTAAAACCACTCAAATTCATAATTTATCAATATTAATTATTTTGATTAAAAAAGTTGTTTTTAATTAAAATTTAGTAATTTTCACTATTCATCAAAATATAAAAGTTATCCGAAAAGTACCAAAATTTCACCCTAGGCTAATTTCGATATTCCGAATCCAAAAATGAAGTCCATTTTTAAATATAAAATATATATAATTTCAAAAATTAGGTATTACTATTCATAACGGCTAGTTTGATTGGTTGTGGTGTATGTTAAAACTCAAGGTTGCGTACAACACACGCTACTGTATTATTCAAAGAAAGCGTACCGTGGAAGCTTGGGATGTTTCATTTTAAATTTTTGATGTCCCCATTTAGTCAAAAAGTTTAAAATATTGTATTTAAAAAGGGTTCACTATTAAAAGTTGATAAAAGTGCAATACTGAAAATGAATTTGTTCTTGCATTATATCTAAGAAACTCATAATATGGATTCTAAAATTATAAGGATTATATAAAGTTTAAAATTTAGATAATACTATTCATAACCTCTTTTGAATGTATTTTTATTGTAAGTCATGGTGTGATTGAACTCGGTGTAGCGTGTAGTGCAAGTTATTGAATTATTTTGAAGAAATTACACACTATGAAATCTTGGGGTGTTACATCTATTAATTGAATTTCAAAAATCTGAGATACATGATTGATATTAGTAAGTAAAATTTGGTTCACTAAGATATAAATAGTTTTTGGTGGATAGTAACATTTCACTTTTATTTACCACGGTTAAAAGTAAATAGGGTAATTAAATGTATAAATGACATTATTATTACCCTAAAACATGTTCTAATTCTATTGGATATGTTTAATTAGACCAAAAAAACCTTAGGAATAAAATATGATCCTTTAGGTCCACTTGGACTAGATTAGGACATTTATTATTATTTAATTAAAGAAGCGTTAAAAGAGTTAAAATCAAAGTTTAATAACTAATTTTTTTTAATATAGGGTAATAAATATTATAAATTAGACTATAAATATTAATTATAAAGATAAAAAATATTTCCTACATAATGTTATTTTATTTATAAATTTTAGGCATTAAATAATTATATTTATTTATGAAACAATGATGATGCAGTAATTACCGTATTAATGAATGATTAATATAATTGATATCATAAATATCAAAATAAATGTAATTTGAAACTTTTTATACATTAAACTAATTTTATAGGATATTATGAAATGTAATGGTTGGTTAGATCAATTTTTTTTCGAAGTAATCATGCTGTTATGATTTTAAAAAAAGACCAAAAAGTGTTAAAATTGACATAAAATTGTTTTTAGAACAAATATTATATTATTAATTGATATAATAGTACCAAAAATTTAATGTTCTTCCAAAATATTTATATAATAATATATATGACATTAATGAACAAATTGGGGTTCTATTATCAATTTATAGTATGTTTATTAACCATATAATATAAAAATAGAAAGAGACGTGGTAAATGTCAAACTATTTAACTAAGAGTTAAACTTAAATGTTAAGGTTAATATGGTGATCTAAACCTGTCTAAAACTAATTGTTTGAGATGTTTTCAACCCATTGCAACCTTATAATTTAAATAGTTTTTTTGAGCTGTTAGGAACCAAAAATGAATTAATTATAAAATTATATGTTGTGTTTTTCCTAAGGTGCCCCTCACTCCTCTTATAAAAGGGAACTTCCACTTCTCTAAACTTCACACCGCCAAATCCATTTGGCTCGGTCAAACCCTTCCCAAATATCCTCCCAACTATTGTAACTTAATTTTAGGGTCCTTACATTGGTAAAAAAGCCATCCTATTGAGCCCTTTTTATCAAATCAATAGGAAGAACTCGAAGAAGAGGTAATGATTTTACCACTGTCCTTCAAGTTCTCTTATTCTTCCACTTACTCTTTCTTTGTTGTTTCAATTATCAAATAATAACTCCAGTATCTTCTACATTCTATGATGTTATTATAAATATGGAACAACTATATTAATTATTATATCCATCTTATGAATGATAATGTCACTATGTGTGCGTACGTATGTCTTTTCGTCTCCACACCGTGGTGTCATTTGTTATTCAACACTATGTTATTTGGATGGATATAATGATAAGTAATATGTATATAAATAATGAAAATAACATGATAATGTCTTTGTAAAATTAAATAACATCCAATTCCACACCTTTAAGGAAATTATACTGTCGCTCGTGCGTACGTACGAATTACCGTCTCCATGACGCGAGGAGATTTATTTCCACATTAACCCTTCATCGATGATTCTAAAAATATATTACTAATAAGTATGTAATATATGATATAATAATGTTACAGGAGATATATATATATATATATATATTTTTACTTACATATATCTTATTCACTTATTTCCGTTCAGTATGATATGAAAATGGAAACATCGTTTATGTGTACGTACGAACTACTATCTCTATAAGCAATGTTAATCATTTCATGTATATATCTATTATAAACATTTATATTCTAAATATATATGATATATATATATATCGTGTTTTATATTATAGATGTATTTAAATCTTGATCTTAGTGATACAATCAATATTACCATGTTTAAACACATAAGATAAAGAAAGGGATTTTTATCCGAAATGTTAATTTAACATTAAAATTATTATTAAAAGGGTAGTATAAAGTCATAAATAAATCATGAATGAAATCATATATATTAATATTGTTCTGTTATAATTTAATAACATACTAATATCGTCATACCGAAGGTTAATCGTACCCTCGACTAATGGAAAGTACAAGGTAAGGGTTAATTACTCAATCTCATCATTATCTGAGATTGTTTATGTGTATGTATTTACTGGGAAATTTTTATCATCCATGTCCATTTTTTATAAAAAATGATTTAAAAATGATTATTTTAAGTAGTTTTTAAAGGTAATCTTTATCAGGATTTGAATTTTAAATGTTTTACAGATTTATCTTTCTAAATATTTTTAATTAATGTCCATGTTTTCAAAGTGATTTTATGAAACTATTTATGTGGACATGAATGTTTTGAAATGATAATTATTTTCAATAGGTTCAAAATGGTATGGGACAATTTGATTCAAAAATATATTTTAAATTAATTCCTTTTTAAATGTTTGACTTTAAAATTATTTTACAAAAAGGATATTTATCTTAAAAATTTTTACTCATCATTTTCATCTATGTCAACATCCTTTACTAGATATTATTTTTGATCGAGGTTGAATTATTATAATAAAATATTCCATATTTTATTAAATGAGTTATGATATGTTTGACTTTGGATGTTCTATTTTATTCCATTCATAGTTTATGGTTAATGTTTTGAAATTTCATATACCAATTTTAATACGAATGTTAATGTTATGTTTCAACTTTTTCATATGAGGAATTCAGCAGACTTATTAAGTGACAGGTGGCGCCCACTATAGCTTCTCGATGCATCGGTAGGACTCCTGATACAAACTAGTGTCTTGGAAAAGGGCCTTGAAAAAAATTATATTTGTAGTGTTCGACCAAGGCCTTGACATTATGGTAATGATGTGCGGTGATAGGCATTCCCTCATTATGAAATTAGTTTTTACATGTTATTATTCTACTAGTAAAATATCCGTGTGCATGTTTATATGGTAATTTTTGATTTATTTTTTTTCCATATTTTGTTCAATATTATGTTTAAAATGGCTTTTGTTTTTATTACAAATCTTGCCTTAAATGTTTATAGCTTCTGCTAAATTATTTACCCTTACTGAGAATTTGAGATCACCCCTTTCTTATGATTTATTTTCCCAGGACCCCACGAAGTGTTTTATGTTTGAGATTCATGGTTAGGCTAGGGGAACAATGGAAATGTAAAAGGATATTTTTTTAGTGTTATAAGTTAGAAAGTGTAATGTAACATTGATAAATGTTATCTATTTTCCAAGATTTCTAAACTGATCAGTTCTTCGGAACTTGATTTCTTGTAATCAAGCCAATGTATTAAAAAAATGCAACAGCTCTGGGTAACCAGGGTTGAGTCTTTATTGTTGGTATTAGAGGAAGTTTAGAAATGACCATGGAAACTAGATTTAGATAAACATTGATTAGAGAAAATTACCCTAAGATAGAATTTGAGGATTACTATAGAAGAACTTCCCAGAATTTTGGTACAGTAGAGATTTTGTGAGTTATCCTTGAAATACATCCCTATCTAGATACGAGCAGGTAGAGGCAGATCTGGCACAGATTTACCTAGGGGTAAAACCCGAAAACACCGCATTATGATAGAATCGAATGGGAACTGGTGCTTGACAATGGGCCTCAATGGACTCTTGGTTATGACACTCCCGGGGGATATGCTTACGATAATTCACATTTTTATTAAAATCCATTATGAAGGATTTCAGAGTAAATTATTTCTCAAAGAATATATTATATGATTATAGATTATATGCAAAATATTTTCAATTTACGTTAGGTATTTTAAAAGTTTGGAATTATGCATTGTCATTCACAAAATAACATAGTGTATGCCATCATTTAGAAATGATGCCTAGTTGAAGGAATGCGACCTCCAGCAATACGCATGATCCAAAGAGTAAGAGGGATCATATATTTCATTAAGACAACATTTTGAAAGGAAATATTATCCGACGTATTAACATCATATGAAGAAATAATATCATGTGTTAATTAGATATGTAAAGAATCCTCTAAGTCATATGGATTTGAAGGGAAGCCAGAGAAGAAAAGGATGGTATAAAGAAAGATGGATAAAGGGAATAAATGAAATAACGATTTTCCCATATGTGAAAAATGTGGAAATAATCACCTTGGTAAATGTTTGAAGTGAATGAGAGTTTTTTATAAATGTGGATAAAAAAGACACCAAGTACGTGATTTCAAGGGTATGAAATTTTTTTCAAATGTAAAATGCATCATCTGCAAGGTGTTGAGACACTACATGAATCAATTTCCCAATCATAAGAGTATACTGTAAATAATGTTATTGGATAATAATCATGTTATGATACTACCTCAGATGAAGAGGAATGAATAGGGTTGTTTTGTTGTTATTATAGAATTATTTCATTTGAGTGTTGTATCAAGAATATAGTATTTATATGAATTATGGAGATAAATAAGGATTGTACTGTAGTAATATTTTATTGAGTATTTGAGATTATATGGTTCTAAGGAAAGTGACTTAATAGTAAGATAATCTTTTTGGATAATTCATGGTTTATGGGAAGGTAATCTTTAATATGGTATTGATAATGAGGTATTGATTTTGAAATAAGAGATGGTTGATTTGGATAAATTATATTAGATATTATTGACTTCCTTGAAACTAATTAACGATTTGTATATTCCATAATTTTTGGAGTTTACAACATTTTTGGTTCGAAGGAGTATATTCAGTATTATATAAGGAATAAGGGAACATGAATGAAATAAATAAGGTTTTATGGTAATTCAGGATGTTGTATTGTTTTGAAAGAATACATGATGAAGGTGTTCACATGTTTTTACCTGGAAAAAAGGATCTTCATTGTGTTTAACATCCTTATAAATTTTGGACTGAGAGTTTGGATAGTAGTATTTTGGATAAGTCCAAAGGTTGGAATAGATGACGTTTGAAAATGGATACTATTGTTAAGGTTATTTTTAGATTGATATAAAAATGACAACGGAGAGGCTGGGAAACAACTAGTCACATCCCGCAAGGCCGCGAGACTTGAACCTACAACCGAAGAGTGACGAGGGTGAATCACCTACAATTGGACTATGTGATGTACTGGTTTGTATAATTTAGTTTTTCTTAATAGTCGATCAAATGAATTATAAATTCATTATTTTTGGAACCCTATATGATTATGGTAAATTGCATTTTTTTGAAATCATTTGGAGTGAAAGATGAGTTTGTGGTAGGAAATAGTTGTAGGATGAAACTCTACTTGTCATGTATATATATATATATATATATATATATATAATTTTTTCCCTCTTATTAAGACTAAATTTTATTAACGCAATTTCAGATGTGGGTTTTCCCACAAAGGTAATCTCTATTTTCAACCTTTTATTTTTAAAGAAAAATTTCAAATTTCGAGGACGCAATTTATTGAATGAGGGAAGAATGTTACACCGTAAGATTTCATAGTACTATATTTCATCAAAGTAATTCAATAACTTGCACTACACAAAACACCGAGTTCAAGCGCACCATGACTTACCAAACTAGCCGTTCAAATGCATTTATGAATAGTGTTAACTAAATTTTTAGCATTACACAATCCTTATAATTTTAGAATCCATATTATGAGTTTCTTAGACATAATGTAAGAACTAATTTATTTTTTTCAGATAAAAGATCTATTTTTTAAAAAATGCACTTTTAGCGTCTTTAAATGGTGGAACCTTGTTAAATCCACTATTTGAAACTTTTATATATTAAATTTGAAAAAATAAAATTCTTCTTTAGAATCATAACAGAATAATTTATTTTCAATTAAATTTTGTGTTTTTCTGATAACTTTCATATTTGGGTGAATATTGAAAAATACTATATTTTAACTGAAAACAAATTTTTTCATCAAAATAATTTACAGTGTTAAATTATAAATTGTAATGATTTTTATGTATAAATAGATTAAAATTTTACCATTCAATTCAATTCGGGTCATTGTAAGTAATTTCACATTGAAAATGGACATAAACAAGTGTCAATATTTTGATAGTTATTATTTCTTAAAAACACGCCATTGGTTTTGACTATAGGAATTAATTTTAAATTAATAAATGCAACTTCTATGTTTTGGATTTGGTAAAATAGACTTCATTATTGAATTCAGAATATCAAAATTATCTTAGGGTAAATTTTTGGGAATTTTCAGAAAACATTCAATTTTAGATGAATAGTGAAAAACACTAAGTTATTGTTTAAATCCGACTTTTTATATAAATAATTTTTTATTTTATTTTAATTTATTTTAGGTCAAAATAGATACATAATACCAATATATGTTCAACACAATTCATTGGAGTCATTTTATCCTAATTTTAGATATAAAATTTTTTATCGAACTTTTTACCGTCTTTTACCCACCTCCTAGGAGCATTTGCAAATTTTCATAAAACATAATTTTACTACTTTTGTGAATTTAATTTCAAAAATCCGAGAGTCATTGTTGATATCTGTAAGTAAAATGAGGTTCAATAAGATAAAATTAATTTTTGGTGAATAGTATCTTTGGACTTATTTACCACGGTTAAAAGTAAATAGGGTAATTAAATGTAAAAGTGACATTTTTTTTACCATAACACATGTCCTAATTCTATTGGATAAGTGTAATTAGAGAAAAATGAACCTTAGGAATAAAATATTATCTCTTAGGTCATCTTGAATTAGATTTGGACATTTATTATTATTTAATTCAAAGAAGCGTTCAAAGAGTTAAAATCAATGTTTAATAACTAAAACATTTTTAATACAGGGGTATACATAAGATAAATAAGAATATAAATATTTATTAGAAATTTAAAAATACTTCCTACATAATGGTATTTAATTTATAATTTTTAGACATTAATGTAATTAAATTTATTCATGACACAATGATGATACAGTAATTACCGTATTGATGAATGATTAAAATAATTGAAATTATAAATATCCAAATAAATGTAATTTTGGAGTTTTTATAAATTAAACTAATTTTATATGTTATTATTACATGTTAGGGTTAGTAAGATCAATTTTTTATAAGTAATCATGCTGTTATGATTTTAAGAAAAAAACAAATACCAAATAGTGTCAAAATTGAAATAAAATAGTTTTTGAAAAAATATTATATTATAAATTGATATATTAGTCCTAAAAATATAGTATTCGGCCCAAATACTTATCTAATAATATATATGACATTAATTAAACAATTGGGGTTCTATTGTCATTTTATTGTATGTTTATTAAACATATAATATAAAAATACAAAGAGATGTGGTAAATGTCAAACAATTTAACTAAGAGTTAAATATAAAAGTTATAGTTAATATAATGACCTAAACCTGTATAAAACCTACTTGTTGAGTGGTTTTAGACCCATCCCATCATTTTCCTTTAAATAATTTAATTTTGAGCCATTAGAAACCGAAAATGAATTTATTATAAAATAATATTTTATGTTTTTTATAAGGTTCCCCTCACCCCTCATATAAAAGGGCTCTTACCCTTCTCTCAAATTATCACCTCCAAAGCCATTTGGCTAGGTCAAAACCTACAAAAATATCCTCCCAATTATCCTACATTCATCCTAGAGTCCACCCATTGGTCAGAAATACAACTTATGGAGCTCTTTTGATCAAATCAAAATAAAGAACTCAAAGAAGAGGTATTGATTTCACCACAGTCTTTCAAGTTCTCTTATTATTCCACTTACTATTTTTTTTGTTTCAATTATAAAATAGTAACTCTAGTATCTTCTATATACGGTGATGTTATTCTAAATATGGAACAACTATATTAATTATTCTATCCATATTATGAATGATAATGTCACCATGCGTGCGTACGTACGGCTTACCATCTCCACATCGTGGTGTAATTTGTTATTCTACACTATATTATTTGGATGGATATAATTCTGAGTAATATGTATATAAATATTGAAAATAACATGATAATTTCTTAGTAAATTTAATATACCATCCAATTCCACACCATTAAGGAAATGATATTATCGCTCGTGGGTACATACAGATTACCGTCTCCATGTCGCAATGGAATTCATTACCACGTTCAACATTCATCGACGATTATAAAAATATATATTACTAAAAATTATGTTGTATATGAAATAATAATGCTACTGGATATATATATATATATTTACATACATATATCTTATTCACTTAGTTCCATTCAGTATGATATGAATACGGAAACAGCGTTTATGTGTACATACGGACTACCATCTCCATAAATTTTGTTTTTCATTTCATATATATGTCTATTTTACATATTTATATTCTAAATATATATGATATATAAATCATGTTTTATATACTAGAAGTATTTATATCATGATCTCAGTGATACAATCAAGAGTAACAAGTTAAAATAGGTACGATAAAGAAAGCGATTATTAACAGAAATGTTAATTTAACATGAAAATTTTTATTAAATGGGTAGTATAAAGTCATAAATGAATCATGTATGATATCATAAAAGATAATAAGGTTCTGTTATTTCTTAATAACATACTATGTTCTTCATACAGGAGGTTAAACGTACCCTCGACTAAAGGAATGTGCAAGGTAGTGGTTAATTACTCAATCTCATTTTTATCTGTGATTGTTTATGTGTAAGTATTTACTGGGACATTTTTATCATCCATGTCCATTATTCATAAAAATGACTTCAAAAATAATATTTTAAGGATTTTTTAATGGTAATATTTATCATGATCATAATTTTTAATGTTTTTAAGATTTATCTTTCAAAATATTTTTAATTAATGTCCATGTTTTCAAAACGATTTTAAGGAAATATTTATATGGACATGAATGTTTTCGAATGATAATTATTTTAAAAAGTTTCAAAGAGGTATGAGACACTTTGATTCAAAAATCTCTTTTAAATTAATTCCTTTTTAAATGTGTTACTTTTAAATGATTTTACGAAAAGGATATTTCTCTTAAAAAGTTTTACTCACCATTTTCATCTACTTCAACATCCATTACTGGATATTATTATTGATTGAGGTTGATTTATTATAATATAATATTCCATATTTTATTTAATAAGTTATGATATATTTGACTGTGTATGATGTATTTTTATACCATTCATGGTTTGTGGTTAATGTATTGACATTTCGTATGGTAGTTTTAATATGATTGTTTATGTTATGTTTCAACTTTTTCATATGAGGAATGAAGTGGACTTATTAAGTTATGGGTGGAGCACTCTATAGCTCCTCGATGCATCAGTCAATCTCATGAGACAAACCAGTGTCTTCGCACAAGTCCATGAAAAAAATTTATTTGTAGTCTTGGAATAAGGCCTTGACTTTGTGGTAAATATGTCCGGCATTTGGCATTCCCTCATTATGAAATTAGTTATTACATGTGATTATTTGACTATTAGAATATCCATGTTCATGTTTATATAGTAATGATAGATTTATTTTTTCCATATTATGTTAAATATTATGTTTAAAATTTTTTTTGTTTTTATTACACATCATTCCTTAAATTTTTATATCTTCTGCTAAATTATTTACCCTTACTGAGCATCTGAGCTCACCCCTTTCTTATGTTTTATTTTCCCAGGATCCCATGAAGTGTTTTATGTTTAAGATTAGGGGTTAATCTAAGGGAATAATGGCAATGTCAAAGGATTTTTTTAGTGGTTTATGTTATAAAGTGTAATGCAACATTCATGTATGTAATCTATTTTCCAAAACATCTAACTGATCGGTTCTTCGGGACTTGATTCCTTGTAAGCATGCCAATGTATTAAAATAATGCACATGATTTAGGTAATCGGGGCTGGGGAATTACAAAATGCCCCTGTAAAATAATAGTGTTCCACTCAATGGGTATATAGAGGATACATAACTTATTCCAACAAGAGGGTTCCACACAAATAGTAAATGGGGGACCTATGTCCTCTCTAGTCATAGGGTTATACACTAATGGTAGAGGACCCATGCCCAGGCCAACTGAAGGATTATAATGAATAAGTAAATAGAGGAACCATTATCTATTCCAATTGGAGGGTTACACTCTAATAGTTGAGGACCCGTGATCATCCTATATTGAGGGTTCCAATATGGTCATTGAGGTCCTATATCCTACCTAGATGGAGGGTTCCACTCGAAATGCCTCTGGATATCCTTCGTGATAACTAAGTTCATCAAGCATCACCTAATCAAGAACCATGACCTAAAAAATCTCACATAGTATCCCAAAATAGACTACCACATGGACTATCTCATTCTATGTGAAAAACACTCATGATAGGATACTCACATGCCAAACTCTGAGTCTAAATGATGGATATATAAGAGGATAACATTTCCTAAAAAGGAACCTAGGGGTACATGACACATGAGGGGACCCCTATGGAATGTATCAAAACTCCATAGTAGGTTCTTGGTTCTATGGAAGCATATGATGTGTCGGGCCCATCTTTTGTTTTTCACGATCGATGAGCAATTTGGGATTTACATGATGATGAACACCATGATCATCAGAAATAAACCAGAGAAAATAGTCAAGGGATATAATTCCACAAATAAGCATAGGATCATCACATATTATTTATTATTAATTTAATCGACTAAATAATTTCCATGCATGAATTATTTCTTCATTAATGGATCTGACAATAGATCTACACTATATTGTCCTTGTTTTGTAGGAATCAAGAGAAAATTCCCTCTCGAATTGATCCACATGTGTTCAAAATAATATCTAGACATCGTCATGGTAATCTATGGGTTCTAGCACGACATATCATATTGATTGTATTATTCTCATTCTATTTCCTTGAGAGTTTATTCCTAATTATTCTCCTTGCTTACACTGGACTCAATAGTATACGTTAGATGATGATCACTCTCTATTATTAGTAATGTTCATTGGAGAGGGATCTCTCTAGGTATTTAGATTATTATCATTGGCTATCATTTTGGAAAACAAAAATGAATGTGATATACTGAAGAAAATATAATTGGGTTCAAATACTAGTAGGGTTTACAAATAAATATATTCATAGGTTCCCTTAGTATTTATTTAATTAATTCCGAAACCCCATTTCTAAAATAATAATAATATTATTTCCTCGACGTTAACTTAATATGGGAATGAAATTAAATATTATTTAATCGGATTATATTCAATATATATTATTACAAATTACACCTAAAATCTCAATTCTCCATTCCTAGAAAATATTTATGGGATTTGAATAATGGATATTTATTTAATAAATAAAATTCACTACATTATTATTCAATAAATAAACAAATATTATATTTACTAAATAAAAAATAAATATTCATTAAATATTACACTCACATTATATTCTCAAGAATAAATGATGAAAAACTATATGCGATAAAAAAATGAATAATTATAAAACCATATGGCGGAACAATCATTATTCAACATGTTAAAAAATTAATAACAATGCATTATTCAACTCAGATTTTCGTTACACTTAGTGTGTGACACTATACGCCTCTTTCATATAGGCTTTAAGTGAAAGATCCTAAAGTACAAGATTAGAAAATAGAAACACACCAAGGAGCCCATCGAGAATGAATTTAATTCCACAAAAATATAAAATCTCATATAGATTCTTACTGTGTAATATAATCTCTTTATCATGATATATCTTATAATCAAGGTTTTACATTGGTGCCATCGAACAATGTTTACCATCTACCTTTCTATGAAGTTATGGAAATTAAACATTCCCCTATAACACCAGGTCCATTAATTTAATTTTTCTAATTAATTTTAATTAAAACTCGTGATATATCATATTCTTTTAATGAAAAAATGGATAAATCATTTATCTAATTATCTATTAGTTCAATATTACAAATTATGCACCCATCACATCCTACCTGACCATGAAAATATGTCATCATGGTTTTCATCAGTATATCAAAGTACGTTACTGATAAAATTAATTTATAAAAATATTAATGGCAAAGGATGAATACACATTTATAAAGTTAGGAATATATAATGACATATATGAATATGTGTTTCTTACTAGTGGATATCATCCTCATAATATACAACAATGGAAATTACAAATGGAATAAACTACGAGAAGGTTCCTCAATGTCCTATTACTCTCCACCAATAATAGACTATATACTTTGTGTCCCTCAAATGATATCATCTAGCAATAGAAAGATATTTATGAATAGTGTCATAGATCATTGGGGTTCTCATCATATATGGGATCTACTATGACCTTTTAGTGAAACCATTACTAATAGGTAATTATAAATTACCATTTTACAAAAAAAATCATAATGTGATAAGGAGATTATTAATATTTAAAACAATGAATTTAGTTTATCATAAAATTACAAAAATGTTGGTTCTAGTGAACTAACCCCAACAAACTCACCCTTTCACTAGAGACAACTAATAATAGCATTTAGTATATAGGCTCTCACATGATACTCATGCTTCTACTGAGATAGACCTTTAGTTAATGGGTATACTATATTCTCTTCCATGGGTAGTCTTCTTATTGAAACATCACCCATTTGATTGAAATCTCTCAAGAGGTTATACTTCTAGAGAATATTTCTTATCTATTGGTGTGAACATGGATATTTTGAAAGAGATAACACTGTATTATTATCACAATACACTACTATAAGGTGTTTATTTATAGGTACTACCTAAGGATCCAAGAAAATGATTCATGTAAAAATAACTTCCTTGGATGCATTAGAAGCTACTTGATACCTAAGATCCAATAGAATTAGAAATAAACAAAGGATTTTAATTATTTCATTTCACAAATCCTCTGTTTAGAAAAAAACATATCATGACTGTGACATCAGATCATTATCATCTATTTGAATACTAGATTATAACCCTTGATGACCAGCACCTTGTCTCCTCCACACACTAGGAACATATCCTTAGTTCATCTCAGATACTTACATATTTCCTCAACAGTAGACCAATGATGTTATCCTATATCTTCATGATATCGGGCTACCATGTTCAATGTATCAAAAACATCAAGTCAATAACATAGTATAGAATACATTGTTGGTCCCATCATAGAATCGTATGTGTTCTTATTCATTATCCCATTATTCCATTGTGTATGAAGTAACCTTTTCATAGAAATATGTAAACCATGGAATACTAGAACAAATCCCCTCTTGTATTATTCCATACTGAATCTATTTAGTATCTGGTCAATGTATATACATTGATATTGTCCAAGAAGCCTCCTGGTTCTGTCACCAATGATCTTGATCCCTATAATGTAGGCTGATTCACCTAAGTCAATCTTTGAAAAAAAAGTTGTTTAACTAGTCATTAATAGACTGTAAGACTGATATTTAATTTACAATAAGTAATATATCTTCAACATATACTACTAGGAAAAAAACCTAATTTCCATTAAACTCCCATAAACTCTTGTCTCACAATCATTTTTAATGAAACCAAATATCTTAAAAGCTTCATTGAATCAAATTATTCATGAACTAAATGCTTGATTGAATCTATAAATAGATCTCTGCAACCTTTAAATATTTTAGGCATTACATGGAGTAAAAAACTCATTTGGTTATGTCATATAGACATCATCCAGATGGTTCCCATTAAGGAAATATGTATTAATGTCCATATACCAAATTTTATAGTCATGGTTTGTTTCTATAGAATTTAGTATTATAATTGATCTAAATAATAATACTGGTGAATGGGTTACATCATAGTATATTCCTTGATGTTATTTAAACCATTTACCCAATTAATTTTCCATATATATAATTATTTTTCAATCCATGTCTAGTTTTCTCTTGAATAACCATTTTCAGTCTAAAATATTTACAACAACTAGAACCTCAACCAGAGCCCAAAATTTCTTATGATAAATGGAATCCATTTCAAAATTCATGGATTCTTAACATAATATAGTTATTGAGCTTTCAGCTTTCTCATTTTAGGGTATATACTAATCATTTTCAACTAGGAATGTGTCACCACCGTCAGAAACTAGAAAAACATATCTCTAAAGTGTACTTACATCTCTTGTGCTCTTATATTGTACTTATGTTTTGGGAACTACTTTTTCCATAGGGAACTATGGAATATATTCCTATAGCAGTCCTATGTATAATGATAATCAATACCATCAAAGTCACTCTTTCCCCCACTAATAATTTTAAAAATGTGCTCCCTCTAATTAATGAATACTTTTCTATTGATGGTCACTTTCTTGTATGAGGGGTTTTATAGGTTGTATCCCTATGTTTCCATGGGATCCCTTATAGAGATATATTTTTCGGTTTGGGAAGCATGTTTTATTATTAATAATCCCTTAAAAAATTAATGAAAACCCCATACACGTGTATGAAAAACACAAGATTATTTATTCTCTTAAACATTAAGGGAGCTCCATTTTTCACTTAAGATGGTAATCAGTTTAATTTTTATTCTATAATTTGTATTGCATATCCCCAAAAGGATAATGGATGATCTTCCTGACTCATCGGTGACCGTACCATGTCTAACTAGGTGCAATTCCTCCATTAGAAAACACATTTCCAATATTGTATGTAAGGTGGAGTGAGTTGAGATATAATCACATACTCATATAGAAATTTTATAAATTAATGGTTAAGAAATTCCACACCTTGATCCGATCAATTATTTTTTATCTTTATTAAGGATTTATTATTTACATCATTATTGAATTTTATGAATTTCTCAATGGACTCATACATATACCTCATCAATTACACATAACCATATCTACTCAAGTAATCAGAAAATTTTATGAAGTTAGAATGCCAACCAATAGTTTCTTATAGAAATTGTCCACAAACCCTAGTGTGTATTAATCCTAATAATCTTTGTGACCTTTTCTCCCTATCCCCCAAATAGCGATTTGGCCATTTTTCCATGACAACAAGCATTACATCATTAAAATGATTTTAGCTCAGATGAGTCTAAATAACCATCTAGATAGATCTTTATAAACCATTATAATTTACAAGACCATGATGATGATGCTATAACTTGGAGTTATATGTGTCGTGTGAACATTATTTAATATCATTTTACAAAACTTTTTTTTTTAATTTAATACATACATACCCTTATTTAAATGTGTCACACAATAACACATGTAGTCTTTATAAAAGAAATATATTTTATTTCTAAACATAAAAATAAACCCATATCCATATAGAAATGAAATGAAATTATGTTCTATTAATATTAGATACATAATAAAAATCATTTAAAACCAAAATAATTCTCATTAGAAATGAGAGGTGGAAGTCACCAATGGATATAAAATCTAGTGTCTCTAAATTACTATCTCTCAAATCTAACAATATTGTAATAATGAGTTTGAATGAACTTTGTTTCAATGTATGGATATATATTTGGGAAATAAAAGCTGTATATTATAACCATTAAGTAGATTTTGAATGATTACACTTGATAATGAATGCATCTTTAGCTCCCCCTTTCTTTTGGGTGCAGTTCTTCTTCCAATTTACTTACATGACACATTCCAAACATACTGAATCATATTCCTTTCTCTTCTAATCGATATTCCACTTAATGAAAGGATGGTGATTGATATTATTAGACCTATTATGTGTCTTGGGACCATTCACCATATTCTTCCTTTTCTTATTCACCATAAGAACCACTATTTTATCGCACCCCCTATCCTTATCCACCAAGAGGATAAATGTAAGATGTTCTGAAAGACTCTTCTCATTTTGATTCATGTTGAAATTAATAATAAAATAGGGGATAGACTTGGGTTATGATGAAAGATTGAGATATGTTTACATCTCATCTAGGAATTAAATCCCCGAATAGTTTAAGTGTTCAATGTTGTCAAAAATCTCGACTACATTAGGCCTAAGAACTATAGACTCTCCATGAATAGTTATTAAAAGTCATTGGAGATATATTTTCTCTATTTTCTCACATTCTCTTGATAGAAATACCAAAAATGATCCATCATATTATATGTATCCATGCCCGCATATTGTTTCAAAAGAGAATTTGTCATACATAATAGCATGAAACACTGAACATCTGTGGAATCTTTCAAATGTTTCTCATAGAGAGTTATCACTTCATCACTATCCACATAACCAGGAGCATCAAATATTGGTTCTTTTAGAAAATTGTTTTCATGGAAAAGGATAACACATAAGGGCCTTTACCACTCTTCAAAATTATTTCCCGTGAGAAGTATATCCTTATCAATTATAGATCATTGTGATATGTTCGAAGAAATTTTATTATTGATTATAAAAATATTATGATAATAATTTTAGTACTTTATCTGATAAAATTTAAAAAAATAAATAAATATTTTATGTTTTTATATCCCAATATTATCTCTCGACTCAAAATTCCTCACCATTGGATTCAGAATATCCTCTTGGATAAAAATTATATTGGAAATAATCATTCTTCCCATAGCAAATACCGGAACATTTCTCTATCGAGAAACTATAATTATTTTAGATAGAAATTCTAAACCCCAACTGCATTATCTCATTGTTCCTCGATCTATTGAGTGGACTCCCCAATATTAAATTCCTTATATTAGACTTCCTTAGGTCATTCTTCTTAGTTATAGCAAGTCCAACATTGTTCGTCAACACATGATGTGAACTATGTTAATTCAACCAAAAACCTAAGGTTATAGTTCACTGATAATTAAAAGAACCCTAACATTGGATGATTAAGAACACCGAACTATGGTTGTATTTTAATAGAAGCAGTGGAAGGCTATACTGACATAGTAAATATTATTTAGGTATTTTATCATTTATGTGTGAAATATGAATTATTATATTTATTTTATTAATTTATATATTATGTTGAGTTACCATAGTGAATAACCCCATCTTAGATAATATTTATGAATATAAAATTTGTTTTACTCTTGTATTTCATTCTTGTTAATTTATTAATTCATGTGATCGTGAAAAAATATCCATAATGAAATAATAATGAAACTTGATAGAATGATAATAATAAATCCATATGATCATCAAATTTTATTAATGGGTTGTTTATATAGTGGTTGATAAACTAACCAATTACCTAAGAAGAAAACACCTTTAACTAATTAAGGTTCATGTTATAGCTTTCCAACTATCCACCTATGAATCCCTCTTAAATTGGTTTCACGTCGTCACCGAACCGAATCCACCAACATTAGCATGGATTCTACATCTTTTACATATTATTTTGCGTACACATAGGTGAGGGGAAGGGATTTACATAAAATTATCCATAAGAACATATGCCCTTACCTAATAAGTGGATATATGGAATGGATTAAAACTATTTAATTTAATAATCAATTCTATAAAACCAATGACATAAAAATGTATTGGTATAAGATCATGATAATCCATTATCATGCAATGAATTACACATTTGAGAAAATAATAATTCAATTTTAACCATTCTTATTTAAGATAAATCATGATCAAATAAATTAATTATCTCATTTAATTAATCATTTTTTGTCTTAATTTTCATCTTAAATTCTTTGAGATTCCCGTCCATAATAATTTTAACAGTTAAATAAATTAATATAAAAAAATATAAATAAATGTGCCTTGGAGGAAACCTGGTGAATACACACCCATATCTACACAACATGTATTATGATTATATACTCTTTACTCTAATGACTTGTGGAATACATGGTTTATATTTTCATTCCTGACATTTATTATCAACTTAAAGATTACATAGATTTCATGAAATTTCATTCACGTGTTATGATTCAATGAAATTGTAGTACTAAATTTATTATGACTAATATGTGATATAAAGATCCCAAAAACACAAAAATTATAATTAAAAATATATATATATACTAAACCCCATCACATGGAATGTCCTATCAACTTAATGACCACATGAAATAACATGTTGATACGGATTACACAGTATAATAAATTAATTTTAATTCTATGCCATTTTGTATAATTACATCACATGTAGAAGCCATCTACATAGCATGTTCTATTCTCACTAGCTATCTATGACACACACATTGGGAGTTGGTCTGTAAACCATTACAAAAAATATTTGAGTACACAATGTGTAAATTGTCTACATATCATGTGGCCTTCGAGTTACATGGTCACTAGTTGGGTAGGTCATGCAAGAATATACACAGATCATCTATGACTACAGGACTAAAAACTGTGTGCGTGAGCTACATGTCGTATACTCCATCTTAACATGCGCCATGAGGGCCTGGTTAAAATCAGATGTCTAATTAATTACCACACATGTGTTCAATGAGAACACATTGAATTAATTTATAATTAAGTAATTGGGAATTGTATACCAGTTTATGAAATGTAGTTATGGTTACACATCATGTACTCTTGTGTTATCCTTCCATAATGCACAACACCTCTGGATGTGATTTGCAATTTTATTTCATTTAAAAAATTTATTGATTTGACTTTGTCTCTATAAAATGAAAGTGGAGGAATCCGATCTCACAATTTTTTTAATGAATCATTAAAAATTAATTGAATACTAAATAAAAAATACATAAAGAAATAAACGATTATAAAATAATTATAAATAATTATGATACATCTCTGATACCACATGTAGGCATCAAGAATAGGGGAATCCTTCAATGGTTCTTGCCCAATACTTCCTTTTTTCATGATCGATGGAAAATCCATGATTTATCTGATATTGAATGGTGTTATTAATGGAATTGAATCAAAGAATATATAGAAGGGTTACAACATTAGAACCACGTACAGTTTCATTACTTATTATATAAAATTAATTTAATCAATTAAAGAATTCCCTTGCATGAACTTTTTCATTGTTGATGGATCTGATAGAAAATCTACATTTCACGGCCATTCAATTGTATGAATCAAGAGAATAATCTATATTGTGGGGATTCACATGTGTTCACAATAATATCTAAATGTATTCATTGGAATCTCTAGGTTCCAACGTGGTGGATTCTATCTCTTTTTTTATTCTCCATTGATCACCTCCGGAACCACATCCAAAGGACTCCCCATGAAATATGTAGACTCAATAGTTGGTGGTGAAGGAATATTGACCTCCACGCTATGGAGTGTTCTTGGAGTGGGATCTCTCTACGGGTTGACATGATTCTCTTGGGCTATCATTTTTTACAACAAAAATGAATTTTGATTATTGAGAAATATGAAAATGGGTTTTATATACTGATAGGGTTTAGAAATAAATAATTTCACACGTGACCTTTAATATTTATCTAATCCCTTGACGAACCCCATCTGTTATATAATAATAATACTATTTCATCCAAATGAACTTAACATGTGAATTAGATTAGATATTATTAAATCAAATAAAATTCAATATATATTATTTCTGAATGGAATGAATAATATCTTAGCTCATTCCACCACACTAGTTATCAATCCTTGAATAATGATTATTTAATAAATAAATAAATATTTTTGGATTATTTTCTAACAAATAAATAAATATTATATTCATTAAATAAAAAATAAATATTTATTTAATATTACACACACATTATATTCTCTCAAATAATTGGTGACATAATATACGAGATCAAGAAAACATGGATTATTATTATCCCTTGTGAAGGAAAAGTATATATTCATCTTGTTAAATTAAAAATAATTTCATATAATTTATCTAGGATTCTAGGTACATATTGTGTATGACCCTCTAGGCCTCTTTCTAAATAGAATTAGGTAATGAATCCTAAAGTGGAATTTCAGTGTACAACCACATAACAGTCTTACCATATAGAAAGAAATTAATGCTATAATGACATAATACCTCATACCGATCCTTACACTATAATTTAATCACATTATCACTACATCTCTTATCAACTAGGTTTGATACTAGTTCCATCAATATATGTTGTCTATGTATATTTCATTAAATTTCCAAAATTATAACACACCCGTAGAACACTATGGACATGAATATATTTAGGTAATATCATTCACATCAACAAGATTAAGATATCACAATCCTTTAGATAATAGAAGGTACATATCATTTTTTCCATTACTTATTAACGGAATAATACTCATGACACACCCAATATATACTAAATCACAGTGAACATATGATATCACAGTTTTCATTCATACATACAAGTACATGACTTATAATATTAACTAATAATAATCATTAAGTCTAAGGATTAATACACATGTCAATTGATAGGAACCTTGAATGAAACATATGAATGTGGATTTTATACTAGGGTATCTCGCTCTTATAGTATCATATAATGAATATTACCAAGGGTGTACAAGATGAAAAGGTGACTCTAAGTCATATTAGTCTCCACCCATGATTGCAAATATCATTTGTGTCCCACAAATGATATCATCCTACAATGGAACATATATTTAAAAATACTATCATAGTAGTTTTGGGTTCTCATCATAGTGGGAAAATGATATGACCTTTTAGTTTAATAACTACTCTTGGCACATTATCATATACGATGTTGTATAGAATAAAAATAATTATATAGTAAAGAGTTTATTAATATTAAAAAATATGAATATACATTATTATAAAATAAAATAGAAGTCGTTTCTATGGATCCAAATCCAAAATCCACCACCAGGACCTGTCCCAAGAGGTATAGAGATCACCTACCATGATTAGATACATGGGGTGTATGGGATTTTCATGGAAAGCACATGCTAATCAGTGTCTCTCACATGTGATTGACATAGTTCGTGTACTCAATACGTCCCTCCGAAGTGATTTTGTGTCTGTGTACCTCAGTACATGAATGTGTACTCCCACACGAGGTCCTACCAATTTTCTTCATCACACAATTCATCCACCCCAAAAAGAGATACATGGTTTGTAGAGAGTCTACATGAAATTCAATTATTATAAATTTTAAAACCCTAGCCGCTGCTAAATAGTGTCCATAATCAGTGCTTTCCTCATCATACATGGTGTATCATCTCTATTTTCATAGTTTCTCATATCCAAATACCACACATCAGATGCGACCATTCTAATTCAATTCAAGCCTCATTCCTTCCAAAATATGGTGGATCTGACCATGATCCTCATTTCTAACCATCTAATGGAAAGAAAATAGTACCCATTGGTGTTATTTGGTTCATTACAAAACCCGAATTCATCCAAAAAATTACATTTTTTTATTTGGACATTGAATCAACAAATTGATCACCCAAAACCCACAAAAATTATAGATGTATCCCCGATTCCTTGATACATCATCCTCATGTGAATTACTTGTGATAATGATGGTTTGATCACGTTCGGTACCTCCAAGAAATATCAAAAAAAGTCATTGAGGTCAAAATGGTGATGAAAATGATGTTATTAATAAGGTAATGGGATTAAAAAAGTTTTCATTGATCACTATATAGTGATCATGGACGACGATAATTTTGTTTGGATATCTGGGGTTAGAAAACTAAGGAATAATCAGTTAAACCTATATATAAAAGCATGTATATTCATTAATTCACCTAGACTATAGAAATTATGATTATGCTAAATAAGATTAATAAAAAGGGCATGAAGAATATTTTTTTGAGTGATATATTGAGATTAGAATGTTAATTGTCATGGAATGATGTCTTATATGAGTGGAATAAGTTGTTTCATTCACTGCGTCCCAATCTCCTCTGATCCAAAGATACATCATCATCTAAAATGAACTGCAATTCGAAGGAGGAAGGAGAATTTCTAAAATCCACCTATAGTTTATGAGGATAACCCTGTATGATTCTCCATATATTTGGATTTAAATATATTTTAGATATGAAATTAATAATAAATTAATTTAATTAATTTTATTAATTAACTAAATAAATTCACTAAAAATTTGTGAGATACTGGACACCCCACACCGATCATTTCTTGGTCACTCCTATAGTAAATTTAATGTTCTAGAATCAACTATGGTCTCATTGTCTTTATAAGATATTCCAGTCAAGTGTCATCCAATTTAATATATGAAACTACACACCAGAAATATAATATATATTTAATTTATTTATAAAATTAATTCTAGGAAAACTGGTCCTTGGAATTTCGTGTCTTGTATGTTTTAGGCTCTAAAAACATATATATAAATATTTCAAGTGAATATAAGGCCAAAAAATGGGTCTGTAAATAAATAAATTTTTTTATATACTCATATCAAAGGAAAATAACTAAATACATAACTTAGTATACTGATTCTGTATCTGACTATCCCACTCTTAGGAACTCCCATTTGAATCCCCTTACTTCCACAACACAAGAAACAAGGGGATGACTTGCCCATATAGGACCCTCTCATATTAATCCTTGATCTCCATGAGGTGATGTAAAATAGTGGATTCATCCTTGATGTCCAGACATCCCCAATTGATAACATGCATAGGTTCAAGTATGTATCTCTTTAACAGTGATACATAGATTATATCGTGAACCTTTTCTAACATTGGGGATTGGGAGAGGCATTAAAAAACCTCACCAAACCTATACATGATCATTAATAGTTTGATGTAACCTAGGGATAGCATACCGCCTTGGCCAAATCTCTACAATCCACATCATGGGAAGAATCTCTAGAAAATGGGGTCTCCCTCCTCAAACACTAAGTGCATATAAAGGTTATATGCATAAGATTTCTACCTACTATGGGTCATCCTCTTTCACTAACTGATGAACAACACCTTATCCATCATCACCTACACCACCTATGGAACAAAAGGAGATGTCTTTACGACCACTTTCCAGCATGAGGGTAACCTACAGGGTCTCCCATATAGGGCACAAAAAGATTCCATTCTAATGGTAGATTGATATATGTTGTTTTATATATACTCTACTTGGGGAAAATGATCCTCCTAGTTCCAACCAATGTCTATCATGTGTTCCCTCATCATATCCTCCCCCATTATAATAGTGTGATCAATCTTCCCAATTTTTTGGGGGTGAAAGGTTTTACTCATCCTCATTTGGGTCCCAATTAACTCATTCATGCCTCTCTACAATTATTAGTGGAATTGGGAATCATGATCAATGAAAATCATCGAGGGCACCACATGACAAAAATAAATGTCCCATAAATAAAATTTCACCCAATAATCCTCTAAACACTACTCCCTGATTTAAAAGAATTTTTTTTACATCATGATTCAATCAACTATAAAATTTATGTATTCAACACCCTTTACAGCTCAGGGAAACCCTTTAACAAATTCCATAGATATTTTATCCCACTTCCACCCTAGGATCAAAAGGGGTAATAAGAAACCTTCCAGAATCTGGTGCTCATCCTTGACCTACTGATAGGCAAGGCACTATGGGTTAACTAGAAAACACTCCATCTCATTCCATAGCATAAATATTATATTATAAGTCTCTATACATCTTCCCCACACCGGAATATACAACCAAAAGAGAATTGAGAAAATCTCACATCACTTCCACTCACATTATGACTGAAACCATCATATGACCATTGAAAAATAGGATTTAATTTAACCATTCATATTACACATATGTTTAATCCCATATCTATTTATTTTCACACAAGAACAGAAGTCAATATTTCCTCGATCAGAATCTCTCACAAGCTCAAGAAGTGGAGGAATCAATAATATTGACTAAAGAAAAATGGTACCCTATCGAGTAACCAAGATCAGCTGCATAAAATCTAAATTCATGGAAGCCTCATGAACAAAGATTGCTTCAGAATTACTATAAAATAACTCTCCTAATTGTTTCCCTTCTCAGGAGTATAGAATATCTGGAATTTATTGTCCTTTATTAACTCCAATAAGACCCTCTATCTCAGGTTAAAATGTATCTGAGTGAAGACATACTTGAGACTCTGATGGTCTAAGTAAACCATAATGTTATCTCCTAGAAGGTAGTTCCCCCTCATCCTCAGGGGGAAGAATACTGCATCCCTCACTTGGTTTTGACTCATGTAGTTCTTCTTTTGGGGTATAAACTTCCTTGATACATATGTGATAACTTCTTGCAGATGCATCAAAATGCAAATACATCTCTACTGAAGTGGTATCACAATATAATACACACTCCATTTACTCCTATGGTAGTCCCAACATCCAAGAAATTTTAATCTATAAACTCAAATATTTGAAGGATCTCTAGGATTACTCATTCTAGGTAAATGGTTTTCATTTCCATTTTAGAGTGATAAAAGGTGATACAATCATAGATAAGTCTTCTCCAAACCTCTTGGACAACCATTCTAGTTTAATAAAACTCTGCACCACTAACACGCTCATGGGTTTATCCCAAGAATTCAATGCATTTACCTTCTTTAGTTCCATGCCTAAACCATTCATAGAGATGAAATACCATAGAAAGTGAACCTCATGAATCTCAAACTAGAACATCAAGAGCATTATATAAATTTTTCTCTCTTAAAGAAATTATAGAACCATCCCCATGTTTTCTATATTATGCTCCATTGATGAAAAGTATATGACTATGTCTTGGTGAAGAAAACCAAAAACAAGTCCATGAATGAATAGAAAACATTTCTCATCAAATACATATTCATTTACTGGGAATTCCTCACACCAATGTGTATCATCATGAACTCATAGCGTTCACATCGACATTGTAAAGCTATAATTAGAATATTATCCTCATAAACCCACAACTGGCTGTACCCATATGAAAGATCTATCCCTTAGAAACATATTGTACTTTGTAAATGTAACATCCCATGTTAATGAAGATTAAGAGATTTTAATATTTTTTAATATTTGTGAATTAAAAATTAATTTTACTATAAAGGGGTTTCTATGTTAGATAGCGTACCCAATACACAACAATGATTTTCTTTGGAATCTTACATTGCACACTAATAATATAATATTTTTATTTTAAATGTTAGTTAACTCCCAGCCGTTGTATTGGTGGTAATGAATGAAACTAACTACAATATGATTATATATGTCTTTTAAATGTATTTACATTATCCAATAAAACGTTAGAGGCTTAAAATGTGAATGAATCTAATTTTAAGCATACTTTACATAAAAAGGCCAATTTATCGCCTTTTAATGGAGAACCCTCTTTAAATATAGTTTTGGTCACTTTAATACATTATAATTGACCATATAAAATCCTTCTTTATAATTGAGACATCAAATTTTACTTTGGGAATTTTTTTGGTATTTTTATGATAAAGTTAATTTTTTAATGAATAGTGAAAATATTGCATTTTAATTCAAAAGATCATTTTAATATAATTTATTTATATGGTTAGATTATCTTTTTTTATGGTTTTAAAGTTAAATTAAAAAATATTTTTCCCATTTAATCCAATGCTGGTAATTGGAATTAATTTCACTTTGAAATTGGACATAAACAAGTATAAATCTTTTGATAGTTATTGTTTCTTAAAAACACGTTATTTTTTTGACAACGAGAGTTAATTTTTAAATTAATTAATGCCACTTCTATGTATTAAATTTTGAAAAATATACATCAATTTTGAATTCATAATATCAAATTATTCATAGGCTGAATTTTTGATATTTTTCTGAAAAACTTCAATTTTAGATGAATAGTGAAATAACATAGTAGTAGTTAAAAAAACAGACTTTTTAATTTAAATGAAATTTTACCACTTCTGTGAATTGAATTTAGAAAATCTGACATACATGGTTGTTATCAAGAAGTAAAATGTGGTTCAATAAGAGGAAAATAATTTCTGGTGAATAGTAACTTTTGACTTTTATTTTCCGCAGTAAAAAGGTAAATAGGGTAATTCAAGGTTAAATTTTTTTTATAATGATTCCAAATTACCTTAACACTTGTACAAACCTTAGTGGATGAGTCATTTACGACCATGAGAATCTTTAGGTAGATTTTGGGACCCCATTGACTCACTTGGGAGTGATAATGAAAATTTAGATTAATTAACTTAAAGGAAAATATGATAAAAGAAAATATCTTTTAGTAAATTAATTTTTATAATGGGTTATATAAATTATGTTTTTTCTATATATATTAATTATAAATATAAAAAGATTTCATACATGATTGTATTTTTTTATATTTTTTAGACATCGAATAAATTAAATTATTCAGGACACAATAATGATGCACTAATCACCTCATTAATAAATAATTTAAATAAATAAGAATATAATGATTACAATATTATCCAAAACATGTCCAATTCTGATCAGATGATTTTATTTAGACTATGATTCATCTTATCTTCGACTATAATGATTTTTGGACCTTTATAAACAGAATATAATTATATTATAAATTAATATTTTCACACTTTCCTAAAGAGCCCCTCCCCCCCTTATAAAAGGATGCCAATTCTAACAAATTCCTCACACCTCTCAAGCCATTTGGATCGTCCAAACTCTACCCAATTAAGCTCTCTGAATCCCCCTCTTCACCCTAGAATCCTTAACTTAGGTAGCAGGTACTTCGAGAAGTCCTTTGGTTCAAACCAAAGGGAGTTACCCAAATTAAAGGTAATTGTTTCTCTTAAATTATTTTCTATTATTTTACTTTTCCAACACCTAAACTCTTTTTATCCCTTTATTTTGTAAAGAAAAGTATCCTCAATATACTAGGATGTTGTTATGAGAAGTATTCGAACTAAACTTACACACACCTCCATCTAATGGATGAATAACATAATGTTTCTGTGGATGGAAAACTAAGGCCTCACGAAATGATGACTGGTTAATTACATCTTACAACCACTCATGGTGGCCATTATGATGGAACTGTATTTATATATGATATATATTATGTTTATGATTTACTTATGCTTTTTTACTTCCCATTTATAGAATGCCTTTATGGTTTCCATAGTGGGTAAATACGATAATCTCATTTGAGGAAGTGTGGACTACAGCCCCTCAAAGTGATTTGATTCGTTAATGCCTTATGTGGGATGTATAAAGGATGGAGTTAATGATATTATATATGATATTATACTGGAATTATAATATACCTATTTATCATTATTTTTATTTCTATTAATATAATAAATAGAAATGAAAATAGCGTTCATGCATACGTACGACTTACCGTCACCATGAACGGTGCATTTCATTTCTTACGTCTAAATGTTATATAATATTATAAAACCATGTATATACTGGATATATATGATATATATGATATAAAAATCATCAATATCATTCTGAATATAACGAACCTTTTAGAAAACGGATAACTTTTAAATATAAGGTGTTCATTTTTTACTCATATACCAAATATCGACAAAATAAACGTTATTAACTCTAATGATTGAATAACGTTTATAACAAGGTAATAAGTGATAAAAAAGGAATAATAAACATGAAAAAGGTTCTTAAGTAAGTAGAAATTAACATTAGTTTATTATTCACTAGATTAATGAATGATCGAGTCAAGTCAGATACGAGGTAAGAAACTTCATCTCAATCTCCTTTCATTGATTTATTTTTAGTTTTATACACATATTTATTTTATACTATGTATAAAACCCTTTGAATTTTCATTTTATTCAATGTGAATCTTTTTAATACGAATCGTTTTCCTGAACGAAAAAAAAAATAATTTTTTATGTAAGTGCTGACAACGACATTTCCTCCGCAGCGAGTATTATTTGATCTTTGGCTTCCTTAACAAGACGGAATGTTTTTAAAAGGAAAAATTAATACCATATACTCTTTTTATGTATTCTAGTATTGAAAATGATTTTGAGAGTGGATTTATTATTTCAATATGTTGAAATGATATTTTATTATTTCAATGCGGAAATGTTATCATTCTTTTTTGCTTATGTTATGTGTTATGATCATGTTATGGTTCTTGGGAATTAATTACGTTTATGGGTGGTTCCATGATAAACCTAGGGCGGGTGAGCCCGACATAGCTCTCCAATGCATTGGGTAGCGTGATGGAGGTAAATGTGAATGTTTCTCCTAAAGGATTTAGGGAATATACTGTGATGCATATTCCAAAGTAACTCCCTATATAGTTGTGACAGCTAAAATGTAAGTATGATATAGATTCCACAAGTTACCTTTATGATTAATGATTTCTATGTGTCTTTCATAAATCATATGATTTAATGAGGTAAGTAAATGATTTCATGTTTTGTATGTATTTTTGAAAAAATGTTTTCATTCACTGTTTTATAACCCTTACTGAGATTTTTATGCTCATCCTAATTTTTGAAATGATTTCATAGGACATAAAGATGAATAGGGTCATGGATGGGATCAAGGAAAAGTCATGCTGTCTAAAACATGGAACTAGACATGACCCTTTTTTTCAAGAGTTTTTATTTATGAAAAAAAGGAAACCGTGTAGATATGTCTACCTTGTAATATTTTGATATGTAATAGTTATGTACTAATTCTCTAAAACTGTAAACCTGAAAAGATCCTCAATGTGAATTAATAATTTAATTCAATATTATGTAATGTTTAAGGTAGGGTCCTAATAGTTGGTATCATAGGTCTGTTTAGATAACATTAGGTGTTAGGGTATTGTTAAAGTAATATCCATTAAATAATTTATGTTAATATTTACATCATAGAGCATTTCCAGATTACCATGTTGCTTCGCCTACGCTATTTTTGTGTTCAGAATGGTTTTCTATGGAGGAAACATGGTAGCTGTGTTGGGATGACATCAGGAGGAAGACAACCTTCCATATCAGCAACCTCGGATGGTCAGAATTGGAACTAAATAGTTTTTTATAGAGATGGAACAATTTACCCAGGCTATAAATTGTGGTGGTATCCATGTACGAGATCATCCATATCAACCACAAAGGAACATGTCAGTAGTGGAGCATTTCATGAGGCAACATCCCCCATCATTCAGAGGATCATCTGACCCTGTGCTAGCCTAAGGGTGGATTAAAGCACTAGAGAAGATTTTTTTATGTCATGGGTTGTTCAGAACATCAAAAGGTTAGTCTTGTTGTTTACCGTTTCGAAGGTGAAGCTGATCAGTGGTGGTCGATGGTGAAAAATATCAGGGATACTGAGGAGATTGATGCTCTCAATTGGGATGAGTTCAAAGGTATGTTTTTGGAGAAATATTTTCCTAAGGTTGGTCATCCTAGGATGGAAAAAAAATTCCTCGAATTGAGGCAGGAGGATGACTCAGTGGCTTCTTATGAAGAAAAATTCACTCATCTGGAAAGGTATTCTCTAATTTTCATACAAGATCTTGATAGTAAAATCAACCATTTTTACTCAGTATTAAAGCCAAGATATTGAAGGTCTTCAGCTTTTCATGAGTTCAAAAGTTATGAAAAACTTGTTCGTTGTGTAGAGAAGGTGGAAATGGAGTTTTCTGATGATCAGATATTCTTTGACAAACAACAAAATAAGACGTTGAGGTGGCAAACAAAAGGGAAGAACTCTTCAAAAAAAGTCTGATGGTAAGAAACTTAAGTTTACAGTTTGTGAAAATTGTGGTAAAAAGCATGGTGGGGATTGTCTTCTGAATTCTGGTAAGTGATACAGATGGGGTAAAATGGGACATAAGGCTCATAATTGAACTATAAAAGATCAGGTTAATGGTAAGACAAAATTTGGTTAACATTCAGTAAAATGTTTTAAGTGAAATGAAATGGGTCATTATGAAAATGAGTTTCCAACAAAAAAACTCAACTGAAGGAATGCTTCCATAATACAAGCATAAAGGAGTTGTGAAATCCTTTACAAATACTTCAGCAGATGTTGGGCCATCAAATGAAGTTATGTCAGGTACACTATTTGTTTGTTCAGATTATCCCAATGTGTTGTTTGATTTAGGGTCTACACACTCTTTCATTTCTGAGAAGTTTTATAGTAAATTGGGAATTCCATCTCTTGATATGAATACTAAAAGTATGGTAAAAACACCTGGAGGAAATATTGAGACAGAAAGAAAACATAAGAACATTCATATCCTTGTGTGTGGAAAAAATCTACCTGCAAAACATATTATTTTGCCTCTAGTAGAGTTTGATGTTATATTGTGCATGGATTGGATTTCTTTTTATCATGCTAAGATTGACTGTAGAGCTAAAGAGGTTTCTTTTCAGAATAATTTTCAGTTTGTAAACAAAAATGAACCCTTGCTGTTGATAACATATCAGGAATCTGAGAAACTAGTAAAAGATGGAAATGAATGTTACCTTTCACATTTTGTTGAAAAAAAAGGAACTATTCAGATTAATGATGTGCCAGTGGTAAATGAGTACCTTGATTATTTTTCTGATGAGTTTCCTGGTATTATAGCTGATCTAGAAGATGAGTTTACTATTGACTTAGTTCCTAATGCTAAGCCAATTTCAAAACCCCCTTATCAAATGGATCAAATTGAGATTTTAGAGTTAAACAAGAAATTACAGGAGTTATTAGATAAAGTATTCATTCGACCTAGAACATCACTATGGGGTGCTCTTGTCCTGTTTGTTAAAAAGAAAGATGGTTCAATTAGACTTTCATTGATTATAGAGCATTGAATAACATTACTGTTAAGAATAAGAATCCATTTCCTCATATCGATAATTATTTTGATCAGCTCCAGGGAGCTCAGTATTTTTCAAAGATTGAATCGAGGTCGGGGTACCATTAGTTGAACGTAAAGGAAGTAGGCTTTCCAAAGACCACATTTCGTACTAGATATAGCCATTATGAATTTGTAGTTATGCCTTTTGGGTTAACCAATTCACCTGCTGTATTCACGGATCATAGGAATAGAATTTTCTGTGAGTTCTCGGATAAATTTGTGGTTGTGTTCATTGATGATATTTTGGTTTATTCCAAAAGTAAGGAGGAACATGAAATTCATTTATGGTTTGTCTTGAAAACCATAGTATAAAAGAAACTATTTGGGAAATTCAGCATGTGTGAGTTTTGGTTACAAAAAATTTCTTTCCATGGTCACATTGTATCAAAAAATGGCATAACTATTGATCCTACTAAAACAAAATTTGTTGAAGAATGGACAAGACCCACAAATATAATCAAGATTCATAGTTTTCTTGGTTTGGAATGTTATTTCCGAAGGATTGTTGAAAATTTTACACGGTTATCTAGTCCAATGAATATGTTAACTCAAAAAGGTGTTATGTTCATCTGGAGAAAATAATGTGATGATTTTTTTCATGAATTGAAAATAATATTGGTGAACGCTCTAGTTTTGGCATTGCCTTCTAGAAATGGTAAGTTTGTTATCTACAATGATGCTTCGTTGGAAGGGTTGGGTTGTGTCCTAATGAAAAATGATCAAGTAATTTCTTATGCTTCACGTCAGTTGAAACCACATGAGTAAAATTACCCTACACATGATTTGGAATTAGCTATTGTTGTTTGTTTCTTTAAAAATTTAAAGTCATCATTTGTATGGAGGGAAGTGTGAAATATATACTGATCACAAAAGTTTTAAGTATATATTCACTCAGAAATAATTGAACATGAGATAGAGGAGATGTTTTTAATTAATCAAGGATTATGATTGCATGATCCTTTATCATACAGGGAAAGAAAATAAAGTGGCTGATACTTTGAGTTGAAAAAGCAATACTTCATTAACCGTGTTACGTTTGGAACGTGATCCTTTAGTTTTTGATTTGATGAACTTTGTCATAGAAGTTGTTGTTGAAGGAAATTATTCTATTTTGTTTCAGGTGTCAGTGAGATCATCTCTGTCAAATATAATTAAGCAAGCGCGGAAGGAAGACAGTGAGTTGTAGAAAATGGTTGTGTTGGTTTAGAAGGGTAAGTTTCCTGATTTTATCATTGATAATGATTGTGTTTTCAGATTTGGAAAGAGATTATGTGTGCCTTGTGATTCAAAGTTGAAGAATGAGTTGTTATGTGAAGCTTATAGTTCTCTATTTTCAGTTCATCCTGGTAGTACAAAGATGTACAGAGATCTTCGGGAGTATTACTGATTGGATGGAATGAAAAAAGATATTGCTGATTTTACTATGAAGTGTTTGACTTGTCAGCAGGTTAAAGTAGAGCGACAGTTACTGAAAGGTATTCTTCAGCCTCTATTGGTGCCTGAGTGGAAATGAGAAAATATATCCGTAGACTTTTTTGGGGGATTACCAAAGACATCTTGAGGTAATAATGCAATTTGGGTTATAGTTGATAGATTGACTAAATCTACTAATTTCCTACCTATTAGAGATACTTTGTCTCCAGATCAACTTGCTCAGCTGTATCTCAAAGAGATATTCAGGATGCATGAATTTCCCCTCTCCATTGTATCTGATCCTGATCTCAGGTTCACATCTAACTTTTGGAAAGGCCTTCAAAATTTTTTGGGTACTGATTTATATTTTAGTACAACTTTTCATACTCAATCATATGGGCTGTCAGAACGAACAATTCAGACCTTGGAGGATATGTTACGTTCTTGCTCAATGGATTACCAGGGAAGTTGGGACCAACATCTTTCTTTGGTTGAATTTTCATATAATGACAACTTTCATTCTAGTATACAGATGGCTCCATTTGAGGCATTATATGGAATGAATTGTCGAACTATAGCATTCTGGAATGAAGTAGGTGAAAGGAAGATGATGAGACCAGAGTTCGTAGAAGATATGGGAGAGAACGTTTAGTTGATTCAGAAGCACATGAGAAAAGCTCCGAGAAAACAGAAAAGTTATGCAGATAACCGAAGTAAGGATCTTTCCTTTGAGGTAGGTGATCATGTCTTTCTCAAAGTTTCTCTAGGGAAAACTATGATGTGTTTTGGTAAGAAGGGAAAGTTGAGTCCGAGGTTCATTGAACCTTATGAAATTTTGGAGAAATTTGGATCAGTTACGTATAAAGTGGTTTTACCCCCATGTTTATCCCAGTAACACAATTATTTTCACGTTTTGATGTTCAGAAAGTATTTGCTAGATCCATCTCATGTTTTGAGCCCAGAGGTAGTTTAGTTGGAAGAGAATATCTCTTATGAAGAACAACCAGTCCAGATTCTTGACCATAGAGAACAAGTGTTGTGAAATAAAGTAATTCACCAAGTAAAGGTTTTGTGGAAAAACCATATGGTTGAAGAGGAAATGTGGGAATCTGAAAATGCTATGAGGGATAAATACCCCCACTTATTTTGATAAGTGAATAAAAAATTCGAGGACAGAATTTCCAAAAGGGGGGAAGGAAGTAAGATCCTAGGTAAATGAAGAATAATAGATTTTAATATTTATTAATATTTTTTTATTAAATATTAATTTTACGTTAAAGGGGTTTCTATGATTGATAGAGTACCCGATACGCAACAATGAGTTTCTTTGGAATCTTACGTTGTACACTAATAATATAATATTTTTATTTTAAATGGTAGTTAACTCCTAGATATTGTATTGGCCAGAATGAATGAAACTAACTACAATATGATTATATGCATTTTTAAATGTATTTATATTGTCCAATAAAAATTTAGAGGCTTAAAATGTGAATGAATCTATTTTAAGCATAATTTACGTTAAAAGGCCGATTTATCGCCTTTTAATGGATAACCCTCATTAAATATAGTTTTGTTCACTTTAATACATTCTAACTGACCAAATAAAATCCTTCTTTAGAATGGGGACATCAAATTTTACTTTGGGTAATTTTTTGGTGTTTTCTGGTAAAGTCCATTTTTAAATGAATAGTGAAAAATATTGCATTTTAATTCAAAAGTGCATTTTAATTCAAAATTGAAATTTAATCTAATATATTTATATGGATAGATTATATTTTTAGTTGGTTTTAAAGTGAAATTAAAATATATTTTTACCATTTAATCCAATGTTGGTCATTCGAATTAATTTCACTTTGAAATTGGACATAATCAAGTATCAATCTTTTGATAGTTATTGTTTCATAAAAACATGCTATCTGTTTTAACAATGGGAATTAATTTCTAAATTAATTAATTCCACTTTTATGTTTTGAAATTGAAAAAATAGATATCAATTTTGAATTCGAAATATCAAATAATTCTTAGGCTGAATTTTTGGTATTTTTCTGAAAAACTTCAATTTTAGATGTATAGTGAAACCACATAGTAGTAGTTAAAAAACTGACTTTTTCATTTAAATGAAATTTTACCACTTATGTGAATTGAATTTCTAAAATCCAACATACATGGTTGTTATTAGGAAGTAAATTGTGGTTCAATAAGATGAAAATATATTTTGGTGAATAGTAACTTTTGACTTTTATTTACCGCCGTTAAAGGTAAATAGGGTAATTCAAGGTTAAAAGAATATTATAATGATTTAAAATTTCCTTAAAACTTGTAAAAACATTATTGGATGATTAATTTACTACCATGGGAATCTTTGGGTCGATTTTGGGACCCCATTGAGCCACTTGGGGGTGATAATGACATTTTAGATTAACTAACATAAAGTAAAGGAAAATATGATAAAAGAAAATAAATTTTAGTAAATTAATTTTTAGAAGGGGTTATATAAATTATCATTTTGTATATAAATATTATTTATAAATTTAAAACGATTTCCTATATGATTGTATTTTTTTATAATTTTTAGACCCCGAATAACTAAAATTATTCATGACACAATAATGATACAATATTTACCACATTAATAAATAATTTAAATAAATAAGATTATAATGATTTAAATATTATCCAAAACATGTCCAATTCTGATTGGATTATTTTTTTTCGACCATGGGTCATATTATCTTCGACTATAAAGTTTTTTGGACTGTTAGAAACTGAATATAATTATATTATAAAATAATATTTTCACACTTTCCAAAAGAGCCACTCCTCCCCCTTATAAAAAAAGATCACTTATAAGCGATTACTCACACCTCTCAAGCCACTTGGCTCTTCCAACCTCTGCTAAATTAATCTTCCTACATCCCTCTCCTCACCCAAGAAGACTTACCTTATGAAGAAGTCTTTTCAAGAAGTCATTCGGTTCAAACCAAAGGGAGTTACCCAAATTAAAGGTAACAATTTCTTTTAAATTGTTTTCTTTTATTTTAATTCTCCAACCCCTAAAATCTTTTTATTCCTTTATTTTGTAACAAAACCAGTATCCAAAATATAATAGGATGTTGTTATGAGAAGGATTCGAACTACACTTACTCACACCTCCATCTAATGGATGTAGAACATAATGTTTCTGTGGATGACAAACTAAGGCCTCATGAAACGATGATTGTTCAATTACATATTACCACATATCATGGTGGCCATTATGATGGAAATGTATTTATATATGATATATATAATGTTTATTATTTCCTTATGCTTCTGTACTTTCCATTTATAGAATCCCTTTATGGTTTCCATAGTGGGTAAATACGATAATCTCATTTGAGGAAGTGCGAACTACTGCCCCCTCAAAGTTATTTGATTCGTTAATTCCTTATGTGGTGTGTATAAAGGATGTAGTTAATGATATTATATATGATATTATACTCTAATTATAATATAACAATGTATAATTATGTTTTATTTCCATTAAAATAAGAAATATAAATGAAAGTAGTGTTCATGTGTACGTACGGCTTACCGTCTCCATGAACGGTGCATTTCATTTCTATCCTCTAAATGATATGTACTATTATAAAACCATGTAAATAATGTGTATATATGAAATATATGATATCCAAATCATGAATATCATTCTGTATATAATTATCCTTTCACCACATGGACAACCTATAAATATAAGGTGTTCATGTTTTACTCAAGTGCCAAATATCGACAAAATAAATGTTATTAACTAAAACAATTGCAGAATGTTTATAACATGGTAATAAGTTATATAAAAGGAATAATAAACTCGAAAAAGGTTCTTAAGAAAGTAGAAATTATCTTTAGTTTATTATTCAAGAGATTAAATAATGATCAAGTCAAGTCGGACACGAGGTAAAGGACTTCGTCTCAATCTCCTTTCATTAAGGCATTTTTAGTTTTATACACGACTTTATTTTATACGGTGTATAAACCCATTTGACTTTTTATTTTATTTAAGGTGAATCTTTTTTATATGAATCGTTTTACTAAACGACAAAAAGGAATGTTTTTTACGTAAGCGGTGACAACGACCTTTCCTCTAGCACGAGTATTGTTTGATCTTTGGCTTCCTTGACAAGCTGGAATGTTTTTAAAAGGAAAAATAAATACCATATAAACTTTTTACATTTTTTGGTATTGAAAATGATTTTTAAAATTGATTTATTATTTAAATATCTTGAAATGATATTTTATTATAGCGATGTGGAAATGTTATCTTTCCTTTCTTCTTATTTTATGTGTTATGATCATGTTATGGTTCTTGGGAATTATTTACGTATACGGGAGGTTCCGTGATAATCCTTGGGTGGGTGAGCCCAAGATAGCTCTCCAATTCATTGGGTAACATACAGAGGTAAATGTGAATGTTTCTTATAAGAAATTTAGGGAATATACTGTGATGGGTATTCGAAATAAACTCCCTATGCAGCTGTGATAGCTACAATGTAAGTATGATATGGATTCTACAAGTTACCTTTATGATTAAGGATTTATATGTGTCTTTCATAAATCATATGATTTCATGAGGTAAGTAAATGATTTCATGTTTTGTATAAATTTATGAACAAATTTTTTCATTAATTTTTTTATAACCCTTACTGAGATTTTTATGCCCATCCCATGTTTTGAAATGTTTTCACAGGACATAAAGATGAATAGGGTCAAGGATGAGATCAAGGAAAAGTCATGTTGTCTAAAACATGGAACTAGAACTAGACATGACTCTTTTTTTCAGGAGTTTATATTTTATGAAAAAATGGAAACTGTGTAGATATGTCCAACTTTTAATCTTTTGAGATGTAATAGTTATGTCCTAATTCTCTAAAACTCTAAACCTGAAAAGATCCTCAATGTAAATTATTCATTTAATTCAATATTATGTAATTTTTATGGCATGGTCCTTATAGTAAATGGTCAATAAGTTCATTAATACCTGACAAGGGGTACATGTTCTTGTTCAGGTCATGGTTTAGGTGAAATTAATCCACCCAAAATTGAAATCTCCCATCTTCTGTTTTCACAAAACAAAAGTGCGGATATCTAGGGAGACACATTGGGTCTCACAAATCCCTTACCTCAAAGGTCCACCAACAAAAACCCTATCACTTATAATTTGGTAGGGGATATCCAATATGCAACATAATATATTATATCAATACCGAGATGTAAGTCAATGAAAACTCTATCTCCCACCATCAAGGTGGTTCCTGAATATCTATGGGGAAGACAACCATATAATCCACCACAACTAAAAGAATCCAAATTATTGAAGACCCTACTTCACCATGAGATATAACCTCTAGCATACGAGTGATGTTCAATAGCATACTTCATGATGAACTCACTTTATCATCAATGATATAACTCTTAACTGAAAAGGTGAATCTTGTCCCATCAGGGAAGTGGCACCTAAATCAACTATGGTGATAGTAAATATGGGATCAAATCATGAAAAACCAACACACAACCGAGATGAAATCATTGTGTTCCATCACAAGGAAAAAATGTTCCCTTGTGACCCTTTATCAATCAATATATCTCACACTACCAGTAGATAAAAGATAATGAATAAGAATTTTCTCTGGGAACCCCAAGATGAAGCTGCTAGGCTAGAAACACAATTGGGATATTTAGATCTACCCCCAAGAGTATGAATATAAGGTATATACCGAAATATATTGCTACTAATATTGATGCTGGAGTATAAAACACACAGAGTGTACCTCTAATCATCTCGTGTGATGTGGTGTTATATTCCTTTTGAGATTGCAACTATCTAATGCCCAAACCGTTAGCTCCCGGAGCTAGAAATGAGTCACCAGGTGGTTGTGGTAGAAGAATCTCATAGTGTATTAATCCACCCACATATTATCCTCATAATCTCCTAGATAAACCCCCCTGAGGGTATCCCTAACCTCTCCTGTGAGATCATTTATCAAAATGTTGTCTCTTTCATGGCAGTCCATCAACTGTCTTCACATGCTCTTCATTGTGTCTAGTTGGGTTGTCTGGTTCTATGTAACCTTTCCCATTACATTAAAGCACTGACCCTCTCTCAGAATCCCTGGTGACCAATTTGTTCCATGTCCCAAATGACCATGTGTCTGTGTCTTATCATGATAGGATCAACTATATCAAGATCTAACGAACTGGCACCTTCTACTTATTGTAGATGACTTAGCTCCTGGATACCAACTTTTTGCTCTTACTATATATCACCCCTCTAAAAAAAAATATTTCTTTCACTAGTTCCCTGACCAAAACACCATCATAGGTTGGTCGTCACAAGGGCACCACACTGGTATAAATCTCTATACAGAGTCAGTGCTCAAATTTCCATGCTCATAAGTAGCATTCGAGGATCATTTCAAGGGAGTAAAATGTTTGTTTGGGAAGTGTACTCAACCAATTTAATCCCTCTATGAGATGTCTACATAGCATCTTATTTCCAAAATGAGAAAAAACATGAGGGGAATTAATCCCCATAGAAAATTTGATGGATTCCAGGACATGAGAGTGTCGACTCATTGTGTATCGGTGAACCAGTACACCACTATCACCCTGCTGCTCTGTCAAGAATGATTTCTTCTAGTTCAACCATCATATCGGTTAGTTTTATGATCATCATTATAACATGGACCTCCAAATATATCCTTTAATCTATATTCTAGGGATCTACCTCACCACAAATACTCAATACCCTCTGGCACTAGAACTCACAGAGTGTGCTAATCATCTGAGAATCCTACGCCTGCTATGCTATGATGATCTACCACTCGACGGGTGATGGTGGTGATACCTAAAAACCTAGTGAAATAATATCATGGGATTGACTCCGAACCAAGTCTTCATCACACATATGATCACCATAAATATACAGAACATGTGTCCATTCTTTATATCATCACAGATGCATTCAGAAAGTTACCAATACGTACTATGGTCAAATGAAAAAATATATACGTATATAATAATTGGGATATAATTCAAGAATGAAAATAAAAGACTCAATCCTATATGATTCAAATACCATTGATCCTAATAAAAAATGTCTTAACATGCTGATCTGACAAGCTTGTAGTTATGGTCCTTCTGAATGGATACACTAACATCCTATATCATCAGTTAGTTCCTTGGAATGGGAGCCACACTTTAGCCACACTGAGACAGTTTCACTAAAATATCAACAAAATTATACTCATGGGATTACCCCAAACACAATCCAAAGTCTTGATTAAACATTGAAACCAGTTTTTTAGGAACCAACTCTAATTGGGGTTCAACCCATAACTACACCATGCCCAACTCCATTGGCTAGGGGCTGGAGACCATCGAAGAATGAAAAATTAACATGGGGAGGCATTTTATGATAAATAAATAATCAAACACACACAACGAAACATCTAAACATATATTTTCAGAGGAAAAAATTTGTACTAATATTCAAAAACTAGAATGTAAAGTATGCATGAAAATCCTCTATGCTATATCATAGTATGATAGTGAAAACTAAAAGAAAAGGGAAAAAATACACAATGTATTAGAAATATGTCTCAACATAAAAAAACTAGAACGTGAACTGCTTAGAGTGACCAACTCATGATCTCCATGCTGAGACCACCATACAGAGTCCATAACAACCAGTATCCCTAAGCTCCTTTGATGTCACCATTGATATAACCTTTGTCTACATAAGTCACGACATGTGTGGGAAACCCCTATGAAGGGGTAAGTATATACATTCCCGGTAAGAAACCCTGAATGATAATGGATGATATTTAAGAGATGAAATATTAATAGAATGATAGTAGATTTTAAACAGGATGCAGCTCTTCCAAAAGTAGAAGAAAGAGTTATCTCATCTGCATACAAGGGGATCACAAAAGTGTGTAGTTAAGCTAACCATCGGGTATTGGGAACCCAAAGAAGGGGATTAACCTCATCCAACCATGAGAAGCTATATATGGATAGAAGGTTTCATACCATGTGTATCATTAATCCCCATATAAAGAGAGCATCCAAACCCCAAAGTATGGATAAAAATGTGTGTATATTTATATATGATCCAAAAAAGAAGCCGAAATGAGAGAGAAATGAGATCCGTGTCTCACAGTTAAAACTAGAAAATGATTCTCTATATGTTTTATGGATCCAAAAAATTATGGATAGAATCTTGTGCATATTCTAAATAGAAACCATCAATGTGAGGCCACACCTTTTAGATTTTTTGTACAGTTGAGGGGACAAAATTTATAGGTGGAGGACTCTTTCCATGGTATAACAGGAGAGTCCACTCAATTGATAGATAAAGGGCCCATACATTGATTTCATTGGAGGTATCCCCTATAATAGTTGATGGAGGTCCCATTCCCTTTCCAGTAATAGGTTTTGACATTAATGGTGTAGGATCCATGTCCAACATAGATGGAGGGTTCCACTCTAGAATCCGATAGCGGACCTATGCCTTATCCCAATAAGAGGGTTTCACTATTATATTTGAGGTCCAATTCCAATAAATAATACAGGGTTATACATTGGTCATAGAAGAACCATGCCTATCCCAACTGAAGGTTTCCACTTTCAATACATCTAGTTATCCTATGTGATTAGTTCCATCATTGAACATCACCTAAATAGTCACTATTCCCAGAACAATCTTACATGAAATCCCATAATATACTAATTATGGAATCATCACGTTCTATATGATAAAAACACCTATAATTGGATAATAAAAAGACAAATCTACTTCCAAATAAAATAGATATAATATTTTGATGTTTCATCAAAAGGAACCATGGGGTACACGGTGTGTGAGGGTACCTACATAGTGTGTGGTATCGCTCTACTACCTATCCATGTCCTTGGAGGAACAAGACCCACCTACTATGTAAGGATACGATAATCTTAGGGGATCTACATTGTTCACCCATGCAACTCATTTTCCCTACTGTGTGCTTGGTTGTGCCTATGTTCTCAAGTTATATTTGTGTACTCATGTATTGTCTCAATAAATGGGTGCACGACTGTAGACACATGCATGGGGTCGAACACATGTGATCATCCACATAGTTCATCCACCTAGGGAAGTGATACACAGATTTTAGAGAGTCTATGTGAAGTGAAATTGTTATAAATTTCTAAATCCATTTATGTCATAGCATATGGGACACACATCATATGATAATAATGATAAATAGTGTGTAGTCACAATCTTCATAGTTTCTTACTTTATAAATCTATTCCTTAGATAAATCCATTATACTTATATTATGACCCCTTCTATTTGTAGAAATAGGTGATGTGGCCATGATCATCATTTTTGACCATCTAGTTTCTAGAAAATCATACCAATTCGTATTCAGAGGTTCGTAACATGCCTTTGCAACACACCATCATTGATTTGGAATTTTAGTCCACAAATAAATCACTTGAAAGCCTAAAAACACCATATCTACCTATTTTTCATTGATTGATCAATCACATAAGAATTATTTGAAAATTTTGGTGCCCGATCGGGCTTTCTACCTCCCAAAAATGTCAAACTAGGACTATAGGGTCTAACTGGTTAAGAAGTCAAAGAAAATGGGGGGAGGGGATGGAAAGAAAACAATTTTTTATCAATAATTTCCATGTATTATCATACAATTAAAATAAATGGGGAAATACGAGGTTAGAAAACCAAATAATAATTAATTAAACCATTATAAAGTTCCAAGAATGTTCAGTAATTGCCCCATACCATAGAAATGATGATTCTGCTAAATCAATTTAATCAATAATAAAACATTTGATGAGTCATAATAAGATATTGGATCATTCGTCAGGGAAGAATTCTCTCACCAAAAAATCTATGAAGTCATTTGGGTTGTTACATCTCGGTGTTCCTTGATTCATAGATTTATCATCCTTAGATATGATCCACCAACATAAGAAGGAAAAAATATTCTCTATAATCCACATAGGTTTTATGGAAATAACAATGATGGATTCTCCATAGTGTTGGTTTTATAGATAATTTAGTTTGGTCAAAATAAAAAAATTATTTTATTTAATTATTTAATTAACGTATTGAATGAAACGCCCACGATAAGATATCAGAATATCTCATGCCATCCAATTTTATGTCATATGTACTGTAAAAATCGCATTACAGAATCAGTGATGATCTTGGATTGTTGATGAGAGAGTCTATTTAAGATTTATAACATTTCCTTTTAACAAAATTTATGGGTGTAACATAAAATATATTTTATATTTTTATAAAATTATTAAAAATTACATCAAGCATCAGAATTGCACATAATCTCAACACATGGCTCTAGAAACATATATTGAAATTCATCAAAGTCATAAAAGGAAAAAAAAACTAGGTCTCTAAATTCCAGGAAAATATCAGTGTCTCTCTAGAGAATGGATAATGGGGAATTTGGGTAGTTGAGAACACAAATATAGGATTTGGGAGATACAGAATTTATTCACAGTCGTGTTTCACTATGGGGAGACCCAGTTCATTTATTTAATATGAAAAATGAATAAATTTTTTTCTACATTGCTTTTAGGGAAATTTATTCCATTACAATAATGAATAGTAGTTCACTACCTCGTACTAATGATGTATTCAACTAACATCACAGACCTCAATAGTTTTCAAAGATGGGCATTCTTTCTCAGTATCATCAATTGTGTGTTACGATGGAATAAATTATAAAGATAATATTTAAAATGAGGTATGAACATTACCAGTATATTGTAATTCTATTTGGATTGACTAATGAATAGTTTGATTTTATAGATATAATAAACATAATATTCAAAAAAAATCATGATAATGTTTTAGGTATTAATTGATTATATTTTGGATTATTCTAAGATCTGTGAGGACAATTAAAATAACGTATTTATCATTCTTAATATACTTATAAGAAAAGAGTTATATTGTATGTTTAGTATGTTTGATTTATAGATTCAATAAAATTATTTTCTTAGCCATATGGTCTGAAGGGTTGGAATCATAGTTGAACCTATAAGGAAAAATGTTGTCACAAAATATCCTTTACTAAGGAACATAAGAGGGTTACACAGTTTTATTGGGGTTTCTAGTTAATAATGGTGATCTATTCAATAATTTTCCCGATTTGATAACAATTATAGAATGATTACATGTAAATGGGTTATGTCTATTTGGAAACAGGAATGTGATAAATATTTTAATTAATTGATTATGAGATTGGTAAATGAATAAATTTTTAATATACCATTCATAAATGAATTGTTTTTTATATATATTGAGTCATCGAAGAATGGTCAAGGTCATTTCATTACGAAAAATGACAAGTCATTAAATATGAATCAATGAAATTGAATAGTCATGAATAAAACTATCCAACTATTTTTATTGAGTTTCCAAATGTAAAATTTTATTTAATTATATGAAAAAGTTATCTCAATGGAAAATGTTGTGAGATATACATTGAACCTAAGAGACTAAAATATATACTTTAAATTAATGATCTAAACATGATGTAATGGATATGGATTGAGATACCCAAGGATTATGGTTTATCAATAAATTACCATATGGTGAAGGAAAATAATGATTTGATTGAAAAAACATTAGATCTTTAGGTTTTGACCCAAATGAGTTTTGAGAGGAATCCTATTTTAATTAATCTACTATGAGTAGATATGGGACGTAATAAGGAAGGGTATATATAACACCTTTTCCATATTTTTGAGAAACTATATTTAATTGAGATTAAAACAAGTTCCCCCTGTAATTAAAATAATATTAAGAGGAAAATTACTATTATGAAAGATGGAATGTTGGTAGAATTCATTTGTGAAAATTGATTCCAAAAATTTAGAAGACAATTTTTCTTGTTACAACTATACCTGAGTGATTTTTTTTATGATGATCGTAGATTGAACTTATATACACACCATTATAGCACACCGATTCAAATGGAATATTTTTTGTGGGATAACATGATGTTGTAAATTGATGATTATGTATAACGATTCTTGGAATGATGGAAATTGAAGGAAGAAATATAGAACCCGAGTGGAGACCTCAAGCCATATCCCATTCCTATGTGAAAATGGGATAAAATAAATATGGAATTTATCATAAGACTTCCAATTACTCATCTAAAGAACAATAAGATATGGGATATTATTTATCACTTAACTAAATCATCACATTTACAATCCATAAGAGATGTTATACCACCTGATCACCTCAAATAGAAATATATTTTTAATGTTGTAATACTTTTTGGATCCCCTCTTAAAAACATGTCTACCCATGGTCACATTTTGACATTGAAATTATTGAAGAGTCTTAAAATTCTTTAAGATACTGAGATTCACTTAAAAATTTACTAACACCATAGAGAAAATGGATTTTTTCTAAAAGAACTATTCATGAAATTTAAGACATTCTTAGTTTTTTGATTGCCTAATTTCATGATATGTGGCATAAATATTTATCTTTGGATCAATTTTTTATAAAATTGTGCCTTTTCATGTATTTAAATGGAATCATATGGATAATTATATAGAAATAGAAGTCATACTCCAAATTATTGAGATTAATTCAGTGAATGAAAATTTACAGGCCCATAAATTGTTGATGATATTACAATGAAGGTAATGACTATTTAGGCTCACATTAAAGCAACATAAATCAGGAAAAAGTGTTATAATGATATTTGAAGTTATGACTTGGTTTTTCATGTGGGAGATAATGTTTTATTAATTTTATACCCATGGATTCATGTGATAAGGTTTGGTAAAAATTGAAATTAGAACCCTATGTTCATTCAAACCTTTAATGTTCAAGAAAGGATTAGAGCTATGGATTATTAATTGGAAATTCCACCATGCCTCTCTAATAGACACGAGGTGTTTCAAATATCACTATTAATGATATACATAAATGACCCAACACAATTTCTAAACATCGAAGAAATAAAATAATAACTTAATTTATTTTATTGTAAAGAGAACATCAATATTTGTGATACTACATATAATGTATTGAAGAATTGGAAGGCTCGACTGATTAATAATCTTTGGGAAATCAAAAAATGAAGGAATTAATGTGGGAAACAAATAATGTTATAAATATGAACTACCAAATATTTTGTAAAAGGTATTATCTATGGAATTACATAGATATGTTTTTTTGGAGTGAATAATGTAATTCCCCTAGTCTTCATAATATATTTGTTTTATAGAAAAATACAAATTTTCGATACAGTGAGATATATAAACCAATGAGTTTAAACAGAACCCAATACTATATTGAAATATTATTATTTAAATGTGATAATTATAACCAAGATATTATGGACTAAGAAAAATATGAAAATAATATGGTTTAGAAATATATAAAATGAATTCAATGCTTATATTTTTATTATAAATACAATAATATTCAATTTAATGAAGAAGAAATGTTTTCTGAAAAAAAATAATTTTTTTTCTAAAAGGTAGATTATTTGTGATTTGGAGAATTTAATTTAAAATTAATGTTAAATTTTTTTTAGAAATATATTTTAAAAAATGGAATTAATTTTTCATATATTCATTTAAAATTAACAGTAATTAAATTTTTTAATATTTTTAGAAAAGATTAATTTTTCGACGAAGAAAAAAGTACTTTTATTAAATAATACATTTTTATTGAAAATATCAAAAAAGATAAAATATAATTTATTTTTCAATGAATTTTTTTTAAATTTTTAAATTATATGAATATTTTAGTTTATTTTGATCAATTTTAAATTAAAAACTAATTTTAAAAAATTTAAACATTTGAAGGGTTTTCATTTAATTTTTTTATTTGTCTGGGTGATTAATTTTAAATTGAATCCTATGAATTCTAAGAATTGAATTTAAAAAATGGATTTGAAATTTTGACCCATAATAATTCATGTTATATAATAACTTCCTATTAATTTTTGTCAATAACGCATAATGAAAATAGTAAAAACTAATTCCCACATTAAAGGTGAAAACGAGTTTAACATGGGTTAAATTGAGAAGACGTGGATAAAATTTTTTCTAAAAAATGTATAAATAGTATTTTAATGAAATATTTCTACCTTATATATTATAAGTATTGAGAATGGGTAATTATGGAAACATTTTGAATTTGGAATACTTGGGTATCAATTCATCATTTCAAAAATTCCAATTGTGTCCCCCTCCTCAATTATATAACGGAACCCATTCATTTCACATCTAAACACCTATCAATAAACATTTAATGGAAAATACCTAAAAAAAGAACTCCAAATCATACATATAAGAATTATATTGATGATTTAATTCCCAAAATACAATGTTTAGGGACTTTAAGGGGAGATCAAAATGAGGCATCTCTATGATAAGGTAATTTTCTTAATAAAGATATTTCATTTCACTTCTTCTTTTCCAGCTTTAGTAATTCTTTGAAATATCTAAAAAAATATAATAAAAAATATATATACTATTTTATTCATGTAATGATATTTACCAATCTTCCCAATCAAATGAGGAACAAAATAGTTGATCATGTGTATAACGGACTACCTCCTCGAGGGCTGATGTAACTCATTTTCCATCAACATATTTAATGACTTTATATAATGATTTATTTTATCAATATATATAATATTTATTAAATTATTATACTTAAATAATTACTATATAATATAAAATTTCTTACATTCCATGCTGTGTAAAATACAATAACATTTCCCCTTTGTACTTTGGACTGCCGCCTCATGAAGCGATGTTATTAATTTTTCCCATAAGCATTACATGGAAGGAAATAATGAAAAATTTAATGATTGTATGTGATAAAAATAAAATAATATTGATTCAATGAAATTAATATAAAACCCATTTCCATATCATTTAAATCATTATGAAATTATTGAATCACTCATGCATACATACATCTCTCTCTCTCTCCATGAAGCGATGTGATTCATTTCCATACTATAATTTTCAAGAATCATTACCATAATTTTCAAAATGATTAAATATTATATTTAGGAAATTATTATAGAACGAGATTTTATAAATAAATATCCTATTCATAAAAATAATATCATTCATGACAGAACACCTATGAGAAAATAAGGAAATTAACACTTTAAAAAATGAATATAATGAAATATTATTAACAAATGAGTGTTCATATATTAAAATAGGATAATATATGATATTATAAATATGATTGGGGTTATGTAATAATTTAATAATATTCCAAAAACTATTATATAACAAATTGAATCATGTTCAACCAAAAAAAATCATAGGGTAATGTGTTTTGTTACAATTTCAATTTCACTGCAACATTTTTGTTAATATGTACCTTTTAAATTTTATATGGTGGATATAATCCAAATTTTAGTTTATTTTAACTAAATAAATATTTATAAAGGATTTAATTTTAAAAAACCATATTCTTGACTAAATGATTGTCACATCTAATTTAATGTATAACATTAAAATTGTTAACTTTCCCATGAGACAACAAATTTCTTTTGATCATTTTTCAATGGATATTATCATTCTCCTAAATATCAATATTATTTGTGTAATGGAAATGTTTATTTATTAAAAATTATATTATTTTTACATATGGATTACATTTTCAATGTTATTTGATTAACTAGGTAAATATTGAAATTTTTTATTTAATAATAATTTTTTATGATAAGGAAAATAGTTAATGAATTAAATATATTATTCAATATATAAGGAATGATTCGGAGTTTAAGTGATGGGTGGGGAATGAAATTAAATATCCCCCTAATTCATTGATTATTCTTAGGATAAAAATTAGTAAAATGAAAGTAAATGGGTTTCTACAAATTGTTTTAAACATTATTATGAATGATATTGATAGTAGAGGTATCATGATGCTTGAGATAATAACATCTAATAGTTAATAACATACTTAATTTAGAATTAATTTATTATTATTACACATGATATTATCACAACAATATAATATTTTTCAGATTTCAATTTCTTATTAGTTATTTAATGTGATGGGTTATCAGTTATTAACCTTTTTATATTGATTTTTTTATCCAATTATAATTGTAATGTTATTAATAAAATGATATGTTTGATTAGTTATTTACCTTGAAATATATTTTATGTCTTATTGGTTTATTATAGATTCCTCTTTATGAAATCCTTGTTGATAATTTGAGCTCAAAATTATTTTAAATATTTTTCCCATGATATAATGATGAATTCATTGATGATGTTTAAGGATGTAATTTTTTTCCTAAGATAGATTTATATTTTTATTCCTACATAAAGTGGGAGTACTCTTTTTATTTATTTATCTTAGACTAATAAACTAATCAATATAGGGAGATGTGATCCCATGAATATTTTTCTAATGTAATATAATTAACCACTAACTTTGGGATACTATATCAAGGGTTGTTTGTATGGTTATGGGGGATTAATGTGAAATATTTCTCTGTAATTAAAAAATACTCCTTTAAATTTTTTTGAATCCAAAGTGGTTCAAAAATAAAAATTATTTGTAATTTGAGTCATTCCACGATATGATATTTCTAGTTGTAACCATGAATAAATAAAATTAGACCCACTAAAAGGTAATTTTCTTCATGATATTAATAGATTCCACATTATTTATACAAGGTGAATATTTCACTGGTATCATCTTGGGAATAATTTTCAATAAGTATTCTCATATAGAAAATGAATGCTATGTTTTCATTGTGATTAAACAGTGACATAATTAGTGATCGATTACATGTATTTTGATGAAGGGGAAATATTAGGAAATTAATATACAAATATTAGATGGTCGTTATATTAAATGTATGAAATTTTTTTTATTTAGATATTGTGAATAAAAATAAAAAATAGAATTAAGACATGATGATTTCAGAATTTTTTTTCCATTCAATAAGAATTATATGAGTTGATAATTTTATATAGCACTTGTTGTAGGAGGTGAAGAGGGAAAAAATAAAATAAATATATTCAATTGAATATTTTCATTTTATCTCGAGATCATTAATCATAGTTTTTATTGTTTTTGGATTATTTATCAGATTATGGTTGGTGTCATAATATTTATCTATTTAAAGGTAATTCCATAACTTTAGGTACTTATGAAAATAAAATATGTGATTTGTATATATTTTTTTAAAATGAATATAAAATGTGAGTGCTTTCATTCATCTTATATGTGAACCTAATTTTATAAAAATTGTGGTATCCTTTGACTATATCCATATATATAGTCGAAGAGTGTAATGCTAAATAAGAACAATATGAATTAGTATTTCATATGAAAATTGATAACATATTTTAACCCATATCTTGATGTAAGTTTCATCCCAATATATAGAAAAAATACTCATTAACATATTGTAGAATTTACCATTCATATTCATCTATGTGAAAATTATTATCTTGATATATTATATGATAATCATTTACCAATCACATTTTAGAGATATGATATTGAAATTTAATCATTTACCTCAAACTATTGTATGAGTCTTATTCATGTGAGTTTACTATTTATTTTCATGTAATGTTGATGAAATAAAATAATGAAAGAATACTTTACTCTTGAATATCCCCTAACACGATGAGAAATTGAATATCACCAAACTACATTTAAAATCTCTTATTTAAGTGAAAAAATAAGTCTCACATTTACCCTAAAGCACAGAAGAAAATAGATTCCAAAAAAATTATATATTGGGAAGACATACTGATAGTTTAAGACTTGGGTTTGGATGAAATTACATCCATCATAAAAATTGATTTCAAATTTAAATCCCCCCAAATACCATTTTTAATGGATCAATCATGAAATGGAATTACTATTTCAATAAAGTCATTACAAAAACATAAAGAAAATCAATGGAAGAGTATATATTAGTAAAAGGTATTGATTGAAAATGTTTTTTTTAAATGAATTCCATATGAAATAATAATATGATCCCAATTCGATGAATGTCTACTTAAAATGAGGAAGAAGTTGTTGGTGTGTTGTATTATCCCAATACCCCTACAAAAAAGTGATAATATCCCTACATATAGTTCATAATTTAAGAATCATAGGTAAATCATAATTATATTATAATTTTTGTACATACTATATAATATTTATACAATTAATTCATTGACAACTAAATAATTAATAGGCCGGTCTTCAAATATAAAAATGTAAGAAATATTATACATCATAGTTTATTTTATGCATAGAGATTCTTAATATTAATAAATACAACCAAACCTACCAAACTATATAAAATGATATATCTAAAACCATATATTTATTCCTTGAAAGATCAATAAAACAATATCCACATTCAGTAATAGGTTCAAACCACAAAATTTATGTATAAAGTGGTGAGTAAAATATTTTAATATGATATACCTAATGCTTCAAATCTAACATGTGATAGTTAATTATTTTTTCTTTTTTACTCATTTTAATTGTAATATATCTTATATCTCTAATATATAAAAACTCACAGTAGAATGAAAAAAATAACAAATATAGATAGAATTTACAATTACTACCTGGAAATATATCATTTATTTATATGATTTAATCTCAAAAAAATATCACAATATCATAATAAAATTTGTCACCATAAAAACATCCCAAAAACATGATTAAAAAATATCATATTTTAACACTGATCAAACTCAGATAGTCAATCATATTTTAAAATCCATTACTATAATGATAATAATAATTCATTTGAATACATGTTCTAGATAAAGATATTATGATATGTATTAAAGATGGAAGACCAACCCACAACCTTATAGAATCAGATCTATAATTTATGTTTCCTAAATTCATAGATTATTATTTATCATTACAAATAAAAACCCCCCAATTTTTTTTTCAAATTATAGGTATCCAATTCTCATATATGTCTCAATAAAATAGTTAAATACATATATGGGATTCCCAATAAGGATAGAAAATTATTCATATACCCCATGATGAAGGAAATTAATTACAAATACTCCTCCGAGTATGTATATTATCTTCATCCATGTGATAATTATATTTTTTTAAGATATTTATATTTTATAAAGTGTAAATATGAATGTTCTGTTATAAAACCAAATGGTGATAGTTGAAGGATTGAACTTAATTTCAGATATTTTTAGTAGTGTTATTTGTTGTAGTTAAATAAAAAATTTCAATTTGGATTTATAAGTGAGGTAATACCGAGATATAATTAAATTTCATATAATTATTTTTTAATGTTAGATAAAATATTCATGAAATTTATCAGGGTTATAAGAGAACTCGTCTAAAGGTTACATAGTCTTGACTTGTATATTTTTAAAAATAAAATACAATTAACCGGATGTATTAGTTACGGTGTTGATGTTTATTTAGTTTTCTAACTATAGTATAATTTCTATATAAACATTATAAAGGTCATATAATGGGGATCCCCTTGTAACACCCCATGATACCATGATAAGCTTCTCTTTGAATAATAGAGCAGCGTGTGTTGTACGCAACCTCGAGTTCTAACACACCGCGACGAATAAAAGTAGTCGTTATGAATAGTAATTCTTAATTTTTAAAATTATATAAATTTTATATTTCAAAATGGACTTCATTTTTCGATTTGGAATATCGAGATTAGCATATGTTGAGTTTTTGGTATTTTTCTGAGAACTTTCAATTTTTGATGAATAGTGAAAATAACTAAATTTTAATTAAAAACATCTTTTTTATTAATAATAATTAATAGTGATAAGTTATTATATTTAGTGGTTTTACAGTATAATTAAAATATAATTTTACCATTTTATCCAATGGTGGTCATTATAATTAACTTCACTTTGAAATTGGACATAAAAAATTGTCAATCTTTTGATTGATAATGATTCATAAAAACACGCTATTTGTTTTCACAACGAGAATTAATTATAAAATTAATTAATTCAACTTATATGTTTTTAATTTTTTAAAATAGACACCATTTTTTAATTCATAATATCAACTATAGCTTAGGGTGAATTTTTGTTATTTTTCTTAAAAACTTCAATTTTTTATGAATAGTGAAACCACTAAGTGGTAGTTTAAAAACTAATTTTACATGTATATGAAACATTACCACTTCTGTGATTTGATTTTAAAAAATCCTACATACATGGTTTTCATTAGGAAGAAAAATCTGGTTCAATTGGATTGAACTAATTTTTTGGTGAATAGTAACTTTTAAGTTTTATTAATCGCGATTAATGGTAATTAGTGAAATTTAAGGTAAAAATGATATTATAAAAATATAAAAATTTCTTGAAACTTGTCCTACACTTATTGGATGAGTCATGGCCAACAAAGACAATCCATGGGTCAACTTGGGGACCCCATGGACCCACTTGGGTAAGAAAATGACATTAATAACTTTTTATTTAAAGTGAAAATAAAATTTTCACAAACATGTGTTGTTTCACTAAAAAAATTATTAAATGGGGTTATATAAGTTAACATTTCTACTATAATTATTAAATGGAAATATAAAAATATTTACTACATCATGGTTATTTTTTTATAATATTTAGACATTAAATAAATAAAATTTTTTATAACACAATGATGATGCAGTGATTACCTCATTAATTAACGATTTAAATAAAATGAAAAGATAATGTAATATCTAAGACATACACTTGTCAAAAACCTATTGGATGAGTATATTTCGAACCCTTATCACCTTATCTTCTAAATATATAATTCTCAGACCTTTTAAATATGAAAATAATTTCCTAATAATGTAACATTTCATGACTTTCCAAGAGTGCCCCTCCTCTCCTCTTATAAAAGGCCCCCACCACTACCACCTTATTCACACCATAAAAGCCATTTGGCTTGGCCAAACTCTGCCCAAATAGTCTCTCAACTTCCCTCTATTACTCCTAGAAGCCTCACTTTGTGTGGAAGTCTTCCCAAGGAAGCCTTTGGCACAAATCAAAAAGAGTTACCTGATTTTAAGGTAATGTCTTCTCTTATGTTTTATTTTTCTTCTCCAACCCCTTAAATGTTTTTATTACTGTATTTTGTAACAACACAAGTATCTACAATATAATAAGATGTTTTTATGATATGTATTTCATTTACACTTACACACACTTCTGTCTAATGGTTAAAGAACATACTGTTTCTATGGGTGGCGAAATACTGCCTCACGCAACGATGATTGTTCAATATTATTTTAACACCTCTAATGGTGGCCATTATGATGACACTATTTTCATATATGATATATACATATATTATGTTTATGTTTTCCTTATGATTCTTTATTTCTCATTTATGGCATACCTTTATTATTTCCATTATGGGTAAATGCGATAATTTCATTTTAGGAAGTGCGGACTACAGCCCCCTCAAAGTGATTTGAATTGTTAATGCCATATCTGGGAAGTATAAAGGATGTAGTAAATTATATTATATATGATATTATACTGAAATTATAATACACCTTTATATGATTATGATTTCATTCCATTAAATATGATATATATGCATGTAGCGTTCATGCGTACGTATGACTTACTCTCTCCATGAACGGTGCATTTCATTTCTTACCTCTAAATGTTATGTAGTATTATAAATGCATGTATCTACTGGATATATATGATATATATGATATCTACATCATGAATATAATTCTGCATATAATGGATGTTTTACCACATGAACAACTTGTAATTATAGGAAGTTTATTTTGGACTCAAGTACCAATGATCGACAAAACGACCGTTTTTAACATAAATAATTACATAATGTTCATAACTTGGTAATAAGTGATATAAAAGGAATAATAATCATGAAAAAGGTTCATAAGAAATTATAAATTAACTCTAGTTTATTATTCAGGATGTTAAATAATGGCCGAGCCAAGTCGGACATGAGGTAAGGGAACTTCTTATCCCAGTTTCCGTTTTTGGGTTAATCTCCTAATTTCAAATTATGTCATGATATTATTATGTCCTATCTTGTATTTGTACATTATTTATGTGCAATTATAGTGAATACACCTAATAGATATATTTTATTTAAAAAAATGATCTTTGTAAGGATTTCGTCTCAATCCCCTTTCATTGAGGAATATTTTATTTTATACACAACTTTCTTTTATACGGTGTATAAACCCCTTTGACTTTTATGTTTATTCAAAAGGAATATTTTTTATACAATGCATTTTACTAAACAACAAAAGGGAATGTTTTTTTTTGTCAAACGTATGCGGAAACAACGACTTCTCCACCACCGTGACCATTATTTGAGTTCTGGCTTCCTCTACAAGCCATAACTTTTTTTAAATGAAAAATAAATACCAAGATTTAATTTTATTTTATTTTGGTATTGAAAATGGTTTTGATAATGTTTTTCTTATATCAATGTGTTATATTGATATATTTTTATTTAAATGAGGAAATGTTATGTTTCCTTTATGCATGTTTTATGTGATAATATTATGTTAGGGTTTATGATATGTTTAAACCTGTTCATATGAGGAATGCATTGGACTTAATAAGTGACGGGTGGAGCCCTCTATAGCTCCTCGGTGCATCAATAGGTCTCATGAGACAAACTAGTGTCTTGGCACGAGGCCTTGAAAAAATCTTATTTGTAGTCTTGACATGAGGCCTTGGCTACGTGGTTGTGATAGTATGGCATTATGCATTCCATTATTATGAAAGTGGTTATTGATATTGCATGTGATTATTTGTATAGTAGAATATCCATGTGAATTAGTAAATGACATTATTTCATTTTGTTATTCCCATATTATGTTGAAGTTCAAGTTTAAAAGGCTTTTTTTAGTTATACATTTCCTTAAATGTTAATGTTTATTTATGAAAAATTCCTCTATATTGTTATCCTTAATAAAAATATGAGCTCACCCCTTCCAATGTTTTAATTTTTCCAGGATGTGAAGAATTATATTATAAATGACCTGCAGGGATAGTATGAGGGGATATGAAGACAAGATGTTGTTGTAGTTTTGTTTTACTTTATGATGTAAAGTAAGACTTATGAATGTATGTAGTGTTTCCAAGGCTATTAAACTAATCGGTCTTTTGAGACTTGATCTTTTGTGATCATGCCAATGTTACGCAATAATGCATCGACTCTGGGTAACTGGGGTCAGGGCGTTACACCCCTTCTATGAAATATTTTATATTGTCGGATAATGTTGAATTTTAATAAATGTGTTATATGTTATTGTTTTATTCCACCCATAGAGTAGGTATTATTCCAAAAAACATTAAATAATTATGTTGTTTTTTAATTTCTTATAATGTTTTTTCTCTTGTATGTTATTTTTTAAAATTTATGTGTGTGTGGAAGTCTATAGTAAGGTTAATGTGTATAGTGATTTCCAAAAAAAATTTAAATATGTTTTTTCAGTAAGAAAATGTTTTACAACATTTTTATTCACATGAAGTTTCAATGGGTTTCTTTTGGTTTTCAGATCTTATAGTCCTAATAAATTTTATTAAATATTGGTTTCTATATATATTATGATGGATCTATGGATAATGGGTTTTAGAGATTAGTTCACTAGAATTATTCTATCATCACCCTTATAGATGAATTCTAATAAACTATTCCTGATCGTTATTACATTTATATAATTAAATGTGAGTATATTGATTTTAGTGTTAATGACAGTTAATGAGGATATAATTTTTCATGATATGTTTTAAGGGATATATTTTACATTATGAAAGGTAGAGGTATAAGATAATCTATTAGAGAATATTGTTGATCTTATATTGACTAAAACAAAACATGAATTGATAAATGATGTGGAATGTAAACTGGTGGATAAGAAATAATTATTGTCTATCTGGAAGATACTGTCCACGAATGTTGAATATAAGAAACATCAAGTGGAAATTAAATTAAAATTTATGAAGTCAATTTCTAATATATATATGAGAACCCAACTATAATAGACCATGTTTTTCTATTATTTTTTTGATTTTTTATTAAATTTTATATGTAAAATTCATGAATGTTATGTAAATGAATTAAAAATGTTTTTGAGTCATTTTGAATCAATAAAGGAAAAATTCCAAGACCCTATGTGGGAAACATATCTAAATTCATCACTATCAGAATCATGGGATTCTATAGTTACCATGATGTTTAACTAATTTGGTAATAAATACATATCATTTTTCTTACATTAGGTATATAATTATGTTGGAAGTTATTTTATGGAAAAAAATTCAATTATCAATTCAAAATTTATACAGTATATACAGTAGGGGGAATATGTTTATATGGAAGAGTCCGAAGAAATTTTAATGATGAATAATTAGAAGATGGTTTATGTTAGACAATGTATTCCCTTGTGTTATAATTTTGATATGAAATAATATATAATGAAATATTTCAATGAAATAAGTTTTAATTTTAGATGATATTATTTTGGATGTGCATCAAGAAATTATATTGTAGAATATTTGAGTGGTATTTTATAAGTGTCTCTAGGACTATTAAATTCTGGATTTTAAAACATATATATTTATTTCAATATGTATCTGTGATAATGTTTATTAGAAATTATACTTCTAGAAGATATAAAAATTACATAATATAGAAAATGAAACACTATAGTTTTTTTAAATATTGGATGTTTCTATAAAGAGAAATAATGGAATGCCTATGTCATTTTAAAGAGTGTGACACATATGATAGTAAAAGTATAATATGCCTTTTTTTCCTGAAGTCGGAAGATACAGATTTTGGGTGAACTTTTTGGTAGTAGTTTTGATTGTTACAAGTGGTTTTATTGTGGTGTTTAAATGACTTTAAAATGCAACATTATACTTTATATGAAAATTTTAAGGATAAATGGATACCAAAAAAAATCACAACTCTATTTAACTAGTCTCATGGTTATATAATCGATAAAGGTATTCATGTTCTCAATAACAAAAAAAATGTTGATGATCAGAAGTATAGAGTTTTAAGAAATTTAATATTTATTTATCAAGAAGTAAAAGAAGGTGTCATTCTGAAAAAGTTTATGATGACCAAGGATTAAAAATATGTTTTGGTATATAAAAATTTATGTGGTGAAGGTCAGGTTCATTAAAAAGATGATTAATGTATTATTTTACCATTATTCACTATTTAATGTAAAAGGTATGGGTGTTCATTATCATGTACAAATTTAATATTTCTAGATCCTTGATTCGACGGAGAGTTCATGTAGAAAGGGAGAAAAAAAATTAAATAATAATTTTTGAGTATTGATAATTGTGGGGAATATAGAAGAAGGTAATTCATGTCATTGTTTTTGTAGAAATGAATATGAATTATTAAGACCATAATCATTAATCTAGAATAATAGATAGTCACAATTAATTTGAAATATGCATTAACGGAGAAGGAAAAAATCATGAGGATATATGTTGGCTTCAATATGGTCATTAGGGTAGAGAATATTAATTGTGATTCACACTTATAGAATAGAAGACCATCATCTCTATTGGGGAAAGAACATTATAAATCATGTTACATTGGAATTTAGGTTGATGCTTCACATATCATATTATTATTTTTACTCAACTATATTCACATTAATTTTAATAAAATGGAAATAATTGATGCTAATTCCCAATAATGTTTCTCTATGGAGTATGATGATGAAGAAACAGATTTTACCTATATGATAAAAAATATTTATGGTGATAAGAAAAAAATTGTTATTTAAGGAGATAATGTGGAAGGATCAGTACGTAGTGGATGTTGTAGATGAGATAAAAGAATCACATGATGATAACTTTTATTTACATTGATGATCATATATTCAAAAAAATTATTCAGTATGGTAGTTCCTATAGAACTATAAATTCTAGAATCAATTTCAAAAGTTGATCATATTTTGATGTTATTTCCAAGGAAAAATGTTCAATAAATCCTATATATTGTGGATTCTTTGAGTAGTTTTTTATGATGACATTACCAACCTAAAACGTCAACTGTGAGATGAGATACAAATTCCTTTGCATAGGTATACAAATCATTGATTCCATTTTAAAAGATATGGAGATAATATGCTCTAATTGTTTCTAAAAAAGGTTGATTAACCCAAAATCATAAAAGAAATAGAAATTTACGGCGATTGAAATCAGTAAGTGCAGTGAAAAAAACATTATTAAGTGTTTCGTTGAATAATTTCTATTTTATTAAATTTTTCTATACAGAACACCAAACTAAAACAAAACTATATTTTGATAAAATAATTTTTTAAATTTTAAAATATCCATTAAATTAGAATATATAATTACATGTACACATATTAAGATATCACTGATGAAAGTGAAAATAAAAAGCATTAAGAAGGACGAGTATCCTTTAAAAATTTCATTATTCATTTTATGAGAAGGAGTAACCTTTACAAGGTTTTTAAATAGACTAAAAAAATATATATTTGGAAATTATCGTAACACACAAATAAAATAAATTTCTACTATTTTATTATAATATATATATATATATATTTAATAAGTTATATAATTCATTAAAATATCCTCATTGAATATATAAAAATAATATTTGACATTTTTCAAACTCGAGTAATGTTTCACTAAAAAATAGTGTTTATTCACTTTTATTGACATTTTTATTTATTTACATGAAAAAAACAAATAAAATTATTTCTAATTTTATGTCATAATATTTATAAAAGATAATTATCACAAATTCATTTTTTATAATTAACATAATTCTACATGGAATAATGTAAATTTTAATGAAAATGTTGAAACAAATTTAGATTAAAGGATATTTTAAGTAACTTTTTTTTAATTTTTATCTAAAAATTTAAATTAAAAAATCATAAAAAGTTACTCAAAAATGATGATTAATTCTATTTATGTTTTTTAAATTCATTCAATTTTTAACCTATGAAAAATTATATTAATAACACTTAAAATTGAAAACAACATTTGTCTACAATATAATTTATATATATATATTAAATTTCTTAAGTTAAAATTTATTTGTTTAAATATTGGTAAATTAAATTAGACTATATGGGGACATATTTTAGTTATATAACCTAAATATTTTTTTATAAGTTTTATCTTAAGTTGTTTTAATAACATATAAACCCAAATGTTAAAAACTAGTTACCATAGATGAAATAGAAATTATAAAATGTAAAAATAATGTTGTAAAAGCAATGAAATATGTTGAACAATTTCATAAAATGTTTTTTGGATGATTTATAGACTTATATAAAACTAAAATACATTATATGTCACTTTTTAACCATTGGCCAATGAATTGTGGCATTTTTTTATTGAAAATATTTTGTGTTCCCTAAAGTTATACTTTCTTTACATAAAATATTCGATCACTTCCACTGTATAAAAGAAAAACATCCTATTTTAAATTTATATAACCCCATTAAAATTTTTACCATAAAATTTGTCTATATCATGATCAATATACCACTATCACCCTATGTTTTTTATGCCATTATTTTGAAAAGATACCTTCTATTAATTTTTTAACATCACAAAGTTAGAATTATTCAATAATTATCATTTACTTCATAATATTTATCTAAAACTAAAATTCCATGTATGTGTATATAATTAATTTAATAACATTTTTATACTGATTGTTTATTTTATTAGATAAACCAACATTATTTATTCCTTCTTATCCACTTAAAAAATACCTTGATCAAGAATTTTTATTGACTACATGATCTACAAAGCAACAAGTTATGTTTTCCATCACCACATAAAATGGATGTCAATAAAATATTATTTAAGGAATTAAATTTATTCTCAAGATTCTATTATTATTATATAATTAAAATATATGAAATTATATAATTGATATTAATAATAAAGGATAATTATATACATAACCACCTAAAAGGACCATATCAGAGTACCTTTCCCAATCCATGTTCATTTTATACAAACCTATATAAATGTATAAAAAATTATGATAATAGAGTAATAAATTAAATAAACCCCTAAAATTTTTGATATTATGATGTTACATTGTGAGAACTTTAACCAGGGTCAACATAAAAAATGGTACATAGAAATTAACTAAATCATATAAAATATCAAATATAACAGGAAAAATACATAACAAGTAAAGGGAGTACAATAATAAATGGTAATTAATATTTAAAATATATATCTAAATTGTTATTTAAATGTTTTATAATAATATTTTTTCATTCATAAATATAGTCACATCGGCAGAGCATATTTGCATCAATGTAAGGGATTCATATCTAAATTTAACCCTAAGCGAAATATTACCAATTATACATAGTGTTTTCATTGGAATGGTGTATCTAATAACCATATGTTATTTTTTATAATGATCATATTATATTTTTTGATATATAGATCTAAATTCAATGTTCCATCTCTCAAGGGGTTTTTAATAAAAAATTACAAATGTTGTAAGGGTTGTTTCTAACATAATTTTCATCCATTGATTTAAAAAGTTATTAATTAACATTAGTATTCCATGTTTTACTAATTCTATAGTGTGAAATAATTATATTATCTAAACTCATGACTTAATGATTCTAGACATTTATTTCATATAACCTCATCATTAACATATTCATCCCTAAAAAATTATCTTACCAAAAGCTGGTTTCTTGGTCTCAATTCAGAATTATTTAGAAATTATAATTTTTATGAATAAATATATATTAATATGTTATATATGATACTAATATATTATATTATATCATGAATTATAATTATTTCAAGGAGTTATATATTCATAATTACATTCCTTATCTTTTAAGTGTTTTGCTTTAAAAGTTACCCAAGTAATAAGGTTTCATTTCCCAAAATCATTTTTAAATTGATTTATTTCAAATATGATAACACATATAGAGAATTTATATTATCCTTGATTAAAATTTCTTCTCCACAGTATACCCATGGTGATAATTATTTTCTCTTGACATTTATTAGAAATCAACATTCTATAATTTTATAAAATTATGTGGTTTTCTGTAAAAGTATTTTTAAAATATTGAAAAAACTAATTAATTTTAATGATCATATATTGTCTTTGGCTAAAGTTTTTTTGATATCCATTTAATTATTTTGAAAACTAAAAATGTCCACTTTCAACTATTTTGTGTTTCATTAAAATATTTTTAATATAAAATCAATTAAAAATTTTCAATATGGGTTGGATTGAATGAAATGAATCGGTTCTGACATTTATTTGCCAAAATTTATTTCTTCTAGCATTATATATTATTGTAAAAAAATTCTCACTACATAATATTGGGTTCGAAATGAAATTATATTTATCCAGGTTTTAGAAAATATTTATTTAAAATTTATGTCAAAAGTTCATTTTTATTTGTCACTTAAAAAGTAATAGTGGTAAAACGTTTAAAAATATATATCATATAATTTATTTTCATGCGACATATCATACTCATGATTGGTAATAATATTCAAATTTTACTATCAAATTTTTTTCTCTAATAATATAACAAAATGTTGTTTTATATTAGATGAGTGATCCTTCATTACCTTTTTCTTATCTAACCATCCAATTTGAATAGTCATAAGTTTTCATCAAATTACATTGATTTATTAAATCCATAATTTCTATTTATTTTATTCTTATGTGTTCACATAGATTTTATATATCAAATTTTTTGGGAAGGTGTTTAGTTATGTAGATAACATTTATCAATTTTATGAAAATATAATATTCTCTAGTTTCATGATCAGACAGAATTTTCCTAGGAAGATACTGAATTTTCTGGGATAGACATTCAAATCACTTTGGTATATAATATTACTTTTATTGATGGGAATTTTTATTTTTTTTCTATAGTTATTACCATTTAATGATGATATGAAACATATTTTCATCATTATGTAATTTTATATATGAATATGGTTGATTTTTTTATGGAATAATAATTTAAGGATGATGTTGGGCGGTGTCCAATATCACCCTATAATTCATTAATTAATATTGATATTTAATGAGATAAGTAGGCATTTACCTTTTGGGATTATTCACATTGTCTGGGACTAATGAGTTGATTCACATTTAATGCATTTACATAATGAGATTAATCACATAGATTTATACAAATCGAGTTTTCCCAAAATGACTCCAAAATTGAGGATTTTTCAACATTTCATTGTTTCTTATTCATTTTATGAAATGTTATATTTCCTTTTTTATGCCTATTTTATATGATATTCCATATATTTATGTTCATCCATTCAATATTCCATGATTTTTGATCTAATTTTTGTTTAGTCTAAATTTAATATATATCAGGATTATTCCCATATTTACATATTATTATCACTTATGATCTTTGATTTTCATCCCTTATATTTTCCTTTACTAAGAATATGAGGACACCCATTTCATATGTTTCCACTTTTCCTGGCTCTGAAGAAATTAAATACATAATATTAATATAAATCATTATCTTGTGAGGATAATTTTATATACATGATGAAAAATTATTATGGATTATGTAACTTTATTATATGACATCGTGACACTCCCTTGGATTTATTTTTGTGTTCCTTTTTTATTTTTAGTTTTACTAGTTAAAGGTATAGTTTATATACTATTATGGGAATATAAATTTTATGTAAATTAGTTAGATAATTTGTATGGATTTTTATTCAAATTACTCTCCTTTTATTCGAGCGAAACCATTCTCTACCATAAATTCTATCTTATCTAGGTGATTTTAGAGATCTACAGTAATTCCAAATTATTTTTTAGGTGATAAATAATTTTAGTTATTTTGGTGTGCCTATTCGAGTATAAAATTCATTGGGTTCATCATTACTTTTGTCACAACATATGTGTTGTCTGGTTTATTGATTGAGATTCATGATTGGACGATATTTTCTTTTTATCCTTTGTAATTTTTTTATTCCATTGCATTCAATGATCGATCTCCTAGTATCCAATCAAAATTGTTAAAGGAGGCTATGTTCATACAATTGTGAGATAGGTGTTTCTAAAAAATAGGTTAATTCGATGAATTATTGGTCATTGTTAATAAATTCATTTTTTTCTTATTGAATTGATGTGATAAATAATTTCAAGTTATTTATTAGAATGAGAAAATATTTTCAAGGGGGTTTTAATTAAACATGGATCAGCTTTAATTATGAAATGGGTTTTCAAAAACTAAATCAAGATTATATTTTATTTCAAATGGGTTTTTAAATATGAAAGAATTTTTTTGAAATATATTTTGACAATATTAGATCCTAGGAAACCTTAGGGTTTGAGGAACTACTAGTATTTGTTGTTTTTTATATTGAAAAAATGTTGCTGAAATTGATATCAATTGGATCAAATGTTTTTCCTAGTATATTATCTTTCATGTCAATTATATATTTTTCCAATGTCTAGATCCCATATGATATAGTTATTGTTCATTTGTGTACTTTTATCACATGATAGTTTTTAAAATGGATTATTTCTAATATATTTTTTTATGCATTAGTATTACATGACATTACATGATGGAATTTCATAGATATTCATCCACTTGTTTACATAATTATGGATAGATATGATTTCATGATTTATCACTTATTGTTTTCAAATTTCTGATTTTGAGAATGTGAAGTAATTTTATGAAAACGAATATAAAAATGATATGAAAATAGATTAGATTTTTGAAATAGGGTTGTAAAATAGTTTTTCATTAAATGTTAGAAGTATTTCATTATAGATATTAGATATTGTATTGATTATTTTGTGGAACCCTAATGGGATTTATGATCACACTATACATTTTAAAATTTGGTGGTTGTAGATGTGTTATTGTAGGATACACATAAATGTAATGGTGTCTTCTACCATGTCAGCCTCTATATTTTCATTTCCCTCATACTAACGTGAATTTATGTGGACTACTAGCCACATGGAGAATTTTCATACTTCCTAGTTTAACATATTTAGATTCATTGGTATAGGTTTTTATCTCTTTATTTTCATCCATGATGTACTCTAGTTTTATGTTTTTATTTAGTGATATTTTGGAATTTTTTCCTTTATATATATTTCACATCACAATGGGATGGCTAGATTTGGTGAATGGTTTTGTTAACATGTGATAGTTTATTAAAATTTTGTATGAGAGGGAGAATCATCCTAATTTGTGTTAAAACTACATGATTTTTTACTTTCTCATATATCGATTGGGTGAGGTCTATTGTAATTCAGATATTAAGCTAGGGAGGGTTCCTAGTAGCTCCCTTAAATGTCTTAGATTTTGTTAACATCGATGGTTTGAAAATTTTTAATATGATTATGACATTGTTTTTTAAGTCATTTGAATGAACTATATGTGATATTTATTTAAATGAAAATTTTAATTATAAACATGTTTTCATTAAATGGTTGGTTTCATATCTATGTTAAAATATCATTATTTAAAATTATTGATTTAATTTATGAAAGTGATCATAAGATTTTTGGAATGCCCTCATCGTCAAATTGGTTTTTCTCTTCTGTTTACTAGGAAATGCCTCATGGATGAGATCTTCTGAATCTAAATTAGAATGCTCTGAGATAAAATAGATAAGAGAATCCACTAATAGACCATTCGTTAATAGATTTTGTAATCCAAACTATTCATAATCTAGTTAAATTGGGTGTCCGGATCCCGATATAGGTGGGAGAGTGGGAATATAAATATATTAAAAACAATACACCTATCTTACGTCTTGAAAAATGGCTATGAAAATCTAAGGAGTGGCTTAAGGGTATTGAATGATCTGATGAATTCTTGATGAATCTTGATGAAGTAATGTTGTTTATTACAAAAGAGATCTCATGTAATTTAGATGACGATAGGGACACACTATTATAAAATATATGTTTCTTGAGCGATTTTCATGGGATTATTTAAAGAAAATATTAAATTATTATTTTTACCCAAAAGATTTAATTTTAAAAAATTCTATATAGTTTCTTATTTTTTAGTAGATGTAGTGTAACTTTCTAGAGTGTTATACATGTTTTTATGAGGATGTTCATCTAGAGTCATAACCTATCACTAAGGAAGACATAAAGGCTCTAAGGCTTGAGATTAGATTTTGGACCGATAAACAATCGATGATGATCCCCATGGAAATTTAGACCTTTTTAGATGTAGTTATAAAATAATATTTGGTTGAGGTAGAAATATATGGGAAGATAGGATTGGGTGCAGTTTGATTTGGTGAAGGTGTTAGGAAGAGAAAATCATCTATCTATAAAAGGAAGCACAAATGTATCCAGATTTCTTTTGGAGCCATTTTGGGGGATTTTTCTGAAGAGTAACATATAGTGCTGTACCAGCGAGGGTTCTCTAATCTACCAATCTATGTTTTGATAAATATACAAAGACTTTTTATCCTCTTGGATTATATGGACATCAAAAATTATTTTTTGACCAGATACATAAGGATTTAAGGAATAATCCACATTCAAAATTGGTTTGCATGTTTGGTAAGATGCTTCAAAGGGCGGTGGATTACATCCTCATACTTTAGGGGATGATCATGTGGATATGAAATTTCATAGAGGAGATAATAATTTTTGTATTTATGTGGAAGAGTATGTACCAAGGGAATCTTATGTATAGCTAACTATAGTTTGATGTATGGTGTTTCTTTCATATACCGTGGTACTAGCTTTGTTTAATAAAGTTGATACTGAAAATTTTATATCAAAAAATAAACCTGAAAAGTAGAGCATTCATTTGGATGTTATATCATACAAATTAGATATTTCAATGACATTGGGAATGAGTTCCAAACTATTATTTATGTTCCCCATGTGCCAGGTGATGATACCCAACATTGAGGTGGTGTGGGAATTTTTAGATCCTGATATTGAAATCTTCAACATGATTACTAGAATTTATGGGATAATCAATGTTTAGGACAAGATTGAATGGTATATCCATCAGATATAGTTCTTTTCTGCCAATAGTGTCCTACATATTTTTCATGTTGAATTAGACTGAAGATTGGGAAGGGAATGGACAGTTGTTCTTTTTTTGTGTAATATCATTCTTTTTTATGACACATTTCGTGACAAACTCTACCATTTCTTAGGGGGTTCAATTCCTATAGTTTCATGTGAATACCATAATTTCATATTGGAGGAATCATTCAGTGTATTTAAATGAAGAGAGGATGAATATTCAATTGAATATCTTCGTGGTAAGATTCCCATTTATACTCTATCATATGTAATGGAACTTGCTGAGTTAGTGGAATTTAAGGTACAAATTGCTGAACTAGAGGTGAAGGGATTTATTTATCCTAACATTTCATTGCAGGAATCACCTTTACAATGATAATAAGGGTTATGGAATTCTTATACATTGTTTATATTAACAAAATTTGAATAGTGATATAGTTAGGAACAAATATCCTTTTCCTAGGATTGATAATATTTGTAACTATCATAGTATTTCGTGTTGGTTTTCTTTGTTCGGCCGTTGGTCAAGGTAAAACCAATTAATATTCTGATAGAAGGATATATCTAAATCTTCATTTTGGAGTAGGTATATGAAATTTGAAATTCTAGTTATACCATTTAATCAGACCAGTGATCCTGAAGTGTTTATAGCTTTTATGATCATGGTTTTTCATCTGTTCGTGAATATATGCTTTATTCTGGGATGGTATTTTTTGTGTACTCCATGTCATATGAGGAGTGCATGGGACATTTTGATATCATTTTTTCATCATTAAGGGAACATAATCAGAATGGTAAAATTTCAATATGGGAGTTTTGGATTTAGGAAGTAATGTTTTGGGGTAATGTGATATATGAGAGGTTAATAAAGTATATCCTATAAAAGCATAGGATATTTTCTTGGGGATTAGCAAAAATATATTTTTTGATATATATATGCATGGGTTTAACTAGTTATTAAAGGTGGTTTGTCTGGGATATCTCTATGATCACATTTTCAGTAACTAATTTTATGAAAAAGTAGTTTTTTTGAATATAATGAATATTGGTAGAGGTATTTTGTAGAGTTGATGGTGTTATTTACTTTTACAACATTTTTATACTTTTGGAACCATGTATGGGTTATGATGTTTTCTATGATTCTTCTTTTATGGGTCTGGGATGTGTCTTGATATAAGGGAATCATGTTTTGTCCAATGGCTTATTCTAGTTACGCCCTATTGAGAATAACTACCCTAAAACTGATCTTGATTTGGAAATTGTTATGCATGAAATGAAAATGTAGAAACACTATATATTTGGGGTGAGGTTTAGTATGAATTATGATCATAAAATACTAAAATATATTTTTACTCATAAGGATCTAAATTTTAGATTGAGATGCTGGGTGGAGTATATTTATAGTTTTTATTTTAATATTGAATTTAATCATGTGAAAATAAATTTGGTTGCAATAGAATTGAGAAAAAAATTGTTCATACAAGCCATGAAAGAATAAGTTTAGGTGAGGTCTCTGATGATGTTGTTTATTGAGATGATCTTGGGAGCAGTATATATGTGTATATAAGTGTCCTTAGATTAAATTAAAGAAAACTCATCTTTTGATGACAAAGTTATTCTTGAGGAGGTGATAGAGGTTGAGTTCCAGTGCTTGGATAAAATCCATTATGGTGGGGAGACCTTAGTTGAGTGGTGCTGATTTTCCAACTGTGATTAGTTGTTTCATAGTAGGTTGGATGTTCTGTCTTCCATGATATAGAAGTTTTTTGATAGTGGAAACTGGTCATGTTGGAATATTCACCACAATGAAACCAAGAATCATAAAGACTTGAGATGTCGGTATTGGTGGTCGTGGATGAGACTATCAATTGTGTATTTTGTATCACGTTGTCTTACTTATCATAAAATTAAGGAGGAACACTAGAAAACTATGGGTTTGGGAAAACCCTAACCCATTCCAATGCTGAAATGGGATTAAATTTCGTAGTATTTAATCATTTATTTACCATATAGATAGAGTTTGAAGGATTTAGTTTGGATGATCATTTACCAAGTCATGAAATCAACACATTTCATACCTAACATGGAGAAGGTGAATGTGGAACAACGTGGGGACTTATATGTCTAACTAATTTTGATACATCACGAAGTAACCTCAATATTTGTTTCTCATAGGGATATGAGGTTCACACATAGTTTGTGCAATTGTTTATAAGTGGTTATGGGTACCCATAATAATTTGATCATGGGTTATCATCTGTAGATAGATGGATAGACATGGAGTGTTATATAGGTTCTTGAGAATATGCACCATGCATGTGTGATGGATTTTGTAGGATTTTGGGAAACTAATTTTCCTCTAGCCTAGTTTTTCTATAATAATAGTTATCAGGAAATATTAAGATAACACATTAGAATATTTGAATGGAATACCATGTATAAATCCATTTTTCTAGGTAGAGTAGGAAGAGTGTTCCACGGTTATATCAACTCTTGTTCATTAGATGACGGAGTTGGTACATTTTTTTGGTGGAGATTGATCTGGAAATAGAGTCATATGAAATCATATATAGACTTTCTCTGTCACTCCCTAGAGTTTGAGGTTAGTGATTAGTTATTTTTGAATGTTTCACCTCACAGGGGACAACATCAGTTGGGTAGACATGGTTTGTTGAATCTGAGGTTTGTGTACCCCTTTGAGATCTTTGGATGACCCGGGAAGGTGTCCAATTAGAAAGACATTAAATTTGGATTGAAATATATCCGTGACATGTTTCATGTTTTCTAGTTGAGGATATATATACTGAATAATTGAAATGTTATTGGATGTGAGGACATTGATCATGATACTGACACCACTATGGTTGAGTAAAAATTTCAAATTGTGGATCATCAAGAGAATGTACACATTCGTAATAGTATTCCTCTAGTCTAGGATCTGTAGTAGTGCAGATGGGATGGCGATGAGATATTGGAGAGGAAATTATTGACGAGGAAACAAAGGAATTCACTTTTTAAGATCTATCATACTGATCAATATATGGGGATAAAATAATTTATAGTGGAGATATTAAAAAAATTTGTTACACCTTTGTGGTAATAATTTTATTTCCTTTTTAGGTTCATTTAAGGGTATTAGTTTTACTTCATATAACAAAAGTTTATGTAGTCTATTTTGAATTGAAACACCATGTTAGAGTGGAAAATGATGTGTATTATTCACCTAATATATTTTGTGAACTGATATATGGAATGAATGATTTACAAACCCTGCCACTATTTCATGATATGTAATGGTTGAAAATTCGGTTTTTTATAAAAAGGGGATGGGGGTTTTTAGTACAAGAAGCCTTCGTTAGTCAAATGTTGTGAAATTTTTTTACACAATGTTTAATTATTTAAGAATTTATATTTACATGATCTTCATAGGAACAAAAATATTTCATTTTTCCACATCCATTCCCTCTAGAAACTCATAGCTTCCGTATGTGGTTTTTAATATTTTGCTGCTTTAAAATCATTCATTTGGTGATCAATAATTAGGGTTTTTTAAGTGTACATATCGGGGAACATAATATTTATGTTGATGATTAATTTGGTCCAAATATAATGTTAGATATGTTTTATATTGGTTTTCATGATCAGATAGTGTTTTTTATCATTCCTTTTCAGTTTCTTATCACGCTTTCTCATTCAATGGATGATTTCTTGGTTTCCAATTATCATTATCTAAGGTGTATTGTTTTTTAATATTTTGAGGTATGTTTTTATATAAAATTTGTTAGATTGATGAATTTCATATTTTCATTGATAAATTATATTGGGTTCTCTACTATATAGAAGTGAGAAATATTTTCTTGGGATTTCTATGAATGTTATAATATTTTCATATGTGTATTACATAAAAATGAAATGTATTTAATTTATAAATGTGATTTCAAACAATAATATAGGACATTATTTTCTTCAAAAAAAATTATAAAATTTTTAGAATGTATTTGAAATGTATATTTTCAAGCTTGAAACACTAGGAAACATGGGTGTCTCATGAAATAGACATAGAAAACCTTATTATAATTGGAAGCACTACTGTTTTTTTGTTGATATCGACAAACTATAGAAGGAATTGATATTGGTAGGATAAAAAAACATGGAATGATTTAGGTTCTGTTATGTCCATTATATATTTTCCCATAGGATTGTTCAAAAATTATTTTTTGTCAGGAAATTTAAATATATTTATTGCTAGATGGTTTTTATCACGGGTTGTAACACATAGGTTTTTATGAGTTTTTATCACAATACATTGCATGATATAAATTTTGGGGTATCTGTTTACAATATTTAATAATGAAAAATTAATGCGATTTCTAAGGTTATCAGTTATACTTTTTATATTTATTGTTTTGATAATATAATAGTTTTTTATGATAACCAAAGGTAAAATCATTAACGCATGGATCATATTTATTGAAAAGTTCTATAAAATCATGAAATATGTCACTATAAATATTTAAAATTGTATATATTCTATTTCGGTATACAACTCGGCTTTGTGATTATATCCTACTTTTTCCTTTGTGAATTAGAAGATGTTGTATTATAGGATAAAATTAAAGATAAAGGAATTTTATATGATGTCAGATTCTATTTCATATTGTACTTAATAACATGGTGGGTTAGTGTTGATTGTTGGTCACATGGAAAGTTCTAATACATCATTTTTAGCCTCATTGGAAAGGATTTTATAGTTTTTGGTTTCATTTACTATCTTACTAATTGCATTCTGGTTGAATGTATAATTTTGGTTATATTCATGATTTGGCTCCATTATATATGTTTCTCCTAATTACTTGACAGTCATATTCAGGGTATGGTTTGGTTAACTTGAGATTATTTGTAAAAGATTAAGTAGTTTCATATATAGTGTGATAAATAACCATTAGTTGAAAATGAAAAGAGTTTAGTTAGTAAATTTTATTTAATAAATCTCAAAAATTCAAAACCAAGATGAAAATTGGAATGTATTATAATAAAATGTTTTACATAAGTCATGAAGTTGAGATATATTCATTTATATCGAATTATAGATTGTATTATGGAACTATTTAGATGAAATTGGTAGTTAGGATATTAGTTGAGGAATTTTTAATGGTTGATATGTTAAGCATGATCATAATTTCATAGTTATAGATACCACATAATGTAATTTTTTTGTAACATTTAATATTTAACAGATTGGTATAAGGGAAATTAATTGTAAACCATAGTGCTAAGTTAAAGTAATAAGCCCATGTATTAGAAAAAATCTGTATGTTTTTTGGAAATGTAGTGATTTTTTGGTTCTATAAGAAATTAAATACATAACTAAAAACAGGAAAGTGGAAGAAAATGTGGAAGATATAAACCCAATGGTAATCAATATGGAAAAGGGAAGTAGTGTATTAAATCAATATTCACTCCAGTGAATGATGAGTGGGAATGTGAAAGTACACCTTGTAAGGAACCCCCAATTGACATGATTTTTTAATTCACATTCTCTTTATGAATCATTATGATTGATTAGGAAGTTTACAAGTTAAAATCCTAATAGTGTGTAAATATGTATAACATAGATTAAAATTTAATGATTCATAAGTTATGGAAAATATTAATAAAAATTTTATAATATGGATAAAGGGTATGTAAAACCTTGAAAGAATAAATTCAGATGATATTATCTTTTAGAATATTATATGAATATTCCTAATAATTTGGGATATTTATTTTTCAGGTAAGATAACCTTTATAAGGGAACCTAATTTTATGCAATGTAAATTAATCTGGAAGAACCAAAGGAAGATATATAGGTATACAATTTCATATTGGTATAAATTTTCATTTTTATGTCATCATTTTATCGAGTTTTATTGATAATAATTATGGGTTTTAGAAGTTGATTGAAACAATATCATGAAAATTATGCTGGTAATGATTTATATATAAAAAATACTCTTTATTATAACTAAATAATATAGAATATATAAATGGATTAAAATCACAATATATGCCTATTGTGATGTAAAATGTGAGTTTTTTAGTCTTAACAAAGGTAGTGAGGTTAGTATCACTATAAAAATCAAATCCTTGTTCTCTTAGGAATGTTCAATAATGAGTGATATTAAATTATGATATGATGAAATATTGTAAAATTTAAAATTAATTTAAATTAATATGGATATTCTTTTATTTTACATAATGTAAATATTTAGATAAAAAAATAAACGGTATCAATAATGATGATTTTTTTTATATTAGATGTTTTGATTATATAGTATAAGTATAGGAGAACAAATTATTGAGTTATGGAAAACTCTAAATTTGAATACATTTTTGACGTTTAGGTAATAAAATCATGACTTATATTGATAAACGTAAGATATATAGTATTGGTAGCCTATGAATTTATTATTAATTAAATGAAAACGTGAGAAATTATTTTTTTAATGTTTATATCATTTTTTAGATTATGAAAAATAATAACTACTATGTTTCATTATGAATTAGTGGTCGAAACATTTTTTAGTGAAATTTATCTTTCAATTTGTGGATGAATATATGATTTCACTATAGTATAATTTCTCTGAGATTCAAATGATTTTTTGAAGTGTATATCCTTGAAAATTAATGATTTTGTTTTACAAAATTTTATATAATTCTAAGAATGATTAATATTGTTTTTGAAAGATAAAGAACATAATATAATTAAACAGTTTAAAGTATATTTCATATTACAATCGATATTTTGAATGATATATATTTTAAAAATAGAGTCACCAAAAAAATTCATTGAGTAATAAAAAAATTAATAGGATGAAATTTATTTAAGGGGGTAGAGTATAAGCATCGAAAATTTTGCTATTTTTTTCCTTAAAAAAATAGGATTTTAAGAGATTATTTCAATAAGAAACTCCAAACCAAAACAAAACCTTGATTGGTTTAAATATAATCTATCATTCAAAATGTATTCATTAAATAAGTTTATATAAAATGAAGTAACTTGTTTATGAAATCTAATAAGAAAAAGAAATGAAATGGAATCAGGTGGTAGAAGTCTCCGATATGATGGTATCATAGGATATATGTATATTTTCTTGTGTTCTATGTATAATTAAACAAATTTTAAATTGAACAATTATGATGTGTCAGAAATCTTAAGAGAGAAACTAATTCTTAATGATATTTCAATGATATTTATACAAGAATAATCACCACCCTTGACTTCGATGAGAGAAATACGTGTGCATAAATCATGCATGGAGATCATGTGGTAATATATAACTAATAATTATGATGATATAATATTATTATTTTTAATGTAATAGTTTATCTAGAAAATATAATTTACACATTTTCCATTATGAATATTGATTAAAATGAAAATAAAAATTTCTGTAAAATATTCTTTAATTATATTTTCTCTACAAAAAAATAAATTATAAATTCCATGAATTTTAATTTCATTAATTAAAATTAATTATAAAAAGAAAAATTTTAATATTTATTTGTGGATAAATTTTTATATTTTCCAAATCAATTTGATTGTTGGTGAATAAAGAAAATAGTTTTTTAATAAAAAAATATAACTAATATGAAATTATCTTAACATAATAATGCCATAAAATTATATAAAATTATTTTTATTTAATATATATATATATATATTAATTTTTATAAAAAATTTAAATATTCTAGGTTTTTTTTGTAAAATCCATGTCTAATGTTGCAAATACTTGATTGTGATTTTACAATAAAAATAATTTTTATTCCATTATATTTAAAATTATTTTGTGTCACTTCTAGATATTAATGATTAAAATATAAATTAAAAAATTTAAATCAAAATATTCATATTATTTAATTATTTATGATTCATATTTAGGCATAAAATTATTATTATTAGGAATAATTATTATTAATGTGACTATGGTGAAACCATAATTTTTAAGGAATTTTTGTTTTGAAATTATGAAGTTATTAATATAAATAATTAAATTAATATATCTTAGAAAACTAAATTATTATTATTTTGAAACTATATATAAATTTGTTCAAAATCATTTAATTTTTAATGAATAGTAAATTTTATTAGTAATATATAGAAATATAAAACATTTTTTTTGAAAAAATGGTTTTATATATTTATTATTGTTAATTTAAAATATTATTTTACCTTTTATATTAAATTATTTATTTGATAATGGTCCAAAATTGTGTTTTAAAAAATAAATTATTTTTATAATGGTTCAGTTATATTTCTTGAACAAAATATAAACCCCTAGGCTAAAAATTAGTCAATAAGGTAAAAAAAATAAAATGTAAAAATTAGGGGGTAAATGGATTTATAAATATTTAAAATATGTGAGGAGAATGATGGTTTAGGATTTATCAACCTTATATCCACAAAAAAACTATTACTTCTATCTATTAGGAATAGTTACCCTTAAATTTTTCCCTCCCATATTTTATCATAAATAGTTTTAACAAAACTTCCCTTTTCATCACAAAAACAAGGGGATGAATTCACAAAACTAAATTTTACACATCCCATACAAAGTTTTCATGAAACCATGCCAAATTTTCATCTATTATAATTCCATCTAATGAATTTATTCCCCTTATAACTATAAGTTATCCAATGTCCTTATATTCTATGTACCATTTCAAGTGAATGTTCAAACTCCCAATGTGAGTATAACATTATACTTATACATTTCATCATAATTGTTCTAATATAAACCTACCCATCTAGGGTCATATAATTCCCTCACAATAATTTATATATATGTATTATCATATTAATCAGAAATCATTTTTTATTCCATTCCATATACATATAAATACAAAATATCATTGATCTTGAGTTTATGCAGACTACAACCTCAATGAAGAGTGTTGAATTGTTTTCCATCACCACCCTACATGGTTAAATTTAAAAAAATTGTAATGTAAAATTTTTATCAATATATTAATATCCAATAAATATAATATTATAAATTATATTTTTGATAGTGATATTAAATATTTATTTTAAATTTAATCACCAAAAATGAAAATATCAATGTGTTATTCATAATTTTATTTCATTTTTTAAAATCATATAAAACTACATAAAATTTACTATAATAGAATAAGTAATTAAATAAACTCATGAAATTCAAGATATTTTTATATTATTCAATAAAAAAGTTTACCATACTTAACATACGGATGTAGGTATATTGAAACTGACCAAACCGCTTCAAATAACTAACACAAGAAAAAAATAAATTATAAAAAAAGAGTATATTCTAAAAGTGGTCTTATTTATTAAAATAACCATCAATAATGATCCTATGAAGGATAATAACAAAATTTTTTTTGATAAAAAATAATTTTATAAACCAATTATTCTTTTTAAGGATGTATTAATTGACCCATTAATATTTTTTATCCTCATTTTCTAATATTTCACTATATTCAATGATTAATTACATGTAATTTCAATCATTGGGGTTTTGAATCAATAATTAAAAATTTTGAAATGTCTTGTTCTAACATAATTTCTTTACATTGAGATAAAAACTTTATTATTAGAATCTGTTATTCCATGTTTGATTAATTCTACATAATGATTACATTTTATTATATCTCCCCTCCTATTATACATTTCTAAAATTCCCCCTTATCCCTCATTACCATTTAATTCCTAACATAATTATTTTCATAGAAAACTATATATTTATTAAATTATGTTATTAATTATCTTTAATTTATGCTAATTTTGGTTTCGTTTCATGTTCCTTCCCCTTCATAGGTTGTGATTTAAATGTTATTGAATCTATATGGTTTCTTTTCCAAACAAAATTTTAAAATTTTGATCAATCAATTATTATAAACCATATGGGGATACTGTATAATCTATCTCTCTATTATAAAATTTATTTTCTTCTCTACTGGAAATCTATGGTGTGTGTGGATTTCTGTTTACATTGATTTAAATGAATGTTTCAAAATATTTTAAAATGAGTTAGTTTTCAAAGAAAATAATTAAAAAATATAATAAAATTGAATTAAAATTTATACTAATATTTTATCATCGACTAAACAATTTTTTTATATAATTATATTTATTTTTATAATTAATAAATACCTTTTTAAAAAACATTCACTAGCCTTCATATTATTTTATATAAAATCAATCTAATGCCTTATGTTTGTTTTTAAAATGAGAAACTTTTACTCTTTCCATGTTAACATATATTTCCTCGACCCTTATCATTACATATGAAAAAATATCTATGAAATATCATGGTTTCTAAAAGTAATTAATTTTCTCAAGGTTTTATAAAATATTTCATTAAATATGTTTTCAAGAGATCAATGATATTTCTTATTAAAATGATATATTTTCTATAACTCCAAAAAAACTTTTTTATCTAAGTTATTATACATTGTAATATAATTTTCATCTTATAAGATATTATTCAAATTATTCCATACATAATATTTTCTCTCGATGGATTATGTAATGAAATTTTATATTATAGGAGTAATCAATGATTGGAATTGTATTACAAAACCCTCCCTTGTGAATAAGAATAACATATATTTAAATTAAATTATTTGGGAAAACCCTATTTTCCATTTCATTGATTTTATAATGTTCACCAATATACCATAAATTAATTGATTGGGGAATTAATTATCATAATCATATAATAATTATATATATATTATAAATAACATAATCCCAATTATCTTTATTCAAGGGTAATTAAAAATATTTTTACAAAATAGATTTTGGTAAATGTTTATTTGACATGGGTATATCATGTTATGATTATTAATTGAATTATTAAAGTTTTCCTTTTGCGAATCCATTGGAAAAAGATATGAAACCCATTTCCCATTAATTATTTGTTTATCTTATTATCATGATTGATTTTATGTGGAAAAATAATGTTAGGATAATAATGGATGGGGTCTTATATCACCTTCAAATTAATTATTTTATGTTTATATATCATGATATAATCATATATGGACATGTGGATTTTATTCATTGATATATAGGCATAAAGAGATTTCCTACATTTTTAGGCATGGGGATAATGAGTCCATTCTAATAAGAATAGTCATAATAAGTTTTATATCAATTATTCATATTCATATGAATGTGATTCCTTTTAAATATTCCTATCATTTCAGACGTTGTTAAATTAAATATTTATGCTTATTTTATATGATATTTTCCCAAGTTATGTTATTCAATTAAAAATTTATTATTTAAAATATGTAAATTATTGTGTATAAATTTTAATACATCATGATATTTTCAATATGTATATATTATGATCGTATAATATCTTTGACTATATTATCCCTTATGTTTATCCTTACTGAAAATATGATCCCACGGCTCTGTTTTATATTCATTACCTCAGGTTTGGAACGAAATTAATATGTATCCCATGTATAGAAGAGTATCATTTCTGGATAATATGTGGGATATTTTTAATAATTTATATAGATTAATATGGGTTATAGACACTAAGAAAATTTCCTATTAGATGAAAAATAAATGGGTTTTGTTAGTTAAAAGTTTTCCATAATTCTTGAAAAGCATAAACCTAGATGATCATGAGAATTTTCATGAATAAGATAGGCTACCCTGGTAACCCAATAAACAAAAAGATACTTATATAGCCTTAAGGGTGTTCTCGATCCCCATAGGTTATCCACTAGGACATGAAATTTGACATAATGAAATTTGGAATGATTTTCTCCCACAAACATTGAGGAAGAAAAGACAAATAAACAAATATTAATACCATATAAAATCTATATGAATTAGTGTACCAAATGTAAAATAGGTATCATCAGCCCAAATAACTATAAAAAAGTACTGAAAAAAGGAAAAACTGACCAACTCTCCATCGAAACAGCTAACAAAGTCCGTAGATCAATAGCTTCAACCACCTCCATGTGGTGTATCCCCCATACTCGAACTGGGAATGAGAAAATCTAAAGACACCCAAAGGCACAAATATGGTGTCAGATAAAGGACTAGTAGGTTCCCACAATAATTCTATAATAGGTTCCAGTATTTAATTTACCATGTAAAGTGATTTTAATTTTCATAAAAATAGTTTTTCATATAAAAAGTTTGTTTAAATATATAATGGATTACATTTCAATGATTAAAATACTTTTAATAAATGTTTTACTTTTAAAATGAATGAATATTTATAATAAAATGGATTAATTTTTTTATATATAATAGTGTTAGTATAAATTTATAGGTCATGAAAATGGTTTACAAATATTAGAATATATTTATATCATAAATATAAATAAGAAAAAAACATGGTCATACACCAAGTGGTACAGAAGTTCTCGTTTATGGGATCCTCAGAAACTCATGTCATAATAACCATATTGTGTATACGCATCCCTATATACCTGAATGGGGGGAATATTCTATGTATTAGTGTGTATTAATATTTTTTAAATGTATGTTTTGATAGTGTTTTAGAAAATCAATCTTATGAAAGAGAATTCCAATATTAGCGTTATTTTCCCAAAAAACTCAATAACTATGTATGATTTCATGTTCTCTCAAGTAAAAATCAATAATGGTAAATTAATTTAATGAAACAAAAAAATATAATTAAATCCCATTCACTCATTTCAAAAATTCCTACTTTCTATTTCAAATCCAAAAGAGGGTTTTAATCAAAACATTCAATTTTCCCGGATAAAAAGAAAAGGTTTATTACCAAACCATTTTAGTACATTTTTTCTAAAATAATATTTTGAAATCAATTCAAAATGAAATTTCAAAATTAAATTTCATAACAAAATTCAAAATATTAATTGAATCAAATTCTTTCAGTTTCACATTATGTATTTCGACAATTACACTAAATATTTTATTTTAAAAAAATTCCATCAATTTCACAATTTAAATTTAATAATTTATATTTTATAAATTTTCCTTCAATTTCACAATAACACACCAATTCAATAGAATTGTGGGGTCTCACAATTTCATTCGAAAAAGTCAATTTCTAGAAAATCCAAATTCATTGGAATTATTTTTTAAATCAATCAATTAAGGGCTATTTTATTTGTCACAATAATTGAATTTAAATAAAACAATTTTGGGTAAATAAAAATCAGGTATCATGACAGAACCACCAATATTGGGATCATGAGATGTCAATGCACTATAACCTAATCGGGATTCACTAATGGAGAATGAAGATAATGGAATCTTAGAGTCAAACCTAAGATTAAGAGCCAAAAAAAGATGGTATTAGATCTTTTAACGAACATGGAGATTTACAAAATTCTTGGGAGGAATAGTTAGAGAGACAAATATAGATAACTGGATGAGGGGTCCAACAAGGTGGAGGTCGAATGTTGTTTTCCAAGCTTCAATACACATCTGGGAGGGTGTAGAGGAACTAAAATAGTCTATTGGGTGCCCCTGAGTAAGACAAAGTCGTAGGGTGTCATGATAGGTCCATCACCACTAAAATTGGATGTTTCGTGATTTTAAAATAATTTATTCAGATTAATTAAAACCCATCAATTGTTTTCTCGGTAGTGTCTCATGATTTAGAAATATCATGTTCCCTAGTTATGTACACATACTAATCAGTCAGATGGTTCCTCCTAAGAGGCAGCACAATTTTTTAAACCGTGGACCATCCTTTCTCTATCCTCAAGCCTTAAAAACATTGAAAAGTTCAACCTAAAACAACCCCAAATGGAACCCAACCAAAGCATGGTAAAAATAGGGGGTTGAGGAATACCTAAAAAAATTAATATTTGTTATAGCCTTCCCAAAAATTGTAAAATTTTAACCCCATAAATTCTACCCAAAAGCCTCCATACCTAAAATATGAGGACACACCTATCAAATCAATGCATCACTCTCCCATATCTCATGATTATCATTACCGTGCTTACATAGGGAATGATCCAATGGTTTCATCCTCCCATGAATTACATTGGTTTTGTAATCATCTATCCAAACTGTATGTTTACTCATGGATTAATCATGTTCGACATTGATATCAATCAAGCTCAGAACATGATATGAATTAGATAGATAATTTCAGAGATAAGACACAGAAAACATGTTATTTATTGATGAAAGCTATGGTGGAATTCCTAACTCGTAAGAATATTTCCCCACCTACTCCAAAAAACTCAAATGTTACAACAAAATGAAGGTATAGTTTACCTTACCTTCCAAGGTGTCGATATCCCAAATGAGGTGTAACCTTCCATAACACCATGTAACCAACTGATAATTCAATGGTCATTGATGATGATCAGCATATGACTTATATCGGCTCTGGGTCATCAAAATTCTATGAGGAGTCATGTCTATATTTTATGGTGTATATTTAACCAAGATTATCCAACTAAAGAAATTTCACTATCATCTGACCAATACAACAAATATCAGCAAGGATGTGTATATAAATCCTTAAAAGGATTCATTCTGATCATGGATTGGTTACTATTGTTATTAGAAAACTCTACAATCCCAAATTGAAAATCTCTAGCTCCAAAAAAGAAGATAATGTTGAAAAAATTAATATCCTCAAGAATATTTATATATATTTCTCTATGTCTATTTCACTACTAATAGTATTCCATGCCCAAATAGACCTGATATCCTAGTGCCTCTTGAAGGAAACTCAAAAAATCAATAATGAACGGATGATCTCTATCTGAAACAACATCATATATAAATCATTGGAAATTAATGATCTATTTCACATTGATAGTTCCCCAAGACCATAAAATAGTCTACATCATGAATGAGTATAACGTTAAATGATGTACTCATCCGATTGATGAAAACCCATATAAAATTATTCTTTTTCTAGGTACACAGCTACCCAATCATAAGGCGTATTGAGATCTCAATGCACATGATTGTTGGGACTGGAGGTGGATGAACAGAACCCAATGTTTTTTGGTTCTTGGCCACTACTTTTCGGTTTGTAAAAAAACAAGAGAAAAATATTGTAATGAATTATCTCATACATTCCCACTACAATTGATGCATGTTGTTATATAATATATTAGTGGTTCCTTGGTTCACAACCCCCATAGATTTATTTAAACCCCAATTCATATATTTCTTTTCTACTAACCGAACAAAAAATTGATTATGATAGAATAGAATTACCTCTTTGGAGAACAAACAAACAACAATGGTCTCCCCACTATAAACAGATTCACTAATTATATAGAACTGATCATCAAGATACTGTTCTGAAAGAATCATCAAGAGAATATCTAATGTTAGATGAACATTATAAAATGAAACCTCATCCATATATTCCTGAACACCAATATGCAACTGTGCAAAGGGAGAGATCATGTTCCACTCTTCTGAAGATTCATTCACATCCAATGTCAGAAGATTCCTAATCAATGCACCAAATATGGCATTCCCTTTCCCTAGGGTTTTTGTGAGGTTGAAGTCAAAATATTACACATATTCCACCCCATACCACTGGATGAGATTAAAATATTTTTGAGATTATATATAAATCAAGGTGTTGCGGTATGAAAACATAATAAACCTATTTATATTAAGGTAATGCTGCCAACTTTTAATAGCATGCATCACAACTACAATATGAAGGTCATGGGATAGGTAATTCTTTTCATGTGTCCTAAGATGACTAGATCCATATAGAATTACATGATCACATTACATATAAAAGTAACCCAAACTTGATCATGATGCAACAAAAATACTACATAGCACTTTCTAGCCTCTTGAAGAGTTAATAATAGAGTAATAGTCAAAAGAAGATTCCACTCTCCTAAATAATTCTAACAATTATCATCCCAATCAAGCTTCACAACCCTATAAGTTAGAATAGTCATATTAGAATCCAAAATTGAGAATACCATAAAAAATTGGAAATTATACATATATAAACCGATGAAGCAAACGATCTCAAAAATATTTTGAGGTTATTCCCAAATAAGAATAGGCTTTACCCATTTTGGATAAACTAAAATCCCATGTTATGAAACCACCTGTCTCATAAACATCACTTAACGAACCCAAAAATCACATTTTAAATGACTGGAATAATGTTTGCGATATATAAAAAATTCCAAAGATAATCTCAGATAATTCATATAACCCCCCTCAAAATAGGGTAAACTAGGATTCCATCCATGAAGACTACCACAAATTTATGAAGATAATCGAGGAAAATACTATTCCTCAAAATCCATAAATACTGAAATAATATTGTTTAGACCAAATGGAATGACAAGGTACTAATGATTGTTGTACCTTCTCTTGATGGAATTTTTTTGAAATTTTTATTAATTTACTCTCAGCAAATGTTATACATATCAAAGATCAATTGTTGAGAACAAGATTTCCCCTTTCAAATAATCAAACAGATCATTAATCCCTAGAAATACAATCTTGTTCTTATTCGTAATTCAATTGAGATTTCATTAATCAATGAAATGATTACGTGAAATGTTGAATTTCATAATAAATAGAACCAATGTAGCCTATAATGATATGATCAGTCATATAAAGCCATATTTTTGAAGATTATACATCTAAGTCTTAAAATATTTCATTTTATCTAGTTCCATGCAGTAAGAGTGTATAAAAACTGGTTGAGTACTTGGAAATAATTGAATTGAGAAATCTACCTCCATTACATGTGGAAAAGCATAGAAGCGAGAAGGAAACAAGGTAGGAAACTTGACAACAAATGAATAGAGATCACCAATCAAGGAATCTCGCTCCATCTCAAAATAAAATGAATATATCACTTTCCCCAACTCCAAATAAGGATGTTTGGATCTAATTGACCATGTGTACCATTATAATTGGATTTCGAAACACACACCATTTGGCATAGTGAACGATATCGATAGAAGATAATAATTAATCTTTGATTCAGTATAAATTATACAATCCATTTAGAAAATGATATATATCCTCTTCAAGTCGAAAAAACAGAAATCTCTAAAAAAGCTCAACACATGACATAGAAAAAACAAAACTGGGGATATAGAGGCCATGTTATATATTCATTATATAGGGTGTAGAAATATCCATTACATAACATGAAATCTCCATAGGTTTATTTATAAGATTAACAATACTAGTTGAAATAAATTAATTAGATTCACCAATATCAAATGGAGGAGTCACTGATGATGAAAATACAGTAATTGTACCTCTAATAGTCACATGACACATATCTGCTTCCTATAGAGACTCTTCCACTATGTGAATAATATACCATACAAATTTATATTACTATAACACATTTTACTTTAGAAAATATGATTTCATGGATGTTTTAGAAGTAGAATATGAATCAGTACTACTTTGACGATTTGAATAGATATCATAGATCTTTTGTAGGTGACTAGATAATATAAAAGAGCCAAATATTTTGGGTGCCTATGTGAAAACACTCTTTGAATTATGAAGGATACCACAATGATAGAAAATAAATGGTCCACTATCTGGTACTGCATGGTCTCTATAAGGACCCTGCTGTTAAGAACCACCAAGAGAATCATCACAATTTTTCTTTCCTTCAATGAAACCCAAGATTCCACTACGAGAGGAAGATACACACAATTACCATAACATGCCATCCAGACCCATTTAAACCATTAGTGCTATATCCAGAACATCATCGTAAGATAGTAGAATAGTAAGAAATCATGATAGAAAATATTGCATCGATGCACCAAGTCTAATCGTCAGTACATTATTTTTTCATTTGATACTATGTTAGGTGAAAAAATCACAAGCTCTATGAAATGATTTTCATACTCTGCCATGGTTATTTTAACTAAATAATATTTGAAAAATTATGAAGAATTGTATAAAAAATTGACTATTGATTGAACTTGTTAGGGAAATTAACTTTGATGTCCTTCCACTCTAACCCCTCAGGATATTTCACTATAAATATAGTTCCCACAAACTTATTCTCATCCTTTCTACCAAAAAGGTGGTACACTTCACCTTTATTTCTTGAGATGTCTCCAGGATCCCAAAAAAACACTCAATCCAACTCAACTATTACAAATTCTCTTAAGGATCATTTAAGCCTTAAAAAACTAGCTTCTAGTGAAAGAATTCATGAGAATGATTTAGGAGATCATCCCTTTGATGTTACATTAATAGATCCTGAATGGGAACTGGTGGGGGTGGATGTCCCAGAGCATGGGAAACATGAACAATCACATAAATTATTCTTAGGTCCAAAAGATGATTCTCTCAATGAGTTTCAGCATTAGATTCCTCCTAGATTTGATTGACATATATTCTCATAGGCATGATTCTATAAAAAATCTGTAGAAAACAAATAAGACATTATATTAACACCCATATAAACCAACAAGTGGAAATTAATTCCAAATGATATAAAATAGAGATTTGGATTTCAAACTATCCAAATCAATTGAAAGAAAAATACTAGAACTAATTCACAATATGCCTTTCCCAAAACAACTATGGTGAAATATGGTTCATTGTGTTGAGGCATGGATATGAATTCAATAAAAATTACCTTCTAAGTCATGATAAGATTACACAATGCATACAAACTTCTAGATAAGAAGCTCAACCTGAAGCTCTCATACTCCTATGTCATGAACAAACTTGGGTACCCTCGTAACCTGATATCTAGCTGACTCTATCATATAATTAATGGAATTTTTGATCCCCACATGATGACGAATAGAACTAGAAATCATAAAAAATGAATGTGGGAACTATTTATTTCCAAATTATGGTTGAATAATACACAAATAAATTATTATGAATATTAATGAAACAAAATAGGATTAGTTTACTAGAAATCAAATATGTATAATCATAACAAAGTACTATAAAAAAGAATTAAAACTATTAAGAACTACCCAATTCCCAACTAGATCAATTGACCATGTATATGAATTAACTATTAGAACAACCTCTATGTGGTTATTTACTGCCACCTGAACAAAGAAAGAGAAAATTTAAAAAATAGTCAAAGACATAGGTATGGTGTGAGAAAAAGGCCAGTAGATTCCCACAAAGGATTCCAATATAGATTCCACATTTAATTAACCACATAAAGAGATTTCAATATTTAAATAAACAGTTTTTTCATATGATATTATATTTAAAGAAATCATATATAAAAATTTAATGAACTAAATACTTTCAAAAAAATGTTACATATTTCAATTGAAGGAATATTTAAAAACAAATGTCTTAATAATACATTTTATATAAAATAAACAATATAAATTAAAAATTCATGTAAAGTAGTCGACAGACATTGAAATAAATTTATATCTCAAATATAAACAACTGGGAAACATGGTAATCTTACAAGAGGTAAGATATTTCTAGATTATGGGATCCTCACATGCTCATGTAATAATAACCACAAAGACTATACACATCCCTCTACAATTGTATGACATGAATCATCTATGTCCTTTTACGAAATAATATGTTCTAAAAGTATGTTTTGTTAGATTTTTGAAAATTTCAATATGGTGTTAGGGCATTACCATACTCGGAATATTGTCCCAAATAACTCACTATCTACCTATCCATTCATATTCTCTATTTCAAGTCATTGATGAAAATTTTATTTTAGTAAACCATAAAATAAAATTAAATCTCATTCTCCCATTTTTGAAATAAAAACTATCTATTTATAAACCAAATAATTCTTTTAATAAAAACCTTGATTTTTTTAAGAAAACAAATGTTTCTATCAAAACTATTAAATTACATTTTACTAAAATATGAATTTAAAATCAATTCAAAATTCAATTTCAAAATTCAGTTTCCAGAAATAAATTCAATAATTTAATTGTAATAATTTTCATCAATTTCCCAAATTAAATTTTGAAATTTAAATCTCTATAATTAAATTAAATAGATTAATGGTTAATATTTTCATTAAGTCACAATTTCAATTTAAAAATAGAAATTTCCATTATTTTCCAAAATTCCACAATCACAACCCAGTTCAACTGAATTTTGTGTTTTTCTAATTTCAAGCCATAATATCAATTTCCAAAAACCATAATTTAATGTTATTTGGTTTTTAAGTAATTAGTTTAAATCCATTTAATTTATAAAAACTATATAATTTTAATCAATATTTGGTTTTAAATTATGAAATTTGGGGCTAATAAAAATTTTTCATTATGACATAACCACCTACCATGGTATCATGAGATCTTGATTCTCTCGAACCAAATAAGGATTCTAAAATGCAGTATGATGATTATGAAAACTAAGAACTATAAATTGGTTGATGATCCCAAAATAGAAGTCATTACCTCCTCCAACCAACAGAGAAATCCTTAAATCCCATGGTAGAAAAAGAGAGATATTGGGAGATAGAGAACAAGAAGAGGAATCCTTCTAGTTAGAGATAAATCATTGTTCACCGATCTTTGATCCACTTCATGGTGGTTGTAAAAGGTCTATTATAATCGATTGTGTGATTCCATGGAATAATAAACTAGAAGGGTCGTTCTAAGTCAATCGGGCATAGAAGTGAGAGGTTTCAGAATTTTAAAAATAGTATTTTTAGATTAATTCATTACCACACACTATTTCCTAGGAAAAGCCACACTGTTTGGATAAGATCTATTCCCCAGTAAGGTTCCCTTTTTAATGGAAATTTTTATCCTAATAGGGTGAATCAGTTTTCAACCAATTTACCAACTATAAAAAAACCCCACTAACACGATTTTTATTATTTACTATGAGAGGGTACCCAATTTGGGCAAACATATTTTCAGCTAAGAACTAGCCCATAACTTTACAAACATTTTAAAAATCAACTTTAAATAACCCCAAATAAATCCCAACAAAATCTTGGAAAAAATTGTGTTTATGATTAAATTAAAACAATATTAGGATGTTACAGTAATGTAGTTTAATGTAATATTTTCTTTATTTCATGTAGTTGATATAGTCATGTCCCTGGGGATTAAAAGCCTAATTCATCCATACTGGATGAAATGAATTGAATGCATGTTTATAAGATGTTGGAGATAATGGAACTACCAACTCGGAGGATAGTACATCAGAATAATTGGATTTAGTAGTTGAAGGAGGATCCACATGATAGAAAACAGTACAAGGAAATCTATATTAGAAAAAATTCCCAAATTATGATAGGTTTTGATTTTTTCTTGATCACATTTTATAGTTTTTAAATACAAAATAATTAATATGGTACTCATAATGGTTTCCACAGTATGGTTACACTTGTAATATATAGATTATAATAAAAAATTTCATCAAGGATACTAGGATGAAGATATTAAAATGGTGTAGTTAAAGGTTTCCATTAATAAATAATGAAATGAGATTCAATACTTTCTAAAAAAATTCTCTATGGGTTAAAAAATGTATTAGGGAAGTGAAACTATATGTTAAATGAATTTATGATAAAATAGATGTTTATAACGGTTAATAAATATCATTACCATTACAATAATGTTAAATTAAAAGAATTCTCATTGACATTGACATACATATTATGGTACATTAAGGAAAAGGTCCAATGATACCAATTCTAAATGGTATGGGTTTTTTATGAGGAAGGATGTTTCTAAAACATATATTTTATAGATTATGATTATATGGGAAATAATTTATTGATCATTGTTCGAGATTCAGTCTATCTTCATCAAGAATTTGGAGGAATTATTTGGAATGTGTGAGGAATTATTTTTCCACATCCATTGTTAGAAATTTTATTCTATGTATGTATATGTTAACTAGAATAGTTTAATATTATTATTATATTAAAATTTATTCATTTACATTTGTAATAAGAATATTTATATAATTCATAGATTATATTTAGATAGATATTGTGCTTGTAGTGTGAGGATTTCTCTGGATCATGGAAAAAATCGTGAGAGAACAGAAGGATTAAAATAAGTTGATTACCAAGCACCAAAAATATAATACAATTTTCTCTCTCTATTTCAATTTAAATGAACCAAAATAGTTTCATAAAGATTCATAAATTTTCAGAGATGGAGAAACTATTATGGGAGCCATATGCTACTATTTATAATGTGTGGAAAAACTATGAGTTGGATATCGAAGATTCAACAGGGACATCATCTTTTAGTGTTAATGGTAGAGAAAATTATGCATAAGAAATGTGGAATGGTGATAATTTAGCTAAATAGGTTATTATAGGATTCCATAAGATGTTATGTCGTGAGAAATCTCTTCAGTTATTCACAATGTGAAAACTACATAGAAAATAACATAATGATATAATCAACAACAATGAATATTTATCAGAAATATCATTACATTATGAAGATGTAGGTAGAAAAATTTATATATATGTAGATATGAATGGTTATTTAAAATTATGGATTACATATTGAAAATTATTATAGTCTGTGATATGGTCACGCATTACTATGTCATAGTTCGAATGTGATGATAAAAAGCATGTTGGGGGAACTGTGAAACTATAATAGAATATTTAGTACTGTTAGGATTTGCAGTTAAAAATGAAAGAATTAGTGGCCAATCCTAAAAATTATTCTCATGTGGGTAATTTAAAGGTTAAACAATGTCAAAAAAAATTCTATGTTTTTATATTATTATGAATTACTGAATCTAAATATTCAAATAAAAAATTAGATATAGATAGTATAATGATGAGACCAAAGTGTATAATTATTCAATTATAGATATTATATGTAGGTAAATAGGAATAATTAATTTTGAGTTTGATATAATGAATTAGTGATATGAAAACTACTTTGAAAATATTCTTTTATGATGTAAATTAAGATACCACATGAATTTAAAGGGTTTATGTATGCTTTAATTAGAATTATATTTATATTGAACTAAGAGAATATATAGAAGCACATAGTATTTATTGGTTATGTTTTTTGAGGTGGTTGACCTTTGTCAATTTTCAAATCATGCTAGAAAATCACCTATAACATTTAAAATTTGGTGGTATGTAACACCAAGAGACATTATAATATTTTAATTTTAAATAAATTTATTTTTTTATTTGTTTCTTTTTACTCAACACCATGTTATTCTTAGACTATAGAATACAATGATTTGGCTTGGGTAACACACAAGACCTAGTTTTACTAAACAACAATATATTAATAAAAATTTATTAATTAATAAAATATAAAAACAATCAATTAAATCTATTTTTTTTAATATTATTTACCAAATTTTCAATTTTATATATTTTATATAATTTTAAAATTAATATTACGTATTTTATAAACATGATATAATGATAATTCAAATTTTTGGATAAAAGAAGTATTTTTCAAATAATATAGTTTTTCAACCTTTTAATGGAAAAACCATTTTAAATGTAATATTTGACACTTTAATATATTAAATTTGAAAAAATATATTTTTTATTTGAAATAGTAATATCAAAATGTAGTGTGGTTTAATTTATGGTATTTTTCTGATGAGTTTCAGGTTTTGATGAAAAATAAAAAAGGATAAATATTTATTGAATTTTTTTTAATCAAAACAATATATATTATTAAATTATAAATTTAATTGGTTTTAATGTATAAATATAATATATCTCTATCAATTAATATAATATTTTTTAATGAAATTAATTTTATTAGTATTTTTAATATAAAATCATTTCAATCTGTTGCAATGTATTAACATTGAAAACCCAATTTGTTTCTCTGAAAATAGTATTAATTTTAAATTAATTTTTGAAACATTAGTGTTTTTTATTTTTTAAAAATAGATTTTATATTTGGAATTAGTATGTCCAAATTATATAAATAGGTTCCATTTATTTTTGGCCACTATAAATAGTAACTTTAATAATTTTTTTATTATCGTTGTTAAGGGTAAATCGAGTAATTAAAGGTCAAAAAAATATTACAATTACCGTAAAAAATGTTATAATTTCATTTGGAATGTTTTTTTCAAAAATAATTTTTGGAACTATTTTTTGAGCACATGGAGCCACATGGATGACATTAATATATTTATTTTATTAAAATAAAATCTTGTTATAGTTTTATTTTTTAGAAGTGAAATATTTTTAATGTGAGGTTTTGTAAGGGATATGGTCGACTATAAATAGTAATTAGAATGAAAAAAATAATTTTCTGAATTATTGAATTTATTTATAATTTTCATGATATTATTAATCAAATTAAATGGTGATGCAGACATGATGTAGAAAATTATTAATTAATGTATGAAAGAAAACAATGATATGATGAAGATTAAAATAAATATTATTTTACATAATCAATGACATACAAAAATTTTTTAGATAACATAGACATCATAGGGATATTTTATAAGTACTTGTTCAAAGTTATCAGGTTTCTTTTATATTCATTAATAATGAAAATATTTATTAGTATCAAAATTTACAAAAATATAGTTATAAAATAATATTTTATTAAATGTTATTAAATTAATTAAAACATGAATCATGGAAAAATAAATAGTATAATGTTATATATATCATTATAATCTAATTTGGATCATTTAGATAACATTTTTCCAGGAAAGGAAATAAATATTATTTAAATTAAATAATTTTACAAAGTATCACACTTTCATTTCTTTTATGTTCAATAATTTAAACGTAATGATAAACTAGAGAGAAATTAGATCATAAATAGTATTTAGAAAGTTAATGGAATTAGTTAAAGAATAATCTTTTATTTAATATTTTAATTGACTAACCAATTACTATATATAATGTGAAAATATTGAAGAATAATTATTTTATCAATACAAATATCAAATAAATGATTTAAAAATGTTATAAAAAACATAATTTTACATAATTTATATAATAAACTAATTCTATGGGTGACTATAACATGTTATTAGTGTAATAAATTGTTTGGTTTGAATTTATCTTTCTCTTTTTTTAATTAAATCCAATGTTATGAATAGTGTAAAAATTGAAACTATTGATATTTTATAAATATAACATATTATTAAATTATTTTAAAATTATTTTTTTTAATTTACAATTTTATAATTATTATGAAGAAAATGTCTTAAGGTTTCCATTTTATTGTCAATTTAAACTATATAACAAAATATTTATAACTATTTAATATTTAGATCTTTATTACACCAAATTAAATTAAATAGATAATATAAGATAAATCAAAATGATAAGGTTTTAAAAAACAAAAACAAGTTTAAATTTTATATTCTGATTGGACTTTTACACATTATAATATTATCTTATAAACATTCCATTTTGGACTAGTTTGGATTTAAAATTTTATTTAAAATAATATAATAGTTTTTGTGTTTCCAAAGGTGCCCCTCCCCTCTCATATAAAAAGAAACGTCTCATTCTATATAATTAATACATATAGATCCCATTGGATCAGATAAACCATCCCCATTTACTCTCCTGACATCCCTTAGTATATCCTAGAGGCCATACATTGGGAAAGAGAGCCATAAAAAGGATTCCTTTGGTGCAAATCAAAAGGAGACACTCGAAAAAGAGGTAATTGTCGTATCACCACTTTAAAAGTTATTTTCTTTTTCTATTTATTATTTATATGTTGTTTCTATACTAAATTAATAAATATAGTGTAATCCATATAAATAGATTCTATTATGACAATTGGACAAGAAAATTCCTTATTTATTCATCATAAGAATAACAATATCACTATGTGTGTGTACGCATAGCTTACCATATCAACGTTGTGGTGTAATTTGTTATTCAAAAATAATTTATTTAGATGGGTGTCATAAATATTTTAATTGAAATATAAAACTAATATGACAAAATAATAATTATATATTAAAAATTTAAAATTAATTTTCATACCATTTAACAAATAAGGGAATGAAACCATCGTTCGTGTGTTTGTATGACCTATCATCTACTCGACACGATGAAATTCATTCTATTTGTTATTCATTTATGAAATATTATAAAATTAATATGATAGTTAAAAATAATATTTATGAACTTAATATCACTATTGATATAAATAAAATATGCCATATTCATTAGAAACATGACTCACCTAACAAAACATGAATGAGAAAATGAATCACTTAACACCCGAAGCAATGGTAATATTAAAATATTATTAAAAAATATATAATTGGATAATATATGATATAATAAATATGGATTTGGTTGTAGTATTATTTTATAAAATAATTTAACCATTATAAAATAGGTTAACATACCGTCAACAAAAGAAAAATACTAGGTAATGGTTAATTTTCCAATCTCATTTTTATTTGAGTTTTTATATGAAGTATCTATAGGGGAGTATTTATCTTCTATGTACATGATTCATAAAAATAAATTTTAAAATATATTTACTATTTATCTCCAAATTTTTAAATTCACTCATGCCAATGATTTATTTTATTAAACTTTGTGCAATGAATCCTTCTTTCGTTTTCCAAATTAGGTACTTTGTGACCTTTTTAACAAATTAATGAAATACGTTTTTTCATAACATATAGGTTATGAGTTTCTTTTTCCCGTTGTTATGTCACCTTAAAATTTGGAATCATAACATATATGAATATAAGGTTATATAAAAATATGATATCTTTTATAAATTTGCGGCTTTTAATAGATTTAAAAGTAAAAAATGGATATTTCTATAAAAAAACTTTTAATGATTTTGTTAGATTATTTTAAACTATGTCCAAATCCTTTTTCGATTTTATGCTTTATTTATGTTGATTTATTATTGAATGTTTTAGGGTATGTTTTACTTTGGATGTGCAATTTTGATACCATTCATTGTTTTATAGTAAATTATAAACATTTTGTATGCTCTTTTTTACAAGAATGTTTATGTTGTGTTTCACCCTTTTCATATGAGGAATTTATTGTTCTTAGTATTTGATGGTTGGTTCCCTATATAGGATATTGATACATCATTAGGTATCATGTGAAAAACTAGTTATGGATTTGGATGATCCATGTAACACCCCGAGCTTCCACGATACGCCTCTCTTTCAATAATGCAATAGCTTGCATTGTACGCAACTTCGAGTTCTAAAACACCGCGACTAATCAAAGTAGCCGTTATGAATAGTAATAACCACTTTTTAAAATTATAGAAATTTTATATTTCAAAATGGACTTCATTTTTGTATTCGTAATATCGAAATTAGCCTATGTTGAATTTTTGGTATTTTTCTGAGAACTTCTAATTTTTTATGAATTGTGAAAAATACTTAAAAACAACTTTTTTAATCAAAATAATTTATAGTGATAAATTATAATATTTAGTGGTTTTAAAGTATAATTAGAATATATTTTTACTATTTTATCCAATGGTGGTCATTATAATTAATTTAACATTAAAATTGGACATAAACAATTGTCAATCTTTTGATATAAATTGTTTCTTAAAAACACGCTATTTGTTGTGACAGCGGGAATTAATTATAAAATTAATTAATGCAACTTATATGATTGGAATTTTGTAAAATATACATCATTTTTTAATTCGGAATATCAATTATAGCTTAGGGTGAAATTTTGGCATTGTTCTGAAAAACTTCAATTGTTGATGAATAGTGAAACCACTAAGTGGTAGTTAAATAACTGATTTTTCGTTTAAATGAAATATTACCACTTCTGGGATTTGATTTTCAAAAATCCGACATACATGGTTTTCATTAAGAAGTAAAATGTGGTTCAATGATATTAAAATAATTTTTTGGTGAATAGTAACTTTTAAGTTCTTAATCGCGATTAGAGGTAATTAGTGTAGTTTAAGGTACAAATAATGTTATAATAATATGAGATGAGCATGACACTTGTCCTACTCCTATTGGATGAGTCATGGACGACCAAGACAACCCATGGGTCAACTTGGGGACCTCATGGAGCCACTTTAGATGGAAAATGACATTAATATATATTTATTTAATGTTAAAATTAAATTGACTCAAACATGAGTTGTTTTACTAAAACAGTTTTTAAGTGGGGTTACACAAGTCCACATTTTGATTATAAATATTCATTAGAAATATAAAAATATTTCCTACATCATAACATTTTTTTTTATAATTTTTAGACATTAAATAAATTAAATTATTTATGACATCATGATGATGCAGCGATGACCTCATTATTTAACGATTTAAATAAAATGGGAAGATAATGAAAAATCCAAGGCTTACACTTGTCCAAATCCAATTGGATGAGGAGATTTCGAACCATTATCACCTTAGCCTCAAATTATATAAGTGTGGGACCTTTAGAATCCGAAAAAGCGTTGTGTAATAATGTAACATTTCAATCTTTCCAAAAGTGCCCCTCCTCTCCTCTTATAAAAGGCCCCCACCTCTCCCACCTTATTCACACCTTCAAGCCATTTGGCTCGGCCAAACTCTGACCAAATACTCTCCCAACTTCCCCCTCTTACTCCTATAAGCCTCACTTTGGGCATAACGCTTCCCAAGGAAGCCTTTGGCTCAAATCAAAAAGAGTTACCTGATTTTGAGGTAATGTCTTCTCTAATGTTGTTTTGGTTTATTTTTCTTCTCCAACCCCCTAAACTATTTTTATTCATTTCTTTTGTAACAAAACCAGTATCCCCAATATACTAGGATGTTGTTATAAGATGGATTCGAGCTACACTTACACACACCTACATCTAATGGGTAATGAACATACGGTTTCTGTGGATGGCGAATTTCTGCCTCACGAAACGATGATTGTTCAACACTCATATAACACCTTCAAATGTGGCCATTAAGATGTCACTATTTTTATATATGATATATAATATGTTTATGTTTTACTTATGCTTCTGTATTTCTCATTTATGGCATACTTTATGATTTCCATTATGGGTAAAACACGATAATTTCATTTAGGAAGTGCGGACTACCGCCCCCACAAAGTGATTTGAATCGTTAATGCAATATGTGGGATGTATAAAGGATGGAGTAAATGGTATTATACACTATATTATACTGGAATTATATTATACATTTATATCATTATGATTTCGTTCCATTAAATATGAAATTGAAATGAAAGTAGCGTTCATGCGCACGTACGGCTTACCATCTCCATGAACGATGCATTTCATTTTTTACCTCTAAATGTTACGTGACATTATGAATAAATGTATATACTGGATATATAAGATATATATGACATCTAAATCATGAATATAATTCTGGAGATAATGGATATTCTACCACATAAACAACTTGTAATTATAAGAAGTTTATTTTTGACTCAAGTACCAAAGATCGACAAAACGACCGTTTTTAACTTAAATAATTAAATAATGTTCATAACATTGTAATAAGGGATATAAAAGGAATAATGAACATGAAAAAGGTTCTTAAGTAAATACAAATTAACTCTAGTTTATTATTCAGGAGGTTAAAGAACGGTCGAGTCAGGACAGGACGCAAGGTAAGGGAACTTCTTAACCCAATTTCCAATCTTTGGGTTAATCTCCTACTTTCAAATTATGTCATGATGTTATTATGTCCTATTTTGTATTTTTACTTTCTTTATGTGTACCTATAGTGAATACACATAATAGATCTATTTTATTTTAAAAATGATCTTTTTAAGGACTTCGTCTCAATCTCCTTTCATTGAGGCATATTTGGTTTTATACACAACTTTCTTTTATACGGTGTATAAACCCCTTTGACTTTTAAGTTTATTCAAAAGGAATCTTTTTATACGAAGCGTTTTACTAAACGGCAAAAAGGGAATGTTTTTCTTTCCGTACATATGCGGTGACAATGACTTCTCCGCCGCTATGACCATTATTTGAGTTTCGGCTTCCTCTACAAGCCATCACTTTTTTTTAATGAACAATAAATCCAATGTTTTAACTTTATTTTATTTTGGTATTGAAAATGGTATTGAAAGAATTTTTTTTATATCAATGTGTTGTATTGAAATCTTGTGATTGAAATGTGGAAATGTTATGTTTCATTTATGCATGTTTCATGTGATACGATTATGTTATGGTTTATGATATGTTTAAACCTATTCATATGAGGAATGCATTGGACTTAATAAGTGACGGGTGGAGCCCGCTATAGCTCCTCGATGCATCGGCAGGTCTCATGAGACAAACTAGTGTCTTGGCACGAGGCCTTGACAAAATCTTATTTGTGGTCTTGGCACGAGGCCTTGACTACGTGGTTATGATAGTCTGGCATTATGCATTCCATCATTATGAAAGTGGTTATTGTTATTGCATGTGATTATTCTACTAGTAGAATATCCATGTGAATAAGTGAATGGCATTATCCCATTTTACTTTTGCCATATTTTGTTGATGTTCAAGTTTAAAAGGATTTTGTTTTAGTTATACATTGCCTTAAATTTTTATATTTATTTATGAAAGCTTTCGCAATATTGTTATCCTTACTAAGCATCTAAGCTCACCCCTTTCAATGTTTTAATATTTTCCAGGATGTGAAGAAGTATTTTATGAATGACCTGTAGGGATAGTCAGAAGAGGATATGAGTGTGGACTATGAAGACTTTGTTATTAGTTTTTTTCTTTATGATGTAATGTAAGACTTATGAATGTATCTAGTGTTTCCAAGGCTACTAAACTAATCGGTCTTTCGAGACTTGATCTTTTGTGATCATGCCAATGTTACGAACTAACGCACCGGCTTTGGGTAGCTGGGGACGGGGCGTTACAGTTGGTATCAGAGGCAGTTTAGTACTAAACTTGGAAGCTAGATTTAGATAAACTCTGATTAGAGCACATAGACCAAAGATAGACTTTGAGGATTATTATAGAAGAACTTCCTAGAATTTTGGTATTATAGAGATGTTATGAGTTTTCCGAGCAATACATCCCTGTCTGGATACGAGCAGGTAGAGGCGGCTCTGGCACAGATGTACCTAGGGGTAAACCCGAAAACACCGCTTTGAGCTAGACTCGAACAAGAAATGGTGCATGACAATGGGCCTTGCTGCACTCTTGGTTACGACACTCCCGGGGGATATGCTTTGGATAATTCTCATTTTCTTTATAAACCACTATGAAGGGTTATGAGTATATACTTCCTCAAAGAAAACATTTTTATGATTATGGATTATATCGATAAATAGTTCAATTTATGTTAAGTATTTTATAAGTATGCAATTATGTATTTTGATTCATAAACTAATCTAGTTTATGGAATTTTATAGAAATGGAGCCCATTAGAAGGAATGTGAACTCCATCAATACGTATGATCCAAAGAGTAATAAGGATCATATCTTTCATGGTATTAAGCCAAAATTTAGAAGGGAAATATTCTCCCATGTGTTATCAACATTTGAAGAAATAGTATCATGTGTTAATAAGATAAGTAGAGAATTCTCTGAGTCTTATGGATTTGAAGGGATGAAAGAGAAGAAAAGGATGGAAGAGAGAATGATGGATAAAGGGACGAGGGAAAAGAAGAATTTTCCAATATGTGATAACTGTGGGAAGAATCACCTTGGAATTTGACTGAAGGGAATGGGAGTTTGTTATAATTGTGGAGAAAAAGGACACCAAGTGCGTGACTGCAAGGGTAAGAAAAAGGTTTCAAATGTACAATGCTTCATCTGCAAGGAGTGGGGACACTACGCAAACCAATGTTCAAATCATCAGAGTATGCCCCAAATTATGTTATTGGATAATAATCAAGTTATGATAATACCACAGATGAGGAGGAATGATTAGAGTTCTTATGTTGTTATTAAAGAATTTTGTAATTTGAGTGTTGCATCAATGATGTACTGGTTATAATAATTATGGAGTATATAAGGATTGTACTGCAGTACTTTTTCATCTTGGACTTGAGATTGTGTGGAACCAAGAAAAGTGACTCCACAGTAGGTTAAATTTTTGGAAAATATATGGTTGAGAGAAAGATAAACCATAATATGGTTCTAATACCGAGATAGTGATTTTTGAATAAGACATAATTGATTCAGATAAAATATGTTGGATATTATTAACATCCTTGAAACTGATTAATGATTTGTATACATTTTTGGATAGAAGGAGTATATCTAGTTTTCTATAAGTAATAAGGGATCATGAATGTAATCAATAAGGATTTATGGTAATACAGTATGTTGCAGTGTTTTAAAAGAATACATGATGAAGGTGTTCACATGTTGTTACGCAGAAAAAAAAGGAGCTTCATTATGTTTACCTTCCTCATAAAATCTGGACTGTGAGTTGGACAGAAGTAATTTGGATAACTATTATGGTTGGAATGGATTATATTTTACATTGGATACTATTGTTAAGGTTATTTTTTGATATTTATAAAAAGGACAACACGCAGACCGAGTGACAACCCATCGCGTCGGACAAAGCTGTGGGAATCGAACCCACAACCATAGTGAGATTGGGATTAATCACCTACCACTGGACTACGTGAAGTCCCCGGTTTTTACAAAATAGTTTTTCTAATCTAAATGGTATGTGTTAAAATTTGGAACCTTATACAATTAGGATAAGTATAATATTTTTTAGTTCTATTATCTTTTTGAATGAAAGATGAGTTAAAGGTTGAAACTCTAATTGTCAAGCATAAATATATATATACCTATCTCTTTTTCAATGAATAAAATAATTCCTAAACTTTAGTAAAGGGACATTAAAACAAAAAAATGTGTTATCCTAATACCTTATGTCTTGTTGAACTGATGATATTTTAAATCAACATAGATTGAAGTCTTTGAGGCCCTCAATTTGACAGTTGTTTGTGATTGATGACCTCAATCACTCCCTACAAATATTTACGTTTTTCCTCCAATTATATGTCTTTAATTTCCACCAATGTTCTTCTAATTGAGATCATAATTGGGTGGTGACTTTTTCATTTCCCTTTCCCTCTTATTAAGGCTAAATTTTATTAATCTTATTTCCGATGTGGGTTTTCCTCAAAGGTATTTTCTATTTTCAACCTTTTATTTTCCAAGAAAAATTTCAAATTGCGAGGACGAAATTTATTGAAGGAGGGGAGAATGTAACACCCCGAGCTTCCACGATACGCCTCTCTTTCAATAATGCAATAGCTTGCATTGTACGCAACTTCGAGTTCTAAAACACCGCGACTAATCAAAGTAGTCGTTATGAATAGTAATAACCACTTTTTAAAATTATAGAAATTTTATATTTCAAAATGGACTTCATTTTTGTATTCTTAATATCGAAATTAGCCTATGTTGAATTTTTGGTATTTTTCTGAGAACTTCTAATTTTTTATGAATTGTGAAAAATACTTAAAAACAAATTTTTTAATCAAAATAATTTATAGTGATAAATTATAATATTTAGTGGTTTTAAAGTATAATTAGAATATATTTTTACTATTTTATCCAATGGTGGTCATTATAATTAATTTAACATTAAAATTGGACATAAACAATTGTCAATCTTTTGATATAAATTGTTTCTTAAAAACACGCTATTTGTTGTGACATCGGGAATTAATTTTAAAATTAATTAATGCAACTTATATGATTGGAATTTTGTAAAATAGACATCATTTTTGAATTCGGAATATCAATTATAGCTTAGGGTGAAATTTTGGCATTGTTCTGAAAAAAATCAATTTTTGATGAATCGTGAAACCACTAAGTGGTAGTTAAATAACTGATTTTTCGTTTAAATGAAATATTACCACTTCTGTGATTTGATTTTCAAAAATCCGACATACATGGTTTTCATTAAGAAGTAAAATGTGGTTCAATGAGACTAAAATAATTTTTTGGTGAATTGTAACTTTTAAGTTCTTAATCGCGATTAGAGGTAATTAGTGTAGTTTAAGGTACAAATAATGTTATAATAATATGAGATGAGTATGACACTTGTAATACTCCTATTGGATGAGTCATGGCCGACCAAGACAACCCATGGGTCAACTTGGGGACCCCATGGAGCCACTTTAGTTGGAAAATGACATTAATATATATTTATTTAATGTTAAAATTAAATTGTCACAAACATGAGTTGTTTTACTAAAACAGTTTTTAAGTGGGGTTACACAAGTAAAAATTTTGATTATAAATATTCATTAGAAAGCTAAAAATATTTCCTACATCATAATAGTTTTTTTATAATTTTTAGACATTAAATAAATTAAATTATGTATGACATCATGATGATGCAGCGATGACCTCATTATTTAACGATTTAAATAAAATGGGAAGATAATGCAAAATCCAAGGATTACACTTGTCCAAAGCCAATTGGATGAGGAGATTTCGAACCCTTATCACCTTAGACTCGAATTATATTAGTTAGGGACCTTTAGAATCCGAAAAAGCATTGTGTAATAATGTAACATTTCAATCTTTCCAAAAGTGCCCCTCCTCTCCTCTTATAAAAGGCCCCCACCTCTCCCACCTTATTCACACCTTCAAGCCATTTGGCTCGGCCAAACTCTGCCCAAATACTCTCCCAACTTCCCCCTATTACTCCTAGAATCCTCACTTTAGGCAGAACTCTTCCCAAGGAAGCCTTTGGCTCAAATCAAAAAGAGTTACCCGATTTTGAGGTAATGTCTTCTCTAATGTTGTTTTGGTTTATTTTTCTTCTCCAACCCCCTAAACTCTTTTTATTCATTTCTTTTGTAAAAACACCAGTATCCTCAATATACTAGGATGTTGTTATAATACAGATTCGAGCTACACTTACACACACCTACATCAAATGGTTAATGAACATACAGTTTCTGTGGATGGCGAATTTCTTCCTCACGAAACGATGATTGTTCAATACTCATATAACACCTTCAAAGGTGGCCATTAAGATGTCACTATTTTTATATATGATATATAATATTTTTATGTTTTACTTATTCTTCTGTATTTCTCATTTATGGCATACTTTATGATTTCCATTATGGGTAAAACGCGATAATTTCATTTAGGAAGTGCGGACTACCGCCCCCTCAAAGTGATTTGAATCATTAATGCCATATGTGGGATGTATAAAGGATGGAGTAAATGGTATTATACACTATATTATACTGGAATTATATTATACATTTATATCATTATGATTTCGTTCCATTAAATATGAAATTTAAATGAAAGTAGCGTTCATGCGTACGTACGGCTTACCGTCTCTATGAACGGTGCATTTCATTTCTTACCTCTAAATGTTACGTGACATTATGAATAAATGTATATACTGGTTATATAAGATATATATGACATCTAAATCATGAATATAATTCTGGAGATAATGGATATTCTACCACATAAACAACTTGTAATTATAAGAAGTTTATTTCTGACTCAAGTACCAAAGATCGACAAAACGACCATTTTTAACTTAAATAATTAAATAATGTTCATAACATGGTAATAAGGGATATAAAAGGAATAATGAACATGAAAAAGGTTCTTATGTAAATATAAATTAACTCTAGTTTATTATTCAGGAGGTTAAAGAATGGTCGAGTCAGGACAGGACGCAAGGTAAGGGAACTTCTTAACCCAATTTCCATTCTTTGGGTTAATCTCCTAATTTCAAATTATGTCATGATGTTATTATGTCCTATTTTTTATTTTTACTTTCTTTAAGTGTACCTATAGTGAATACACATAATAGATCTATTTTATTTTAAAAATGATCTTTTTAAGGACTTCGTCTCAATCTCCTTTCATTGAAGCATATTTGGTTTTATACACAACTTTCTTTTATACGGTGTATAAACCCCTTTGACTTTTATGTTTATTCAAAAGGAATCTTTTTATACGAAGCGTTTTACTAAACGACAAAAAGGGAATGCTTTTCTTTCCGTACATATGCGACAACAACGACTTCTCCACCTCCATGACCATTATTTGAGTTTCGGCTTCCTCTACAAGCCATCACTTTTTTTAATGAAAAATAAATCCAAAGTTTTAACTTTATTTTATTTTGTTATTGAAAATGGTATTGAAAGCCTTTTTTTTATATCAATGTGTTGTATTGAAATCTTGTGATTGAAATATGGAAATGTTATGTTTCATTTATGCATGTTTCATGTGATACGATTATGTTATGGTTTATGATATGTTTAAACCTATTCATATGAGGAATGCATTGGACTTAATAAGTGACGGGTGGAGCCCGCTATAGCTCCTCGATGCATCGGCAGGTCTCATGAGAAAAACTAGTGTCTTGGCACGAGGCCTTGACAAAATCTTATTTGTGGTCTTGGCACGAGGCCTTGACTACGTGGTTATGATAGTCTGGAATTATGCATTCCATCATTATGAAAGTGGTTATTGTTATTGCATGTGATTATTTGACTAGTAGAATATCCATGTGAATAAGTGAATGGCATTATCCCATTTTACTTTTGCCATATTATGTTGATGTTAATGTTTAAAAGGCTTTTGTTTTAGTTATACATTGCCTAAAATTTTTATATTTATTTATGAAAGCTTCCGCAATATTGTTATCCTTACTGAGCATCTGAGCTCACCCCTTTCAATGTTTTAATATTTTACAGGATGTGAAGAAGTATTTTATGAATGACCTGCAGGGATAGTCAGAAGAGGATATGAGTGTGGACTATGAAGACTTTGTTATTAGTTTTTTTCTTTATGATGTAATGTAAGACTTATGAATGTATCTAGTGTTTCCAAGGCTACTAAACTGATCGGTCTTTCGAGAATTGATCTTTTGTGATCATGCCAATGTTACGAACTAACGCACCGGCTCTGGGTAGCTGGGGTCGGGGCGTTACAATCCATTAACCATTTATTTTCATATTTACTTGTCTTTCCCTTGATGATATGTTTCAGATGTTCAAAATTTTTATTTTATTCACTATGAGATTAGTTTTTGATATTACTTGTAATTATATGACTTATAGAGTAAACCTATGAATTTTAAAATTATATTATATGATTTATTCTTTCCATATTATTCAGAATATTATTTTTAAAGGTCTATTGTTTTAGTCTTATACTTAACTTAAAGTTTATAGTATTTTTTTAACGTTTCTTTTGTATTTTTTTAACCTTACAAAGAATCTGAAATAACCCCATTATAATATTTTACTTTAATAGGATACAAATAAGTGTACTATTTTTGAGATATTGGGTTAATCTTAGAGAAAAAATGAGTTCTAAAAAAAATGTCTATGTATTTGGATTTTTGTTTGAATTGAAATTCAATGTGCATGTGTATAATCTATTTTCAAAGTCTGCTAAACTAATCCGTCCTTCCAGATTTGTTTTGTTAATATAATGCTATTATATGAAAATAATTCACTATATCTTGGGTTTTAGGGTTTGGGATTTACATTTGGAATATGAGGATATTTAAAATCAACCATTGAAATTATTTTTCGATACATGGTCCAGAAAACATAACCCTACGAAGGATTTTGAGGATAAGTATAAGTATAGGATGTCATCATTTGTTTTTGGCAATGGATAACCTAGGTTAATCCTATCAAAAAATGGATTAATAAAAAATTTATATCATTTTTATATCCTATAAATGACTCTTCATGAATATATGACTATGATTTTTGTTACTCGTATTATGCTTCGAGTTGTTGTCAATTTGTAGAATAAGCAAGGTTATATATGCAATGGTTATACAACTGATAATGATGAGGCTACGAAAGAAAATGAGATGAATGGGGTGTTAAGAAATAATATGTTGAATCATAGTTAATAGTTTAATAAATAATTTAAATGATTAAGGATATTTTTTATTTGGATTCAAATATAACAACATAAATTGTGTTGTGGTTATAATATTCATGAGGTATATAAGGATTGTAATACTACTCTTCTTCATTAAGGATTTGGAGGAACTATAATTATCAATAAGGATTAAATGGTGATCAAATACATGGTATGTGATAATAAAATATACATTACCTTCTTTAGGGAATCTAATGTTAAGATTGAATTTTGAAATTTAGAAGCCTTTTATGACAATGAATTCAGATGGATATATTTTTATCTAGTTTTAAGGTTGTAATAGAGTATGTTCAACAGTTGATATTATTTTTCTAGGATAATGTTTTAATTATTGGATACATTTGTCTATCCTTTTTAGTCTAATAAACAATTTAAGGGATGACGTGAAAATAGATCAAAGCACAACCAAAGTTCAACAGTGAGAGAATCAAGTATGGTTTCTCTAGTACTAATCTTTATATTAAAATAATACCTCCAATATTAGAAAAATAATCTAAAAAATTTGATATCATAAATAGGTATATCAAGTGAACAGTCAATTGAACCGAGGTTATTTTCAATCATTATAGATTTATGTCTTTGTGGCCCTTAATTTCCATTATCTATTCACTTTTGTTTGATTGATGACCTCAATCACCCATATAAATATTTTCATCTCTCTCCCCAAGTATATATCATTACATTCCACTAATATCCTCTTACATGAATGCCTAATTTTGTGTTCACCATCAAAATTCCCTTTCCCTTTTATTAGGACTATATTTTGTTAACACTTTTTCTGATTGGAGGTTTTCAAAAAGGTATTTTTTTTATATCAACCTTTTATTATAAAAGAGAAATTTCAAATTGCGAGGACATAATTTACTAAAGGAGGGGAGAATGTAGCACCCCGAGACATTACAATATTTTAATTTCTCATTAAATTTAATATTTTTTCTCACATGATTTTTATGTAACATCATTTCAATATTACACTACACACAATTATGAGTTGTCTTGCATTACATGCAAGACCTAGATTTACCAAACAAACACATATTAATAAATTATTACTATTTAGTAATATATATAAGCTAGATATTAAATTACCTATAATGAATTATATTAACCCAATTTTGAATTTTATATATTCAATATATTTCTTTCATTAATATTATGTATTTTCTAGATCTGATATAAGAAAGCATTCCATTTTTCAGATTAGAGAATTATTTTTCAAATAAAGCAGGTTAGCCTCCTTTTAAAGGAAACCGATTTTAAATCCAATATTTGAAACGTTTATATATTATAATTGAAAATTTAAACTTATTCATTTAATTATTAAAATAAAAATTAACTTTGGAATAATTTTTGAAATTTTTCATATAAGTATCTTGTATTGATGAAGAGTAAAAATATAATAAATTTTAATTGAAAAATTCTATTTCCATTGAAATAATATATAATGTAAAATTATAAATTTAATTGGTTTGGATGTATAAATATATTTTATCAATTAATATAACTTTGGTCATTGACATTAAATTTACCCTGAATTTTTATACAAAACATTTTAATCTTTTATAATGGTTAAACATTGAAAACCCCATTTTTCATTCTAACAATGGGATAAATTTAAATTAATTACTTAAAATTCATTATATTGAATTTTTAAAATCGGATTCCATAATTGGAATCAGTTGGATCAAATTATTTATTTATATTCTTTTTATTATTCAAAGGTATTAATATTATGTTTAGTAATTTTTTAATTAAAATAGTTAATGTAATATAATGTAATTAAAGATAAAAATAATATTATAATTACCCTAAAAAGCATCCTAATTTCATTGGGTATGTTTTTTGGACCAAAATAATCTTTGAGTCTATTTGGGTAAAACATGGATTGACATGGATCTACATTAATTTATTTATTTAAAGAAACTTAAATTTAGATATACATTTGTTTTCATCATGTACATTTATGTTAATATGAGGTTATATTAGTGATATGGTAGTCTATAAATAGTAATTAGAAATCAAAAATTCATATCTTAATTGCGTAAATATTTTCATTATTTTGAAGAATTATATAGTTAAATTAAATGGTGACACAAAGATGATGTAGTAATTTAATAATTATGATATTATAAATATTAAAATAAATAACATTTGACTTATCGATGACATAAAAAATTTATAGTTAACATTGATATTATAGGTAAATATTTTCTGTATTTCTTCAAATTTATCATGATTGTTTAATATTAGAAAAATGAAGACATTGAAGACTATCAATATTGAAATAAATGATACTTTAAAATTAATTATATCTTATTAAGTTTTAAAAAATTTATTAAAATATAATTATAAGACAAATTACTAGGATAATTCTAAATATATCATAATAATATATTTTGGATCATTTAATAGACACTTTTCCAGGAAAATGACATAAATATTTTTAAAATTAAAGAATGTGACTAAGTGTCGACTCACATTTCATCTAATTTCAAAAAATTTATTACATGAGGAAACTCGAGATAAATATATTAATGAATAATCTTTGGAATGAAAATATAATTATCTAAATCACACTAATTTATTTATAATTTTTACATACTAAATAAGTACCACAAATAATGACACAATTGTGGATAAGTAAGTATCTTATTAAAATAAATATCAAATAAATAATTAAAAAATTATTAAAAAAAATATAATTTGACATAATTTTGGTTATTCTATATTTTTATAGGTCACTATAACATGATAGAAGTGTATTAGAATGTTATTTTGAAGTTATATTGTTTTTGTTTTTAATTAATGTCAATGTTATAAATAGTGGAAAAATTGATTCTTTTGATATTTTATAAAAATAACATTTTATTATATTATATAAAAGTAATTAAAATATTTAAATATCACAATGTGATATTTATAAGGACTAAAAATTCATAAATTGTCCATTTATGTTCAATTTACTCTATATGATTAAATATTTTTAACCATTTCATATTTAAAATATTATTTCCAAAATTTAAAATAAATAGATTAAATAAGATAAGTCAAAATGGTTAGTTATAGATAAATATAAAAACAAGTAAAAATTTTATTTCTTGATATGATTTAGATACATAATCATCCTAACTTCAAAATAATCAACTTTTTAGCCATTTTTGGATAAAAAATTAATTTATAATAATTAAATACTGTTGGTGATTCCAAAGGTGCCTCTCCCCACTCTTATAGAAGGTCACATATCTTTTTCTTTATTAACTCCTCTAAATACATTTATATCGGCCAAAACCTACCCATATACTCAAACAACGTCCTTAAATACATCATAGAGTCCATAAAGTAGCCATGAATGTTTCATATGGTTTCCTTTTGTGCAAATCAAAAGGGGAAACCAAAAAAGAGGTAATTGTCTTATCACCTCTTGGAATATACTTTTCTTCTTATACATCTTATATTTATGTCATTTCCATAAAAAATTAATAAATTAAATATCATATATTTATTTATTTTTTATTAGAGTCATGGTGAAAACATATTCCTTATTTTTTCCATCACACGATTAATAATATCACCATGTGTTCCTACATATGGCTTATCATCTCCAAGATGTTGTGTAATATTTTCATTAACACTAATTTATTTGAATGTGTATAATAATGATTATAAAGGATATAAATAATGAATAATACTTAATAAAAATTTTATAAAATTAATATACAATTCAATTTCATAAAATTTAACCAGAAAAGAATTATATCGCCAATCATGCATATGTATAACCTACCATCTCCACAACACGATGAGATTCATTATGCACGTTAACCATTACAGAATGATTATAAATGTAATATGACATCTAAATATACTATTTATGAACATTATATCATTATTTATATAAATGAAATATGTCCTATGCAAAAAAACATGACCTACGTGGAACAATATGAATGGGAAAACGAAGCAGTTAACTCCTCAAACAATGGTAATACTAAAATATCATTAACCCAACGATATAAGAGGATCATATATGATATCATAAATATGGATTTTTTTTTGGTTTTGGTATAATTTAATAACATAATTTAACCATTATAAAAGAGGTTAATGTACCATATACTAAAGGAAAGTATAAGTTAACAATTTAATTTTCAATACCATTTTTATCTGAGATTCTTTATACAGAGTATCTACTGGGGCATATTTATCATTATTTTCCATATTTAGTAAAAATAATTTATAAAATACATTCACCATTTCAATAAATTTTTTAATTCCATTAATAAAAATGTTTTTATTTTTAGAAAACATTTAGGAAGGTACCATTCTGTCCATTTCCAGAAATGGTACTTTCTGACATTTTCGACAAATAATGTAAACAATGTTTTTTAACATATATGTTGCATGTTTATTTTCCTTCCATTATGTGACCATATCATTTTAAGCTTCTCTTACAATCATACAAAGTTAATTTAAAATGAAAATTTTTAATTTTTAATTGTGCGTCTTTTAAAATATTTCAATGAAAAAAGGGATATCTATATAAAAAAGATTTAATGATTTATAGAGATTATTTTCATGTATGTAAACATTTTTTGTTGGATTTTATTCTTAATTAAGGTTGATTAATTGATGTTTTTTCATTTCTTTTAATTGTTTTGCTACATTGATACCATTCATGGTTTATAGTTATAGTATTAACATTTCATATGTTAGTTTAAAATCGAATTTTTATTTTATGTTTAAAAATTTTCTTATGAGGAATGTATTTTACTTAAAAAGTGTCAGGAGAGGCACGTTATAGCCCCTAGATGAATTGGTAGGTAGACTAAGAAAAACAATATTTGGATTTGTCTGAGGCCTTAATCATTTATTTTCGAATGTTTTGGTTGGGGCCTCAATAGTTTGTTTTAGATGTCCAACATTATGCATTCATTCGTTGTGACATTAGTTATTAATATTACATGTGAATATTATACTAGTTAAATATCCATATAATGGATTAAATGAAATAATATGTCTTATTATTGCAATATTTTGTCGAATATTATGTGTAAATGGCTTCTTATTTAGTTTTGTACAAGCATTAATGTTTGTGTTTATGTAACACCCCAAGATTTAATAGTGTGTTATTTCTTCAAAATAATTCAATAACTTGCACTACACGCTACACCGAGTTCAATGACACCATGACTTACAAAAAAAAGCCATTCAAAAGAGGTTATGAATAATCTAAATTTTAAACTTTATATAATCCTTATAATTTTAGAATCCATATTATGAGTTTCTTAGATATAATGCAAGAACAAATTCATTTTCAGTATTGAACTTTTATCAACTTTTAATAGTGAACCCTTTTTAAATACAATATTTTAATCTTTTTGACTAAATGGGGACATCAAAAATTTAAAATGAAACATCCCAAGCTTCCACGGTACGCTTTCTTTGAATAATACAGTAGCGTGTGTTGTACGCAACCTTGAGTTTTAACACACACCACAACCAATCAAACTAGCCGTTATAAATAGTAATACCTAATTTTTTAAATTATATATATTTTATATTTAAAAATGGACTTTATTTTTGGATTCGGAATATCGAAATTAGCCTAGGGTGAAATTTTGGTACTTTTCGGATAACTTTTATATTTTGATGAATAGTGAAAATTACTAAATTTTAATTAAAAACAACTTTTTTAATCAAAATAATTAATATTGATAAATTATGAATTTGAGTGGTTTTAAAGTATATTTAGAATATATTTTTACCATTTAATATAATGTTGGTCATTGGACATAATTTTACAATTAAACCGAACATAAACAAGTGTCAATCTTTTGATAGTTATTATCTCTTAAAAACACGCTTTTTGTTTTGACAGCGGGAATTAATTTTAAATTAATTTCTGCCACTTCTGTGTTTTGAATTTAGGAAAATGGATTCCATATTTGGAATCAGGATGTTCAAATTGTGTAAATAGGTATCTTTTATTTTTATACATTTTGAATAATTACTGCGGTAAATATTTTATTTACCATGGATAAGGGTAAATCCGGTAAATAAAGGTTAAAAAGTAATATTATAATAATACTAAATTACCCTAAAACATTTCTTAACCGTATTGGTTGATACATGGTCGACCATGGGCATCTTTGTGTCAATTTGGGGACCCCATGGATCCACTTGTAAGTGACAATGACACTTTATTTTAATTAAGTTAAAATGAATACAAAAATGACACAAGCATATATCTTTTAGAAAAACAATTTTTACATATGGTTATATATGTTGGATTTTAGATTATAAATATTCATTAGAAATATAAAACGATTTCCTACATAATGATATTTTATTTATAATTTTTAGACGTTAAATAATTTATTTTATTTACGACACAATGATGATATAGTAATTACTATAATAGTGAACAATTAAAATAATTGATATTATAAATACCCAAATAAATATAATATGAAACTTTTAATGAATTAAACTAATCTTCAAAGATAATATGATATATTAGGAGTGATTTAATTGACTTTGTTTGAAGTAATCAATCTGTTATGAGTTTCACAAAAATCAACTAATGAATAGTGTCAAAATTGACATAAAAGAGTTCTTAAAACAAATATTATATTATTAATTGATATTAAATTCCTAAAAATCTAAGGTTCGGCCAAGAAACTTATATCATGATAGTTTCATCATTAATGGACCACTTGGGGGTCTCTTGTATGTATATGGTAAGTTTATTAACAATATAATATAAAAATACAAAGAGACATTGTAAAAGTGAAACTAATTAACTTAGAGTTAATACTTAAAGATAAGGTTAATATAAGTACCCAAACCTGTCTAAATTCTATTGTTTGAGTTTTTTGCGACCTATTCCCACCTTAACCTTTGAATAATAAACTTTGGAGCCATAAGAAACCGAATATGAATTTATTATAAATTAATATTTCTAGCTTTTCCAAAGGTGCCCCTCACCCCTCTTATAAAAGGGCACTCCTCCTTCTCATTTCTTCACACCTTCAAAGCCTTTTGGTTCGGCCAAACTCTGCCCACATACTCTCCCAACATCCCTCACTACAACCTAGAGGCCTTATTTTGATCAGAAAGCCAACCTAAGGAGCCCTTTTGATCAAATCAAAAGGAAGAACCCGAAGAAGAGGTAATGTTTTCACCTCCCCTTTTTAAGTTCCTTTCTTCTTCCACTTCTTCTTTCTTTATTCTTACCATTCTAAAATAATAACTCCAGTATCTCACATATACTGTGATGTTATTATAAATATGGTACAACCATATTCAGTATTCTATCCACCCTTTGAATAACATGTCACCATACGTGCGTACGTACGGCTTACCGTCTCCACGTCGTGGTGTAATTGTTATTCAATAAATTATTATTTGGATGGGTATAATAATGATGTGTAACTGATGTAAATAATAAATATAACATGTTAATGATTCTGTATATATGATATACCATCCATTTATATATTATTTTAATATCAAAAGAATGATATTGTTGCTCGTGCGTACGTACGGACTACCGTCTCCACGAACGCGATGAGATTCATTCTCCATCGTATCCATTCAAGTATAATTATCATTTGATTATTTAAAAATGATGTTTAAGGACTTTATATCATTCTGGATATGAATAAGATACAACAAACATGGCTTATGTAACAAAACATATAAAAGAAAATGAGTAAGTTAACACCCGAAACGACGATAATTCTAAGATATTATTAACAAATCAATGTTAAAAGATCATATATGATATCATATTAATATATATGATTCTTGTATAATTTAATAACAATTATTTCACCATTATACAGGAGGTTAACCTACCCCAACCAAAGAAAAGTACAAGGTAAGGGTTATTTCACAATCTCTTCATTATCTGAGGTTGTTTATACGTAATAATCTACTGGGATTTCTTTATCATCCACATCCATGTTTCTTCGAAATGTATTTCAAAACATATTTATTATTTACAAGAATATGGGTTAAAGTCATTTATACCCTTGTTTGACTTTTTATAAGAGGTTTATAAAGGAATCTTTTCGTCGTTTTCAAAACAAGGTCCTTTTTAACCTTTTCGACAGAATTAAGGTAAGAATGTTTTTTTAAACTTATACGGCGAGTGCGGTTATTTTCTGCCGTTATAAAATCGTCAAAGCTTCCCTTACAAGCTTATAAGAATATTTTCAAGAAAATGTTTTATTTTATATGGCTCTTAAATGATTTCAAAAATAGAAAGAGATATTTCTCTAAAAAGTGTTTTGATTTCATCTATGTCAACATCCTTTGACGAATTTTACGCTTATTTGAAGTTGATTTATTATGATAAAAAACTTCCATATTGTAATAAAGTTTTGTGATATGTTTGACTGTGGATTTTCCATTTATATAGTATTCATGGTTTATGAGTAATGTATTGACATTTCGTATGCTAGTTCCAATAAGAATGTTTATGTTATATTTCAACCTTTACTTCATATGAATGTGTTGGACAAGTATGTTCCAGGTTGGGGACTAGTTAAAGTAAGCCCTCCAGGTTGGGGATTGGTTAAAGTAAGACCTCCAGGTTGGGGACTGGTAAAAGTAATCCCTCCTGGTTAGGGATTGGTAAAAGTAAGCTCTCCGGTTTGGTCTCCGGTTATTAGAAGGACTCCGGGTTGGTGCCCGGTTATTAGAGGCACTCCGGGTTGGTGTCCGGTTATTAGAGGCACTCCGGGTTGGGTTCCAGTTACAGTTAGCCCCAAGGTCTTGGGATGAGGCCTTGAAAATGAAATTAAAGTTCAGCATTATGCATTCCAACATTATGAAAGTGGTTATTGATTTTTTCATGTGATTATTCGATTAGTAGAATATCCATGTGAATAAGTAAATGGAATTATTTAATTTTATTTATGCCATACCATGTTGAAAGTTCATGTTTGAAAGGCTTTTGTTTTAGTTATACATTGCCTCAAAAGTTTATTCTTATTTATGAAAGTTTTCGCTATATTGTTATCCTTACTGGGCATTTGAGCTCACCCCTTTTCTATGTTTTATTTTTCACAGGAAGTGAAGAAGTAAGTTATGAATGACCTGCAGGGATATTTTGTGGGGATATGAGTGTAGATTATGGGAACATTATGTTGTTGTAGTAGTTTTTCATTTTATGATGTAATGTAAAACTTATGAATATATCTAGTGTTTCCAAGGATACTAAACCAATCGGTCTCTCTAGATTTGATCTTTCTTGTGATCATGCCAATGTTACGAAGTAATGCACCGACTCTGGGTAGCTGGGGTCGGGGCGTTACAGTTGGTATCAGAGGAAGTTTAGTACAAACCTTGGAATCTAGATTTAGATAAACTCTGATAAGAGCACGTAGTCCTAAGATGAACTTTGAGGATTAGTATTAAAGAACTTCCTAGAATTTTGGTATTGTAGAGATTTTGTGAGTTTTCCGAGCAATACATCCCTGTCTGGATACGAGCAGGTAGAGGCGGCTCTGGCACAGATGTACCTAGGGGTAAAACCCGAAAACACCGCTTTGAGCTAGACTCGAATGGGAAATGGTGCACGACAACGGGCCTTGCTGCACTCTTGGTTACGACACTCCCGGGGGATATGCTTAGGATAACTCTCATTTTCTTTACAAATCATTATGAAGGGTTTATGAGTATATACATCTTCAAAGGAGACATTTTTATGATTATGGATTATATCCATAAATAGTTCAATTTATGTTAAGAGTTTTATAAGTATGAGATTATGTATTTTGATTCATAAACTGATCTAGTGTATGCCATTGTTTAGAAATGGCGCCCAGTAGAAGGAATTAGAACCCCAGAAATGCACATGATCCAAAGAGAAGGAAGGATCATATCTTTCATGGTCTTAAGCTAGAATTTATAATAGAAATAGTCTCCCATGTATTATCATCATATGAAGAAATAATATCATGTGTTGATAAGATAAGTAAAGAGTTTACTGAGTCCTATGGCTTTGAAGGAAAGCAAGAGAAGAAAAGGATGGAAGAGAGAAAGATGGATAAAGGGAAGAGGGAAAAGAAGAATTTTCTCATATGTGGTAACTGTGGAAAGAAACACCCTGGAACTTGCCTGAAAGGAATGGGAGTTTGTTATAAGTGTGGAGGAAAAGGGCACAAATTATGTGACTGCAAGGGTAAGATAATGGTTTCAAATGTACAATGCTTCATTTGCAAGGAGTTTGGACACTACGCGAACCAATGTCCCAGTCATCAGACTATGCCGCAAATGATGCTATTGGATAATAATCAAGTTATGATACTACCACAGATGAAGAGGAATGATTAGAGTTCTTATGTTGATTATGTCAATTGAGTGTTGTATCAACAATGTACTTGTTATAATGATTATAGAGTATATAAGGATTGTACTGCAGTACTATTTCATTAAGGACTTGAGATTGTGTAGAACAATGAATAGTGACTCAATAGCAGGATAAATTTTTGAAAAATATATGGTTGAGAGAATGGTAAACCATAATATAGTTCTGATACCGAGGTAGTGATTTTGGAATAATACATGATTGCTTTGGATAAATTATATTGGATATTCATGACTACCTTGGAACTAATTAATGATTTGTATATTCCATCATTGTTGGGGTTTAAAACATTTTTTGGATTAATGAAGTATATCCAGCATTCTATATGGAATAAGGGAGCATGAATGTAATCAATAAGGAATATGGTAATACATGATGAAGGTATTCATATGCTATTACGGGGTAAAAAGGATCTATATTATGTTTACCTTCCTTATAAATGTTGGACTGTGAGTTTGGATAGAATTATTTTGGATAGTTCTTGTTTGGATTATTTTGGATTGCCATAAAAGGACAACCCGGAGGTCGGGCGGCAACCCGTCGCGTCAGGCAAGGCTGCGAGACTTGAACCCTCAACCGAAGGGCGACAAGGGTGTATCACCTACCACTGGCCCACGAGATGTCCTGGATTAAATAATGTAGTTTTTATTAAGAGATCTTGTAGATGAATTATAAATTCGTTTATTTTGGAACCCTATACAAATAGTGTAAATAGAATTTTTTACATTCTATTATCTTATAGAGTGAAAGATGAGTTTGTGGTAGAAATTTATTAATGGATAAAACTCTAATTATAAAGTAAGTATATCTCCTTATGATCTTAGCCAATCTCATAAATAAATTCCTCAACATTAAGAAAAGAAACTTAGAATAAATTTTTTTTCCTAGATGGTACCTTAAATCATCACTAATTTATGGCTTTGGGATTGTTGTCCTTTTCATACCCATGTTCTCTACCACTCTCCATCAGATAATTGATGGTTATATTTTTCTTCCATATCCATATTTTCCTACATTGAACCCTAGTATGTGTTATTTTCGGTAATCTTCATACTTTCGACTCTTTATTTTAAATAGAGGCATTACTAATTCATTTTTCAATATGGGATTTCAACTAAGATATTTTGAAACATCAAAAATGTGTTATCCTAATACCATATGTTTTGTTGAACCGATGGTATTTCAAATCATCATAGATTGATGAATTTAAGGACCTCAATTTTACACTTGTTTGTGATTGATGACCTCAATCACTACCTATAAATATTTACGTTTTTCCTCCAATTATATGTCTCTAATTGCCACCAATGTTCTCCTAATCGAGATCATAATTTGGTGGTGACCCTTTGATTTCTCTTTTCCTCATATTAAGACTAAATTTTAGTAACCCAATTTCCGATGTGGGTTTTCCCAAAAATATATTTTCTACTTTCAACCTTTTATTTTCGAAGAACAATTTCAAATTGCGAGGAAGCAATTTATTGAAGGAGGGGAGAATGTAACACCCCAAGATTTCATAGTGTGTTATTTCTTCAAAATAATTCAATAACTTGCACTACACGCTACACCGAGTTCAATCACACCATGACTTACAAAAAAAATCCATTCAAAAGTGGTTATGAATAATCTAAATTTTAAACTTTATATAATCCTTATAATTTTAGAATCCATATTATGAGTTTCTTAGATATAATGCAAGAACAAATTCATTTTCAGTATTGCACTTTTATCAACTTTTAATAGTGAACCCTTTTTAAATACAATATTTTAAACTTTTTGACTAAATGGGGACATCAAAAATTTAAAATGAAACATCCCAAGCTTCCACGGTACGCTTTCTTTGAATAATACAGTAGCGTGTGTTGTACACAACCTTGAGTTTTAACACACACCACAACCGATCAAACTAGTCGTTATGAATAGTAATACCTAATTTTTGAAATTATATATATTTTATATTTAAAAATGGACTTCATTTTTGGATTCGGAATATCGAAATTAGCCTAGGGTGAAATTTTGGTACTTTTCGGATAACTTTTATATTTTGATGAAAAGTGAAAATTACTAAATTTTAATTAAAAACAACTTTTTTAATCCAAATAATTAATATTGATAAATTATGAATTTGAGTGGTTTTAAAGTATATTTAGAATATATTTTTACCATTTAATATAATCTTGGTCATTGGACATAATTTTACAATTAAACCGAACATAAACAAGTGTCAATCTTTTGATAGTTATTATCTCTTAAAAACACGCTTTTTGTTTTGACAGCGGGAATAAATTTTAAATTAATTTCTGCCACTTCTGTGTTTTGAATTTAGGAAAATGGATTCCATATTTGGAATCAGGATGTTCAAATAGTGTAAATAGGTATCTTTTATTTTTAGACATTTTGAATAATTACTGCGGTAAATATTTTATTTACCATGGATAAGGGTAAATCCGTTAAATAAGGGTTAAAAAATAATATTATAATAATACTAAATTACCCTAAAACATGTCTTAACCCTATTGGTTGATACATGGTCGACCATGGGCATCTTTGTGTCAATTTGGGGACCCCATGAATCCACTTGTAAGTGATAATGACACTTTATTTTAATTAAGTTAAAATGAATACAAAAATGACACAAGCATATATCTTTTAGCAAAACAATTGTTACATAGGGTTATATATGTTGGATTTTAGATTATAAATATTAATTAGAAATATAAAAAGATTTACTACATAATTATATTTTATTGATAATTTTTAGACATTAAATAATTTATTTTATTTAGGACACAATGATGATACAGTAATTACTATAATAGTGAAAAATTAAAATAATTGATATTATAAATACCCAAATAAATATAATATGAAACTTTTAATGAATTAAACTAATTTTCTAGGATAATATGATATATTAGGAGTGATTTAATTGACTTTTTTCGAAGTAATAAATCTGTTATGAGTTTCACAATAATCAACTAATGAATAGTGTCAAAATTGACATAAAAGAGTTCTTAAAACAAATATTATATTATTAATTGATATTAAATTTCTAAAAATCTAAAGTTCGGCCAAGAGGCTTATATCATGATAGGTTCATCATTAATGGACCACTTGGGGGGTCTCTTGTATGTATATGGTAAGTTTATTAACAATATAATATAAAAATACAAAGAGACATTGTAAAAGTGAAACTAATTAACTTAGAGTTAATACTTAAAGATAAGGTTAATATAAGTACCCAAACCTGTCTAAATTCTATTGGTTGAGTTGTTTTCGACCCATCCCCACCTTAACCTTTGAATAATCAACTTTTGAGCCATTAGAAACCGAATATGAATTTATTATAAATTAATATTTCTAGCTTTTCCAAAGGTGCCCCTCACCCCTCTTATAAAAGGGCACTCCTCCTTCTCATTTCTTCACACCTTCAAAGCCTTTTGGTTCGGCCAAACTCTGCCCACATACTCTCCCAACATCCCTCAATACAACCTAGAGGCCTTAGTTTGATCCAAAAGCCAACCTATGGAGCCCTTTTGATCAAATCAAAAGGAAGAACCCGAAGAAGAGGTAATGTTTTCACCACCCCTTTTCAAGTTCCTTTCTTCTTCCACTTCTTCTTTCTTTGTTCTTACCATTCTAAAATAATAACTCCAGTATCTCACATATACTGTGATGTTATTATAAATATGGTACAACCATATTCCGTATTCTATCCACCCTTTTAATAACATGTCACCATACGTGCGTACGTACGGCTTACCGTCTCCACGTCGTGGTGTAATTGTTATTCAATATATTATTATTTGGATGGGTATAATAATGATGTGTAACTGATGCAAATAATAAATATAACATGTTAATTATTCTGTATATATGATATACCATCCATTTATATATTATTTTAATATCAAAAGAATGATATTGTCGCTCGTACGTACGTACGGACTACCGTCTCCACGAACGCGATGAGATTCATTCTCCATCGTATCCATTCAAGTATAATTATCGTTTGATGATTTAAAAATGATGTTTAAGGACTTGATATCATTCTGGATATGAATAAGATACAACAAACATGGCTTATGTAACAAAACATATAAAATAAAATGAGTAAGTTAACACCCGAAACGACGATAATTCTAAGATATTATTAACAAATCAATGTTAAAAGATCATATATGATATCATATTAATATATATGATTCTTGTATAATTTAATAACAATTATTTCACCATTATACAGAAGGTTAACCTACCCCAACCAAAGAAAAGTACAAGGTAAGGGTTATTTCACAATCTCTTCATTATCCGAGGTTGTTTATACGTAATAATCTACTGGGATTTCTTTATCATCCACATCCTTGTTTCTTCAAAATGTATTTCAAAACATATTTATTATTTACAAGAATATGGGTTAAAGTCATTTATACCCTTGTTTGACATTTTATAAGAGGTTTATAAAGGAATCTTTCCGTCGTTTTCAAAACAAGGTCCTTTTTACCCTTTTCGACAGAATTAAGGTAAGAATGTTTTTTTTAAACTTATACGGCGAGTGCGGTTATTTTCCGCCGTTATAAAATCGTCAAAGCTTCCCTTACAAGCTTATAAGAACATTTTCAAGAAAATTTTTTATTTTATATGGCTCTTAAATGATTTCATAAATAGAAAGAGATATTTCTCTAAAAAGTGTTTTGATTTCATCTATGTCAACATCCTTTGACGGATTTTACGCTTATTTGAAGTTGATTTATTATGATACAAAACTTCCATATTGTAATAATGTTTTGTGATATGTTTGACTGTGGATGTGCCATTTATATAGCATTCATGGTTTAGGAGTAATGTATTGACATTTCGTATTCTAGTTCCAATAATAATGTTTATGTTATATTTCAACCTTTACATCATATGAATGTGTTGGACAAGAATGTTCCAGGTTGGGGACTGGTTAAAGTAAGCCCTCCAGGTTGGGGACTGGTTAATGTAAGCCCTCCAGGTTGGGGACTGGTAAAAGTAAGCCCTCCAGGTTAGGGACTGGTAAAAGTAAGCCCTCCGGTTTGGTCTCCGGTTATTAGAAGGACTCCGGGTTGGTGTCCGGTTATTAGAGGCACTCCGGGTTGGTGTCCGGTTATTAGAGGCACTCCGGGTTGGGTTCCGGTTACAGTTAGCCCCAAGGTCTTGGGATGAGGCCTTGACAATGAAATTAAAGTTCAGCATTATGCATTCCAACATTATGAAAGTGGTTATTGATTTTTGCATGTGATTATTCGATTAGTAGAATATCCATGTGAATAAGTAAATGGCATTATTTAATTTTATTTATGCCATACCATGTTGAAAGTTCATGTTTGAAAGGCTTTTGTTTTAGTTATACATTGCCTCAAAAGTTTATTCTTATTTATGATAGTTTCCGCTATATTGTTATCCTTACGGGACATTTGAGCTCACCCCTTTTCTATGTTTTATTTTTCCCAGGAAGTGAAGAAGTAAGTTATGAATGACCTGCAGGGATATTTTGTGGGGATATGAGTGTAGATTATGGTAACATTATGTTGTTGTACTAGTTTTTCAATTTATGATGTAATGTAAAACTTATGAATATATCTAGTGTTTCCAAGGCTACGAAACCAATCGGTCTTTCGAGATTTGATCTTTCTTGTGATCATGCCAATGTTACGAAGTAATGCACCGACTCTGGGTAGCTGGGGTCGGGGCGTTACAGTTTATCTATGAAAGTTTTTGTGGTATTGTTTTTCCTTACTAAACATCTAAACTGACCCATTTTTTATGTTTTATTTTTCAATGATACCGAGAAGTTTATTATTTTTGATATGTTGGGTTATGCTAGGATAATGAAAGAATTTGCAAATAATTATCTAAGTTTAAAAAAAATTCGAATTGAAATGTAAATTTCAGGTATGTAATCTACTTTACATGATTGAAAAACTTATTGGTCCTTCAGGTTTGATTCTTTATAAAAATTCTAATTTATTAAAATAATTCATTGACACTAGGATTATGGGGTTGGGGCATTACATGGTTCTACATTAATCAGTATCTCCCTAATTATAATAGATATATGGGATCATTTGTTTGGTACAAAAATTGTTTTTCCATTAAAATTTCTTTTTATTATTTAATAGATGTGAATCCATCCTCACCCACCCTGGGGTAATATATATTGAATACCATATAAAATACCAAATTTTTAGCCACATTAATTCTTCTTCTCATTTATCTTTTATAGGTTTTTTTAATGTGTATATGACTCCATTAAACTGTTTCATTGGTTCATTGGATTCCCAGTTCCCGAAAATTCATTTACACTATTAAGTTATATCATTGGATGTTATAAAACCACATTTTACACATGATGTTATATAGGAATTATTTTATTGATTAATGTTTCTTGAATTAATGAAGAGGAGAAAAAATTGTGTATCCCACCAGATATAAGGTGCTAATTTTATATATTCCACCAATAATGTAGTTTAAATTAGTAGTATTAATATTAATCTATAGAATTATTTATATACCTACCAACATGGGGAGTCCATTATACATATTATTGAAAACATTGTAAATAAGATTTATATATATACACAATATATATATATATATATAAATAATTCTAAATATTCCCCCATACTATTATATCAATTTCAAATATATATATATCTTTATTTAAGGGGAGGGGTTGAATATAATACATAATAACAAGATTTAAACATATTTAAAAATATCTACCCATAAAATGATCTACATTTCATTTCATTATTTCCTCAAGATATATATGGATATTTCAGTAAACTATTCATAAAAAAACTGACATGTTTCAAGAGAAGTGGCTCAACCCCAAAAAAATAATCTTACCCAAGGAATGTCATATGATGGAATTTATATAATGATTATCAAATAAAAATACTATTGTTTTAACAACATAAAAAATAAATTTTTCATTAGTTGAGAATATCAAAGAGACTTAATCTAAATTATATACAATAGTATTATAGTTTGATTTACACCATCGGTATCTCTATTTCTTGATCTAAACATGTTTAATCCCTTCATATTTTAAAATATAAATCTTTTTTAAATGTATCTATATCTTATAAAATACTATCATAGGATTCATTTAAAATCATATATTGTGAAAACTGTTGAAATATATCAACAGACATATACCTAAATGAAATTTCATAATTAATATAGTATAAGGATTATGTCAACTCACTAAATATCCAAATAAAATAGTAGGATTAAATTTGGTCCATTTCTCCATGTACCACCCAAACACACACTACTAGGATATGAAATCGAAATCATATTCATCACACCTCCACACACACAAAGGTATGACTATTATCAAATTATTCCCAAAAAAAAATTGGTGGTTTAGATGGTATGTTATTCTGAAATAAAACTGTTCAATCCCAATACGAAATCACATAGACTCAATCTATCCATTAGTTCTATCCAAATTACCCATAATAATATTCTAGATAATCAAACTTACATTCCTTTTAGATATTCACCTCATACTAAACAAAAAAAATTAACTCTAATATACTATCACGATTCATGATAATTTTTTATAATAATAAATTTATTAAAAGCACTATAAAATGAATTTGGACAATTTTTCTAAAACAATTTTACCACTTATTTGACCTAACATTTAGTTGGTAATTTTCACGAAAATGAATATACGAACTCTCTAGTCCATTGAAAAATAATGAGTTGTTATATATTTTTTTTATCCAAAAAAATTATTTAAAAAATTTCTATGATCTCAATAAATAATTATACTATTAAATTTTCAATATTTTAATATTTATAGTTACCATCAATAATATCCATAATTTTACACCTGAAAAAACCTAATGAAATTTTTTATAACCCATAATAAAAAAACCAAAAACACTCAAGTGAGGAAATTTTTATCCTACCATAGATCATCATGGAATTTAAAAAGGAAAAAACCATTATTGGATATCACTCTCTAGTGGAAAATATATTTATAATAATTGCTTACATGAATATATTAGATTAGACTCCTTATTTTTTGTGGTATAAGAGAAACAATCACTATGAAATAAATGTTTAAATTTAGAGGTAATCAAACTAAATAAATTGAACTAAAAAGAATCCTAAAATTCTATGTTACTAGTAATTCGATGGATTATTGGAGGGAGTGTTTTTATATTCAATGAAAACACCATTATTGATAGGTGATTTGGTCATCTATGTATAAAATTTGTGTTGAAAATACGATATAAAATCAGGATAAAAGAGTGTCATATGTTAGGAGGAGAATGTTTTATGGGATATAGTGTTGAGAAGGCCATAAAAAGGGGGAGGTAGTTTTGTTATGATAATGATTGAAAAATAAAAATATATTAGAAATAGAAAAAATATCAAATTTATTATTAAAAAATAATAAATAAAACATTTATTACATTATTATTTCCATTCACTTTCCCCCTTCTATGTTTCTCTCATTAATTTTTTCATTAGTTTAACTATTTATTAATACATTTATATTATTTAATTATTCATTTAAAAACCAAATATTAATTTTTTTTATTTATCATCATTAAATTTGTGTCAAACTCCAAACTAGAAGCTAAAGAAAAAAATTTAACAACCCCTTAAATTATCTATCTAATAATAATGGATTTATTCTGTATGAATTATATTTGACCAGATTTATCTTCACCTAAAGTAAATTGTTTGGATAACTTAATATATTCTCTATGGGATAGCATTAATATGGATGAATGTTTGGGTATAATCCAGTATGCATGGAATTATTACTTAAATTGAATACATGGAGAGTTTCTCTAATAACTTCGTTTCTGAGAGGTTAGTGGTGGACTGAACCCCCGAGATTAGTCATCTAGTGAATGGAGAGTCTATGATCGTAGAATATACATTTAAATTTAAAGACGTATTAATTTTATTATAAATATTTTCATGATATGATATTTCTATTCCTTGTAAATTATAGTATAATTTACAACATTCTATTTGTGTAATGGAAAATATTTTTGAGAATACATTATCATATAAAGATGTAGTATAATAACTAATACCAGTGTAGAGGATGATGAATTATAGTTTACTGATATTGTATATATATTTTGGAGATAAAGGTAGTGAAACTCTAGGTATATGGATTTATATATGTGATATGTTATAATACATATGTTTGAGTATAACATCAACATTTCTTCCATGATTTTGGTTTTATGAGAGTTGTTTCCTATTTAAAAATGAAATTCATTGAAAAAGAGTGATAGACAACTGATGGACTGCCATGATTTACTCGAGATATGGTTAATTGAGTAGTTTAGTTATATGGATTCACAATAAGCTATAGGTGGATGAATGTGTTAGACTATGTAATTTGTGGTAGGATAGAGAGCTATGTTGGGATGATGAATTTTGGATTTTTCTATATGGGTTGGATGTGACAATAGTCTGGATACCCAAAATAGGGGTTGTTTTTATTGTTTTTAGGACTCTATAGAGAGAATATGAATCATAATGAAATAAATTTGGTTAGTTACACATGATTTATCAAACATATTTAGAGTATGTTTGAGATTCATTGATAGTCATAGTTACAACATAAACATTTTGGTTTTCAAATTTTATGATAGATACTAATGGTTGTGTGAAATGGAATGAACAAATAATTTTCATAGTATATGACCCAAGATTAATGAGAGATTATTTTTTATGATTTCATGTGAATGTTGGAATCAAAATGGTGTTCTAGTATGATACCGTCAATGTGTAGGTTATCATCGATGTGGTAAGGTCATGTAGGTGTTTCCTCATATGGGGGTGTCAACATAAGGGAATTATCTATATGATTTTTATTAACATAGTAACTAGATTGTGATAATTGTATTTAACATCTTCTCTATGTATCTAGAGTATAATTATTGGAATGATCTTGTTTAGGAAAAAAATAATTGGTGTTGTGGTCGAGGCTACTCAAGGATGAGTTATCATATATTAGGGTGGTCATATCAGCCTGAGTATTTCATTTATATATCATCGATGGAAGACTAGTTTAAAAATATAAAAATAACAGGTATTGATTTATTTGGATGATAATTTAGGCATGGAATTTTTTTCCATAATACAAGTCAATAATATATATTTTGGGAAGTGATAAAAAATCCTTGATGTGTTCTATAGGGAGGCCACTCTTGTTCCATTGGTCCTCAAAGTGGATATATGGCACGTTATATCCACATAGAATTTTGTGGGAGTTAAATATAATTTTTTGGGTCCATTAATAATTTTTTAAAATACAAATTTTTAATTTCATATATATTTAGGTTAGTTAAAATGAAATTGTATTCCCATCGGCCATGACTTAATAAACTCCATTGAATATCTAATTTCTCTCTTTTAAGAAGGGATTATTCATTTTTTATCATTTTATTATTGTTAATAATTAGTTTAGATCTCCATGGGTATGGATAAATATCTACATGTCTTTTCCTATTGTTTTCTATCACAGTATCCACTTATACACCTTGTCATAATTACATAAAAATTACATATTTTTCAATTTATTCAAATTAATTCTTAATCAATTGAGAGAAAATGGCATATTATTACAATTAGTACTAGTAAGGCGGTTTCTATAAAATATATGTGTTATATTTCTGATTATTTATCATGGGAAATTCATGCATGGGTAGGGATGTTTTAGAGAACAAAACTAAAACATTTTATGGGATATAGGGGTACGTGAGGGTCATATTAGGATGGTTTATGGTTATTTGAGGACTAATCATCATAATATTATATTATGTAGTGTCATATGGTTATAGTGGACCAATGGATTAATATAACAGTATATTATTTTGGAAATTTATTGAGTTTTTAGTGGATTGTGTGACCAAAAGGAATTTTTGGATAGAGGTTTTGTGATATATTTGTTTGAAATAGTGTTTCTTCACAAGAAATGTTTATTAAAAAAACACAGTAGAAGTGTCTTGTCATAAAATAAGGTGGTTTATGATCACCACCATGAGATTAGAGGTGATAACTGAAGCTGTATCTGGGGAAACTATGGTTTGAAAGAGTTTTTTTTTGAAATAGGTGATTTTGGATATTTAATTATCTGTTTAATGAGGCCACTAAGGATGTGAGAAAAAAATGCATGTATCATGAGAGAGTTTTTACCACTGGTTAATTATATGATCCTCAGTTTTATTTGTGTATTTATAGTGATGGAATCGTCCATAATATAATAGGAGGGATACACTACAAGTGTATATAGTTTCTTAGGGGCTATCAAGATCCTATTATGGGAGATAAATTCTAATAATAGATGTGGTATTAGTTTGGGATGATGGGATGGACATGGATAATGATGAGTGTTTTCATGCTTTTTGATTCATTTCCATATCGAACTGGAAGTATTTAATGGGATTAGATAACCAAGGAACTTTTGATATTAATTAGGATTGGACTTTGGTAATTTTAAATTATTTATAACAGTTTTATGGGTTATTATTTGGAATATAATTCCATTTGATTAGAAATGGGTTGGAAGACTACGTGGAATTTGGGTATGATTGACCATGGGTGGATCATCCCACTCATGAAAAATTTTATGAAATTATAGAATCTGTACTATCACTTTTAAGATATGTTTGAAAAGGATTGATTCTTAATTTTCATTATATTTCATTATTCATATAGTCAAATTTCTTTGGATATTATATAGGGAGCCTATTGATGGTGTCCAACATAGTTCATACTCACACCCTATATTGGCCCTCTAGGATGGAAATGTACATGATGTCTCCATATTAAAAAATTGAATTGTCCCTACATCTTGAGTATATTAGATTGAGTATTTTTTGTTCCATGATTAGGATTGAAGTGGAGTTGGGAGGTGGATCAGGTGACCCCACGATGTTGAACTGGTTTCACATTTATTCATAAAAATTTATGATGGGGATATTAATGACCATTGGGTATTTTTTAAGAATAAAATTATATATTATATATTCATTTTTTATTGTACGTGTCTTATAGACAGTTTTGTCCATTGATTATAGATCGTGTTCTCAAGTTAATGTTTATTTTTTAACATTGTTTAATTTCTTATTTATGTTGTATATTACCAAGATAATAAATAAATAGATCCTAACATCGATCTGATAAGCTATGAAATTCATTAAGGATTTCTTAAGGTTACTTTCCCGATTCTTCAGTTATCGTTCAGATGATTTGAGTTGGTGACGAAAAATATTTGAACATATAGATGTTTAAATCCTTAAAATAAATGATTATACCTATAAAAAACATAATATCATATAATTTAGTAAACATGTAGTATATGTATGTTAAAGACTAATTTAAAGGGTTACACTATTTTTATTGGGGAAAATATTATGGAAATATTTCTATGAATAAAAATGATGATGGATGTAAAAGGTGTTGACAGTAAAAAATAGAAGTTACTAACATCGTAAAATTATATATTATTAATTTTAATGATTCTGAAAATCTATTCATTGATTCTATATATTTCAAAATGATCATTTTGAAAATTATTCCAAAAAATCACCATTATTAAATGTGTCTTTCATAATATATGTCATATAGTTATTAGTCTACTATATAGATTGTTTTACATTGATTTGTAATGGTTTTGAATAATAAAACATGAAACAAAAATAAGGAAAATTAGACAATAAAAAATATAAAAAACATGTTATATGAAATTGTGTATGGTTTTTCTAGTGTTTTTTTAAATTATGTATTTTAGATCTATCATGTTTTATAAAATATTGTATTCTAATTTTAAATTTAACATATTTGAGGCATTTATTATATCATGTAAAATTATAAGAAACATATAACATTAAATATTAATTTGACCAAACCTAATGATCATCATGGAGTATTTTTATTTATAAAGAAATTTTATCTTTAGAATATGAATTTTTCTATAGAGAGGTACGAACTACACCCAAGAGAAAAATTGATTTTTTTATGGGGGATCATCCATGATTTATACCATATATAGTAAAATATAGAATTACTTTAGTATATTATAAATGGAATTTTCATATTTATATTTTCACCGTACCTTATTTTGCGGAAATACCTTTCATGAGGACAAAAAAACATTGATTCATTTATTTTTCATGCCATGAGGGCTAGTTATTCTTATGTAGGTAGTTTTTTGTTGATCATGTTATTGGTTGGAGCTTCAACAAGTTTTTATTTGACCTTTTATTTGATGAGTATCAAATATGGTCCCTTGATTAAGTTATATTAATAATTTTATCACACCACCTTAACAAGACATGTTATGTGTCATGCGGTTCCAATTATGGTATATAAATATGCATTATCTTCTGACTTTATAATCATATGAATGGATGAATTTGACCAAATCCCAAATATGGATTGGATATAAATATATGATTTAAAAATATATTTTTTGAAGAAGGAAAGTACGATTTGTGAGGAAGCTATAGTATCCATTATCATTAGAGAAAAAACATCACCATATGAGTCTCATCTAAATCCACCCCTAGTAGCTCTAAAAAAGAAAATTGTTGGGAGGAATAGATAATATCATCTATCGATAAAGAAATAAATCTTCAAATTGAGGATGTATCTATTGTACAAGAATACAATGATGGATTTTTAGAGGATTTAACTATACATCCTTTAGAGTGGGATGTTGATTAATTTATTGATTTAATTTAAAATTTATGTACTATATCAAATACTCCTTATTTAATGGACATTATAGAATTAGTGGAGTGGAAGAAACCATTAGTGTATATGTTTTTCAAGGGATTTATTCACCCAAATGTTTCTCCATGGGGACTATGTTCCCAATCTAGATATGAAATATCGATTCATTAGGTTGTGCATTGACTATATGGAAATCAATGCTGTTATAATTATGAACAAGTATCCCATTCCAGTATTGTCTATTTATTCAATCAACTTCAGAGAGCTCAATATTTTTCAACAATTGACCTACATTCACGAAATCATTAGTTTAATGTGTTGAAATATGAAATTCCTTTTACAACAATTAATATTATGTATGTACATTATGAGTTTATAGTAACAAAATTTGGACTAACTAATGCAACATCCATTTTCTTGGATCTGATAATCATATTTTCAAGGAATAACTTCATGACATTGTCATGGTATTTATTTATGATATCTTAATATACTCCAAAATAATCAAGTACCATGAAATCACATACAGGTTATTATGAAGACATCTATAAAAAATGAACTATATGGGAATTATAGAACGTGTGAATTTTGGCTTAAATATGAATCTTTTAATGGCCATATTGTTAGTATAGATTGAATCTATGTTGATCCTATAATGAAAAAGGATATTCCAGAAAGGCCTAAACAAATGAAAACAACTAAGGTATGGAGGTTTATTGGTACATAAGTTTATTATTAGGATCTCATTCAAAACATTTCCATATTAAAAAAACCATTAACCAAGATTACTTGAATATGGTTTAAGTTCGTATGAAAAATAATAATATCATGAATGTTTTTAAAATTGTAACAATGATAGTGAATTCATATATCCTCACTCTACCATAGGGAAATTTTGGGCTTGTAATTTATAGGGACTCATCAAATAATTGATGTGGATATAGCCATATGCTGAATAATAGAGTATTTGCCTATTCATCAAGGAAGTTAAAATTTTTAGAATAGAACTATCCAACTAATGATCTTGAGTTAGCAACTTTTATAATTTCACTAAAAATATGGAGACACAATCACTATGGTGAAATATGTGGGATATATATAGATCTTAAGAGATTGAAAAATATATTCTGATATAAATAACTCAACAAGAGGAAAATGATATCTCTCAAGATACATATGGATTATGATTGTACAATACACTACCACCAATGGAAGGAAAATAGAGTTGATAATGCATTGAGCAAGAAGAATCATCGAGTTCTTAAGAAATGATGATTGACAGAGACTATGCATATATGGATCTAGAATATAAAGATAATGGAATTATAATGGAAGGTGAAAATCATTACATATTCAATTTTCTTCACAACCATATTTATTACAAAGAATTAAAAGTCCATAGTATGATGACTGGAATCTTCAAAATAAAATAAAAAATTTGAATAATTGGAAGCTTAAAGACATAATGTGTGAGGATATAATATTAAAATTTAGTAAGAGACTTTGTGTTCCCTCTATACCCGAGCTAAAGGGAGATTTATTAGATGATTCACATAGTTCACATTTCTCAATAAACCCCAGTAGAAATAATATGTATAGAGATATGAAGGAATATTTATGGTGGGATAACATAAAGTAGAAAATATCAGATTATATATCAATATGTTTAGTCTATAAAAAATTAAATTATGAAAAAAAACATCCTAGAGGAGTCATGAAACCTCTACCTATTCCTCTATGGAAATGGGTTTAATTAACTATGGGTTTTTTCACTGGATTGACGAAAACCCCAAGAATTAATGACAAAATGTTGGTGATTATTGATCGACTTACAAAATCTGCACATTTCCTGACTATATGGGATGTTTTTTCATTGTAGTTCCTTAAAATACTCTATATTAATGTTATTTTAAGAGAAAATAGAGCACATATTTCAATTTTCTCAGATTGTGATCTATGATTTACATAGATATTCCTGAAAATTCATCCTAAATATTTGGATACTAGGCTTCATTTGAGTAGTTCTTTTCACCCTTAATCTAACAGACATTATAAATAAACCATTAAAAAAGTAGATTACATGTTACAATCATGTTTCCTTGAATTTACAGGTATATAGGATTAGTATTTCACATTAGTTGAGTTTTTCCAAAGTTATAGTTTCTATTCAATTATTCAAATAGAGCTATATGAAGCATTGAATAGAAGGATATGTCGTACACAAACATGTTGCGATGAAGATTGGGAATGGAGGCCTGTAGGCCCAGATCCTGTGGAGGAAAAAATAGCTAAGGTAAATAATATTAAAAACCATAAAAAAGATTCTCCATGTAGGAAGAAGATCTATGATGCTAAAAAATGAAGGATATTGAGTTTCAAGTGGGAGGGAATTTTTTTGAAAGTGTTTTCATGGAAGGTTGTCATAATGTTTAAAAAGAAAGGGAAATTGATCCCCATGTACATTGGTCCTCTTGAAATTATTGAGAGAATTGTGGTTTTAGATTATCGTTTGGAATTGATTCTTATCCTTTCTGAGGTATACAATGTGTTCCACATCCCTTTGTAAAGGAAGTAATTGGTAGACCACAAGCTTGTTCTCCCTTCTAAAGAATTAGAATTAGAAACTAATTTATGTTATTGAGAAAATACTATCTAAATTATGGACACAAAAAACATGTGTTGAGGAATTAAACAACTAAAATGGTAAAGGTATTATGGAAAATATATAAAAATAAAGAGGCAACATGCGAACATGAGGATCTTATAATGATTAACTACCTAAATATTTTTTGTTGGGTGACCATCCATAAATTTCAAGGAAGATTTTTTTGTAAGATGAGAGAATGAAACAACCAAGAACCTTATCAGTAAAATTTCTCTTGGTATATTTATTTAAAATAGTGTAGATCACATGAAATCAAATAATAAAAACATCCTAAATTAATAATGAATTAATTAATAGGTATTTTGGGATGTTAATGAACCTATACTAATAAAATAGTAACTTGACCTTAGGCATAGTAATATAAATCTAATGAATAGTAAATCAGCCTAATGAATAGTAACATAACCCATAGATGTATAAATAAAAATTAGGAATCTTATATATAAAGGTATAATTTAATTATATCATAGTATAAGAATGTTAATATTTTAAAAAATAATATTTAAGTGTTAGTATTTTTTTAGTCATAAATAAATAATTATAATTTTATAAATAATAAAATTATTTAAAAACAAATTAATTTTCATAAAATGAATCCATAAATAAATATTTTTTTTGGTGATTTTTTGATAATTTTATGAGAACATAGTTAATTATTGAAAGTGTTATAAAATTAAATCTAGATTTAAAATCGATATTTTTCTTGTAAACAGTGGTTCTAATAAAAAATTAAATTTATCATATTTAGAAAATTATTATCATAAAATAGTTTCCATTTTTTGAATTTTAAATTTTGAAAATTGGTTAGAGTTATTTTTTGGGATTTTTTCTAAAATACATGAAATTCTTGTGAATAGTTACACACTTTAATTTATGATATACATACATTATAAGTTAAATAATCTATTTATTTAGTCTTCACTGAGGTATGAACCATAATATTAAACATATATTATCTATTTTAATATATTTTATAAAATTTCTAAAACTATTCATAATCTTGATCCAATATAACAAAAAAAATTAATAAATAATGAGAAAACACCCATCTCCCCCATTATAAATACCCCGACACCCACTCTTCTTATAACACCTATATGAATTTATGCCTGTCATAATTCATAAAAAATACTGTTCTCTATTCTCTACCCACATTGGGGGGAACTTATTATTACCAAATTACCAAAACCCATTTCTATAAGGAGGTTCTCAAGGAGTACAACTGAATAGGAAAAACCGCTTCCATTTTCTTTTAATTTCTTTTCAATTTTTTTACATTTATTAACCTCTTCTCACCTCCTAATTCCAAATGATTATTATAAAACCTATATAATCTCTATAATGGAAATAACTTGTTAATGTAATATCCCTGATCAACCTCTTTACTCTGAATCAATTTTATTTTAAAACAAATCTTTGTTCGGGATGTGTCGATTAACAACCTTAATGGATGACATACATTCATTCTTCAATTTATCCTCAAAGTAAGTTCATAGAAACATTTTATGGTTGAAAAATATTATAATATATGTATTATATCTTATTTAATTATTTATATCCATCATATATACATGAAATAAAATAAAATAATATTACTAGTTTGTTGTGATTGAGAATTGCAATAATTAAGATGAACAATTATCATTAACTTGTTATCTAGTTATTCGTCCTCATATATGGAAAAAATAATAAATAATACCAATTAAATGACTAGATATTCATTAATAACATATAATTCCAATTCTAGATAATTATTGACATTTTACATGAAATTAATTACTCATAAACAAGAAAACCGGTCAAGGAATCGACGGGAAAAATGCTCCCAAAAGACGAAATTAAACTCCATATCTCATCAATAAATCCATAAATTAACATAATAAAATTATAATAAATTATTTTCATTTATATAAGGTTATTAATTAATTAATTAATTAGTTCAATTTTATTATCCAGGACACTATGGTCAAATACAGAACACATTCAGACATAAGGTAAGGGTTTTTTAGGAACCTCCAATTTCATTCTGGTTAGGATTTATCTCTATTACACCAATGTAATTCTTAATTAATTTATTATAATTATTATAATTTATCTTTATATTTTTAAAATACACACACACATATACATATATATATATATATATATATATATCAGTTCATATTTAATTTAATGTATAATACATGTTTTACAGGGCTTCCATCAAAATTCTTCCTAATATGCAATCCTATACATAGGGAACATCTCTATTTCTTACCGTTTTTATATTATAATCGTAATTTGTCATAATACTCCATTTCTTTTAAAAAATAAAAAATAATTTCAAAAAAAAATTATTTTTCCATACTACTATTATAAAAATAATATTAAAAAATAAATATTATTTTTCAAAAAGAAATATTCTTTTCTATTTAAAAGGGATTGTACTCTCAAGATATCCTCCCAGATTTTGTTGGATTATTTTCATCTATTTCAACAACTCTGTTCAATTTTATTCTTTATTTGATCTATCACTTATGATTAATAGCTACCATATTTTACTAAATTGATTATGATCAGTTTGACAATTGATGTGTTATCTTGATACCATTCAATAAATTTCATAAAATGGTTTGAAAATATGTTTATAGATTGGGTAATGTTATTTAGAATTAATATGTATATTTCTTTATGATTAACCCTTTCACATGAAGAATGAATTGTTCTTAGAATGTGACAGGTGGGGCCCACTATATCACCTTTAGGCAATGGTATATATCATGAATCAAAACAGATATGGGCTTGGACAAGGCCTTACCATTTTTCAAGTATAGTTTTGGATGAGGCCATAATCAATTTTAGATGTCTTGGCTGAGGCCTCAACAATATTTATATGATTTCTAAAAAATTTCATCGCATCATTTTGATATTAATAATTGATAAATCCTGTGATTGTTCGACTAATAGAATAATGATGACAGTAGATGAGTTGGGATTGGGAGAAGAAACACAAGTTCATAATAATCAAATCTATTGAGGTTGTGCTTGCGTAATATTTTATATGAGGAAATATATTTTGGAGTGAACCATTAGTAGTATTAAGGATAGATGAATGTTATGGTTGGATATTTTGTGAGTGCATAAAATGACATTCTATTGGGTTGTGAAAAAGAAATGAGTTATGTTTTGATTTTTTTTCCCATTTATTATCTGGATCGACCATGCCCAACAATTATGTACTGCAATAGATGTATAATGGCCACCATATTCAGGAAGATGACCCCATTATATGATGATAATGAGACTGTAGTGCGGGTAGAGGATTGTTACCTACATATGCCTTACCCTCCCAGGAATAATGTCTCCAAATGAATGAAATCAGTAGTTGTGTGGTCATTTTGGACATTATGAATTTGTGAGAAGATGGATCCAAATTCCACATGATTCTTTAGAGAATACGAATTAAGATATTGTATAGGATTGATAATATCATTAAATAATAGTATGATAATTTATTTGATTTAGTCATGGAAAGGATTGAATGTCCATTAATGATTTTAGTATGGGATGAAATGATGGATTATATATGAATATATATTTTTAGCATTTAAAAATTAGTGAGGTTCTATTATGAAATGTTGTGAACATGTAAAAATGATCATGGTGTTTCTAAAAGAGTATAGACATATGTATCAGGTTTCATGGTAAGGTTTGGATTGTAGAATTTGACAATTCTAATGATAGGAGGGCCAAAGGAGGTATTAATGGCGTGTTTACTTATTTTTAGATATAGTAATCCTAAAAGACATCAGGTGCATCATTTTTCACATGAAAGTAATGATTTTCAATTTTCTATAGATATTATTGAAAAATATGACTCACTTGGGTCATCTGTGGATGGTGGAGGATAGTCTTAAATTTAAAAGGATAAATAATAGTTGACAAAAATTTTTAGATTCAATTTCCATTTGTATTTGGATGAGGTGTGTTATAAATAATATAGATTGGGTTGGTTGATGTATCGAATCTTGTTATAATAGACAATTTTGATTATGGGATGTGTCGTGGCCCAAATATTTATCTTAAAATTAATGGTCCATTTTTGGGACAACCATAGAAAAGATGGTTTATAATAGAGAAAACATATTATTTTATTGGATAAACAAGACCATGCAAGCCACTTCCATTTTTTAGATAATTAATTTGATTAGTGGATCTTGTTTTGTATCATTGACCACATTATCTTTTATGGATTTTTATTCAAAGAACAATAGGTTTCCTGGGGTGGAACATGAATGTATAAAAATTATTTGATGATTGTAGAAGGAGGAGATTTATAATTTTATAAAAATTTATACTTATCAATGATGATAAGTGTTATGTTAGGGATTTTATAAATCTTCAAGAATGTATGGGCCGTAAAATTCATGTAAAACCTAAAATTTTAATTTATTAGAGAATCCAGAATGGGAACAATGATTAAGAATTTAAAAATTTATGTTGGGGACCCCTCAAATGTGGTATTTTGTATAGGGAATGAGATCAAATTAGATTGCATGAGGATTTTTTAGGCATTAGAAACACCCTGGAGTGTTCATTCAACTATAGTGAAAATTGTTGCACTCATCAGAGAGTTGATGGATTGAAAATGGGAATGCCTTATATGCAGGTGGAACTGGCTATCTGGTAGGTCCTTAATTTCTATCCATTAAAAATAAATGGGGGGATGTTTTCAGATTTCCCCCATCAAATTCTTAGAGGGGTAAGACCTCATCTAAATTCTCATTTTGGAACGACAACCCAGATAGTCGAGCCTCCCACCCCCTTAGTTCTTCATTTATTGATTATTCATAAGGCATATTCAAATAGATACAATGTATTTATCACCTTTAAGTGGAATTAATTCCAATACTACTATTCATGGTTTATGTTTTCTTTTCTATGAGATTAGGTATTGGTAAAAAATCAATTAAATCATTGATGAATCAATTGAAAGATATAGGGCGTTCTATTTGATTATGGTGAGGTAATACTAAGATTTCCTATTCTCATAGTTTCACATAAATTTTATGAGAAATGATTGAATTATTTATTTACACATGTTTTTAAGAAATGTATTTAAATTTATTTTCATTTTTCACATGTTTGCGAATTTCAATTTTATTTTTCATAGAGGTGTGTCGGGGTGGTTGACACCCCATGTGTTGAGGATTCGATGGATGTCTATGGACAAGTGAATTTTCTTGAATTATTTAGAATTTACTTTTTGTTAATTAATTAAATATATGATTTATAATTGAATAATTATGGTGTTATTTTTGTATTTAGGAGTTTGATTTGTTGATGTAGGTTTGGTTGATCATTAATTTGCCTTAGCAATTTTATCAACCCATTGTAATGAAATTTAAAATATTAAAAAATGGAATGGGGTACACATTGTTTCCCTCTGTAATATATGATATCAATATATAAAATGTTACTTGTGGGTCCTACATAATAGGTAATCACATCTTAGTTAAATTGGATGATTAAAATTTTGTTAAATATAAAATTTTATGATTGAAAATTAATTAAATTCCAAAAAATAAATTGTCAAAAACATGGCCATATTATTCTGAGGGTACATGCATGAATCCTTGATTGCTCATGGATGATACCATGGTGTAAGGAATTAGTACACCCATATGGATTTTCATTCTAATAAAATGAATAATAATGGTTTAGTAGACCACGTTTAGAACCTTGGACACCCATATAGGGGTGGGTGATGAATAAGAAAACCCAGGTGGGAAAATGATACATAGTGCCCCTTTTATCCACATGGAGTCTTGGGGATACATTGGAATACCTAAAGGTGAGTGACTCTCAACCTCATGATAAGACCAGCCCTTTGGGTGAATATCATTGGCCTACCATGATGGGCAAGAGTGAGTAGACTATCCTAGAGTGACATTAATGATAGAAATTGAATTTCTTACCTCCCTCTATCCATTTCATATATGTCATGGCTACATTACTTTTCAATGTGATGCTACTATATAAATGATACCATAGATCATGAAATATTCTATGACTTAGGTGTTGTTAAAATACAATTGATGGGACTTAGTACCCATATAAGGGTGTGTCTAATATACTACGACCAAGAGGACCATAGGGGGTTCTATATTGAAAAACAAATATATGGTGGTTTTTTATACATATGGGTTGAAATATTTTTATGTTTGACAATATAAAATGAACTAATGAGTATTTATTATGGGGATAAGATGAAGATATTGAGAACATGCATTTATACACCCCTTATGGTTTATTTATTTTGATTCATATATATTATTGGCACCATGGGATGGTAAATACCCAATGAATATTTTTCCTTTTTTAGGTATTTGTGATTTTATTGGGGATGAGAATATTACCCATTATTGCTGACTGTACCATGGGGATGGGTAGATTACCTATTGTAGATTTAGATTACATACCATGGGGATGGGTATATTTTCCCTGGTATGAATTCCATCTTCCAATGATAAATGGATAGGTTTATTTCCCATAGAGATTGTTAAAGATAAGTAGGATATTCTATTCCATAGTAATGGGTATATTACACATGGATGGATGGGCTCTCGTGCCACAAGGGTGGTAATATTAACCATTGTGGAAATGTTCTCTATATATTTGAATAGAAACCAATGGAAGGGATATAGGGTTGTGTTGGTCAGAAGAGTGTATGTTATGTAAATCATTAAATACGATCAATAGCCAAAATAGGTATGATCAATAAAGTTCTTTGACTCAAGTATTGAAACTAGTAACTATATATGTATGGTCTTCATGATTCTCAATGAGACATTCGAGAATCGAGTTGAAGTAGGTTGTTTTTATTTATGCTTAAATGTTAATATATTTCCACATTCATATAAGAATATCACGTTCACATATAGAGATATGAATTGGTTATTATGAGGTTGTGTTTTCAATTACCTACTATGTTTTTTACTCACACCCTACTCGAGCATCCATTTCACATGGGTACCTGAGCAGATGTTCACAAGATACACGTATAGGCTTGGATGATGCCCATGGACTAGATATTGGATGGTCAGCAGGGTATTGTGGATGATATACGTTTCAAAAGGTGTTATATGTCTTAAATATTCCATAATACCCACATATTTTATTTATTTTATTATAGAATGACTACCTAACTTTCCTAGTGGGTGATCTGATGTATGTATGACGTAGTAGTTGGGATATTACTATATTTGGGATATTATGGCTAGTATATTTTTTAACCTTTGTCCACAGATAGTTGATAAGTAATAGATTATATTAAAGAATTTCATATTATATTTTCAATATAATATGGTACGTATAGCCTCCCCATGATTCCATCTCATACCCCTATAGCAAGAATATGTCCTCCAATATTGGAAAAGTGCACTTGAGGTTTCTTTGAAAACCGATCTGGTTACAATTTATAGAAAGAGGTAGGTTGAGAAGCTGATTTTTTAATAATATGTCTCTAAATACATTAATTGAATTCTCAAATGACAATAATAAATATTTTAATAGATATTAATTCAAAATGAAATATATTACATAAAAAATTAATGGGGATCTATGTGTATCAAAACACACCATAAAAATTTAATATTAATTTAAAATTATAATAGCAATAATATAAAAAAAGTTTCAATTAAATAAAATATTAAATTCAATATACATTTTTATTTATTAAAAATGATATTATTTAACAATTTATATTATCACATATTGGAAATTAATTGACACATAATATATAACATTAATACAATAAATTATTTCATTGGATTTATTGTTTACCTATTTTAATTATATCACTATTAAGGCATATATGATATTACATTTAAAATTTCATTCAAATTTATAGATGAAAATTAAAATATAGTGAAAATATCATTTTCTGAAATCATCAATTTTTTGGAAGAAATTTAATTTCAAAAAACAATGGAATAAATATATTTCAAAAACTATATATTTAAATTTACATTATCATACATAAATTAGTAATACATATTTATGAAAGCTATATAAACTATCATAAATGGATATATATATATATATAATATTATATATTTTATGGAAAGATAAATTAAATTGATAAATCAGATATTATAAATTAAATATTTGATGAGAAGAAAAATATTCATACAATTAATGTATTTCAATATGATCATGTATTTTTGTATATCTAATATAGACATTATAATGATGTCTAAAAATAGATTCATTTAATGATATAATAATTATCCCTTCAATTGACTATATACAAATAAGTCATGTAATAAATATATATTCTATATACCCTTATACATTTTATATCATAATATCAATTTAATTTTTTTCATATATTTCATTCCTAAATTTATTTAATGTTAACAAAATTATTCTTATAAGTAAAATTTTTACTAAAAACAACATGTTAGAAAATTTTATCCATCTACTCTTACATCAAGTATATATTTATAAAATAATAATAATTTTTTTATTTCACATATAAAAAAATATCAATTCAATGGATAATATTTCGAAAAAAGATCATGCCATTTATGACCCATTTTTATGAAATTTACTTGTAGTAATTTTTGATTTTATTGAAAATACATTATAGTTATTATATATTATTATTTTATCATTAAATATTTGATAAAAAATTCATATAATATTCTTCTATTTATCACTTATATTATTTTATAAAATTATTGACATTAATATAAAAATTAAAGAAAGATAATATAAATTTATATATATATGTATATATATATATGTATTTGACATCATGGATGTTGCATGACCCCAAATTAATTTAATCCACAAAATCATTACATAATTATTATTATTAATGGTTGTGACTTGATTAATTCAATATTTGAAATATTTTCTTTGTCTCCACTAATTTTTACTAAATAAAATATTTCCCCCAAAATTTACACATTAAATAATATAAGGATATAATAAGACCTAATAAACACATAGTTGAATGGTTAACCAAATATTATTATATTTTTTATAACTTACTATTTTTTCTAAAATGTAGGGATTCATATCTAATATTTTTAATTTAAATTACCAAAATAGATTTAAAATTCCAAAATATAAAAATAATCTAATTTGATACAAACATAAATATTTTTACAATAATGGTAATACTTATATTTTCTTCAAGTTACAACATGATTTTTATTTCTTATATATTGCCTCACCATATATTAATTGCAATAATATACTTATTAACAAGTACAAATTTCTATGAATAAAGTTAAATTTTTATAATCTATAATATAAAACTCATATATAATTTATTAATGAAATGAAACAAATATTAGTCTTGTGAGAGTTGTTTTTTTATTAATTTCCTATGGGGTTTCAAAACAATATACGTTCATATAAATCATAAAGTCGTGATTTCAAGTAAACACCCTATAATACAAATTATAACAAATCTGAACCCTAAATATCCCCCATGGTTGATAGGGTATTTATTAAAAGATATTCATATTACAAGTCATCACATACACGTGATAATGGGTTGGTAGTCCATAAGATTATATATACATAATAGTTATTTAATTATGACAAAATTTCATATTATATTATTTAGAAACATATAATTTTCTTTAAATGATATTTATAGAAATGATAATATAAATAATTCCACTTTATAGCTAGAAAAAATTTGAATAAAATAAGATTGTTAGTCATTGATGGTCTGTATAGATAAAATATAGTAAAAGTTATCATGATTTAATCATAGAAATAATAATATAATTTGTGTATATAATCAATAAAATTTCAAATATACTAAATATGATTGAACTATGGATTAGATAATCATTAATAGATGATAAAATATTTATAATCATGGTTAAAATTATATAAATCCATAATTCTATATATCATAAATATAGAATCATGGACTTATAAGAAGATATCATACATGACGGGGAAATTATATAATGTATAACCCCTTCTAGTTTCACAATGAGAAATACTATTTTATTATAGATATATTCTTGGATCCAATCCTAAAGTTACAAATTCCTACAAAATTAAATATGATTGGATAATTTTCGACAAGATAATAAATCATTCAATTCCTCGAGTCACAGAATTATATATATTATGGTAGACATACAACTAATAACCAAAATGATTGTGTATGGAGATGTACATGTGAAATGTGTAGCTATATAATTTTGGGAACAACCCATAACATATAAATATAATTAATTATATTTTATATGATAATATTATAGGAATAATGTTCAAAGAAGAATAATATTAGAATACATCATATTATTTATTAATAAATATTATTTGAAAAGGTATACCTATATAGAAATAATGATTATACAGTCATGTCAATAAAACCCCCCATTAATAAAATAATAAGGATTTCTAGGTGAATTACAAATATATATATTTTGAATAATTAGATGTTCATAATTTTAATATAAATTTTCTTCTCTAGAGATGAATATTGAAGAGTAGTTATTAGTTAATGATTAATATTATCAATGTATTTAAATGAACTAATACAAGAATGATAAAAATTCTAATCATTTATTGAAAAATAAATTTGAAAATGTATTGTAAAAAATACACATTTTATACGTATTATTGATGTAAAATTTCATAAAGGAGAAAAATCCGAGTTCGAATTAGTTAATGAAAAATGGGGAATTGTTCCAAAATTAAGTTTTAACCCATATGGATTATATAGAAGTTCCAAAAACTATATCATAATCACCAATATTTATATTGTTTCCCTATATTAGCAATATTGTATCCGCAATACCCAAAATTCTTGACAAACATAGATAATTTGGATTATTGAATAATATAGTGTTTTATTTTAATTTAAAAAAATATAGTATTATAACAAATTATGATCATATTGTGTGGTCATATTTATACGGTTTCAAAATAATATTACACAAGTATAATTAAAAAAATTATAAAAAATATTATAATAATTTATATTATGTTGAAAATAATACTATAGATGAAATTTAAATAGGATTCCACAATATAGATAAGTAAGAACCTTGAATTTCATAGACATAATAATTTACGAGTTACCCTTAAATAAAATCAAAAAATAAATTATTGATGAGATATCAATGGGAGAGACTCATTTAGTGAGTTATAAAGAATGAACTCAATCGTTGTGTTATAATAATGGAGATTAGGTGTGTTTATTTACAATTGTGGTGACTGGAATCCCATGTAAAAAAATTAATAATTAATTTATCTACTATATCAAGTGAAAAACATCTCTTGAATTTTCTTGCAACATATTTTTGTTCTAAAATATAATATAATTTAGAAAAATATTCTACAGGAAATAATTTATTCAAATTTCATCATTAAAACACACACACACAGAGACATATATATACGATGTCATAAATATTTTATTTTACTATATTACAAAAATTATTACCTAATTTGACTATTTCTTTTAAAAAATATACACTTTAATTTGTTCAATAATTCCATAATCATAATTCCAAATATGAAATATATTTTTGGAAAAAACAATTAAAATTTAAAAAATTATATTTTAATATAATACAAATGAGAATAGTTTATTTGAAATTAACCTTATTCAAAACAACATGATTAAAAATATAATAGACACAATATATTTTGAATTTTTAAAATATACTAATTTTATATAAATATTATTATAATAAGACAAAATTTTTGATACATTAATTTTTACACTAAAATAATGAGTTCCTTATAAAAATTTCGTTTTATGTAATCAATGTAACATAATATTATAAAATGAATTTATGGAGTATCAAACATGCACACAGAAGGGAGTATTAATTTATTACTATATTAAAAATTATTATAAAATTATTTTAAATAGTATCTAAATTTAGAAAATCTTTATAATATATAATTTAAAAATAACTACATTACAACAACATATTTTATCCTAGGTTTCACTAAAACAATTAATATATGAAAAATAATTGTATAACAACTTATTATGTTAGATTAAATTCTTACATGTTATAATTATATCATCCTTATAAATTATATAATATTATGACATAAATTAGATTCTAACTACTAAAATTCAGTTGAAATACCAACATGAAATTAAAATTATATAAGAAATTATGTTATTAAAGAATCATTAATTCAGAAAGTAATATTTTAAGAACTATTTTTTGTAATAAATATTATTTGAAAAAAAATATATATGAACACCAGCTTTGAAAACATTATTAATAATACATATTAATTAGAATTTTATAAAATTGAAAAAATGAATAAATATATACACATTATAATTTTTAAGAAAAAATAATTGAAAATTATGATTGGTATTTTTTAAAATCTTGATTTGTTGATGAAACATATTTTCATACCATTAATGGATGTTATTAGATAATGTATCTATGTGTTAATAATACAACCCTCCTGGTGATGTTTAATTATTGGGTTCCCATAATTATTATATAATGATAAATTTAAGTGATTATATACCTAGAAGCCATGTAAATTTTATAGATTTAATAAAAATGATGAGTTTCTTTGTTATAATACTATATAAATATTAATTTTCATTTAATCCCTTAATTTATTTTTTTATGTATGATTATTCTTATATGTTCAATGTTTAAAGATAATTATGAGTTTTTATACAAAATTTTTTAAATTTAAATTAATAAAAAATCATTATTAATTGATATAATGTATATAATGAAAAAAAATTTCCATGTATAACATTTTTTATATAAGTTGTAGACATATACATGCCTTTTTAATGACATAAATTATTAGTAATTTCTTTTTATTTTCTAAATTAAATATTTTCATTGTATATTATTTATTGTTTCTTAATATTAAATTATTGATACAAATTTAGTTATCTTATCACATTCAATTATTATGAAATAATATCATTTTATAAGTTTATTTATGTCTACATGAAAAATAAAACAACAAAAATAATAATTTTAAAAATGTTGAAATATATAACTCGTTCGAATTTATTTCTTAAGATTTATTAATTTTTTCTATATTAATAGGTGAATTTTAAAATCATAAAAAAATTTGAAAGTGAAATATCAAATGTATATCCACTGAGACAATGCATAGTAACCATTTTTAATGAATTTTAGAGACTGTGGTTTCATTTGAACATGCTTTTAGTTCTCCTAACCCTGATAACATGAGAAATACCTAAAACCAATATATCTATGTCAAAACATTTTAAAATATTTCATAATTTTGTATTTTATTTTTGAGATTTTATTTCAAAATGTATTTATTATATGGTGTTGTTTGAAATAGATAACATATATTTTCTCAAAAAATATATAATAATAATTTTCATGAATATCTTAAAAAATAAATATTATTATATATGTAATTTCAAACCTATTTTATTTTTATGAAATGAAAAATATAAAATATTAATTTGATAATTAAAATATGGTATAAATAATTGAAGCTAGGTAATAAAGGTGATTCTATAATCCTCTTCAATTATTATAATTTCAACAAATATAACTAATATTAAGTAAATTTTTCATGAAAACAAATGGGAGATAAACTCTACCTCCATATCTCAGGCATGTGACACATAATACACTAGTGTCATATGTAATCAATCACCTTTATCTTCATTCTCCAGCACATTAAACATCAATTATTCTAAATGGGAATCAAATGTTTTTCCCTAAGATCAATATTTTTCATTTTTTCTTTTTTATTTCACATATTTTAAAATCTAAATTCTAAATTTATGAAGATTTCAAATATATAGGATTTTAGTGTTGAGGTTTTTCAAGATCATGGATAATACCTCCTAAAAATTGATAGTTATTTTTTTCAAAGGACTTATGGTATCAGCTTAGGTGTCTCTTTTCTCATTAAATTATGTTTGGTCACATCTCAAATTACTATTATGGTTCCTATGAGATATTCATTTCATACACACTTTCATCTTGTTTATTTTTCATACATTATAATGTGTGACAGTTTAAATAGGTATTAATTAAAAACCCAATGAATAATATTTCATGTAATTATGTTTCATCAATAAGATAATGTAGGTGACTCTATATGACTACCCGTATTAGATAATCCATTGTTTTTATGTTTTATTTTTTTTCCAATATAATTATATATATTTTCTTACTACTGATAAATGGTAAAAATTATAGTTTTTATCCTTTTTTTATTAATGTTCTTTTTTGGAAAAGGATTTCCCAAAAATTCTATGAATGATTATGTTTTATTAATTTCTCACCATTTGTCAAAAATAAGGAAAACATTGAATTTTTGATAAAGACATCAAGATGGAATTAATGGATGGATCAATAATGTATTATAAATATGTTCATGTAGTTTATTAATTTCCTTTATGCATAATGATTGGATTAGTCCCTAGGTACTTAGTTTTTTTGTTTGTATTCCATTATATTATTTTTTAATGTAACCATTGACCCTGTATCAAAAAATATCCCTAATTTATGATGAGTTATTGATTTTTTATTATAGTTATTCCACTACATTTAATGGTTTGAAAGACTATATAAATTAACATTATTTTTGAATAAATAATTTGTGATGGTATAATGAAGTTTATGGTTCATATTTGAATCATATTAAATTTTAAAACCAATTAGAGTCCCATGAGAAACCCTTGGTGAATACTTAGATATCAATGGAAACGTAACACAAGGCATTAAATACACTCTCCCAAACCATGGATTTGGACGAAATAACTAAAATAATACTATGATTTGGATTACATTGTAATGGAACAACTATATTTTTTTCACCATATCACTAGGAGTTTTGTGGTGCGCTCACTAATAGTCTATGCAAGATTGGATATTATATTACTTATATACATGATAATTTGAGGATACTAATGTTCAATGAACATTGTTTCCTAGGTACCATCTCGTAATACATTAATGATATTGTATAACTAGATGGATCATTATATTCATGACTACATATTCCATGTAATTATTTCTTTACTATGCTGTTTTTAATATGATTTAATAATAATACAAATATTTATTTCCAAATAATATATATATGAATATTTTATGAAAAAACATTTAATAAAACAATTTCATCATTTTCATTATAAATATCCATATAATACAATGTCATAAAATTTAGATTCATTGTGTGTTTAGGAAATTATTTAAGAAAACCGTTATCTTAAAATTAATTGTTCAAAAATATTTCAAATTATTATATTGTGATCATATTTTCTTTGAAACATCTAATGCATAACAAGGTATCCTCAGGACATACATAAGTAATTGGGTGATATATAAAATCTATTAATTAAATATTGATAAATAACCTGATTAAAAGCAATACATGTGATTAAATATTAATACAATGATAACATAAAAAATTGATACTTGTACTAATAAACATTAATGAATGATATAAGTTGATTATATTATTAGATCAAGGAATCAAAGGAATATTCCTATGACATAAGTTTCCCCCCATAAGAAGATGTTGGGGATTAACACTATTGGATCATAATATATAGTTCATTTACTATCAACCCATTAACAATACATGATTCCTCAAGAGATGAATATGTTATCCAGTGAATTGGCAGCTATTAAAGAACACCCTTCATATGCCTTGATTTATATGATCCATAATGATCACATAACATGATTTTTTAGATATTTACATCATATTATTATGGAATGATGGTTTTATTATTCTATGTGTTTAATATTTGATATATTTTCATATCTTAGAGAATCCATAGGAATTATAATAGAGTTGTGTATTCACAACATGAAAATACATGATGAAAAATACATGGATAATTTTAACACAATAACTATTATGAATACAAGATCATGGAGGTTTTAATGATAGATGAATTAGTATACCATTATTTTGGAATCATTTGTATGATAATTTAATTTAAAAAACATTAAAACCCATAATCAATTTCTAATAAAAAGACATGTTATATAATAATTTTAGGAATAGAAAACTGGAGGGAGTGAACCCCATAACATAAATATCACATCCTAATTTAAACCTGTTGATTCTATGAGAGATTTTATTCTTTGAAAAATATATAAATTAGAGTAAAATAGAGGGTGATACATAGTAAAGTGCTTAGGAGTGAATGAAATGAGGTGGAGAGGTGGGTATTTATAGTAACATGAGAAGAATTTTATATTAATTTTTAAATATAATCATTTGAAATATACATTTACAGAAATTTTATTTTTTTATTATACATGTTTTATGAAATTTAAGGGACGTTTTAAGACTATAATTCATGAGAAACCCATAATCAAATATTTAATATTATATTTTTAATGTGGATATAATTTTATCATATATATATTTTTTGAAATATCTATTTTACATTTTTGAATATGAAAATTTATCTAATTTATTTGGGAGAACATTTTAAATCAATAAAATAAATTATATATGGAAAATCACATTTTAGTGTTGATATATATACTTATATTAATTATTACATATTTATTACAATTTTTTTATTTTAAAAAACATATCAAAAATTAAAAACTGTACTTTTTAATCTCCACAAAAATAAAATTTATTTTTAAAAATTTATAGTATTTCACACTAATCAAATTTCAACATTATGATTTATAATATCATATTTTTGAAATAAATTAATAATTATAAAAAATATTTATTTTTAATTTATATTATGTAGTTTAGATAAAATATTTTTTATAGGGTATCATATTATTTATTCTCATTAATGGATTCTAAATTTTATAATATCAAACACATTGGGTCATAAAGACTATATGTCTATATAATAACACAAATAAATTATCAATATAATACTTCTGAATTTAATTTTAATCAAGTAGTTTCATATTTAATTTAATGTTATTAATAGATCATTGCTCAAATAATAATAAATATACAATGGTCAAGTTATAGTCAAATCATAACATTCAAATTGCACATAACAAAAAAATATATACTTGACCTTTCTCAAATTAGAGTCATTCACTACATGTCATACAATTATTTTAAACATCCCTTCATATTGTATATTATATTCATAATGTTTCCATTTATTTTTAAAAACATTATGGACATGGTGATCATCATGGGAGAATTAGGCCCTATTGAGTTTATATTAGCATGTACATTATTATATTTCATTTATGTCCCAATACTATTATTTTCAATTATAGAAAATATTGCATCATGTTGTGTATTGTTCCTATAGTATTTCTATATATGTTAATTATGGAATCTAATATAATAATAAATATGTAATATTAGTTATTTTTTAATATAAAAGAAATTTATAAGTTGTTACATTGTCTCTGTATAAAACATTCCCCCATGAAATTCCACATGATACACTATGGGGGAGATATTTTATGGTACTTCTACTTCATCACTTCATCAAGTTCCCACGTGTTTCCCTCATACTTATGGTTCCACTAATGAATATTGACTATGTGAGTGTTCTGGATGTGTTCAGATTTGTCGATATAGTACAGGATATTCACTAGATACTCCTCATAATAATATTAATTATCATTCTATACCACATTAGGATTTAGTTCATGTGATGGAAATGTTATGTACTTCCTCAGGTGTGATAGGTAGAAAACATCACACATCTGTGATAATTTTAGTGAATGTTCTAGTTGATAGGTCACAACAGAAATGCAATAAATTATATTGAAGGGGACTATATAAGATTGACCTTAGTTTCCAGTCATCTTAAAACTCAATAATTTCACCTAGAAAGAGATAAAAAGGAACACGATATCACCATCATCGATATTTAGGTTTCAGTTTTAGTTATCAAAATAATTCTTCTGTCAAATTTTGGATACATCACTCTATAGATAAATTTAAAAGACATTCTTATCCATGTCTTACATAAATTTAAATCCTAAAAAATTATCTTCTATAACATCATACTTGAATATTAGAGTTATGTGAATCATTTAATAGTGGGATTCATGAGGTGAAATCAAAGTGATCGAGTGAAACCTAATATTATATAAGAAGACATCCAAAGGAAGATATTTATCCCAAAAACCTTTTAACTGTATTGAGAAATATCAAATACATATCTATAATATTCTCCATTATCTTCTCAAATTGGAAATCCAACTTACAGAGCTATGCTATACTATAATTTAGTTATATTTTAAGTACATGTTAGAGAATATTCCAAATTTTTGTGGTCAATCTCAAATCATGATCATATATAGTCTACAATAGTCTTCCATACACCCTCACTTCATCTCCAATATATTTCATTGAAACATTATTGTGTGATTTGTCTTACTAAATTTTATTTTAATGTTCTATTATTATTATTTCCTATCATAACCCATATATAATTGGTCGAATTATTTGTCTTTATAAGGGCCATAAAAAATACATTTTTCTGTCTTCATATTTCATATATGGTATGTATAGTTACAATAACATCCATTTTGGATTTTTGTTTTATTTTTTCACTTATTGACATGGATGACACATTGATGTATATTACACAATTTTATTATTCTTATTATTCCACCAATAGTTCTAACTAGGATCTCTCTACATCATTGTGCTCCAAGGTGGATGGATACTGTTATAGTATAGGGATCATCTAGTAACTGTTATGTATTAGGGCTTCACATTTCATATTGTCCTAACACAATTCTCAAAAATACTTTTTCATCAATGGTGAACACTGTGGATTTCCCCTTAAATATTGCATCCACCTTCTCCTATATCTCTACGTAATCCCTTTGCGATTAATTAATCATCTATAGAATGGACAAATGGGTAATAGTTTCAGAAAGGTTGAAATTTATCCATTCCATTATGATTCCAATATATATCCTTTTAATTGGATAAAATATTTGATACAAATTAATCATACACATTGATTTTGGTTTATGACCTTTTCTATAAATATAATACTCCACTTTATATTCTTTCTTTATATGGTAGTGTATTTGGAATCCATAAAACATGATTCTATCTAATTATACTTATTAGTGCATTCAAAGTCCATATTTTATAATATAGTATTGAGTCTCCAATGATATGTATATATTGAAAAATAATCACTATTGAGGGTATACTACTAAATACCTAATTTAAAATTTACATCAGAAAAATATATATCATACATTTGATAGATATTCTCATGCACCTCAACTGTATAGAGACAAAATCCATAACATTATAATCTTACACACTGAATATGAATAATTGATTTGTTGAATAATATTTTTTGTACATAAATCCTTACCCAAATGTGGATAGTTTGAGTATTAGTTCGTAGATTGGACTATGATTGCAATATATAAATCTCTCCTCAAATTCATCACTGACGAAATATTATACACTTATGAGATATCTTGGATAGAGGGTTTGAAAAAAATGAAAATTTTATAACAAATCACCCGAAGTACACACTTTCTAAAATGAAACTACTAGTAAAAATTAATGATTTTGGATAAGACTATTCCTAAATCACCTTTTTATGGTTCAAAATATATACACTCACTTTTTATTACATGATCAATAAAGGATATGTTTTATAGGAAAATAATTAGTTGGGAAATTTTGAAGATAATTTATCCTTTGTCAATGGATTTATCACATCACCCAAGTAATCTTCATGTTTACTACTTATTTTATTATATGTGAGAAACCACAATTAATTTATACATTAAAATTATCATGGTAATTTGTAATGTCTTTCTTCGTGATTTCTAGGAATATTTCTATAGTATCAGTTTAATTAAATTTAATTAATTTTAACTAAATGAGTCTATACCTTGTATGAAAGGATGTCTTTATTATATCATAATTCTACAGTATTTTTTAATGATACATGTACCAAATGTACACATTTTATAATTGATGGAATCATCATAGATGATAAAAAAACTCATCACAATGTTAAAGGGAATACAATTTTCATTACTATTTTCATGATAAATTTTAAATAATAAATTCCTATACACATCAACCCATACCTTTTCATGATGAATAGAAGTTATGCATCACATTTTCATGATACTGGATGCAAGAAACCAAAATATGTATTTTTCTTTTAGTTTACTAGTTCAATGGTTTCTATTCTATAATGAGTATAGATTATTATACGATCTGTAGGGATATATTATATTGAGATTATATCCTTATGGTTTAAAGTATGGAAAGAGCATTATACAGAAAAACAGATAATTATATTCACATACAATAGAAAAATATTCAAGGGTTATGATTACCTTATTCCTAATCATTTATACTTGTTATGATTTCACATTTAGAAATAATATCCAAGCATAATAAGAAATTTCTGAATGAGATATAATTTCCTTTATAAAATTATAGAGATTTAAAAGATGGGTTAATGAAAAGAATAATTTCCTTTTTGTGACTGTGGATATTTGAAATATATATGGACATCCAACAAATTTCTATTATAGAATCAAATTATATTGATTGGAATAGGATAGGATTTTCTCGGAAATTTTTAAACAAATATTGATATTAGATGAGTTATATGATTGAAATAAAATAGTTTAAATGTTTCATATCATCACCAATAAATAATCTTATAGTTTTTCAAGGGTAGTTTTTGAATATAAATTCTAAACATGAATAATATGAATGAGTGGTTAAAATAAAATAAAATACTATGTTCTTTATGCCCGATAGAATAACCAGATTACCAATCACAAATTTATTGTAAGGTTCTACCTCATTAGTAGTGGTGGAATATACTCATCATTGAACTTATATCATTGGTGGCTATTTTCGTTTAGTTTTCTTAATCGAACCATGGATTCAATGGTTTCTGTAGTTTCAATTTTCTATGTAGTTGAAAAAAATGTAAGATAAGATGTGGAATAATAAGAAGCTTATTTTAATCCCTCAAATTTATGTGTTTGTTCATCTCCTTACAACCTTTATTATATTTATATCCTTCCCTTCCACACATAAAACACTTCCCTTTCACAAATGAGAGATTTTCCTTGATCATTCGTCCCATATATATGGCATGTTGGTCATTAGATTCCCTTCCATCCAAGTAAATTATCTAATGATCTACATGACATAGATTTTATCATCAAATTGTTATCTACAATTCAATGAGTATTTTAAGAAGAAAAAAATATTCATTTCTACTCTGGGGGGGGGAGGGGAAACTAAAATTTTCAATGCATTGAAATCTAAAATTGATAAGGATTTTTTATGACACAATCACCGTACACTAAATAATCATTAAAATTTACATTCAGCTTCCATTAAGTAGTCATACAATGATATTTTTATGAATCCTGATGTTTTCAAAAAAAATATAAAATACAGACATCCTCTAATTTCTTGATTCCAAGTAATTACAAATCCGTTCTACGTCAGGAACCATATGGAAAATATTTTCTGAAAAATGAATTCATAAATTTATCTCATTTAAATAAATAGATGTCTATATTGGGAATTATATTCCTAATTTGATTCCACGAATTATTTTCTTCTCTCTCAAGTTGGAAGATAGATAAAATGACATTCTTCTACTCAGAACATTAAACGAAATAGAAAATGTTCTCCACAGAGTTAACCCATCGATTTGGTAGTCATGATATTAGATGGTCAGTAAAAAGTAATCAATCATTTTCAAATAAGTTATTTTAGAGTAACATGTCCTCTCTTAGGAGAAAGAGAGGGTTTTATATTAATCATGTTATTACTCAATAATTGACTATAATATGCTCGTGTCATTGTAATGTCATCTAATATTCCAATAATAATATAAGGTATATCATAAGAAAATCAGCACATTTCCCATCACATGTGTTTTCAAATGGCTTCCTACGATTTTTATCAATTTTATAAAATAATAAAAAAAATTCTATGGAGATACATAATTTAATACATATGAAAAGTAAAAGTAGATAAAATCAAAGGAAATATGTATATAATCTAATATATGAACTTCTAAGATTCAATGTTGGTAATTCATTATCTATATCCAATTATGTTCTTAATGATAATATTCAAACCCATCATAATACATGATAAACTTCATATAAATTATTTGAATCATATCTCTTTAGAGTGCATTCCATGGTTTTTAGGATTTAACCCACTAATAATTTACTGAGAGATGATTGATTTGATAATCAAAAATAATTTGGCATTATTTTTACCCCTCCTTTCATCTATGCCCCAACCACAACAAATTACCTTTATCTAAATAAGGATACATTTTTTAGGAAATCACTCACTCAACCCATTACCAAAATATAGGCGGTTTTCTTATATTTGGACTTATCCCTTGGGAATTTAAGTGTGTTTTTTTCATCACCATACAATAAAAATAAATAAATAATATTTGATATTAACTAAAACAATATAATTTTTCACAAAACCATTATATTATTATTTATAACATAATGATCCATATATTATAATGCATAAAAATAAAGAGGCCTTGTTTCATTAAGACATATGATGCATAAACCATTTAAATAAAAAAAATGGATTCATTAATTCCCATAACCATAATATTCTCCTTGTTTCCATTGAACTATTAATAAAACATAGTATGAAATGGTGACATATATAAGAAACATGGTGAGATATAAATCCCACAAAGAGGATATTCCAAAATAAATTGACGATAATTAATACATGTGAGTCAAGTGGAAGATAATAATATTATAAAAAAGGTAAGTTCCATATATAGAAACATTGAATAGTGATAATAAATGATGAAATCATAAGATAATGGAATTATAGGAATGTGGAAACAATTCTGAGAATAATTTCATAAGCATAAGTCATGGATTATAATTAATATATAATACCATAGTCTTCTTAAGAACACACCTTGTGTAATATACATGGTATTTCCTTGTATGAAAACACAACCCAATGAAATAAAGTGTTGTTAAAGATCACAATTAATATAGATAAAATTACATGGGCCAGAATGTTCATAAAAAATAATAACAAATTTCACCTTTTCCATTCCAAGATGATGAAACTAGGTATTTTAAATGGATAAACCCAACCTATAATTTAACGTTTTTCATAGATTAATTATAATGAATTAAATAATGGTTGAGTATTCTAGAAATTAAAATCTCTAATGGGAAATCAACATACATTTTCAGAATCATAGTGTGAAAAAATTTTTATGCAAGTCATTAATAAGTTATGAGGGTAATCTCTCTAGATTATAGAATAATTTGGATAGTAACAGAATGTTCATAAACACAATAAAAGATAACAAATCTTGAATAAATTGTATTATTAATTTTTTCCATTGAATAGAAAATATGAGGGAGAGAATCAGGTGCATTAAATATAACTTTTTAAACATATAGGGGGAGATTCCCTGAAATCTTGGTGGACTTCCCAAACTACTTCATGAGAGACTAAGAGAGGGTGTTTATGCTACTATGATTTGGACTGAATTAAATTAGTGTAGGGAGGTGAGTATTCATAGAAATATGTGGGGAATTTTATATTAAATTATAAATATATTCCATGGAACTATATGTTCTGTAAAATTGAAGACCATTGGATTGACTGTTGTTTTCTTCATTTATGACATTGATTTTTTTCTTTAAATCCAGAGTGAAATGAAATCCATTGTTAATATCAATTTTTTCCTATGAAAATAATATTTCTATAAAAAATTAAACTTTATTTTTCATTTTATTATTTTTTATGTTATTGAATAGGTTTGGAAAAAAATTCAATGCAATAAGAATATTATATTAATAAAATAAATAAATTTTTGGAAAAAGATACCCATATATTTATTGTTGAATCCTTATAATATGATTATGATGACAAAAAATAGATATAAAATAAAAAAAAATTAAATTTTCTACACAATAGAAAAAATTATATTTTAAAAAATTCGTAATATTTCATCCCAAAGTTATACATACTATCTCACTTCAAATATCTTTCTTATTTTATAATAATTTATAAACTAGGATAAAAATTATTTTAAATAAAAATTATATATCTTCTATAAAGTATAATTCTAAAATGGAATCAGGTTATTTATTCAATGTAATACATTTTTTATTTTATAATACCATTTATATTTTTTGATAATGATTATATAAAAGTACATAAATATATATTAAATATCATTATAATAATTTAAAATTTTATTTGAAACTATATTTTTCTAATATATTGGATATTATTAATATTAAAATGATCATATAATTATTAAACTACAAAGGTCAGAAAATAATTTGACCATAATAGTCACATTTCCCTTTGAACCCTATATATACTCATTGATTATCAAACCATATTATAGAATCAAACTACCTAAATGGTTATATAATTATATTGATAATTTTTGTTTTATTCCAGATGCACCACCTTTTTTTATAATCATTATGGCTCGTCTGATCTATATGTGTGAATTTGGGCCTATCAGGTTATCATTATTATATGCATTATTAATTTTCAGTTATATTTCTTTTTAATTAGAGTAAATATTTTAACATGGTATATAGTGTTCTATAATATTTTAATGTACCAAATTTATATAACAAAATAAAATAGTCGTTGAGAAATAAATTTTTCAGTAGAATTAATTATGAGGTTGTAAAATTTTAATTGGGTTGAATGATGTACATAGTTGGGTCGTACAATGTTTTCTATGTTTCGAAACTACATAAACCATCATGATAAATATAGATATTGTTTTTCATCCAAGATATATTTTATAGATATGGATTTTAATATATTTATATAGAGTGTAGACTACTTTCCTAGGTACGAAGAAATTTCGGTGGTAGTTTATTGTTCTTTCCGTGTCACAATGAGTGTTTTATTATATATCATCTTATTTATTTTTACTATAGTGGATCTTAATTTATTTAAAAGAAATTATTGTTTTTAAAATAATATTTCTGTATATCATATATTATTATTTCTAGGATTTAAATATTTTCGTATTTTGGATCATTTTTTTTATAAATATGGGTGATTTTCGAAAAGGAAAATATTTATATATTGAATAAAAAGTGACATATAGAAGGATAAAACAAGTTTATTCTTGCAAAAAAACTTTCTCCTAAAAATGAAGTATCTTATTAGGTACATTTTTAAGCCATGTAAGGTTGGGAGAAGAAATACCTTTGTTATAAATTCCATCATCCAAATAATTTTTATCCTGATAACCATGATTAATAATGTTGTTCATAGTGGAAAGATAGTTCAAATTGTTTCTCTATCAAGTTGCCACCTTCCATGAGAGAGGAAAAATACCATTTATTATACAATTAATTAAATTGGTGGAATTACATTCATTCCACAAATTATGATATCCCCATTAATTTTAAATTTTTAATGCATGGATAATCCCAATAATTTAATCATCAGGAGATGTGGTAATACCAAACATACCATAAGAGAATCATATAACCCTTCCAAATACATTTTTGAAAACAAAATTATAACCAATAGGTTTTGGATTACCACTTGAAGTTCCATCCATGTTGCATTTAATCCATCCCAGAATGGATGGATCCACATGGCTATACAAGTTCAAGAGGGAGGCCGATAATTACCTAAAATTCCATTGTTCATGAGAAAAATAAATTCATGAATTGAGGGATCATAATTCATCCTTTGAAAACAATTCTATTTCATTACAACATCCATCAGACACACAAGAGACAATTTATGGGAGAAATAATAACTATTATATATATATATTTCTTATTATGCCAAATAATATGTATTAATTGAGAGAATACCACAAAAAAGTGGCAACTCGTATACTGAGAAATAGGAAAGTAAATAAACATAAGAATATTTTCATGTATATTATTTAGATATTGAAGTCAAATTGGAAAAAAATCTATAGTAGACCACATTGCAGTAGCAGTAACAAATATTAGAATCAAATGATAAAATTATTCATGTTCATGATATCTTAAGATACATTTTGAAAATATAATAAAAACCCCCTATAAAAATTCTTCATATGGTTTTTTTTGAAACCAAAATTATTTTTTAAAGGGAGAATATATATGTAATAATCTATCCCCTATATAAATACTTGGTCCAACAAATCGCATGTCCCAATGCATATTCATGATAAAAAGACATTGAGGAAATTCATACATTTGAATCTAGTTTCCAAATAAGAGCATAATTACCATTAATTAAATTATAATTCAAAACCACCTCCTTGATTTCAATTTGTAGAAAATCCATAGAGATTTAAAACATCTCATTGATTGATATTTTTTTTTCCAAAAATACAGTAAGATGAATTGAGAAAATTGGAAAGAGTTATACCTGTCCAACTGTCTATAAAAAAATTAATGATGAATTGGTTTTATCCATCCAGTGATTATTAAATTAAATATTGGACAAATAAGTATTTATAGAATGATAAATGGAATAAACCACATAAATTTAATTCCATATATTGATCCAGTAATGAAATCTATATATTAGAAAAGAAATAGCCTATGAATTTTTATTGATAAGACTCTAAATGATTCTGGCCTACATATAATGATTTATTCTTAATAGATTTTAATAAAAATTATTCCAAATTAAATTTTATTATATCATTTTTTCTATGAGGTAGTCATAAGTATCTACTAAATAGAAATTCCACTCCACATAAATTTTTTGAAAAAAGTGTTGATACTCTTCAATAGAGCATCGACCATTAATAAATAATAAAACTGTAATTTTTTTGAGTATGTAAAACAAATTACAGAGGCTAACACTTCCTTCCGTTGAGATAGACATTCATCTAATAAAAGATAAATTATTCCAGACCTGACTCACCATTTGAGAAAAAAGTTCAATATGAAGCTTAACCCAAAAAATGACCCTGAGATAATTAAATGGAATCATAGAATCACTAATACCATAGTCATTAATTATATTAAAATTTATGGAACAATGATATTATTAACAAAAAATAGGAATTAATTATTCCAACTAATCTCATGAACTAAAACATTCATATAATAAGGATGAGAATTCGTAAGAACCTGGTTCCTTGTTGAGGTACAGATCATGTGTTTTATATGAAATATAAGATTAATTTCACAAATATGGCCTTTTATTATTTCATGTTGGGTTAATGGAGGTTTCTGGGGGTGTCCGATGATAGTATGGAGCCCGAAACATGATTTTTTGGTGAAAATAGGAGGCTGCATGTTTATTACAAACCATGCTGGTAGGGTCGCATGGCTGTAAAGCAGCACTAATAGATTAGTATAATTTTAAATTTTATGGATCATTACTACCACATGACTAGTGGAAATGTCTCCATGAAACCATGTGCTTTTCCTAGACTTACAAGAAGCCTTGCATGGTTTCTGCACAGTTGGAAAAACATTTCTGATAAACTATGCATGACTTTTTATGTAGGTTTTTTGTATTTTAAATTTGATATAAAAATCTTATAATAACCCTATTTAGGTTTTAATAAAAATAATATTATCCATTTCATGGAAAATCTCCCATATTGGCCTAAAGTAGTTTTTCATATTTCTTCAATGTCTAAACAATGATTCATGTATCGTCTGTCTCCTTGGATCCATATCAGTAAGGACTTAATTCCCTTGTAGCCTTTCTTGATTCTTATGGATATCGATTAGGATATTTGGAATTAGTCCTATATGGCCTATATCCCATTATTTATACATTCTTCAAATTTCTCCCAAACCAGGGTGAATCAGAGGATGATACTAGATGTGCTATCTAGAATGAGCCTATGGTAGGAGGTCTTGTGCCATTCATTTATTGTTGAATTGACTCTATATGTCGTAGTGAAATGCACCCATTTTTGAGGTTTCACATTGAATTATAATAGAACCATATTGTTTCTTATTGTTTTTTGGGTAATTGAATAGGTTTTTTAATGCATGTATTAGGTTCTATTCCTAAATTAAGGGACACCCCATGGGTGAGTTCCTTTGGTTGACCATTTATGGCCATTTGGACTATGTTTCCTATTATTCATTCCTTTTTCCACTTTCATTGGTTGTTAGAAATTATTTTGTTTATTAATTGATGTTCCATGATGTTAGATGGAATTTTAATTGGTTTAAAGTATGCGACTTTTTACTTACCTTGTGACATGAGTATTCCATTTCTTGTTGAAGCATGTCTAGATTGAATTGCGTATTCTTTTGACCATCCCACATTAGTTGAATAATGTCAAATCACTGTAATAGTTTAATGTCCATTTGATTATTATTATGATAAATGTGTCTATGTGAGTACCTGAAAGGCCAATATTTATGAGGTTGTTCCAAGCACGAGACACGCTTTGGGGGTGGGTCATATTAGATACATCAGGGTCCTGACCATATCATGACTAATCAAATATGAATTGAATTTTTAATGATGAAATGATAAATATCCTTGGGTGAATCAGGGATATAGTTTAGAATTCCTTGAATGGGATAATTTGAATATTGTACCTTCTTACTTGGTTTATCCCTATAGGACATCCAAGGACAAGCTTAAATGAAATGGACTTAAACCCGATTTAGAGTGTTACTAGGATCCAGAGATGCTCACTATGATGGGCATGTTGGGTGTTGCTGGAATTCCACGAAGAGTGATACCTGGTTACTGAGAGGTTTTCTAGGATAGGCTTGTCGAGTGTTGGTGGAATTTCAACTAGATTGATACTTAAACTCCATCATAAGAATGTCATGGTCTGGCTCGGGATACAAATTTAACATTTAATGGGGTTGATCTAGGAAATGTCTACCAAGAAAAAGCACAATCTTGGATTCATTATTCACTTGTACATGTATAGATTTCCTTCTAAGGTATATCTTGTGCATACAGTTCTATGAGGGATGTCAGGCATGATCCAAATACAGAGACATAGAAATGTAATATAATTTAATAGTTAAAATGGATAATGAAATGAAATATAAATTGAAACCAGTACATGTTGTTTTTTTACTTGTGAGTACTTCCTAGCTTACTGCATTCATTTTTACACACTATCAATATATATATTTACAAAAATATTTATACAGTCCATGGGTGGATGACCACTAGTATTTAGACTCACATCTTATTTGGGTCAGGTTTTGGAAACAAAAATAATATAAAATTATAGGTGTCGATAAGATAATTTTACCTCTTATAGTTACTTGATATGCTACATAAGACTAGGAGAGAAGTGTACTAATTATAGGATTTCATGGAGACTAGGTTTCTTTTGTGTGTGTTTTTAATATTGGGGACATGTATTGTATATGACTGCAGTGTACCTATTTTTAGAACTAATTTTATAACACGTGACATGTATCATGACCTTGTTTCTGATATGATTTTGGTTTAATTATAATATATTTCTTCCACAGTTTACTTCTATTACATTGTATAATTTCTTATGATTTTGAAATGTTATTATATTCCACTATATTACACTCTGTAGATGAGGGAATAGTCTCCCCAATATCACACCTAGGACCTCACTACTAATAATTATTCAATACCTATTGGGGAAATGTTCTTGAGACCATGTGGACAACTGGACTTGAATAATTGTTATGTGGTATTTGGGTTAGGTACATAACAAAGTGGTATCAGAGGTCTTTTCTGGGTTGTTTTAAAATTTGTTGACAATATAAAGTGATATGAAGAAGTAGGAATTTGGAAACGAGAGGTTCCCCATTGTAGTTATCAAACATACAAGAAAAAATAAAACATCTTCTAATTAAATTATTATTTTTTGAATTTTGATAGTGATAGTTGATTTGAGATGACCATGGGGTGTTGTACCTAATATATGTTATTATTGATGTTAAGATTGGTGGTTGTCTTATGTTCCATCCTAATGGTATGAAGGTATTCCATTTCATGTATCATATTGGAACTTGTAATATTTCACATTCCATGGATTATTCCATCCCATTTAGGATGCATTATCAATTGCATGTTGTTGTGATATGTACCATAAAAGATATGCCTGCTTCAGTGATTTGTATACTAGTAAACATTACATTACATATTGGATTGATTCCAACCTTTGGTCATTGAGTTGTATAGTCCCTCTTGGATCGTAAATTCGTTTATCATGGCATGAAATGAAATTTAATTTTGTTACAATGTTCTATATGAGGATGGAATGATTTGATTTGGGGGGGAATATGGGCCCCCATCGATCGGAATTTGGCATACCACTGGTTAATCTTTATTAAAGGGGATGTGAAAATTATGAATGGATTATAAAATCAAATGAAACTAAAATGGCTATTGATTGATAACATGACCGAAAACTGACATAGTTGTGGGGTTTTGGTAGTCTCTATCATTTGGTTCACACCTAGGCATGAACCATGGGGAAGGAAGAGGGGTTAGTTCTAAGTAGATGTATTTGACCTATCCTATTTTGGTGAAAATGATTTTGAGATAAGAACCAAGAAGATGGTCCTGATCTACGTATTGTGTTTTTCATTTTAGATTTAGGACACCCCAACGACCTTAATCGGTGTTCTAGGAGAGTGGCTATGATCATACTCAAGGGGTGGTATGCCATGGAAAAATACCAGATCTTCTAGTCATTCCAGTTGTGGCACCAACTGTTATTCCAGACATAGGTAATTATGGAAAAATCTATTAAGGAATTATCAGGTTCATGAAAATATTTTAGGGAGAAACTCATCCTGTCACATCTATGGAATAGCTGAAGCAGGTGTTTCTGTAGCAGTATCCATTGATGTTTTTAGGGTATAGTAGATCCCATGCTACATAGTTATGTCTGGATTCCATGCTTTTCATCTCTATGAATTTAGAGACACCTACTGAGAGAAGGATAAGGATTTCTATGTAAATTTTGCATGATTCCACCAAGATGTTGTGGAATGTTTTCACTCACGTGCTAAATCACAGAGATATGACATGTGGAGATTTTTATACAATCTTCTATGATTACAAATATTCTAAGATGCTGAGGCATGACCGATCATGGGAGTGTATGCATCTAGAGCAGCATGCTTTGTCAGTTATGGACTACTCGACCCATTTTACTATGCTCCTAGGGTTCACACCTATTCTGATGAGTGAAAATGTTTAGAAAGCTAGGTGATTTGAGGAAATTCTTAGATATGACACTTGATTGTAGGTAAATGACTTCAAGATGACTATTGTATCTACAATAGTGAATCGGGAAATGATCAATGAGTGTAACATAAGGGAATATGGAGGTGTGAGATAGGGTGGTATGACACCAAGATTTTTAATTGTATTGACCATCAGTTGAAAGCATCATCCAGAGCGTCCTCATGATGATGTTAGAAATCAGAACATATATTCGGGTAGCCATATGAGGTGCTAGAATTGTGGTTGGATAGGGCATACGAGGCCTCAGTGCCCACTGGACCCTATTTAGTGCTAATCTTATTATAAGATGGGTTATCTTCAACACTTCAAGAAAGTGTCTCCAACATTATATAGTGAGGGAGGGTATACATGGACTCCACATTCAAGTGTGAGGTCTATAGATTATTAATAGACAAGGTGATGGAGTACATCAGGACTTTCAATCTAAGGTTGTGGTTGTGGCAGTGGTAGCCACACTCCAGGATCAAAGAGTCAATAGGTTGGATCAACTCAGGGAATCTAGGTAGTTTCAGAGGGCCGAGGAACATTCTAGACATATGCATTGCAATAGACTCGATGGGAGAAAGATCCTAGACTATCAACTATCAATGGTATTATTCTATTATCCTCCATTTTACCTTTTGCACTTTTCGATATATGGGATTCTCATTGTTTCATATCTATTCCATTTATGGATGTCTATAGGATTTTTGTTTATACATCTAAAGGAAGGATTATTCTAGACACTCTGTTAGGGATTAGAATAGAAGGTGGGAATTATTGCAAGGAGTTCCCCCTTATGGTTGGTGGGTGTCACTGTGTACGAGACTAATTTGTACTAGAGATAAAAGGACTTGTTATCATTCTTGGGATGGACTGGTTGGTAACATTTGGAGGCATTCATGATTTTATCCATTGTATTGTGGTTTTTTCATCACTGGAGGGCTGATATATTCAAAATTTAGGTGAATGGGGGTGTCCAAGAGAGACGAGAAAGAACTGAACATCAAAAATTGGGTAGCTGATATCCCAAGTTGTGAGTTTTATTTTTATGACTTGGGAATAAGTCAGATGGATTTCACTCCTGTAGTGGATCATTATAGGGATGTTTTCCAGGACAACGGTTTATGTCTACCTTCTAGGAGATAGGTAGTTCCACCTATCAATCTAGTTCTTGGAGCTACAATGGTATCCCATCCTCCTTAAAATATGGATAAGGTGATGTTGAAAGATAACAAGAGGATTCTAGTGGATTTAAAGGAAAATTGATTCATCCAACCAAGAAGTTATAAATGGGGTTCGCCAGTCCAATTTTTGAAAAAAGATGTAAAGTTCCCTCAGGATATGTGTTGATTATAATAAATACAACCAATTAAAGGTTATGAACTTGTATCCTCTACCACAGATAGAATATCTCTTTGGATAGCTCCAAGGATATCAGGTTTTCTTCAATATTGAATTGAGAATAAGTTTTCATCATGTTTATGTTATTTCATAAAAAAACCTCACACAAAAATTTCGAGAATGTGAGCTATGAATGAGTATTTGGTCATGTAGTTCATTCTCACAAATTCACTTATAGTATTTATGGAACTGAATAACAATGTTTTCCATCCTTATCTTGGATCATTTTTTATGGGATTAATGGATGATATCATGGTGTATTATCATAATCAACATGTCCAAGAAAAACATCTTGATGGAATATTTAGTACACTATGATAGCATCATTTATATGCCATTCTCACAAAGTCCCGCTTTTGGATGGATCATATTCACATCATGGGTAAAATCTTCTCAGAGATTAGAGTATCAATGGACATAATGAAGTTGAAAAAGTTGGTTTCATAGTAGTATCCCAACAAAAAATAAGAGGCGAGTCATTTCTTATGGATAGGAAGTTACTACAGGAATTTCATACATGAAATCTAGCATTTAGTCACACTATTTAAGGGCTAGCCTAAAAAGGGTGCAAAGAATGTATAGAAGGGTTCCAATGAGACAACCCATAATGAGAATATAGTGAGATTGAATTCAATGCTAATACAAATTTTTCTAGTTTCAGGTAGGATTTACCCCATGTACTATGAGGCATCAGGTATTGATTTGGGATTATTTATTATGTGGGGGATCATTTCATTGCATATCTATCTCAACTATTGAGTCTACATGAGGGGAATTACCAGACAGTTGATCTCGAGGTGGGTGTGGTTGTTCATGCATTACGATTTTGGAGACATTACTTACTGGGAGATAATTTTATGGTGTTCAAAAACAATAAAAGCCTCATGTACCTATTTACGCAGTGTGATATGAATATGAGGCATTGAATATGGGTGAAATACCATTATTTTGTTTACATTGAGATATCCTAAATTCCATGTAAGGGAAATATAGTGGCCGATTCACTAAGCTGGAGGACTCTGATACAGGTAGTTCACCAAGCCAGTATAATGTAGACGCCTATAGACTTGTTCTATGGGATTCACTTGAAGTTCATAATAATCTGGGGAAATCATTTATTTCATTAGTAGCTATTACCTATAACCTACATGATAGAGTAAGGTAAGTTCATCAAGGAGCATATATTATTCAGTAGACATGCAAGAGGAGATGGTGTGGGAAATTCATGCCTTTATATAGGATGTTTATCAAGGTGTCACCAAGATTCATTAGGATTTAAATCATCAATTCTGGTGGATAGGTATGAAATGGGATGTAGCTGGTTTTTTCATTAGGTATTCCACATATACGCAGGTGATGGTGGAACACTAGAAACTAGATAGAAGTTCACTACAATAACCCATTTTTGATTGGAAATTGAATGATGTCATGATGGATTTCATGATGTGTTTCTTGAGGTCTCTTAGAGGTAACAATTTCATTTTGGTTGTTGTTGATATGCCCAAAAAGGTTCCACATTTCTTAACTATCATGGAATCATTTATCGTTGTTGAGCCTTAGAAGGTAGTACATCTTTGATATTTTATGACTACGTGGGATCCCACAATCTGTAATTTTCGATAGGGATTAGTGTTTTTCCAATAATTTATATAAAGGGATACAAAGGGCATTGGGTACACAGGTTCTCATAAGCATAGCTTTCCACCGCCCAATAGATGGCTAGTCAGAGAAAACAATTTAGGTGATTGAGGACATGCTACAGGAATGTGTACTAGATTTTAGGGGTTCTTGGGAGTGATATGTAACCATTTATTAGTTTTAAAACAAAAATATATTTCAGGATAATATTTAGATAGTTTTATAAGAGGATTTGTATGGTAGGCCATGAAGATCACCTCTCTATTGTTTGGAGGTAGGGGAAGCAGCTAAGTTGGAGACTCATCTTATAGAGGATACTATAGAACATTTACAGTTTATTCGGAAGCAGATGGAAATTGAAAAGTATCATGAAACATCATAATACAATCACCACATATGAACACTATTGATTGATTTTGGTGATCAGATATTCATACACGTTTCACTGAGGTTGGGATGTAAAATGAATAGGAGTTATGGTATAATTTCTCCAAGATATGTCAGGTGTTCAATATTTGGAGGAGGTTTGGGATAGTATTTTATCTGTTTTAGTTACCCCAAAATTAATAGATCTTGAACAATATCTTCCACATTCCTGAGATACAACATTATTATCCAGACGTGTTTCATGTTTTCAACCTAATGAGTATGAGTTAAAGGTAAATTTGTCCTTTTAGGAGCGTCGTATATGAATTGTGTACTGTAGCACAAAAATTATCAAAAGAGAGATAGTAACTTTAGTACCGGTTCTATGGAATCATAGATAGGTGTCTGAGAAGACATGGGAGAGGGAGTCTGATGTGTGGTCACAATGGAAGATATTATTCATAAATAATTCTACACCACTATTGGATGGAAAATTTGGGGATGAATTTCTTTAAGGGTGGATGTTTTGTGAACCTTCTTCTTCGTTGAGGAACACATCTTGTCTTTTAAATAAATTATTAGTTTAATTTCTTAAATATAGAATTTTATGAATGCATTTTCAGTTAATGAGGAATTTGGGGTGTCTGGGGCTGGTCGGGAGCCCAAAACCTAAGTTTTGAGAAAAATGAAGAGGCTATATGGTTATTGAAAGTTGTTTGGGTTGGATTAGATGACTTTGTATAAGCTCTTCATGTTTAGTAGACATTTATAGAGGCTTGATCATAGTTAAAGCATAGTTAGCGTAAATTGTTCTGGTTAACTATGCATTATTCCTAAACTTACAAGAATCTAGGAATGGTTTGCACATAGTTTGACAAATCATGTTGGTAAGTTTTGTGAGTCCTTCTATAGGAAATATTTAATATATTAAATTTTAAATAAAAATATTATATTAACCCTATTTGGGTTTCTACAAAAAAAACATCCCTCCAGTGGAAAAAATCTCTTCAGGTCATAAATTTGTTTTTCACATTGCTTCACCATACAAACACAGATTTGACTATTTTATGTCTCTTTTGATATGTATTGGTATGTCCTTGTCTAATTTTACACCTTTATAGATTATTATATATATCAATTTAGTTATTTGTATTTAGTATCATATTCCATAATATTCAATTCATCATATTTTGTTCTTATTTCTCCCAAACCAGGGAAAATATGTGACTGATACTGGATGAGATATCTAGCACAAGCCTATGGTAGGTGTTCTCTATCCTTTATATTGTCATTGAGTTGATTATATATGACATAGTGTTGTGCACCCATATTTGAGGTGTCACAATGAATTATAATTTATCCCTATTTTTACCTATTTTGGAGTAGGTAATGGAATATGTGTTTTAACCCATATATTAGGTTATATACCAATATTGAGGGCCACACCATATGGTGATTTTTTGAAGATTACGATTTATTGCTATTTGGACATGGATACCTATGGGGGATGCCTTCATTTACTTTTCATGTGTTGTTAAAAATTAATTATTTTTTTAATTAATTTTCCATGTTGTTAGAAGAAATTTGAATTGGTTTAGGGGATGGGATGAATGAATTACCCCTTGACCTGAGTATTCCCTTTCTTGTAAATGTATTTTTGGATCAAATCGCTGATTGTATTAGCCTTCCCTTGTGAGTTGAATAATGTTAAATCAGTGTAATAGTTTAATTTTAATGAGATTATAGTAATCAAAATTACTCCCATGATAGTAAATGAATTTCGAAGACTTATGAGTTTGGTCCATTCTTGAGAAATTATTCGGCAGTGTATTATATTAGATGCTTTAAGGTTTTAACCTTAACATGACTATTGAAATGTTGAATTAATTTTGAAGGATGAAATGGTATGTATCCTTGGGTGAATCATTGATTCAGTTTATAATTCCAGGGATGGGATCGTGTGACTATTTTACATTCTAACCTCAAGTTAATAGTGGATTCATCTTAAAATTCCATGGGTGGGCTCAAGGGTTAAATATGAATATTCCATTAGTGATACATGGATCTATTGATGGATTCCATGGATGGGATCACATAGGATAGACTTAAATATTGAGTGAATCATTGACCCATTTACGGATTCAATGGATAAGATCACGGGGCATTGACTTTATGTCATGAGTGATACTTGGGGCCTTCCTATAGGACCTCCAAGGACTGTCTCAATGAACATGTACTTATACCACACCTTGAGTGATACCAGTTTACTAAGAGGATCACTAGGATGAGATTATAGGGTGTTGGTGAAATTTCACATATTGTGATACTAGGTTACATAGAGGTTTTCTCGGATAGGCTTGTAATGTGTTGGTGGAATTGTACCTAGAGTGATACTTCAATTCCAACTCAAGAATTTCAGCGATATGATTGGGTTGTAAATTGAATATTGAATATGAATGAATTATGATGCATTTTATAGGAAAAATTACATGATTCTATTAGATCTTCACTCATATTTTTATAGTTTTTCATTTTATGTATATGTTGTTCTTAGAGTTATATTGGGGATATATAGCTTGAGCCATATCTTGAGAGTTAGGAATTAGATGTAATTGATTTTTTAAATGGATAATGAAATGAATTGTAATTGGAAACTAGTGAATGTAGTTTTTTTTTCGTTACTTCCTAGCATACTTATTTAATTATTACACACTTCCTGTTATATATATTCACTGACAGATTAGCACAGAACATAGGTTTTTTCCTACTAGGAATTAGTTTGACACCCTATTTGGATCATGTTTTGGATCGAAATAGATAATATGATTGAGGGTGTCGATAAGGGAAATCACCTTCCAATAGGTACATGATATGACACATAGGAGTCTGAGAGCATGGGACCAAGCTAAGACATGCGATTCTATTTTTTTTTCTTTTGGGAATTTTATTGTATATTACTATAGTACACCCATTTGGACTACTTATATTGAAAATTTTGACATGTATCATAAATATTTGTATGGTATGATTATGGTTTAATTGTATTATCGACCTTCAACTATTTACATCCGTTTTTGGGGATTACAACCTCTATTATTTAATTTTTATTTTATTCCACTATGTTACACTCTACTAATGGGGGCATAGTCACCCCTCTATCCTAAGTAGGCCCTCACTGCTTGTCAGTAGACTCTGGTGTTTTGGGTGGTGAACATGAGGTCTTGTGGCCAACCGATCATAGTTCATTATTATGTGGCATCAAGTCTTAGGATGTTATAATATCATTAGCATTAAATATATGAGTTTTGGTAGAAAGGCCCATAGAATGCCTTATTGGATTCAGTTTAATGGTACAAGTGATGCTATTAAATATTCTTAATAAATATTCCTCATTAATGGAAAAGATGAAGGTATTAATAAGATCACCTTGTATTATCCCTCTAGTACATGTGAAATAGTCTTCAGGGGAACAAATGATGAGTACTAAAATATGTGCTCAACTCAAAATATTTTTAACCCATTAAATAAAAATTTCATCAAATCCAAAATTGCTCAAAACCATACAAATGAAGGTTGTATCATGCATGTCAAAATACATCAAAACATCAAGAAAAAAATAAATACATCCAAATTTAGTAGATTTCATGAGAAGATTAATGAAATAAAAATATATTATAATGAAATATTGAATAGTTCTACCATTGATTAAAAAAAACTAGTTTTGAGGCATAATCTTGTTGGAAATATAATATCTCATGTTGGTAATAATTTCTCCAATGATTTTGTAGATAGTGTTGAAAAGATCCATTTACCTGAACATATGAATCTCATTAAAATTATCAAATTTTGGAATCAATGCATGAAACTGAACATTATTACCCTATATTGACTATCCTCCCCTAAAAATATTATTGACATGACTGTAAACCCTACAGTGAATAAAAATTTAATAATAATGAAATAAATCACTTTTATGACCATCCAAGCCAGGAGATATTCCAAAATTTAGTAAAAAAAATTCAATTTTAAATTAATTTGTAATATTTACAAGCCTTTCATTATCATAATCAATGAAAATATTAGGAACAATATATTTCATTATTTCAATACTAGTATTGGGATGATCAAAATGATTCGTGTATATTGAAACAATATGATCATCAAAATCATATCTTTTCTTAAGACACAGAACCTTATTATTAAGAATATTATTAAGGATATTTTGATTCATAATTACTTTAATGGAGTAAAAAAATTATTCTAGTCACCCTACTTATCCAAATTCATTTTAAAGACCAATCATTACATGCATTCCATTAGGTTTAAGGTAATATTGAGATCATGAATAGTTTTATTTTCCTAATCAAGAACATTAGAAAAATCAGAACTAATTTAACTCTTTGGAACTCTATGAAGACAATATTCATGTTGAGTAATATTTTCTTCCATGCCGGTAAAGAGATCACGACACCAAGAATTAAATTTAATATTGAGGAAATACAGCTTTAGAATAAAAGCCAGTGCGTTATCTATATACTTTGGATAGTTCCTTGAGTCTTGAACCATTTCAATACATTTAAGAAGATAAATACATGAATGGTGGAATATAAAGGGAAGTGGTGGTTTTCCCACTATGATGGAATGACTCATAAAAAGAATGATGATTTGAGTTTTACCTTTCTAGAGTAGATAAAGATATCATTGAAAAAAACATGACGATAAATATCATTGTAAATTACTCTAATATTCTAGCCATCACATTGTAATAATTCTTTTTATTCCTTGTATATTTGGAACTAAACAAATTAATTTCATGCAGAAAGATATTGTAAATATATTCCATGAAATCCCAAGTTGAAATAGTGGAGCTGAACATGCCTAGCCTTTCATTGGTATTGACAATGGAATTGAAATATCTATGAATAAACCAATAACCACTCATAGAATTTCATAAGTTATTAATTTCGATTGATAAAAATATTACCAATTTGAATCCATTTTATTCATAAATAAAAGGAAAAAATTGGGTTATACCAAAACAAATATGACATAAAGTAACAATTTACTCAGAGGAACTGATATATGAGATTACATCCACACTTGACTAATCCCATACACAACGAATTTTAATATCATTATCAGAATAACATATTTTATTCTGATGATAACAAAACATGTCAACATTATGTATCTCATAAGAGAAAATTAGCTTTGGATTATAGAGACCATGGTGATCAGGATTATGCTTATTTATAAAAAGATAAAGATAACTTATCATTTATAGGTTGGCAATCCCTGAAAACTATATATTTTTGTTCATTAAACATGATATTTGGATAAGGAACCCCCTTTTACCTTCCCACTATATATTTTTTATTCTTTTTTAATTTCCAAATGAAAAAAATTGTTTTCTTTCTTGATTATGATTTTACACCATTTCCATTCTCTAAGAAGAAGTACTATTGAATATCATATCATGGAATTGACATATAGGGGAATATAGTTTATGGTCATCAATTGATGAATCCACAAAAAATATAATAGGATGCTAAATTATTTTATTAATTGTAGTCGCAACAATATATGAAGGGAAAATAGATTTAGAGTGTCTTCAAAACTTCCACTACAACATAGAGTGGATTCTAAAAAAACTAATTTGTAGTTATAAATAGAGTTGTTTATAAAAAGAATAGGAGAATCCCTTTTGAAAAATGATTTAATGATAGCATGATGATCAACTTTTTCATTTTTATGAAAAAGGGATATGGTAGCTCAAAATAGGCCATTTTAATATAGAGATATTTATGAAAATTTAACAAGATGAGGAATATCAATAGATCATAGAGTTATGGATTTTAGAATTATTTATAGTCACCCCTATAATGGATGTGAAGTTGTATTTCCTTGAAAATTGATGACATCCAGCACTACATAAGTTAGAATCAACCAATACTAACATTTGATCATTAATAGAAGAATTTATAATACGAGAAGGTATTTCATCCCATATAGAATATACATGATATGTAGAGTTACCATTTTATGTATCTTGAAAATGATTTGTAGAGGGAATGCATGATGAGTCACATGACATTCATATTCATATTATTCTCTTTCCATGTATTCCATTAATGTAGAGGTTTTTTTACTATGGATAACCCTAAAATCAGAAATCATATTCACGAAAACTCTAAAAATATCACATAAAGGATTTACATATTTACATAACACGTTTACCTAAGAACTTTGGTTGTTGGAAAAGAGATTGGTAACCTTCGTATGATTTGAATCAATGTTTTATTCAGCCAAAATTCTAGAATATAAACTAATATCAGCATTGAGGGTAAATTTATTAGTCATGATAGGTTTTTGAATGAATTCAGTGAGATCATTTAAGATATTGGGATGAAAGAAATCCAAATTCATGAAATGTAATCTGACCCAAACGTGAGAAGTTGAATTCTTTTGGTTGAATTTTTTGATGTTAATATCCCATTTTGAAATCCAAACAATTCTAGGATTAAGTTATCATTCCCAAACATCCACACCACCTCATGATCATCCTTAAATATCATAAGGATGTGGAGGAATCTGCTTCCATGTGGAATTATAATCCAATAAATTCCTCCCCAATAGAGTAAAATGAAACACATAATATCTTTGTAGGACTATGAGTTATTAACCATAGAGTATTTAACCAATCCGAGAACCAAGATGATTCATAAATCTAGGCTCTAACGAATACAAGTCGGATCTTAAATGAAACAAGAATCCATTATACTATATTTTGTAACAAAACATACCATGGAATATCATCATTGGAAATATCCATACCTAGACGAGCCTCAACAAAAGAGACTCATTTTTATTTCATTGATCTCTAATACCCACTATATTATTAATCAATTACTGATTCCATGGAGTCTTCAAAGAATGCCTTAACCAATTCATTGAACAATTTCTCCAAAAAAATAGAATCAATAATATCAATAAAGATGAAGATGAATGTTATCCATCTATTAAATCTATTAAATTATTTTAAATAATGTACTGAAGATTCTCATTCCTTCTAGGAATGAGATCCACCATCATATCATTATTTTTTATCCTTTAATGGGAAAACATTTCCCTACTAAGTATACTAGTTCCCTAGAAACATGTTTACAACCAAGGGTGATCAAGAATAAAACATGTGTTATTTTTTATATCAATAAAATATACAAGATAGGGAATTATAGTTTAGTTAATGAAAAATGGTATCATAGTATGAGAGGGTAGTCAGGTTAGTGGTAGGTTGTGGTAGGATTTCCCAAACACGAAGAGTAAACCAAAAAAAGTAATAATCAACCTCTTTATGGTGGGAGTTCATGTTATGAAGCGTGTCTATGATTTTTTATTGTAAATTACCATATCCATTGAGTTTCCACTTATTTTACCGATCCCAATAAGGTATTGTAGAAACATGATTTCAAGTAGAGTGATATTATTTCACATTACATTTTTAGGCCCTCATTTTTTTCTTTTATTGGATGTCTATAATATTTATTCAGTTATATATGAAAGGTAAGAGGTAATAATGTTTTAAAATATGTATCACTTAACAAGATTTGATATGTTTATTTATAATTAAATTATATATATTCCTTGATATGGTGAGGGATTTAATGAAATTTAATTAATTTTTTATGTGATGAATTTATATCAAATATTTATTTTTTGGCTTTTGAAAAGAATGAAATTTAATCCGTTATATGAAATTGTCTTCTAAGTGATATAAATATGAATATGGGCATCATGGAATGAAAATTAATTAAACATGTTGAAAATTTTATTTGAAGTTGAGTTGAAGAAACATGTATCTTTTTATAATATTCATAATTTTAAGAAAACTTATATAAAATAGGGATGGTTTATCATATTTTTCTAAAAATAATAATAATATTAAATGGATTGAAATTAAAATTTGAAAAATATTTTTCAAAAATGGAGGCTGGAATTTATATAAATTAATTTATATATTATTCCAATATTATTGATTTCGCTTTACATTTTTGTGTGAAATAATTTTATTTCATGTTTTCATTTTATAATTAGTATAATTTTAGTCATTTTTATGGATTTATAATTTTGTTAAATAAAAATTGTACCAATTTGAGTAATATATTGTGTTTAATTCATTCATAATACTTAAAGGTAAATAAAGAATAGTATAATTCTCTTATGGAATAATGAATCTGATTTTTTAGTTTGTTGTCTTGTAATCTAGATATTTTATCTAGAGTCACTTTTAAAGTCCTATAAATAAATTCCCCTACAAAATAATTTGTTAAAAATATTCTTTACTTTACAAAATAATTAAAAATATTTTAATAGTTATGTGGAATTCCATAAATTGGACTACATTTTATAATTATATAAGGACGGGGGTTGGTGTAAAAATTTAATTTTTTTTTCAAATTATAGTTTTCTGAAAAATTAATAATTAAACATGAAAAAAAATTATGGTTTTTCATTTTAAATAATTACTTTTATTAAAAAAATTAATTTTCTTTTCTTCCCAGTGTATTGAATGTTTTTTATAGTGACAAAATGTTTTTATGTTTTTTAAATAAGTTTGATAGTACATTGATATGTTTTTTTATAAACCAACATTCCTGAACTAGAATTTTAATTAATGGTTTGTTTATTAATATTTCTTAAACCTTTTTAATGAAAATTATATATATTATATACTTATTTTATTTTCTCATAAGATTATGTTAGGTTTTAAGTGAATTATTTTTTTCTATTTTATGTGTTTATGTTTAGCCTTTTTTCATATATTTTAAAAGTAAAATAATGAAAATTTTAAGAATTATTTAGAAATACATTCCGGATTTATTTACATTTAAATTTTGGAGGGTGAAATTATTGAAGATATTTGAAAAATTTGTCGAATAGACTAATTATTTTGATTGAATTAATTGGAAATACATATTGTATTTATCATTTAAATACAATTTTGGATAATAATTTACTAAATTATTTATATATATGTTAAAAAATACTATAAATTCAGGAGTTATGTCATTGTGTGTCCACAATAACAATTTATTGAAGAATTCAATTCTCAAATAATTTTTAAATAGATTTATTTCTTATAAAAATACATATAATTTCAATGTTGAACTAGTGATTTTGTTTTACTTTAGAGACTCATAAAAAATTTGATTGATACTTCTAGAATATGGGCATGTTTGGTTTATGTTTATTTCTAAAAATTAATTTTTTCATAACGTGTAGTTTTGAAGTTGTAATTTTTTTAATGATTACAATTTTATAGTTAAATAAAAAAAATTAGATAAATTTGGAATATATTTTTTTCATTTTAATTACAAACATATTTATTTTTAAAACGAACTACATGGGTTGAGTTTTTTGGTAGTTTTTTTATTTATTTAATTTATGTTACCTTGAAATAAAAATTTGATATAGAAAGGGTGGATTAAATTAAGAATTGTTTTAAATGATAATTTATACCATATATAGGTGGATTTTTTATCCTTAATTAAGATAGTAATATTTACAATACAATGAATATATTGTATTAAAATGAAGAAAATTTTCCATTTTCATAGTTTCCATGATAGGTGGATGATATTGGGTATTATTATAGGACATTAGAGTTTTTTTAATGATTATTATAATAATAATCATAGGTTATAAAATATTTTTTTATAAATTATAAATGAAATAAAATTTTATAATTTTTTTTGATTCATAAAAGAATAATGTATTTTATTTATATCATTATATTTCTGAATTGCATATGTATTTTGGAGGTGTAAAAAATTATTTATTTTTTATATTTATAGATCAATATAAAATAAGAGGATGGATACTTGATATAAATTTATTTATTTTTCTTTGTCTCATTATGGTGGGGAGCATACACATGAGATTTGTTTTCTTATAATGATACAAGTGTGACATTATAATGAAGAATTATCTTATGTTTTTTAGTTCACATGTGAGGGGAACCGAACAAGAGAACTGATAAAATTATCTATGATATGGTATTTTCTAAATTCTATTTTTAATTTATAAATAATTAATTTGGATTTTAAATATGACAACCTAAATGAGGGATTTTAATTGAAGGAAAAATTATGGTGGGGAGAATTGTAACCTCCCAAATATATTAATTTTCATTTAATTGTTATATATTTAATTGAGGGAGAATCATGGAAATTAAAAACGATCATTATTAGATGAAAAATGATTATTTCCATGTATTAGAACCTTTTTTGTTGAATCTTTTAGAAAATTTTACAACATTATTAAGAAGATGTTTTTAAAAAACTTTCATACAAATCATGTACTCCTGAAAAATGATTGAAACTACTTTCTTCATGAGAAAACATCTCTATAAATTAAATAGTTATCAACATGAATATCATGATTGTATGTAAATGTGTTTAATATATTGTAGTTATTAATTGGAATTATTTATAATTCCTAAATAAAATTTGTAATAAAATGTATAATAAATATTTTCTTATAGATCTTATATTATGAATTCGATAATATAAAGAATTTTGTTAATTTTACATTAGCTTGAAATAAACATATTAATATTATAAATTTTATAATTATAATATGGAATGATGGATTGAAACTATTTAATATTTTTATATTATAAAATCATATCAAATTATCACAATTAAAATAATAATGAAATCTTTATTATAAATATTTCATGAAAAAAGGGAGAAAAAATATTCCCATATTTAAACATTTAATAAACACACATCTTAGGGGTATAAATACCACCATTTTCTACACTATCCTCCTTCATAAATATATCATTCAATAATGGAATCAATGTTGAGTCCCCATCCCATCGAATCCTCACCCTAACCTCATACATTCTTATCTTCACAATTCAGAAATTTGCACTATAAGGACACATCCTTATACATTACATAGTCATAAGATAAGTCAATAATTATCATTGGGGATCTTTTTAGGTTTATAGTTTTAGATAATTAGGGTATAACTAATTCCTTATTACTAACATTTCAGTCATTGTGAATATAACTATAATAGTATAAATTTGTTCTACAATATAAAAATTTCAAAATTGATAATGATTTCTTTTTATTAATAAATATCTTTTTGACTAATTCCATTTTATTTTCCATCATGATACATTGTTAATACATTTTAAAAACAAGGGATGAGAAGACAAAGCTCACTAAGGGATATAAAATAAGGAATGAATACGTTAGTACAAGAATATTTATAAACCCATGAATTTATATGAATCCTGAAAAACTACATAACAATAATAAATCATAAAGGCCACTTATGACATCTATATCATAGTTAAACTTTATCTTTCATAACTACATTAGGGTTAACCTTTAGGGTTATGTTTTTAATACCATTTATAGTATATTCCCTAAACCTGTAAGGAGAATAATTATTGTTCAGCTCCATCTCATTACCCAATGAATTGGAGATCTATCATGGGCTCATCTACCCTTGGATTATCATGGAACCACCCGTTTACATATGAAATTCTCATGAACCAGTACATAATCATAACACATAAAACACACATAAATGAAAAAATAGCATTTCCACATTTTCATAATAAGATATAATTTTAAGATATTGAAATATTCAATTTATTCTCAAAACCATATTCAATACTGAAACACATAAAATTAAATATAGTATTTATATTTATTTTAAAAACATTACAACTTGTAGGGGAATCCAAATACCAAATAATGGTCATGGCGGCAGAAAGGTCATTGTCCCTGCATATGATAAGAAACATTCCATTTTTCATTTAGTAAAATTCTTCATAGAAAATAGATTCCTTTAAAACACAATTGAATGAAATTATAAGTCAAATGGATCGATTATATAGTGTATAAAAATATGTTTTTGTATATTATCAAAATATTCCTAAATGAATGGAGATTGAGATGATTTCCCTTACACATATCATATAATAAGAATCTGGATAAATAAATGAATTAATTATGTGTGACAGATATAAATACTCCCAATATAAGTGTATATTCAGTGTAAAAGAATTAAAATTCATTATAAAAAATTCATGAATAAACAAAACCAGTGAAATTGATATGAAACTTAATGAATAGAAATTGAGTAAGGATTTTCTTTTCCTTGATTCAAACATATATTGTATGCACCTTATTATTTTTGGATAATAAAAATATGTTAATTTATAATTTATTGAGATCCATTTTCCAAATTTGTAAATTTATATCACTTATTACCAAATTATTGAAATTATATAACAATTTATCTTCTTGATGGATGTTTTTGTAAATATTCAGTACATGAGTAAAAAATAATATTGATTTTGATGTCACTAGTTCCTATGGTCAAAAGTATTTCCTATCCAGAATAGTATTGATGAAATAATCATTGATTTTATAAATTAATCATACTTTTAAATCAAAACATTAACTATGGTTTTGAAATATGAACAGTGTTATATTTATAGAGAGGGTGGTCTGTATATATGAATGAGTAACGTTTTCATTTATCATTGATCATTATTGAAATATGGTAATAATTGTATTGCTTTTATAGAATATTAATAATATTATTACAATCATAATAATCATTCAAATATACATATATATATCATAAAAGTGATATGGTGAACAAAAACGAGTCATATCGCTTCATGGTGGTTATAGTTCACACGACCGCACAACCGATGTTACAATTTTTATGTGCATTGAAGGTAATAACACAATTGAAATATTATTATATTACAATGATAAATATGTAATTAATGAAACATATTAATATTAATTCTATCATTATAACTAATCTTGATAGATAGTAATGGAAAATAAACTAAATCAGTTTATGTAGGTGATAATTAACACATACAAATGAATGAATAATTCCTTTCACGTTTGATGGAAGTAGATATGGATATATGGTATGATATTAAGAAAAAAAATATGTATATAGATACTACTTTATTTATTGTTACATATTGTATGGATTTTATTTAAAGGATGTGTAATAAGAAATAAATTAGATAGTCCTAAAAAATGATACCTCTTCTTCGGTTGATCACCTTTTAAGAACATCTTAACACATCTAAGAAGGGTTATATACCTCATATATATCCTCAAGAATGAGGGGAGGGATTATAAAAATTGTTTTGGGAAGATAATGGAAAACTAAAAGGATTTCTATGTGTGATTATTATAGATGAGAGGGTACCATTTTATAGGAGAGGGGAGCGACACAATTGGAAACTCTTGAAATATTAAATTAATAAAAATTAAATTGCAGTTCCAAATGTTTACAAAATAATTTATTTAGAAGATAAGATGATTTTATTTTATATTAAACTTTATAAAATTAAATTTATAAATTTTTGGAATATTATTTAATACTTTTATATTTGTTTTAACACTTATTTTACACTTTTTAATCACAGAGTTATATCATGTTATTTATACATTCTATGTTTATTTAATTACTATAAAATCTCAAATGACCAAAAAAGTGTCATTAATGAAAAATTAGGTATTATAATAACAACTAGGATGAATTTTATATTTTTAAGAATTTTACTACATTTATTAATCTATTTTATATTTTTTTAAGTTATGAATTATGTCAATTTCGACAATATTCAAGCATAATTTTTTCATAAAAATTCTTAAAAACTGTATTACATATAAAAAACATTAAATCAATCATAACAATTTATAATAGTCCATGATTTTTTATGGTCGAAAATATGGAAAATAATATTTATTACAATATTTATAATATCATTTATTAGATTCCATCATTAATAAAGAAATCCATGCATTATTATTCTTTCATAATTAAATTTAATTATTTAATGTATAAAAATTATAAATAAAAGTATGTTATGTATTTAAACTTTTAATTTTACTAGGTAAAATTTATAGTTTATGATATCACCTATATAGCCCCATATTAAATAAATTTAATAATAAGAGTCGTGTTAAAGATAATTTTTCCTTTACCTTAAATTAATTGTTATAAATGTCATTACCACACCCAATTGGACTAAAATGGACCATGATCTTAAAAATGGGTTCTCTTGGTCGTATATATTTCATTCAATAATATTGGTACATATGTGAGGGATGATTTATATTATTATAATATTATTAATACTCTAATTTATCGATTTTCCTTTTAAACGTGGTAAATAAAATACTAATGTTACTTTTCATAATCAATTATTTTAATTCTATTAAACCACATTTTTGTAATTATTACAACCATGTATATTAATTTTGGAAAATTCAATTCACAGAAGAAGAAAACTTATATTTAAAAATTAATCACTTTGTCAGAATAAGAAAACATATTTTAAAATGTAAAACCTATCCAAAGATTAATGTGAGTTTTTATCAAATCTCAAGGTGAATATAATTAAAATGTCAAACTGTGGATTAAAATATAATAACATAATACAAATATACATAAAAAACAACTCATTTTAGAATCTTACCATACAAATAAATCATAAAAAAGTTAGTTTTGAATTAAAATATAGTATTTTTCGCTGTTCAATAAATATTTATTTTATCAGTAAAATACCAACATTTAAACCAAAGTAAATTTTTATTTCCATATTCCAAAAATTAGGTTTACATTTTCAAATATAACATATAAATGTGACAGAAACTATATCTAAAATGGGTTCCCAATCAAAATATGGTAAAACTGTATTTTTTGAAAAACACTTGTGTTATCCAAGAAATTAAATTTATTCTAATATGATGTATATAAAACGTATGAGATGAATTGTAAAAATTAATTTAATTATATTTTATATAAATATATTAATAAAATCCATAAAGAGTGATTTTATTATTTTTTAAACTTCCTTGTTTTCATTTAAATAGCTTTTTAGAAAAACATTTTTTTAAAAGGTTTTTATATTCATTTAAAAATAATTATTCCAAAAAGAACTAATAATAAATTTTTGTAAACAATGTTTTCCTAAATAAATTAATACTCTTTATTACCACCGTTTTTTCAGCTAGTTTATATAGTAAAATAATAATGTTTATTTTTTCACTAAAGTTTGATGTGTCATATTTTGTACTCTTTAGAACATATGAAATATTTTGAAAAAACTTAGAATGTTATATTTCCCCCCTTTTGGAAATTTCATCCTAGAAATTTGATTTTGGGGTAGGTAAATAAGGTAAGACTCTTAAAAATACCTTTATTTCATTCCCACTTCGTAGAAACTATTAATAAAACAACAACCTTAATGGAAAGAAAGTATCGTACAAAGGTTACCTTTGATAACAAATACTAGGATTCAAGGAAGGAAAACATGGATTGTCACGACCCATCCTCGGGGCCCATTCTGTGATTACCCCAAACCCGCCTTCCATAGGCCAGGGGGTGGCAACTAGCACCAAAGGCATAAATCTCTATGCTGGGAAGACATTGCTATTATAAAAGTAAACAAACACAACAGAGTATGAAACAAGAAGTAAACACCAAGTAAAACTGAAAACAAAAGAGTGTGATGGAATGTAAATGGGCCAGTATACAAACCCAACTAAACAACAAGAACAAGTAAAAAGGCAAAACCAGCTAAAAGTAAAGAGCAACTCCTAGATATTCCTTCGGGATTACTACCTGAATGGTAGGTACAGATTGTCACCTCAGCACTCACGTTCGTCAGTCTCCTCTGTGTTCCGACTCGTCGCAAGGTCCACCTCCAGGTACTGTCCAGTCTTGGAGATCTCAACCTCCGTAAGCACTGTCCGTCGTCTGCATCCAACACGATGAGGTGCGGGCATAACCCCTATAGGCATGAGTATAACGATACTCTGCAGGGACCCCGAGAACTGCAAGGTCTCCCAATATCCACTAAGGATAAAAAATATGAAAGATACGATCACAAAGTATCAACCAACCCTACATAGGTATATACCCATACATATACCTAAGTTACCAATCTCAGTCAAACTACAACTCTTGACCGCAAGCACAAACCAATTCCACAAAGAATTAAAGTCAATCACCATGATGATAATGTTTTAAAGACATGACATAGCCCACACATGTATTCAACTCATTAAGAGGGGTAGAGATGATTAGATGTAGCCTCTGAATCATCTCCTCTATAGAACCCACCTAGGATCCGGGAACAATATCAGCACTGTAGAACCCATGTAGGATCCTGGAAAAGAAGTCATCACTGTCGAACCCACGTAGGATTCCGATATAGTAGTCATCACTGTTAAACCCATGTAGGATCCTGGTATAGAATTCACTGTGGTCAAACCCACGGAGGATCCTGGTACAGAAGTCGTCACTGTCGAACCCACATAGGATTCCTGTACAGTAGTCATCATTGTCGAACCCATGTAAGATCCTGGTATGGAAGTCACTACTCTCTAACCCAAGGTGGATCCTGGAACAGAAGTCTTCACTGTCAAACCCAAGTTGGATTCTGGTATAGTAGTCATCGCTGTCGAACCCACGGAGGATCCTGTCATCTGAGTCGCAGCCAGACCTACGGTTCCGCACACAACACACTCGATTCTGGGAGGTTTCTCTCCTCGAGCAAAGATTCATTACATCAACTATCACAATGTTCTGATTTTATGTTTTCTGTAGTTCCATCTCATCATAAGAAACCCAACGTGACAGATGATGCGACAATCAGACGCCCATATTGTGAGTTATTGGCATTTCCGTTCCAAGGGGCTGGTTGGATTTCAGGTACAATCTAACCTAGACATACTCCAACCTCATCTGAATCTTTTGTGGAGTATTCCAAAAGGTGTATCTCATCAAATGGAATCCAACGTTGTTGATGGCACGTCAATCAGATGTTTGGTCATTAAGTTATAAGCGTTCCCGCTCCGAGGACACGGTTGGTTTTAGGTTCGAACAAACCCGTCCATACCAAAACATTGCCAAAACCATACGTGTGATATTTAGAAATGACTGCCTCAATCCAAGGAATCCTACACAATATATGTTGCATCGATCGGAGGTCCGTAGCTCAAGTTATGGGTGAAAACCCAAAAGTGGTCTGAAGAGGGGGGTCTGGGTCCAGTACGACCCGGCCCAACCAGCCCCGGGTCGGCCAAAACCAGGCAACCTGGCCCCGATCTAGGCTAGCCTAGTAGGGCGCAGACTAGACTGGTAGGCACGACCCAGTCCAGCAGCTATGGCCCAACCTATGCGAGGGCGTCCCGGCCCAAAAGGTAGGCTGCCCGACCCGCACGACAAGTCACAGCTCTGCCCGGCCTGGCGCATTACGCACATGGTACAAGGAGAGTGGGGGGGGGGGGGGTTGGTGGGGGAGTGGGGGGGGGATAGGCCCCCTGGGGTTTTGTAAAAGCAGCGCTGCCCTTTCTTCCTGGAACCGCTGCGGCCGGCGCCACGGTGGTGTTTTGCTGGTGGCACGCGAGCCGGCCGCCTGCGAGACACGCCGTCGCGCTCTCCCGCGGGCCACCAAAGTCGTTCTGGTGACCCGTTTTTCCTCTCGTTTGTGCCTACAGACTCATCGGGTCCTGCTTTTCACTACGACGACCTCAAATCATGGTTGTCATTCCGTTCACCCATCTCCCATCAAACCGAGTATCAAGAACGAATTGGCAGAGCGTCCAGACTTGTTCGTTAGATCATGCCCTCTGTTTTAGAGGCTTAAATACTAACCATCATATTGTAGAACTAGAAAAATACCCCAGAATAAACTCTAACCCATCCCTCAATCAACATCCATTCTACAAATCGATATCTTCGACGGTCAATCCACGGATGTTTTTATCCATGGGAAAAGAAAATTAAAGAAAGGAATTCAAACTTAAATTCAAAACCATACCTCGTATTTGATGTTTCACGTCGACAAGCCAGGGAAGACGGTCATCGCGGAAGTCGTACATCGCGGAAGACGGACGTTGTTCCGTCAACGTCGGAGGAAATAACATTGTCGTTGGTTATGTCCTTTGTGGGCGGCGTCCTCTCCCTAGAGGCGGAGGAAGATTTTGAAGATGTCCTTCATGTTCATCGTGGTAAGAACACTTTCGTTCTAATCCTCCAAAACCTCCCAATGTAATTTTTTCAACCAAAATAAGATAATATCACCCCTCGTTTTAATATTGGAAAAATTGAATTCAAAAGAATTCAAACACTCCAAATTAATTAATTTAGTTGATTCACTTAATTAATTACATGGAGTGGGCATGAACATCAAAGGTCTCAAAAATTAATTACATGGATCTGTTGGCACTTTAATGGGAAGTCCAAATGTTTAAGGGAGTTCAAGGGTTTGGTGTTCGTGTAAGCCCCACCATTAATTATATCTGATCTAGATAGGTTAGGGTGTGGTGGTCCCCACCCCTAACCTCCACCTAGAGACCTTAACCACCATCCAAATAAAAATGTGTTACCCACAAATTTTTATTTAATTTGTTGATTTTAAATAGTATCCCCAAATAATAACTTCCATTCACGTTGAAACACAACTTTAGTAACGGTCCCCTTAAGTGAATACTGGCTCTGCGAGTTCATCAGTGTCCTTAAATTTCAATTCTGAGCATCGATTCAGAAGATAGAAAATCTCTCTCATACGTCTACTGAACGTACCCAAAAAAAATTCAGAAAATTATTCCGGGCACAACGGGCCTCGGAATCAGGTGCAGTTAGAAACTGCGGACTCATAGAATTCTCATATATTTAAACAAAAATTTTCCACATGATTTTTGGGTCTTTACATTTTCCCCACATTAGGGCTTTATGTCCCTGTAAGCTACAACACACATTAATGAAACAATTGGGGGTACTGAGCATGCATATGAGCCTCCTGCTCCCATGTTCTCTCCCGGAGGTTCTCGTGCTGCTAGAGAATGTGCACCATAGGAATCAACCATTTACGTAGGACCCTCTCATATTGATCCTCAATCTCCACTGAAACCTCCAAGAATGTCGCCCCGTCATCGATGTCCATCTCCTCGTGGTCTATAAGGTGGGACGGATCGTGCACATATACCCTCAGCTGAGATACGTGGAAGACGTCGTGCACCTGGTGAAACTGAGGTAGAAGGACCAAGCGGTAAGCCACCTCGCCTACCCTACCGAGGACGTGAAAAGGTCTGATGAATTGCGGAGATAACTTGCTGCCTCAGCCAAATCTTCGTAGACCTCATCGTGGTGAGATCCATAGAATGACATGGTTAGCTTCCTCGAATTCTAGATGTCTCCATCTCCTATCAGAATATGAATTTTGTCAGCTCTGTACAGTCTTTATCCACTCCAGGATGACCTGAACCTCCTCCGTGGAAGCTCGTACCATCTCTAGTCAGAAGGAAATTGGCCGACTTGGTAATTTGGTCATCAATCACCCAAATCAAGTGATGTCCCCTGATTGTACATTGAAGACCTGTCACTAAGTCCATGGATATCTCATCCCTCCTCCACTTTGGGACCTCCAAAGGATGAACCAAGCCTAATGGTACCTGATGCTCTGCCTTCACTTACTGACAAATGAGGCATCGAGAGACAAACTTCGCTACTACCTTCTTCATACTTGGCCACCATTGCTATCATCGAACGTCCTAGTACATCATTAACACTACTGGATGTACCTCTAAAGGGGTTGTGTGGAACTCCTGCAACACTTCCTGCTGAAGTGAAACCGGTAACATGGTACGTCCCCTGAAAGGAATGACCTGCTCCCTACCTTCAGAAAATACTTCATGTGCCATCCCTAGGAATATCTGAGCACGTCGTGTCTCGTAGTCAGCATCCCAATTCTGTGTCTCCCTGACTCATTGAAAAATTGGGGAAGTGACTGTGAGATATTGTAGAAAGGTTTCTCCATCTCTATCCACAAAGGATATCTACAATGCAACCAGCTGCTCTGTCGCCTCTCCTAGCAGCAGAATGCATGTTCTCTTACTGAGAGCATCGTCTACAACGTTCCACTTTTCAGGAGTATAGATTATCTCATGGTCATAGTCCCGGAGGAATTCATCTCATCACCGCTTTCTTAGGTTCATGTCCTTCTGATAGAAGATATTCCGGAGACTTTGGTGGTTAGAGTAGACAACAAAGCATTCACCCAACGAACTATGGGTGAGACTATCTAATTTAAAATAACTCGTCTACACCCTTCTTCACCTACGTCCTACAACAGATGCTAAGATTTCTCATTTCCAAAAAGAGAAATCTCATCTCATCCCCTGGATGAATCACGTCCATTGCCTAATACAGTCAATCCTGACATGAACAGTACTATTTCATGCCATAGACGACATTGTATGGCCTTGATGCCACTACCAAGAGATCCAACCATTACTCTAGCCTCTAAGGGTCAAGTCACATTGTCGGCAGTAGTGTGTGGTCACTAGGTCTCCTCCAGTAGGAATCTCGATTGGGAGGGTCAAGTCAATAGTTTTTATTGGAACCTCTTAGTATCAACCATACCTAAAAGGTAGGAATGAAAACGTCACATGGACACATGTCTTTTATTACTGCAGCTCAAAGTAAAAATACGCAAAGAAATCAAAAACAACGATATCAACGAAGCTAGAAGCATCATGAACAAAGGTATCTATGCCTAGAGCTAGTACCTCTCCTGTCCACCTTCTCCCGGAGCACTATGGTCATAGGCCTCAGCTTCCTAAAGCTAAACTCTACCCTGTCCACCCATTCCCTACGTTCCGGGTGGACCTCTTGGTGGTGGTGGTGGTGGTGGTGGTGGTAGGGTCTCGAAACGTCTTCCACCACCTACTGCACGGCCATCTCCTCTGCCACGTCTACCTACTCCTAGCGGACCACCACAGTCGAACTTATGCCTCTGCCTGGTAGGTCCCTCTACTGTGTTCTTCTCATCTACAGGGCGAATCAGATAGTCTCGAGCCATGTGACCTTGCCCGCCGCATGCATAGCACTACCTGAACATTGAATGGCTAGCTCTCTCTCATGTGACCCACACAACCGAACCTGAGTCGTGCAGTCGACCACCTATGGTTCTCGTCCTCTTGAACCCCTACGTCATCTGTCTACTACCAGCTTAAGAAGACTCTGGTGTGTGTTGACTAGTGGTGGGTCTCGCTGCTAGAGAGTGCTCATCAAGGTAACTCTCCACTATGAGTACTTTCTCCAATACCCCCTTCTATGTCGGGATGTTGAGGGAGATCGTCGAAGCCCAGATCTCATGCCTGAGTACCGGATCAAAGGTTCGAGCCCTGAAGAATGGGTCTTATACCATATCTGTAGAGTAGCATGAGAGGTTGGTGAACCTCTCTGAGTACTGAGATAGTGTCATGCTACCCTGTTGCAGATGAAGTAACTCCTGAATCCACACCGCACAAAGGGTGGATGGTACAAACTCTGCCTGAAACAGGCTCTTGAAATCTATCCAGAGTAGTGATGCCTCATCATGCATCTAGATTATCAGGCTCCACCATCTGCCTGCTACTCCCTGCAGGAGACTCATGGTAAGGATCACCATGAGGTCGTCCGGTGTCCCTACCAATATGAAAAATCTAATAGCTGTCTCCATCCAATCCTCTCCTTCCTGTGGGTCTGTCTCTCCCCAGAACATGGGCAGCCTCTGTCATAGGAACTCCTGCAACACACTCAGGCTACATGCGCTCTCTACTGCTTGGGCTGGTGGTATCTGTGGCCTAATGGTAGTGGTACCGTTGGTACCTTCGCTGTGATGTGGCCCTGCACCGAAGCCTCTTCGCTGAGTAAGCTACCATCTCATAAGAAAATCAGGTCCCTAGCTGGTTGCCTTTGTGGGGCCATTCTGAAAATAAAAAGTTGTGCCATGGTTAAAACAATATACCTGGTGAGATGACACAAATTAGTCACAAAGAAAACATTTTCAAAGGAAACACACAAGCAATCACTGTTTTCATGTATTGAGCCGGAAGTCAGAAGTTAGAGTCCCAGTGTATAGATACGTTGGCCACTGCACCAACATCAGTTTCCCTAAACTGATAACCACACCCAAAACACATAACATGTTTTCCATTAAAATAATCAGAGCCTATGTTCTATGGTAGAACTTCCCTATGATTCCAATTTGTCATTACCCGTCCTCGGGGCCCATATATTGACTACCCAAACCCCGCCTTCCATTGGCCAGGGGATGGTGACTAGCACCAAAGGCATAAATCTCTATGCTGGGAAGGCATTGCCTTTATCAAAGTAAAAAAACATAACAGAGTATGCAACATTAAGTAAAAACTATGTAAAACTGAATACAATAGAGTTTGCTGGAAAGTAAATGGGCTAGTATACATACCCAATTGAGCAACAAGTACAAGTAAAAACGGACAAAAATATGAAAGTAAAGAGCAGCTCTTGGATCATCCTTTGGGATTCCTTCCTGAAGGGTAGGTATATATGGAAACATCAGCACTCACATCCGTGAGTCTCCTCCGTTTGCTGACTTGTCATACGGTCCACCACCGAGTACCTTCCAGTCATGGCACTCTCGGCCTCCATCAGTGTTATCTTCCATCTGCATCCAACACAACGAGGTGTGGGCATATCCCATGTAGGGGTTAGTATAACGATACTCAGTAGGTACCCCGAGACCCGCATGGTCTCACAATATCCACTAAGGATAGACAAAAGAATAATGATACAATCACGATGTATCAACCAACCCTACTTAGGTATATGCCCATACATATAACTATGTTAACAATCTCAGTCCGGATCCAACTCTTGAGCCCAAGCACAAACCAATTCCACAAAGTAATTAAAGTCAATCACCATGATGATAATGGTTGAAAGACATGACTCACCTCACACAGGTATACAACTCACGAAGATGGGTAGAGATGATTAGATGTAGCCTCTGAATCATCTCCTCTGTTGAACCCATGTAGGATCCTGGAACAATATCAGCGCTGTTGAACCCACGTAGGATTATAGCACAGAAGTCATCACTATCGAACCCACATAGGATTCCAGTATAGTAGTAATCGATGTTGAATACATGTATGATCCTAGTACAGATGTCACTTCTGTCAAACCCACAGAGGATCCTGGTACAGAAGTCGTCACTGTCGAACCCACATAGGATTCTGGTACAGTAGTAATCACTGTCGAACCCACGTATGATCATGGTACTGAAATAACTCTTGTCAAACCCATGGAGGATCTGGGTATAGATGTCAACACTGTCAAACCCACCTAGGATTCCGGCACAGTATTCATTGTTGTCGAACCCATGGAAGATCATGTCATCTCAGTCGTATCCAGCCCTAGTGTTCCCACACACAACACGCTCGATTACAGGAGGGTCTGATCCTCAAGCAAAGTTTCATTACATAAAATTACTCTACGTCCTGAGTAGATGTATCCCTTAGTTGCATCTCATCATAAGAAACCAAACGTGACAGATGGTGCATCAATCAGATGCCCAGTTTGAGAGTTATTGGCATTTCCATTCCAAGGGCCCGGTTGGATTTCAGGTACAATCCAACCCAGACATGCTACAACCTCATCCTAATCCTATGTGGAGTATGAAAAAAGGACCGTCACATCCAAAGGAATCAAACATAGTTGACGACTCATCAATCAGATGTCTGGTCCTTAAGTTATAATCATTTCTGCACTAAGGGCCAGGTTGGTTTCAAGTTTGAACCAACCCAGCCATAACCAAACATCGCCAAAACCTTGAGTGTGATATAACAAAATGACCGCCTCAATCCAAGGAATCATATGCAACTGTAGGTGCGTCGATCGAAGGTCCGTAGCTCAAGTTATGGGAGAAAAACCAAAAGTGGTCCGAAGAGGGGGGTCTAGGTCCGGTCCGAACCGGCCCAACCCGCCCTGGGTCAGCCTGAACCCGGTCAACCTTGCCTGGATCCAGTTCTGGTCCGGTAGGGAACGACCCAGCCAGTGGGCGTGGCTCGACCCAGTGGTTGCCGCCCGACCCGCGCGGGGAAGGCCCCACCCGCGCGGTGGCGGCCCGCCCGTGCGGCAGGCGGCCTGGCCCATGCTGCAGCCCGCGACTCGGCCTGGCTGAGGGCGTTACACGCATGGTGCACTGAGCAGGGGGGGCTCCCGAGTTTCTGTAATAGCGGCGCCAGCTGCAGCTGCCTGGCCTTCTAGGAACCCACACGCGGGGTCCGCTCCACCACCGCAGCGACCTCCTGCCGGCAGCACGTGAGGGGCGCCGCCACTCCCAGGTGGCCGCTCGGTGCCATCTGTGCCTCCGGTAGTCGGCACCATGACGATGGGGACCCACACCGTCGCGCTCTTCTGCGGGACACCGGAGTCATTCTAGTTGTCTGTTTAGCCTCTCGTTTGCGCCTATGGCCTCCTCGGGTCATGGTATTAACTGAGACAACCTCAAATCAAGTTTGTCATTCCGTTCACCCGTCGCCCATCAAACCGTGCATCAAGAACGAATTGGCGGAGTATCCATAATTGTTCGTTATCTCATGCCCTCCACATTAGAGGCATAAACAGTAATCCAGCATATAATAGAACTAGAAACAAACCCCAACATAATCTCTAACCCATCCCATAATCATCATCTGTTCTACAGATCGATATGTATGTGGGTCGATCCGCATATGTTTTTATCCAAGGGAAAAAAACTTTAATGAAAGGAATTCAAACATGAATTCAAAACCCAACCTTGTATTTGATGTTTTCGGTCGACGAGCTGCAGAAGAAAGGTGTTGCGAAAGTCGGGCGTTGCAGAAGAGGGACATCGTTCCGTCAACGTCGGAGGAAATAACGTTGTCGTTTGCGGCATCCTTTGTGGGAGGCGTCCTCTCCCTTGATGCAGAGGAATATGTCGAAGATGTCGTTCGTGTTCTTCATGGGAAGAACACTTTCTTTCTAATCCTTCAAAACCTCCCAAGGTAATGTGTCCAACCAAAATAAGTGAATATCAACCCTCCTTTTAATGTTGGAAAAAATGAATTCTATAGAATTAAAACAATCCAAATTAATTAATTAAGTTGATTCACTTAATTAACTACATGGAGTTGGAAAGAACTAAAAAGGACTCAAAAATTAATTACATGGGATTGTTGGCACTTTAATGGGAAGTCCAAAAGTTTATGGGAGTTCAATGTTTTGGAGTTAGTGTGGGACCCACATTTAGTTATATCCTATCAAGAGAGATTAGGGTGTGGTGGTCCCCACCCCTAACCTCCACCTAGAGACTTTAACCACCATCCAAATAAAAATGTGTTACGCACACATTTTTATTTTATTTGTTAATTTTAAATAGTAACCCCAAATAATAACATCCGTTCACATTGAAACGAAACTACAGTAAAGGTCATATTAAACGAATACCAGCACTTCGAGTTCATCAATTTCCTTGTATTTCAATTCCGAGCATCATTTCAAAAGATAGAAAATCCTACTCATACGTCTACTGAACGTACCAGAACAAAATTTCAGAAAATTATTACGGGCACACCAGGCCTCGGAATCAGTTGCCGTCAAAAACTGCAGACTCATAAAATTCTCTTGTATTTATGAAAAAAATTCCATAGGATTTCCTGGTCTTTACATGGATATAGATGAAAAAATAACTATCATGTTCTCATGGAGTGTAATAGAAAACATTGTTAGGAAAAATTTAACAATCATAAAACTATAAATTTTCGATTGGTTAAACATTCTTTAACTTCATAGTAGGAACTATAAATTGAAAATGTTTTTTTATGATCTTTTACATAATGTTTAGGAATTCTATTACTACATATAATAAAAATTTAATAAAATAGAATTAATTGAAAAGTATAGTTTTTTTCTTTAATCAAATTCCACTATAAAATCTTCTTTTAATACTAATAATGAGAATTTAAGGTGAACTTTTTTCCTTCTGAATCACTAGAATAAAATTTTAGAGAATCACATAATCATCAAATGATAAAATATTTATTCATATTGTTTTGAAACATTTCAAAAAGTCTATAATTTAGGATAAAATAATACAATTATCCAAAAAGTATAATCTATTGGATAATGAAAAAGTTATTTTATTCTCCTGAATCCTACTATAATAAAAAAATGTATAACATGAACATTCAACAAATATCATTCTTTAAATTTTTTAGAATCAATCTAAATGAATATTGAAACCCAAAATAAAAATGATTTATATTAATGTATATTTGATGATAAATTTTAACAGTTATCTCAAAAATAATTTCAACAAATCTTAATATCATATACCAAAAATTAATAAACCTAATATCATATTATCCAACATTAGTTAATAATTTTCATAAATAACCCAAATCACCATAAGTCCACATTAATAACATTTATTTTTTCATAATATAATTCAAAAATTAATCCTTAATTAAAATATAGTATTATTTTATTTACCTTAATAATATAAAGTTCCAAAAAATAGTGAACATATTCCAAATAACATTTATCACATAATCCCCAAATCATTTTGTTATACAATGGATATACATATGATAAAACATATGTTCTCAAAATAAACATCTTTTTATTCCATAAAATTTATTTACTAAAAATTAAATTTCATACCACCTAGGAACTTCAATGTAAGCTAGTGGTAGGTGATGCACCCTTTACTTCATTCGATTTTCTATTCAATTCTCATAGCCTTTACATAAGTTACATGTTTTCACCCATCATGCGAGTTATCGCTTTTAGAAAAACTAAAAATTGCCCATATATTTTTTTAACCTCGAATTTTTTATTATACATACTTTTTTCTCCCAAATCATAAGGAAATCGACAAATTAATTTATGAAGTTTTATATATTTTGATATTTTTTTATTTCAACTCAATATTATTAAATAAAACTATTCTAAAAACAAATAAAATCATACATGGATCGAAGTGTCCAGCAAGAATCATCATTATTTTATTCACCTAGATATAAGGTCCATTTATTGAAATGATGATTTATATAAACTTAGAAATCAGTCACTTCATTTATCCAAATACACCATGTACAAGAGGGGTACAATCCATGTTCACAGACAAATACTTTTTGAAAATAATCTTGTAGGACTTATAATTTTATAAAATCTGATATAACATTATTTTTATAAAACATTTAGAAAAAGTATGCGTAGAAAATTTCAATCAATGGTCCTTTTAAAATACCTTAATTATATTTTTAAAGACTACAATTTAAAAGAAAATATAAATTGGTTGCTCAAGGGTCTCTTTCTTCAACTGCCTATTCAAAATTATAATATTCTTTATAATCTTGTGACAAGTTAAAATATCAAAAAAATACTAGATAATATTTATCTTTACTGAATATACATAAATATCTTGAAAATAATATTTGATTAAAAATGTCCAATAACCCATGATGGTATCAAGGTATAGTGGAGTTGAATGATTTCTCAAACAACTTCTTACAAGTGAGTTGTATGTTAGAAAATGTTTCAAAACCATTCAGACATGACTTTGCCATAATTATTAAAAGAAAGTCATCAAGAAGAGATATGAATGGGGTTTCATATTATCCTCCTTCAATATGCAATTGAATTTCATTGATCTAAAAAATTTATAAAAAAATATTTAACTAAATGAATAGACATATAATGTCACCATTTGTTTAACGAAAGCTACTCATACCAAAAGTTTTCTACACCATCCTCAGATACCAACTATAAGACCCCTTCCATTTACATGACATAATCATGAGTGAAGTCAAGAATTAAAATTTTGAATCTGTTTGTATTTATATTTTTAGATAATTAGGACATATCTAATACATAATAATATAAATTTATACAAAGTGGATACTATAAAAAAATATCTATTTCATCAAAAATATAAAAATATTAAAAGTAAACATGATTTCTTTTTCATGATAAATATCACTTTGACTTATTCTGTTGTCTTATCCATCCTAATCCCCTATGTAAATGTTTCAAAAACATGGGAGGAGCATAACAACCTCAGTAAGGGTTATGAAATATGTAATGAAAATGTTCGTCCATGTATATTTAGAGTCCATTGAAATTATAATAATAGTAAAAAAAAGCATATCAATCATAAATCATAAATTATAATTGTAACATATGTCATCCATTTCATACTTAAATTTTGGCTTTCAGATCTATATTGAGAGTAACCTTTATGGATACGTTTTGAATACCCATCAGAATATAATAGAAAAATGTCTATGGAGAAACATAACTTTTTAACTCTATATCATTACCTAATGCATTAGAGAGCTATCATGGTCTCACCCTCCCTTATATTATCATGGAACCACTCATATACATATGAAATTCCAAATAACCATAACATAATCAAAACAGATAAACATTACATAAATGAAAAATAACATTCCAACATTTAAAACATAAGAAATAATTTCATGAATTTGAAGAAAAAATTCATTATCAAAACCATTTTGAATAAAAAATACAAAAAATGGGAAAATATAATTTACTTTTATTTTAAAAAAATTATGACTTGTAGAGGTATCCAAATATCACATAATGGTCGTGGCGGAGGAATGGCCATTGGCACTGCATATGTTAAAAACATTCCATTTATCATTTAATAAAATTATTCATATAAAAAATGATCTTTTTGAAAATATTGAATCAAATTAAAAGTCAAATGGATATATTATACACAATATAAAAGAAGGTGGAATATCTTATCAACAATTGACTCATTGAAAGGTGATTGAGGTGAAGTCATTACAAATATCGTATCATTAGATTAAGACAAAAAAATAACATAGTGAATAATAGAAATAAACCCATTATTAGTGGATATTCCGGGTAAAATAATCAGTGTTCAGTCACACATATTCACGAATGAACAGAACCAATTACCCAGATATTTTACTCAATATATAGAAACTGATTTAAGATATCCCATAACATGAGTCTAACATGTCTCATATGTTTCTGGTTCTTCTTGAATAATAAAGTTAGTATTTTTTATACATTCAGGATAAATATTTAAAGTTTATTATTTTCTTATATCACCTATTACGTTATTATAATAATTATGTAATTATTTAATATTATATGAAATATTTGTTAGATATTTGGTACTTGAGTCAAAAATAAACTTGTTTTTGATATAACTAGTCCATGTGGTAATAAGTACGTCATCTCTAAAATATTATTCATGAAATAAACCTTACTTTTATATATTAATCATAATTTCCAAATCAACCAAATAATTATGGTCATGAAAAATGGATAATGTTATATTCATGGAGGTGGTATGCTTTCCTTACATATGAGAAACGTTTTCATTTCTCGTTGATCATTATGGAAATAAGGTAATTGTTTTTTATCTTTCCATAATTATCATAGTATTATTAAAATCATAATGATAATTCATATATACCAATAAATATCATACAAGTTATTTGGTGAATAAAAATAATTCACATCACTTTGTGGAGTTGATAGTTCATAGGTGCACACGAACAACATTATTTTGTCTATGTGAATGGAAGGTAAGAACATAACAGAAATATTATTAATTTAAAATGATAAATATTTTATTAATATAAAATATTAATATTAATTCCATCATTATAACCGAATTTGATATATGTTAATGGAAACCGAACTAAATCTGTTCGTGGATGTTATTGATCAAACAAACACTCTAAAAATTAATTTGTTTCTCATATGATGAAAGTAGAGATGGATTTAGGGAATGAAATTAACCTAATAAAATCTCATTATATTTAGGATAATGTACATATTATTTCACCATGGAAGAATATGTTTTAAATTATGAGGACGGAAAAATAAAATAGAATCTCTTAAAAAAACGATACCCCTCTTCCGGATGATCACCTTTCAAGAACAACTTAACACTACTAAGAAGGGTGTTCTGCCAAAAATATTTTTTCTATAATATGGGGAAGAATTCTATTAGGAGGCTTGGATAGAGAATTTCCAAAACAAAAAGATTTGGATGTGTAATTATTAGAGATGATAGTGTACCTTTTTATTGGGGAGGGGATGATCACCCTTGGAATCTCTTAAAATATCAAATTAATATAAATTATATTTTAGTTATAAACAATCCCCAAATTATTAGTTTGGAAAAAGGTGATCTTTGGTCAAATAATTATTATAAAATTAAATTTAGAAATGTTTTTAGTATTTTTTAATACTCATCATTTTGGTTTAACCATTAATTTACCCTTATTAATCTTATTGTGATATCATGTTATTTAGTCTTTTTGTTTTAATGTAATATCCCTAACATGTAAAACGAAAAAAAAGTTTAAATTATGATATATTAGTGCTTATACTAACCATTTTTTATTATCTTATATTTTTAGGAATTTTATATCTTTAAATAAACTATTTAATATTTTATGTTATGAATTTGGTCAATTTGGACTCAATTCAAACATGACTTTTTAAACAAATTTATAAAAACAATACTCCTTAGAAAAAATACATTAAAACAATAATAACATGTAATATTCATCCATAAAATGAATTGATATCATATGTTATTAAATATAATACTTATTTCAATATTTATAATATCATATATATTATTCATTCATTAATAATAAAATAACTACATCATCATTGTGTCATAATTTAATTTAATTATTTAATGTCCAAATATTAAAATTAAAATACAATGATAGAGTTAATAATTTTATATTTAAAATGAATATTTATAGTAGAATATATAACTTATATAACCCAATATTAATAATTTTTTACTAATAGGAGTCATGTTTATGATAATTTTTCCTTTACATTAAATTAAATGTTATAAATGTCATAATCATACCCAAGTGGGTTTAATGGGAAACCTTCTCATCCCAAGGGACACCTTGGTTGGAGATATCTCATCCAATAATATAAAGAAAAGTGTTGGGGTAGATTTATATTATTATAATATTATTTTTAACCTCTTTTACATGATTTACACTTTAATTGTGGAAAATAAAATACTAAAGTTATTATTCACCAAATAATCTTGTGATCCTATAAAAAAATTCCATAAAAATTATGACCATTTATGTTAAATTTTGATAATATTATTCACAATAGTGTAAAAATTAAAATTTAAAAATAACCTCATTATCGGAATGAGAAAACTAGTTTTTAAAAAGTAAAAACAATCAAAAGATTAACACAGGTTTATATCAAATTACAAGGTGAAATTACATCCAAAGAAAAAAGTGGAATAAATTATAAATAAATCTCTATATAATTTATAACCCATTCAAATTATAAAATTACAATACAAATAAATTAATCCAAACGATATTTTTGAATTTAAATGCAGTATTTTCACTATTAGCTAAAAAATGAATTTTGTATGAAAAATAAAAAAATTTAAAACATAGTGAATTTTTATTTCCTTCATCAATATAAGAATTTTTTAGTCATACAGATAATATTAAAGTGAAAAAAATATATTTTAAATGATTTCACCCTCAAAAGGAGGTAAAACATTATATTTAGAAATATACATCTTTTATAAAAAATGGAATTTGTTATAATATAACGTATATAAAATATATAATATGAATTTTAATAATTAAATTGAATATAATATAAATATATATATATCTTTAATAAAATAAATAATGAGTGACTTTATTATTCAATAAACACAATTATTGGCATTTTTCTCGTTTTTCAAAAAAAAAATCATTTAGAAAATGTTTTATTTTAAATTATAAAAATATTTCTACAAAATTCATAATTATATATATTTTTATACAATATTTTTATAAATAAATTCATAATTTTTAATCCCACAATTTTAACAGCTTTTTTATAAGGTAACATAATAATATTTAGCTATTTGCTTAAGTTCGATGCAGCGTATTGTGTATACTACTGAACATATTATCTCCTTATAAAAAAATAAAGATGTTATATTCCACCTCCGTTTGGAAATTTCATCCTCACAATTCGAATTTGGGGTCTGTATCTAAGTTATAACTCCCAAAAATACCTTTATTGCATTCCCACGACAGAAAGAATGATTATTAAAACATCTACTGTAAAAGAAACAAAGGACTATATGGTGGTCACCCGAGATAACAAATATTAAGAATCTATGTTGGGAAAATGGATATAGAAGAAAAAATAACCTTCATTTTCATAGGTATAGTGAAATAAATTATTGTTAGGAAAAATTTTACAATCACTAAACCCTAAATTTGTGATTGATTAAATAGACTTTGGCTTCGTAGCTAGAAAAGTAAAAATAAAATGTTTTTATTTTGTGATTTTTTTCATGATTATATGGAATTATATTACTATATATAAATATAATATTAGGAAATATACTTACTTGAATAGTATATCTTCATCCTTTAATAAAATTCCACCAAAAACTAATCATTTCCACTAAACAATGGGTATTTAAGAGGAATTTTTATTCTCCATAATGAAGTATAGTCAACATATATAGAATAATAAAATTAATAAAATATTAACAATATATTTATATTTTCTTGAAACATTTTCAAAAAACAATAAATTAAGATAAAATAATGTATTTAACCAAAAAGAATAAACCATTGGATGATGAAAAACAAATTTTAATCTTGAAAATCCAACTTTAATACCAAATGTTCAACATAGACCATCCAACAAATAACGTTCCTTAAAATTAATCAAAAAAATAGAAACAAATACTTAAACTCAAAATTTAGGCGAATATGGTTACCTAATAATCCATGTTAAATTTTCAAGCATATTTCTAAATAACACGAACCACTCATAATTTGTTATACAATGAATTAAATAACTTAATCATATATTCTCCATTAATATTTATCATTTCCAAAAATAACCAAAATTATTATATGTCCACAATAAAAACATAGATTCATCAATAATATAATTCACCCATCCTCAGGGCCCATTCTGTGATCACCCCAAACCCGCCATCCATAGGCCTGAGGCTGGAGACTAGCACCAAAGGCATAAATCTCTAAGCTGGGAAGGAATTTCCTATATAAAAGTAAACAAACACAATAGAGTATGCAAAAATAAGTAAATAATAATTAAAACTGAAAACAAACGAGTGCGATGGAAAGTAAATGAGACAGTATAAAAACCCAACAGAAAAACAAGTACATGTAAAAAGGGAAAACAACTAAAAGTAAAGAGCAGCTCCTAGATCATCCTTATGGATTACTACCTAAAGGGTAGGTATAGATTGTCACCTCAGAACTCATGTCTGTCAGTCTCTTCCGTGTGCCGACTTGTCACAAGGTCCACCTCTGGGTACCATCTAGTCGTTATGCTCTCGGCCTCCGTCAGTGATGTCCGTCATCAGCATCCAACACAACGAGGTGTAGGAATATACCCTATAGGGGTGATTATAATGATACTCAGTAGGGATCTCTAGAACTAAAAGGTCTCAGTATATCCACTAAGGATAAAAAAACAAGAAAGATACGATCATGAAGTATCAACCAACCCTACATAGGTATATTCCCATACGTATAACTAAGTTACCAATCTCAGTCCAACTCCAACTCTTGACCCCAAGCACAAACCAATTCCACAAAGAAGAAAAGTCAATAACCATGATAATAATGGTTGAAAGACATGACTCATCTCACACAGGTATTCAACTCATGAAGAGGGGTAGAGATGATTAGATGTAGCCTCCAAATCATCTCCTCTATTGAACCCACATAGGATCCTGGAACAATATCAGCACTATCGAACCCACGTAGGATCTAGGAAAATATGTTTGCAGTGTCGAAACCACATAGTATTACGGTATATTATTCATTATTGTCGAAACCACGTAGGAACTTGGTACATAAGTCACTGCTGTCGAACCCTTGGAGGATCCTGGTACAGAAGTCGTCACTTTCGAACCCACATAAAATTCAGGTACATCAATCATCCATGTCAAACCCACATATGATCCTAGTATAGATTTCACTGCTATCAAAACCATGGGGGATCCTTGTACCTAATTCATCACTATCGAACCCACGTAGGATTCCGATATAGTATTCATCGCTGTCGAACCCACGGAGGATCCTGTCATCTGAGTCGCAGCCAGCCCTAGGGTTCCCGCACATAGCACCCTCGATTCCGGGAGGATCCTCTCCTCGAGCGAAGTTTCATTACATCAACTATCAAAAAGTCTTGAGTTGATGTATCCCATAGTTTTTTCTCATCATAAGAAACCCAACACGACAGACGGTGCGTCAATAGGACACCCGGATTGAGAGTTATTGGAATTTTCATTCCAAGGGGATGGTTGGATTTTGGGTACAATCCAACCTGGACATACTCCAAACTCATCTGAATCCTATGTGTAGTATGCGAAAAGGACTGTCTCATCAAAAGGAATCCAACGTAGTTGATGGCACGTTAATCGAATGTCTGGTCCTTAAGGTATAAGTGTTTCCGCTCTGAGTGGATGGTTGGTTTCAGGTTCGAACAAACCCGGCCATACCACAACTTATCCAAAACCTTCCATGTGATATATAGAAAAGACCGTCTTAATCCAAGGAATCCTACGCAACTAACGGTGTGTCGATCGGAGGTTCGTATCTCATGTTATTGGTGAAAAACCAAAAGTGTTCTGAAACGGGGGTCATGGTCTGGTCCGACCCAGCCCAACCGGCCCTGGGTCGGCCCGAACCGGGTCAACCCGACCCGGATCTAGGCCAAGATGGTAGGGCGCAGCCGGGCCCGGCAGGCATGGCCTGGTCCAGTGGCTGTGGCCCAGCCCGTGCGAGGGCTGGCCGACCCGAGAGGCAGCCGACCCCATCCACGCGAGAGGTTGCGGCTCAGCCCAGCTGAGCGCATTACGCACATTGTGCAAGGAGAGGGGGGGGGGGGGGGAAAGGACGCTCGGTGTTCTGTAACAGAGGTGCCAGCTCATGCCTCCCAGCCTTCCCAGAACTCGAATGTGGGTTCCGCTCCACCGCTATGGCCGGTGTCGCGGTGGCGTTCTGTCGGCGGCGCGCGAGGGGTGACGTCGCGCACTTTCGAAGGCCAC